>CM034148.1:838425497-839918831 GCA_019776745.2 Taxus chinensis | reverse complement strand
TGGAGGCTCCCACTATTGAATGTAAACTATCCTAATTTTTTGGGGTGGCCAAATAAGTCGGGGATCACACATGAATAGTTCACTGAACCTACAGAAAAGTGCTTGTACAGGGTTCAGGGGAGGAATTCATAACGACAAGGGATGAAGGAGAGAACTTAGGAAAGAGAGGGTTATCGTTGTGAGTAGGAACTAGCATAGTTCACATGCAATAACCATAATAGATCAACATTCAATTAGAGGAAAGCAATAATGTAGGCATTTAGTAAGACCAACGAAATAGAGACACACAGCTCTTTAGGTTCATCAATCAAGGACACCGAATTCATTCTTGGTTATTCAAGATTATTATGCTTGCAAATTTGTAGAATAGAGATAAAAGAGGAAAACATGAAAAAAGGATATGGAAGAAATGTAGCTTTTATTTCATGTGTATTGGTGATACAAAGCTCAAAAACCATACAACAATCCAAAATTTCTATAGAAAACTAAATTTTCAAGATCCTTTAGAATGGAGAAGTTATCCCGATTTAAAGCATTGCAAATTGCCTTTTCATCTACCCCCCACATGACTCTTCATGTTCTCATTCAACTTGTGACTTTACATCTTCTTAGGAAGTGAGGAAAACAAGTTCCCTTTTTAAAAATCAAAGGGACTTTTATAGTTCAACTTTATAAATTCACTTAAGTGAATGAGACAAATTACCATGATTATGTGTAATGAAGAATTAGAAAGGGGGGGGAGAAGAAAGAGGGAGAAAGAGAGAAGAAGGAAGGAATTGAATGATCTGATCAAGAAGATCCTTCTTATGAAGAGCTTGCTAATGCATGATCCCTGAGGAAGAGTTTCCAGAATGGGATCTTGTCCCTTGAATTCCTTATTGAATTGAGATACCGCACTTGCCACCTTGTCCACCTCCGTAATGCAAACACAAATCAACGCCTTGATCCATGTATTTAGAACATCCATGAAATCATTGCACTGAGTAGACCATCCTTTGAGATATCCTACAATGTCGAAAATACATCCTATGATGTCGGTCAGGGACTCTAAGGTATCTTCATTGAAGGAGAGAGAGTCACCTGCTTCTTTCTTGACCAACTCTTGGAAGGAAACAAAGAGTTTTTCTGATGAAAAATTATTGACGAGTGAAGGGAACTCAAGTTTCTTGACACAGTTATAAACCTCATTCAAAATCCAAAAATCATGTTGTCCACAAGACTCAAGTTTGGAGATGGAATTTTTGAGAATTTTGTATCTTGCATCCATGATGTGGATCCAAACTTGCGACAAATTGTCAGCAGGTGGTGCAAACACATTTTTTCTCACGAGGATGTGAGAGACGAGGGAGCTCATCTCAGACACAAGTGGAAGCACCTCATCCGATTTGATCATCTCTTTTTCAATATCCTCCTTCACTCTCTTCACTTCTGAAAAAGTGGAAAGAATGTACTTGATTAGAGAGATGACCTCTGGAAATAATGTCTTTCCTTTCTCGATGATCTTCTCAATTCACCTCTTATTAGCCTTCCCCTGCATCATATAGCCTTATACTCTCTTAATCACCTTGGGGTCAAAGCTAGTGATTAAAGGAATTTCTTCCATGGGGAGTGAGGGTGTTGAATCGAGATCTAAGAAAGGTTGAACGTGAGCACTGAGAGTTTTTACATATTCCTCCAATTGCTCAATTGTTCTCTTGTACTCTTCATTCCAAACAAGGAGGTGGGAAGAGGATTCCTTGAACATATTACAATCACCCTCGTGTGAAGTTTGACTCAATGAGATGCCGGTCAACTCATATTCTGATAGATTCATCTTCGCAATAGTCTTTATAATCTTATGCCTAACAACTTTTATATATTGGTTACTTGAGGCACCCTTGAAGAGGTGGGAATTTTTATAGGCCTTCTTCCTTCGCTTGGATTTCAAGGTTCTTGAGATTGCTCTGAGGTTCAGCATGACAAATGGTTGTGTCGTTATTGGTTCATTTTCAAGTAATTATGGAATCCTTGGGAATGGATCTTCAGGAATTGACATGATGTTGGCTGTCGGAGCACTTTTAGGAGCTTAATGCAGGATCACTTCTTGTTCATCATGAGAAAGCTCCATCATTGGGGAAGACATACCGAGATGCCCATGAAAAGAAGGATGATGTAATGGATCACTCTTTCATAACTCGAGAATTTCAATGTGATCTACAATGAGCTTTGTCTTCTTATGAACTCTCCGGGAATATGGAATCACTTTGTGCTCTTTGTTCATTATCTTCCCTTTTGAAAACTCATGCTTAATAGCTCTTATTTGCAATGCTTCACCTTTGGAGGACTTCTTATACTATCTAATGCTTGAATGCGTGTTTAAGAACACTTGTATAGTAAAGGGAGAGCTCTTGATCCTTCACGTAGAATGGATTGAATGCTTGGATGCTTTGACTGGCTCAATTAGCTCACTTATCTCACTTAGCTCAGTGAGCTCATCTAGCTTGCCCAATTCACTTAGCTCACCTTGGAGAGATGATGAAGACCCGATGATTTACGTTGAATCCCTTAGCTTGAATTTCAACAGAGCTCTTGACTCTTTTTTATTCTTTTCCAACTACACAATGTCTCTCAGTTTCACATGTTGCGCCTGAAGATGTCATGTCTTGCTCCTTGACACAATTGTGCTCAAAATGGTACTTCAGGATCCTTATAGAGATATGGTTTACTTTTTGAGCTATGCAACCACATTACAAACCCTATGAGGATGGAAAAAAGAAATGAGATGAGTGAAAATGAAGCCAACTGCAACTTTCTGCATCAAAAACTGAGACTTTCTATTTTTGGCAGGTGTGACCAAGCACTGGTATTTTGGGATATTTTTCCTTTTTCTCAAATTTGATCTTGTGAGTCTCTTGGAACACTCAATTCACCTACTTTGATGATTTTTTAACCCTTTTTAACAAGTTTTTATTTTTAGTAGGTTGTTTTTTTTCAGACCTACAATTTTTGGAAAATTGCCAATTTTTTCCTGTTTGCTATTTTTCACCGTTTCCAGATGAGCTAAGTGATCAAAGCTTGAAATTTTAGGGAATTAATATTTTTAGCATGTGGCATCAATAAAAATTTGATATTTTTAGTAACTAGTAAAAATGGTGTCAGTTTGCAACAAAAACATCATTGTCGAATTTGGCTCTGTGTTGCGATCTCGTTCTCCAATTTTAGTTGTGTTTCACCCGCCAGAATCTTAGAAATAAAAAAAGAAACTTCTAGGACACGGGTTTAAAGTTTTATGTTGTGTTATGGAATCCATTCATGGATGATTGATGTTACAGTGATCATAGGGATGCTCGAGAGGAGAAAAAACTATTGAAAACTTAGTGCAATAAACTTTTCTGGTAGCTGACAATGAGAAAAGCTCTATTTTAGCAATCATGAATGCCCTGGAACAATTTTGGTAGCATGATGGTTGTGTTTATATGTTTTTAGAGTTATGATATCTTTATTAATGGATGCAAGGTTGAACTGAGTTAAGAAACATTCTTGGCAGTTATTTAGTTCATGTTTTTAAATTTCCCCAGTAGTCAAATTTATTCACGGGAGCAGGAAAAGTGATTAGGGCACAAACTAGGGTTTTGATGGTTGAGCGATGGGAAAATTTTTATGTACCATTTTTCCCATTTGGGATGGGGAAAATGGGGGCAGATAAATACACCTCAAGGAGATCATGCCAAGTGTCAATCAGATGTGCAGTGTGACAAAGATGGGAAAACATGTTCTAGAGTACCTAAGAGCTAGATTTTTATCACATGAAGAACCAGGAAGGGGCTAAAGAGGCAAAATTTTTTTGTCCCCTCTATCCCCTTATGAATGGGGAAAATTGGGGTAGAAAAATATGCCTCAAGGAGATGCTACCATGTGTCACTCTGTGGATGCATGAGGATGAGATGGAGAAAGCTTGTTTCAAGCACCTGGGAACTACAAATTGGGCATATAAAGAACCAAGATGAGGGGATAAGGAGGGGAACATTTTTATGTGCCCTATATCCCGTTTATAATGGGGATAATAGGGGTAGAAAAATCTGCCTCAAGGAGATAGTGACACTTGGAAATTAGTGATGCAATCTGAGAAAGGTGGGGTTTGACCCATTAAGCACTATGGGGATGCAAGTTGGTCACATGGGGACCCAAGATGGAGGGATGAGGAGGGGAAATTTTTTATTTCCCCTCTATCCTTTAGGAATGGGGAAAAAAGGTAGACAAAATTGCACCCTCACCAAGAGGTGACATGTGTCAAACTTCAACAATGACTAAGGATGAGAAGTGTACCTAAAAGAGAGAAAACTTGATGAAGCGATTGCCATAGTTTCATGTGGTATTTTTTGATGAAGTATTATATTGTTTTGAATCCCATGACCATTCCAAGAAAAATGAGATGGATTTTAGACCTCAATTATTCTTACATAATCAAATTTTGACCCCCTTTTCATCGGGAAGACAAGGTGAATATGCCAAAACTAAGTTGCCATGAGAATCCATCAGGTGTTGTGTGTAGACACCCCAAAATTACACTCTTGTTTCCATATTATCCCAATTCTCTTCCTAGTACACCTTGTAATTCACCCATTTGTGATTAATTGATTAAATTTATTAATTCATACACATTGCACCCTTTGGATTAATTAAAATAATCCCATGTACACCTACTACCCTTTTAGCTAAGTTAATTATCATTTATTAATTAAATGATTAATTAATTAGTTAGTGTGTGCACATCCTAGTCAACGGCCACTTAGTCAACAACCACTTGGACTCCACATCTTCATCCTAGTTAACTACACTTCTAAAATCCTAGAAAGGTGGGGGCAATTGAATTACACCAACCACCTTTTTGGATGCAACTTCTGTAATTAATTCCATTATTTCCCCTAAATGCCTCAGAACTACTGCAACCTCCTCTAATGTTATTTTTAGCATGTGAATTCAACAGTATTCAACCAAATTCCAACCACTTTTTCCTTTATAAAATGTAGGCATATTCTATTACAAACCGTCCTGAATTTGTTATAAGTAAACTCTGTCAATTTGTATTCTGAACCTTTCCAACTACTTGTAGCAATTTGCATCCCAAGTTTGGAGAAAATTCAAGAGCACCGACTTTCATTTACAAGGTTCACAAACAAATTTTCTACAAACTTTACTGAGGTTTTCACTGAAGGATTACAGGGAGGTTTGCAATAAAAAAAATGTGTATCTTTCATTACTATGATTTTTCCGTGTTTAAATTTTTGCATGCCCGATAGGACTCACAACCCATTTTCTTTCATTTTTACTTTCATTTCTTTTTCTTGTGTTTTATTTATTTCACAAAACATTTTTTGTTTGTGTGTCAAATTTTCTAGGTTCATTGGGGGTTTCATATTGTTTGCGAGTGTTTTCCATTTTTTGTTGTTGCAGAATTTACATCAAGGGTTACAAAAATTCTCTCTTCTGATCTATACAATTTATGTTCTTGGTTTATACAATTTCTACTCTTGGTTTACCCATCATTTTTCTCTACTCTTGATTTGTTTTCTACACATTTTGTAACACCTATACACATATATAGAAAAAATATTAGGTTGTATTTTTAAAAATATAAAAAAACAATTTCTATTTACTGTTTTTTCAAATAAAAAACATTAGTTAAACAAATTTTTTAAAAAAATATTAAAAAAATTAAAACCCTAACCTAGACTACTCCTCTCCTATCTCTTTCACCTCCCCCTAGCTTGGCCAACTTAGCCGAGTTGTCCCTCACGAGCTGCATCACTTCATAACCACCCCTTTTTCCCCCCTAGCCTCTACCCACGCTTTCTCGAGCTCAACTCACCCCAGACAACCCCCTCCAATCCCCATGTCCCCCGTTCCTTGAAAGAAACTCATCATACCCTCTAGACTACTTTATGCACCTCCCAGCAAACTCCCCCTACAACCCCATAGTGATTCACCTCCCTCCACTCTCTGCGAGCTAACAACTCGACCCCATGCACCACACATCTCCCATCCTCCACTTTGTCCCTCCCTGCTAGCCCTTGCTCGCTACACATCCCAAACATGACTTGAACTGCCCAACCACCTCACAACCTTTTCTGAAGACCCTGACCCCTCACTTAGCACTCATCTTGATCACCCCTAACTCTCCCCCTCGTGCACAACACCCCCGCTTGAGCCCCTGTTCCCAACATCTTCTCCCTGCCGACCCTGTACCATTTCAACTCGGCTGCCCTTGCTTTGACACCCTACACACACGCAATACAATGCATTACAACACAACACATACAACAAACCACATTGCAATACCTAGGTCGTCGTTTCCATTTATACCTATGTTTTTCTTGTATAACATAGTTTTTAGGTTACAACTAGGGTTTTATTTATTGATTTCCTTTCTTTTTCTTTTTGTTTCTCACACTTTATGTTAGCCTTTTAATCTAAGTTTAAACTTTCGTTTTAAACTATTATTTTATTAATTTTAGCCTATCTTTTAGATAGTTATTCTCACTTATTTTATTTAGTTCCTCCTTAGTCACCTTAATTCATTTAACACTTGAACATACTAATTAGGTGCTTTTTACTTATTTTTTCCTTGGTCATCTAGTTAATTTACCTCATTAATTTTATTAGATCTTCTAACACTTAAATTTGGACCATTTTCATTTATTTTCATTTTCGTGTAAATAGAATAATTGTGTTCTTCGCTCTTGAAGGGCTATCGGGCGCATTCACTCTAACTATTTTTTCACATTTTCGACTTTTGATCACCATACACTCGCTTTTAACATTCATTATGCGTCCATGGCCTAATCAAAAAAGTTTACAAATTTAACATTATTAGAAGTTTTAGTCCAACGTTTCTTGCTTTTTAGCCTTTTTGTACACATTTAGTCATTTTGCAAACTTGACTAATGCTTTGTAAACATATTTTGCATGCCTTTTTCTTTGTTGGTTTTTGTTTTTGGTCATCTTGATCATTTTGCGATCACGCGTATGGTCTTCCCTCATGATTTTGTAAGCGATATTGGGAATCAGAAATGTGGTCGTTTCAAATTTTGTTTTGGAGAAATAACATGTTTCACTCAATCAAATCCAACCCGCACATATGCTCTTTCCTCACGCTTGTTAAAGTGATACCTTGGAAATTGAAAATCGTAGAATTTGCTTCTGTTCCTCTTGTCCTCTACCTCACCTCAGGTGAACTTTCTAATATTTTCTTGCAAGACCCACTCTCATGAAGATTGATAACAAAAACACTTACAAACTACTAATTGTAGGTTACAAAATGATTGTGAGCAACCAAACCACTAATTCTTGTTTGCAGGAAATTACAGTTAAACAAGATAAAATCACCACATTTTCAAAACATTGTATATGCCGGTTTTGGTTAAGAGTTACGGTCCATCCGCTTTAAACTATGGAGAAGTGCCCTTTGACATAAAGCCCTAAAACTCTTTTGAGGGATTACTCTCAGGAACCCCCAAATTAGTCCATGCACATTGAGGAAACCTTGCTGGACGAAATGAGAACCTTTTATCACTACCTGACTAGTAAAGCCTTATGAGTTAGAGTCACGGATATACTTGTAGTGGCGACCCTAATTTGCAATTCACTCTGAGCAAGATATTTGCTCAAGGTTTAAAAGGGGGTAAAGTAAAGCCGCTCGTCTAGCGATAGCATCATGCTCACTCAAGTATACTGTTGACACCAAGTTGAGAGAGCCACTTAGGAAGCCAAACATTGTCTAAACCAATATCAGGTAGAGGCCACAAAACAAACAAAGCAAAATATATATATACTCTTTTTCTATTTTCTTTTCTTTTGTTTTCATTATTTTTGTAGTAGTGTTCCACATTTTCTTTTTCCCAAACACTCCTTATTTTGGGATCCATCTTTCACATTTTTATCTTCTTGTAGTTTTCAAACACTCCTTGTTTGAATTCTCTCTTCATGTTCATATCTTTTTGTCATTTTTCAAACACTCCTTATTTGGATTCTAATTTCATCCTCGTTTCATTTTTCCAAGTACACTTTACTTGGATTATTTTTTCACCTCCTTTTTGATATCCCAAATAATCCTTATTTAGGTTCATATTCTGTTTTGTTCACTATCTCCAAATTTATCCTTATTTGTATTTTACATTCACTTATTTTTCTCATCATATTTTGTGTTCATCCTTAGTCATTAGCTATCTTTCATTTTTACTCTCAACATTCCCCTTTTTAGAGATTTTGTATCTTTTTCATTATTTCAATCTTTTCATCCTCATTACGCTCTCCATTTGATCTTCTTTCATTCATTTGGAGTTCTCATCTAATTATTTGAGTCTTCTCTTTCACAATCATCAAATTCTTCCATATTTCATACTCACCTCATTTTGAGTTTATCTCCCATTCCATTTGACACTTAAACATTTGAATTACATTTCCCAAATTTATCTAAATGTTTAAGTGTCCATCTACTTTTCGACATCAAGTCTTGAGTTGTGGATATCCACGTCCTTGTTCAAGCACTTTCATCTTACGACTCGCATCTTGATAGTATTGTATTCCACTTTGTCAAAAATCAATTCCATCACATCTTAAAGATCTTCATTCTCTTATTACATCCTTTAGTTTGACATCATCATTGTTAAATTATATATGTTTTCTTTCTTCACGTCTTTAACTTGACAAAATATTTGTTGTTACATTTTATACACTTCATCATATATTATTTTCCCAATATTTACGTTGTCGATATTTGAGTCTTATCCTTTCATTATCCTATTCCTTCTTAACTATTTCTTGTTAAGGGTTTGAGTACATCGCATACGATTTTACTCCTTTTTCATACCCTCTTCTCATCTAGCATTCATTTTACTAGTGGTAGAGTACATTTGAAATCAATCTATCCTCGCTCCTCCATTCTAGCATTAATATTGTTAGAGGTTGATTACATTTGGAATTTTTTCACTATAACCCTCCTCCCATATAACATTCACGTTGTTAGAGGATGAGAAATTTTTCCACATTACAACCACTCTTTCATCTTGACATTCACTTTATCGATGGTTTAAGTTTATAAATCACATTCACATGCTTCCATCTTGACATTCACTTTGTTAAGGGTTACGTAATTCATATCTTCCAAATGTCTTGCCCAATATTAGAATTCAATTTGTTAAGGGAAAAGTTATTACCAAACTTAATCACATGCCTCTCTTCCATCGTAGCATTCACTTTGCTACGGGTTGAGCTATCTTTTGCATCTTCTTTTATTTCCCCCCTTCTTTTAAAAATGGTGGGAACATGAAAGAAAGATTATAGTCCTTTTGGAAGGAATGAACAACATCAAAATCCTTTTGGAAATTTTGATAGTGAAAATGACCAAAAGTATGAGTATGATTAGAAGTTAAATCTCTCTCGAAGAACAATCCCACATCGAAAATATATTATGTATGAATAAAGACAAATTTTTGCTTCATTTGTCTCTTTGAGATGGGAGAAAAAATTACCCTCTGATTTTGATGAAGATGTTCTACAAAAATTACATTGGAAAACAACCACACAACAAGGGTGAACCTTTTATTTCAACAAACAATGATGATGGGTCAGGCCCTAGTCACACGAACAATGATGATTGAAACAAGTCCACATCAAACAACACCAAAGATGATGAGCCGAATAAAGAAAAATTTGACATAGGGAAAAAATGGAAATAAACAAATTGACTCGACCACCGAATCCCAATAAATCCCTCATGAATAAAATTAATGAGATAGCTAAGAAAATTGCTATCCTAAATTCCAAAATCATTAATGAATCCCATAACAATGAGGCATCAAAGAAAACTAGTGATGCTTCATTTTAGATTCATACCTGTGCACACCAAAGATAATAACAACTCTACAAGTGATGGTTCCTTATCTTTATTGCAGAACAACTTACCATTTTCCCAAGAATGGAAAATGATGAAGGACACCATCTCGAGGCATGCAACATCAACGCAAACAATTAAAATTTGAAGAATTTTGTCCTTACCCCTTTGATAAGGACATCTTGCGCATTCCCTTTCCCAAATATTTTGGACATGCCCAAATTTGGAAAATACAAGGGAAAGAATGATCCTAGAAAACATATCAAGGAGTTCTATATGGCTTTCTAAGAGGTGGCCTATAGTGATGTCTTCTTAATGCATCTCTTTCCATGAAGTCTAGGTGGAAAAGCCTTGGATTAGTTTCTACACCTCCCCAAGGGCTCTATAAAAACTTTTTTCAGACATCTTGGAGTAGTTTGTTAAACATTTCTCATTAAACCTAGACTCTAAACATTATTAATGATGGATTAGTGTAATGCCAAACAATGAACAAATGAAACGTTTGCAAAATTCCTACAAAGATGGCATGGGATTGCTAGTCGCTTCCCCTACTCCATGCCAGAGATATAACTTGTGAGCATATTTGTACCTAACCTCAAAAGTGAGCTAATTCCTTCCACATGAAAATTCATTTCATTAATACTTTTGAAGAAGTTATTAAGAAAGGATTGCAGATTGAAAAATCCCTTATGGAATTTTTTTTTGATCATAACCTCATTCAAAGGATGATGGGAAACATAGTAAGCATCCTAATAGCTCTCACCAATAAGAAAATAAAAAACATGTTAACCATAATCATAATATGGTAAATGATGGTGTTACAGAAAATTGTCAATATCCACAACGTTTAAAATACTCAGGCTGAACTAAACAAAGGTAAACAACCTCTTGTTGTTTCTAGTAAAGAGGTTTCTTCCTCCTTGTGATTCTAAGCAACATCATTTTAATCCTTTGGAATAACCTCTCTCAAGTTTCCTCTAATAAATTATTATCATGAGCAGGGTTACCTATCCCATCACCACACCTTGGATTGAAGGAGAACCCAAGCCCACTTGGTATAAAGTTGATACTTATTGTGACTTTCATTGCATTGATAGTCACACAACTGATCGACCGCTTTCACTTATGTCACTTTTTCCAGGACCTCATAAATAATGGGGATATCACCGTTGAAGAACCATCACTAAATAAAACACCCAATGAAGATATCAAGGTGTTATCTAACTCCATTTCCCAAACATGGTGTTGACAATAAAAATGTTGACAAAGGTTCGTCTACCAATAACATTGATTACAATTCAATTATCTCATTTATTAAGGAAGTACCTTCTACGATGCTGACTATTAAATTCACACCTTTGAGTAATGTTGTGACCACATGCCAAAGGAATATGTGGGTTCCCGTGGTAAACCAACCTTCTACGTCTTTCTACAGAGCCTCAAACGTCTAAACCAATAGCTCCCTCGAATCAAAAGTAAAACTCTAATGCCAAATCTTCCACTCTTGGTTTAGTATGAAATCATCAAATAGTTAACAACCACACCAATGCATATCTCTCTAATGGAACTATTAAAAGAATCACCTAGCTTTCAGGACATTCTCACTCATGCTCTTCATGAATCACGTGTTCCTCCTACTCTCAATGTTCAACAGTTTTCAGGTTATTATTACAAACCTTACACCTAAAAGTCCTATCTTATATTTTTTCCCTCAAGATATGTTGAGCCCAAATCTAATTAAAAATAACTCCTTGTACATCGAAGCCTACGTTACAGACAATAAGGTCAAGAGAGTTCTTATCGAAAATGGAGCAACTCTTAACATATCATCTATAAAAATACTACGTTGCCTTGGTCATACAATAAATGACTTAGATGCTAATATTATTACCATTCATGGTTATGATAATACTGAGTGACCAGTCTTGTGGTACCATCACTCTTCCCATACAAGTCGGCCCCGTAGCTCCTCGACACTTATATGTAATTTTGTTTAACGCAGAAATGTCGTATAACCTTCTTCTGGGTAGAAAGGTAGGACCTTAGATACATGCAATACAAGCCGTACCTTACCACCTTCCATCAATGCATAAAGTTTCAACATAATGGCATAGAGTTCACCTTGTATGGTGATACTAACCCCTTTGAATAATGTAAGTTTTTCTAAGCAAGGTATAAAAAACCAAATTATTTTCCATCTGTTGATATAACAATTGAATCTAGTACAACTCCCATTGTTACCAATTGTATTGACTCTGAAATATATTGTTTCACCCCTCATGCTTTCACATCTTCTTCTGAAGCATCTACATCTCAGGTGTCACCCAAGGTTACATTCTCCCCCATAAAGGCCTAGGCGAGTACACACTTGAAAATGCATTTCTTATTGGAAAATTCCCATTATCACCTCGCAGCAATGGGTGTCCTAAAGATCCTCATCTATGAGAACATCCATCTTACTATCTCGGAAACACTCTTTGGAGATAATATGGATATCTAGAAGATGAACATATTCTAATCTCTGATAGACTCTTGGCTATATGAAGACAGGATGACATAATCCGACAAATCCACCGATTACACCAAGGCCCATAGAATGATGAAAAACATGAACAAAAAAGGAAGAGGCCTTGGCCCATAAGGACATAGTGTTCTTGAACCTATTATAGTCAATTCTAATCTCTACATGTATGGTCTAGGATATGAAATCTTTCAGAAGTATGCCTATAGTATTTGATGTATTAACTAACGATGAGGACTCAGATCTTTTAAGTTGAGACTGGTTCCATACATAGCATCTTTGAAGACCTTGCCAAAACTATGATTTTCCTCAAATACTTATCCATTCAAAACATTTATGTTATGTTTATCCTTCCCTCATTGATTAGGACCAATAATTTCATATTTCCATGGACCTCTTTCAAAATGATGAGGCCATCTAGGAGTTCCTCAGGGTTGGAGACCCTTTTCCCTTGTTGGATCACAAGAAGGGTTTCAATATAAACCTTGACGTTACCACCTAATTTGGTGAAGAACTTACAATATCTAGTCCTAAAGAAAAAGAAATTAAACATATAAAAAATAAAAATTATATCTTGCATATTGAAAACCTTTCTAAGGCATTATGCGAGAAACGAAAAATGAAAAATAAAAATAAAGAAAAGGACACATCTCTTAGTGAAACCCTTTCAGAGGCACTATAGAGAGGGGATTTCGATATAGAAATATCAGACAACTTACACAATCCTAATAATTCATTTTAAGATAATGAAACTTCTAAGTTGTTTGTAGAAGATATGACAACCATCAACATTGGGACTGAAAACCAACCAAAACTATTACCAACTAGGTACTCAGTTTATTAGAAACTAAAATCAAGGCCTTTACAATGATTTTAAATGAGTTTTAGGATGTATTCACTTGGTATTATAAAGATATGCCTAGGACTTGATCCCTCTCTTGTGGTTCACCACCTTGTGGTGCACTTAGATGCAAAGGCTGTAAAGTAAAAACTGTGTAAGATGCAACCCAAGGTCACATTGCTTATTAAGGCCAAACTACAAAAATTAATGGATGTAGGATTCATACGGTCCATTGAATACTCATAGTGGGTATCTAATATGGTACCAGTTGTGAAGAAGACCCTTGAAATATGTATTTGTACAAATTTCCATGACATTAATAAGGCATGTCCCTAAATATGACTTCCCTTTGCTTAATATTGACACGATTGTCAATTCTACTGTGGGACCATGAGATGTTATCTCTTATGGATGGATTTTCTCGTTATAACCAAATTCAAATTGCTAAAGAAGACTAACATAAGATAGATTTTCACAACCCCATGGGGGACATTTTTTTACAAATTCATGCCTTTTGGCCTTTTGAACACTGGCATAACTTATCAACATGCCATGACTGTTATTTTCCATGACCTTCTTTACGACATAATGGGGGATTATGTCGATGATATTCTTGCTAAGTCAAAGACCATAGAGTGGACCATCCAACAGTTCTTAGGCATATATTTGAGAAATTAAGGGAATTCAAGGTTTTCCTTAATCTAAAAAAATGTGTTTTTGGTGTCACTTCGGGAAAATTTCTGGGATTCATTGTCTCATGAAGAGGAATTGAAGTATACCCTACCAAGGTCAAAGCTATAATAGATATGCCACCTCATTAGAACCTTCAAAAAATAAGAGGCCTACAAGGAAAAATATAGTCTATCCCTTGCTTCATTTATCAATTTGGCAGATAAGTGCCATCACTTCAATCAACTGCTTAAGAAGGATGTCTAATTCAAATGGACACAAGGCTATCAAGAATCCTTTGTAAAATTGAAATAATAATTGTCTTCTCCATTGGTGCTCATGCCACTTATACAAGATAAGCCTATGTTATTGTACACTTCTGTAATAGAACATGCCATTGGGGCATTATTGGCGCAACACAATGATAAGGGTCAGGAATAAGTTATGTATTATTTAAGCAGAACTCTCCTTGAACATGAGACAAAGTACTCACAGGTTGAAAAGGTTTGTTCAGGATTACTTATACTTTTGGCAAAGCTATGACACTATCTACTAAGTCATACCACTAAGCTAATTTCAAGGGTTGACCTTCTTAAGTACCTGATTTTGTGACCAGTCATAACAAGATGAATTTCTAGCTAGATTGCACTCCTTAGTGAATTTGACATTGAAATTTTTTCAATCAAAAAGCTATCAAAGGTCAAGCACTATAAGATCAACTAGCCACAATGACACTTCTAGGTTCACATCCATTAAATTTTGAATTTCCAGATGAAGACATTTTTATACATAGAAGCAATCCCCTTCATGGACATTATTCTTTGCTGGATCTTGTAATATCCATGGTTCTAGAGCAGGAATTTTTTCTTGTTTACACCAAATGGGGACCTCATACCTCAATCTTATCGTATCAACTTCCCTTACACAAATAACATAACCGCTGAGTATGAATAATTGATAATAGGCTTCAGGGCTTTGTTATCTCTTGGTGCCTACAAGAACTGATAGTTCTTGGTGATTCTCTTCTCATCATTAATCAAGTTAACAGAGAGTATCAAGTCAAAGATGAGAAGCTCTTACCCTATACAAGAATGGTTGATAGCCTTAGAGGGTATTTCCATATTATCAATTTTGAAAAATTTCCTTCACATACAAAATAAAGTAGTGGATGCCATGACAACTATGACGTCCCTTATTTCATTCAACACTAATTAAACTCACAACAAGTTCCTCATTGAACATATTTTGGTGAATGCATACAAATTTCACGAAGTTCACCATGGTTTGTGATATTGTTGGTACTAATCATCCCTGGTATCAAGATATATATACATTCATTCAAACCAAATCCTACCATCCTAATTTAAAGTCAACCAATAAAAGAGCCTTAGAACAACATGCTTTGTGCTACACCCTTCTTAATTGACACCTTGTATCGAAGAGGTTATGCCGGGACTCTCTTATTATGTCTCTATAAAGATGAAGTTAATTAGAAATCTAGCTGAAGTACATTCAGGTATTTGCGGAATACATACCAGCGGAATGGTACTTATGAAGAATATCCTGCACATTAGATATTACTTAGCCACAATGGAGGAAGATGCATGCAACTTTGTGAAGAAATGTCAGGCTTTCTAAAAACATGGTAATATAATTCATGCACCATCCCAAGCCTTGGCAGCCCATCACTTCACCTTGGCCTTTTTCAAAGTGGGGAATCAATTTAATTAGAAAAATAAATCCCACATCTTCTGATGGCCACACATTTATTATAACTACCACTGACTATTTCACCAAGTGGGTCGAGGCTATGCCTCTTACCTATGTTACTGGGTGTAATATTTCTAAATTCATTTTCAACCATATTATTTATCGTTTTGGTATCCCCACTGTTATTGTCACTAACAATGGTGGTTCCTTAAAAAATAAGGATCTCAATTCCCTAGCTAAAAAAATATAATATCTACCTAAAATGGGCTACACCCTACTATCCACAATGCAATCAGCCAATCCAAAACGTCAAACAAGACTATCAAATAAATTCTAGAAAAGACATTCAATAAACATGGATGTAATTGGCATACACAGTTGATATCACACCCTCTGTGCCTACCACACTTCCTTCCATAATCCTATAGGAGCTACTCCATTCTCCTTAGTATATGGCTCTGAAGCCATATTACCTATTGAATTTGAAATGCCTTCACTTCATGTATCCCTCCAACACCTCATTCATGAAGAGGATTACCGTGTTGCATGCCTTGCAGAGCTGAAATTACTAGATGAAGAGATGGACTTCACACCTTAGACCATCTGCACATATATTAGAATTGACTGTGTTGTAATCATAATTGCAAGATCAAACCTTAACAGTTTGAAATCAGTGATTTAGTTCTAAAGGAAAATCAAAAGAACATAACTAAACCATGAGAAAAATAGGATAAATTTGACCCTAATTGGTTGGATCCTTATGTTATAACTACTAAAGTTTGGATCTGGTGCTTATAAAATATATAATAAGGATGGCACAGATTTGAAGTAGCCAATGAATGCCATTCATATGAAGAATTTATACTCCTTAGTCACCGAAGAGTAACCCTTGTGCTTGGGGGCATATCAGTGCATCCACCTATTTTGTCATTTCACCTTGTTTCTCACTTGTATATTTCCACTTCACCTTGTGTTGTATGTTTTCCTTATTAGGTTGTCATGTCCATTGTCTTCCACTTTTGTTTGTATTCCATTATCTTTCATTCACTTCCTTCATGCATAGAGTGTTAGTTATGACTTGGGATTTTCCTTTTCCCTCTTCTTTGGCAAGTGGTTTGAAAATATCCAAAAAGACCAAAAAAATTCACGAATGTCTCACAAAACTTCAAAAATAAAATTGTGCAAAATCCCAAAAACAATATAAAATTATTTAGAAGAATACAAAAAATACAAAATATTTTTCAAAAATGATTTCCAAAAAAAGCTACTCATGACTATGTAATTTCATTCGCTAGTTTCATTATCTGAATATTCCCGATAATTTTCATGTTTCCAATCAATTAAGACACTCTTTGCAAAATAACTTTTTCTTAGGGGCATCACTTGGCTTTACGCTTTCACTTGGGGAAAACTTGACATTTGTCTGTCTATTTATTATGGAAACACACTTGGAAATGTATTTGGACATTGTTTATTACAAAATGTGTTCATATTATCGCTTACTTGTTAGTATTTAACATTGGTGTGTACATTTTTCATTGGCTTATTTTTCGTGTTTTCTCTATCTAATTTTTGTACATATTGAATGTTGGCTTTTATATTCTTAGCTTCGTTTCTTATTTTTGTATAGTTAGAATAACTAGTACTTTGTGTATCTATAATGTGCTTATAGACCAATTGCAAGTAATGTTACTCGCAACATAATTCAGATATAAATTTTGTGTGGTTCCTTCCTTTTTATGTTGGGTTTGTTTTCAATTCTTGTTTTCATGTCTTTCTTGTCGCTTACACGTATTGTGTTTTTTTTCTCATGGTTTATTTAAGTCGTGGAGCATCTTTTACTTTTACTGTGTATTCATGTTTGCTTGTGTTTCTGTGCATTTATATGAATTTGAATTTTAAATCTTTCCAAAACTCGCAAAAATCCAAACAAATATCATATATTTCAAAAATTCAAAAACAATCATATATTTCAAAAATTCCAAAAAAAATCAAAAATTACAAAACTTTTTGAGACTAACCATTCACTTATCACAAAGAATTCCTACAATTGAAAAACCCTTGAAAGTAAAAATTTCCAACATCTCAATACAATCTTGATAAATGTCATACCTTTATCTATTACCCTAATGATCATGTCAATCTTACAACTATCGTTTTTCTTCCCTTTTCATGATATGCTAATTCTATTTGGGGTAAGTCACATAATTTTTTTTCCTTTTCGATATAAATTAGCCTGGAGCAATTTCAACTCTGATCATTTTCACAAAATATCCATGACAAGAATTTCATATGGATTCACTTCTAACTCCACTCTACCACCCTGGTCCTATTTCCTCTTTGACAATATTTTCATCTACTTAATCATCATTGTGGCATGCATTAGAGGCATGGCTAATTTTCTTATTTTCTCGACTTTTTGTTTTGCATTGTTGGTGTTTACTTTTTGGCCCACTTGCAAGTAGTGTGGTTACATCTTGGTTCTTTTATAATCCCTGATATTTGCACCTACTCTGTATATAGGATTTTATTTTCCTTTTTATCTTTTCTTTATTGTGTGTGTTTGTTTACGTGCATCTGGGTTAACCATCTTTATTATTTCATAATTATGGTGACACCTCTATTGTGTAACAACAAAAATAAGGTTGCTTTAAAATTATTCTCCAAATGAAGCTTATGCTATGAGTCATTTTCTCATCTTTGTTCTAATCCCTTGTTTTCCTTCATATCAAGCGTTCATCCACCACTTTACAGCGTTGCACCCCTGATTGAGGGGGCATTCCTCTACCATTTTAATTGTTGGGGCATCTAATTTCTTCACTGCTTCCTACTTGTCGAGGCATCCAAATGCTTCACAACTTTCTTCTCGTTGATCTGCATGCGTCTACTTTCTTTAAAGCACTATTACTTCGCAATAACACTTTAAAGATGGGAAAAATGTAGACACCCCAAAATTACACACATGTTTCCATCTTATCCCAGTTCGCTTCCTAGTACACTCTGTAATTCACCCGTTTGTGATTAATTGATTAAATTGATTAATTCATACACATTACACCCTTTGGATTAATTAAATTAATCTCATGTACACCTAGTACCCTTTTAGCTAAGTTAATTATAATTTATTAATTAAATGATTAATTAATTAGTTAGTTTGTGCACATCCTAGTCAATTTCCACTCAGTCAACAACCACTTGGACTCCACATCCTCATCCCAGTTAACTACACTTATAGAATCCTAGAAAGGTGGGGGTAATTGAATTGCACGTACAACCACCTTTCTAAATGCAACTTCTGTAATTAATTCTATTTTTTCCCCTAAATACCCCAGAAATGTTGCAACCTACTCCAATTTTATTTTTAGCATGTGCATCCAACAGTATTTAACCAACTTCCAACCACTTTTTCCTCAATAAAATGCAGGCATATTATATTACAAACCATCCTAAATTGTTTGCAAGTAAACTATGCCAATTTCCATTCTGAAGCTTTTCAACTGCTCATAGAAATACACATTCCAATTTTGGATAGAATTCAAGAGCACCCACATCCATTTACAAGATTAAAAAATGAGGTTTCTACAACCTAAACTGAGGTTTGCACTGAAGGATTATAGGGAGGTTTACAAAATTGCTTGTGTATATTTCATTACTGTGATTTTTCCTTGTTTACATTGTGAAATATTTTATGATACCATCATGTAGAGGTTTCCTTCAGATTTACAATGACTATTTTTTTGCTTTCCAATTCATTATGAAGCTCCCAGAATCCTCTACAGATGTTCGGGTGCTAGTTTTGATTGAAAAACCTGCTTTCACATAAACTGTTCCCAAACCTTCAAAAATTCCATAAATCTTCCTAAATTGGTTCTAAAACCTTTATAAATATTTGATACCACCTATGGATGGTTATGGGATTTCAAATCCATCCTAGAGGATGCAAACTTGTCTTGAAAAGGCCAAAATTAGCCTTTCCAAGCCTATCAGAGAACTAACTATTGGAAGAACTTCACATTATGAGATGAATGACCTTGTTACTTGATTTCAAACATTAGGGAAAGAGTTTTCAAAATAGGGTGAGCATGATATGAAAGGAAAAATGACCAAGGAGGGGGGATCAACAAGACTCATGAGAAAATTTTCAAATTTGGCCTAGTTGTCATGTTGAAAGTTTGAAATTTTCATGCTACACATTTTCATGACAACAAAATCAAAAGGAGAAATCATGTGTGTGATGAGGGTATACTACCCTTGAAAATAAACTATTAGGAAAAAAAAATTGGTGCTCATATTTTTCATGTGTGTGTAATGTGATACTTAATCACCGTAAATAGTGAGTAATAGTTAGTTTGTGTGTGGGTGAGTTGTTAATAATAACAACCCATGTAATTAGTTTGGCACAATATTATTATAACTGATTTGGAGATATGATAGTTAAAACAACTCATGTGGAAGTGTCGAGTTGTTGTAGGATCTATTTGTGGAGAAAAAATATCCTTGAATATAGGAGTTTTTCTCTATATGTTTGTATTGTTTGAATGAAGAAATTAATCAAGGAAGATTTTATGTTTCATTTGGTATCAGAGAAAGTTAGAAATCTATTGTTGTCCTCTCTTAGCAATGGAGCCATGAAATCTAAATGAGAATATATGATTTTCTTGTGGTCACTGAATTTCATAATATGACATATTAAAGTTGATATCCTCTTCATGGAATTCAGGTGCCAATAAACCCCTATTCTGTTATAGTACTTATAGTCACTCTAAATATTAGTTATACTCAAGAGGGTGTCTTCTTTGTTGGAGTAGTCTTAAATTTTTTGGTCATAATTATCATTGGATTTTTTCTCGTATTATTCCATCATCTTCTATAAATTATGTTTTGAGGGTGTGTACTAAGGCCGAAATGGATCGAGACGTATGTATTTCATCTACTCTATCGCCATATGCAACTAAAATTTTTAAGACTATTGGTTTGTTGTGTCATTTGATTAAAATATACACAATATTTGGGAATATATTTAGAGTTTTGATGAGTAGTGTGAAGTGTACGTACACTGTATATGCCTTCATCGATGACCATCAATCATGTGTTGATTATGAATTCATCATGTCAAGTTAACCTAATCTATCTCCTCTATTTTATTCATGCAAGACATACAAATAAACTTCACACCTTTATTTTATTCATATGGTACATCAACAATTATAGTTTGATGATATCCTAGGAAATAGGAGTCAAATGTTGTCACAAATCCCAATGATTTATCTAAGAACCAATCAACTTATCCCTAATATCTCTCCAATGATTTACATTTGATCAATTACAACTAATGTACAAATCTCCAATATGAGTTGTATTATCAACTCATTTTATTCGTACACTACTAAATTATTAATATATTATATGTTTACACTAATATAATATGAATATTTGTAACATCTTCAATTTCATAATGCATCTTCCTTCTAACTTTTATGTTCATTATTTCCAACAAAAGGGTCCCTTTCCTCATTCTGATATGGGTTGCCATCCCTCTCATAAGGTCCATGCCCATGCCTCATCTTGAAAAGGGGGTTCCTATGATGGTTCTAATTTTTTCATGACTGACGAAAATTCCACATGTTTTGATATACTGAATATATTCCTCTTACTTGGAAACTATTATCATTGAAAAAACAACACCCGCTAATTTGACATAAATGAGCAATCAATGTTTTTGGGTAACATGGGATTGTCTCCAAGTTGTGAGACTTGATACTTGAGACAAACCTCTAAAGGAGGTTGGTTCCTCAACCTATTCCTAATGATAAAATATTCCTACAGTTTGAAATCAAATATCTAATCATGTTTTAGCAATTTAAGGGACTAGGGGAAGATAAAGATGCATGAAAAGGGGAAATCCTAAGCTAACAGAAGTGATAACACTTAGAACAGTGTAAAGACACTCTCATATGAGTGGAAATGGGAGGAAAATGAAGGAGAAGAGGGAATACATGAGTGCCACAATCCATAATATCATTTAAAATATCGTTTCCATGGAACACAATATAAATAAACCCTGTAAAGTAAAAAAGGGCATACACAACATACTTGTAAATGCATGAAAAGGCAAGAAAATGCAATAAAACACAAGCTAGGGTAGATAATAACGACAAAACATGAATTATATTATCTTAAGGAGATGCACATATCATTAAAATGGAGGAAGAAGGTATAAACACATTGCAAAATCCAAATACGAAGCCTACAAGTCCAGAACACTTGTACAACACTTTGAAATGATGCTCTAACATTCCAAGAGGATCAAACCTTTACAAATTGGCACCATTTTACAATAAATATAAGATAGAAAAGAGAGAGAGAGGAGGGAAAAGAGAGGGAAACTATGATTTCCAACTTCAACCACTAACATCATGCATTGAATGTCTGAAAAAAGGTATGGGCACCACGCCAATACCATTTCCCAATGATACTTTGTTCGTGGGGGAAGGAATGGGCACCATACCTCATCAAATCTGGTGGTTGGGCTACCTGGGAATATTATTTTAATGTTGGGACTGTATTTTCTCTTTTTAGCCTAGATAACCTCACCAAATTTAATATTTCCAGTTTCTATGGTGTAGTACATGATGATACCTTTCCAAAAAGTCTAATTTTGTGAAATTTGGAGATGCGGGGTGAAATTTATGGCCATTTGAAGTTCATGGTGCCATACTTAAATAAATGTGAGTGGTTGAACTATTAGATTAAGCCTTTTTCGTATCTGCAACCATGCCAAATATCCCTGGAAAATCAAAACACTAACGATGGAAATTGGGTCTTGAAATACAAATATCAATCCCCAAAATAAAAAGGGTGGAACTTGGGATGTGTAAAGCAATCTTTGACTCGCAAAATTGTCTTGGCGGAAGTTGGTATTTGTTTTACAACGTTCAACTTCTGAAATGGTCTTCAGTGGAACTTGGCCCCTGTAATGCAACTTTCAACTTCCGGTTTACTCTTGGTCAGGTTTTTGGGATAGGGTTTCATTTTTCAATTTTCATGAAAATTACAATTTGACACCCGAAATACACTAAATCCTTTGTATTTTAGCTTTCATAGTTTGAGGAACAATTTGCATGCAAATTGCAAATTGTTTCCCGAACTCAAAATATGAAATATAAAGGAAATTTCTTTGAAACTTGGGCAATTTTCAAGATTTTTCAAAATTATTTTTCGGGGGTGGAGAACAAGGAGCACAAAATATGTGGAGATGCACGAAGAGCTTGCAAATCCTACAGTCTTAAAAATGAACTTCTCATTCCCAAAAAAACTAGAAAATTTCCTAAGTCCATAAATGAAGATGCGGGTTGCCAAAATAACCTGGGGGTTATTTTGGACAACAAAAACATCCACCTTTCTTTGCCTCACCCCCATGATTTTTTAAAGTTAATGCTGTCATAATTTGGCATACTAAGTAGCCTATTGGGGAAAACCCAACCTTTCCTCCACCACCTATGGCTCCCATTGTTGAATCTAATTCTCCTTATAAAGGGTTTGACATATTAGACTAATAAAATAATATACCCACTAAAATTTCTCTTCTCGAATAACTAAAAAGGTACCCATATATAACATAATTATACATAGACTACTCTAGTGAATTGTCGTGGTCATATTTAGTAACTAAGTATTAGTACATCGCTAATTATTTGTTTAATCATACAAAATGAAATGAAATCGTATTAACTATGTCCATAAGATCCAATGGTCTATGGGACCACTTGTTACACTAATTGATTCCCTTACTCAAAGATTCTTGAGGATTACATGATATCCTTTACAATGTTGCACTCCTCCTACTAACTTGAGTTGGCAACGCCCCAACGTATTTATTTATTTTCCTCAAAGAGCTCAACCATGGGCCCCGCTCGTAGTATTTCCACATCTTTGTCCTCTATGTCCGCATATTGAGGAAAAATGAGAATGAAGTGCTCCTTTATGTCGATCAATTCAAACTATCAGAACTAAAAAAAGTCTAATAATAAATAAAAATGTTTAGGAAATTGGATTCCAAGTTAACAGGATAAATTTTGATTATACATTAAAATTTAGTAAATTATAGAAAGTAAATATAATGAACACTTACATAATATTTGACCTGAGAAAACCTGTTTACGGGTAAAAATCCACTATGAAAGCACTTACCAAAATTTATTATTAGATAATCATATATGAACATCTACATGACAAACCCAAAAATAAATCTCCTTTTCACTTCTTCACAATCACATCGAATAACCAATGCACAACCTTATTAATTTAACATCTCAATCTCCAATAGGAGATCAATCTAACTAATGGGTGGGTGATTGGGTTGCAATCATTTCATTCCTAATGACAATTGAATAATTTAATTGTTTATAACTTTATAAAATTTATTTATAACTTATAATCTAAGTTATGTTATAATTTTATGAAATAAACTTAGTTTGGAGTTGAATTTAACGTGATGGCCATGTGAATTTGTCTCCACAAATATTACTGCTCCAACTTTCCCCCTTAATGTTTAGTGGGGATACCTTCTAAAGTCACATTCTTATACAAAATTACAATTCTTAAACCATATAGGATAATTATAGGCTAACATGTCTAGAGGGAAAATCTAACAAAAATATCTCAAGTTCCTCTTGGATAAGTAGATATATGAAGTTGTACATGAGTTTCTAGAGCCTTCTATAGAATAAGGAATCTCCACAACACAATGCTTCATTGGATTACAAATAAACTCACATAGGGTAATTTTTATAAAGTATTTATTAATAATAGATAAATTATGGAAAATAAAGATACAAAAAAACCATTAGGAGGTGGCATTGTCATGCACGGTCACCCTAAATGGAAGATTTGAAAGGATGAGAATTTCTCGAAACTTGTTTGGTCTTGCATTGTAGACAATAAAAAATAAACATATTAAAGGGGTGTATCCTAATACCTAGTTTCTACCCCCCAATAGATGCAAGATGCTTGAGTGATGACAACATATAGTTTGATTATAATTTTTTATTTAACAATATTACTTTAAAATGCATTTGCACTTACATTTTTATGAATATATTTAATCATATATGTATTATTATACTCTACAGATTCTCCAACTATATAATCGATTTATACTAGAATGAGGCAAACCTTTCGCTAGCTTGATGTTCTCTTGCAACTAGAGTCACAATCCTTTACAAAGATTGCTTTAGAGACATTTGTTTATGATATTGTTGTGAATGCAACATCAGATGTACATTAAAATTTTTATTTAAGAACTTAAATCATCATTTTATATTTAAAATTCATTTATATATTTTTTTGTGATTCTTTATTATATCATTGGTGATTGTAGATGAATTTTGCCACAATTGAGACGTGTCTGACACACCATAGAACATAAGAAACAAAGTGAGACTTATCAAAGGGATTACAATAGAAGTATAAATTTTAAAATATGCATATTAACTTGATTAGTTTTACATGTTTTAAATTTCAAAAATATATTTTATTTATTTTTCATGCATGTAGGTGTTGACCATTTTTTTGTCAATCATTGAAAGGGGGTACCAAAAACATTTTTCAATATACTCAGGATAACGTGTAAACCGTGATTGAAGAATGTTATAGCTCCTTAGCAATGATGGAAGAATACAAGCTTCAAAAGGTTCTATGATATTAACAGTCAATTATATTTTATTCATTATAGATCTGAACTTAGCTGGAAAGAAAGATTTGTTAGATTCAGCTCGACACAGGTCTTTTAAAAAAATGTCAAATTCAAAAGGAGTATTATTAGCAAAAATGAGTTCCTAGGAATGACTTATATGGATGGATTGCATGATTTGAGGACTATAATGGTGGAGGTATTGCTGGAGAACATCAAGAACAAAAATGTTTCTTGACATAACACAAATCACTCTTTTAAAAATGGACTTAGCCACTTTTAAGGAAAAATGTGTTTAAAAAACCATCAAATTCAATGCCAAACATTAACGGGGCCACTGGCACAAGATTCAACGGTCAAGCAGGGACATGAGTTCGCCATTCCAGTGAAATTCAAGGTAGATTCCATTTCGTGAACCTCAAGTCCATAGAATAAACCGGATTATAAAGGCATCAGGTAGCCAAATATGTTTTAAGCTGAAGATACGTATGGGCAAACCACGCCAATACCTTTCCCAATGATACTTTGTTCGTGGGGGAAGGAATGGGCACCATACCTCATCAAATCGTGTGGTTGGGCTACCTGGGAATATTATTTTGAATGTTGGGACTGTATTTTCTCTTTTTAGCCTAGATAACCTCACCAAATTTAATATTTCCAGTTTCTATGTGTAGTACATGATGAGACCTTTCCAAAAAGTCTAATTTTGTGAAATTTGGAGATGCGGGGTGAAATTTATGGCCATTTGAAGTTCATGGTGCCATACTTAAATAAATGTGAGTGGGTGAACTATTAGATTAAGCCTTTTCGTATCTGCAACCATGCCAAATATCCCTGGAAAATCAAAACACTAACGATGGAAATTGGGTCCTTGAAATACAAAATATCAATCCCCAAAATAAAAAGGGTGGAACTTGGGATGTGTAAAGCAATCTTTGACTCGCAAAATTGTCTTGGCGGAAGTTTGGTATTGTTTTTACCAACGTTCAACTTCTGAAATGGGTCTTCAGTGGAACTTGGCCCCTGTAATGCAACTTTCAACTTCCGGTTTACTCTTGGTCAGGTTTTTGGGATAGGGTTTTCATTTTTCAATTTTCATGAAAATTACAATTTGACACCCGAAATACACTAAATCCTTGTATTTTAGCTTTCATAGTTTTGAGGAACAATTTGCATGCAAATTGCAAATTGTTTCCCCCGAACTCAAAATATGAAATATAAAGGGAAATTCTTTTGAAACTTGGGCAATTTTCAAGATTTTTCAAAATTATTTTTCGGGGGTGGAGAACCAAGGAGCACAAAATATGTGGAGATGCACGAAGAGCTTGCAAATTCCTACAGTCTTAAAATGAACTTCTCATTCCCAAAAAAACTAGAAAATTTTCCTAAGTCCATAAATGGAAGATGCGGGTTGCCAAAATAACCTGGGGGTTATTTTGGACAACAAAAACATCCACCTTTCTTTGCCTCACCCCCATGATTTTTTAAAGGTAATGCTGTCATAATTTGGCATACTAAGTAGCCTATTGGGGAAAACCCAACCTTCCTCCACCACCTATGGCTCCCATTGTTTGAATCTAATTCTCCTTATAAAGGGTTTGACATATTAGACTAATAAAATAATATACCCACTAAAATTTCTCTTCTCGAATAACTAAAAAGGTACCCATATATAACATAATTATACCTAGACTACTCTAGTGAATTGTCGTGGTCATATTTAGTAACTAAGTATTAGTACATCGCTAATTTTGTTTAATCATACAAAAATGAAAATGAAATCGTATTAACTATGTCCCATAAGATCCACTGGTCTATGGGACCACTTGTTACACTAATTGATTCCCTTACTCAAAGATTCTTGAGGATTACATGATATCCTTTACAATGTTGCACCTCCCCTCCTTACTAAGCCTTGAGTTGGCACACAGGCCCAACGTCGATTTATTTATTTTTCCTCAAAGGACTCAAACCATGGGCCCCGCTCGTAGTATTTCACATCTTTGTCCTCTATGTCGCCATATTGAGGGAAAACTGAGAATGACAGTGCTCCTTTATGTTCGATCAATTCACACTATCAGAACTATAAAAAGTCTAATAATAAATAAAAAGTGTTAGGGAAATTGGATTCCAAGTTAACAGGATAAATTTTGATTATGACATTAAAAGTTAGGTAAATTATAGAAAGTGAAAGTAGAATGAACAACTTACAATAATATTTGACCTGAGAAAACCTGTTACGGGTCAAAATGCCACTATGAAAGCACTTACCAAAATTTTTATTAGATATAATCTATATGAACATCTACATGACAAACCCAAAAGAAATCTCCTTTTCACTTATTCACAATACACATCGGACTATAACCAATGCACAACCTTATTAATTTAACATCTCAATCTCCAATAGGAGATCAATCTAACTAATGGGTGGGTGATTGGGTTGCAATCATTTCATTCCTAATGACAATTGAATAATTTAATTGTTTTATAACTTTCTAAAATTTATTTATAAACTTATAATCTAAGTTATGTTATAATTTATGAAATAAACTTATTTGGAGTTGAATTTAACGTGATGGCCATGTGAATTTGTCTCCACAAATATTACTGCTCCAACTTTCCCCCTTAATGTTTAGTGGGGATACCTTTCTAAAGTCAACATTCTTATACAAAATTACAATTCTTAAACCATATAGGATAATTATAGGCTAACATGTCTAGAGGGAAAATCTAACAAAAATATCTCAAGTCCTCTTGGATAAGTAGATATATGAAGTTTGTACATGAGTTTCTAGAGCCCTTCTATAGAATAAGGAATCTCCACAACACAATGCTTCATTGGATTACAAATAAACTCACATAGGGTAATTTTTATAAAGTATTTATTAATAATAGATAATTATGGAAAATAAAGATACAAAAAACCATTAGGAGGTGGCATTTGTCATGCACGGTCCACCCTAAATGGAAGATTTGAAAGGATGAGAATTTCTCGAAACTTGTTTGGTCTTGCATTGTAGACAATAAAAATAAACATATTAAAGGGGTGTATCCTAATACCTAGTTTCTACCCCCCAATAGATGCAAGATGCTTGAGTGATGACAACATATAGTTTTGATTATAATTTTTATTTAAACAATATTACTTTATAAATGCATTTGCACTACATTTTTATGAATATATTAATCATATAGTATTATTATACTCTACAGATTCTCCAACTATATAACGATATACTAGAATGAGGCAAACCTTCGCTAGCTTGATGTTCTCTTGCAACTAGAGTCACAATCCTTTACAAGATTGCATTTAGAGACATTTGTTTATGATATTGTTGTGAATGAAACATCATATGTACATAAAATTTTTTATTTAAGAACTTAAATCATGCATTTTATATTAAAAATTCATTATTATTTTTTTTGTGTGATTCTTATTATATCATTGGTGATTAGTTAGATGAAATTTTGCCACAATTGAGACGTGGCCTGACACACCATAGAACATAACAGATTACAAAGTGGAGACTTAATCAAAAAGGGTATTACAATAGAAAGTATAGAATTTAAAAGAATGCATATTAACGTTGATTGAGTTTTACATGTTTTAGAATTCAAAAAATATATTTTATTTATTTTCACTGCATGTAGGGTGCGATGACCATTTTTTTGTCAATCATTGAAAAAGGGGGTACCAAAACATTTTTCAATATACTCAGGATAACGTGTAAACCGTGATGTGAAGAATGTTATAGCTCCTTAGCAATGATGGAAGAATACAAAGCTTCAAAGGTTCTATGATATTAACAGTCAATTAGTATTTTATTCATTATAGATCATGAACTTAGCTGGAAAGAAAGAGTTGTTAGTTCAGCTCGACACAGGTCTTTTAAAAAAATGTCAAATTCAAAAAGGAGTATTATTAGCAAAAATGAGTTCCTAGGAATGACCTTATATGGATGATTGCATGATTTGAGGACTATAATGGTGGAGGTATTGCTGGAGAACATCAGAACAAAAATGGTTCTTGACATAACACAAATCACTCTTTTAAAAATGGACTTATCCCCACTTTTAAGGAAAAATGTGTTTAAAAAAACCAGTCAAAGTCATGCCAAACATTAACGGGGCCACGTGGCACAAGATCAACGGTCAAAGCAGGGACATGAGTCGCCATTCCAGTGAAATTCAAGGTAGATCCATTTCGTGAACCTCAAGTCCATAGAATAAACCGGATTTATAAAGGCATCAGGTCCAGCCAAATACTGTTAAAGCTGAAGCTACGTGGAGCCTTTTCAATAGCTCTCCTTTCAGAGTGTTTGCAAAGGTTAATCCAAATTCTGACATAGTGAAATGTGAAAGTCCTTGGAATGTTTTGATTGGCATGTGCTTCACATTCTGATGAGATTGATTATCAAGTAACTAAATTGTGAAACAATGTGGATTTTTCTCATTGCCTCACATTTTGCAAGGGCTATCAAAGGTATGACATATGCGAAGTAGCGTGGAATTTTCCTATTGGCCTATGTTTTTCAACAACCAGTATAAATAAAATAAAGGACTGATATTGCGAAGAGCATTAACCCTTCTTATTGGCTCACACTTCGTAGTGATCAGTCAGGGGCTAATAAAAAAGCAAATTGTGAAGAAGCATGGAGATTTCCCATTGGATCATGCTTCGCAGTGGCCAGTTGAAGAAAAGGACAATTTGACAATTGTGAGGAGTGTGGTAGTTTAGTAGTGGCTCACATTTCTAAAAAAATCAGACCCACTCGCAAAGGATAAAGAAAAGAAAAGAAAGGAAGTAAAGCCTGATCCTACAAGCCAACCAAAGGTGGGCACATGGCAAAAGGACATGGAAGCAGACATGTAAGAACACTCAATCCCTGAGCTAATTAGAGGCCACCATGTGTCACATTCTTGTGCTTCACGACAGACAAATTTCAAATGGCCATATCTTTTGATGTACATCTCCAAATTTAATAAAACTGGTCTTGTTGGAAAGCTCTCATCCTATTATTCATGATGGAATCATTAAAATCACAATGATGGGATTTTATGAGAGAAAATTTGAGAAAACAATATCCATCTCGCATATTCAAATTTCAACTAACTGAGTATCATGTCAAATTCAATGGTGAAGGACAAAAATACACAATTTTACATAGAAAAATGTAGAGTGCATGGGGGGAAAAATATTATTTTAGTATTTTACAAGGATAAATACCATATTCAATTAATTTTAATGAAAATTTTAAAAAATAGGTTGACACAAACGATAGTGTTTCTTTCCTGCATGAGTGGTTATTTTGGATTTGTTTCCAACAGCCAGTTAGGCTAAATTTAGCATAGGTTTTTTATAGAGATTGGGTTGGTGATCTCTTGTATTTAAAAATGTGGTTAATGCATAGGTTCAGTGGGGGGATTATTTTTTCTACATACTTCTATGCAAACTTTTGACTTACGCCCATGGTGGATGGAATAAAGGATCGATTTTCCTCCAATTTCAAGTTTTTGTGAAGGGTGTCCATAGAATATTAGAGGTGTTTTCAGTGAGTAATATTTTTCCTTTGCATGCTAAAATCTCACAGTCATCTCCATTGAGTTGCTTTGTATGTTTTGCAAGTCATATAAGTGTATTTCAATGCCTTTGTGAGTGCAAAAATCTGTAAAACAAGCAATTGTAGTGAATTCCATCAGTTCTTTTACTTAGTCATTAGTGTTCTTCCATATAATTTAAGTCCTAAAATATTTGGTTTATCATCCCCTTTTCCATTGTTAGTTATTTTAATTTACTTCTTTCCCTTACCCCCTGTCAATTTAGTAGTTTTAGGTGATCCATCAAGGGAACCAACCCACTCTGGAGATCTCCTTAGTCTAAGGTACCCATAACTCAGAGGATATCCCATTTACTAGATGAAGGCAGAGTCAAATAGACTATCCAAATCAAAGGTGCACTTCAGATTGATAATAGTTTTTGTTGCAACCGCTCGGTGGGACAAGTCGGATTTTACTATTGTTTCAGCATGCAGATGAAGATGGTGTTCTTCGCATAGTTGTTCCTAAAATTTTATCTCCTCCAGATTAGCAACCAGACTTGTTATTTACAGGAGTGATAAACACTCAAGAGGATATAAACAAAGATCTACGAGTGGAAATCAACCAAGATCCATTCAATCAATTTTAGTTGTTTGTTTCCATCACTATTTTGAACAAATATTTTGACAGATCTACAATTTTACAATGAAGATTAGCTACTATCAGGAGAGTCTAACTACATATTTTTCTATGTTCCATACCTAAGGCCAGAACTAGATCAACAATAAGAGGTATTCCATTTGGAATTTTCTCAATTACCTTTTGTATATGTTAGAAGAAGAAGGCTTGGAAATACTACACCTTATAACAGGTCCAATACTACCAATCCTCTATCTCCAAGGCCAAAATTTGTGTTTTAGATTCCTAGCTTTCTAATGGTAGTTAGAAATCACCCTTTTGTGTCATTTACTAATGGAACCCCTTTACAAATTGTTGTCTATCATGATATACCCACTGCTGCCTTAAAAATCCTTCCATATTGTACGGGTGAAAAACCAAGTTACCTTTTCCAAACATATTCGAGATGTTGCACCTTTTGTTGTAGGCATAATATCACTCGTGAAAGAAATTACTTAAGGCTATTATATGCTTCTTTAAAGGACATGCCCTTTAATAGTATAAAAGTTTGACTATAGGATCAATAACCACTTGGGAGCTATTATGGGTGTTAACCTTGTGCAAAAATTTTGAGGACGAAGCTCATCATTTAAAGCTCTCATTGGAATCTACTGACCATTAATCGTGCACCTCAATAATTCATGACAACGTTATATGAGATTGCAAACTTGGGAAAATATTCTAGTATCAGTTTAAGCACACCTAACGAATGCTTTCTTGTATTATTTACTTTCATTATATAGTGAAATTTTTGTCATGAGTTCAGTCCATTGGTATGATACTCTTCCCACAAACCTTTGATATTGCAATAAGGGCATAAACTAACCGTATATAAGCTGGAAATTGGCCCCTAGACCTAGTTATAATGGCCTATCTAATCCTGACTAGCTAATATCCCCCGAGCTTAAAAAACCACATTCCTCCCCAACATTCCAGTCTAAGTGTCATTGATACTTACAAGGAAAATTAAGACCATTATATGAATTGGTAGCACAATTTAAAAGAAATCAAAGCTCAAGAACATAGACCATATCCACAACTACCTTTCCAAGCCTATAACATAACCCCCTACCTCATGGTTATAGGCCTTCATATTCAAGTTACAACAAGTCATTACACACCTAACCAAGTTACAGAGTGGACTTAATTCCCCTATAACTAAAGAGATCTAGTCCCAGTGTAAACAAACATGATGGCAGATCCTAACATGCAACTAGTGAGCCAACACAGTCCAAGATATACATAGGTTTTACAATACCCAACAACTACTCAAGAAGAATACTATCATGCTCACAAAAGTGCATATCTTGCAAACACAAGAGACTCAAACTTTTCACAAGTACAACAGCAACCATATGCAACATGGTAACTTTGAAATTACATATCTATTTGGTTGAAATCAAGAAAGAGGAGCTAAGGAAAGATTTGAATTTGTTGTAGTTTTGTTACAAGATAAATAAAGAGAGCTAGGAGGCAAATGCAAAGTTGGGAAAAAAATGGTTGTCAACTCAAAGCAATCAGAATATTACTGATGTATAAATTTTTTCCTCTTCCAAATGTTTCAAGAACGAAGTAGTTGTTTAAACAATCATATTTAAGGTAAAGTTGTTCCATTCCACATAATTGGATCATATGAAGAAATGTTATGTCATTATGAGCATGTGGGATATATTATCTATTCCAGGAAAAAAGTACTTACTGTCCAAGATCTTGCAGGCCTAGAATTAACACACCCAAAAATGGCTAACCAAGCCGTAAAAACAAAACCAACATGGTGATGGGAAATTCCAGACCAATAAAACAAAGGTCCTAAACAATAAGAATTAAAATTGACAAACTTTTTGTTGGTGAGGTAAAAACAGTTAAACCACCAACTTTCTATCTTTCATTGATTATTGGAGACTCATTAGTTCATAATTTCATGGTTCATAGTGGAGCTAGCAGTACTGTTATGCCCAAGATGAGTTGCTTGAAAAGTTAGGTTCTTAAATATGAACCAAGTACCAAATGAGTATTACAACTTGATGGTTCATCAAATAAGACCATTGGAATGATCAAATATCTAAAACTAACTTTCATGTTTGTCCAAGTACTACAATCTTACATATGTGATGGGTGGTGGATTTACCACCTGTATTTTCAATGTGCTTATTCTAAAGACTTCACATCCAAGATGTTGGTTATATTTCGATGATTGGACTATCTTGTTTTTAGAACCAAGTATGGAACTAAGGTTACCAACAATATTGGAGCCTTTTTCAAATTTTACATTGAGCTTTTACAAACCTAGTGCCATAAATGCAAATTGTATTGTAAGTGAAGAGCAACTACGTGAGTTAGAGTCTGAAAATAGGTATGCATTAGAAGGAATTCCTGGATCTAGTTAAGGATGAAAGGACTAACGGGATTATGAGTATGACCCTTGGAAAATCATTGCATAATTGGGGCCTGGGAGTTTATTGCATTCATGGAGATAATGTTGAAATACCAACTATGAGAAGGAAAATCAACAAGATGATGGTTTATGGAAACTTTAATTTGATGACTCTAAAAACCGACATGGTTCAGGAGCTGGGTTGATGTGGAGATTCACCTTCCAAAATAGAGGTATTTCTTTAGTTATAAACTTTTATTTGGTTGTTCTACAAGGTTTTCAGAGAATATGAGGCCTATCCACATTTAGAATGGGCAGGAAAAAAGGGAATAAAAAATTTGCGGTTGTTTGGAGACAATGACTTATATCATCAATAAGAGGTTCTAAATGCTTGCAGCAAGATCCATTAATGAGAAATTATAAACATATATTTTGGGATATGCTTGAGGATTTTCTTCTTTTATAATATTCAAATTATTCCAACGAAAATAAACTGCGATATGCCCTTGCAACCATTAGATCTCAGTTTGACATACTTGTAGATATTAAAATGATAAAGTTTGCAATCTTCATATCGAAGGTAATAGTGAGGCCACTCCATTCACTGGATAAAATGGCACATTGGACTGTTTTTGGTGATGAATGCACATATAATCAGATTTTGGTAGGAGAACCTGAATTTTAGGCTCATTCAGAAAAATTTGTAAATACATATACGATGACAGATTAATTTAGCTCAAAACAATAAGATCCTAAAAGGCCTTGTCATTTGGAGCCAATCTTTGGTGAAAATTAATGAATGAGCATGAGGGTTGTCCTAACTGACATTAAAAAAATCACCATAAAGTGTTATCATTTTTTTATGGTAAAACCTCACATCTTGGCAAGGTATATATTCACAATTGAAAAAGAATCATTCATTGAGCTTTATAGATAGTATGGTCATGGTTTTTTGCATGGAAAATATTGTGATTTAAAATAATTTGATCCATATTTACCTCAACATATCCTATTGAATTATAAGTTGATTTGAAAACTGGGTAGACAAAAACAAAGGCTAATCATCCCAAGTTTGGAGCCTTGATGTGAATAAAAAATCATCAAGGCACTAACTTGGTAGCTAACCTTGTTGCCAGTGAGAAAAAAATGGTGAATTAGATTATGTGTAGATTTTCATTCGAATAATGCTTTCCCTTTCTTAAAGATCTTAATCATGTGCCCTGCCATGGAGCAAATATTCAACTAGTTGGTGATTATAGAAGATAGTCTTTACGTGATGGGTATAGTGGTTAGAACAATACTTGTCAAAGAAAAGATCATTTAAAACAACATTCACAACTAATGGTGGCACCTATGCGATACATAAGATTTCATCAATTTTTCCAATACGGTGCACTTCTTAGAGAGGAAACTAGATGGCATTCTAGGGTATCCATTAACAATTTTGGTTTTGTTTATAGAAGTGAATATCATAATATTTTTCAAAGCTTGGAAGTGATCACTTATCAACAGATCAAAGTCAGTTTTTGAAAGTGGCAGGAATCTGGGTGGTGTCACTTAATCCAAAGTGTGCATTTCTTCTGAGATTAACTTCTTGCCATATTATTTCAAAACATGAAGGATGATTGATCCAAAAGGTCTGTAACTCTTGTTTTATCATTGCCAAACATAAGAAAACCTTTAAAGTTTCCTTGGAAAGATTAATTTTATAGAGTTACATTGTTGATTTGTCTTCACTTCAATATTCATTAACCAATATGCTTAAAAAATAGAATTTTACTTGGTCACAAGGAAGGACTGGAATATTTTGAGCAATCACCAAGCCAAATTCGCCCACCACTCATAAATCCTAATTTTTGCAAATATTTTCAGTTGTATGCTCATGCTAACATGGATATCAATCATTTTCAAGAATGTTTAACACAATAGAACAAGAAGGATTGGAGTACGCCATTACGTTTTTTAGTCAAATCCTAACGGAGTACAAAACGAGTACTCATTTGTTTGAAAAATGATTCTAGGAAATGGACTGATATGGATGGATTGCCCATGGATTTGAGGCTTATAATGGTGGAGGTATGGCTTGGAGGAAACCATCAAGAACAAAAAAAACAAAAAAATGTTTCTTGACATTACAACAATCACTCTTTTAAAATGGACTTAGCCACTTTTAAGAAAAAGGGGTAAAAAAAAACATCAAATTTCAATGCAAAACATTAAACGGGGCCACGTGGCACAAGATCAACGGTCAAAAGCAGGGACATGAGTCGCCATCCAGTGAAATTCAAGGTAGATCCATTTCGTGAACCTCAAGTCCATAGAATAAACCGGATTTATAAGGCATCAGGTCCCGCCAAATACTGTTAAAGCTGAAGCTACGTGGAGCCTTTCAATAGCTCTCCTTTCAGAGTGTTTGCAAAGGTTAATCCAAATTCTGACATAGTGAAATGTGAAAGCCTTCCTTGGAATGTTTGATGGGATGTGCTTCACATTCTGATGAGATTGATTATCAAGTAACTAATTGTGAAACAATGTGGATTTTTCTCATTGCCTCACATTTTGCAAGGGCTATCAAAGGATATGAACATATGCGAAGTAGCGTGGAATTTTCCTATTGGCCTATGTTTTTCAACAACCAGTATAAATAAAATAAAGGACTGATATTGCGAAGAGCATTAAACCCTTCTTATTGGCTCACACTTCGTAGTGATCAGTCAGGGGCTAATAAAAAAGCAAATTGTGAAGAAGCATGGAGATTCCCATTGGATCATGCTTCGCAGAGTGGCCAGTTGAAAGAAAAGGACAATTTGACAATTGTGAGGAGTGTGGTAGTTTAGTAGTGGCTCACATTTCTAAAAAAATCAGACCCACTCGCAAAGGATAAAGAAAAGAAAAGAAAGGAAGTAAAGCCTGATCCTACAAGCCAACCAAAGGTGGGCACATGGCAAAAGGACATGGAAGCAGACATGTAAGAACACTCAAATCCCTGAGCTAATTAGAGGCCACCATGTGTCACATTCTTGTGCTTCACGACAGACAAATTTTCAAATGGCCATATCTTTTGATGGTACATCTCCAAATTTAATAAAACTGGTCTTGTTGGAAAGCTCTCATCCTATTATTCATGATGGAATCATTAAAATCACAAATTGATGGGATTTTATGAGAGAAAATTTGAGAAAAACAATATCATCTCGCATATTCAAATTTCAACTAACTGAGTATCATGTCAAATTCAATGGTGAAGGACAAAAATACACAATTTTACATAGAAAAATGTAGAGTGCATGGGGAAAAATATTATTTTATTATTTTACAAGGATAAATTACCATATTCAATTATTTTTAATGAAAATTTTAAAAAATAGGTTGACACAAACTACTAGTGTTCTTTCCTGCATGAGTGGTTATTTTTGGATTTGTTTCCAAATAGACAACTTAGGATAATTTTGGAATAGTACTATTTTTATAGAGATTGGGAGGTGTAACTTTTGGTATTTATACTTGTGCTTTATACATAGAGTTCAGTGGTGGCATTATTTGTTATTCTACAGACTTGTGATGTAGAAAATTATGACTTACGTACACCTTGTTGATGAATAAAAGATTGATTTTCCTCTAATTTTGAGTTTTTTGTAGTGTGTTACAGAAGATTTACAACATGTGTTTCAGTGAATAATCTCGTTCCTTTACATTCTAATGATCATTTAGCATCATCTCCATTTAAATGTTTTGTAAGTTTTGCAAGTCATTTAAGTGTATATGATATACCTTTTGTGAGTTTGCCAAAATCTGTCAAAAAAAGCAATTACAGTGAAGTTCCATCAGTTATTTTACCAGTAATTAATTGTGTTTTGTGCATATAATGTAAGCTCCCTAAAATATTTGGTGTATCATCCCTTTTTGCTTAATTTTAGTTAAGTTCAAGTTACTTCCTATCCCTCAACTCCTGTCAGTTTTAGCAGTTTTAGGTGATCCATCAAGGGAACCAACCCACTTTGGAGGATTTCTCCTTAGTCTAAGGTACCTACAACTCAGAAGGAGATCCCATTGTACTCAGATCGAATTCATAGTCAGATCGTTTTTCTAAGATCAAATGTACACTTCAGACCAATAACAATTTTTTGTTGCACACTCGGTGGGACCACAAACGGAGTTTTGATCAAAATGGTTTCAGCATGCAGATGAAGATGGTGTTTTCTCATTTTTGTTCTTAAAAGTTCAATCTGCTCCAGAATCAGAAACTTGATCTATGTTATTTGTAGGAATGTATAATATCACATCAGGAAGACATAAATGTAAGATTTATGAGTTGTAAATCAATTCAAGAGCCACTCAATCTAATTTCAACTGTTGTATTGCTTTCCCATCACTATTTTGGACGAAGATTTTGATATATCTACACTATTATAATCGAAGATTAGCTACATGTGAGAAGGGTCTAATTGTAGATTTTTCCATGTTCCATGCCTAAGGTGAAAACCAGGTCAGCAATAAGAGGTATTCCATTTGAATTTTCTCAATTACCTTTGTATATACTGCTAGAAGAAGAAGTATTGGGAATACTACACCTTAAAACATGCCCAATATCTACCAATCCTCCTATCTCCAAATCCATAACTTTTTGATTCAGATTCATACCTTCCCAATGTAGTTAGAAATCAACCTTTTTTGACCTTTACCAATGGAAGACCTTTAGTAATTGTTGCCTTATCATGACCTATACCCAGTTGTTTCCTTTAAAATCCTTCCTTACTTTACGTGGTGAATATCATGTTACCCCATTTCCAAACATATTAAAGATATTGCAGCCCTATGTTGTTGTATGCATAATATCACCCATGAAGATGTTGCTTTAAGGTTATTAGTTTGCTTCTTTTAGAGGTTACATGCCCTCCAATGGTATAAAAGTCTTGACGAGTAGGGTCAACCACTACTTGGGATCTATTTAGGGTTAAGCTTTGTGCAAACAATTTTGAGGAAAAATCAGATCATCTATCCCTCATTAAACAAGCTTACTACCATCAAAAGAGCACCTCTAAGAGTTCATGACATAACTTCAATTTAAGATTTAGCTAGGACTTGGGAAAGGATATTCAACAAGCAGTCAAGCCTTCACCCGAGCATGCATTTCTTGTATTATTTGCATGCATTAAATAGTGATATTGTTATGTCATGAATCATTTTATGGGTAGTGAACTAATCTTCCTACATCCTTTGACATTACAATAAGAGCGGATAAAATAATCCTTATACAAGTTGGAAATTTGGGCCCTAGACCATTCTATGCCTATGTATCCCGAGCTAGTTCCTATTCTGTCAGCTGAGAAACCACCACTACCTCCCACAATTCAACCTAGTGATCATTGATGACCTAAAAGGTGTTTTCTAAGACCTTATGGGAAACAAAATTGGTGCAATTGGAAAGAAACCAAGATCGATAGAACATAAGGCCATATCAACCACCTTTTAAGCCTATTCAACAACTGTAGATCCTCCTGCTTAAGGTTATAGAGACCATCATACCAAGTATCAAAAAGTCTATTACAATATCCAAACTACTTGCAAGTTGTTGGATCCCAATGCCCCTACAACTTCTAAGAGAATCTGGATCCCAGTGTAACAAACATAATTTCAGAATCCTAACATGTAGCCTAGTGATCCAAATGCGGTCCTTAAAGATGGTACCACAACGATTTTACTATGCCACATATGACTCAAGAGGAGGCATATTATCATATTTAGAAAAATTCTTATCTTGTAGCACAAAGCAGAGTCTAAACTTTTCACAAGTACAACAAGGACAAGTCAGATGCAACTATGGTAAACTTTCAAATTTGGTGATCATGTAGCCTTGTAAATCAAGAAAGTTAGAGCTAAAGAAAGGGTTGAGTTTGTTGCAGTTGTTAGGAGGTCAAGAAAGAGAGCTATGGAAGAAAATTCAAGTGATAGAACTATTGTACCATCTCAAAGCATATCATAATAATACTGACTAGTAAGAGATCTTCTTCCTCTTCCCAGGTTCAAGAGCAAGTTGTTGTTTTAAAAAACCAGATTAAGATAGGAGTTGTTCCATTCAACATAGTGGATCATATGAAGAAATGTTATGTCATTATGAGCATGTGGGATATATTATCTATTCCAGGAAAAAAGGACTTACTGGTCCAAGATCTTGCAGGCCTAGAATTAACACCAAAAATGGCTAACCAAGCTAAAAACAAAACCAACATGGTGATGGAAATTCCAGACCAATAAAACAAAGGTCCTAAACAATAAGAATTAAAATTGACAAAACTTTTTGTTGGTGAGGTAAAAACAGTTAAACCACCAACTTTCTATCTTTCATTGATTATTGGAGACTCATTAGTTCATAATTTCATGGTTCATAGTGGAGCTAGCAGTACTGTTATGCCCAAAGTTAGTTGCTGAAAAGTTAGGTCTTAAATATGAACCAAGTACCAAATGAGTATTACAACTTGATGGTTCATCAAATAAGACCATTGGAATGATCAAATATCTAAAACTAACTTTTCATGTTTGTCCAAGTACTACAATCTTACATGATGTGATGGTGGTGGATTTACCACCTTATTTTTCAATGTGCTTATCTAAAGACTTCACATCCAAGATTGTTGGTTATATTTCAGATGATTGGACATATCTTGTTTTTAGAACCAAGTATGGAACTAAGGTTACCAACAATATTGAGCCTTTTTCAAATTTTTACATTGAGCTTTACAAACCTAGTGCCATAAATGCAAATTGTATTGTAAGTGAAGAGCAACTACGTGAGTTAGAGTCTGAAAATAGGTATGCATTAGAAGGAATTCCGGATCTATTTAAGGATGAAAGGACTAACGAGGATTATGAGTATGACCCTTGGAAAATCATTGCATAATTGGGCCTGGGAGTTTATTGCATTCATGGAGATAATGTTGAAATACCAACTATGGAGAAGGAAAATCAACAAGATGATGGTTTATGGAAACTTTAATTTGATGACTCTAAAAACCGACATGGTTCAGGAGCTGGTTTGATGTTGATTTCACCTTCAAAATAGAGGTATTTCTTAGTTATTAAACTTTTATTTGGTTGTTCTAACAATGTTTCAGAATATGAGGCACTTATCCACAATTTAGAATGGGCAAGGAAAAAGGGAATAAAAAATTTGCAGGTTTTTGGAGACAATGAGCTTATTATTCATCAAGTAAGAGGTTCTAATGCTTGCAAGAATCCATTAATGAGAAATTATAAACATATATTTTGGGATATGCTTGAGGATTTTCTTTCTTTTAATATTCAAATTATTCCAAGAGAAAGAAATAAACATGTCGATAGGCTTGCAACCATTAGATCTCAGTTTGACATACTTGTAGATATGAAAAATGATAAATTGCATCTTCATATCAAGGTAATAGTGAGGCCATCCATTCTGGATAATAATGCACATTGGAATTTTTTTGGTGATGATGCACATATAATCAGATTTTTGTAGGAAGAACCTGAATTTTAGCTCAATATCAAGAAAAATTGTAAAACAGATACGAGGACCAGATTATGTAGCTCAAAACAAATAAGATCCTAAAAGGCCTTGTCATTTGGAAGCCATCTTTGGTGAAAATTATGAAATGAAGCATGAGAGGGTTGTCCTAACTACAGGAAAAAATCACCATGAAAGTGTTATCATTTTTTATGGTAAAAACCTCAATCTTGGCAAGGTATATTCACAAATTGAAAAAGATGCATTCATTGAGCTTTATAGAGAGTATGTCAATGTTTTTGCATGGAAATATTGTGATTTAAAAGGATTTGATCCATATTTACCTCAACATACTATTGAATTATAAGTTGATTTAAAACTGGGTAGACAAAAACAAAGGCTAATCAATCCCAAGTTGGAGCCCTTGATGTGAATAAAAAATCCATCAAGCACTCAACTTGGGTAGCTAACCTTGTGCCAGTGAGAAAAAAATGGTGAATTAGATTATGTGTAGATTTTCATGATCGGAATAATGCTTTCTTAAAGATCATTATCATGTGCCTTCCATGGAGCAAATACTTCAACTAGTTGGTGATATAGAAAGATATTCTTTACGTGATGGGTATAGTGGTTATAACCAAATACTTGTCAAAGAAGAAGATCAGTTTAAAACAACATTCACAACTAAATGGGGCACCTATGCATACAGAAAGATGTCATTCAATTTTTCCAATACAGGTGCAACTTCTTAGAGAGGAATAGATATGGCATTCTAGGGTATCATTAACAATTTTGTTTTGGTTTATTCAGATGATATCATAATATTTTCAAAGCTTGGAAGTGATCACTTATCACAGATCAAAGTAGTTTTTGAAAGGTGCAGAGAATCTGGTGTGTCACTTAATCCAAAAAAGTGTGCATTTTCAGTTCATGAGAGTAAACTTCTTGGCCATATTATTTCAAAACATGGAAGGATGATTGATCCAAAAAGAGTAAGTGTAACTCTTGTTTTATCATTGCCAAAACATAAGAAAACACTTTAAAGTTTCCTTGGAAAGATTAATTTTATAAGAAGTTACATTGTTGATGTTGCTTCACTTTCAAATTCATTAACCAATATGCTTAAAAAAATAGAATTTTACTTGGTCAAAGGAAGGACTGAATAGTTTTGAAGCAATCAAACAAGCCATAACTTCAGACCCAACACTCATAAATCCTAATTTTTCAAAATATTTCATGTTGTATGCTCATGCTAACATGGATATCATTTCAAGAATGTTAACACAATAGAACAAAGAAGGATTGGAGTAGCCAATTACGTTTTTTAGTCAAATCCTAATGGAGTACAAAACTAGGTACTCATTTGTTGAAAAATATGTACTTTTGATTTTTAGATTACTCAAGAAATTCAGACATTTTTTTGGAAGTGTGTGTCACTTGTGTTTTCATTGATGTCAAGTCCATTGATGTCAAAGGTGGTATGAAGGTCAAACATGGTCCATTTATGAAGTGTATAGGTCAAGTCAAGTCATTCTAGGCCTTGGCCAACTGCAGGGACATGGTGCAAATCAATCAAACATGATAACTCACTCAAACCAAAGTAGGGAAATAAATTTTGGATAACTGTGAGGTAGTAATAGAAGGTATATAAAGATATACAAGAGAAAAAACTAGGTGCGTGAGACTGAAACAAGTCAGTGTGGAGATTTTCTTAAGCCAATCCACAAGTAAGACAAGGTGTGAAATGATTGACCCAAGGTGTGATGATACAAAAATAAAATATGGTATGAGAATGGAATGATGATATATTGTGTGTACAGAACTTCCTCATAGGTAGTTATTGAAGTGTTTTAGGCACTTCTACAGGTCAAGCATAGTTCAACTACTGAGAATTAGAGACCACAGGGCAACTTAGATGAGATGGGATGGAAATATTCATGATAAACCAGAGAAAAATATCACTTTTAGGTGTTATAGGGATGTTTCCTTGAGGTGTGAGAAAAAATTTCAGGAATCTGAGGATGAGATATTTTTCAAGTTATGCAAGTTTTTCCAAAACTAGGTTTTTTTTTTTAAGTATGCGAATTGAGCACCAAAATTCTTAGCACTCAATAAAAATTTTGGAGAATCCATTAGGATAAATAATAATCTATGAAAAAAATGGATTAAATTTTTATAAAAATTATGGTGCAAAAATTATTTCTGGTGATTGGTTGAGTATTTTAGAAGTTCCATACATTTTTGTGAGCATGTTTGTAAACCCTCAAAACCCCATTTTGGACCAGTGTTGGAAAATTGAGTTGGGTAGGTGTCTTAATTTATTTATTTTTATTAGAAACATATTTTAACATGTATATGGACTCCTAAGAGTCACATTTTTCATGATATTTTTTAGTTCGTGATGCTTAGTGGTCCCCACTAGAAAATAGGTGTTTTGTGAAGATTTCAATGTACAGGAGAAAGGTGCAAAGGAACGCCTACTAAAATTTGAGGTGGATGATTTTTTTAATGTGTTATTAAACTTCATTAATTCACTTAGGTTACTCATTTTGGAGAAAATTGGAGTAATGGTCACATATTTGAGCATACGGCAAAAGGAAGCTTATTTTGAGAAGCTAATGAAGAAGAATGAAAGGTAACCATGATGAATTGCATTGAATTTATGTTGTTTATTTCCTTGATAATTATTTTCATGTGTAATATTATTTTTTTAAGTGAACAGTTCGGTTTGGAAATTTCATTTCTTTCTTAAAGGTGATTTGAGTCAAAAACTTACGCTATTAGGCCTATCTCATAAGCATGTCTGAATTGGCATGAAGGTGAGTGTTTCTCCATTTTAATCTATGGTTATAAGTTATTGAAAATGTTCATACACATATAATTTAAAGTTTCACAATATTATAGTAGAGCCATGAGAATTGTATTTGTAGATGTTTGGTTAAGTTGCATGGAAGACTAGTTTTTGAACTCTCAAGATCAGCTAGACCAATCTCTGAGTTTCTAGTTTTTAAAGGCTTTATAACATGAATTAGATGCATGAAAATTATTTTTTGAGTTATTATAATTCAATATATTTCCATTTATAGGTTACATGACTCCATGAGGTGAATTTTTTAGGTGTGAATCAACTCAAGTCTTGGCAGACCAAAATTCTAATACCTAGGATCCAACCAGGACAAGTTTTGAGAAAAGGTGTTTTTTGATGACTTATGATTTGAATTGGATCTTAAATGATTTTGATTATCATTAAATCATAATCCATAATATTCAATTTTTTTTATATTTTTTTTCTTCTGAAGGTAATTGGAAGCACTTTAAATAGTATGATCTTCAGAACTATATTTTGTGGGTGTCTGATTTGAGAACACCTAGGAGTATTAATACTGATTTTTTGATGATGTGTCAAGTTTCTTGACATTTAGATGGGTTTATTTAGACTTTTGAGACCCCTTTATACATGAACACAAATTTTGAACTCATTTGGACAAGTTTGAGAGCTAAAAGACAAAAGATGAGCTCACTTGGAGAAGAAGACAAAAATCTAACATGGCGTGTTACAACTGAAGTTTACAAAGATCAGAATGACATATTTTCAAGTGTAATGGATTTTAAGAAAGTTCTTAGTAATGTTTCATTTCTTCCCATGAATTATAAATATACCTTTTCAAGTCGAACTATGAAGAATCTTGTAAGTTACAAGATGCAGACCTCATGATTATTTTTGGCAGTTTTGTCTTTTGGTATTTTCTCATTCATATGAACCAATTTTCAAGATGTATAAGGTTTAATAAGCATGTAAGATATTTTGGAAGAATAGTTATAAATAATAGGTACACATATTCAGGTTGAAAATTTTGTTGATCTAAAAATTGAAAAATCATATATAGGAGCAACCATGAAAGAGCAAAGGTGCAACAGAAGATCAAGCTTTGAAATTAGGTGATTCTCCTAATAGTGTTTTGTGTGAAATAAACCATGTTTTGTACATGTATAATAGAGGGTAAATTTGAGTGAAAATGAGAGATAATTTTATGTATGAGAATTTTATTTTGTAAAGGGGTGAGAGAGAGAAAGTCAGTATGAGCTAATCTAGTGACCATATTTGTTGATGTTAAGCAACTGTGTGTTTGTAAATGGTCAAAAATTGGTGTAAAACTAAGTGGTTGCTTGGTATTTATACGGAGTTTACATACTTCCTTGAAATTGGTATCTTGTTAAAATAGGTTTTGAGCTGGTAGCTTGGGGCAAGTAGGGATTGTACTTCTTTTTCTAGTGGTGGCTAGGTTAAACCAGGGGTTGTAGCTCCTCATGTGAAGTGGTGGCTCAACTAAAGATATCATTGTAATCCAATAGGGATAGTTATATCCCATATGAGAGAATCTTATTTCAGTGGGTTTTCTTTTCCCTTTTTATGGGTTTCCCACTTACATGAGGTTGTCCGTATTGTGTGTGTGCATCTCTCTATCCTTTTGTGTTTTTATTGCTCTCACTTTAGTTATGTTGAATTCATGGAATGCACTATTGAATAAGCTTGCAAAAAAAGTTGAAAATTTTCAGTTAGGATTGATTCACCCCCCTCTCAGTCCTAAAGATCCTAACAATTTTATCTCTAAAAATAGAATTAATCTAACGATTATTCATCTAAGTATCAAGAAATTTTTGTTGAACAAATACATAAGTGAGAAAAGTGCAGGTTGGATCACATAAAGTAATGGAAATATGGCATCAAAATTAAAGTGACTATGTTGATTAGAGGAAAAGGATTATGTGAGCACATGGCCCAAAAATTGTAAGAGCTCAAAAAAGGTGTTCTAGTTCTTCAAGATAAGGTTGAAGATCTTAAAAACAAAAAATATGCAAGATGGATTTCAGACATGGTAAGATACCTTCAATATGTTATGTATCCACCAAATTTAGACAACTTAAAATGAATAAATTTTAGATTACAATCAATTCATATTTCACTGATTAACGATGTTTTATTCAAAAAGGACATTAATGGTGTATTGTTGAGGTGTGTTGAACCAAACTAAATCAAAAGAATACTTGAACAATTTAATGATGATCAAGAAGGAGGGCATTATTCAACAAAAAATACAACCCTCAAGATCATGAAAGAAGGTTATTATTGGCCTAAAATCTTTGAAGATAACCATGATTGGGTGAGAAAATGTCAAAAGTGTGCATTCTTCATAGGAAAAGAAAGGTTTGTTGCTTTACCATTGTAACCAATTGCAATCGATAAAAATTTTGCTCAATGGGGTTTGGATTTCATTGGTCTGATAAACTCACATTCAAGATTGGGGCATAGATGGATACTCACTGCAAATGATTACTTCACATGATGGACTAAGGTAGTTGATTTGAAATAAGCTAATGAGACAAGCATCTTGGACTTCTATGAAGGCATAATTACCAGGTTTAGTGTTCCCTCCACTATAATTTCATATAATGCAAAGGCTTTTGAAGGTGGAAATATTGTTGCATGGGTTTTTCAGAATGGTATTTATCCTAGCACATCATCCAATTATTACCCACAAGGTAGTGGACTAGCTAAGAGTACAAATAAAAATCTGCTAAGGATAATTAGAAGAACTACAGATCAAAATCAACAAACCTGATATACCAATTTAAAGGCAGTCTTGTGGGATGTAGAATAAATCATAAAAGATCAATTTCAAATTCACCTTTCAAATTGGTTTATGGCCTTGAAGCCAATTTATGTTAGGAAATAAGGGATATAAATATGTGGAACAATCCCTCACAGAATCGCAACAGTAGAAACTAATATACAGAAAATATTCCAGATCTTAAATAAAAGTGCAAAATTAAATAAGACAACAAAAAGAGACAATATTTAACGTGGTTCACCCAATTTTGGATACGTCCACCAAGACTCACTTGCTCATATTTTTATTACAAACCACCGCTCTCTTAATACAATACCCAGATTTGTTTGGATCTATGCTCAAAAAACTCTACAGAATTCACACCAGAATTTAAACACGCCTGTAATGTTACATAATCCCTACCATATGCACAACACCACATAAGTAGACAACTACTTAAGAAGTTTTAAAAATACATGGGTATCAAAACCATGGGCTAAAACTGTCCCATAAACCTATGGGTCAAAATCCCGCCCATATTGGGCATGTTTTTTCGAAAGTGTACAGTACTCTTAGTGTACAGTCTTCAACACTTTCACACATGAAAATAGGCTCTGCAATACCTAACAATTCACCATGCATTTCTCTTGAGCTTCCATCTCTAGAAATGATGCATCAAGTTGAATTAATGGAAAACGAGCCCATAGAGGTGAGGTATGCAAAGCTCGTGGAGTTTGAAGAGATCAATAAATGAGCTATGTTTTCTATGGATCCGAATAAATCTCAAATTACATTTGACAAGAAGCCCAAGGCAAGAGTCTTCAATGAAGGTTGACTTAGTGGTAAAGTGGGAGGAAGACATGGAAATATTAGGTGCTCACACAAAGTTTGATTCATTGTGGAGTGGACCATACATCATTATTGGATGTAAGCCACACAATGCTTTCCAACTTGAAAAAAAATGGAGAAGAGCTTCTGATCCCAGTCAATGGGATTCATCTGAAGCATTATTTCTAAATGAGATAAGTTGACATTGTATCATAGTTTCCCATGATTTCCTCTAAGTGTTTTAACACATCTTTCTACATTTGCTCCTTTCAATAATGGCTGCCATCTTAAATGGCATGCCTTGTAGGAGTGTTTCTTTCCTCCAAGTGTAGTTTTGCACATGTTGTGTTTTTCAATCGTTTTGTGGAGAATTTTCAGTCTTTTTAGTGTTATTCAGCCTTGGGTGTGCATAGTTAAGTTTTACGACATGGTTTCAAATTATTTCATGGATGTAAGTGAGTTAGATTTAGGGGTTCTTACTAGTTAGAAAGAAACCAGGTCCAAAAATTTGCCAAAGATGTTAACCATTTTTTTGTCAATCATCGAAAGGGGGGTACTAGCAAGATAACGTGCATACCGTGATTGAAGAATGGTAGAGCTCCTTAGCACTGATGGAAGAATACAAAGCTTCAAAGCTTCTATGATATTGATAATCAATTCTATTCATTATATATCATGAACTCAGCTGAAAAGAAAGATTTACTATATTCAACTCGACACATGTCTTTTAAAAAAATGTCGAAGTTGAAAAGAGTATTACGAACAAGAACGAGTTCATGGGAATGAATTATATGGATGGATTGCATGAGATGAGGACTATAGCATTGGATGTCATATTGGAGAACATTGAGAATAAAAATGTTTTCTTGACAGAGAACATATCACTCTTTTAAAAATGGAATTATCCCCTTTTAAGGGAAAATACGTTTTAAACAACCATCAAACTCAATGCCAAACATCAGCGGGGCCACATGGCACAAGATCAATGGTTAAAGTAGGGACATTGTAATGCCTCTGTTTTTTTTTAAATAAAATAAATAATAAATAAAATAAAAGTTTTAAAATTTAAAGGCCCGTGATTCTTATTGGGGCGGATTTGGGGAAAGTTTGGATCTATTTTCCATCGCTTTGGTTTTGGTGCGAAGAGAGGAAGTGTGCTGCACCGCCGCCATGGAAGGAAGGGGGGGGGAACTCCAACCTGTTCAGCACAATGCCTAAAAGAGAGGTGGTTGTAATTCATTTTGCTCAAATCGATGCTCTTAGGGCATTTTTTTGGTTTTCTTTCAAGGAGGCACCTTGTCCAAATGTCATCCCATGGATTTTCCATGTTTCCTTATGCGACTGTGCCAACATCCTCTCAGTTTGCGTCAAAAAAACAAGCTCTGGGACCCATGTGGAACAACTGATTAGGAACTGGAGAGGCACTTTTGTCAGACGTTGTAGTTGCTACTGCCCTGGTAGACAGGTATGCGCAGAAAAAAGGTGTAGAAGAGGCATATGAACTGTTGATAGAATGCCCCAAATAGATGCGGCTCATGGAATGCCACGAGGGCAGGATATGCAAAAATGGGTTTGTTGAAAAGGCCTTGGTAACTTCCAATCAAATGTATGTGGTACGTGTAAACTAGACCTCCCAGCCGCTGTCAAAGTGGGAGTTTTAGAATAGCGCGTGGACATCCATCAAACAACATGGAAGATAATAGTTTTTGTTTTATATGTCTTGTCAGGTGCCCAGTTTGGCACGTATGCAAAATGTGAAGGCATACACAACTCATGCGAGTTGTTTGACAAAATATCTGAAAGGATATGTGGCCTCCTGGCCTGCAATGATAACAGGATTTGCAAAAAAAAAATGGGTCTGTTTAGAAGGCATGGAACTGATTGATTTAATTCCTCAAAGAATGTTGTCTCATGGACTGCCATGATGGCAGCATATGCACAAAATGGATGTGTAGAAAAGGTACAAAAACTGTTTGACAATATGCAATTCCAACATCCTTAGTGTTTGTGCCAAAATGGCAATGTAGGAGCAAGTTATGGACGTCCATGATAGCCCCAAAAGACCACGTAATTGCCATGAAGCTCGGTGGTTGTTCCTTCAAATGCAAACACGTAGTGTCTTCATGGACATATTTGCCATTGCTAGTATATCCTAGACTATGTTTAAAATGGGTGCTTTGAATCAAGTTGTATGGATATGGTCATTGCATGTAGTTGTAAATGCTTGGTTAGACTTGAATGCAAAGCCTGGAATTAGAGAAAAAGCACATGAAGCATTTAGACAAAGTTCCTCCACTAAATAAACACAGATTAGTTCACGTGGATAGCTGAAATTTCATGCAAGGATGTGCACATAAAGGATCTGTTTAGAAGGTTTTGGAAACACATAAGCAACTGTTTACTCTGTTGGAAAACTTCAAGTGATCAGGAAGTGGGGTGTGACGTGGTGGAGGTTAGACCCAGGGTCGTGAACCGTTTGGTGAAGTACCCGAGCAAGAGACTGAACCCAAGCCTACGGGCTTCGATCGAATTTGTTCTCTAGGCATGGTTCTCGTGTTTTAGTTCTCTTTTGCAACTAAATAGAATATTCAGTTATTATATTTTTTTAATACAGCTAAATGTCTCTTCAACTCATTACAAAACAATAAAGTGTCGTGTCGCAACTCTCGAAGCCATTATAACTCACCTACTTTAAAACATGGACTATCACCCTCGCTTTGAGATGATCTAGAAAACTCTTACTCTTTTGATCACTTCAATATTGTTTTATCGACCAGACAAATTTTGACTCTCCATTGATTAAGTTGACCTTCTTTCTGCTTAAAATAGTTAAATTTTGCAATTTTTGGAGACTCACTAAGTACCCTTCGCAACTCTAGAAACAAGATGTGAAGTTTCATTCGAGTACCTTGGTATACGAGGAGTCACCTTGATTTTTGGTTTGACCCAAAACGATCATATGACATCCTTTTGACGCCCTTGTAGGATGGTCAAGTGTGATACAGTGTGGATATATGACTATGGTAGAATGATGGGGTGAAACTAGAAATTTGGCTTTCGTAGTTGAAGATCACGCATTTGAATACTTGGAAAGCGCACAATCACTTCCCATGTACACAGAATGTGCTATGTGTCATTTTGGGACCAGGGTGCACACATGGATGGAAACATTTGTTATGTTTGTGGAGCCTATTTGCATGTTAGAATGTGGTACACCTTCTATGTGTTACACTCGGGTATTTTTACGGCGGTCCCACTCGCTAGTGAGCGGGTCAGGGGGGTTCGGGGGCGAAGCCCCCGAAGCAAATTTTCATGGGTGGTTTATTAACCCATGGGTAATGGGTAACCGTTATGGGCTGTTTTTGGGCCCATGGTTTTTTCAGTCTTTTGCCCATTGTTTTAATACCCATAGTTTTTGCCCTTGGTTTTGATACCCATGGTTTTGTATCAAACTGCTTAAGCAGTTGTCTATTTATATGGTCTTATGCATATGATAGATGTACAAGCAAATGTATTACAGATGTGTTTTGAATTCGGGTGTGAATTCTGTAGAGTTTATTGAGCATAGCTCCAAACGGATCTGGGTATTGTATTGACAGAGTGGAGGCTTGTAATAAAATATAAGCAAGTGATTCTTGGTGGACGTAGCCCAAATTGGGTGAACCACATTAAATCTTGTCTCTCTGTGTTGTGTTATTTATTCTGCACTTTTATTTGTGATCTGTAATATTTTTTTGCATATTAGTTTCTACTGTTGCGATTCTGTAAGGGATTATTCCACATATTTTATCTCTTATTTCCTAACAATTAGTATCAGAGCCTGGTTTGGTTTGCTGAAGTGTTGAATCACAGGGAAAGTTTTATCTTGAGTGGGAGCTATGGCAGATGATGGAAGATCTAGGGTTGATAAATTCAACAGGCAGAATTTTAGTCTTTAGAAGATGCAGATGGAAGATTACCTTTATCAAAAGGATATTTATACTCCGCTGTCTGAGAAGGTGAACAAACCCTCAAGTATGACAGATGCGGAATGGGATTTGTTGGATCGGAAGGCACTTGGAATGATTCGGCTGTATCTTGCATCCTCGGTATTATTTAATGTTTCAAAGGAAAAGACTACAAAAGATCTAATGGATGCATTAGGGAAGTTGTATGAAAAACTCTCTGCCTCTAACAAAATATTTTTAATGAAAAAGTTGTTTAATATGAAGATGTCTGAGAATAGTTCAGTAGCAGATCATTTAAATGATTTCAATACGGTTGTGAATATGTTAGCTTCGGTTACAATAGAATTTTACGAAGAAGTTAGGGCTTTATTAATTCTGTGCTCTTTACCTGAGAGTTGGAATAGCCTAGTAATGGTGGTAAGTAACTCAGTTCCAGCTAACTCGAAGTTGAAGTTTGAGGATGTTGTAGGGGTGATTCTAAGCGAGGAAATGCAAAGAAAAAGCTCCGGGGAATCTTCTACTTCAGGGAATGCTTTGACAGTGGAAACTAGAGGGAGACAGAAGAATAGAGAAAACCATGGAAAATCAAAAGATCGGGCAAGGTCAAAATCCAAGAACAAGATTGTATGCTGGAATTATGGAAAGCCTGGGCATATAAATAAGGACTGTTGGGAGCTTCGGGATGAGAAGAAACAACAAGAAGAAAACAAGGAGGAAAATGTGGCATCGGGTAATGTATGTCAGGATGCTTTGATTCTTTCTTTGCATAATATTACTGAATCTTGGGTTTTAGATTCAGGGGCTTCTTTTCATGCTACTCCACAAAGACATTATTTTGTTGATTATGTTCAAGGGGATTTTGGGCATGTTTTTCTTGGTGATGATGAGCCTTGCAGTATAGTTGGAAAAGGTTCTGTACATGTTAAGATGCAGAATGGGAATACATGGCTATTGAAAGATGTCAGACATTTTCCTACATTAAGGAGAAATTTGATATCGGTGGGGCAATTGAGAAGTGATGGTTGTACTGTGATATTTACAGCTAACTCTTGGAAGTTTACCAAGGGTGCTCTTGTTGTGGCAAGAGGTAAGAAGGTTGGAACCTTGTATTTAACCACTGATAGTACTAATGATTGTAATCTTGTGGCTTCAGATGCAGATACAACATTATGGCATTATAGGCTCGGTCATATGAGCCATAAGGGCATGAACATCATAAAGAAGAATTTACCTGGATATACAGAAACAGGTTTGGATTTCTGTGAGGACTGCATATATGGGAAACAAAAGCGAGTAAGGTTTCTCAAGGTTGGACCTACGAAGAAAGAGATTAAGTTAGAGCTGGTACATTCTGATATGTCGGGGCCAGCTCAGGTATCATCTCTTGGGGGTTCAAGTTATTATGTTACTTTTATTGATGATGCAACAAGGAAAGTTTGGGTTTATTGTATTAGAAACAAATCTGATGTATTTGACACTTTTGTTAAATGGAAAGCCTTGGTAGAGAATGAAATAGGTCTTAAGCTAAAATGTCTCAGGTCAGATAATGGAGGGGAGTATTGCAGCAATTAATTTAATGATTACTGTTCCAAGAATGGAATCTGCAGGCAAAAGATAGTTCCAGGAACTTCGCAGTAGAATGGGGTATCAGAAAGGATGAACAGAACAATAATGGAACGTGCTAGGAGCATGAGGTTACATGCAGGACTGCCTCTTTATTTTTGGGTAGAAGCGGTGAGCACAACTGTGTACTTGATAAATAGAGGACCCTCAAGTGCCTTGGATGGAGGCATACCTGAGGAGGCATGGTATGGTAAGAAAGTTGATTATTCATTTCTTAGAGCCTTTGGATGTGAGGTGTTTGTTCATATAGACAAGGATGATAGAACCAAGCTAGAGGATAAATCAGAAAAATGTACTTTCATTGGTTATGGCGGTGATGACTTTGGATTTAAATGTTGGAGTATTAAGGACAAGAAAATCATTCGGTCTAGGGATGTGGTATTTAATGAGAAAGTCATATATAAGCAACAGTTGCAGGAAAACAGGGAAGAATCCAAGAAAGAATATGCAGTGGTAGAGGATCTTTTGGATGGGAAAGTGACCATGAATCAATTCAGGAACCTACTCAACAGGAACCCCAAACTCCTACAGTGAGGAGGTCTTCTAGGGTAAGAAAAGAACCTGAACGTTTTTCTCCTTCTCTTTATTATTTATTACTCACTGATAGTGGAGAGCCAGAGAGCTTTGATGAAGCAATGCGGGTAGATACTGGTAAGAAGTGGGAGCAAGCCATGGATGAGGAGCATCAGACTCTCATGGAGAACCAGACATGGGATTTGGTAAAGCTACCCGAAGGAAAAAGAGCATTACAGAACAAGTGGGTGTTCAGAGTCAAAGAGGAAGAAGGAGGCAAGAAAAGATACAAGGCCCAGTTGGTGGTCAAGGGGTTTGCACAGAAAAAAGGTATAGATTTTGATGAGATTTTTTCTCCTGTAGTAAAAATGACTTCTATTAGAACTGTTCTAGGAATAGTTGTAGCAGAAGACTTGCACTTAGAACAACTTGATGTAAAGACTGGATTTCTCCATGGTGATTTGGAGGAGGAACTATATATGTAGCAACCAGAGGGCTATGAGGTCAAATGTAAAGAGGAGATGGTGTGAAAATTGAAGAAGAGCTTGTATGGCTTGAAACAAGCTCCACGTCAATGGTATAAGAAATTTTATAGCTTCATGATGGAGCAAGGTTATATTAGATGTCATTCTGACCATTGCGTGTATACAAAGAAATTTGAGGATGGCAATTATATTATCCTTTGTTTGTATGTGGATGACATGTTGGTTATAGGTAAAAACATGCAAGAAATAAAAGTACTCAAGAAGCGGCTAAGTGAATCCTTTGCTATGAAGGATTTGGGTGTAGCCAAACAAATCCTTGGTATGAGGATATTTCGGGATAGAAAGGAACGGAAGCTGACTTTATCTCAGGAAGAGTACATTAAGAAGGTCTTGGAGAGGTTTAACATGTAGGATGCTAAACCGGTTGAGACTCCTTTGGTAGGCCATTTCAAGTTATCAAAGGAGCAATGTCCCAAGATAGAGCAGGAGAGGAACCAAATGTCCAAGGTACCTTACTCATCAGTAGTTGGTAGTTTGATGTATGCTATGGTGTGCACTAGGGCTGATATTGCCCATGCAGTGGGACCTGTGAGTAGATTTATGAGTGATCCAGGTAAAGAGCATTGGCAAGCAGTAAAGTGGATCCTTCGGTATTTGAGAGGGACCATGGGGAAAATTTTGTGCTACAGTGGATCAAACACCACTTTACGTGGTTATGTAGATTCAGACATGGCTAGAGATGTAGACAGCAGGAGAAGCATGACAGGTTATATTTACACTGTAGGTGGGACAAAAGTGAGCTGGATTTCACGACTACAGAAGTTGGTGGCTTTGTCAACCATGGAGGCTGAGTATGTTGCTGCCACAGAGGCAAGAAAAGAGATGATTTGGCTAAAACAATTACTTGAGGAGTTGGGGCATAAGCAGGAGGAATGTAAGCTATATAGTGATAGTCAGAGTGCTATACACCTAGCTAAGAACTCTACTTTCCACTCCAGGATGAAACATATACAGTTGAGATATCACTTCATCAGGACAGCTTTGGAGGAAGATAAGTTGAAGTTGGAGAAGATTCATACCAGTAAGAATCCTGTAGACATGATGACCAAGGTGGTCACAAGGGATAAAATAAAGCTATGTTCAACTTTGGTTGGCCTTCGCAGATGACAGTGAAGGGTTGAGAAGCTTGCTCAGTGGAAATCAGTCTCCAAGTGGGAGATTGTTATGTTTGTGGAGCCTATTTGCATGTTAGAATGTGGTACACCTTCTATGTGTTACACTCGGGTATTTTTACGGTAGTCCTGCTCGCCGGTGAGCTGGTCAGGGGGGTTCAGGGGCAAAGCCCCCAAAGCAAATTTTCATGGGTGGTTTATTAACCCATGGGTAATGGGTAACCGTTATGGGCTGTTTTTGGGCCCATGGTTTTTTCGGTCTTTTGCCCATTGTTTTGATACCCATTTTTGGTTTTGTATCAAACTGCTTAAGCAGTTGTCTTTTTATATGGTCTTATGCATATGATAGATGTACAAGCAAATGTATTACAGATGTGTTTTGAATTCGGGTGTGAATTCTGTAGAGTTTGTTGAGCATAGCTCCAAACGGATATGGGTATTGTATTGAGAGAGTGAAGGCTTGTAATAAAATCTGAGCAAGTGATTCTTGGTAGACGTAGCCCAAATTGGGTGAACCACATTAAATATTGTCTCTCTGTGTTGTGTTATTTATTCTGCACTTTTATTTGCGATCTGTAATATTTTCTGCATATTAGTTTCTATTGTTGTGATTCTGTAAGGGATTATTCCGCATATTTTATCTCTTATTTCCTAACAACATTCAGTATAGGAAAGAAAAATTTTCAGGATAGTTTGGCTAAGCCATTTTGTAGGCCTCCAATCGCAGTTTGACCAGTTTCGTCTTGTCGCTCCAGAAAATTTGACGCCATTTGAAAATGGTTTACTAGTTCTCAGCCCCGTCGACTCTGATGAACTCTACTTATGTAGGGGAACTAGTAGGAGATGTCTCGTTGCGTGCTTCTCCTTCGAACGTCAATTATGGATGCGGGTTTTTGGGCCCTCGAGTTAACTTTTGGCATTTTATAACTGGGTGAACTACGACCAGTGGCCCCGGAGATCTAACCGCCAAACGCAAACCGTTCACTCTTTTTCAATTCCATCAGTTGCTATGAATTCTTGGTATATCTAGGGACACGTAGAAATTTAATCGTGACGTGCGTGCTCATCAAAAGATAACCTTTGGAAGCAGTTTCTTAGCCTCCGAGCCTGTTTTGTACATTTTGCAGCGAGTGAGAAAATGCAAAAGTAGAAAGCTGCGGACCCTCGTAGGGTTGCCAAATCACCCTAGAAACTTTCAACACACGTAAATAATTGTTTAAAACACTAGAATGAAACTTGTTGTGTGTATTGGAACTTTAGACAAAATGATATTTTCTCTCTTCCTTTCTCTCTCTTCTGAGTTTATAAAATGAAGAAAAATGAAATGCAATGATTACATGTTTCTAGACCTTTTTTATTTCGATTGCATATTGTAATTATTGTCAGATGTAAATGGGAATTGAAAAATGATAAGTATGATTGTTTTAGGGTGGATGCCATGCCAGCGATTTATCGCTGATATCATGCTCACGTGGGTTTTGCAGGATGGAAGTTCGACGACGAAAAAGGTGATGTGTGATTTAATTATTATTATTGTAATTTTTTTTATAGGTCATTGTAAAATGAATAACTGTCTAATGCAGTCTCTTGTTACCAAAAATTTATAAATGAAATTTGTTAATATGCATGATATGTCAGTTTTAGGGATACTTAGGGAATGTGCATCTAATCACCAGTTTACTTTGTTTCTTAGTTGTGTATGGCAAAAAGTGTTTGATTTATACATAGTAAATTGAAATTGAAGTTAATATATTGTAGTACTTTTTCAGCATTCAATAAATGATTAAATTAATCATTGAGTTATCTTCTTACCTTGTAAATGTAATAAAGAGTTTTAATGGGAACACTGAACCCTAATAAAATATTCGTGCTTAACTTGCCCGCATGTGTGATCCTTTTTCCCTTATAAGAAATTTAAATCAGTAGAACGAACTTAACCTTTTCACCCGATGGAGCACCTTGGTTTAGGCAAATAAGATCCCAAGAAGAGGGGTTTATTGTCTTATAGGTACGTTTGGTGACATCGACATAAACTAGACACATAGGAGCAACACAGTCAAATAAATCTTCTGCATCGAATGAATTTCTTGTGAGATCCAGATGACATCTTGGAGCTAGTGAAATAGTGGTTCTATCACTTAAAATTTTGCTTATGAATAGATCCTCCTAGGTATAGGTGTCATCTTTGGCTAGTGACAATAGAGTGCTTTGATCTCTTACGGAGAGTTTATAGGGTGAATATGTTTAAAAACTTAATCTAATCTTTAAGAGAGCGTAAAGACCTAAGTGAAAAATTGGAATGGGGCTAAACCCTAATTGACTAGGATGTTCACTTGTGGTTAGAAAACCATAATCTAACTCCTTGCATGCGAAATTGTGTTGGAAGAGGTTATTTTTAGAGAACCTTAGAAATTGCATTCTCGTCTCATAATCCCTTTTTATGCCATTCTATGGCATTAAGGAATAAAGAATATTCCTTATGCGGAAACATGTTATGCAAGGATATGAGATCTTCGTGAACATATATCATTTGTGGTTATGTGTAGTTTTAATGCTCCTAGCCTTGTACTTCCTTATGATGTCAGACAAGTGCTGTCGTAACTCTTTTGTTTTAAGATGATGCTAAGAACAGGACCTTAGTGCGATATAAGAGCATATCATATGATGCTACACACGAGATTTGAGATTAGGATTAAGGTCAATCTTAGAGTCCTTATCCCTTAATTAAACTTTTTCATGCATTGCAAAGAATATAAATTATCTTGGTGCGAACAAACTTCGAGCAAACAAAAGATATATAAATATAAAAGGAAGTCCATAAGTTATTGAACTTTATTAACTATGGTAGCGAAATAACTATTCCGTGATCGATGGAGGTTCTTGGGGAGTTATCTCGACTCTATGTCTTTCTTAATCCCAACACCTCATTTGGTCATCATGTTAGAATCTCTTGTGTAGCAAGAGTAAATTTTATATACTAAATAAAAGTTTGAGAAGCAAAATATTAACATAAGAATGAGGAAATTAGAATCTTGTAGGCAGTTTGAAATATGGAGAATACTTATGTAAGTCATGAAGATTTTTCATAAGGGTAAAGAGCAAATTAAATGGTTGAACAATATGTGATTTTTGAAACGAATTTTCAAAACATGTAGGTGGAAAAAGGGAGAAAATATTGCTTACCTAATAAGGATCTTGGAAAGTTAGCCGTAACTAAAATACATTTAAAGTAATGATATGTTGTGGGTTCGTCGTTCCTAAAGTCATGTTTCTTGTGGTTGGGTCTTTGTTAGTATTCATTCGTTGGGAAAAGTGAGGTATCGACATGCCGATGTCATCTGCATGTGTCTATGTGAGTCGATGACTTATGTGATTGTCACATGTGTGTCGAGTTCTATACTCGGAGCCCTTACTGTGTTGTATGTCGTGAGCAATGTAAGTAAAAAAAAAACTTATTATCCTGGTATTTTTACTGTTGTATTTGGGTGTGTAAAATGTGGGCACTACAGACACGAGTCACCATTCTAGTGAACTTCAAGGTAGATTCATTTTGCGGACCTCAAGTTTGCGGAATAAACCAGTTTCATACAGGCCTCAGGTTCGAGAAAACATTTCTAAATTTGAAGCTACGTGGATCCTTTTCAATGGCTCACCTTTCGCAGTCTAACATCACAAAGGTTAATCCAAAGTCTTACATAGTGAAATGAGAAAGTCCATGGAACAATTTTATTGGCCTGCGCTTCACATTATGATAGGATTGATTATGAAGTAAATAAATTATGAAATAGCGTGGAGCTTGCTCATTGGCTCACATTTTACAAGGGTTATCAAAGGTCTCACATTTGTGAAGCAACATGGAATTTTCCTATTTTCCTATGTTTCACAACAACCAGTGCAAGTAAAAGAAAGGCCTGACACTGTGAAGAGCATGAAGCCTTCTTATTGGCTCACACTTCGTAGTGATCAGTCAGGAGATAATAAAAAACGAAAATTGCAAAGAAGCGTGGAGCTTTCCCATTAGATCATGCTTCTCAATGGCCAATTAAAGAAAATGACAGTCTAACAAATGTGAGGAGCATGACAGTTTAGTACTGGCTCACATTTCTAAAGAAAGCACGCCCGCTCGCAAAAGAAAAAGAAAAGAAAAGAAAAGAAATGAAGTAAATCCCGATCCCATGAGCCAACTAGAGGTGGACACATGGAAAAAGGATAGGGAAGCAAACACATAAGAAGAATCAATCCATGAGCTAATTAGAGGCCACCACGTGTCACATTCCTTTGCATCACGACATGCAAATTTTCAAATGGCCATATCTTTCAATCTACAGCTCCAAATTTAATAAAATTGGTCTCATTGGAAATCTCTTGTCCTACTCTTCATGATGGAATCATTCAAATCACAAATTGATGGTATTCGATAGGATAAAAAGGGAGAAAAAATTTCAGCTCACGTATTCGAAGTTCAACTAACTTAGAATCATGTCAAATTTGACAGTGAAGGACAAAAATAAATAATTTTGCATGGAAAAACACAGAGTAATATAAGATTCAATTTTTTTTATGAAAATTGTGCAAAAGAGGTCGTCACAAACTACTAGTGCTCTTTTCTGCATGAGTGGCTATTTTTGGATTTGTTTCCAAACAACCAATTAGGCTAAATTTAGCATAGGTTTTTTTTAGATCTTGGGTGGTGACATATTGTATTTAAAACCATGCTTATGCACAGGTTCAAAGGGGGCTTATTTTTATACATACTTGAATGCAGAACTTTGTACTTAGGCATCTTGTGGATGAATAAAATATTGTTTTTCCTCTAATTTAAAGCTTTGTGAAGTGTGGCATAACAGATTAGAGGTGTGTTTCAGTGAGTAATATTGTTCCTTTGCATGCTAGTAATCTCACAACACCTCCATTAAGTTTTTTTGTATGTTTTGCAAGTCATATAAGTGTATTTCAATGCCTTTGCGAGTGTAAAATATGTCAAACAAACAATTGTAGTGAAGTCCATCAATTTTGTTACTAATCATTAAGTGTGCTTCAGTATAAGTTAAGTCCCAAAATATTTAGTGTATCACCCCTTTTTCCATTTTCGGTTATTTTCTATTTACTTCTATCCCTCAACCCCCCATCAATTTTAGTAGTTTTAGGTGATCCATCTAGGGAACCAGCCCACTCTGTAGGTTCTCCTCAGTCCGAGGCACCCATAATTCAGAGGAGATCACATTGTATCATTCGAAGTCATAATCAGGTAGCCTATCCAAATCAAAGGTGCACTTCAGACCGATAACAATAGGCACAAATGCAGAGAGGAGGGTCTCTCCTCATTTGTTGAGAACCAACACCCCTAGCTCTACATCTAAGTCTAAGATAGGAAATTTATCTAGCGACACTGAGGAGCAAAATAATTACATATAATTGTATGTATGTATGTGTGCTGTGTGTGTGTGTGTGTGTGTGTGTGTGTGTGTGTGTGTGTGTGTGTGTGTGTGTGTGTGTGTTACACACACACACACACACACACACACACACACACACACACACACACACACACACACACACACACACACACACATACATATACATACATATACATACATATTTGTTGAGAACCAACACCCCTGGCTCTACATCTAAGTCTAAGATAGGAAATTTATCTAGCGACAATGAGGAGTAAAAGAAATACATATATTTGTGTGTGTGTGTGTGTGTGTGTGTGTGTGTGTGTGTGTGTGTGTGTGTGTGTGTGTGTGTGTGTGTCTATATATATATATATATATATATATATATAGACACACACACACACACACACACACACACACACACACACACACACACACACACACACACACACAAAGCTAGTTAATGTACAAGAGAGAAATATGACCCATTTTGTATGCCTACAAAGCTCATGTGTATGTTGATGACAACTTTTGTCTATTTTATGACACATAACACATATAAATGTGCACATTTGACATAATTTTCATATTTATGTACCTAAGATTATAATTTATATATTCGATTTTATTTGTACTTGTCAGTTAAATGTTTTGTTTGTATTCAACTTAGTTCTTATTTATTTTAGAAATCATGTGTTGTTGAAGAGATGAGCCATTTGTAGAATCAACAATCTTTAATTCATCCTAAAATCAACAATCACTACAAAAATAAATTGATGTTTAAGAACCTTACACCACATGCCAAAGGCGTAATTGAATTTGTAATAAGATTATGGTTCTCACTTAGCAGGTAGTGCATTATTTTTTTGAAATAATAGGGGATGTATTATACATTGATTTGATATAAATTAAATTTGTAACCAAAATTAAAAAATTAAAGGATAATTTATGTAGGAAGGGTATGTGTATATCAAGCAAGCTTATACCTCCACTTGAGAGGTATTACAACACTTGAAATCCTTATAAGTTCCTTGCCAAACAACTGGTTTGGTGTTTTGGTTTGGACATCCATTGAAATTTTATTTGAGTTGAGATTTAGTTCCACTCGGGAAGGGCATGCCAATACCAAAATATATTTAACATTATCTTATACCTCTAATTGAGAGAGACTACAACATGACAAAATTTTATATGTTCCTTGCCAAACACCTAGTTTGGTGTTTTGATGTGGACCTACATTGATAATTTAGCTACCCCGAGATCAAATTCTACTTAGGAAGAACATGCTAATGCAAACAAATCTTAATCATTCACAAGTTAGTCAAGACTTGAGATTGAAACCCACTCGTGAATAACATTTCAATGCTAATCAATCTTACACCTCCACTTAGAGAGGTTTACAATATGTCAAAAAGTGTAAGTGACTTCCCAAACACCCAATATGGTATTTTTGTATGGACTTACATTGACAAGTTAGTTGATCCAAGATAGAATTCAACTTGGGAAGGATATGGGTATGCCAAGAAAACCTTATGCCTCTTCTTGAGAGAGACTACCACACAACAACATTTTATAAGTGCCTTTCCAAGCACTTGGTTTGGTGTTTTTTTGTAGACTTACATTAATAATTTAGTTGGCATGAGATCAAATTCTACTTGGGAAGGGCATGCCAATACCAATGCCAACAAATATTAAACATCCTCTTATACCTTTGCTTGAGAGAGACTATGTAACATGTAAAATATCTTATAAGTGCCTTGTGAAGAACTTGATTTGGTATTTTGGTGTGGACCTAAATTGAAAAGTTAGTCAAGATGCGATATCAAAAACCCACTTAGGAATGACATTACAATGCTAAGTAATCTTACACCTCTACTTAAGAGAGGATATAATTTGCCAAAAAAGTGTAAGTGACTTGCCAAGTACTCAGTTTGGTATTTTATTGTGGACTTACATTAACAAGTTAGTCGACCCGAGCTCAAATTGCATTTGGGAAGGGTATGTCTACACCAAGCAAGACTACACGTCCACTTGAGAGAGGCTACAACACAACAATTTTTTAAGTGATTTACTAAACAACGGGTTTGATATTTTAGCATGGACTTATATTGACAAGTTAGTTGAACCGAGATTGAATTGCACTTGGGAAGGGTATGTGTATGCTAAGAAATCTTATACCTCCACTTGATAGAGACTGCAACATGTAGTTTTTTGAGAAGTACCTTGTTAAACACTTGGTTTGATATTTTGGTGTGGACCTATGTGAAAATTTAGTTGAACCGAGATCGAATTTTACTCAGGAATGTGTGTGTTATGATAGAAATTACAACTAATTAAATAAATAGACGCAACAGTTCATAACTTCCACATGAACGATTTTACATAAAGAAAAATATTTTGGGTTTAGGGTTTCACATAAATTTACAGAGCTTAGTTATATACTTTCGTTTGTTATTAGCAAATAAGCCCATGCTTATGGATTCCTTAAAATCTTAGAGCGGGAGTCTTTGTTATCTATTGACATTGGATTTTTTTCTCGCAGATTCGAAGAAGAATAAAAATGGTGGTTGTAGGCTGGTTAAAGAATAATAAGAAGAAAATGACCAACCCAAAACTCAAAACCCACCCATAACCCAAAACTTGCATGAATACTCAAGCGCTCATTATTGCTGGAAGTTTTACATCTCACACTAGGGCCAATGAATGCATATAAATCATGAACAAAATAAGTTGATCAAAGAAGACTAAAGTATTAAATTTTTTAACTTTTGATTGCCTGGTTATTATATGCTTGAAAAAATTAACCACAAAAGGCTACCTACCACTCATGATATAAGATTTGCAAATGTATATGACCGAATTTGTAACAAATTTGAAATGTAGATATAGAACCTTTAAATGTAATTTTTCATTTATATTTCTACACTTACAAAATCAATCACAGTCCTTATCAACATCAACTACAAAAGTAATAACTATCCCTCTAAATCAAATAACATATACCATTCGGTGTTCACATTGCATTGTACACATGCGATTGCTAGTTATAAGATACTTGAAAGGTATAATCCAATTTGTATAAGGCAGGCATGTATTATAGAGATAATTGGACCAAGTTTTTTTTTTTTATGTATTGTGAAGCTATAGAGAATAAGAAGGGAAGGCCAAACGCTGAGAAATCAAACATACTAAATGTTTACATTTTTTTATTTAAGTATTTCAACACTTCAATGGTATCTCTTAATATAATATAATTTTATAGATATTTAATATGCTCAAGACATTATCATGATTTTTGGATGACATTCTCAACGCAAAAAAAAAGAAAAAAGAAAACCTTCCCATAGAACAATTAAATGAATGTCAAATTTAAGATCACAACTATTTGTGAATCAATATTTTACAATCTTAATTTTTTTCAAAAATGGACCAAGAGGCATATCTGACTTGTGGTAGCAAAGCATGTATTTTAAAGATAACTAAACCATATTTTTAACTATTATGCCACAAAGGAGGACAGAGGAAGGTCAAAGGTCGAACAAGAAAACATACTTATCCCACAACCAACAAATCAACTATTATGTTAGTAGGAGAAAAACTTCCATTGTGACATCACTCCATTGATAGAAGGATCATGATCTATTAGATTATCTAATTTAACTATAAAGAAATGGAGGGGATGGCTTGGTCTGTTGAGTTTCTATGACTTTTTCACAAAAAAGAGGAGAGAAGAAGGCCAAAACAAACAATAGATAAAAAAAATAACTAGTGTATAGAAGAACAAAAATTAGCAAAGTAATAACTAGAACTGGTTGACTTTTACTCAATATGACTAGAAATGCGTATTGTGGTAACTTAAAATTGACAAAGTGATGACCTTCAAACATGATGATGTGCCAGAATTAGCAAGAACTTGACAAGGTCATAACTTGAGCTCCGGGTGTCCGTTTGAGTCCGTTTTTTTTTTTTGAAACCACATGTTTCGATGAGACGAATGCAACGGAAACCTGCCCTAACCGGTTGGGGCAAGTTTTAGACACGTTTTCAGGCCCTAAATCCGCCATCTTGAGGTCGAAAATTAGGATTTAAGTTATAGTTCAGTTTTTTCCTATTTTTGGGCATTAGTTAATTTTAGTCTATTAGTTGCATTATGAGTTAGAAAGTTGGCAATTCCTCTAATTTAGGGATGTAGAAGATGCGTGGCAATTTCTGTGCCCGTAGGAATAAGCATGCGAACTTACTAAGAATAGCATGTTCTAGTAAACTGCTAAAACTAGTAATTTCCGCTACCTAGAGTAGATTTAGTCAGAGTTAGTTAGAGTTTACTTGGCAACTCGAGTTGGGAGTTGTTTTCCTATTTAGGAAACATTGTAATTCATTATTCAATAACGAAGAAGGAGATTTATTTTCTTTGGAGTTCATATTATTTGCAGTAAATCAAGTTGGTTAGAATTTGACTACATTACGTGACAAAAATATATTATTTCTCTATAATTACCATCCTCTTTAATCTTTGTGGACATCCCTGTTCATATAGAATGGTTCAATACCTAACTTTACAAATGAAAAAACATACAAAATGAAGGAGATGGAGATTTTATCAAATGTGATTGATTAGAATATTTAATCAACAATAATTTTGAAGATGTTTATGAGCATATAATTATCTTGTAGAGAAGTAAATGTGCATGTATCTGAAAGAAGATTGTGGATAGCAACACGTTAAGCTATATTATCACTTACAATTAACAAAAACAATTTAGAAAACAACCATTACTTATATGACAACAAGGTCTTCCACAGATAATCATATGAAAAGAGGTGGGTTGTAATTATTTTCCCTTTTTACATTCTCAACATTTAAATATTAATCTTAGATAAATCATTAACGAGTAAATTGGAGCCCTGCGTATTTTATATTCTACGAAGTCAAAACAAATTATTCATCAACATGTCCCTAGTAAAGAAGAAGTATATTCAATGAGGAAAGTGAATTATATTTATTAATTATTACTATTATTTTGCGTAAAAAGTTGAAAATAAGCACCAGTGGTCTAGTGGTAGAATAGTGCTCTCCCACGGTACGGACCTGGGTTCGATTCCCGGCTGGTGCAAGGCAATTAATGTTGGTTTGTATTCCTATTGTTTATTTTATTAAACGATTTCACACTATAAAATGTATGGAATGTTCTCTGTTTTTTTGAATGAAACTTCAATAAACAACATTCTTTTATATTGATTGTCTATTTTTAAAATTTTTGTTTCTCTTTCTTTTTTTCTTTATTTACACAAATTTAAACAATCAAAAGCATTCTCTTTCAGGAAATACTTATGTGGGTCTTCACAATATCTCCATTTCATCATCATAACAGCAGCAGCAACAATTTATTGTGTGCAAACTAAAATAGTTTTGTCAGATACCATGGTAGATAAAAAACAGTAGTTTATTGTGTCCAAGTAGTGGGCGATGGAAAGCATATCCCTAGTTTCTATCATTACCTAGTTTGGCATTAAATTAATTGATCAGCATTATATGCTCTATTTCTTGTAAAAACAACCAAACCTAATAGAATAGGTGAGACCAACTAAATAAGATCTTCTCCAACTCTCAATTTCTTTAACCAACGAGTCCAAAACTCTCCCAACAAAAAAACACAAAAAAAACATTTCACTCCTTTGAAAACACTTCACTATAGTAGAATGGAAAATGTTTTCATGGAATTATAAGAAGTAAAATCTTCTTCCTATCACTTAATAAATGAGAGAAGGTATAGAATAATAAAATGTATACATATAACTTTCAATATTATCAGAATTTGGGAACTCTCATCTTTACTTTCTGATTTTAATGTTTTGATGTTGTTTCAATTTTCATTCTCAGATTGCATTACAAGTCCCTCCAATTAATGTTTAAAAAATGAAATGACAAAAACTATTATTTATCATTAGTATAATGATTATTTATTATTATTTACAACATATGGAAGTATACTTAACCGCAGAGTAACTTTTTTCACTCTATGTGATCAAATCCATTCCTTCCATTGACAAATTTCATTGATGCCAATTGAGCTACTATTACAGTTCGATTACATGGGGCTTCTTCATTGTTGACACATTATATTCATCATCATTGACATCACTTGCATCATTGTCATCTTTCTCATATGTTAACAACATATTATGTAATATGCAACACCAAAAATTGTGTTTGACAACATTTGCAAATTAGGTTGAGAAATCTTGGAATGAATTTTTTTCCATAGGTTTTTTAGTCTTCCAAATGCACATTCAACATCAATTCTTATTGAAGATAACTTAAAATTAAATTCTATAAATGTTTGTTGACACTCTAGGAAAATGAGTAATTATCCACGGTAATAAGGATAGCTGTCATCACCAATAATATATTCTCTCATGGTTGTTGAACCAATGCAAAGAAAAGACGATTTAGCCTCCCCCCACCTTTAGACAATTTGTAAAAGAAAATTTCTTCAAGAGTCTAGTATCATAATTAGAAGCAAGGCACTCTGTGGAAACATCCATGAAACACATATTACTATCGAAAATGGCTTGCAACAACATACTATATAGTTACGATCTTTGTCATACCAATTAGATGAACACTCATAAGATGGAAATTCAAATTGAATGTGAGTTACATCTATAACACTATAAAAATTTGGAAAGCCTTGTTTTTTTCTTCCAAAAACCTTCTTTCACATGCTCAATCATTAAATTGTTACTTGGCCATTATGTATGACTTCTTAAATGATTGTGCATAGAATTAATGAATTTAATTATAATTCTTACTACTGTTGACTTTCCACAACCAAACAACATGTTAATGGTAATCATCGCCATTCCAAATGATAATCGCAAAACTGCAATGGCCACATTTTTCTCAATTGAAAACACCCCACCCTTTATGGATCTCGCTAATGATAACGATATATCACCTTGACTAAGGTCTTCATTCAACATTTCACAAAGAGATGCAAATAATGAATAGGGCAACCTAAAAATGCTACCAAACTATTCATCATCACATGTAACTTTAAATATACAGTGGTTCCACCAATGCAATGAACGAGGCTTGTTATACAATTCATTGTAAATCCTCCATTCACGTTGAGAATTATATAAATTTGTTTCAAGGAAATTAGCTTCTTTCTTTGAAGTGATTGTGTAGATCTCCACATCCAATTCAACACATTTGAAGACTTTGTTCTTGCAAACGAATATATATTATGTTTATTTGATACATGTTGCATATTGTTCAAACCTTGAATATCATACCGAATTCACAATGCTAATTGGACACTAAGAGATGCACTTACCATGAGGATTTTTATTATCTCTACTAAATTAGAATTCATTTGATGACAATAGATGTTGTCGAAGTTCACAATGAAAAAAACTCCCTACGAAAATGAGAAATACACAATCAAATGCCCAATTAATATCATTGAGAAGATTAAACCGTGAATACAAAAAAGTAATAAGAAATTCAACTAAGATAACAAAAAATTCAAAGCATTTAAATTTCAGCTTATACAATAAATTGTTGGCTAAACTTTATGATAAAATTTGTAGCAACAACTATTTGAAAATAACAATGAATTATAACTCAACAAGGAAATTCGGTTTTTATTGAAGATCATGCTATAGTCATAACTTGAAAAAAGTTTATGATAGGATGAGAAAAGGATCCATAAGGACAAGGTGTGAATATATCCACTTGGGGTCTTAAACTTTCCTAGCTAATGAAAATACTCATTTATTAGTGGAAAATGATGAACACTAATTTAAATCATGGCCCATCTAATAGAATTTAGAGTTCAAACCAATTTGACTTGCACATTCATCTATTTTTCTTCAGTTTTGATCATTTTTTTCCTCATTCACATCTTTCCTTTCCATCCATTGTTCAAGCAAAGCAAAGTCATTCTCATGGAATTTCATTTGCCCCTCCTTGACCATATATAGAGTAGTAATCACTAACTATTATTCTCATCAATAATATCTTTTAAACTTGTAGCTTTGGGTATTGTTTTTCATTTTTTCCCTTTGGATTGAATTTTAGATGTTTCTTTAGGTGTTTAACACTTAGAATGCTTTTCATTCTCATTTGGTGTAGAAAAATCCTCATGAATTACATGGCCTGTTTTAAATGTCAATGGATATATTATCGAGATTGATGGTTGTTTTGACCCAAACTAACCTCCATGCACAAAATAGCTCTTCAAGATACTTTGTAGGGAGTTTCTTATTAGTTATTTCTTTCGTTGTCATAATCAAATATTTCATGCCCCCAAGGAATATTTGTCTCACACTATCAGATTTTTTATAAGTTATTTGAATATGTTCCCATCAATCTTGAAATTGGTTTGTTGTGCGATATACACCATGATCAACACAATTTGCGCATAATTCTCCAATTTTTAGAGGACGATATAGCCTTTTTCATGGCTTCAACATCGGACTATGTTTCTCTTAATGTACAAGCTACAATAGTAAAAAAAAAGTATCTATAATAATCCAACGAGTTCTACCCTTTTGGGGAGGAAGGACATATGAATGAGATTTCATGACATTTGGGTGTGTGGGTGAAATATTTCCGTGAGGAAAAGAGACATCAATGTGTTGGGGAGATTGTTCTTCATGATTCATTTCTTCAACACAAATATTGTCTGTTACAGTGATATCAACATCCTCCTTAATATTTTCTTGTGTGCTTGGAAAAAAATTAGAAACTTTATCATTATTCAAGGACAATAGATCTCTATATTGTGTATCATCCCGTGAAAGAAATGAAGTACACACACACACACACACACACACACACACACACACACACACACACACACATGTATATGTATATGTATATGTATGTATGTATGTATGTATGTATGTATATGTGTGTGTGTGTGTGTGTGTGTGTGTGTAGACACACACACACACACACACACGTATGTATATGTATATATGTATATGTACATGTATATATATACATACATGTACATATACATATATACATATACATACGTGTGTGTGTGTGTGTGTGTGTGTGTGTGTGTGTGTGTGTGTGTGTGTGTGTGTGTACATATACGTGTGTGTATATATATATATATATAAACAAACTAGACTTTTAGGGCTTGGATGATACATGGATTTATCCATAAAACATCTATCTATACATCTAATAAAGAAACAAGAAAATACATGTTAAAAACATAAACTAATCTATCATAAAAAAAACTTTTTATATTGGTACTTGTTTTTAGGTAAATGATATAAATTTGTCATAAAAAGGTCATGGTATTCCTCTGTTATCACCCTTATTTGTGAATTCTTTACAACCAATGTTTAAAGCAAGAAACAATATAGAAGATTATAGAAAATCATTTGAAGATAAAGAAAAGAAAAGAATGAGAATGTTGATAATGTTGTAGGTAATGGGTATGGATGGCAACAACTTGCTACTTTTCTGTTGACTTTTAAATTCTCTTTTTTATGAATATAGAATGATATTAAATATGAATTGATAGTGAAGAAATAAAAGTACAACAATGAAAAAATTGTAGTTAAAAAAATAGATTTCTTTTTGTAATTATCAATCTCCTCTGATTTGTTAGCCCCTTCCTCTAATATATCAACTCCCTGCTCAGATTTGTTATATTTATGCTCAAACTGGATGTAGAAACAATGTAGAAGGTTTTGTATGTGAATCTCAAACAAAATTTTAGAGGGAAACTAAAACCACAAGCCAAGTGGCTAAAATTTTGTAGAAAATTTATGAGAGGGTGATTTATTTGTTGTACGCCCAGTGCTTTCTAGGGATGGAAATCCTCTCCCTAAAGTTCAGGCTCTCAAAAATTTTAGGCATACTTTCAAGCATAAATAGCAAAATTTCACATTTATTTTGCATGGGACCACATCTCCCTACTAACTAGGAGCGGTGTCTCACAACATGGGATCAAGATATTACTAGTGGTGAAGTGGGAGTAAGTCAAAACAATTAAGTCAATATAAAAGGAGAAACAACCATTATTAGATAAACTATCTATAAAAAGTTGAAACCTGCTGCTTATTTTATCAAATCTAATATGTTGGTGGCTATCTAGCGTACATGATAGCATGCAAGAAATATGGCATCACATACCAATCCATGCAATCTGTCATGCATCTTAGTGGGCCCTATTTAGAATACACAATATTCTTACATGCATAGAAAATTTAAGCAATAATACTATGAAATTTATCACAATGCGGCTAGTAAGGCATTGTAGCCATAGGTAGGATGTCGTAGGTTTGAATCTCAATCATTTTGAAATAATTTACTAAACACATAGAGCACAATAAACTTAATGTGTTTAGAAAATCATACAAAATTCAAGCATATAAAAAATTGATAAACACACACAACATGGTGGTTGAATGTTATGGATGATATGCAGATGTATGTTGAGTGTTATAATGCACGTTAAATAGATGTCGACATCCAACATGGCCTATTGGTCCTACCATCATTAGGTATTATGTGTACTCTCAATTTTATAGATATCTTTGTTTTCCCAATCTTAAGAATTTGACAAGTTTGAATCTCAATAATTTTGACATAGTTTACTAAACACACACATGTTAATAAACACACGAAGCACTATAAACATCATGTGTTTAGAAAAACATAAAAAAATATTTGTACCAAAATAAATAAATACAAAATAGGATGGTCGAATGACATGGATGTTATGCGGATGTATGTTGAGTGTTATCATGTAGGCTAGATAGACATTGCTATCTAACATGGCCTAATAGTCCTACCATCAAAAGGCATTATTTAATCTTAGTTGTATCAATATATTTGTTTTCCTACTCTTAAGAATTTGAATGTTTTCTAATTTAATTTTTTTAATTGAATTTGAAGATTGCACGGATTAGGTGCACATAATTCTTAGGCTTATATGTCAAGGATTGAAAGTTTTCTGATCACAACTTCATCCTTTATTACTAATATCTCCTAGGTTTTGTACTTTGGTGAATCACTAGGCAACACATTTTACATCATCATACACATTGTTGGACTACAAAGAATTTGATATTGTTTTCTAAATTTAGATGACATGTAGGGGTTTACATTGTGTTAGATCTTCACGGCTCCAGAATGCTAGATGAACCTTGATTTCCTTCATAATTGAAACATTACCTAGTATTAACACGATTAACATATTTAAGAATATATTTAATTAATTACATTGATAATATGTACATGATGTCCATCTTTGATTTTATTTAAACAAAATCCATGTAGTGTCTTTTAACTTCTTTGCAACCTTTCTCGAAGATGCAAAAATTTATGTCATTATACAACAAACTCAAACACCAAAACCATTGGGAGGAATACACCACCTTGTAGTTCTTGTTATAATTGTATTATGTTATTGGCATTATGTATTTATTATGTAGGCTAGATAAACGTCGCCATCCAACATGGCCTACTGGTCCCATTGTCATCAGGTGTCATTTACTCTCAGTTTTATAAATATCTTTGTTTTCCTATTCTTAATAATTTGATTTTTTCTACTTTGATTTTTTTAATTGAATTCAAAGATTGTACAAGCTAGGTGCATAAAATTCTTAGGATTAGTTGTCAAGGATTGAGGGGTTACCATTCCGTTAATTTTTTTTGGGGGCACGATCCCAGCTTCATCCTTTGTTTCTTAATATTTCTTGGGATTTGTACTTTGGTGAATCACCAGGAAACCCCTTGTATACCATCATAGACATTATTAGAGTACAAACCATTTGTTATTGTATTCTTAATTTAGATGATGGGGAGGGGGTTTACCCTAGCTTCACAACTCCAAGATGTTAGATGAACCTTGATTTCCTCCAAATTTTCAACATTACATGGTATTAACGCGGTTAACATATTAAATAATATATTTAATTAACTACATTGATAATAGGTACATGATGCATCCATCTTAAAAAAAATTTAAACGAATACCACGTAGTGGCTTATTCCTACTTTGCAACCTTTATTTAAGATGCAACAATTTCTTTCATTATACAACAAACTCAAACACTAAAAACCTTATGAAGGAATACACCACCTGTTGGCATGGGTTTTTTCCCACAAAGTGGTTTTACCTACACAATATAATTAGCTTGTTTAGGTTAATCATATGTCATTAGAAAATGACTTAAAGTATATTCTCCTAATGAACCGTGATTAACCTAAGGAAGATAATTAGATTGTGTAAATAAAACCACATAATGGAAAAAAATCCTACACTAACACTCCCCCTTAAGCATAGCTTGGGTGGGCTAAAAATGTGGGTCTTGGAAACAATGTCTAATGAGGTAACCACACATAACCAAAATCTCTCATAAGGTGAAGAAAAGGAGAAACCCAATGGGGAAAACCTGCCCCCCCACAAAAAAGAGAAAAGAGGAGGAATGACTAGAAAGACCCACTTGAAGCTAAAACTGCATGTAGCCACCCTATATCCTGCAAATGAGCCTTCCATAATGACTATGAATCAGAAGCGGATGCAGCAATAGTGGATCACCATAGAAAAGTGAATGGATCCACTAAGTGGTTGATGGATCTCTAACCAAAGTGTTGTTCCTATAAAAGGAATTATGTTCCTCATGCAAAGTATAAGAGCCCATTACTCCATGTATGGATGGTGTACATGAAGTAGCAACAAAGAAATAACGTGAAAAGACTTGTAACTATGTACTAGAATACCAGATGTCTGATGAGTCCTTAATGAAGGTTCCTACTCCATGAAAATTCTGTGTTAGAAAAGAAGTAGGTGGATCAAGATATAAATCCTCAAAATATGGAAGGTGACAAAGAGATGGTGGAGGTTGGTCTCCATCACTATTGTAGTCATCTATGCTAGAAGAGAGGTAATCATCATCATAAATCTGATCATGATATGAAATGTCATCAAGTACAGGTGAATTTGATGAAGAAACCAAAAGAGGGACAAAGTGAGATAAATAATATAGCCGAGTATGATGATCAAATACATTCATTGCAATAATAGTGTCATTGTGCGACTCTCTAACATACACTGAATCTAGAGTGAACTCAACTCACATGCCCTGAATAAGGTGAGTAATTTGTTAAACTGACAAGAGATTATTTGAAATTGAGGGAATACTTAGAGAACATTATTGAGTGTTCCTCCACTCACTTTAACAGACCCTCTCCCAAAAATGTGTGCGGAAGTGTTATCATCTAAATGTACAGTGGACTATCTCATGACTCCAAGGAAGTAAACTCCATGTGTGAAGAGGCCATATGATGTGATGCACAAGAATCAATAACCCATGTAGGAGTTAGTAGTACAACTGTAACTAGGGCTCTCCCCTTTGTTTTATCCTTTCCTGATTCTTTATCTTTCCCTTTTCCATCGTCATTTCCCTTGGAGGATTCATGGGTTGATGAAGATGGTTTGATAGACTCGGGGACACCTATGTTGTTATTATCAAGAAGACTTATGAGATGGTCAATATGCTTCTTCAAACATTATCTTTCATCATGCTTGCATGTGCAATACCCACATGTGATCCTATCTTTCTTGGACCTAACATTGGAAGAGGAAGTTCCGAAGTTTGATTTTGAGGTGGCATCATTTTGACCCTTTCTTGTTCTCATGATCATTGTTATTTTGTTTCTTCTCTTTATTTTAAGCCTTCTATTTCTCATGTGTAGCAAATAGAGCATGTGGTTTAGAGGACTTCATTGTACCCATTTTAATAAGCTTGTCTTGCTCTTGAGTTAAGTGAACAACACAATTTTCCAAGGACGACATGGTCCATGTAGCTCCAATGGTGCTCTTAGTGGCATGAAAGGTAAAAACGAAGATAGAATAGTCACAACCCAATTTGGAAAGGATGGAAAGAACCAATTGATCATATGTTTTGTCTATGCCACATAATTTCAACTGTGACCTGAGTGATTTGAATTTGGTGAAGAAGTCATGTATTGTGTCAAAGTTACTTGGGCTCAAACTAACAAGCTCATTCTCTAACTCATGACCTCTTATTATGTCCTAATTCCCAAAGAGTACTTTCAATATGGTCCATACTTCATTAGGAGTAGTTACAGATTCAATATGAAAGAGTAAGTCCAAAGACATTGACAAACACAATAGACCATAGCATTTGTCACTTTTCTTGTACCATCCCACCTTCGTTACACCTGGTGTTAGATCTATTTCTGTAGTGATATTTTGTAGGCCTTTACTCCTTACGAGGATTTGTATTTTGAATTTCCACTCATGATAGCTGAATAGTGTAAGAATCAAAACATGAGACTAATCCATTACAGTAGGTTCATATGTGTTGAACTGTGTGTGCTTAAAAGAATGGGATATGTAAGCCCCCTAAAAGTATATATGTTCAATTTTACAAGGAACGAGAATATTACTAATGCATAGAGCTAAAAAAACTTGTTCATTAAAAAAAATCATGCCTGAAAATGAGTTGGCTAAAAGTTATGGAAAACTGCATATCTTGAAAAGTTTGCACGTCTTCCACAAAAAACAACAAATACCCACCAAGTTTTTTGACAAACCCAGAAATGGTTTTCCTTTTTATTTATATGCCTAAGACAGTGAAAATTTTGTAGATTTCAAAAAAATACCTTCAAACCCTCAAAAAATGTCCAAATTTACCTATCACAGAATTAGATTGTAGGCACAACCAAGTATAACATTTTGGGGCCTTATGAATTCAACGATGCTGTCCTTTTTTCACTTCGAGATTCCATAAGAAGATATTTTCAAGGATTTTTCGAGAAACCCCATCAAACCCTTGAAAACCAAAATCAATGAAAAAATACCAAATGAGCTAGAATGTTAGATCTCACAATAGAGGCTATGACATTCAACAACCAGAATGGATTTGATACCATGTCAGAGTAGGCCATGATTGATTTTTTTGGATTTCATTTCTACACATAGGATTTTGTTTTATGCATTCGATTCTATCCGCTCTTAATCCTCAATTGTGGCCCATTTCGACGCCACCTTGTAGTTCTTGTTATAATTGATATTATGCTATTGACATTATATATTTACTTCATATTGGACTTATGTATTTATTTTATATTCACATTATGTATTTACTTCAAATTTAAAGTTAAACCTCTTTACTAAAGTAAAAGTTATGGAAGCATATAGCTATCCCAAATCTATTGTACAATTATGTCTATTAAATATTAGAGGTAATTGTACATGGCATATTCATCTTGTAACGACAACCATTATGTTTGTAAGAGGGTCATCTAATTATCTTAAGGGTCATGGTACATTGGAGTTTATATGTTGTTGCAGACCAAGTATAATAATAAATGTGGGACTAATTTTTTAAATGAATGAGGACATTAGAGTCATAGAAGCAATTCTAAGATGCATATCTGATTTGGGGTAGTAAGATATGTTCTTAGAATCAATTATATTGGACTTGGATTATGAAACCATAGAGGATGAGAGGAGAAGGTCGAGAAAGTAAACATACTCATCCCATAACTAAGGTTGGCCACTTCTATTGTGACATATGCAAGATTGACACAAGGAATTTTTCACAAAATATAATAAAATATTATTGTCGACATTTATAAATATTTAATATTTGGAAAATTATAATAAAGAAAAGTCAAATATTTAAATTAAAATCACTAACACTTCACTTGAAAAAAATAAAAATAAAAATAAATTATTTATTTTAATAGAAGTGACTTTTTTGAAGTAAAAATGACATTGAAACCTTGGCCTAGTAGTGCAAGGAAAAACTTTAGCCTCTTCAACCTTGTTGAGACATGGATGGATCGTCCCAATCAACTCATGCTACGAATATGGAATCTAGATATATAGATGCTAGTAGCATCCGTCATTTATTTTTATTACATTCATATTATGTAGATGATATTAGTCATCCCATTGGTTGTATCACATATAAAATCTATAACTAATTGAATTCCTCAACCTCCTTTTGTAAACATGAGAGAGCCTTCGCCTCTTCAACTTAAACGTTGAATGCATAAATGGCCATTTGTCAGTGATAATATCATGTATATAATATATAAGCAATCAAGCTCCCAACCTTAGTTTATTAGAACAAGGGAGAATCTCAAACCTTTGGCATGAGGGAGAACCTCAGTGTGCTCAATGTAGTGCCCCGTCTGAGACACCGAAAAAATGCACCAAACAGGGTAAAATTTTAGGTAAATTTTTTTTTTGAAGTGTTTAAAATAATATTGATACATCTCTTAAACTCTTTCTTGATTGCAAATTTTGTACCATTCTGATTTTTTTCTAATTTAAATTACTCACTAACCCAAAACTCAAAATTTATTATTTAATTATATTTTAATTTTACTAGTTCCCCAAAAGAAAGAATAATCATTAAATAAATAAATCCACACCCCCTTTAAATTTCATCTACCATCTCCATCAGTATTCCCATGACTAAAGGTGTGAAGGATTACATGTGAGCCCTAAGATCTGCCTAATCTCAACCCTAGATCTCATTTGACCTAAATTTGCCCTAGATATCTATGTCCCCTTTTTCTATTATCTCTTTCTTCCATTTTACTTTCTCCATTATTATTCTTTTGTTTTCTTTATCTCTTCAAGCAAGAAAATGAAGACTGAAATCATATTTCGATATGTATATACATATATATGTGTGTGTGTGTGTGTATATATATATATATATATATATATATATATATATATATATATATATATATATATATATATATATATATATATATACTTATTTATTTATTTATTTTTTGTTTAACACATACATTTTCATTTTGTTTTGTTTTGTTTTAAAGGAGGGGGCGGATCTGTGGAGGAGTGGGCGGATCAGTGGAGGAGGGGCGGTGGAAAGGGCTCGCGTGGAGGAGAGGCGGCAGGGAGGCCGCGCGGGGAAGGGCGAGGGAACAGCCGGCGGGGTAGGTAAGAAGGACAGGGGAGGGCGCGCGCGAGTGCAGGCCGGGGACTGAGCGTTGGAGGCAGCGGGTGTTTTGGGGGTCGGTGGGGGCAGTGCCCCCACCCCCCATTTTTTTTTGTTTTGCCTAAGTTGCAGTCTGCGCAGGGGGGCCGAACCCCCCCACAGAATTTTTTTTTGTTTTCTTTTTGTTTATAAAAAATATAAAACGTTTGTATAACTAAAACACAGATTCTTATATATATATATATATATATATATATATATATATATATATATATATACTTAATATCTAATAAATGTATTTTAAATAAATGATACATTTAATTTAAAACAGATGTCTTGTATATATTCTTATTATAGACCGAATGTAAAATAAAGAGAAACGGTAATAATTACCTTAACACATAGCTGAAATATGATTATATATTTTTTGAACAGGTTGATATTAGTTTGTTTTGTGCACAAGATAAATGAAACTGATTTCAACTTGAAAATAACTACATATTTTTCTTCATTAACTTATGGTCTAGTAAATCTACATTTTATTTTATTTTCATTTATCTAATATTTAGTTTTGTAAAAAAAAGAATTGACATACTCATGAGATAATGAAAGAAACAATCCAAGAGGAAAACTACTACTTTTTCAAAAACAATGCTACAAGATCATTTCAAATTTTAAAAACAAGTAAAAACCTTCAACAAGAAATATTATTTACTTGTAGTTACACCCCTCAAAAAACAACCTTTCTTTCTCAAAATGATATTCAAGACAAGCATGTGGAAGGAATGTAAACATTTTACAAGTTCTCTATTGCAAACACCCACAATATTTCATATTCTTAGCATGGAATGCACACTTATCAACAAAGAGGCATATTTTCAAAATTTTATCTATATATATATATATTACTTCATGTCAAAAGGAGATTACATACCATGTTTCATGCTTAAGAAAACAACAATTACAATACTTTATTTTATTTTCTTGTTCAAGTTCACATATACCACAATACATATCCACCCAAAAAGGGTTTAGCAAAAAATCTTTACAAAACTTGGAGGTGGCTTACTTAGCTGAAATAAAGTAAAGACTCAAGATCTTAAGGATACAATGAAAGAGAAATCCATAAAAAAAAAGGTGAAGGAGGCAAGAAGAAATTCTAAATTGACAAGTGTCTTCATGTGTCTTCCAATGGCTTTCCAACCCCAAAATCTTTCAAGGCCAACACAATGAGAAATGGCTTGTTTATCCACCCAACCTTTAGGCATCATCACATGCCTATTCCAAGGTTGAGATGCATGCTAGCCTCCCCCAAGCCCATGGGAAAGAGGATAGCTAATCAACACTTGCACAAGGTGAAGGGTAAAACAACAATGAAACAAGCACACAAACATAAAGTTCACAACAACACAAGACTCCAATTTACAAGGAGGAGAACCCATGTTCATCCTCCAAAAATGGGGAAGAGAGAAGAAAGTTCTCCAAAATTAAGCATCAATATTATTTGCACATTGAACAAATCTTCTTAACCTCCTTATTGCTCCTTATTCAAAAACAAGACCCTCCTTATTCCTCCCCCTTTCTCCAAGTCCTCCTTGCAAGGATTTTCAAACCCCAAAAAGGGGTTTCCTTACCAAGGATGGGGAAGGAGATTCAAGCCAAATGAATCAACTTCCCCACCTCAACCATTTGAGGGGAAAAACAATAAGGTCCTACAAGGCTTGACCATCAAGCCTTGAGGAATGAGAGGGAAAATTCCCTCTCTCTTCCCCCACACTCCAAAACTCCATCATGCCATATGATGAAGGGAGTAAAAACACACAAACAACACTACAAGCTACATTCAACAATAACAATTTCAAGCAATCAATCTATCAACTAAAATAAAGCAACACAACAATAAGATCTAAGAGCCTACCTCAAGGAAAGCTCTCCAAAAAGCTTCCTAACTTCAAGTTTTCCACTCTTAGCTCCTAGCAAATCCCAAGCTCCAAATCACCCAAGCATCCAAGCAAGAAAATCCAAAAAAAAAAGTCTATCTCATTTCCCATGAATGAGAATTTGAAGAGGAGCAAGCAAGCATCCTCACAAATGAGGGGGTGACATGTGTCACCCCTCTCCCTCCTCATGGTCAAAGATGCCAAAACAAAAAAGAGAAAGAGTAAAATTATCTTTTTGCCCTCTTCTCCCAAATTTCCTTAAATGTTAGCAAGACAAAACTAGTGGCACTTTTGATAAACACACAAATCCACATCCCTTACATGGATGTGACAAAACAAGGGTAGAAAGGGAGGGAAAACTCCCTCTAGCCTTGAAAACAAGCCTCCCTACCCATAAGGTAGGGTCCAAGGGCTCATTTTTGTGATAGGGGGACTCCCAAGCTACAAAGGGGTCCCTAAAAATGCCCAAAATACCCTAATTTCAGGTTTTGCATTTTTGGCACAAGGGTAGAGGGTGTGGGGACCACCCAAGGGTCTCACATGTGACCCTAAACCCTTGTGATTAAGAGACACATTAAGCATAATCCACAATTCAAATGAAAGAGGAGTTATTAACTCCCAAAACAAGTTTACAGCTAAACCAACTACCCTAACCAAGATTAATAAATCAAAACACAATACATTACATACATTGGGGTCACTCATAGTGCCCAAAATTATAATCATCTGTCCTAAGGCTTCAAACAGTGAACATGGCTAGGACTCAGCCTGTGGGCTGCTTGTGCAAGTTTTGAGTAGCTGGCCTGAATCCCACGTTCTCCTGTAAACCTATCACCTGCACACTCATTGCACACATTAACCGCACCTGTCCGATACAATATAATTAAATGACACAGTAAGATATCAATGCATGCTAAACTAACCTAACATCCTACTGAAATCAAGATGCAACAACGTGCACAATTATATTCCATATTCCAAAAGTTAGACAAGATGATAAAGTGACATATAATCCCACCATGCAACAACTATCCATCAATATAATTAGGCTCCAAGCACATCATATTTCATTAGTTTCCATGTCATAACAAGAAAATGCGACAATAAAGAAATTAGGCTAAATTGGCGCTATACGCTTGAATGTCACACATGTCTAATAAAATTAAATATCTAAATATAATGTCCAAGATATCACCAGTCACTGTCAAAACATGTCTATGAGCAAATAAACAACAAGCTACTGAGCTATAAAAAGTGTGGGCACTACATCCCCCTCTACTAAAATTAGACTTCCTCCTGGAAGTCACTGAAAGAGGTAGGGATATCTAGCCCTCAAAGGTATCGCATCCTCCCAAGTAGCTACTGTCTCGTCGTACCGATCCCACTGCACTCTAACCTGGTCCAAGTCTCGACCCCGAAGGGCCAACCTCTGGTGCTCCAGTATGCGTACGGGTTCCAATCTTCACTGTCCTCCTCAATCCTCTACCTGTAATTCCGACCAATCCAAAACATGAGAAGCATCAAGTACATATCTACGTAGTACAGAAACATGAAAAACATCGTGGGCCCATGCAAGGTGTGGTGGCAAAGCTAGGCAATAGGCAATTGGACCGATGACCTCTAAAATGTCAAAAGGCCCCACAAAACGAGGCGATAGCTTAGAACCCTTTCCATAACGGATAGGACTCTTATGCGGACGAACCCTCAAGAAGACTTTGTCACCTACTGAGAAGTGACGATCAGTCCTCTTGGTGTCTGCATACGCCTTTTGGCATGCTCTGGCCTGCTCAAGGCGCTGTCTAATCAACACAACCTGCTGCTCTAAATCCTGAAGGTAGGCTGGTCCCAGATTGATCCTGTCATCTAGTCTATCCCAACTCAAAGGTGTCCTGCAAGGTCGTCCATACAAAGCCTGGTAAGGAGCCATACCAGTGGAGTTATGATAGCTGTTGTTGTAGGCAAACTCAACTAGATGCAAATAATTTTCCCATTTCCTCTGCTGATCCATGACATACATTCTCAACATGTCCTCTAACACCTGATTAACCCTCTCTGTCTGCCCATCTGTCTCTGGAGGATAAGCTGAACTGAAATTGATCTGAGTACCCATAGCAGCCTGAAAAGAAGTCCAGAATACTGAAGTGTAGATGGTATCACTGTCATTAATGATGGTCTTCGGAATCCCATGCAACCTAACAATGTCCTCCATAAATACTTTGGCAATGGCCTGTGCATTATAGGTGACCTTGGTTGGCGAAAAATGCGCAACCTTAGTCAACTTATCCACGGTGACCATAATAGCGTCATGGCGATAGGATGACATAGGAAGTCCGACTATGAAGTCCATGGAGATCACATCCCATTTCCACTCTGGGATATCATGAGGGTGTAAAAGTCCTGCGGGATGTGAATGCTTTGCCTTGACCCTCTGACACTCAAGGCAACGTGCAACAAAATCTGCTATGTCCTGTCAAAGACCTAGCCAATAATATAACTCCCTCAAATCGGCATGCATTTTCTTCACTCTTGGATGTGCAGCATATGGGGCTTGATGAGCCTCTGAGAGGATGAAGCTACGCAGATCACTTGACTTAGGCACGTAGATGCGCCTGTGGAACCGAAGCAAACCATCTGCCTCTAAAACACACCCAGAATATCTGCCCTCTAAAGAACCCTGAGACTCTAACATCTGTTTAGCTCCCTCATAAAATCTGTCCTCTGGAAGGTGCTCAAGAATCCTGCCTCTCAAATCCGACTGAAGAGTCAAAGAAGTAAGCACATGTCGTCGTCGACTAAGTGCATCTGCAACCACATTTTCCTTCCCTTTGATGTACTGAACCTCCATGTCATACTCGTACATAGGAACTCCATCCAACGCCATTGACGAGCGTTGAGGTTCGGCTGTGAGAAGATATGCTGCAAACTCCGGTGGTCTGTCCTCAAAATGAAAGGCCTACCCAAAAGGAAATGTCACCAACGCACTAGAGCATGTACAACTACTGCAAGCTCCAAGTCATGAGTAGGATAATTAAGCTCGTAGTCCTTGAGCTTACGAGACTCAAAAGCAATAACTCGACGCTCCTGCATAAGAACTGCTCCCAAACCCTCTAGTGATGCATCTAGTACAAACAACAAAATCCTCTGTCGGGTCTGGAACTGCTAAGATGGGCGCCGTGGTTAACCTTTCCTTAAGTAACTGAAAGGCTTGCTCACATTTCTCTGACCAATCAAACTTCTTCCCTTTCCTCTGAAGAGAAGTAATAGGGTGAGCAATCCTAGAAAAATCCTGTACAAACCTGTGGTAATACCCTGCCAAACCCATGAAACTCCTCACCTCAGTAACTGATGTGGGTGCTGGCCAGTCCAAGATAGCCTGTATCTTAGAGGGATCTACGGAGATAGCCTCGCCTGAAATGATATGACCCAAGTACTGAATCTCTGTCTGAAAGAAACTGCATTTTTCCAAGTTCCCATATAACTTCTGCTCTCGCAAAACCTGAAGTACCTGCCTCAAATGCTCCTCGTGTTCCTCCTCGGAACGAGAATAAATCAATATGTCATCAAGGAACACCAAGACAAAGCGGTCCAGAAATGCCCTGAACACTCCATTCATGAGGCTCATGAAGACAGCTGGGGCATTGGTCAAACCAAATGGAACCACTGTGAACTCATAATGCCCATAACGTGTGCGAAAAGCTGTCTTATGGATGTCTGCATCTGAAATGTGCAACTGATGATACCCTGACTTGAGATCGATTTTGGAGAACACTCTTGCTCCCCACATCTGATCAAACAAGTCATCAATCCTAGGGAGCGGATAACGGTTCTTTATTGTGACTTTGTTGAGCTGTCTGAAATCTACACAAAGCCTGAGAGAACCGTCCTTCTTCTTCACAAATATGACGGGCGCTCCCCACGGAGATACACTAGGGTGAATGAGACCCTTATCCAACAACTCCTCTAAGTGAATCTTGAGCTCATGAAGCTCTGGTGTCGTCATCCGATAGGGTGCCCTAGAAACTGGTGCTGATCCAGGTACTAAATCAATGGTGAAATCCACCTCTCTGCGGGGTGGTAACCCTGGAAGCTCGCCTGGAAACACATCTGCATACTCCCTCAAAACTGCATGATCATCTAAAGGTGAATGCTCTAGAATGCTCTCAGATCGATCACTGATGGTGATAGCAAACAACTGACAACCCTTACGCATGCTCCGCTTGAGTTGCTTAGCCAATATCATGCGTAAGGAGATAGGCCTCTGCATCCCTGATATAACAACTACACTTCCAAGAACATCCTGACACTCAATGACCTTATTCTCTACAATCCACCTTAGCTCGATGAGTCTCGAGCCAATCCATACCCAAAACTACCTGATAGAAACCTAGAGGGATAACTCGGAGTTCAAGAGTAGTTGAGAAGACTCCTAAATCAAGTACACAACTCTCCACATACGAGTCCACGGCGAGTTTGGCTCCAGAGGCCAACTCAACCTGCCAACTATCTGGTTGCCTAGCCACCACTAGCCCACACTGGTCCACTATAGAAGGTGATATAAAGGAATCTAAAGCATTTGAATAAAAAAGTACTGAGACAGAAATACCCCTGATAGTACCTATCGTCTCAATGACTGTGGCATAATGCTCGGCCTGGCGGTTGTCAACCGCTGCATATACACGATGAGCGCGTCCTACGTCACCCACCGTGTGCTTGGATCTAGCAGCGCTCTATGCATCCATGGTATTGGGTTTGTGCGGGCACATGCGCACATAGTGATATGGAGATCCACAAATAAAACAACCTCCTATACCCCTCTGAGATGGGGTCCCTCCTGTACCCTGGTGTACTGATCCTGCTGGTCCAATCCTAGCAGACTGCTAAGTGCGAGCTAGCTATGTCTGTTGAGTGCCCTGCCTCCTATCCCTGGCTCCACCAAAACCTCCTCTAGAAACACCTCTCTGAGATCCCTGTGTCTGCCTAGCCCCCTGCTGCGGGTGGCTCTGCTGCTGTGTCTGTCGCTGAGGGTGCGGTGGGGCCCTCGTGGCTGCTGGCGGAGGCCAAAATCCTCCTCTAGGGGATGGTGCAATGCCTCGTGACCTCTGACTCTGAAAGGCCTGTATCCTCTCCTGAAACTTTGCTCTTGTTCCTATCACGGTGCTCCTGTGCCTTGGTCCTATTCTCCTCAGCTAAGTAGGCCTTTTCAACGGCCTTCTCAAGTGTGGGAGGAGATAGCATCCGAACTACTCCTGCTATGTCTGCATTAAGCCCTCGAGATGAACTTGTTAACCTGCAATTTCTCATCTTGCAGGTAATCAACATACTGTAGAAGATCCAGGAACCTGCTCTCATACTGCGCTACTGTGCCAGATCCCTGACGTAAGTCGTGAAACTCGTCGATCCTCTTCTGAACAAAATGCTCTGACATATAACGCGCCCTAAAACACTCCTCGAATAACTCCCAAGTCACTGTCTCTCGAGTCAGATGGAGCTTCCGCTCCTCATTCCTCCACCAAACGCTTGCTGCGTCTCGGAGGAGGTGTATGGCGAACCTCGCCTTGACGTTGCTCTCGTAAGAGTGCAAGCCAAAGCAACTATCCAAGCTAAGGAGCCATGACTCAGCCCCAAAGCCATCTGTAGTGCTAGTATAAGTGGGTGGCTGCAAGCGAAGAAGGTCCCGGATCACACTGCTTGTATCTCGATCCTGGCGATGTAGTCCAACAGGCGAAGGGAGTCGCCTATCCTCAAAAGGTCCCTCGAGACTGTGTGATCGGCTACGACGGAATGAGAGCTACCCTCTCGTGATGAACGAAAGGGCTGCGTGACCTCTCCCGCCTCGGTGCATCATGCTCTAGCGGCTCCGAATGCGTGTCCTCACCTATCGGCTCTTCGTCTCCCAAAGGTACCTCCACTCTCGTCTCATGTGGCTGTGGTAGGCGCTGCTCCACAACGCCTATCAGCTGGCATAAGGCCTCTAATATCCAAGGCCCAAAATCAGGCGCCGACGGCTCCTGCGTAGATGCGCTACGCCCCATACCTCTAGCTGATCGTCCTCGCTTAGGCGCCATCCTGCACACGAGGTGAGCGAGCAAATTTATTAATTTAAAAGTTGATGGTAGTGGGTGACTTATTTTAACTGTTTTTTTTTAATTATTATTATTCATTTAGTTAATTTTGTTGTGTTAAAATTGACATTAACTATTTTAGTTAACTACCCAGTGGTCCGCGAGTGCGAACCCCAAGCTCTAATACCAATTGTAGTGCCCCATCTGGGACACCGAAAAAATGTACCAAACAGACTAAATTTTTAGGTAATTTTTTTTTTTGAAGTATTTAAATTAATACTAATACATCCCTTAAACTTCTTTCTTGATTACTAATTTTACACCATTCTAATTTCTTTCTAATCTAAATTGTTCACTAACCTTCAAAACTCGAAACTAATTATTTAATTATATTTTAATTTTACTAATGCCTTAAAAGAAAGAACCCCACACCACTTTTATAAATAAATCCACACCTCTCCTTTAGGTTTCATCTACCCTTCCTTTTTGCTAAGTATTCTCATTACTAAACCCCATGACACTCAATAGGAATTATTTATGAGCACTAAGATCAAACCTATTCTTGTCCATTGTTTTAGATTTGAAACCCTAAAGTTGCCCTAGCCATCTCCTATGTCCCCTCTTTTCTCTTATGTCTTTCTTCCGTTCTTACTTTCTCAATTCTTAGTCTAAGAGTAAGCTATGGATATGTTCATAGCATAGATATGTATATATCTATTTATTTCTTATATGTATACTGTTATTCTTATGAGTATTATTTATTTAATTATTGTTATTGTTTTTGTTTACACATACAATTTCATTTTGTTTAGCTGTGGAAGACAGACATGGAGGCGGCTGCTGTGGTGCGTGTGGGCAGTGGCAGAGGGGGCGGCGCTATGGAGGAGACAGAGCGGATAGGTGAGGCCGAGAGTGGATGGTGGAGGGGGCCGCGGGACAGGGCGGACTGGGCGCGGGCCGTGGTCTGGGCCGGGCACAGCCGCGGGGCTGAGCAGGAGGTGGCGACTGGGTGTTTTGGGGGGGGTCGGTGGGGGCAGCGCCCCCACCCCCATTTTTTTGTGTTTAAGCCTAAGTTGCAGGCTGCGCAGGGAGGGCCGAACCCACCAACCCCCCCCCCCCCCCCCCCCACAGATTTTTTTTTTGGTTTATAAAAAAAATAAAACGTGTGTATATAAAAAAAAGACAAACGTATATATATATACTATATATATATATATATATATATATATATACTATATATATATAATAAATGTATTTTAAATAATTGATACATTTAATTTAAAACAGATGTCTTGTATATATTTTTATTTCAGATAGAATATAAAATAAAGAGAAACGATAATATATTACCTTAATACATACAAGCTGAATATATATATATATATATATATATATATATATATATATATATATATATATTAGCAGGTTGATATTAGTTTGTTTTGTGCACATGATAAATGAAACTGATTTCAGCTTGAAAATAACTACATATTTTTCTTCATTAACTTATGATCTAGTAAATCTACATTTTATTTTATTTTCCTTTATCTAATATTTAGTTTTGTAAAGAAAAGAAATGACATACTCAATGAGATAATGAAAGAAACAATGCAAGAGGAAAACTAATATATTTTTTTTTTCAACAACAATGCTACAAGATCATTTCAAATTTTAAAAACAAGTAAAAACCTTCAACAAGAAATATTGTTTACTTGTAGTTATACCCTCTCAATAAACAACCTTTCTTTCTCAAAATGATATTCAAGACAAGCATGTGGAAGGAATGTAAACATTTTACAAGTTCTCTATTGCAAACACCCACAATATTTCATATTCTTAGCATGGAATGCACACTTATCAACAAAGAGGCATATTTTCAAAATATATATATATATATTACTTCATGTCAAAAGGAGATTACATACCATGTTTCATGCTTAAGAAAACAACAATTACAATACTTTATTTTATTTTCTTGTTCAAGTTCACATATACCACAATACATATCCACCCAAAAAGGGTTTAGCACAAAATCTTTACAAAACTTTGAGGTGGCTTACTTAGCTGAAATAAAGTAAAGACTCAAGATCTTAAGGATACAATGAAAGAGAAATCCGTAAAAAAAAGTTAAGGAGGCAAGAAGAAATTCCAAATTGACAAGTGTCTTCATGTGTCTTCCAATGGCTTTCCAACCCCAAAATCTTTCAAGGCCAACACAATGAGAAAGGGCTTGTTTATCCACCCAACCTTTAGGCATCAACACATGCCTATCCCAAGGTTGGGATGCATGCTAGCCTCCCCCAAGCCCATGGGAAAGATGATAGCTAATCAACACTTGCACAAGGTGAAGGGTAAAACAACAATGAAACAAGCACACAAACATAAAGTTCACAACACAAGACTCCAATTTACAAGGAGGAGAACCCATGTTCATCCTCCAAAAATGGGGAAGAGAGGAGAAAGTTCTCCAAAATTAAGCATCAATATTATTTGCACATTGAACAAATCTTCTTAACCTCCTTATTGCTCCTTATTCAAAAACAAGACCCTCCTTATTCCTCCCCCTTTCTCCAAGTCCTCCTTGCAAGGATTTTCAAACCCCAAAAAGGGGTTTCCTTACCAAGGATGGGGAAGGAGATTCAAGCCAAATGAATCAACTTCCCCACCTCAACCATTTGAGGGGAAAAACAATAAGGTCCTACAAGGCTTGGCCATCAAGCCTTGAGGACTGAAAGGCAAAATTCCCTCTCTCTTCCCCCTCACTCCAAAACTCCATCATGCCATATGATGGAGGGAGTAAAAACACACAAACAGTACAAGCTACATTCAACAATAACAATTTCAAGCAATCAATCTATCAACTAAAATAAAGCAACACAACAATAAGATCTAAGAGACTACCTCAAGGAAAGCTCTCCAAAAAGCTTCCTAACTTCAAGTTTTCCACTCTTAGCTCCTAGCAAATCCCAAGCTCCAAATCACCCAAGCATCCAAGCAAGAAAATCCAAAAAAAAAAGTCCATCTCATTTCCCATGAATGAGAATTTGAAGAGGAGCAAACAAGCATCCTCACAAATGAGGGGGTGACATGTGTCACCCCTCTCCCTCCTCATGGTCAAAGATGCCAAAACAAAAAAGAGAAAGAGTAAAATTATCTGTTTGCCCTCTTCTCCCAAATTTCCTTAAATGTTAGCAAGACAAAACTAGTGGCACTTTTGATAAACACACAAATCCACATCCCTTACATGGATGTGACAAAACAAGGGTAGAAAGGGAGGGAAAACTCCCTCTAGCCTTGAAAACAAGCCCCCCTACCCATAACCTATCAAGCTACAAAGGGGTCCCTAAAAATGCCCAAAATACCCTAATTTCAGGTTTTGCATTTTTGGCACAAGGGTAGAGGGTGTGGGGACCACCCAAGGGTCTCACATGTGACCCTAAACTCTTGTGATTAAGAGACACATTAAGCATAATCCACAATTCAAATGAAAGAGGAGTTATTAACTCCCAAAACAAGTTTACAGCTAAACCAACTACCCTAACCAAGGTTAATAAATCAAAACACAATACATTACATACATTGGGGTCACTCATAGTGCCCAAAATTATAATCATCTATCCTAAGGCTTCACACAGTGAACATGGCTAGGACTCAGCCCGTGGGCTACTTGTGCAAGTTTTGAGTAGCTGGCCTGAATCCCACGTTCTCCTGTAAACCTATCACCTGCACACTCATTACACACATTAACCACACCTGTCCGATACAATATTATTAAATGACATAGTAAGATATCAATGCATGCTAAACTAACCTAACATCCTACTGAAATCAAGATGCAACAACGTGCACAATTATATTCCATATTCCAAAAGTTAGACAAGATGATAAAGTGACATATAATCCCACCATGCAACAACTATCCATCAATATAATTAGGCTCCAAGCACATCATATTTCATTAGTTTCCATGTCATAACAAGAAAATGCGACAATAAAGAAATTAGGCTAAATTGGCGCTATACGCCTAAATGTCACACATGTCTAATAAAATCAAATATCTAAATATAATGTCCAAGATATCACCAATCACTGTCAAAACATGTCTATGAGAAAATAAACAAGCTACTGAGCTATAAAAAGTGTGGGCACTACACTCAACCTAAAGATTGAGCTCATGAATAACCTTTTTTTAACATGAGGGCTTTTAGGTGCTTACTAGATGAAGGAAGGTAAGGGAGAACTGATTTGGAGATTAAAAAATAGTGGACAAGGTTTCCCTAAATCTCTCAGGATCACTACAATACGGTAGATGGATTTGAGAGCTTTCAGGTGCATATTGGAATGCACAAAAACATATACCATACACTCCAGATGTAGTATGTGCAAGGACAGTGTGTTTGCAGGATAAAGCAGGGCACATGGATGTATAGACTGAGCACGTTGTGGAAAATTGACACATCTTGTCATGACATCAAAGGTGACTCAAAGAAAAATAAAATATTGAGTTTTCATCACCGGTCTTCATTTCTCGATGGTGCAAAAATTTGGTCAACGAAGGGGTCAACTTTTATTTTGAAGGGTGGTTGCCGTACAATTTCAATCAGATCATCGAGACGAGCTATAGACCGAGTTGAGCCATGACCATGTTGAAGAGTGAGCTCGAATTCAAGTTGTCATACCACCTCATCAAGTTGACAGGTCGGCTTGCCCAAGGGATTGGACTTCATACTATATTCGATGTAACAATGCAACATTACCAGATTAAGCTAACAGTTTAGCGGATCAACATAAGATTGAGCCCATACTCCACACTGAATGAACCAGCTCGCCCCATGGCAAAACCCTCCATTATCATGCCCATGTGGGCGACAAAACAAAGAATCTATGGCTGCAACCATGAAGGGATAAGGTGGTTAAAGCCTTTTTAAAGGATAAGGTATATCCACACCCGATACATGTGTGATATTAATCCCAATATGGAGTAAAGCGGGTCTGTGAGAGTTGGGGTGGTTCGAACCCCCAATGTCCCATGTGCCTAAAGTAGCCTTCATTGTCACGCCATTTGGGCTCGCCAAGCCTATATAAAGGCTCATTCGTATTTTTCTAAGCGCAAGTCGATGACTGTTCTAGAGTCATAATAAGGCAGTTGTGAAGAAGTGAGTTTTTGAGGCATTTAGAAGAAAATTGGGTCTTTGCAGTAAACTGGAAAGTTTTCCAGAATTCTAAGATGCTTTTCATGGATGTATTATTTTCTCGTTATGCAGTTTTCGTGATGTTGGTTTGTGTAGTGAAACTCTTTGGAAGGCTAGGAACAACATGGATAAGCTTTTGCAAGTACTTCGGGAAGGTGAAAGAAAAACACTGAGCTCTATCAAGGTCTTTCAAAGGTCTGAAGACATGAAATTGTAGGATATGGATCTATGGTTGTTAATTGTAAGTTTATTGTACTTACATTTTAAGAAATATTAATAGATTGGCTTGTATGAACTCGGAGATGTAGAAAATTACCAAACTCCATAATCAACTCTAGTGTTGTCTCTTTAATCTGGTATATTTTCATCTTATTTTCTAATTTTATTTCCACATTAAATCACTATAATTAAAATTGTATAAGCATTTTTATCAATTAACGAAACTTTTGGATGAATCGGTAAAATAATAATTTGAATGGTTTTGATCTAATGATTGATTTTTGTGAATCTTGGAATCAATTCTGGATAAATTATATTTCAAATTTTGATTAGCTTTGGGTTTAAATTAATCACAAAAGTTGATAACAATTAAAAGATTCGGGTAAATAGTTAACTAGTAGTGAGTTTTAACTGGTGTTTACGGATCATGTTTTGGTATCAGAACAGGCTGATTTGATAGTTTCATTGCATTAGATTGTGCAGTTGGTTCAATTGTGATTAAATAGGTACAGGTGCACTATGGGCAAGTTATCAAAATAGGAAAATCTTGATGAACTTGAGGCATATAACTGCCAAATGTAGAAAGAGAACTATCTCTTGAGATCAATGTATGACTACTTAGAAGAGGAGAATGCTCATTTGAAATCAGAATTACAAATCAAGGATGAGCTCTTGGGAAGATTATAGTGTGGTGAGAAGAAGGATTTGCATTCAACTTCAGATGTAGAAACCGTGATTGATGAGTGCACTGTAATTTAATCACCACGTGATTCTTCTTCTTCTTCCCATTCAAATTTGGATTCAAGTAATGATGTTTTTGCTTCATTTGAAAAACATGCAAAAGGCATTAGATCTCACTTATTGTTGAAAATGGGATTTGATGGAATAGGCCTTTGTAAAAATGGATAAGGTATTGCTAACCCAATGCAGGTCTAGGATCACCCTCGTTATACGTGTTTTGGTTTTCCTAGTGCGGAAATGGATATTGGAGAAATCTCTAAACACGCTACAATGAGACAAGCTTCCGAAACCGAAGTGTATACCCCACTAGTACTGTAGTGCCCACATTTTACACACACAATTACAACCATAAAATACCAGCATTATTTTTTTGACTTATATTGCTCACTACACACAACACAACAAGGGCTCAAAGTACAGAACATTGACTCGCATATGACAATTACATAATTCCTCGACTCACATAAACACATGAAAACAACATAGGCATGTCAATGCCACACTTTTCCCCAAATGAAAAGGGGTACTAGAAATGACCCAACCACAAGAGAAGGACTTCAGGAATGGCAAACCCACAACACATCATTTCTTTAATTGTATTTTAGTTACGATTAACATTCCAAGAACATTATTGTGCAAGGATAAAATTTCTCGTTTGTCCACCTACATATTCCTTAGGTTCATTCCGATGGTTAAATTATCATTCGATCCTTTTTACGATGGCTTCTTATTCTTTAAAAAAATATCCATAACTTGCATACTTAATTGGCATAATTCAAATGCATATAAAATACTTAATTATCTTGTTCTTATGCTAAGAATATTCTTCTCAAACATAAATTCAATGTCTACCTTTTTACTCTTACAATTCAAGTGAATGTGCCTTGGTGTCCATATAGCGATATTAGGATTTAACGGAGATTTAGATACAAGATAGTATTTTTTTACCAAAAGCATTCCTCGATCACAGTATAGTTATTTCCCTACCATAGTTATTCTAATTCAATGACTTGTGGAATTCCATTTTGTTTTATATATGTATTTTGTTTTATATATGTATTTTCTTTTCTTGAAGGTTGATCACACTAAGGCAATTCATATTCTTTGAAAACAAAAGAATATATTTAATTGAGTATATAAGGTCTCCAAGGGTGGCATTTTTCTAAACCTCAAATCTCGTTTTTACTCTTATATGCTTTATTTTCTACGTCACCATTATGTTCTTATTTTTAGCATTGTCTTGTAAAAGGAGTTACGAAATGTTTGTCTAACCTCTTGAAGACATATATGATTTGAAGACTTGAAGCTACACACGAACCCTAAGTTAACATCCAAATCAACCAAGGTTTAGATTAATTCTAACTTCACCTACGGGTCTACCCCTCAACTATATATGAGTTTTAAGCGAGAGGACCTATTTATGTTAAACCCACCTTCAAGAAAGGACCAAGGTGTTATGCTGATAGGAAACCAAGGTAACACATTTAGCTGAGCGGAGCTAAGGAGTTTTATTAGCAAGAGTTTAAGACCTAGAACAACTAAGTCACACAACCTCCATCTATATCATCTGGATCCAACAGGGATTTCACTTCGATGAAGAGACTTTAATTTTAAATCTATCTTCAGATGACAAGGTAGTTCGCTAGGCTACGAATGAGGAGTTAGCTCTACATACTCCAAGAAAATTTTGACTGTGTCACTCCTATCAGACATGTTAATGACAATGTCACCAAACATACTAACTAAGACGATAAGTCCATTCTTGGGTTCTGAGTTTACTAAAAACTAGGAGGTTCTATCGAGTGTAGAGTTTAATTTTATTCTACGGTTTTCACTGTCTTCTATGGTAAGGAGTATCACACATGAAAACAAGTTAGGCTCCGATATTGAACAAGGGTAGAGTGTTTCAATTAAATCTCTTTATTACATTTGCAAAGTATGAATGCACAAGATGACTCATTAATCATTTATTGAACACTGAGTATGTACTACAAGATATTACTTCAAATTCATTTACCTTATATATATATCAATCATTTTTACCATGTGTACTATGAATCAAATTGAACCTAAGATTAAATACACATTTTCTAGATATCCCTAAAACTAGCATCTCACACAATATTAGCAAATTATCAAATATAACCTTCTGTAACATGAAACTACATTATACATTTATTCATTTAACAATGAACTATATAAATTACAATGATAATGAATGAATTACACATCTCCTTTTCGTCATCACTCTTTCATATTGCAAAACCACGTGAGCATGATATCAGCGATAAATCGTTGGCATGGCATCCACCCTAATCTAACATAATTATCATTTTTCAGTTTCCCATTTACATATGATAATAATTACAATTTGCAATCGAAATCAAATGTTTAGAGACATGTATTCATTACATTTCATTTCACTTCATTTTGTAACCCAGGAGAGAGAGAAAGAGAAGGGAAGAGAGAGAAAACACCATTTTGTCAAAAGTTCTATTTCACACAACAAGTTACACTATAGAGTTTTAAACAGTTATTTACATGTGTCAAAAATATCCATGGTGGTTTAGACAACCCGATGAGGGTCCCACAGCTTTCTATTTTTACATTTTCTTACTAGCTACAAAAACGTTCAAAACGGGGCTCGGAGGCTAAGAAACCACTTCCAAAAGTTATCTTCTGATGAGAATGCACACCACGATTAAATTTATACGTGTCCACCTATATACCAGGAGTTCATAGCAACTGACAGAATTTAGGAAAAAGTGAACGGTTTACGTTTGGTGGCTAGTTTTCCGGGGCCACTGGTCATAGTTGACCCCAGTTGCAAATGAACAAAAGTTAGCTCGAGGGCTCAGAAAACCACGTCCAAAATTGACGTTTGATGGATGAACGCGCAACGAGAAACTTCCTACAAATTTCCCTATATACGGAGAATTCAACAGAGTCGACGAAACTCAAGAACTAGAAAATAGTCTTCAAACGGTGACAAGTTTTCTGAAGCCACCGGTCCTAATTGGTCCAGTTTGACCTTGTCAAACTGTGACCAGAGGCCTACAAAATGTCGTCGTCAAAATATCCAGAAAAGTGTTTTTCCCTAAACTGAAGGTTCCATGCAATTGTTCTAGTAAAAACACTAGAGGTTTGCGAAGACGGGAAATAATTTCTCTATCCAGGTTTCAAATGGCGGTTCAAAACGAAAGCCAACTTTCTAGATTTGACATACTTCCTACTGCTGTAAACCAGTGTAACAGGGCTCCTATAAGAGCGTCAAAAAAGATCACATATGTTCATTCGGGGTCAATCCAGAGGTCAAGGTGACTCCTCACATAACAAGGTACAAGAATGAAGCTTAACATCTCATTTTTAGAGTTACGAAGGGTACTTAATGAGTCTTCGAAAAATGTAAAAATTATCTATTTAAACCGGGAGATGATCAACTTTATTACTGGGAAGTCAATTTCGTCTGTTCGATAAAACAATATTGTAGCGATCTAGTTGGGTAGGAAGTTTTCTACATCACCTCAGAATGAGGGTGGAAGTTCATGTTTTAATGCAAATGAGTTATTTTGACTTCGTGAGTTACGACACAACATTTCATTGTTTTGCAACGAGTTGAAATAAACAATTAACTTATATTATAATCCTAATATTTTAAAATTATATTAAGTTGCAAACAAAAAACTAAAATACGAGAGTTATGAAAGATGATGGGAGGTGAACCATGCCTGGAGAACGAAGACGGTCAAAACCACGGGATTTGGTTCAGCATCTTTGAGCTTAAGCAATTTTGTCGAACAGATCAAGAGCGTCCGCAATTTTTTTTTAGAAGATGCACCATTTCTGCCTTAGCTCGAAATTACTCAAGCTTTCCCAATGAACCCATTTTGCACCGAACCAACAATAAAATAACATGTTTAAACGGTGTTGGCCAATACAGTTTGCAGCTCCCTACAACATAGCCAGCATGACTAAGAAATCCATACACACTCGCAAACAGTCTTATTGTAGGCATAATACAACAAGAGTTGGTCATGCAAATACTAGAAATCCCTCCATTGGAACTACAAGATTTTGTCTACTACAAGAGAATAATCTTACATGTTTGGGTATATTCCAAATGACCAGTAGATCGGTGTCCAACCTGTTCAGCCCACCTTTCAGTTGTAGTGCCTTGGATTGCATGCAACACGTGGGAGAGTAAAATTTGGGAGGAAGGTGAACTTCCTGAACAAAGTGCCTCAAATAGATGTGGTCCAATTAGATGGCATGACAGAAGATGAGCACAACAAGACCAACGACCAAACAAAAAAGACCCAGATACACCATGACCAACTAACCACCGCTCCACAAGGAATTATCAGCGGAGATCTGACTTTGCAGCTTCAGAGTATAGACTGTTATCATCAAATGAAGAACCACTCTACACAAGATCTCCCATCTCTTCTCCTCTATGGTGAGTTGAACTCACATCATGGCAACTACAATGTATTTTACATACCGTTGCACCGTTTAACATACGCCATCCCACTCGAGACTCCACCAGAATACTCCTCGTGGTCAGCAACATGGCGCTAGCAAGCTACAATCCAAGCCAAGGCAGAGGTGAAAACAAAAACAAATAACGTCCCAGCCAACACAGAGGCTGCGCCTAGCCTTCACAAGGGTTTCAAGCCACCAGGCATTATGGACTATACACATGAAATCTTTGCAGGTTAAAGGGAAAGCCCATGCATACAATAAGAGGGGAAAAACAACTTGCCATACGGCCAGTAACAAGAGACTAATTGCAGGCTGCCATCATGAGCCACGGAGGAAGGAGAAACAACATTTCATCCAAAGAAAAAGGGCAGTGCATTAGAAATTACATTTCAAACTGCACAAAATGAAGGCACCAATCCAAATGCACACATACTCCCAGAGTAGTCCTTCATCCAAAGCACCACGCAACCAGGGAAAAGTGCATACCCAGCCACCAAAAGGAAATTTACAGATCAGACAGATTTTAAGTTTCATTAATACACGCCTTGGGAAGAGGGAAAACAGTGGCTGGCTCTGCTACCATCTTGAGCCCAACACACAATGTCATGGAGGAGACATGATGGGATGGCAGGTGTTCCACCTCCCAACGCATGCAACCAAAGACCAGGATTTTTCAATAGTAAAAATAAATAAATAAATAAAATAAAATAAGGGTATTACAGCTAGTATGGGAAGAAGAAATGGTGGGGTGGGTGGACACCTCCACAAATTTATAAATAAACATTTTATCAACAAAAGTTGTATTTACAAGGCTTGCAATGACACCTCGACGGCTAAAGAGGAACATTAAACATTAACCCAAACACCACGCCCTAACAAAGGTGCCACCAACAACAAGCTTCTCTTGCGTGAATCGAGGTCCGATCATGAGAGAAAACAAGGACGAAGAAAATAAATAAATAAAAAATAGCTTAAAGGTAATCCATAACAATATTGATAAAAATTGACACTAAAACAAATGGTCATAAATCGACAATTTAAAATTATAATATTATTATTAACATTATTTTTATGATTTTACGGCTAAAATAATAATAATAATAATTATTAATCATATTAAATGGCGACAACCAGGCAAGCTCAAAGAAGTGAGAACTAGATTTTCCTTTAACCGGATAATCATACATGACACTACAAGGTCCACAGTTTGGGGTGTTGACATTGACCTGAAAAGGCAAGAAGGAGAGGGAGGGTGCAAAATCTTCACTGTGACAAGGACAAAGTCAACAACGGTCAATGAGAGCACACACACACAACTCTCCCATGCTTAACAACAGGGTCGTCATGTCAAGAACTGGGGAAACATTGAACGGGGCATTACATTCTCCTCCCTTGAAGAAAGCATCGACCTCGATGCGACATACAATGAAGAAAGAGAAATGGTAAGCAACAAAGAACAAAATGGGTGAAGGTACGCTCTAAGGTTAAGATTTCAGACACAAAATCATGGCTACGGGGTGGCCCTAGGAACATCAGGTAGAAATTTTAACTTTCAAGGTTCTGTGAAGATTGGTAGTTCCATTTTACCTTATTACTTAGTTAGCATTTTCTTTTACAATATTTATTATCTCAAGATTATAATATTCATTGTTTAGAATTTTTCAGTTGTCTTAAGTTCATGGGTGCCCACCAATAACTAACATCAAGATGTCACACAAGACTTAACACAACACAAACAACCCACGAGACATCTTGCTACCTACTTTCATGACTGTATCATATCACAAGGTCTTTTAATTCCTCCATGGAATGACAACAAGTAGACCACATAGCAAATAATTTCCAACAATTATGTCCTAGACATAGATCTCGTTCACACATGTGACTGAAAAACCGGGTCAACACTAAAAGGAACGATAACCAGATCGTGCCAAACCAAGAACACAGATGTTAATCTAACATCACGATCAATAAGATGAAAGCAATTCACCAAAATAACTTTACATAAACCTTTGCAAACAAATGAGCAGCAATATCACATGTTATTATGGAACTCCATGAAATACAATGAGAATGGGTCTTGCTTATATAGGCAAAGAATAACAATCTAAGAACTAGTCAAGGTCGTAGATCAAGCCATAAATCATGGAAAGAACTAGTCATCAAAGAACTAGTCAAGTCCATAAAATTATGAGAGAACTATACATCAAGGATCTAATCAATACCATAGATCTAGGAAAGAACTAGTCAATACCATAGATCAAGGAAAGAACTATACCTAACAACTAGATAATATCTCCTAATATCTAAATAAATAAAAAGAAATATCCCACACACATAAGTGGGTGAGGATAAATACAATAAAGGTAAATAATGTACATAGGTGAACATGAGCTAAGGTAAATACCTACTCTAACGAACACGCTGATACATATACAATGGGTATCACATGACCCAAAACAATCCATGACGGCAACAACATAGTTCCAATCCAATATCCAATAGTCAATACAAATGGAAATGTCAATCCTCAACCATAATAATGTCTAACGAGACTCACAAGAGTACACAACTCATTATACCAACTCCACACATAACAAGACATCACAAAACAATCCCCAGATATCTTTAAAAGCACAAATAAAACTCCATATACCTTCCCAAAGCATCACCAAATAATCTCCATATACCTCTCATAGAGAAAGGATCATAGTGTCAAAACCAAGTCAGGTCACTCAACCATAGAGCTCCATCAAGAATATCAGGTCACTCCACCATAGAGTGCCATAAAAAATAACAGGTCACTCAACCATAGAGGCCCATCTCCTTTCTCCTTTTAATGAGGTCGGGTCACCCTATGGCCCTAGGCACATAGAGCCCCGTCACCCCCAACCCAAGTGACATAATAACTCGTGGTTCAACAACCCTAGTTATCTTAACTCCTTGGGGCATACCCCCCATACAAGTGAAGTAGCCCATAGGTTCAACCACTCCATGGTTAATCCCATGACCCTATTCCAACACATTACGACATTAGAACCAGCATAACAATCCATTCAAATGCCAAGTGGCAAAATCAAAAGCCTTGGGCAAGGCTACAAAACTTTTAAATGAAAAGAAAGTTTTAAAACTAAGAAAAATAAATGGCTAATTAGCCATGGTTAGTGCAAAATCCAAATGTTAATGCAACAACCGAATAAATACCCAAAATATAAGAACATGTCAATCAAGAAAATGACTGGTTCTAGCAATAAAAGAGATAATGATCAATTTACGAATAAAATACGTATAGAGAAAATAACACATTACAATCACGATGTGGCCTCATACTGCCACCAAAGGGGTACTCATCAAGTTGCTGGCACTCAGACATCAGAGCCTCAGCTCATAAAAATATACATGTAACCAGAAATGAGTATATCAAATAATGTAACTGTCATCATCTCTGCCTGAATCATTCCTCCATACTCCCACAAGGATCAACATAGTCAAAATCACATAGGATTATTCAATGAAAAATCCAATAGGAAAGAGCAGGGGATACTAGTTGCATAAGTTGAGCCTAAGGTGGTGCACACCCACAATATACTGAGCAAGCTCGAAGTATACTAAACATATAAAAGTGGGTTTTCAGTATATATAAGACTCCACTTTCTCACTCGTACTTCAGCTCAAGATTATGAAAAACATGGTCCACACCTCCTCTCTCCTACACATACACTCTTGACAATTTATCCCCTTAGGGTCATCTAGTGTAAGGTTCACAACATACACATAACTACATCACTAACACAATGGTGATTCATGCACATTAACCATAAAGTCTTATGTATGGTATTTATACAAGGTATAACACAACCATTACTTTCACGGGTTACGATACATCACATTACCACATCCTACACCTTAAAGTGCAATCACTATACACTAGGGATCATACTCACCATATGCCCCTAAATCATGACATGAACCATCACATATTACATGAATTATACATATGAGGAACACAATGTCTAACCTTACAACATATAGTCAATTGCAATACAACACGACAATGCACACAACTAATCACAATATGGTGATGACATCACAATAAAATGTGATTCACTTTACATCAATTTTGTCATGCAATACATCAATACACCTTCATATCACATAAAGCCAAAATGTTTTAACCCTCAACAATCCACAATAACATTTTGTTCACAAACAACAAGGTAGTACATTACACCCCAAATTCCCCATTGAATCAACAACATAGAGAGTGAATACTCTCATCACAAGCACATCAATATGATAACAAATATGCACTAAGTGACATGCACCACATGTGCTTCCACAATTTCACCATTACGACATAGTTCACATTACAACATATATCACATTACTCTTCCAATATCCACCACCATCATGCAGAACCATCACAACTCCAATCCATCCCAAGAGGTTTGAGAGCATGAACCTCCTCTCTGATACCATATGTAGTGCCCACATTTTACACACAAATACAACCATAAAATACCAAGATAATTTTTTTTTTGACTTATATTGCTCACTACACACAACACAGGAAGGGCTCCAAGTAAACAGAAACTTGACTCGCATACAACAATCACATAAGTCATCGACTCACATAGACACATGAAAACAACATAGGCATGTCGATGCCACACTTTTCCCAAATGAAAAGGGTACTAGCAATGACCCAACCACAAGAGAAGGACTTCAGGAATGGTGAACCCACAACACATCATTTCTTTAATTGTATTTTAGTTACGATTAACATTCCAATAACATTATTGTGCAAGGATAAATTTCTCATTGGTCCACCTACAGATTCTTAAGTTTATTCCGCAGTTAAATTACCGTTCGATTCTTTTTACTTTGGCTTCTTATTCTTTACAAAAAATTTCCATAACTTGCATACTTATTTGGCATAATTCAAATGCATATAAAATACTTAATTATCTTGTTCTTATGTTAAGAATATTCTTCTCGAACATAAATTCAATGTCTACCTTTTTACTCTTACAACTCAAGTGAATGTGACTTGGTGTCCATATAGCGATATTAGGATTTAACGGAGATTTAGATACAAGATAGTTTTTCACCAAAACATTCCTCGATCATGGTATAGTTATTTCCCTACCATAGTTATTCTAATTCAATGACTTGTGGAATTCCATTTTGATTTATATATGTATTTTGTTTTCTCGAAGGTTGATCACACCAAGGTAATTCATATTCTTTGAAAACAAAAGAATATATTTAATTGAGATATAAGGTCTCCAAGAGTGGCATTATTCCGAACCTCAAACCTCGTTTTTACTCTTATATGCTTTATTTTCTACGTCACATTATGGTCTTACTATTAACATTATCTTGTAAAAGGAGTTACAAAATGTTTGTCTAACCTCTTGAGGACATATATGATTAGAAGACTTGAAGCTACACACGGACCCTAAGTTAACATCCGAATCAACTGAGGTTTAAATTAATTACAACTTCGCCTAAGGGTCTACCCCTCAACTATATATGAGTTTTAAGCGAGATGATCAATTTATGCTAAACCACCTTCAAGAAAGGACCAAGGTGTTATGTTGATGGAAACCAAGGTAACACATTTAACTGAGCGGAGCTAAGGGGTTCAATAACAAGAGTTTAAGACCTAGAACAACTAAGTCACAACCTCCATGTATGTCATCTGGATCTAACAGAGATTTCATTCGATAAAGAGATTTAATTTTAAATCTATCTTCGGATGACAAGGTAGTCCGCTAGGCTACGAAGAAGGAGTTAGTCCTACATACTCCAAGAAACGTTTGACTGTGTCACTCCTATTAGACGGGTTTATCACAATGTCACTAAATATACTGACTAAGACGATAAGCCCATTCTTGGGCTCTAATTTTCTCAACTAGGAGGTTCTATTGAGTGTAGAGTTCAATTTCATTCTACGGATTTCAATGTCTTCTACGGTAAAGAGTATCACACATGAAACCAGTTAGGCTCCGATATTGAATAAGGGTAGAGTGTTTCAATTAAATCTCTTTATTACATTTACAAAGTATGAATGCACAAGATGACTCGTTAATCATTTATTGAACACTCGATATGCACTACAAGATATTACTGCAATTTCATTTACCTTATATAAATATCAAACATTTTTACCATGTGTACTATGAATCAAATTGAACCTATGATTAAATGCACATTTCGTAGATGTCCTTGAAACAACCATCTCCTACATAGCAACAAATTATCAAATATAACTTTCTGTAACATGAGACTACATTATACACTTATTCATTTAACAATGAACTATATAAATTACCATGATAATTAATGAATTACACATCCCTTTTTCATCGTCATTCTTTCATCCTGTAAAACTACGTCAACATGATATCAATGATAAATCGTTGGCATGGCATCCACCCTAATCTAACAATAATTATTATTTTTCAGTTTCTAATTTACATATGATAATAATTACAATTTGCAATCAAAATTAAAGGTTTAGAAACATGTATTCCTTACATTTCATTTCACTTCATTTTGTAACCAGGAGAGAGCAAGAGAAGGGAAGAGAGAAAACACCATTTTGTCAAAAGTTCTATTTCACACAACAAATTACACTATAGAGTTTTAAACAGTTATTTACATGTGTCAAAAGTATCTATGGTGGTTTATCAACTCGACAAGGGTCCCATAGCTTTCTATTTTTACATTTTCTTACTAGCTACAAAAACATTCAAAATGGGCTCGGAGGCTAATAAACCACTTCCAAAAGTTATCTTCCGATAAGAACACACACCACAATTAAATTTCTATGTGTCCACCTATGTACCAAGAGTTTATAGCAATTAACAAAATTTGAAAAAAAGCGAACGGTTTACGTTTGGCAGCTAGTTTTCAAGGGCCACTGGTCGTAGTTGATTCAGTTGCAAAGGAACAAAAGTTAGCTCGAGGGCTTAGAAAACCAAGTCCAAAATTGACATTTGATGGATGAACGCGCAACGAGAAACTTCCTACAAATTTCCCTATATACGGAGAATTCAACAGAGTCGACGAAACTCAGAACTAGAAAACAGTCTTCAAACGGCGACAAGTTTTCTGAAGCCACCGGTCCTAATTGGTCCAGTTTGACCTTGTTAAACTTCGACCAGAGGCCTACAAAATGTCATTGTCAAAATGTCTAGAAAAGTGTTTTTCCCTAAACTGAAAGTTCCATGCAGTTGTCTAGTAAAAACACTAGAGGTTTGCGAAGACAGGTATTAATTTCTCTATCTATGTTTCAAATGGCGGTTCAAAACGAAAGCCAACTTTCTAGATTTAACTTCCTACCACTACAAAACAATGTAACAAGGCTCCTATAAGAGCGTCAAAAATATCACATATGTTCGTTCGGGGTCAATCCAGAGGTTAAGGTGACTCCTCACATAACAAGGTACACGAATGAAGCTTAACTTCTCATTTTCAGAGTTACGAAGGGTATTTAATGAGTCTCTGAAAAATGCAAAAATTATCTATTTAAACCAGGAGATGATCAACTTTATTATTGAGAAGTCAATTTCGTCTTGTCGATAAAACATTATTGTAGCGATCTAGTTAGGTAGGAATTTTTCTACATCACCTCAGAATGAAGGTGGAAGTTCATGTTTTAATGCAAATGAGTAATTTTGACTTCGTGAGTTACGACACGACATTTCATTGTTTTGTAGCGAGTTGAAATAAACAATTAATTGTATTATAATCCTAATATTTTAAAATTATATTAAGTTGCAAATGAAAAAATAAAATACGAGAGTTATGAAAGATGAGGGGAGGTGAACCATGCCTGGAGAACGAAGCCGGTCGAAACCGTGGGATTTGGTTCAGCATCTCCATTAAGCATTTTGTCAAACAAATCAAGAGTGTCCACAATTTTTTTTTTAACCATTTCGCCTTTGCTCGAAATCCTAAAGCTTTCCAAACAAACCCATTTTGCACCGAACCAATAATAAAATAACATGTTTAAACGGTGTTGGCCAATACAGTTTGCAGCTCCCTCAACATAGCCAGCATGACTAAGAAATCCATACACACCCGCAAACAGTCTTATTGCAGGCACAATACAACAAGAGTTGGTCATGCAAATACTAGAAATCCCTCCATTGGAACTAAAAGATTCTATCTACTACAAGAGAATAATCTTACATGTTTGGGTATATTCCAAATGACCAGTAAATCGGTGTCCAACCTGCTCAGCCCACCTTTCAGCTGTAGCGCCTTGGATTGCATGCAACACGTGGGAGAGTAAAACGGGAGGAAGGTGAACTGCCTGAACAAAGTGCCTCAAATAGATGTGGTCCAAGTAGATGTCACGACAGGGATGAGCACAACAAGACAAGCGACCAAACAAAAAAGACCCAGATACACCATGACCAACTAACCACTGCTCCATAAGGAATTATCAGCAGAGATTTGACTTTGCAGCTTAAGAGTATAGACTGTTATCATCAAGTGAAGAACCACCCTCCACAAGATCTACCATCTCTTCTCCTCTGTGGTGAGTCGAACTCACATCATGGCAACTACAAATGTATTTTACATACCGTTGCACCGTTTAACATACGCCGTCCCACTCGAGGCTCCACCAGAATACTCCACGTGGCCAGCAACATGGCGCTAGCAGGCTACAATCCAAGCCAAGGCAGAGGAAAAACATAAAACAAAAAACGTCCCAACCAACACAGAGTTGCACCCAGCCTCCACAAGGGTTTCAAGCCACCACCAAACTATACGCATGGTGTTTGCAGGCTGAAGAGAAAGTCCACGCATACAATAAGAGGGGAAAAACAACTGGCATACGGCCAGCAACATGAGACTAATTGCAGGTTGCCATCACGAGCCAGGGAGGAAGGAGAAAAAGCGATCCAAAGAAAAAGGACTGCATTAGCAACTACGTTTCAAACTACACAAAATGAAGCACCAATCCAAATGTGCACATCCTCCCAGAGCAGTCCTTCATCCAAAGCACCATGCAACCAGGGAAAAGTGCGTACCCAGCCACCAAAAGGAAATTTACAGATCAGACAGATTTTATGTTTCATTAATACATGCCTTGGGAAGAGGGAAAATAGTGGCTAGCTCCCCTACCAGCTAGAGCCCAACACGCAATGTCATGGAGGAGACATGATGGGATGGCAGGTGTTCCACCTCCCAACACATGCAACCAAAGACTAGGTCTTTTCAATAATATAAATAAATTAATTAATTAAATAAAATAAGGGTATTACGGCCAGCATGGGAAGAAGAAATGGTGGGGTGGGTGGACACCTCCACAAATTTATAAATAAATGTTTTATCAACAAAAGTTGTATTTACAAGGCTTACAACGACACCTCAACGGCTAAAAAGGAACGTTAAACATTAACCCGAACACCACGCCTTAACAAAGGCGCCACCAACAACAAGCTTCTCTTGCACAAATCGAGGTTCGGTCATGAGAGCGAACAAGGATGGAATAAATAAATAAAAAATAGCTTAAAGATAATCCATAACAATATTGATAAAAATTGACACTAAAACAAATGATCGTAAATCGACAATTTAAAATTATAATATTATTATTAACATTATTTTTATGATTTTACAGCTAAAATTATTATTATTATTATTAATCATATTAATGGCGATAACAGGCAAGCTTGAAGAAGCGAGAACAATATTTTCCTTTAACCGGATAATCGTACATGACGCTATAAGGTCCATGGCTTGGGGTGTGGACAACGACCCGAAAAGGCAAGAAGGAGAGGGAGGGTGCAAAATCTTCACTACGATAAGGACAAAGTCAACAACGGTCAATGAGAGCACATAAACACAACCCTCCCATGCTTAGCAACAGGGTCGTCAAGTCAAGAATTGGGGAAACATCGAACAAGGCATTACAAGTACGGTAGGATGTATTTGGTAAGAGAACATAAAGAAGAGGTAATGAAATACCACCAATTTCTTATCATAATCACAAAAAAAATGTAAGACTTCTGATCCTCTTTTTGAGTTTAAGAAATTTTGCTATGATATTCAAAAAATGTGGAATTCCTTTCTCTGTACTATTTGTGGATTGCATAACCATTTTGTTGCTAGTTGCTAGAAGAGATGGACATTGTTGAAGAATTTGATGTCATTCTTCAAGAACAAGGCAGATGAAAAAGACCAATCTTGTCATTCAGAGGTGAGAAATTTCAATGATTTTTCCTCATCTGAGAAGGAGAATAAGAGGAATTTTTGTGTTCATTGTCACATGAATGGGCATCGAGTGGACACTTGTTGGAAACTTCATCCATCACACCATCAGAGTAATGGTAAAATAAATATGGAATACAGGCCCGTTGCAAATATAAGGAAAGTTCCTAATCCATCACCAATTGAAAAGTCAATTTTCCCTAGATCAGGGAATACCTGAAAAATGAAATTCCTTTAAAATGGGTTAATTAAAAAAATTTAAAGTATATATTACATGCCTCTTGTGGTTGAATAAACATGCAATTTATTGAGAGCTGTTGGTTATGGGTTTCCTGTTGTATTGTTGTAAGGAAAATATTTTCCCATTTTTGTAGCTTTTAAATTTTGGAGTTCAAATATGTGAGAAAACTAAGGAACAAGTTTACCATACTCATGAACTTTCATACATTGAAAATTTTATAAATACTCCATTTACATCTCCTTGTTTAGATTTTGAGTTCTTGGTACGGAATTAAAACTCATATTTCAGATTTGGAGATTTGACAACAATTTGTACAAGTTGATGGAAACTTCATCCATCACACCATCAGAGTAATGGTAAAATAAATATGGAATACAGGCCTGTTGCAAATATAAGGAAAGTTCCTAATCCATCACCAGTTGAAAAGTCAACCCTAGATCAGGGAATACCTGAAAAATGAAATTCCTTTAAAATGGGTTAATTAAAAAAATTTAAAGTATATATTACATGCCTCTTGTTGTTGAATAAACATGCAATTTATTCAGAGCTGTTGGTTATGGGTTTCCTGTTGTATTGTTGTAAGGAAAATATTTTCCCATTTTTGTAGCTTTTAAATTTTGGAGTTCAAATATGTGAGAAAACTAAGGAACAAGTTTACCATACTCATGAACTTTCATACATTGAAAATTTTATAAATACTCCATTTACATCTCCTTGTTTAGATTTTGAGTTCTTGGTACGGAATTAAAACTCATATTTCAGATTTGGAGATTTGACAACAATTTGTACAAGTTGATGGAAACTTCATCCATCACACCATCAGAGTAATGGTAAAATAAATATGGAATACAGGCCTGTTGCAAATATAAGGAAAGTTCCTAATCCATCACCAGTTGAAAAGTCAACCCTAGATCAGGGAATACCTGAAAAATGAAATTCCTTTAAAATGGGTTAATTAAAAAAATTTAAAGTATATATTACATGCCTCTTGTTGTTGAATAAACATGCAATTTATTCAGAGCTGTTGGTTATGGGTTTCCTGTTGTATTGTTGTAAGGAAAATATTTTCCCATTTTTGTAGCTTTTAAATTTTGGAGTTCAAATATGTGAGAAAACTAAGGAACAAGTTTACCATACTCATGAACTTTCATACATTGAAAATTTTATAAATACTCCATTTACATCTCCTTGTTTAGATTTTGAGTTCTTGGTACGGAATTAAAACTCATATTTCAGATTTGGAGATTTGACAACAATTTGTACAAGTTGATGGGCACATTGACAGTGTTCAGTTTCAAACTTGTTTTGCAGAAAAACTGTTGTTTGGAAAATGCATCTATTTTTAGCATATATATGTTAGGTGCACTTAACCATAATTTAGGCATTTTGTAACTATGCTCGTAATGTAAAATCTTGTTTTTACCATCCTTGAAAATCACATGTCCATAAGGGAAAAATAAATGTGATTTCTAAATATGGTAATAACATTAGAATGCATTATGATTACACTAACAAACTAGTTTACAAATCATGCCTAGTGATCTTTTACATTGGATGACAGTTCACCAATTTTGGGTATACAGACAGTTTATTTCTATCCTAGTTATAGTTCAGAATATTGGGATAGATATTTCATTGGCAAATTCACATGATCCAGTTTTGACTTTTGTCTATTTTTGGCATGTGTGTGGTCTAAACATTCTGGATTGTGATATTTGCAGTGGTTGAAAATTTCACAAGGATAGTGGACACTAGCTATTTTTGGTATGTAGTTGTCATTATACACTGATATATTCATGTGAATTATAGTTACATTGATTGGCCTTATAAAAAAATATCAGTTAAACACTTGCCTCTTTTGACAAAAAGGTGTCTATTTTTAAATTGACTGATTATTTGTAATGACAGTTACAATACTAGGATTTGATAGTTCACAGTTGTTTGTAGAGATTGACAGAATCATAGAGTATTAGTGGGATAGTTGCCTCTTCTAGTGAACAATTGTCTAGTTTTAACTTATCGATTTATTATGATTAACTAATCAAAAAATTGTAGTGATTTGACCCATATTTTTATTTCTATGGATCCTATATGTTTTTGTGATATGCAGGAAGAACATTAGCAACATTTGTGGGTGAAAAACAAATTTTTATGGAAAAACACCTTCCTAGAGGTGAGGAGTGATCTGGAGATCAATCTCAGGATCATTACATTACAATAGATATCTTTAAGAGCTTTCTGATGCCTATTAGAATAGGCAAAACAATTACCGTACACTCAAGATGCAATCTGTTCAAAAACAAGGTGTTCACAGGATAGAGTAGGGCACAGGGACGTAGAGGTTGGGCACATTGTGAAAAATTGACACATGTCATCATGACTTCAGAGGTGACTCAGAGAAAAATAAAAAGATCGTGTTTTCATCACCAGTCTTCGTCGCTCGATCGTGCAAAAGATTGGTTAAGGGGTCCACTTTTATTTTAGAGGGGGACGTAACCACTGTACAATTTCAATTAGCTCATCAAGACGAGCTATTGACCGAATTGGGCCGTGATCAAGTTGGAGATAGATCTTGTATTCGAGTTGTCATACCACATCACTGAGTTGACATGTCACCTCACCCAAGATATCGGGCTTCATACTATATTTGGTGTAATAGTGCAACATTAACGGATTAAGCTAACAACTCAATGGATCCACATAAGATCGAGCCCATACTCTTCATTGAATGGCCCAGCTCGCCCTGTGATAAATCATCGCGCCAACTCACCAAACCAACAACCAATCACTTCGGCCAGCCAAGTGGCTTACAAACCTCCCCTAACATTCCTATGTGGGCAACAAAATAGAGAATGTGTGGCCGCAACCACAAGGTGTTAAGGTGGTTAAATCCTTTTTAAAGGCTAATTATATTCACCCCTGATACATGTGGGATATTAATCCCAATATGGAGTAAAGCGGGTCCATGGGAGTTAGGGAAGTTCAAACCCCTAACATCATGTTGGTCGTTCAAACGTGCACCCGCGTCTCGGATTTAGAAGAGCCGAGTTTTTTGAGACAACAATGGAACCATCTCCAAGTTGTGGAACCTTGTGCGCTTGAGATGGATATCTAGAGAATGTTGGTTCCTCTACCTACTTCTAACACTAACACTACTCCTAATACTAGAAAAGAAGCTATCTACGCTACTCTACGATTCTAAGGGACCAAGGATAAAAAGAGATGCATGAAAGGAAATCCTAAGCTAAAAAGAAGATGATAGTGCCAAAAAGAGCGTCGATCGCTCTCCACGAGTGGCGAAGGAAACATAAAGAGTGCAGAGAATAGGGCGGACAACGCACGCCACAGATCAACACGCAAGCTAGGCCTTCCAGCACACCCAAAACATGAACTTGGGGATTGTAAGCAAAGGATATGCACAATGTGCCAGAAAATGCAAACAGAGAGGTGAGATGCAATAAAAATGAGAAAGGGAAGATGAGAGTTCCATAAAACCCAATTTTATTGCTTAAGGGACGCACTATCAGTTACATTCATGGTAGGAGGCAAGAATATATTGTAGAGACCATGTCAAGGTCTGAAATTTGTGGGAAGTTGGCCACCATTTTGGCATGGTGTTGTTACAATAGAGAGGGATCCTTTTTACAAAGCATAACTCTACTATTTATAAAAGAAAAAGGAGAAAAGAGAAGGAGAAAGAGAGGGAAACCTAAATTCAAATCTTCACCTACTAATAAAAAGTGATAAATGCCTCGAAAACCACATGTAAGGCTGTCAGATGTGCTTCCCCATGTCTGTTTGGCATGTGGAAGAAGGAAGAAGGCAAGATCTGATGAAATCTGGTGGTTGGGGTCGATTAGATGTGTGCATTGATGACCAGAATGATGTTTCCCTATTTTTCACCTACCAAATCCCTCCTAAATTTGATTTTGAAAAGTCCAACATGTAGCCCACGTCAACAAGTTTTAAATGAGCCTAGGTGCACGTGTGTCAGAGCTCTGTAGAAAAATTTATGGCTGTCAGAATTTTACAGGTTGCTCTGACACATAAAGACACGTGGCGCACGTTGATTGACTAAATGAATCGGCCAACTGTTCATCTGATTTGTCATTTTTGCCACATGTCACCCAATAGTTTGTTGTAAGGATTCAGCGCCTAGCTGGCACACTTTGGTAGGTTACATGTTGCTCACTGAATTCTGACAGATAATGATGTGGCACAGAAAGGTGCAAAGGCACATGCGTGGAAACATGAGGTGTAAAAAGGAAATAGAGGGAAGGCGCGCGGTTAGGTGCGCACGTGGGAGGAATGTAAGGAATACTTGTATGAGACAAGTATGGGGAAGGGGTACTAGTATTCAGCTGAGGAAGGGCATGTAGGAGGAATGACATGGACTTAGCCAATTCATAAGGTAAGTCTGCAAGGGTGCGCGCAAGGAGGGCGCAAAGCAAGAATGAAGGAGACATCAGAATGTAGAGGGAAGGAAGCGTAGAGTAAGCGTGAGAGAAAAGGGAATGCAAAAGCATGAAGAGGGAAAGGAGCACAAGGCACGTGGAAGAATTGCAGCCAAGCAAATTGTGCCAAAGGAGTAAGCCTAAGTGTGTGTAACCTGAAAAGTGAAACATTAAAGTCAGAATGAAATATAAGTTGTCCAAATAACTTAGGGAGTTATTTAGATAACAATTTTGGTGACTTTTGGGGGCCATTTTCCTCTTAGATGAAGAGACTAGTGGCCTTAGAAGTCCATGGGCATGGATTCAGGCGCTAAATATAAAATCTGATCTACAACTTGAAGAATACCCTGGAGTCACTTGAAGCTCTTTCTGAATTTGAATTGAACTGTGTCTCTCATATGAAGATATTCTGAATTGGATTGATGAGAGTGAAAGCTATGCACTGACCATTGCAATTGCCTTTGCCAAAGTTGAACTGTCATCCCAGGAAGAAACAAAAGGGGCATGTGGGCGTAACAAGAAAGGAAAGGTGTCAGAGGGAGTGTGCCAAAATAGAAGCACACCACTATGTACAAAAGCTGAAAATCATATATGTCCCAAAGGGAACATACAGAGTATGTGCGAGCACTTGTGTTGGTGAAAACAAACCTATTCTAACCTAAAATAACCAAAGGCAGAGGGCGCTCAAGTAAAACTTGCAATAGGTAGGGAGAAGTAGCTTCCCTTCCTCACAAATTGTGACCATGTAACTAATTTGACACTGAACATGGTCAGAAACAAGAGTGAATAACTGACTTGCAAATAATGTTTCACCCTCCTCAAAGTGTCAAAAATATAATATATACCTCTTGAAGTTTTTCTGCACTTGGATTCAGGAGGCGTTGTTATTGACCTTCTGTGTGCTAAAGCTTAACCTCGTGCTTTGAAGTGAGCATGACCAGTGGCAACTTTGTCTTTGGCTCTAGACTAGCTAGATATATGATTGGGCATGGTCTGATCCTTTTGATTTTCCCATTACTTTGAAGTTCAATCCCATAGATGGGATCCTCATGTAGACTCACCTTTTGAAGGTGACTGCTTACATGATGGGTCACGCAGAGTTGGGGTGCGTGAGGTTCTACCTCTACAAGAAACCTAGTCTCCTCTGGGAGTGCACCCTCTAAGATTAACTAATTTTCTTCTGGAACAAGTGCTTATACGATTTCCTCCTCCCAGTTGGAGTCGCATGAGTCATGCCATTTTTCAATTGTTTTGTAGTCATCAAACATGATGACATTGGTTGGGAAAGGTGCATTGGCAAGGGGTTGTTCATTTATTGTACAACTAGGTAAAGGGGACTCGGAAGGTGGAAGGATGGACTTGGAAGGTGTGGAAGGTGCACACCCAAGAGAGGTGGAAGTGCGCACAAAAGAAGGGATGGAAAATAAGTGAAGGTGAGAGCATGATGGTAGTGTAGGGTTGCCCCAATTACAGGGTTGTTGCACACTATATTTTTGAGCCTCCATTAGCTCCGCCCACTTTGTAATCTAGGGCAGCGTCTCAGTAATAAAGTGCAGCTTCTGTTAGGTGTTAAACCAGCCTGGTACATGGCCAACCCATGGACAAGGGACCTTGTAGCCAGCTTTAGTTGCCTTTATGGAGCACTTCACTATAAGATGCATTATGTCCATCTCCATCTTTTGAATCTACCTCTCAAAATTAGCTTCTACTATGGAGTTGGCACCATCATTTGCATAAACATATCCTTCATAAACATTTTAGTTAGAAAAATTGGGTTGTATGCATTTTCTAGATATAACGGGGATTATAAAATGTATTCAGAGGATTTTGAAACTATGGTGATGGAGAAAAATAATTATGCTGCTGTAAATGAGAATTCCAGGAAAGGAAAGAAGTCATGATTGCATGAATTCAAAAGAGGAAGGTGGAACAATGGAATAAGGAGAAATGGATGAAAGGAGGGGAGACTAGTCCGCGGATGAGAAAATGGGTGCATTTAAATCAGTGGAGTCGCCATATGTGTTGAAAAATGCCTCCAAAGGCTGGATCTCAACAAAACACATAAAACTTGCTGAGATGAAGATGTAAATATCTTCACTCTTATCCCACCGGGTGTTCCAGAAACTAAAGGTCATTCAAACATGCACCTACGTCTCGGATCTGGAAGAGTTGAGTTGTTTGAGACAACAATGGAACCGTCTCCAAGTTGTGGGACCTTGCGCGCTCGAGATGGATCTGTAGAGAAGGTCAGTTCCTCTACCTACTTCTAACGCTAACACTACTCCAAATGATGGAAAAGAAGCTATCTACGCTACTCTACGATTCCAAGGGACCATGGATAGAAGGAAATGCATGAAGGGAAATCCTAAGCTAAAAGAAGGTGATAATGCCAGAAATAGGGTTGATCACTCTGCATGAGCGGCAAAGGAAACAGAGAGAGCTCAGAGAAGAGGGCACACGACGTGCGCCACAAATCAACACACAGGGTCGGCCTTTTAGTGCACGCAACACATGAATGTGGGGATTGCAAGTAAAGGAGACACATAACATGCCAGAAAATGCAAATAGAGAGGCGAGATGTAATGAAAACGAGAAATGGGAAGACGAGAGTTCCACAAAACATGATTTTATTACTTAAGGGATGTACTGTCAGTTACAATCATAGCAGGAGGTGAGAATACATTGCAAAGACCATGTCAAGGTCTAAAACATGTGGGAAGTTGGCCACCATTTTGGCATGGTGTCATTACAACAAAGAGGGATCCTTTTTACAATGCAGAACTCTACTATTTATAGAAGATAAAGGAGAGAAGGGAAGGAGAGAGAGGGAAACCCAAATTCAAATCTTTACCCACCACCAAGTGATAAATACCTCCAAAACCCCCTGCAGAGCTGTCAGATGCACTTCCCCATGTCTGTTTGGCATGTGGACGAAGGAAGAAGGCAGGATCTGATGAAATCTAGTGGTTGGTGTCGATTAAAGGTGTGCATTGATGACCAAAATGACGTTTCTCTATTTTCCTCCTACCAAATCCCACCTAAATCTGAATTTGGAAAGTCCAACATGTAGCCCACATCAGCAACTTTCAAATTAGCCTAGGCAAGCGTGTGTCAAAGCCCTATAGCAAACGTTATGGCTATCAGAAGTTTACAGGTTGCTTTGGCACGTAAAGACACATGACACGTGCTAATTGACTAAACGAATAGACCAACTGTTCATTTGATTTGTTGTTTCTGCCACATGTCACCTAGCGGTTCGTTGCAAGGATTTGATTCCTAGCGGGCACATTTTGATAGGTTACGTGTTGCTCACTCAAGTCTGACAGATGATGATGTGGCATAGAAAGGTGTTGAGGAAGACGCAAATGAACAATCATGGAAATAAGAGGTGCTAAAGGGAGGGCGCGTGCAGAGGTATGCACATGGAAGGAATGGGAGGAATACTTGCATGAGACAAGTATGGGGAAGGGGCACGAGTATTCAACTGAGGAAGGGCACACGAGAGGAATGACATGGAATTGGTCAATTCATAAGGTAAGTCTATAGGGGTGCGCGCAAGGAGGGCATAAAGTAAGAACGAAGGAGACAACATAATGTAGAGGGAAGGAAGCATGCAGAGAAAGCACAAGAGGAAACAGAAGAAAAGGGAAAGCATAAACATAAAGAGGGAAAGGCACACAGGGTATGCAGAAGAATTCCAGCCAAGCAAATTGTGCTAAGGGAGTAAGCCTAAGTGTGCACAACCTGAAAAGTGAAACATCAGAGTCAAAATGAAATATAAGTTATCCAAATAAATTCGGGAGTTATTTAGATAAAATATCCCACATACCAAAATTAGCCTTTACCGCCACGCCATTCAGGCTCGCCAAGCCTATCTAAAGGCATCCTCTTGGCCTCTTTCAAAATGAGAGATTTTGAATAGGGAATTTTCCTCCCTAGTAGCTAGCATTTGATCGTGCTTTGAAATGCATGGAAACACCTAATGGTGGCGGAGGTGGAGTTTTTTCTTTCACCTCTTCAATTTTTAGTGGCATCCCAAACTATTAGCTGAAATTAAAAAATAACGAAAAACAAAAAATCCACAAGAAACTACTTTCTGAGTATGGTCGCATGAGCTTTAATCTATAAAGGATAAATAAAGTAAATGCTAAAAATATTTAATAATTATTGCATACATAGTTTTTTACAGTTATTGTGGAAGATGTACATTTTAATGCTTTAATAATAATCATACAATACCAATGACACCCATTTCCCATCTCAATCTCAGCATGTTATGCTAGTTGAAGAAGGCGCTATACATTTTACTTACTACTCATAATCCCCATTTTCAGTATTATCACCTACCTTGAATTATTGGAGACCTGTGTTGCAAAGATTGCAAACTTGTGCCTTAAAAATATAATCCCTGGTTGAAAATCTTTGAGAAAATTTGAGCTTTTGCTATCAACCCACATAGATAAAACATATTTGAATGGAAATTTGTAGGAAATAATAATGTGTTTTATATAGAGATCCAATTAGTTAAATGGATGGTAGGGTCTCTGTGCGAAACTTGTCTGGTATAATGTGTGACTCACATACAAACAACTCACCCCACATCTATCAATGTTCCATATATCATCATTACAAGCATTTTGGAAACATGTCAAAAATTACAAGCAAGAGTTGTGAGCAAGGTGGGGAGGTACACTTCCACTGGAAAGAAACATCGTCACCAACCAATAAATTTTAAAAATTCAAAAAATTCATGCTTAAGTGTAGGAGGTAATCCATAAGATTTCTTGACTTGTAAAAAATTGTCTTACCAAAACGATACAAGTTGATGCTAGAGAACTTGATTTTGATGTTCAATAATATACACAACAAAAAAAGGTGACAGTCACTTGATATAAAAATAGACATGTGTTTATATGTTTTCAACTATAAATAAACAATACTTTTATAGCTTTCTTTTACGTTTCTCATTGATAGATGACAACTAATTCAAAAAGATTTAGAAATGGTCCTTGTTTATCGTGATCCTTACGTTAATATGGTGACCCTGTAATGGAGTTGGCCCTCTCACTAATATAGTATGCCAATAATGAGGAAACCTCAACCTCTGTCTTTAGCTCAAGTGACGCCATTGGAGGTGGTGACAATAGTAGCAATGGACATGCGTGGTACTGCGGTCTTGGTCCACCTTGAAATTTCTTCTATGACTCTAAATTTTTTTATTCAATCAAAAAACCAATCCCGCCTACATTGGTTGGCCTAGTTTGCAGTACTATATTACAATCCTTGTGCTAATAGTGATTTGTAAAGTTCGACTTTGGAATTTCACAAATCACAAATATAATGCGTTGTTGTTCTACTTTCAATTAGAAAATGATAGTTTGAGCTAGTGATTGATTTTCTTAGTGCTTAGAATCAAAATTGCAAAGAATACTAAAAGAACTTAATAATACAACACCAAGATTTTATCTTGGAAACCCCCGATTCGAGGGAAAACTAGTCGGGAAGGGAAATTGCTCTTTCTTCCCAATTATATTGGCCAATTATTCAAATTATACATATTACAATAAGTATGAAAAGAAGCAAAAATGTAAACCGTCCTCCCAAATGCTTGTTTACTCTTTTTTCTTGCACCTTGCTCCTACAAATCAATTCTAGCACTAAAATTTCTTTACTCACTTGCTCTCATCAAATTTATTTCCTTCTATCTCCTTCGATGCCCAATTCTATTGCTCCTTGTATTTATATCCTTTCTCAGGTCCTCTCGTGCACTAGAGAATGAGAAAGGTGAGGAAGGGAAGAGACACAACCCAGACCCTTCGAATCCATGACTGTTAGCTTCATTTTTTTATTATTATGTCAAAAGTGATAGGACCGCCGCAGTGTGCAGACCGGAGGTTACAGGACCACTGCCATGCCCAAGGGGGGAAGTTACAAGACCATCACCCTGCTGGGTGACAGTTACAGGACAACCACTCTGCACAGGGCAAGGGTTCTGTAAAAATACAAACTGCATATTGTTTTTCTCATTTTCCTTCCTGGTGCTAGATGATTTGATGAAGTGGTGTTGTTTTAGGATCCTTATGGATCATACCTCCCCTGCTTAGGAGGATTTTGGTCTCACAAAAGCTTAAAGGGGGAGTAGATGAGGAATCAATTCCCTCTCTTTCTCCTTCGAGTACCACCAGGCATGCATTGGTGTCTTTCCTTCTGGTCCAATCTACCAAGACTCCTGCGGATCTCTAATTTTCTATTCCAGTACTACATCCTCCTCTAATTTTCCTTGATAATTCAAGACACAATCTTCTATGGAAGGTAGGTGTTGAATTCCACCTTCTTCATCAAGCATAGATGACTTTGGTAGGTGCAAGTTCTTGCAATTTGCTACCAAGTACATCTGCATGAAGTGTGGTACATCAAGTCAGAAGGTGTTTTCCCTAACTTGTTGAATTATGGTGAAGGGTCCATATTGTAGTGGCTTGGTTCTTCTTGCTTGACCTTGTTCTTTCACCTTGAAATGGATTTTCCGGATCCTCTCAATGAATGTTTCTGCTCCAGTCACCCAAGAATCCTATATCTCTTACTCTTTCCGTTGCCCTACAATCATATCCAGTGGATTGGTAGGTAGACATGGTGATTGTATAACGGAAGTGTGTACTGCTCCGTGGTTTAATAACTTTTAGGGTTGATTCTTCTCCTTTGTACTCTCCAGCAAATAATGCTCATACAATCTGATGTTTGGTAGAAGGAACTCTAGCTCATGCTCACGTCTTGGTGGAATCTTACTGGGAGTTTGGGAATTTTCATGAAAAAACTTAATAATGCCACCCAAACCCTTCATACGTTTTTAAAAATGATATGTGCTCTCTACCCCAACTTATTTTTCTTTCCATGAAAGTAAACAAAATTGATTATGATTTTCCTGAATTATTCTTTTTGCTTGGTTGGCACTTATCATAGCATTATCTGGGTTGCATTGGTGTGCCCTGATGTTGAAACTAATTCCATCCTTGACCCATTTGCACCAATTCTCCCTCCTTGTGAATACAACATCCCTGATATACAAGTAAGGACTCCTAAAAACAACATCAAATGCATCAAGGGGAATGACATCAACCTCTAATACATCTATATATTGGGAATTTATCCCAAACTTGAACTTATAGTTCCTTGTTACCTATATCTCTACACCCTTCATCACCCATCCCAATGGGTATGGATGTGGATGTTTGTAAGTATCAAGACCAAGTTGCTCTATAACTGCATCAGAAATCAAATTGGATTGAGAACCATAATCAACCAAAGCATTTACCTTAGTCTTCTTGATCTGGAATAGTCTACTCATCTCTTCTTCTACCTCTCTGATGTACAAGATAGTGTCCGTGCAACCTAGCCTCTCGTCTACATCTAAATCATCCTCTATCTCCACCTCCTCTTTTGGTTTTACAATGGCCATGGACTTCTTGGAATCCTTGTTTTAGTACCTTGGGTGTAATTCTCGATCCAACTTCCAACATGTGGCATCAATATGACTATTGATATCACAATTCTTACAGAAATTCTTAGGAGCTTTACAAGTATTCAAAGCAGTGTCGACCTGTTTACCTTTCCATTTACCTTTGTTACTTGTTTTCCCTTTCTCTTTTTCCAGCTGATTTTTTGACTGGTCAACCTTTGGCTTGGTTTCTCCTTTTTTTCTCTCTTCATCAATGTAGTATACTTGTACACATGATGCGTTGAGATCCTTGGAGTTCATAGAGATTACCTTCCTCCGAAGCTGAATGTGAAGTCCTCCCAAATATTTGGTCAGAATGTGCTCATCCTCCAAGTCCATATTGAGCAACATGGCTCATCTCTAAAACTCCATAGTAAAGTCTTACACACTTTGATCACTGGTTTTCCTAAAGTACCGCCATTTAATCATCTGGTTAGTCTTATGGCCAATAGGATAGAAGTTACCTCTAAGAAATTCTTTAAAACCCTTCCAAGTACTGACAATAGGATGTTTCTTCCTTTCACAAGTGGTTAGATGGGTTTCCCACCAAACTAGAGCATGACCTTCCATTTTGAGACGTGCAAAGGTAATCCTTTGTGCCTAAGTGACATTATACACACTAAAATATACTTCCAACTATTTTAGCCACTTATCAAGCAATTCTACATCTACTTGTCCTTCAAAGTTCTTTATTTCAACTTTAAAGGGAGTATGAGTAGATTTTACCTTCTTGCTTATAATTGGAGTCTCTTCTTCATGCCCTTCCAAATCTTCCTCATCATGGCTCCCTTCGATACCGAATTTTTCGGCAAGTGCTCAAACCACTGAGTCCGTGGAATCTTGCTTAACTGAAGCCGTCTTTTGTAGATTGAAGAGTTCTTGTTGTTTTCGATACAATCTATCCATCATGGTCTCTAGCATCTCAACTCTACAGACCAAGTTATTTTCCTCCATATGCACTCAAATTTTCTTTTTGCACTTCTTCATAGAAATATATGGTTCGCAAGGTAAAACTTCTTTGCCTTTGGACTTGGTCATTATCATACAAATAAAAAGAATGAATACCATAGTCTTGGATATATAATCAGATATGATATCAAAATGATCTGTAAAGTTCGACTTTGGAATTTCACAAATCACAAATTTAATGTGAGTTTGTTCTACTTTCAATTAGAAGTTGACAGTTTGAGCTAGTGACTGATTTTCTTAGTGTTTAGAATCAAATTTGCAGAGAATGTTAAAAGAAATTAATAATACAACACCAAGATTTTATCTTGGAAACCCCCGATTTGAGGGAAAATCAGTCAGGAAGGGTAACTACTCTTTCTTCCCACTTGTACTGGCCAATTATTCAAATTATATAGATTATAATAAGTATGAAAAGAAGCAACAATGTAAACCTTCCTCTCAAATACTTGTTTGCTCTATTTTCTTACACCTTGCTCCTACAAATCAATTCCAACACTGAAACTTCTTTTCTCAATTGCTCTTATTTTCCTTCAATCTCCTTGAATTCCCAATTCTCTTACTCGTTGTATTTATAGCCTTTCCCATGTCCTCCCATGCACTGGAGAATGAGAAAGGTCAAGAAGGGAAGAGAAACAAACTAGACTCTTCGAATTCGTGACTGTTCACTCCATTTTTTATTTTTCCGTCAAAAGTGATAGGACCGCTGCCCTGTGTAGACCGGCGGTTACAGGACCGCTACCCTTCTCGGGGGGCAGTTATATGACTTCCACTTAGCACAGGGAAACGGTTCTATAAAAATACAAAATAGCTCTTGTTTTTATCGTTTTTCCTTGTACTAGTTAATCTAATGATATGGTGTTGTTTTAGAATCCCTATGGATCAAATAGGGGCGAAGCCATAACTGGAGATGGCTTTGTCTCACTAACATAATGGTCGATTGGTTATGGAATACGTTTTTTTTTTTGCCTTGCTATCAATTTTGGATATGGATCTTCAATGCATCTTTGCATTGCTTCAACGACTCCGTAAATTTTACGTGCCTTACTACCCATGTCATACATACCTCTTCAATGCGTCTTAATTATCATAAGAGTTGTGACTTGTGAAATGGTGCTCTATTGACTCCCACAATGTTAATGTTGACATGGAGAGGTTTTCATTTGATGCAAAAATTTGTTAGGAAGAGACACTTGCATTCCTACGAAGCTTCAACGAAAATGATGTTAATGCTCAGATAAGAACTATTTCGATCAATTTCATCTGTGGATATGGCACACAACATTCAAAATCATTTTGGTTTTGTGAGCGATGTTAGTGGCACCATTTGTCATCCAATTTCTTCTTTCCTTTGTCTGAATTATAATTAGAAAGAGCCTTTTGTTATTGTGCAACCTTCTTAAGATGATCTCATTTGTGGTGTGTAGTTCTTATGTAAGGGGGACGAGATTGTGCATTTTGTGCAAGATGGGTCTTTTGCATGACACTGGATGAAGAGGGGAAACAATGCTTCATCTTTTCCTTGGCCTTGATATTTGCAATGTTGTTTTATATTTTCCCCAGAAATTCAAAAATTAAAAACTACATCTTCTTAGGAATATAAGGTGAAAGTCTATTGATTACGTCAACACATTATGTTGTTTTGTGACATCCTCATGAAAACATCTTATGTAGTCATGGAACTTGGTGTGGACTTCCACTTGTTGCCCCTTGTGTTATTGTAGCTACTAGAACTTCATGTAGTCGTCATTGTAGTTTTTAAGGGAGTATTATTCCTTTTACAAAGCAATAATCCCAAGTCCAAATGAGATAATATGCTTTCTCATGTTGTGCAATGATTGTTTCTCACCAGCGGGACTCTAAAATGAAAATATTGAACATCACAAAGGTGATATTCTCTTTGTCACTAAAGGTATTTCTTCACATCAGAAAATGATGAGAACCTACCAATTCTCACCGAGGACAAGGAGGATTAACAGTGGAAAATGGAGTTTGATGGAAGTTGTTCTAGTGCGGAATTCAGAGTAGGAATTGTGCTCGCCTCGCCTTCTGGTGTGTTATATCCATTTGCTTACAAATTGCAGTTTGATAATAGAAACAACACAGTGGAACCTTCTTCTTGAGATGGATCTTGTTGAGTCTATGGGCATAAAGAAACTCAAGTGCCAAGGTGATGCCGACGTGAGTTTCAAACAAGTGAGAAATCAATATTAGATGAAAAATTGAAGACTCTAGCATTACAGAAACTGGGTATGGGATTGCATTGAATCATTTGACGCTTTCTCAATCCAATTTGTCCCTCGTGAGAAGAATGAGAAATCTGATTCCCTTATGGTATCGACTTCCTTGATGACTCCTCATCCATCCTTTGACAAATCTAAAGTGACTATTACGATAATATTCAGACCCAATGTACTGGATAACGTGAATCATTGGAAATTATTCAATGATGATAGTCAACTTCTCGCTTTCCTAGAGAAAAAGGATAATTTCAGCAATATTTTATTTTAAGGATGTGAAACCCAAATCGGGAGTCCACTGCGAATGAAAGAAAAGAAGACATTGAAGGAGTTGATTTAGAAGGTGTGATCAGGATAAAAGGAAACAAGATCCCAAAAGGCCTTGTATCACTAGAAGATCTGTTTGACAAGCATAATAGGTATGTCAAAGAAAAATACAAACAATCTTCACGGTGTCGAGCAGATTTTGAAAAGGAGAATGTTGACGATTATCTTTGCAGATGAACCACCAAAGTTGTGGGAAATCTCAGAGATGTGGGACTTGATCCCTAAGATATCATCCAGGTTTTATAGAAGCTGGCTCTTCTCTTATTTGGATTGAGATAAGGGTTTAGAGAGAAAGCGAAATAATATGTAAATCCTATCTAAGGCAATGAGCCAAATCTTTATTAAAACAACACAGAGATCACTATTGAAATAATTACTAGATTAGTTGAATAACATCGAGCATGTTCAACTATTTCAAAGATATTTTAGACCATCAAAGGTGAGATGAAGCTAAAACATAATCACGTGCACAATGAAAATATTTATGTAAAAGATATAAGGGCATGCAACACGATAGATATTTAACATTTTATCAAGAACTGAATTAAAAGTAAATAGGAATAAACAAATAACATAGAATATTGTGAACTTTTTTCATGCACAGAGAAAAAACTCTTATTTATATAGAAAAATAGTACATAAGGCTAGAATGGAACAAATAATAGTACTTCCTTACAACATAGCCTTACTAAGGCCAATGAACACAATGGACTAAACCTAAAATCTTCTCCTCTGAAGATCTAGAACTTAATTCCATTCCCTTCATTATTGGTACAAGAACATTCTCTTATAGACCCCCGTGGTTCTTGCTCCAACATGCCTCCAATCAAGAATTCCACCATCCACATTTAGTTCCTACCTACATGATCTTTGACCTTAGGAGAAAATCTCAACTGCATGTTTTGGGACCCAAGATCGCATTCAACTCACTGATCCTTCGAGTCCTCTACTTCTTTAGTTGGTCCCTTCGATGGTGGTAGCTTCCTTGTATGACACGTGGAGACCTCGCACGGTTTTGGGGCCTCTCCTTTTCTCTCTCTTTTCTAAAGTAGCACATGGGCGACACGTGGAGGCCTGTGCATTCTTCTCCTTTATCTTGATTTTTCAGCCCACTTGGGTTGCTTTGCCGTGCTTTAGCCACGTGGTCAATTCTCATTGCTTGAAGGCTCTTGATTGTTTTTTATTTCTACAAAATGTGGCGAAGGGAAACGTGGATACCCTTTGAATCTAGTTCCATACTTAGGAAAAATTTAGTCTTGCAAAAAAACAAAAGAACACCAAAAGGAAAAGGGGCCGAGGCGAAAAAATATAGCATAAATGAAAGATCCCTGAAATAATGTAGAAATCATTCTACAGAGAACATTGGTACCACTGAGTAGCCTAGGATGGTTAACATTGGAAAATGTTGTTTTGCCTTAGGAGAAAAGGAGATTTGTTTCATTGCTAAGAAAGTATTATGATGTTCTTTCCTATTCCTATGATGAACTAAAGTCCTTCAGCCGAAGAAGATGCACCGTCCCAATCCTCTGAAGCCCAAAGCTAAGTCTTTCAGAAAACATAAAAGACCCTATAATCCCAATATTTTTGATACAATTAAAGAGGAAGTTTTGAAGATGCTGAAAGCTAGAATCATCTTCCCTATCCACCATTTCACGTGGGTAGAAAATATTTTCTCGATGCGGAAGAAAAGCGGAGAGATAAGAATTTGTGTAGACCTCTGAAATCTGGATCAAGCCTTGTTGAAGGATAACTATCCACTGCCCATCATGGACCACATTCTACAGGCAGTTACTGGTTCATAAATTCTCTTGTTTCTCGATGGCTTCTCGATACAATCAAATTGAAGTAGCTGAGGAAGACAGGTCCAAGATGGCTTTCACTACTCCATGGGGTACTTTTTCCTATAATCAGATGCCCTTAGGTCTCATCAATGTCGGAGAAACATTTCAAATAGAAATAGATCTAGCATTCAAGGACTTGAAACATTGCAATGTGATTAACCTTGATGACCTCATTGTTTTCTCAAAGAAGTGAGGAGATCATCTTGCACACTTGTAGCAAGTTCTCATCTGGTTCCAGAATCACGGTATATCTCTAAATTTGAAAAAGTGCATCTTTAGAGTAACTGAAGGAAAACTCCTTGAACACATTGTGAACAAGGAGAGAGCTAGAATTAATTCTAAGAAGATAAGATCCTTCTAAGCACTATCTCGACTAAGAAGAATGAAAGGAGTTCACTCCTTTAGCAAAGTCAACTTCTTTTCGTGCTTCGTTCCAGATTTTTTAGAGTTGATAAAACACATTACAAACATTATGAAGCCACATGCAAGCTTCAAATCGAATGATAATGGTAAAGAATATTTCAAGGCAATCAAATGAGCCAAAGCTCCAACTCTAGTATGTCCCGATTTTGATAAATATTTCATCTTGTAAGGCTATGCTTCTGAGCATAGACTCTCTGCCATCCTAATTCAAAAGAATAAAGAAGGTATTGAGGCACCCATAGCTTTTATGAGTTTCCCTTTGAAAAATCACGAGCTAAAGTATAGCCAGATGGATAAGCACGCCTATGTTATGGTAAAAGTAGTGAATAATTTTAGATTTTACATCCTCAACTCCCACACAGTGGTAATGGTGCCAGGTGTAGCAATCAATTCAATCTTGCCTCAACAACAACCTAGGTCCAAAAGAGGAAATTGGGTTACAAGAATCCAAGAGTATGATCTCCATATCAAACCTTCAAATATGGGCTGAAGCAATGGTTTGTGCAGGATGATAGCTGAAGATGAGGCCCTCAAGGCTCAAAATGAGACAAAAGAGTGCTTGTGTTTTGAATGTCTAAGCAAAGATATAAATCACGTTCTCTTCATGAGCACCACCAATGAATGGTATGTCGATATTTCTTACTTTATGACTTATGGTGAGTGTCTAGTTCATCTTGATTACAAACAAAGAAGAACTCTGAAGTTGAAGTTAGCTAAGTATATCATCTGGAACCATGTACTATACAAAAGAGGGCTTGATGGTTGTTTCGTAAGGTGTGTAGATAAAGGAAAAAAAGAAAAAAAACTTAAAGCCTATCATGATTAAGCGTGTGGTGGGCACTTCTCAGCAATGGTAACCACCCACAAGATCCTTCATGGTAGGTACTATTGGCCTACCTTGTTTGTAAATGCTCAAGAGTGGGTATTTAAGTGCAAAGCTTGTCAACAATTTATTGGGAGACCTCAACTTACTTCACTTCCTCTTAAACTAGTGGTAATCAAAGAACCTTTCCAATAGTGGGGCTTAGACTTCATTAGAGTTCTCAATCCACACTCAAGTGCATGACACTGTTACGTGCTCACGGTGACAGTTTACTTCACAAAGTTGGTAGAAGCAATTCCAACCAACCAAGCCAATTATGAAACAATGTGGAATTTCATCAAGGAGAATATCATTATACATTTCAAAATTCCCCACAAGATTGTGGTAGACAATGCTACCTACTTCTCCTCCATATAGTTGATAGAGTTTTGCTACAGCTATGGAATATTACTATCTCACTCATCAGACTATTATCTGCAAGGAAATGTTCAAGAAAAGTCCAATAACAAAAATCTTATGACCATCATCAATAAACTAAGTGATGAAAACCAAATAAATTGGCACAAGAAACTGTATGGTGCACTATGGGCAGACATGATTACTCCCAAGAAGGAAATTGGTTTGTATCTATTTCAATTGCTCTATGGAATCAATGCAGAGATCCTAGTCACCACTGAATTATCCACACTCAAACTGGCCAAGGCTATTGAAGATTATCAGTATCATGATTCTCTTGATAAGTGAATTTTTTCCTTCAAAAGCTTGAGGAAAACCGAATCAAAGTAGTGGACCGCATTGCAGAACATCAACTCAAACTGAAAAAGATTTGTTCGAAAAGAGGACAAAGGCAAGAGAGTTTCAGGTTAGAGACCTCGTCCTATTATGGGACAAAAGGAGAGAACCAAAAGGAAGCCATGGGAAGTTTGATTCTCTGTGCCTCGACCCATTCCTAATCCGAGAAGCTTGTGGTGAAAATTATTTCCATATCTCCTATCTGGACAAAACAAATTTGAAGTTATCGCACAATGGGCAACATCTAAAGCTATATAAACAGTGAATGCAAGTTGTCCCCCACCTTTTACTGTAAGTGATTTAGGTTTTTTTCCCTTTCCCTGTTGTGTGTGAATTTTCCATTTCCAGTGTGGTGTGTTTCCTTTCAGTTGTGTGTGTTTGTGTGTGTGTTCCTCCTTTCTTTCCTATCTCTTGTAAGTTGTGTGTTCTCTAAAGCCCAATGGATAAGGTATTGGTTAATTTTATGAATTAAGATTCTTTATTTCTCATGTCATGTCATCATTGCGCTCGATCCACAACATGTCCCCAAGTCAGAGCCAATTTTTGCACTGAGTTTTTTCAAGGGCAAGATTCATACCTAAAAGCATGACAACCATACCTTACAACGAAATTTTTGTGTAAATGTCATCTCGAGCCTTCCTTCAGGCACCCTAACCCCTGTGTCGGTCCTATCCGATCCTTTTGAATGGTCTAATGTGTTATGTCACTATGTCTGTAGGTGAATTAGGTATATCCAGTCTATTTAAGCACTTCCAAAATGGGATCTTTCAAGACAGACTCTCTATGAAGCTTAAGAAAGGGATTTTCTCTCTATCTTCTTGAGGATGGTACACCCCCCTGAAGTGGAACAAAGGACTCAAACTCATCATGAGGGTGTATCAAAGAGATAATGATGTTGTGTAATTAGTTTTGGAGGAATCTGATAAGTTTCAAAAGTTTTGGAGAAGTTCAACAAAAGTGGGTCGTAGAGGGCAAAGCGGTGCACAGTGCAAAAATAGCTCCTAAGCTTTGGGAAGCAATTATGGGAGCTCCGTAAGGAGTTAGGAGCCAAATAATATATATTCTGAAATATAATGCAGATATCTAAAGGATATTGATATCATTTTTTTCACAAGACTCAGGAGGTTTTGTCCCAAATCTATTTTTTGCATGCACAACCTCTGATCCCAAAGAAAAATCCTATTTTAGGGGGTTGTAAGAGTAATCAAGGTATAAGACCATCATCATTGTGTTAAAAATGCCTTTTCCATACAATTTCAAATAAATAAGTGTGAAAAGACATCCAAGAGCTCAAGTTATGCGCCCGATAATTTTCCCTCCAAGGTACAGTTCAGGAGTTACAAAATTTTCAAGCTTGGAAATTTGAGTTAATCAGAGAGTGGCGCAATTTTGTGCACCTACTGTCCCAAATACTTAGGATGTTCAGTGAAAAAAATGTTCCCCCATCCCATTCAAGCCCTTGGACCATGATGTGACTAATTTGGAACTCCTTTTGTCAATTTAAGTCCCCTTGCATTGATTTCTAGCCCCCAGCACCATCCAGTCACGCATCGCCACTTGGCCAAATTAGAGAGAGGTGCACTTTTGTGCACCAAATGTCCCAAATGTTTAGGATGTTCAGGACACAAAATGTTCCACCCTCTCATTTAATCCCCTCATCAACCATGTGACCCCGACAGGTGGTTAAGTGCTTGGATTCCAACCCTTGTCTCATCCTCGACCGCGAATCATAACACTCGAAATCGACCAATGGGATATCAACACACCTTTTTGCACCAACCATCCCAAATGTTTGGGGTGGGTTGGGACAAGAAAGTGCGCTCATCCCCAAGTTGTGCAAATATGCAAATTTTTAATATTTATTGTTGTTTCTTAGTGCTTCCACTTCTACCTACATGCACGCACAAGAAAAACCCTTACTACCGGAACTTACATTTTCCTCCTTTTTTGTTGCTCCTTTTCCTTTGCCATTTCTTTCCACACCTTATCTCCATCCTCTATTGTTGCTACCACTCAGAAATCTCCATTTTCTAGTTGTTACCATGCTCAAATTTCTCCAGAAACCCTTGTGGAGAAAAATGAAGAAATGTTCATATCTTGCAAACCGATGAGCGAAATCCAATAAAACTTTGGGCATCTCCTCCTCTCCCAGCCACTTCAAATCTACATAAAACATGATTTATGGAAATATCCTTGATTTTTTATGGTATCTAATTTTTTTTTGTGCCCTGATCTCTTCTTTCATTATTTGTCATCAATCTAGGAAGCGGGTACACACGAAACTTTGTACGAAGCCTCAAAAACAAAAACCCAGAGTTTTTTCCTCAGACCAAGACCTAGAAGACCAAACTCTTAAAATAGTAAGTGTCATTAGTTTGCACTTGCTATTTTTAGTAATTTTTCCTAAAACAGAAAAAATCCTTCATAAGAGCAAAACACAGAAAATCAAAGAAACTGAAAACTAGGGTACATGTTCAAAATAGAAAAAAAGCAAAAAAGCAAAAAACAACTTTATAAAAATAGAAAGTTCTTCAAATTGGCCCAAAAACATCTGTGAACGTAACTTTAATGTGAAGAGGACCTCTTAGTGCTGACAACATGATAAAAAAAACCCTCCCAAAATAACAACCCCTGGGACCTAGAATCTAAAAATAGCAATTTTTGATTCCGAGTGCAAAAATTTACTACGGCCTCCACAGTAACCTATATTGTTTCTTTTTTCCATCATGAAGTTCAAGTTCGCCGGCCCAAAGCCTATTTTGGCTCTCACATCGGAATTACAAAGTGTGGGTGACAACAATGTTGTTCACGTGGACCTGGAGGACCTCAAACACAGAATGTTCGTCGGGCCGAGGGAACCTGTTGAAGAAAATATCTTTTCCAAAGGCTTATATGCGGAAGGTGGCCATGCCATGTCTTTGCAAAACATCAAGTTAGTGTTGGTATGTGCCCAGCACTATGAACCAGATACCAAGACAATTAGGGCAGATGACAATTTTGTCTTAACAATGCTCACTCTAAGGGTCATATCACAAGGTATGCAAATTCCAACTGAAAAGGATATGGTCGTGATCACCAAAGAATTTACATCTTCTGAATGGTTCAAGACTGAGTCCTATCTCCAAGGACTCGCACTCAACTCCTGGTTGAAACATGAGAGAAAATATTCTTTTACGCCAAATATTATTTCATGCGGTGAGTTTCATAATGTTTTCTCTAATGCTATCATTATTTTAAGTCAAGTAATGGGAGAAGAGAGTAAAAAACATTTTCATGACTGGATGACACTCTTCATTCTCACGATCCTTGAAGGTAAGTAGGTGATTGATTGGGGCCAGCGCATCATCGACAACTTGCATTTCCAATTGCTATAGGTCTCCGCTTCTTAGAAATTCTTCATGACCTTGTATCTTGTCTAAATCTTGGCAAACAAAAGATCGTTCAGGGGCTTGAAACTTGCTCAGAATGTCACCCAAAAAATATCCTACATTCGAGAAGTACTCGTGGTTTTCCCTGAAAGAAAGTAATCAACACTATGCCAAGGTGAATGATACATCCACAGATGTTCATGGTCAAGTTGCTTGAAGGAAATAAACACTTGAGGATGTCTTCACAAGCCATCGCCTTGGTCAAGAAGTATGGCTCATACTTCATTCAGTTCTCAACATTCTCATATATCAGGGGTGTCAGGTTTTGATCTCACTCCATAGAGGTTGCCTCGTTATCTAAGTGACATGATCATATTGATGGAACTATGCAGACAATTGGTGCACATGAATGGAAAGTTGAAGAGTAGAAAGAAGAAACATATCTCTTTCCTTATCTCCCTGACAATTTTCACATGCAAAAATTCCCATGATGTCGTGAATGTTGAAGTTACCCTAGCCCCTATCAATATGCACTCATACAACGCCAAGACGAACTTTGACATCAAAGAAGATCCAGACTCATTTCATCTTTCTAACTTGCGTCATATGCCCCAAATTGAAGATTTTTGGGCAAATTGTATTGTTGAATATGAGGTCCATGAACATGACCCTAAGAGAATGATAGTGGATCAAATGAGAAAATTTAGATACGAGTGGTACGACGATGGTGTCTAAGAAGATGGCTCAGAGATGTTTGATCTAGAGTACCCTGTAGTAAAGACTTCTCCTCTTCCCCAAGTTGCGTGGAGAGTGTGAGAATCTAAAGACATCAAAGAATGCATGGAGGATGTGACCAGGAGGTACAAAGAGTGGTTCAAAATAAAGAGGGTTTATCTCATCTCATCAAGCAACTTCCCTTCCCTTCAGATACACGTGTTTTATCACTAATCTTCCAAGACCAAAGATAAGGTTGTGAGTTCAACGCATTCAGGAGAAATATCAAAGACGATATCAGAGGAACCTGAGGCCCATCACCTCAGGAGACTACGCAAGAAATCAAGAACAAAGGAAATAGTTTTGGTGGATCTCGAACAAGGGGAAATTTATCTAGATGAACTCTTTGCCCCATAAAAATCTTCAGGTCCTTCATCTCCCATTGTTCCACCATCTCCCCCTGTGCAAGACCCATCCTCTCAAGTAGAGCAAGAAGCTCTAATGTTGCCCACTACCAAGCCAGAGACCAATGAGATCTTACCATAGATCCAGGAAATGATCGCAATAGAAACCCCCATAGTGCAACAAGTAACAATTCCTGACTTTTTGGCGATTGATTTGATGGTCAAACAGACAAAAGGAAGGTTGGCTCAAAGGGCTTCTCGATTCTACATTAGCTCTTAGGGGAATCCATATATTGAGGTAGTCAAGCCGAAGGTCATCAAGCCCATCGATAAATTGACACGGATGATTACGCAATGAGTAAAATTTCCTTGAGACCAATTTCCTTGATACACGAGGGTGATGTACATTTATTCTAAGAGTCTTCCACTCACCTCGTCGTGAGAATTAAGGAGTGCCAACATAAGCTAGATCAAGTAGAGGACCTGTGAACACAAATCCAACACTCTGATAATATTTCATCGGGAACTCCTCGTGCTATGATTATTTTAGTAATGCACAGCTTTTGATTTGGTGGTAGTAATCTGGTAACACAACAAACATAACACAAGAATACCACAGACTATGACAAAAAAAGAATGATGACAAATCTGAAATACAACTATAAAATATATTATTAACATGGAATTATTACAATCTCACCCATAAATTACTCCAAGTGTTACCAACTCCACTTGATTCCAACAATGGTTATGGGAGAAACTTCACAATTACTCCTCTTGATGACTTCCTTAACACACCTTCACAAAGAATCCTTTATTCATAAAATAATTATTACAACTTTGCTCTATGATAAATGAGAGGGGATGGCCTCTCCATTTATAGGAATTCAGGCTTATCCACCCTATCTCTAAAATAGGATAGGAAATCTCTTCTGGCCAATCATATTACATGCCTAAACTCTTTCATTTACATATAGGCTTATCTTCTAAGATAAGATAAACCTTATCATCTCACATGGGTTCCACCTTTTTAAACTTTTCTACAAATAAAATACAAAAAATATTTATGACATCACTCATTATCCTTATTACAAATATAATATTTCTAATTCCTAATCATGTAGACCCTACTTCTCTACTTACCCCAACTTTGACATTTTAATATTACCGGACCACTTACGACAAATATTTACTTTTTACCACAACATTCCTATTGTACTTTGATTGTTACCGTATTCTACTTTATTGGTGGCACCGTATTGACAGTGTCATTATCTTCTATTGGACGTCACAACTAATTATACTTAACAACATCCTATTCCTAATACATACATTAATAAAATAGAAATTACGAAGAAAATTTTTAATGTCGACATTTTTTCCCTTCCTAGCTTCTACTTCGTCCTCGGAGTAGAATTTTATAAACATTCTAAAGCTGGTGCCTGGAAAATCTTTAACTTGTCATGGTTGACCCATTTCGTAATGAGAGTACCATATAATTCCTCCAGCCGATATGTATCATTTTCATGCACAAATGTTATTTTGTACGGCCCCATCCATTTGGGAAGAAATTTTATCTGCCTTCTTTTTTTGTATCTGGAATCATAGACTAAAACCAAGTCATTCACATGAAATGGAGACCAACTGATTTTTTGATCAAAGTATTCATCTGCTTCATTTTCTTCTTATAGCTTGTATCATTCGTTATTTCCCTCATTTCCTCTAGCAAATGAAAATGCACCAACCTTTCTTTTACTAAATCACTTTCATCCATCCTTTCATTTTTCATAACTCTCATAGTGGGAATATCAAACTCAATAAGAAGAACTAGATCAACGTCATAAGCCAACTGAAATGGGGAGTATCCTGTTGCTGACTTTGATGTTGCCCTATATGCCCACAATGCTCTATGAATCCTTTTATCCCACTTATGTACCTGCAAGGCTACATCTTTTTCTAGAATTTGACACAACACAAAATTTGTTCATTCCACATGTCCATTTGTGCTTAGCTTGTATGTTGTTGTCTTCTTGTGCTTGATAGAAAACTTGATGACTAGGGCTTCTACCACCTCATTAATGAAGTGGCTTCCTTGATATGTTACAATTTTTAAAGGGCAACCAAATCTGGTGACAATGCGTTTATAAATGAACCTTGCCACTTCATCCATGGAAGTTTTCAATGGCCTAACTTCAACCCACTTGGTTAAATAATCTGTAGCAACTACAATATACTTATTTTGGCGTGGGGTAGTTGGAAGTGGACTTACAATATATATTCCCCACTTTTTAAATGGACCAAGTGGAAGAATAGGGCATAATGGAGCTAATGAAGTCTTACGGTTACCATGTGTTTGACAAATATCACATGTCTTACAATAATTATAACAATCTCTAAAAAGAGTGGGTCAGTGATAACCTGCATCCAAGATTCTTCTTGCTGTAAGTTGTCCAGAGAAGTGTCCTCCACATGTACCATTATGAAATTCTTCTATCAGCTCTTTCCCTTGATCATGTCCAACTGCTCTCTTGTACTGTCCATCAGGTCCTATTCGAAATAATACTCCATGTAGAATAGAATATGGATGACTGGCTTGAGTAATCTTCCTCTTAGTCTTTGCATTGACATCATCAGGAAACTTGAATTCATTCAGATAATTTCAAATATCTATGTATTCACCAGGAATTGTGTCAAGGGATAACAATGATGCATCTGAGAAATCATCATCATCATAAGATGAACCTAAACCATCATAGGCTCGAGAGAGTGCATCTGCATTGACATGTTTTTTTCCTAGCCTATCTATAATATCAAATTCAAATTCTTGTAGCAAAATTATCCATCTTGCTATCCTCCCTGATGGGTTAGCCTTATTTACAATATATTTTAGAGCCTGATAGTCTGTTATAACTATAAATTTCTGCCCTAGCAAGTAATTTCTAAACTTCTTTACAACAAAAATGATAGCTAGAGCCTCTTTTTTTAGTTACAGTATAATTTACCTCAGCACTGCTCATTTTTCTACTCCCAAAGTAAACTAGATGATCATTCTCATTTTCATCTTTTTGGCTCAGAGTACTTTCTAGTGCTGCATTTGAGGCATCAGTATACACAATGAATGACTTGCTCCAATATGGATTCTGTAAAACAGGTGAATACACCAAAGCTTCCTTCAGTTGTTCAAAAGCTTCATGTGCCTTATTTCCTGGTTCACAAGTAACATACTTCTTCAAGAACTGGGTTAGTGGCTGTGCAATCTTTGAGAAATTCTTGATGAACCTTCTATAGTAACCCACATGACCTAAAAATGATCTCAACTTGCTTCTATTCATAGGAAATGGTAACTCTTTGATTTTTGAAACTTTATCAGGATCAATACCAATAACATCTCTGGATACAACATGCCCTAACAAAACACCTTTAGAATATCCAAAGACACGTTTTGTAGGGTTTAGTGAGGTTTGTGCTTCATTTAACCTTTGAGATGTTATCTCCATCTGGTGCAGGTGGTCCATCTTGCTCCCATAGATGTAAAAATCATCCAGAAATACTCTGATAAAGTTCCCAATGTAGGGTTCAAACACCATATTCATCAAGCGTTGGAACGTTACCGGAGCATTACACAATCTAAAAGACATAACTCTATAGGCAAACGTTCCCCAATGAGTAGTGAATGTGGTCTTCAGCTGATCTTTCTCTGCTATACGAACTTGGTTGTATCTGCTATATCCATCAGCAAAACTATAGCACTCCTGGCTAGCTACTTCGTCCAAGATCTGATCTGAGAATGGAAGATGGTGATGATCCTTCTTTGTTGCCTTGTTGAGCTTCCTATAATCAACACAAATGCGTAGTTTCCCATTCTTTTTTATTGAGATCGCAATGGGAGAAACCCATTCTAAATTCTCCACAGCAAATATGAATCCTGCATCAAGCAACTTATCTATTTCTTCTTTTACAATCTTAGAAAAAATAGGATTTATTCTATATGGCATTTGTTGTATGGGCTTAGCACCATCTACTAACTCAATAGAATGTTCTACCCAACTTACTTGATGGAGTTCTTTGTAATCAAAAGTGAATATGTGTATGTACCTTTGAAAGAGCTGGAGGTAGGATTCCTTCTCATTCTCCATCACAACATCACTAATCTTTATTTGTGGGAGATGATCAACAATTTCTTCTTCAGATAATCTTATGAGTTTATGAGTCGGTGTGACTGGAAGGATATCTATGACCGAAACATCAACCTTACTTTTTTCATCTTTTGTGTCCACTTCACTAGTACTAGAGTAATCTAGAGAATGTCCAATCATCAGTTTCATCACTTGAATTCACAGGTTCTACCTTATGATGTCGAGGGATCACCTTATGGTGTCGAGGGATCACGTTTATTTTCAACCTCTCCCTGACACGTCCAAATGTCATAAAGTCTTCATTCCAATAGTTTCTTGGATGAACTCTCCTTAGCCATGGCCTTCTTAATAACATCGGGTACGCAAGAGTACCATTTTTCATCACCTAAAAGTCTACCACACATACAACACCCATAACAGATATTGCCACATTTAAAACAACACCTTCTAGTTTAGTTTTTCCCTTATTTAATGACCTTAACATAAGTGTTGAGAGGCGATCAATTTTTAAACCCAACATATTCATTACAGATTCGGTCATTACATTAACTGCAGCACCTTCATCAACTAAGACATCATGAATTGAAATACCATTACATAATACCTCAGCTTGTGGAGCGTAAGGATCTGCCTCTGCCTCCAAAACAGGTACCTCAACCTCCTTACTTCGTCGAGCATTGAGTGCACTTCACAGCTCCTGCCTCTTCTCATAAGACAGCTAGAAGTTGACCATATGTAATATTTACAGGCCTTTTAGACAGATCTTCTAAGATGGAGTATGGTCATTGCCCCTGTGAAATCAGAAAATCTTGCACACCTAACTTTCTTCTCCTATGTTTCTTACTAGTTTCTCATTTCATCTTCTTAGGATCATTTCCATCTTGGTTATCTTTTTCTTTCTTTCTTTTTGTTACAAACACATCTGCTTCATTATTTATGCTCATATTTACTACATCAAAAGAATTCACAGGTATTTTTCCTTTATCATTATCTCTTGTACTAGATGTAGAAGCTCTATCTGGACAATTATACTTATAATGACCCTTTTTATGACAACCATAACATACAACTTCAGTTATATTTCTTTTTTGACCTTTATCTCCTCCCTGAGAACTAAATTCCTTTCCTTGAAGAAGATTAATAGTTAATTGACCCATCTTCTTGAGCAGATCTTCATACTCAGTAGATGTACTAGGGAAAATATTTGTGCTCACCGAGAGTGGTTGTAGATTCTGGACCAAAGGTGTTGGTGTAGGCTCTACCTTAGCAACAATTTCTTTGGGCTCCTCTTCCATGCTTTAGTTTTGCCTTCTTGCAATCTCCTTTGCTTGTTCAATGGTAGCTGGGCGATCATACTTTACTCGTTGTCTGATCTCTGACTTCATCCCAAGAATGAAGTACTTACAGAAGAGATTATTCAAGCCATTCATCAACCCATCCATTAATCCTTCCTTTCAGATCTGGGCATCAAGCTTCCTCCTTAGCTCTAGAACACGAGCATGATAATCCCTTATCTTCTCCTTCTCTCATTGGGATAGCTTTGTGATATTGATAATGAGATTTGCATATTTTTGTTCACCAAATTCTTCAAGAAAACTTTCAATTAATAAATTCCATGAGTTTTTCACATTATCACCTAGTATTTCAAACCACCTAAGGGCTGAACCATCCAAAAAGGTAGAAAAAAATTTAGTTCATTGTTCCCTTCTTATAAGGCCATTACAAATACAAGATCGTTAAACTCTTGAATGAAAGAGAAAGCATCTTTATTAGATTGGGCTGAAAAAACAGGAATCTTCCCCATTTTAAAATGTAACCACAGTGAAATATCAACTCACAAGTACAATCAGTAAGACTTATGTGCACAAATAATTGGACTCACTACAATAGAAAGTGACTTTACACATTTCTACAGTAAAATAGGAATAACCATGGTAATCTTACATTTACTATGGTAAAATTAGACTTACTACGGTAAAAACTGACTTTACTGTGGTAAACACTATTTACGGTAAAAATGAAGTTACTGGGGTAAACACTATTTACGGTAAAAAATGAAGTTACTGTGGTAAATACTATTTACGGTAAAAAGTAAAGTTATTGTGTTAGATACTATGCATGGTAAAAAGTAATTTTACCATGGTAACTACTAGGCACAATAAAAACAAGGCTACCCTCCTATTGATTTATGACTAAGTGGGAATATCTCTCCAGAAAATCCACCAACGAGGAATAGTCCCGACAACGGAACCAAAATGTGAACACGAATCCGGCACTGATAATATTTCACTGGGAACTCCTCGTGCTATGATTATTTTAGTAATGCACAACTTATGATTTGGTAGTAGTAATCTGGAAACACAACAAACATAACACAAGAATACCACAGACTATGACAAAAAAAGAATGATGACAAATCTGAAATACAACTATAAAATATATTATTAACATGGAATTATTACAATCTCACCCATGAGTTACTCCAAGTGTTACCAACTCCACTTGATTCCAACAATGGTTATGGGAGAAACTTCACAATTACTCCTCTTGATGACTTCCTTAACACACCTTCACAAAGAATCCTTTGTTCATAAAATAATTATTACAACTTTACTCTATGATAAATGAAAGGAGATGACCTCTCAATTTATAGGAATTCAGGCTTATCCACCCTATCTCTAAAATATGATAAGAAATCTCTTCTGGCCAGTCATATTCCATGCTTAAACTCTTTCCTTTACATGTAGGCTTATCTTTTAAGATAAGATAGACCTTATCATCTCACATGGGTTCCACCTTTTTATACTTTTCTATAAATAAAATACACAATATTTATGACATCACTCCTTGTCTTTATTACAAATATAATATTTCTAATTCTTAATCATGTAGACCCTACTTCTCTACTTACCCCAACTTTGACATTTTAACATTACTGGACCACTTACGACAAATATTTATTTTTTACCACAACATTCCTATTGTACTTTAACTGTTACCGTACTCTACTTTATTGGCGGCACCATATTAACGGCATCGTTATCTTCTATTTGACGTCATTACTAATTATACTTAACAATATACATTAATAAAATAGAAATTACGAAGGAAAATTTTAATGTCGATGGGTCCTCACCTCCTAACCCAATGTCAGATGGGGAGGGTCTCTCCATCCTATGTAAAGGATGATCGAGGGAGGGAGTGTAGGGAGGGAGTGCCGAAAAGGCCTAAATTCTCTCAACCCCAATAACCCTAGACATGGATGATCAAGCCATCCTACATTATGGGAGCCCCTTGATTCATCCATCGAAAGCATAAACACCCTAACGTTGGCACACATCCTTGGACTCCCCATCTTGATGTCAATCATTTACCTTCAAGATCTCAACCAATGAAAGTAGATTGAGGGTGTCAAGGAAGGTGATAAACTCCCTCTCCTAATTTGATGTAGGAGAGAAGGGTATTCCTCTTCTCTCACGACCTACCCTTATATATCTTTTTATAGCTCTATTTGGCGGGAGGAGCGGATCCCCCTCAACCCCTTTTTGTTGGTCAAAATCAAACCCTCCCATATCTCCCTCCTACATCGAGGGAGTTCGACAGTGGGAGAGAGTTCCCAAAGGCCCTAAATGCCCTCAATCCCAGCAACCCTAGAGGTAAGTAATCAAGGCATTGTATGTTAGGGAGGTCCTCAAACTATCAATCAAGAACATAAAATCCCTAATGTCAACATGAGTCCTATGACTTCCTTTCCTAATAATAGTCAATTGCTTGAATATATAGCTCCCCTCGACTTTTCGGTTCACTATAGCTAACCTCAACAAGCCTATAAATAGTCACCCTCAACCTATCAACTCATTCATTGTTCCTCGCCTATAAAGCTATATATAGTAGGTCCTCAGGGGAGTTCCTAAAGGTCCTTCATCAGTAGAGAATGTATATGCTAAATGCCCTAAAGGTCCTATGTTATTTGAACTCCTCTGAGGAACTACCTAATAAATAGACCTTTAGCTACTTTATCCATGTCACCAACTATATTATAAATTCTCCCTCAATTCATGCAAGGTTAATGTTTTGTGAAATCACAAAAATAAGATGTGAAGGGAAAGGACATAAAACTCTTAAGGCCCTACCTATAGTTGTGCATTTGTTCGGCGAAGGGTTTCCTTTTAAGTTTGGAGGGAGTGACAACCTTGGTTGGGGTAGGGAGTTCTAAGGGTAGTGGAGGTGACGGGGGGCATGTTTTCTATGGTATTTAAAAGGAACCTATAGTTGATTATTGAGAGTTAGAACTCCCCCATATTTGAAATATGATTTTTTTAGGGCACCTATGTATTTATAGATTTATTGAATTCAAATTAGGACCCTACTCACACACCTATTAGAATACAATGTGTGGGAAAATTGACACAAAAGGACCACATGAAATGGGTGTTTCTTGATGGACCTACAAAATCTAAGGTACTATAACTATAGGTTATGGTTCTTGCATGACCATAAATGTGCAATATGGTTCTAGAAAATAACCTAAAAATTCAAAACAAATGGGGAAGAGACATAAACCATGAGCAAGAAAATATATGTGAAAAAATTAGAGGAGATAGGGTAACAATACAACAATTGTAGGGTACGTTTTTGGCAAACCGTAGAATATGGTTATGGAAAAATATCCTAAATATTCAATAAAATAGGGGAAAGAGAAAAAACACGAGGGTAAACGAAAATATATGAGATAAGGTAAGTATAGAGCGGTAGATGTCAAGAGACAACAAAAATTAGGAATACACATCAATAAGAGCCTAATATGTATCAATACTAAAAAAATACATAAATACACTAGAACAATGTAAAATTAAAATTAGTAACTTATCTCATACCAAGTGTCTACGATGGTTCACCAATATTGGATGTTCTAAATATTGATCATAAATTACGTGCATGAAATATGTTTCATGCATAGCCATGCAAGCCTCCTCACTCCTCTTGTAAAACTTTAGCTCCTTGGCCCTCACTCTGTTTTGTAGCATGCATACAAACTTGTGGCTTCATTCAACATTCCTACAACCCTTTGTAGCAAGCACACAAATATCACTTGCCCAACACTAGACACCATTCACTTAGTGTCACAATACTATGGTGCGATGCTCTTTTCCCACCACACACATGTTTCATATCCCACGCAATTTCTATAACCCTATGATAACAAAATGCAGCACCAAGTTTTTTAATCCTACATACTTCATCATGCTACACTTATAGCTTGTGTAACTGTGTGCCAATTACCCTCGTAGTTTTTGTAACATTGTAATGCCACACACAATATTGAAAGCTTTTCCAATGTCACACATCACCTCACAACTTTATGCAAACCCCCACATGCCACACACTTGCTTCATATACCTCACAACTTCTACAAGTTTGAACTAGAAAAATGTAACATTCATTGTTTTTGCAATCTTGCATACTTCACAACACTGTACACACAATTGTTGCAATCATCTACCAACTCCTTCACAATTTTAGTAGTTATTACAATGCCACGTGCATTATTCATAGCTAATATTGTGCCACACGCAGTATTCTAATCTACTACAATGTCACACAGCATCTTGCAGCCTCACACGATGTTGCATGACATCTCACAACCTTGTTGAACCCTCACACACTTACACCTTTCTCCTTTATTTACAAAAAATTTCCACAAACCTGCAAAGGAAATCTACTCTCATTCACTTGTCAACAATTTATTACCACACAACACAATAAGTGGCGAAATCCACACCTACTCCATGTTAAAGCATCTTGTCAACAATACCAAACATCATATCACAATTGTTACTCATCTTGCATGCATGTACCATATCTTGCTACTATTTTTGTTGCCTCTCTTGTCAATTACGACTACCACCCTATAAATATTCATTATATATATTGTAACATCAAATTGTTAATTAGTTAATCATCAAGAAACTATATGTTTATAGAGCCAAGTAAACTAGGTGATAGTTAGCACACAATGTGTATCTAACTTAAACACATTTATAGTTTAGGATTCTTTTACACTAGTCTACAAAAATTTACAAGGAAGCGTCCCCATTCAAATCACGAGATCTTTTCCTCTTAGCCTCACTAGTTCATTGTACGCGTTTTCACATTCCCTATCTTACATATTGAATAAAAAATGTTTTTTACATATAAATCTTCACATTAGAATGTATGTGTTAGCTAATTTGTTTAGCCTACCTACACATTCTACAATACACTATTTATCTTTAAGTGTATCATTTTTCACTGCATAATTGGTATTAGTGTAGACACTAAATCTATGCACTTGGGAACATTTCCAGGTCGTAAAGCATACTAAGGTATACATGATTCCTAAGCAAGAAAACTAGTGGTTCATAACTTCTTTTGGGCCTTTTTTTTATTTCTTGCATTTTTATTATCCTTACATATCTGATAGCTCTACCGAAAATTTACTTATTTATTCTTTATGGCCTTGAACACTAGCGCCCAATTAGGACAAAAGCACCAAGGTGCTCTTGTCCCTCTTGGGCACTCTTGACCTTCTTTATATTCTTCTTACTCTTTTGGGTCTCTTTTACTTCTTGGTCACCTTTTAAAACTTTGGGTCAACCTTTCAGTTGTTAATTACGAAATTCAAACAAGGGAAACATATATATACTTTGTCTATTTCTCTCAAATAAAGGGCCAAACATCATAAACATTATTTATCATCACCTAATCTTGCATTCAAAGACACAAGAGCATTACAAAGCATACATCTAACACACCCACACAAGGGACAAGGGTTGCATTATTCTGCATACACAACATAGGAGGGGAATTCATTCTATTCCATCACACACATCTTGCATACTTGGTACAATCTATATCTATCCTAATATCATCGTGCAACTTGCATGAGGGCATCCTAGAGCATCATTACACACACACACATGAAGAACTACATGGACTATGAGATATAGTGTAGCGCTCGGTCATAAGTTCACTCTTCGAGTGATCGTTGGGGTCAGTCTCACTCCACATTCTACATATTTTTTTACTAAATTTGATGTGGTTTGTGGGCATGTGCAGCTAGTTATCTATTTTGTAAGTTACGGGTGCAATCAGAACCCTAACAACAAAGTCAAAGTGGCAAAGTGAATATTGGAGCAAAGACCTTCCCCGATCCATAAAAATAATTAGAACCTGAGCATTTAAACGGGCATTAAAGCCCCGATCGGTCACTATCCTTGGATGGTCCTATACTTCCTTGGGTGTTTATGTCCTGCATGAATTTGTACTCTCGAATCTACATCAAGCCATTACGACGTTGTTCCCAACATGTTCTAACAGATAAATAGTCCAAATCATTCCTAGGTTGCACATAGCTAAGTCATCTTTCTCCATGCATTTGCTTATGGTTTTACATTATTGAATGCTTATAGCTTGTGCGTACTATACATAATTATGAGAATATCATTCGTTACAACAGTTACTCTGAAATAAAGTTTTAATTACATTTAGATTAAATCACTTAGCAACCACTGTGCAAATCATTAGTATCTATGCATATCTCTTTCTTTTGTATGCAAGCATTCGACCACAATGAAATAAGGACAATTTGTCTTGAATTTAGTCTACCCGAAAGAACTTCGCATCAAGAGTAACATGACTGACACCTAAAACCAACCTGAGGTAGCCTCAAATGCTCAAAAGCTCATCACGCGTGCATTAGAAGATCAATGCTCTGACTTCTTTTTTCAATTCCGTGAGTTCATGTTTCAGATCAATCCAACATCCACATTCTCTTTCTCACATCCCACTCTCTAGTGGTTTTATCATTAGGCCACTTTCAAGGTTCAAGTGATTCAACGTCCCTAGTGTTCGTAGGAAATATTGAAGCCACCACATTGGATAAGTGGATTCACTATCTTAAGGCTATTTATCCATCAACACCTTTAATGAAAAAATGATGCTTACATTCTTGAAGTTCAAGATTTCCATTTCAGAGTCCCACTAGTGGGAAGAATTCAGTGCATATCCCAAGAAATCATATGAACCATTTTAGACTCGGGATGATTGATTTGCAAAACAAATTCTACTCCCTCAAAAACTATGAGGACGAGTACATGAAGTTTTAGCAACTACGATAACATAAGGAGAACCCAGTTGAAGTCTAGACCAAACTTTATGACTACATATGTTGCATGTGTGAGGACCTCACAAAGTAACATAAGGTGTTTAAGTAATAAACAAACTTTCACCTTACATTCATGCCAAGATAAGAGTTTTTGATTTCCAAATTTCAGGGGCAAGCAAACTACAATGATGCCAAGATCAAGGGCCAATTAAAAGATGAAGCATTCTTTCCCCTCTTCATTCAGTGACATGTCTAAGAGTGAGCTTTCGTACAATACAAAATCTTAGCCCCATCACTTAAGCAAAATTTAACTGTAAGGGAGAGCATCCTAAGAATTCCACACGACACAAGAAGGCTCTTTCTCCTAATTTAGATAAAGAAATGAAGTAATCAGAAGATAAGTAGTGATATTGACATCGCTCACACACTCACAATGATTTTGAATGTTGTGAGCCATATCCAAAGACTAAACTGGTCCAGATAGTTCTTGTATGAGCATTAACCCCATTTCGACTAAAGCTTCATAGGAATACAAGCGTTTCTTCCACACAAATTTTTCAATCAAATGATAACCTCTCCATGTCATCATTAACAATAGGAATCATAATAACACCATTTCACAAATCACAACTCTTATGATATCAAGCTATAGTCTATGAAAAGTCTTTAAAATATAGATAGGGTGTATTCAAAACTATAAGAAACCAAAAATGGCAGGAACCAATGAAAATAGAAAGGTTGTAGGTGGAAATTGGCTAGGTTTAACACAAGGGTTAACTTTTATTGAAAAATGGACATCGTAAAGTCTAAGACTAGATAGGCCTCTTACTCTAGATCATCAAAGTTCACAACCTTGTACTTCAAAATCTATGTTGGTGTACAAGAAATCCTATGGACAAGACGAACAAATACATTCATCTTTTAACAACACCTCGTCATCGTAGCTAGAGGAATCCTATGGACATTAGTCACATCATAAGAAAGTAAAAATGGTCATCGATAGGACAAGGTACAAATGTAGAAGATGTTTATCAATACTTGGAGGAAACACCACTAAACATGTATATCCACAACCACTCATAGACCAAGAATTTCAAACATACATTTGAATGTGTTTGATAAAATCTTTACCACTCACTGACTAGGAAACATCAAAGATGCATCCAAATGTGTTTGGTAAAGTCTTAACTAAGGATCTTTCTTTGTAGTCATGATATCTTATTTTTCTACATCATCTTTACTCACAACACATTCTATTGAGTGTTGAGTAATTCTTTTATCATTAATGGAAAAGAGAAATTTGCAACCATTCATTAGATCAACTCATAATTTATCCCCGATATTAACAAAACTAGATTTTATCTTATCCAAAGGCTTCACTAAAAATAATTTGCATGAGATCTCAGAAATCCTCCAAACAATTCATGTTAAGTTAGGATTATTTTATTTAGATTTGGGTGTTGATTACATGAAATTTGTTTAGACAAAACAAAACAGTTTAATCTAACTGAAAGGATATTTTGTATGAAATTTTGTTGTAGTACTAATATCCATTTACAGTTTTACAAAGACTACTATAAATAATTATTTGGTAACCGGATATTTCTTTTTTTGTGATTAATCGAGACTTTCTTAGTTCAGTGGCCTTTGACGGACATTTATGGATTCTATGTCAATTTGAAGGTTTCCAACAGAAAAAATTAATTAGATAATTTTTTATTTTTGGGATTTCGGGATTACTTTTGAATTATTGGACTCTGCCACCTCTAATATCTATATTCTATTATTGCTAAAAGGACATGGACCAACAAAAAACATCTCTTCATTCGATAAAAGTAAAAGGTAAAAGTAAATTCTTTTGGTTACCTACAAATAAGACACCATTTTTTACCCCTTTATGGAAACCCACGTGAGAAATGCTTCTCTTTTTTCCTTATATAATTTTCATATTATGAGTACATACTCTACATTTTCCGGATATGAGTTATGTTCCTCCACTATTAGGCCCATTTAGCTTATATATATATATATATATATATATATTGATATATATATATATATATAATGGGTTTTATCAATATTATCCTACATTTTGTTTCTACCCAACATGTTTTTTGCTTTAAGCATAACGTTTTTCCACATTTCATTTCTATATGGTTGTTTACCCATGTTGAATTTTTGTGTTAGATGTTTTTTTGGGCATGTTATGTACTTTTATAAGCACGAATGACAAACATATAGAAGCAAAAAAAAAAAGTATACTCTCAAAGATAATTAAAGTTGATATACAAAAACATGATGAACAACTTAAACACCAAAAAAATATAGATACATTAAAATTTTATGACATGTTTATAAACATTGATGTATACTAACCTTAACTAAAAAAGTTGTTTCGTATTTGAGGTTATACATCTTGGAATGCCAAAAATTTGCAAATGTGAATTCACTTTGGATAAAGACAAAGATAATAATTAATTTATGGATACAGGGATTAAAAAGAAATTTTGACACTAATAGTATGGAACAACATACTATACATCAACAATTATAATATGAGGTATGAATTTTGGTTCATAGAAATAGAGGCTCATAGAGATAATTGAGGATTCAGTATCCATGAAGCTTTAACTTGTATATACATCTTTTGTCATTGTTTTAAGTGCAAGAATACATAAAAAAAAGTTATTTTGGATTTCACAGTGGTAAAGAAGGGATTTTTGGAACCAGCATAAGTGGCATTGAAGGTTTAGAATTTCAAGTTCATGGTGATAAACCTTAAAGAACGATTAGGAGGGAAGTAATTTATATACTTCTATTCTCACTAAATAAATTCTATGACATTTTAGTCACTATTTAAGAACCCCTCTTTTGACAAAATTTTCTTTGAAAATTTCAATATTATTGAGGTCGTAGTTAGATTCAAAAATATTTGAAATTATTTCAGATCCTTATCTTTGTGTCACCAATGGTAGCCCTTCAAACATTAATTTTTATAGTTCTTATGGGGAGATCAATAGAAAAAAAATGATATAAAGGGTTTCAAAGGCATAAATAGTTTATTAATAAGTTCACGTGAGTATGTGTATCTTATCGATATTCACGAGGCAAAGAAGGGACCAAGTAAAGGGTTTCAAAGACCCTTCCACATTTTAAAAATATTATTTAAACATCTCAATTTTATCGAGGTCACCAATAGATTGAAACCAATCATGAGAAAGTTGAAATTCTTTCATATCTTTGTGTCATCAATGGTAACCATCCAAACATTAATTTTGATGGTTCTTATGATAAGCTCAATAAAAAAGTTGTCAATAACTTAAAGGGTTCATGGCCACCTTACACAAACTATTTTACTTAGTTTCCAAGTTACAGTTCCAAATTTTTTTTTGTGTTTGATATCTCATTGAATCTGCAAATGGAGCTCTGAAAAATCTAAGGAAAAAATTATGTAAACAATCAAAATAAATCATTGGTTGGTACCTATTTTGGCCTTGGAAAAGATGCAACATATCCCTTTGACAATAAGAAATATGAGAATGTCTATACTAGGATTGACATGTGAATTAAGAGGATCTTAGATGAATCTCTTCTATGAGATGTTCTAATGTAGTTGCAAGCCCTATTAAAGGTAAGGAGAAAAGTTGTAGAAGAGTGTAGAGGAAATACTCCCAAGGAAAAAATTCTAGAAAATTTCAAAACCAATTTTAAATGTCAAGATTAAAATTTGAGATATGAGTTTGAAGAGAATCTTTTTGATCTAGATAAGGAGACTCCGTATGATGAAATCAAGGTTCACCCTCAAATAATGAGGTAATCTATTGTGGCGGTGGATAAAGAAATGATAGTTACTCTCCGTAAAAAGTTAAAGAACCCAAAAATTCATGGATGGTTCTTTAATATCATTTCTATCTAAATGGGAAAAGATGAAAATGACATAAGGACCAAAGGAAAATATTTCAATAAACTATTGATAACATGATGTCTAATATTATGAACATTAGATACATATAGAATGTATAGAAGTTTGTTAAGGAAGTTTATATTTATGTGTTGACCTTAGAAGAGGGGAGGTTTTTGCGATTAATGGAAAGGTGGAAAATTTTAGGACATAAATAAGAAATTTCATCCCATAAAGAATTTTTAAAGTGCATTACTGATTCAAAAGTCAATTTTTCCTTCCCCACCTTCATCTAAGAAAGACATACGCATAAGACATCAAATGAATTATTATCTTTCTTGTTGGTTATCTATGGACATTATATTACTTTTTAATGGAGTTATGATGGTCTCACATTCATTTTTGAATAGTAGTTTTATAGGCAGTTGAGTGAGGCCAATGTAATATTTATAATAGTATGCACTACATTGTCCTAGAAGCTACAAAGATCAGTTTACAGATAGTTCAAAATCTAGGTCCTTTTTTAGAGACAACAATAGTTGTCAATGATTAACAAATAATTTTAATTGTTAGTTCATAATGAAGCTTCTCTATATATTAAGAGGTACTATTATTTTCTAGGTTGTTAACACTACATACTCCCTAATATGGTAGTAGGTTTCCCCTCAAGGGTTCCTTCAATAATGTTTTGCATAATCCATGTAAAAACTTCACAATGGATGGATCTATGTATCAATAATAGAGAGCAAATTCACATCTAAATTACAAAACAAACTCAATAATGTACTATTGGCACGAGTATTAAATCCTTCATCTATTTTATCTACAATTGACATGGTGTGGTTGTACTTGGTAAGGATCAGTTTAAGGGATTAGAAAAAAGCTAAGGTCGATCCAATATGGTACGCTCAAACTCATACAAAAGGTTACTGAGAATTATTTTATGCTATACATTCCTAGTTACATAGAAATTTACACAATTGAAAACCAAACAACTTGATTTTTTCGGGGGGCATCAATGTTCAATGATGATACAGTAACACCAATTTGTTCATTGGTGGACAATTATTCAATGCTAGACTTGCCCAACTAGATAGGAATCTACACAATCATAAACCAGACAACTCGAAGTTGTCGGAGCCACTAATATTTGATGAAAACATAGCAGTACCATTTTTTCTACTGGTGGAGGACTTTGAAGTTGATACCCAACAATGTTTACTCTAGGATACTATTTTTCTACTGGTCGGTGACTTGAATTTCCTAATTCGCCTAGGGGACTAAGTTAACATACACTGGCAGGTCATTGGACTAACTGGGTAAGGCCGATGCTGAGGATGGTTAGACCTGGGGTGTCTCAGAAAGGTAAAACTTTGAAATTTTGACACATGGGTATCGTTGTCATGCTAAAAAATCGTGAATTTTCCCATTGTACATTTACATGACAACAATTGGCTCTAGCTTGGGGACATGGTATCGACTGAGCACAGTGAAGACATGACATGAAGAATCTCATAATCTTAATTTTACAATAGAATGACCAGTGCCTTATTCATTGGGCCCTGTGGAGTCATGTACAACTTGAGAGAGAGAGAGAGAGAGAGTGAAGAAGGAAACACACACACAGACACACACACAAAGAAAGGGAAACATGTCGGAAGGGGAAAATAAAACACAACAAAAAGGGAAATTATATCAAAGGGGATGGATATCTTCAGAGGCGGGGAAAAAATATACACATACCCAGCAACGGGTTGAGAAAAGTATATGCCATCATGGAATAGTGGACTAAACTATGACCTTTGAGGCATAAAGACTATTATTTGATCAAACTATATGCTTTTGTGATGTCCTTGCATGGCTTGAGAAGAAGAAGACATACCAAGACTCCATCTTCATATTCACACTACACAGAGAACATTCTTGTATCCATTGAGAACTTGGTCACTTTCTTGAAACTCTTGCCTCTTGAATATTTCTCTTGTTGTCCTGCGATTGTGAGAAACCACTCCTCTATGTCTTAGAAATTGGAAGCATTGATCTTGTCATGGAAATATACGTCGTCTTGGGTTTGCAACGTGAAATCATCTCCTTCATTAGCAAGACACCCTAAAGGATTAAGAACAAACTCGTCTTCTTCACATCCAACCACCTTTCTAAATCTACCACTTTGTTGCTTTTCATGTAATTACTTTCGTAGATGGAGGTTAAATCATTGATCTAAAGGTCTTCATCATCCTCGAGAGATTGTTGCAGCAAGAAAACATGTTAAAGACAAATCAGATCTTGAAGGATGGTGAGTGCAATCTGATTTTGAATTCCTTGACAAGAGTCGTGCACATTCTCACTTTGTTGTTCCTGGTGACTGTTATCAATATCCATCTACTTGAAGTCCACCTTGGTATCATTTAGAAATTTGTAACTCTTGTTTTGGTCATATAAGCATTCTTCACCCTCCGGTGGATTTTTCCATATGAACTACCATATGAACTATTGTTTTTCATTGATGAAGCATTCCGAAGTTGTGGGAACAAATTGGTTTTGAATATACTCCCAACAATCTTGCAACTTCTTGCCATGTTCCAAACAACTTTCTTCAATGCAAATCAGCTCAATTTTTTCTCTATTATCATCTCCCACAACAGAGATGTTATCTTCAAGATTGAGGAATTCTAAATGAGATTCAAGGATCTTCCTTCTTTTGCATTCGCAACCTTCCTTATACAATGTGGAAGAAAAAGAAATATCTTCACATTCCCCCTCATCAACTAAGGCATTGGGGAAGTCATCAAACCCACCCATTAGCTCTATATTAGCATCAAACATTGGTATATACAAAAGAGGAACACAATTTGACTCACACTTATTTTTCATCTCCACACCCCGAGTCAGGAGTTGAAAGCTGAGTTGATGGTCATCAGTCTTTTCTGCAGTCTTCAAGAGGTCTTGCACAGATAGTTCTTCTAGTATTTCTATAGGTTCATCTTCATTTTTATTGAAAGTGTCTCTATATTGTGATTTCAAGAAATGGTTGAAAATTTGACCCATGCATGTCCATGATTCATTTGAAATATCCTCGTTCACCTCTTCCATGCTTTGTGTTGCCCAAGATTTACTTCCTTACAAGCACGAGCACGCTTGATTCATGACACCTTATGAGAAGGAGAAGAGGTCCATGCTTTGTGGGAATGGTATTCCTTCGAGATCAAAATCCATATCATCCTCTTGATGGGACCATGTTGAAGGCACAATGTGGGAAGAACTTTCAACATTATCCTGATCATCCATTATCAAATCCTCTTTCTCATATGGACAATGAAAGACTTCATACTCATCGTGATGATCATTACACTCCTTGGGTGAGAATATATTGTGTTCAAACTGTTCATTCTCCTTGGCTATGGAACGGAAGTGAGATTCTTCCATCAAATCATCCATGATTGAATCAGGAAGAGCATCTAGTTCTTCGATTGTCTTTATTTCTTCACGAATCATCTCTACATCACTTGAAGGATCAAAATAGGAGAAAAAATCCTCCATGACCATCTTGAATTCATCATTTTCAGTCCATGATGTTGGGTGGATTTCTTTCACTTCTTTACACATGTCCATTTCATAATTAATTGAAAAATCAAAATTTGAAACGGGATTATTCATGCTTACTTCAAATTGGTCATCCTCTTCATTGTTAGTGGAGTCTTCGGAAAGTATTGAATCATCCATTAGGCAACAAGAATCCTTTATAGAATATAGTATTCCCCCTATGGGTTGTGCCTCGAGCCAGAGGGAATTTCTGAATAGTGGTTCAATCTTCACGTCTTCTACCTCTTCCTCCATGACGTTGCTTTGCTTTTCATTGGAAGGTTCTATGATAAGATCTTATTCAAGAGCATCCAAGAATCTTCCAAGAATGACCACCTCATAGTACGGATAATCTTCAGGATTTTCTTCATTGTTGACAACACGAAGTGATTCAAGGTGTTCATACCTTCTTTGCAGAGATAATGTAATGTCCCCTTCTCCTACGCCTAAGACTAAGGGTCAAGTCGAGTCCAAGTCGGGTCATACCCAAGGGGCTGTGGACGCTAGGGACTACTGAGAAGGGCCGCATGGTATTAATAGTCGTGTTTGGCATTTGGGGGTCACTTTGGACCTTGGTGACTTAAACGAGAAAAAACAACTTTAGTTACTTTTAATTTATTGACCCCTCCGTGGAATGAAACGTGACTCGGTCTATTGGGGCTCTTTTGCCTTGGAAACTATATTGAGCCGGGGGAGAAAGAGACGACACTTTTTTGCATACATTTTATTGAGCCCTTCATGTGCAGCTGTTGTTGTTCGCATCTACAGCTTGTGGAGTCAAATCCCACAAGGACCCTAGCTGCGGTGGTGAGAGACCCAACCCTAGCTAGCAGGGCATTCTTCAGTAGTGAGAGATCTACCCTAGTCTGTCATTTTGGAGCCACTTTCTGGGCTGTGTTACAGAGATATTTCAGAAGGTACAAAGGAAGGGTTTTGAAGATTCTTGGTGGCATTTGGAGAGGACAATGGGCTTCCAGATTAGAATCATGGCAGCAGATCAGATCCACGAAAGCCATTTGGGTAGAGCATGGCCGCTCGTTGAAGGCATCTCGTGAAGGTTTTCACGGGTTTTGGGGGGCATTTGGGGAAGACAATCAGAGGGGCTCCAGACCAGATTCACGGCAACCTTTTGGGTTGGGCATGGCAACACGCTGAAGGTGCCTCCATCATTTTCCGACCCATGTCCCAAGCGTGGCGACTTACAACTTGTACGGGGAGGGTTTTCCAGTTATCTAGGTTCGTTGTGATTTCCTGGCAGCATTGTACTCTGTAATATTCCAAAAACAGTTTCCCTTTGTCATTTATAATAATATCAAGCCCTCTTTGTATTTCCAAGTAAATTTGGGTGGTCATTTTGGGGAATATTCAATTTATGTAGTTTGTTGTTCTAACTGTAAAAATCTAGTATTATCAGTACTTTATGTGGCTGCATATTTTTAATATTTTTGTGCATTTTTAAGTGGTATCCCATTGGGGATATTTCAGTGGTATCATAGCTGTTGTTCCTCCAACCTGTGTGGGTTAAATATGGTAGTGTGGAAAGATCTCAAAGGGGGTTTTATGAAGAAAATGTTCACCAACATGGTGAAATAGCAAGAAGCCATTAACCTTTATTTGAGTCAGCTCACTCAGAATGTGAATCAAAGCAGATCTATGGGCAATAAGGAACATGGTGAGAATAGTGATAGAGGGCGGCCAATAGAGGTGAGTGATGAGGATTCTTACTGGAGGAAATACCAATCTTTGAGTAAGGGTTTTAGAGATAATATGCCATTTCCAAATTATTACATGATGAAGATTGGTAGCAAGCCCAAACGATGTCATCATATGTCAGTACCTGAATCACAAAGGAACTCATTTTTAGAAGAAGCTTCTAAACAAAAGGGTATGATTTCCATTGAGCAAAATAATTGCATTAGGGAAACTTTGCTTGTTAGAGAAATTATTCCAGCTCAGGAGAAGAAACTTGTTTGTGCAAGCAAGGAGGATGTAATGGAAACTCTTAAAAAGTGTGAGGAAGGGAATAGCAAAGCTAGAGCTACTAGGTTGATAGTGACTCAAGCAAGACAACACATACAAGAGTTCAAGGAAACGATGAGGGTCATTGATGCAAGAAAGACTACACCCTCGAAAGAAGACTCTATGGAGTAGCTGGCACATAGGGAGGAGCCTCACATGGACATTGGTGTAAAATTACAGCCTGCTGTGGAAACTTTTGATTAGCTTTCAGATACTTTCAATAGGCACTCAGGCAACAATGTTGGGGGCAGCTCAACATATGTCTGTCTTGAACACACTGAGGACATTGATGGCATTGAAAGGTATGAACAAACATGGCTGGTTGGTTGCAAAACTGAAAAAGATATTTCAATCCAAAAGGTACCTATCAATCCTCCAAAGAATAAGTCATTATCATATAGGATGGATTTACTAAGTAGTAATGAGCATAAAATTCTGAAAGGTGTTGATTCTTGTTTCACTGACTCTCCATCTAAAATCATGAATCATAATAGGGATGGTGATGTTTTGGAGGTTTCTAAAGCAACGATAAAAGGTTAACCTTTTGATAATCTTCTTTATGAGGAGATACAAGAGAAGCAAAGATGGCAGATCTTACATGATACAAGGGCTCAGGGGCATTATAAGCTATGGGATCATGGTAATATGTGGCAGTTATCCAAAACTATCAATTCTGATGTTGAAAACTTCGTGACTGATTTCATAAGCCAAAGAAGGAATTCAAATGTGTCTTTTGGGATTACAAGTGTTGGCAAGCATGTTTTCTTCATTAGAGACTCCAATGCAAGAAGGGAGAGTACCTCTCAAGGTACTAGCATTGGTTTTCTGATTGCAAAAAGGGGTAGAAGAAAATTGTTTAATCATCTTCAGCCTGTTGGACTGTGTATAACAACAGTCATAATGAGAGGAGAAAATAGTAATATGGGACAACATGGGAAAAGAGGTGAGATTGGAAATTCGGGGCAACGGCCTCCCCATTCTTCTATCAGGCCTTTAGGGCTTCACGAACCGTTTTTCTTGAAGGATCCGGAAGTTAACTAGGCACGGCAGCCCGCAGAAATGTTGGATGAGGAGTCTTGTTGGGAGACATACCAGACCTCGAGTGAAGGCCTTCATAACAACATGCCAGTCCATGAATATTACGAAATGAAGGTTGGCAGTAGACCCAAGAGAGATCAACAAACACAGATACCAGAGATGCAAAGGAGGTTGGGATAGATTTATGTTCCACATTTCGACAGTTCTAAGAAGTGTACTGCACAGTCTTGGGTGCAGAAGTCGAAGACATACTCTGACTCAAATCCTATGCGCGAGGAAGATGTAATTAAGTTTGCAAGCTCACATCTTGAGGGAGACGCTCATGATTGGTGGCATTATGGGTTGATTACATAGGGACACATACACATTACGACTCATGCAGAGTTCACGTAGAGGCTGGCGAGCAAATTTGATAGGAGGGACCCTGACAGATATTTCAAGGAGTTGACTCATTTGAGACAAACCAATCCCCTGGATCAGTACATCGTAGATTGTCAGAGACTACTAGTCATGGTACCTGATGTCACGGAGAGGAGGTTGATTTTGTTGTTCATAGCAGGTTTGATTGATGCTTTCACTGGATTTGTGAAGGCAATTGAACCTTCTTCTTTGCACGGGGTTGTTAGGAAAGCTTGGGACTTGGAGTTATCCACTCCAAAACCAAGGGCTCCACCTCGCGTTTAGCAAAGGGAACCTCCATCTGGATCAAACGAATGTCAGCAGAGGGAGCCTACACCGATGCAAGAGGTGGTTAAATATCCAATCATTTCCTGAGAACACAGAGATGAGTTGAGGCAAAAGAAACTATGTTTTGATTGCCACACACCTTGGATTTTAGGACATGATTGCAGAGGTAGAGGGAAGGTTCAATTCATTGAAGTCTTCGAGGACTGCAAGGGTGACAGAGGTGAGGAGTTAGAGACTCGCGAGATGGATGATGGAGATGGAGTTGTGTTGGATAGTGTTGATGCGGGGTAAGAGGAGAAGACTCTTCCTCGGGAGATTATAGCCACATTGCCTAGTACTTTGATGTACAAGGCAATTAGGATTAGAGGAGTTATGCAGGGTCAGCATGTTGGGGTACCCATCGATAGTGGGGCAACCCACAACTGTATTGATGCCTCATTGGTTAAGAGGCGAGGACTACAGACAGAGGATTTTGAGGACCTCAACAGGGTTGTAGCCAATGGAAAGTCTTTGAAGTCCACACGGTGGGTTCCCCAAGTGAGCATCACGATGGGTAACTATACAGTTACCAATGATTTCCACGTTGTTGGAATGGGAGTGACCAACATAGCACTGGGAGTGCAGTGGCTCCACTCTCTTGGAGCACCAAGGATGGTTACGGTTGAGGGGATGGACAAGATGATCCGACATGGTGAAGAGTTTTATTATTGCAAATCGATGTGGAGTATGATGGATGTAGGTGTGGCCAGCAATGTTGCATATGAGACTATTATTGAGGTCGGGATTACAAGTTCAAATCATCCGAGCTTATCATTATGTTGGTTATCTGAAGTTTTGGTAGATTGGAGACCTCATTTGTTTGTTGAGTACTCCAAGAACTGACACATTGGCGAGATTCTGGATGGTCACATATAGGATGACAACTACAGATTTGAGGATGAGATGATCTTCTATCAGGGAAGATTGAGCCTTGTGTCAGATTCATGGTTAAAGATGGAGATCTTGCAACATATGCGTTGTCCTTTCGTGACTGGGCATTTCAGTTGTGATGAGACCTACAGGTTCATGTCAGAGAGGTTCATATGGCACAAGTTGAGGGAGGATATCCCCAAATTTATACAGGCATATACGGTTTGTCACTGTGACAAGTCAAAACCTACGGGTTCATCATTTTTTGAATCGACATTGGATAACACTCATATGTATTTTACTGCTTCTACACCCGGTGAGCACTTCACCCACGTGTTAGTTAGTGGAGAGACGTATTTGACTCATGGTTATTTAGTAGGTTCACATTCAGCGCAGGAGGTGGACTATGTGGATATTGCCGGTTGACTATCTATTAGAGTCTTGGGACTTTCCCTCCATGAGACACATTGAGATACATTATGACGAGCCTTGCTCTCACACGAGTGTGGGTCGTGTGGGAGAGTTAGCACAATTTGCGCGTATACAGGTTATTCCACAGGTGGATTCAGGGTACTCTACGGGACTCAGAATGAATTTTCATACCCAGGAGTCGATTGGAGAGGCAGTGAGTGATCACATGATGATAGTGTTGCATCGGTAGGGATTAGACAAATTGGCACTTTCGGAGTGGGTGCCAGAGGAGAGTCGGTGTGGACATCATACTACTTTAAGAGCAACATCGTTCTCCACACGGAATGGAGAGCATGATCACTACATGGGGTGTCTCGGTTACTTCGCATCACACCAATCATCAATTGACTGCGGGGCGAGGTGGAGAAACTTGCAGCGTGGTATTCAACCTCTACAGCACGACATGATAATGCTTGGGGTCAAGCATTTCTCAGGAAGGGAGGATTGTAATGTCCCCTTTTCCTATGCCTAAAGCTAAGGGTCAAGTCGAGTCCAAGCCAGGTCATACCCAAGGGCGGCAGATGCTAGGGGCTACTAAGAAGGTGCCGCATGGTATTAATAGTCGTGTTTTGCGTTTGGGGGTCACTTTAGACCTTAGTGACTTAAATGGGAAAAAGTAATTTTCGTTACTTTTAATTTATTGACCCCTCCGTGGAATGAAATGCGACTTGGTCTATTGGGGCTCTTTTGCCTTGGAAAGTATATATTGAGTCGGGGGAGAAAGAGACGACACTTTTTTGCATACATTTTATTGACCCCTTCACGTGCAACTACTGTTGTTCACATCTACAGCTTGTGGAGTCAAATCCCACAGGGACCCTAGCTTCAGTGGTGAGAGACCCGTCCCTAGCTAGCAGGACATTCTTCGGTAGTGAGAGATCTACCCTAGTCTGTCATTTTGGAGCCAATTTTTGGGCTGTGTTACAGAGATATTTCAGAAGGTACAGAGGAAGGGTTTTGAATATTCTTGGTGGCATTTGGAGAGGATAATCATTGGGCTTCCAGATCAGAATCATGGCAGTAGATCAGATCCATGACAACCATTTGGGCAGAGCGTGGCCGCTCGTTGAAGGCATCTTGTGAAGGTTTTCACGGGTTTTGGGGGGTGTTTGGGGAAGACAATCAGAGGGGCTCCAGACCAGATTCATGAAAGCCTTTTGGGCTGGGTGTGGTAGCACGCTGAAGGTGCCTCCATCATTTTCCAACCCCTGTCCCAAGCGTGATGACTTACAGCCTGTACAGAGAGGGTTTTCCAGTTGTCTAGGTTTGTTGTGATTTCCTGGCAGCATTGTACTCTGTAATATTCCAAAAACAGTTTCCCTTTGTCATTTATAATAATATCAAGCCCTATTTGTATTTCCAAGTAAATTTGGGTGGTCATTTTGGGGAATATTAAGTTTATTTAGTTTGTTGTTCTAACTGTAAAAATCTGGTATAATCAGTACTTTATGTGGCTGCATATTTTCAATATTTTCGTGCATTTTTAAGTGGAATCCCATCGGGGATATTTCAGATAAAGCATACCTCCAAATTTCATGATAGGCCTCAAGGTTGGAATTTCCTTCTATTATTCTCGGGAGCCTTTCCACATACTCGCTTTTCAGAACGTTCATTTCTTCATCACCATATGCGAGGAAGTCATCTATTGAGCGGTAGAAAAAAGATAATGTTCTCAATTTTGCAATGAGTTACATGAGGTTGCAAAATTCTTCTTCAATGGATTATGCACCTCCTTGACTTTCATCATCTTCGATAAGATTGGTTTGATTCTCATCGAAAGGCTCCATGATAAGATATTCTTCGAGAGAGCTCAAAAACCTTTCGAGGATGAACACCTTGTAGTATGAATGATCTTTGAGATCTTCTTCCATAGAATAAATATCATCTTCTTCTTCCTTGTTGTGAGTTGCTTCAAGTTGCTCGTACATCTCTTACAACTATTTAGCATATTTCAACATTTCAAGGTAGATTTGGGGACTTGAATTTCCTTGCATAGTGTTCATGATTATTTCCATATACTGAAGTTTTAAGACTCTCATTTTATCATTCATATGCAAGGAAATCATCCCAAGGGAGGGTGATGAAAGATATGGCTCCTAAATTTTCATTTAGTTGGGCATAACTGAGAGTATTACATTTGGCATATTCTTGATCTTCTTGGGCTGCACGCAGCATCTTGTATCTTCTTCGTGCCTTTTTTAACCATTCCTTATCTTCTTCTTCACTGGCAAATTTTGTTTTCTACAGATTATTGCTTGAAGTAGGAGACCATTTTATTGTACTTTAATTTTCCTTTTCGCAAGGACTAGTCCGGAACCATGGTTGATAAATGATCCTCTTCTTTGGGTAGACATTTCTTCTTCTTCTTCTTCTTCATTGTCACTCATTGGTACTTCACTCTAATCTGGAAATTTATTCATCGTAATGCAGAAACGAACCTGACAGGTTTTGTTCCTTTACAAAGTCGCATTCAAAAATGATTTTATGTTGAAATCTGATTTTTTTAGTTTTTTTGAATATTTGATTTTTTTTTGGATTTTACGACCTTGCGGTCGTAATTTGGGCGCAGATGCTACCAAGTCTGCCCCATGGTGGGTGTCAAAAACTCTTGACGAGAAAAATTTTCGAGTGGACAAATCTGTGGATTTCTTGCTAATGCTCTAGGAGTTGAATTCCCTCTACTTAGACGGTGCAGCTTCCGTATTTGCATGCGCGTGAAAAGGTGGATTTTCTTGGTGGCCTTACAGTCGGGGATCAAACAAGGGCACTCCATTGTCCCTACGGAAAAACCTTGCGGATACCTGCAAGAGAAGAACTTGCTAGGAGAGTGGGAAAGGGGTGAGAATATTACATTAGAGGACTAATATTGCAAATAGAAAATCATAGTCTTGCATACATCAGTTAGAAGCTTCATCACATGCATTAACATTAAGAAGAAACAACTCTACAAATAGCAACAAGACTGCTTAGAATTTATGAGCACAAAGAATCAATAAATTCCTCAGTCAAAAGAGGGCTAGAAACTCCTTGTATTGATGCGTGAACAAAAGTTGTACATAGTATGAGAATGGAGGGAAAATAGTGAGGAGGAAATGGTTATCTCCTTTGTTATCTCTAAGTGCAATGCACTCTTGAGTTTACAAAATCAATCACCAACCCTTTGAAATGGGAATGACTTTATAATTTATAGGAAGAGACATGACTCTTCATATACCCCCAATGATTGTACATATGTCCTTGAGCAACTTAAAACTTTTCAACTTCCTAGGAGAATATTAAGTCCCTTTTTATAACATAAAGGTGACGTCTACATTAGAAATGTAAAGTTGTTTTTAAATTTCATTATGGACATATAAAAATTGCACCCCCAATGAAGAATTAGAACATGGAGGAGAGAGAAAGTAGGGGGAGAAGAGAGAGAACATTATCCTGATGAAGAATACACTCCTATTGACTCCTAAAGACTTTGTCGAATTGGTCATGATGCCTTCGAACCCTTTAGAACATTTCAATCCTCCTTTGTTGATGATGCATTGCCATTTTTATCCACTTTCTATCTTTAGTATGCCTTGCCATGGATAAATGCTATTTTTAGTAAGTGCACTAACGTGGAAAAATTTGGTCCAAGAACTACGAGGCATGATAGAGCAAGGCAAGACATGCACAATGCAAAAAAAATCATGACGAACGGATCAATAGGGAAAAATTTATGCATGTGCACATTTTCCTGCCCCTACTGCACCAAGGGGATGAGAGGGACACAAAAACCCACTTTGTTCCAAGAGGCATGATTTTGCACGTTAAAACCTAAAATTGGAGGGAGAGTTGGGGATTGCAAATACGCATGACATGTAAAAAAAATGGGATCAAACGGAACAATAGAGAGAAATTTATGCATGGGTGCATTTTATTGTCCCCATTGCACCTTTGCAAAGGAACATGAGGTGGACGAAAATGCGCCTTACACTTTTGAGAGGCAAAATATAAGAATTTGACCCACTGGGAGAGCAAACTTGAAATTGAGATTGTTGGAGCTTTGGGAGGTCTTTTTGGGTGAAATGTTATATGATTTTGACTCTAAACAGCCTTTCAAGATCAATGAGGTATGTCTCATATTTTAATTCTGCCAAAAACTCCTTGAGATGGCCTCTTTTTTATCAGGATTATCAACTATCTCTGCGAAGAATGAACTCCACTAAAAAGCACCAAGAGTTGTTTAAAAACATGATGATTCTACCTTATAGAGTATTCTCTTAGCTTTCCAATGAGTATTTTCCTGGATGTTGATCATATTTCTAGGTTGATCACTCTAGCATCCAGTGTGATTGCACAACATTAAAACCTTTCTCCAAGTGTGGGACTTGCAGAAATGAGAAAGGAATCTCCAGAGAAGGCTGGTTCCTACTCCTAAACTACCTGCCACAAGCTATTCCAGTGCAGGCAAGCTAATCTAAACCTAATCTAACCATGCCAAGGAGACAGAGAGAGAGAGAGAAAAAGGGAAAAACAGCAAAAGCCTACACTAAAACGGTGATACACCAGAGAAGGAGAATGTTGAACATCTATCAAAACTGCCATGGAACAAGGAGAGGTGAGCAATGGGAAGGATGGACAGATGCATCACAGGCCCAAGGATAGATTTCACACAGAAAATGTCCCAAAACTCCATGAACACAGCTCCAGACCTGCAATGAACATTCAAACTTGCACAAATACCTGCAATGAAGAGAGGCAAGAAGAAAACAAGCAAAAAACGAGCAAGGATGGACAGATGCATCACAAAACACGTTTTTGTTGCTTCAGAAGTTTGCACAGAACATCATTTCAATAGTAAAAGGCAAAAACGCCATTACAGAGCAAGGGAGGAGGTTCGAACTCCATTTTCAACCCTGAGAAGAAAAGAAGGGAGGGCAGAGCTGAAAAGATGAACAACTTGTAATAATCCTCCCTAAAATGAGCCAAATCTGGCTTTTACATTGCATGGGTCGAGCCCATGAGAGAGAAAACGTACAAAAACATGGGAGCCCATTCCTCATTGACTGCAAATGCATTAAATCAGCATGGAGGACCTTACAAACCCATACCCTGTCATTTTGACCAAATGGGAGGAGAGTGCGACCCATTCTGTATTAAATTTGGTCGCTTGAAATGTCACTTCTGGCCATGAACACGTACCAGAAACGTTTTTGAATTTTCTCTCTCCAAACTGAACCAAAATTAGAGATTGACCATGGAATCCTGTAGATAATTTCATAAGCTTTCCAATGATATAAAGAACGTGCAAATCCGAGCTCTGGATCAAAAGATATGGGGGTCTGAAGTTTTAGGGCAAAAACGGCCCAAAAAACAATCGGCGGGCAAAATTTTGAATTTTTTCCCGCGCTCTGCCACTGGTTGGATGACACGTGTCAAGCACTGATTGGATGAGCAATTCTCTCTCCTCCACCTCCCGTGGGTTTCCCTTTGAAATTTTGACTTTTTTACACTTTGGAAAAAAAATCATTTTTTCCCCGCGCCCCCGCCACTTGGGACACGTGGCATCATTTGGTTGAGGACAGGGGCGCGGGGGTCATCCTTTACCTTTTAGTTTTTTGGCCAAAACTTTTGCTAAATTTTCTAAGTCCTCCCTGAGCTCCGCACTTCCCCCGCCTTAGGACACGTGTCCTGTGTCTATTGGCTCGGGCCGACCCTTCAAACCTCGCCCTTTGAACTTTTGGGCCCAAAAACACTTAGTCGAAAATTTTTATTGCGCCTCCCCTTGTGACACGCGTCACATTCTGATTCGTTGGCGGCTTTTCCGGGTCTTCGCGTCCCTCACGTATTTTTGGCCCGGATGTCCCAAACCGTCTGGGACAAATTTCTCCGATCCGCCCGATTCGGGCTTCCCTGTCCCTCTTTGAGGCGAAGACACGTGGCACATTTCCATTCGCTCTTGGCTCTTTCGGCTCTCCGCGTCCCGCGCGTACTTTTGGCCCAGATGTCCCAAACGAAAGTTCTCTGTTTCGGCCGAACCGGCCAGGTTTCGCGTCCTCACGTACTCTTGTCCCAACTGTCCCGGACTGCCTGGGACAAATTTCTCCGAACCACCCGAAATGGACTGACTTGCGCCAAACCGGCCGATCCGCGTCTTTCGCGTACTTTTGTCCCAACTGTCCCTGTGCCGACTTGCGAAACAAAGACTTAGGCAATTTTTTCCCTTTTTCGCGGCCGAATCGGCTTTTCGCGTCCCGCGCGTACCTACGGCCCAGATGTCCCAATTGCTGCGTGGACCGCCTGGAGGCTTTTCGGCCGGTTCGCGCCCCGACGTCCCAACTGTCCCAAGGACCGCCTGGACTAGGACTTAGCCAATTTTCATGATTTTTTCTGCCCCAAGCTTGGTTTTTGCAACTTTTTCACCCTTTTTTAGAACTTGCTCTTTTCTTCTTGGACAGGAGAGTTAGAAAAAAGCCGAGGGGACCCCAGAAACATGATTTTTTGCCTTGAATCAATCTATCTTGCTCGGGACCGAAGAATTTAATGCATGTTATCAAAATTACCCTGGGGGGTGAATTTTGGATAACAGTTTTGGCGACTCAGCGGGGTCATCTGCCTGCTAGATGAATGATCAGTAGCCTGAAGCAATCCATTGGGCATGGAGTCATGAGTTGTAGCCTGCAAACTGATCTGAACTTTGAAAACCTCCTCTCTGAGCCACTTGAAACCCACTGAACATGGAGTTGTTCTCACCAAAATGCCACTGAAATGGACTGTGCAAGAGCAAAACCAGCACCACAAAAACTATGTACAGAACTGAAAATCATACATGCTCCAAATGAAACATGCAGAGTGTGCACAAGCACTTCTTCTACTGAAAGCAAACCTACCTACTCTACTCTAACTGGAAGCAAAGGCAAGCTAAACAAACCCTGCAATTGGTTGTGAGAAATAGCTTCCCTTTCTCAAAAGTGGCAGCCATGCAATTGATTTGGAGCTGATCATGGCTGTTAGGATGAGTGGAAAATCAACAAGAAGCTGGTCTTCCACCCAAATCATCAAGGTATCAGCTGAAGGAAAATTCAATACCTCTTTTAGTTGCTCTGCATTTGGATTGAAGAGGTATGACAGCTGATCCTTGGTACTTTGTAGCTCATCCTCATGCTCAGAAGCAAGCATGACTGGTTGTGACTTCTCCTTTGGCTCCAATGAAGCCAAATACCTGATTGGGCAAGGTCTGATCCGTTTGATATGCCCATAGCTCTGATTTTCAACTCCAAAAATGGAGTCTTCTTGTAGACCCTCCTGAATGGATGGTGTGGAAGAAATGGTGAAATTCCTCTGTCCTTTCTCTTCCTCCAATGAAGAACATGAAAGATTAAAATCTTCCAATCTTGGTTCCAAAGAGCTGCTATAAGATGCAGGCTACTGCAAATGAATGTTCTCCTTCATGACAGCAGACTCAAGTGTTTGGAATGTGGATGATGAAAGAGAGAATGGTGGAAACTCAACCGGCTCTTCTCCATCAAAACAGTCCTCCAAATCTGACAGATAAACTACCTCATGGCTGTCCTGCTGCAAATGCTCCACTTCCTCCATGGTGTCTTCTTGATCTGTAACTTGACCACCATGGTTTCTTTCACCCTCCAACATTGAGTTTGAGAGATCAAACTCCTCTTCAGTACTAGAACTTGAGAGAGGTGAAGTAGAAAGAAGAACTGAAGGTTCTCCTGTAGCCTGCTTTGTGCTCAAAGCCCTTGGATCTGCAATTTTCTCCTCCACAACTAGAATGTGCTCCTCTTCTTTTGGATCTGGAGCAGCTTCTCCTTCCTCTAATGTTTGAAGACAATCTTGCTCTTGATTGAACTCTTCCTCCAGCATGAAGTTTGTCAAGTCAAACTCTTCAATCTGCTGCTCTAGAGGACAAGTTGGGACTGCAAGATCTTCTTCTGAGCTTTCTTCCTTTATGGCTGATTGTGCAACTTGAATTGAATCAGCATTCCCTTCAAATAGAGTGCCAACATGGACACTACTTTCTGAGCAAACTGACTGCTGATCTGCTTCTTCTTTTTGCTCTTCTTCTGCTGCCACAAAATCAGTCTTAACCACCATTTGTTCAACCTTAGCCTCTTCTGTAGGTTTAACCATCAAGGGGATCTTTGTCATCCCAAATTTGGCAGCCCAAACCCTCAAGTTGTCTGTCATTTCTTTTCTTGTTGGGCTCTTCTTCTTGCTGTCCTTGATGGCTGATTTTTGCAATTTCTTCTTCCCCACATGGAATTGGGAATGCAAGAGGAGGGATGGGTTGTAACTCAATTGATTTGGCAATTTTTTGTGGTGGTGGAGGTAGAAACTCTTGTTTCTTTGGAGGAGGGGGTATTTCTGTTAGCTCTTGTGGAGGGGATGACTGTTTGGAAGGAAAAAGGAAAGAAGAATTGAGGTGTGGTGGAAGACTGAGAGGTGGAGACATGGGATCAACATTTGGGACAGCAGATGGGGAGTTTAAAATTTGAATTCCAAATGAGATGGTGTTGCTTGAGTAATGGGAAGAGAAAAACCAGATGATGGTGTAGAACTTACCCATTGACAAGGTTGTTCAACACTCCAAGTGTATAGGCCTCTATTTCTGCTGTCCATTGTGCAAGTTGGGGCAGCATCTTCATCATGAAGTCCAGCTTCTCCTGAGGGCTGAAGTGTCTTGGAAAAGGGCCTCCCCATGGACAAGGAGTCCTGCAACCAATTCTGAAAGCTCTCATTTGAGCTGTTGCTCTGGACTGCACCATCTTTACCTCCATCTTTTGGATTTTCTCCAACAGACCAGCATCTTGCATCTGATTGTCTTCATTATATGCATACTCTTGCTCTTGGAAAGCTCCATAGCCAAACTGATTTTGGCATTGCTGCTCATATGGGTATGCATGCTGATTTTGAATTTGTTCAAAATGCTGATTTGGAGGATTTAAAACATGTTGGAGGTGGGAAACATTGCTGCTGTTGTTGAAATGTGAGTTCCATGATGGAAATGAAGTCATGATTGCACAACTTCATGGAATGGAAAAGAATGAAAGAGATGGAAAGAAGGATGGATGGGAATGGATGAAAAATAGGTCTGCAACTTCAGAAATGGGTTGCTGATCAGATGGAGTCGCCAGATGTGTTTGCAAGTGCCTCCAAAGGCTGAAATCTTCACAGGAACACACCAACCTGCAAAAGATGAAGTGGAAGACCTCTAAGGTCCCACCGGGCGTGCCAAAACTGTTAGTGCAAAATCACAGCACCCCTGGATGTTGATCAGATTTCTAGGTTGATCACTCTAGCATCCAGTGTGATTGCACAACATTGAAACCTTTCTCCAAGTGTGGGACTTGCAGAAATGAGAAAGGAATCTCCAGAGAAGGCTGGTTCCTGCTCCTAAACTACCTGCCACAAGCTATTCCAGTGCAGGCAAGCTAATCTAAACCTAATCTAACCATGCCAAGGAGACAGAGAGAGAGAGAGAAAAGGGAAAAACAGCAAAAGCCTACACTAAAACGGTGATACACCAGAGAAGGAGAATGTTGAACATCTATCAAAACTGCCATGGAACAAGGAGAGGTGAGCAATGGGAAGGATGGACAGATGCATCACAGGCCCAAGGATAGATTTCACACAGAAAATGTCCCAAAACTCCATGAACACAGCTCCAGACCTGCAATGAACATTCAAACTTGCACAAATACCTGCAATGAAGAGAGGCAAGAAGAAAACAAGCAAAAAACGAGCAAGGATGGACAGATGCATCACAAAACACGTTTTTGTTGCTTCAGAAGTTTGCACAGAACATCATTTCAATAGTAAAAGGCAAAAATGCCATTACAGAGCAAGGGAGGAGGTTCGAACTCCATTTTCAACCCTGGAGAAGAAAAGAAGGGAGGGCAGAGCTGAAAAGATGAACAACTTGTAATCATCCCTCCAAAATGAGCCAAATCTGGCTTTTACATTGCATGGGTCGAGCCCATGAGAGAGAAAACGTACAAAAACATGGGAGCCCATTCCTCATTGACTGCAAATGCATTAAATCAGCATGGAGGACCTTACAAACCCATACCCTGTCATTTTGACCAAATGGGAGGAGAGTGCGACCCATTCTGTATTAAATTTGGTCGCTGAAATGTCACTTCTGGCCATGAACACGTACCAGAAACATTTTTGAATTTTCTCTCTCCAAACTGAACCAAAATTAGAGATTGACCATGGAATCCTGTAGAGAATTTCATAAGCTTTCCAATGATATAAAGAACGTGCAAATCTGAGCTCTGGATCAAAAGATATGGGGGTCTGAAGTTTTAGGGCAAAAACGGCCCAAAAAACGGATCGGCGGGCAAAAATTTGAATTTTTCCGCGCTCTGCCACTCGGATGCCACACGTGTCAAGCGCTGATTGGATGAGAAATTCTCTCTCCTCCACCTTTCCCATGGGTTTCCCTTTGAAAATTTTGACTTTTCTTACACTTTGGAAAAAAATTCATTTTTTCCCCCGCGCCCCCGCCACTTGGGACACGTGGCATCATTTGGTTGGTTGACAGGGGCGCGGGGTCATCCTTTACCTTTTAGTTTTTTGGCCAAAACTTTTGCTAAATTTTCTAAGTCCTCCCTGAGCTCCGCACTTCCCCCGCCTTAGGACACGTGTCCTGTGTCTATTGGCTCGGGCCGACCCTTCAAACCTCGCCCTTTGAACTTTTGGGCCCAAAAACACTTAGTCGAAATTTTTATTGCGCCTCCCCTTGTGACACGCGTCACATTCTGATTCGTTGGCGGCTTTTCCGGGTCTTCGCGTCCCTCGCGTATTTTTGGCCCGGATGTCCCAAACCGTCTGGGACAAATTTCTCCGATCCGCCCGATTCGGGCTTCCCTGTCCCTCTTTGAGGCGAAGACACGTGGCACATTTCCATTCACTCTCGGCTCTTTCGGCTCTCCGCGTCCCGCGCGTACTTTTGGCCCAGATGTCCCAAACGAAAGTTCTCTGTTTCGGCCGAACCGGCCGGTTCGCGTCCTCCGCGTACTCTTGTCCCAACTGTCCCGGACTGCCTGGGACAAATTTCTCCGAACCGCCCGAAATGGACTGACTTGCGCCAAACCGGCCGATCCGCGTCTTTCGCGTACTTTTGTCCCAACTGTCCCAACTGTGCGAAACAAAGACTTAGGCAATTTTTTCCCTTTTTCGGCCGAATCGGCTTTTCGCGTCCCGCGCGTACCTACGGCCCAGATGTCCCAATTGCTGTGCGTGGACCGCCTGGAGGCTTTTCGGCCGGTTCGCGCCCCGACGTCCCAACTGTCCCAAGGACCGCCTGGACTAGGACTTAGCCGATTTTCATGATTTTTTCTGCCCCAAGCTTGGTTTTTGCAACTTTTTCACCCTTTTTTAGAACTTGCTCTTTTCTTCTTGGACAGGAGAGTTAGAAAAAAGCCGAGGGGACCCCAGAAACATGATTTTTTGCCTTGAATCAATCTATCTTGCTCGGGACCGAATATTTAATGCATGTTATCAAAATTACCCTGGGGGGTGAATTTTGGATAACAGTTTTGGCGACTCAGCGGGGTCATCTGCCTGCTAGATGAAGTGATCAGTTGCCTGAAGCATCCATTGGGCATGGAGTCATGAGTTGTAACCTGCAAACTGATCTGAACTTTGAAAACCTCCTCTCTGAACCACTTGAAACCCACTGGACATGGAGTTGTTCTCACCAAAATGCCACTGGAATGAACTGTGCAAGAGCAAAACCAGCACCACAAAAACTATGTACAGAACTGAAAATCATACATGCTCCAAATGAAACATGCAGAGTGTGCACAAGCACTTCTTCTGCTGAAAGCAAACCTACCTACTCTATTCTAACTGGAAGCAAAGGCAAGCTAAACAAACCCTGCAATTGGTTGTGAGAAATAGCTTCCCTTTCTCAAAAGTGGCAGCCATGCAATTGATTTGGAGCTGATCATGGCTGTTAGGATGAGTGGAAAATCAACAAGAAGCTGGTCTTCCACCCAAATCATCAAGGTATCAGCTGAAGGCAAATTCAATACCTCTTTTAGTTGCTCTGCATTTGGATTGAAGAGGTATGACAGCTGATCCTTGGTACTTTGTAGCTCACCCTCATGCTCAGAAGCAAGCATGACTGGTTGTGACTTCTCCTTTGGCTCCAATGAAGCCAAATACCTGATTGGGCAAGGTCTGATCCATTTGATATGCCCATAGCTCTGATTTTCAACTCCAAAAATGGAGTCTTCTTGTAGACCCTCCTGAATGGATGGTGTGGAAGAAATGGTGAAATTCCTCTGTCCTTTCTCTTCCTCCAATGAAGAACATGAAAGATTAAAATCTTCCAATCTTGGTTCCAAAGAGCTGCTATAAGATGCAGGCTGCTGCAAATGAATGTTCTCCTTCATGACAGCAGACTCAAGTGTTTGGAATGTGGATGATGAAAGAGAGAATGGTGGAAACTCAACCGGCTCTTCTCCATCAAAACAGTCCTCCAAATCTGACAGATAAACTGCCTCATGGCTGTCCTGCTGCAAATGCTCCACTTCCTCCATGGTGTCTTCTTGATCTGTAACTTGACCACCATGGTTTCTTTCACCCTCCAACATTGAGTTTGAGAGATCAAACTCCTCTTCAGTACTAGAACTTGAGAGAGGTGAAGTAGAAAGAAGAACTGAAGGTTCTCCTGTAGCCTGCTTTGTGCTCAAAGCCCTTGGATCTGCAATTTTCTCCTCCACAACTAGAATGTGCTCCTCTTCTTTTGGATCTGGAGCAGCTTCTCCTTCCTCTAATGTTTGAAGACAATCTTGCTCTTGATTGAACTCTTCCTCTAGCATGAAGTTTGTCAAGTCAAACTCTTCAATCTGCTGCTCTAGAGGACAAGTTGGGACTGCAAGATCTTCTTCTGAGCTTTCTTCCTTTATGGCTGATTGTGCAACTTGAATTGAATCAGCATTCCCTTCAAATAGAGTGCCAACATGGACACTACTTTCTGAGCAAACTGACTGCTGATCTGCTTCTTCTTTTTGCTCTTCTTCTGCTGCCACAAAATCAGTCTTAACCACCATTTGTTCAACCTTAGCCTCTTCTGTAGGTTTAACCATCAAGGGGATCTTTGTCATCCCAAATTTGGCAGCCCAAACCCTCAAGTTGTCTGTCATTTCTTTTCTGTTGGGCTCCTCTTCTTGCTGTCCTTCATGGCCATTTTTGCAATTTCTTCTTCCCCACATGGAATTGGGAATGCAAGAGGAGGGATGGGTTGTAACTCAATTGATTTGGCAATTTTTTGTGGTGGTAGAGGAGAAAACCTCTTGTTTCTTTGGAGGAGGGGGTATTTCTTTTAGCTCTTGTGGAGGGGATGACTGTTTGGAAGGAAAAAGGAAAGAAGAATTGAGGTGTGGTGGAAGACTGAGAGGTGGAGACATGGGATCAACATTTGGGACAGCAGATGGGGAGTTTAGAATTTGACAATTCCAAATGAGATGATGTTGCTTGAGTAATGGGAAGAGAAAAACCAGATGATGGTGTAGAACTTACCCATTGACAAGGTTGTTCAACAACAAGTGTATAGGCCTCTATTTCTGCTGTCCATTGTGCAAGTTGGGGCAGCATCTTCATCATGAAGTCCAGCTTCTCCTGAGGGCTGAAGTGTCTTGGAAAAGGGCCTCCCCATGGACAAGGAGTCCTGCAACCAATTCTGAAAGCTCTCATTTGAGCTGTTGCTCTGGACTGCACCATCTTTACCTCCATCTTTTGGATTTTCTCCAACAGACCAGCATCTTGCATCTGATTGTCTTCATTATATGCATACTCTTGCTCTTGGAAAGCTCCATAGCCAAACTGATTTTGGCATTGCTGCTCATATGGGTATGCATGCTGATTTTGAATTTGTTCAAAATGCTGATTTGGAGGATTTAAAACATGTTGGAGGTGGGAAACATTGCTGTTGTTGTAAATGTGAGTTCCATGATGGAAATGAAGTCATGATTGCACAACTTCATGGAATGGAAAAGAATGAAAGGGATGGAAAGAAATATGGATGGGAATGGATGAAAAACAGGTCTGCAACTTCAGAAATGGGTTGCTGATCAGATGGAGTCGCCAGATGTGTTTGCAAGTGCCTCCAAAGGCTGAAATCTTCACAGGAACACACCAACCTGCAAAAGATGAAGTGGAAGACCTCTAAGGTCCCACCGGGCGTGCCAAAACTGTTAGTGCAAAATCACAGCACCCCTGGATGTTGATCAGATTTCTAGGTTGATCACTCTAGCATCCAGTGTGATTGCACAACATTGAAACCTTTCTCCAAGTGTGGGACTTGTAGAAATGAGAAAGGAATCTCCAGAGAAGGCTGGTTCCTGCTCCTAAACTACCTGCCACAAGCTATTCCAGTGCAGGCAAGCTAATCTAATCCTAATCTAACCATGCCAAGGAGACAGAGAGAGAGAGAAAAGGGAAAAACAGCAAAAGCCTACACTAAAACGGTGATACACCAGAGAAGGAGAATGTTGAACATCTATCAAAACTGCCATGGAACAAGGAGAGGTGAGCAATGGGAAGGATGGACAGATGCATCACAGGCCCAAGGATAGATTTCACACAGAAAATGTCCCAAAACTCCATGAACACAGCTCCAGACCTGCAATGAACATTCAAACTTGCACAAATACCTGCAATGAAGAGAGGCAAGAAGAAAACAAGCAAAAAACGAGCAAGGATGGACAGATGCATCACAAAACACGTTTTTTGTTGCTTCAGAAGTTTGCACAGAACATCATTTCAATAGTAAAAGGCAAAAATGCCATTACAGAGCAAGGGAGGAGGTTCGAACTCCATTTTCAACCCTGGAGAAGAAAAGAAGGGAGGGCAGAGCTGAAAAGATGAACAACTTGTAATAATCCCTCCAAAATGAGCCAAATCTGGCTTTTACATTGCATGGGTCGAGCCCATGAGAGAGAAAACGTACAAAAACATGGGAGCCCATTCCTCATTGACTGCAAATGCATTAAATCAGCATGGAGGACCTTACAAACCCATACCCTGTCATTTTGACCAAATGGGAGGAGAGTGCGACCCATTCTGTATTAAATTTGGTCGCTGAAATGTCACTTCTGGCCATGAACACGTACCAGAAACATTTTTTTGAATTTTCTCTCTCCAAACTGAACCAAAATTAGAGATTGACCATGGAATCCTGTAGAGAATTTCATAAGCTTTCCAATGATATAAAGAACGTGCAAATCCGAGCTCTGGATCAAAAGATATGGGGGTCTGAAGTTTTAGGGCAAAAACGGCCCAAAAAACGGATCGGCGGGCAAAAATTTGAATTTTTCCCGCGCTCTGCCACTCGGATGACACGTGGCAAGCGCTGATTGGATGAGAAATTCTCTCTCCTCCACCTTTCCATGGGTTTCCCTTTGAAATTTTTGACTTTTTTACACTTTGGAAAAAAATTCATTTTTTCCCCCCGCGCCCCCGCCACTTGGGACACGTGGCATGCTTTGGTTGGTTGACAGGGGTGCGGGGGCATCCTTTACCTTTTAGTTTTTTGGCCAAAACTTTTGCTAAATTTTCTAAGTCCTCCCCGAGCTCCGCACTTCCCCCGCCTTAGGACACGTGTCCTGTGTCTATTGGCTCGGGCCGACCCTTCAAACCTCGCCCTTTGAACTTTTGGGCCCAAAAACACTTAGTCGAAATTTTTATTGCGCCTCCCCTTGTGACACGCGTCACATTCTGATTCGTTGGCAGCTTTTCCGGGTCTTCGCGTCCCTCGCGTATTTTTGGCCCGGATGTCCCAAACCGTCTGGGACAAATTTCTCCGATCCACCCGATTCGGGCTTCCCTGTCCCTCTTTGAGGCGAAGACACGTGGCACATTTCCATTCACTCTCGGCTCTTTCGGCTCTCCGCGTCCCACGCGTACTTTTGGCCCAGATGTCCCAAACGAAAGTTCTCTGTTTCGGCTGAACCGGGGTTCGCGTCCTCCGCGTACTCTTGTCCCAACTGTCCCAAACTGCCTGGGACAAATTTCTCTGAACCGCCCGAAATGGAATGACTTGCACCAAACCGGCCGATCCACGTCTTTCGCGTACTTTTGTCCCAACTGTCCCAACTATGCGAAACAAAGACTTAGGCAATTTTTTCCCTTTTTCGGCCGAATCGGCTTTTCGCGTCCCGCGCGTACCTACGGCCCAGATGTCCCAATTGCTGCGTGGACCGCCTGGAGGCTTTTCGGCCGGTTCGCGCCCCGACGTCCCAACTGTCCCAAGGACCGCCTGGACTAGGACTTAGCCGATTTTCATGATTTTTTCTGCCCCAAGCTTGGTTTTTGCAACTTTTTCACCCTTTTTTAGAACTTGCTCTTTTCTTCTTGGACAGGAGAGTTAGAAAAAAGCCGAGGGGACCCCAGAAACATGATTTTTTGCCTTGAATCAATCTATCTTGCTCGGGACCGAAATAGGGGGCTTACTATTTTTAGTAAGTGTTCATTTTCATTGTTTTCTGCTCCAGAAAATCATTTCGGCTTTCTAGTCATCTTCAGTAAACACTGCCTTCGCTATAACTACTTTTGCTGATGACTTTCGAAACATAACAAGTATGTATAGGAAAACTTTCTATTTTTAGAAATTGGATTTCCAGTGCTTGGTTTGCAATGGAACATATTTTTTCATACTTGACTCGTCGTCATGGTCACATCCTCCGAATTTCACTTGATTTTTCCCACTACAATGCTTGGAAATAAAATTTAAAATTTGTGCCTCGTAGTGGCTTCGGGCACAGAGTTGTCATGGTGGCCATTAATGGAGCTCAAAATTTATAGGTCTAGTTTTTGTCTCCGATTGTGATGAAATCAAATCCATTGCGATAGGTTTTTTTATTTGGAGTTTGTGTGCAAGTTTTTAGCTCGTTTCTATTGCATGATTAATGGGAAATCCGACGAATGTGAGCTAGGGCATGAAACGAGGTTTTTGTTGGAACAAATTATTCAACAAACCATTTGACCTCTTGTTTATTGCATCTTGATCGTCTTGAAAAATGAGGAATTCTGCAAAAAACGGCATCTCAATCCGACTTGTATTTTGAAAGTTATGAAGATTTTTCGATTGGAAGACTACGTGGTTATCTAACACAAATTCTTCATTTCTCTGTTGTTTTAATCCATTTTTTTATCATTTGCAATGTTTTAGGATGGAGAGGAATTTTATGGAGTTGGTTGGGTGCAGCAATGGAGGTTTGCAAGTTCTTTGCAACTTTCTTTCGGCAATGAGTTTCACAGGCAACAGTAGAGAAGCAACAAGGTAGTTAGTTTTTTACATTTTTTGGATTTCCAAAGCTTCACAGAGTTGGGCGCAATTTTGTGTCCGCTATGTCCCTTTGCTAAAGGGATGAAAGGGATATAAAATTGCACATAGGGCCTAATTGCGACACTGGCAATCATCTGTGCGGTGAGAGGAAGGGCTCCAACTAGCTCCTGGGTGCTGAAATTTTGTATTGTAGAAGTTTGCATTGATGACCTCGGGGCCATAAGGGGCTGGGCTCATTTTCATGTCCCATTTGTCCCCTTAGCTAAAGGGATTAAAGGGACATCAATTTGAACATCGTGTCAGGTTGCAACACTTGGCGGTCATCCGTGTACTGTGAGGATAGGCTCCAACTAGCTATTGGGGGCTAAACTGGTAGTGTGAAGGGTCATATGGGTGATCAAAGGGCTAAAAAGGGTTGGGCACATTTTCATGTTCCTCATGTCCCTTTGCTAAAGGGACGAAAGGGACATCAAAATGTGTCAGGGTCCTGGAGTTGACACGTGTCCACTTCAAAAATTGGCTAAGTATGGGAACTTGAGAGCGAACTTGCAACAATGATATCTTGAGCTCCCATATGAGTTTCAAGGTGAAATTTTATATGAATTTGACTGAAAATGGCCTTCTGTATCTAATGTTGGGGGTATCAACTCTTCATTCCTCTATTTAATCCCTAAAAAAAGTGGAGTTTTGTTCTGTCTCCCTAGCTGGGGATGGAAAAAAAAACCAGATCTAAACTTGTTACACCAAAGTGTTGTGAAAACTATGATTTCACCATCTTGTAGAGATCTGAATTACCTTTTCGATGATGTCTTGTTTATCTCATAACTCAATCCAGAGCTCTCAAAATCACTTCCCGAATCTCAGTAGCTCTTTTGGCCTTGTGCACTGCTTAGGCCTATAAAACCTATTTTTGATGAATCTACCCCAACTTCTCTGAATCTTCCCTGAATATTCCAAAATCAATTCTATGATTTTATTAAACCTTCAATTCATCCATATGTTGGATTTGGATTCTTTATTCCGCTCTAGGGGGTTGCACCTGTCCTGGGAAGGCCAGTGGTAGACCTTCATTGTCCGAAATTAGCATTCTTTAAGAACTACTAAAATCACCTAGGGGGTTGACTTGAATTTCCTAACTCACCCAGGGGATTGAGTTAAAATCTACTGGGTGGTCATTGGACTGACTGGGTAAGGTCGTTGCTGAGGATAGGTAGACCTGGGGTGTCTTGGAAAGGTAAAACTTGTAAATTTGACACATGGGTATCGTTGTCATGCTCAAAAATCGTAAATTTCCCATTGCACATTTGCATGACAACAGTACCATTGAATTATTTTCTGTCATTTGAGAACATTTATATAATTACATCTCCATTATAGTTAATTTTACTCTTCAAGTCCCATTGAATTACTTTCAATCATCTGAGGACATTGATATAATTTCTTTCTCTAGCATGGGTAGCAACTCCAACTTCTTCACATCCTTGACGATTTCGTAAAATATTTTTTATTTCATCATACAATGTGCTTTTGTCATACCACCAATAACACATGGCACACATCCATGGGTAACATATACTACCACCTTTTGGCTTCAACAACTTTTAGCATAGGATAAAATTTCCACCTATTATTTCTACAACTCCTCTCCTTTGTTGGGCGAACACTCTATGGCATCCAACCTTTCTTGCATATGTTTTACAACATCTCCACAATTTCAGTAAATTATGTAAGTCACCAACTACTATCTCTCTTTGAATCAAACAACAACTTCTTGGTTGAACTTCAATTGAATCTTTAATTTTCCTCTAATTTATTTTTTTTACATCAAATTCCTGTAACTTCTAGGTGGAACTCAACTCATAAAAAATTCTGATCTAATATCATATGATTTGATGGTTGAGGGTCAAGTGAACAACCATCAACCACTCAATCAGGACTATATATCTAACATGGCATCAAGGTTGTCTTGTTGTCTCTCTTGCAAACTGCACCCACTCTCTTCCTTGCAAGCTTCACTCTATTCAACACAAAGCTTCCAAGTATATCTCTAAGGATCCAAACTCCCAAGGCTACAGTGGATTGGCCCCAATAGCCAAGCCACCAAAGACCTTTTTTGAGGGTTCCATATCCTTAACTTTGTAAAATATCCTATCTCAATTCCAGATGGAATATTTATCTTCATGTGACTTGCCTAAAACTAAAAGGAAGAACAACAAATGGGAAAGATGAAACAATTTACCTTCCATCAAATACAAGATATCAAGGATTGAATGAAAGTCGAAGATACACTACAAAAGGACAAAATGAGTTATATGTCAATTTAAAATCCTAACATGTGTTCAAGCATCCACATGTAACATGTATGCATTTGCAAGTGAAAATTAGCTTATAGAAGTGTGCATACAACAACTCCAAAGAAGGTTTAATGGTGAATGATACATGGCACAATTACCAACATAACATATATTCTATGTTCCACGAGGACACATCCCCGACGTTTTTCAGCTCGTCCCCGTACTGGCGACGTTTTGGAACCTCGGGGAAGGGTAGGAAACGTCCCCTTCCCGTCCCCAAACTCTTCAAAAAATTGAAAACATCCCGAGGACGTCAAAAAAGCAACAGGGGATGGCAAGGGATGGCTGGACGTCCCCGGTACGTTTAGGGGACTTCTAGAAATCCCTCGACTGTACATGGGGCATCCAACTATCCCTTATCGTCCCCTGCGTATAAAGCCTTAAAAACATTTTTTTTAAAACACACTTTTAATTAAAAGTAAAGCAATGTGGGGGCCCACAAGGACCCCCACTTGCATTTTTAAGTGCCCTAAACCTAAAACAAAAAAAAAAACTCATTTGACTCATTTTTCATTTTGTGAATGAGAAGACAAAGAAAGAAAAAAGCATAGAGAAGAATAGAGAGCAACAGTGAGAAGAAGGCAAGAGAGCAATATTCTACTCCATTAGAGGTATGTTTATCATCCTTTGTTTATTTTACAAATTTACACAAACTATTTCTTTATTGTTTCAATTTTTATCATAGTTTCAAGCTTTACAAACTTAGGGAAGTTTATTTTTTTTTGTTTTCACTTGCAGTTGCAGGGTTGTTGCATTTCCAATACAAAACAATGAGCAACAGTGAGGGTAGCGAGGGTGAAGAGATTCAATTGGCAATGCAACATAGAGGTAGAACCAGAAATAGGGTTTCTTTAGGGAGTGAGAGTGTTGCACCAACAATGGGTTCAAATAATCCATTTGATTGCCCTTCACAACTCCTCAAAATTTATGCAAAGAGGCCATTCAATGCTAAAAATCCTCTTTCACAATTTGTAACAGCGATTGACAAGGAAAAAAAAGAATTCAGGAGAGAGTAGAGTGTGGTTATGCCATATTTGCAACAAAGAATTTAGGGGCAACTACACGCGGGTTTATTCACATCTTTTGGGCATAACTGGACAAGGGGTAAAAGGTTGTGAAAGAATATCATTAGCGGAGAAGATCGAGATGACTAGGTTGCACATGGAGGGTGAGACAATGAAAAAAGGGATGTCATTGGAGACTACACAAGTGCCTACCCAATGCGTGGATGTTGAAAGTCAACGAGAAGGGGATTATAAAAAGGGAAAGAGAAAGACTTTTACTGTTATGGGTATGTTTAATGTGCAATCAAGGGAAGTAACTGACTCTTCTATTACCAAATTCTTCTTTGCCAATGCTATACCATTTCATGTGTCATGTTCTCCTTTCTTTAAACAAATGTTCAAAAATATAATTGTTGTTGGTACCTCATATGTCCCTCATGAAGAACACAAACTATGAATCAACCTCCTTGATAAAGAATATTCTAAGGTGAGTGTGGTGATGGAGGAGATGAGGTAAACTTGGATACGAGTGGGTTGTTTTATCATCATAGATGGGTGGACTGATATTAAACATCGGCCACTCATCAATATCATTGTCACATGTCCTACTCGCCCTTATTTTCTTAAAGCTATTGATTTTACTGGGAAGAGGAAGGATACAACCTTCCAATTTCAAATTTTGAAGGATGTCATAGAGGAGATTGGGCCCTCTAATGTTGTACAAGTAGTGACTGATTCAGCCCGCGTATGTAAGTTAGCTGGCATGATGGTTGAGGGTGCTTACAAGCACATTTTATGAACTCCATGTTGTATTCATGTGTTGAACAACATATTGAAAGACATTGGAAAGATAGATTGGGTGAAGGTAGTGGTGGCAGAGGCTAGACACATACAGATGTTCATTTGTAACCATCATACCTCACTTGCTCTATTCAGGTCTTTTTCGAGGAAGGAGTTCCTCAAGCCTGTGGACACTAGATATGCCAGCTATTTCATTTTGTTAGAGAGGATGCTTGAGGTGCATGAGGCTTTGCAATTAATGATGGTTAATCAAGAGTGGGGTAGATGGCCAAAGCCAAACACTTCTGAAGGAAAAAGGTGTGAAGCAAAAGATCCTTGACGATGATTGGTGGACCACAGTCAGGTAAGCTATTGTTGATTTTATATATGTAAGTTTAGTTTTTAATTTTTAAATATTGTTATCCATGTTTATAACTTGTAAATTAGTTTAGTTTTTCATTCTTGAATCTTAATGTTTTCTTCTTTTTTTTGTAAATTGTTTGTAGATATGTTTGCTCCTTCATCTCACCTATAGTGGGGGTCATAAGATATGTTGATACAAACTCTCCTAGTCTTGGAGAGATTTATGAGACATTTGACAACATGCTTGGACAGATGAAGCAAGTCATTCATAACAAGGATCCTACTTTGGGATTGATTTTATGAGGAGTATATTAGGCCTATTGTGACACTGCGGTGGAACACAATGAACACCCCGCTTCATATGGCAGCATATGCTCTAAATCCCAAATGGTATGCAGCACGACCTGGGAGAGTGCCTCCATCTGATGATGAAGAGGTGAAAGAGGGGCTCATGAAAGCCTTTCGAAAGATGTACACTAATGAGGAGTCCACTTTATTACGGACCCAATGGCTATCATTTGTCAATATCCATGGACCAACATTTAGCAAGCCAGAGGCGAGGACAGATAGAGCTACATTAGCTCAAGTAGACCCTATTGGATGGTGGACATGGCATGACAAGGATGCACCAGACTTGAGGATTCTTGTCACTCGCCTCCTTTCACAGGTTGCTAGTTCCTCTACTGCAGAGAGGAATTGGTCCACATATGGCCTCATCCACACAATTAAGAGGAACCACCTTACCTCTCGACGAGCAGAGAAGTTAGTAGCCGTGCATAGTGCCTGGAGACTTCAGGATTGACAGACTCCTGAGTATCGTTAGACTCCAACCACACGTTGGGATGTTGATCCCGAAGATATTTCACATATTGATGAGCAGGAGGCACAAGTGGGATTGGTAGGGGTTCCATTGGATGAGGCAGCCCCTCATAGTTCCAGTGACTCAGAGTTTGATTTTGATGCCACTTTAGTGGAGTTTGATTAGGGGTAGCTATGTATTTTCATTTTGATTTTCTATGTTTCACACATTTTGTTGCCCTTGGGCATTTCATTGTAATTGAAACTTGAATCTTATGTGCAATCTCAATTCAGCTCCAATTTTATGTATTAAAGTTTTATGATGTGTGTGATGAATGCTTTATTAAGTTAGTCAATGTGTTAAACTTATCATTATTCATATGAATATTTGAAATTTCCTATATTTTTAAGGTTAAATCTTATGTGAAATCTCAATTCAACTCTAATTTTATTTATTAAGGTTCTATAATGTATGTGATGAATGTTTTAGCAATGTTATCATATGAATATTTGAAATTTCTTGTATTTTTTAAATTTTCCCTTATTTTTTAATAGTCATTCCCTATCGTCCCCTAAAAAAAGGCATTAAAAAAATCCGTCTCGGAAACACGTCCCCCCGTCCCATTGGATGTGGCAGCCCCTCATAGTTCTAGTGACTCGGAGTCTGATTTTGATGCCACTTTAGCCGAGTTTGATAAGGGGTAGCTATGTATTTTCATTTTGATTTTCTATGTTTCGGACATTTTGTTGCACTTGGGCATTTCATTGTAATTGAAACTTGAATCTTATGTGCAATCTCAATTCAACTCCAGTTTTATGTATTAAATTTTTATGATGTGTGTGATGAATGTTTTATTAAGTTAGTCAATGTGTTATACTTATCATTATTCATATGAATATTTGAAATTTCCTTATTTTTAAGGTTAAATCTTATGTGAAATCTCAATTCAACTCTAATTTTATTTATTAAGGTTCTATAATGTATGTGATGAATGCTTTAGCAATGTTATCATATGAATATTTGAAATTTCCTATATTTTTTAAATTTTCCCTTATTTTTTAATAGTCATCCCATGCCGTCCCCTAAAAAAAGGCCTAAAAAAATTCGTCCCAGAAACACGTCCCCCCATCCCCTGTCGTCCCCGTCCCGAAAACTTGGTGGAACATAACATATATTCACTTCTCAAACTTAAAGCATTTGACACAATATCTCTTATACGATACCACTTCATGTTGTCTCATGGAATTTCCACCAAGATACCACAACTTGGTGATTTGGTAGTGTCTCCACCATGATACTGCGTGAAGTATAGCATGGCATTTTTCCAATGACAACACGTCAACTATAACATAATGTCTCTACCACAAATCAGCTATAACATGGTTTTTTCACAACACCACACCTAGTATTACACATGGCCTCTATCATAAATCCACACCAAATATAATATGTAATCTCCACCACGACACCTCATAAAGTTTCATGGTGTCTTCTCTATACCACTATTATATCAATTATAGCAAGGCCGAATTAAGGTTTCTGAGTGCCCTAGGCAGTACTCGGAGCGTGCGCCCCCCTCCCACTAGGGACCAACAACCCACCTATATGTGAATTTTTTTAAACAATTATAGACTTAGTATAACTCTTGACACATTTTATTAAAGCTATAAAGGTTTTTTTCTTGCCTTTGCCATAGCAAAACTATCAATGACATTATCATAATTTATTGTTGTAGCGATGTCGCGTTCAATTGTCAAGATAGAAAGGCTATTCAATCTAGTTTCACCCATTATTGACCTTAAATTGCTTTTTACTCTTGTTAGAGTGGAAAATGCTCTCTCAGAACTGTAATTTCCAACAGGAATGCAAAGAAACATTCGTATTGCAACATCTAGATTTGGGAACGTGGTGTCTAGTTCACTTTTTTTAAAATATTTTGACATTGATGATATGCTTGTCAAGTTTTCACGTCTTGCTAATCCCTGGAAATGGATGCATTCAATGTCAAGGGAGGTTTCTAAGTCTGTGTTATATGTTTTTACTAAATAATTAGAGCATTTCAATATTGTCTCATTATCAAGATCTTTTAAATTGTTCAAAAATCCAAACCTATCATTTAACACACTATATGTTTCATTTCTTTTTGATAATTCTCTTATTAAGTTGTCTATAATAACTAAAATACCTCTACCCTCATACAATCCCTTCTTGTTTCTCGTTTCATTGAAGTAAACTTTTCTTTTTCTTTTTCTTTTATTATCAATTTCGTACTCTTCCTTTCCACTAATGATCTTAGCATGTCACTCATATGTATCGAAATTCTCTCTAATATTTTGAATATAATCTATCAATGAATTATACTGAGTCACAACCATGGTTAAATCAATGTCTAACTTTTGTAGATATTTGTTAGTTGCATCCATTCTTTCAAGAATACTATGTCAAATACAACACATCACACAAGTTTCTAACTTGTCTAGTTTTTCGTGAATACTCTTTGCTTTATGTCGTGTGGTAGTTGTTTGATTTTTGTCTTGTGCTATATTTAGGAAAATATCTTGAATTTTACTATATCCCAAGAAAAGTGCTTTAACTGCATCAGCTCTAGCTGACCATCTTGTTTCAGAAAGAGATTTTACAACGGGACAAATTCCATCCAAAAAATTTAATAAAATTTCCCACCGATAAGTTGAGGCACTTAAGAAAGTGTAAATAAATTGAAGTACTGAAAAAAAAAATCTATAGTTGTTGTACAACATTCTGCAACTAAAGATCCAACAAGATTAAAGGAATGCCCTGAACAAGGTACAAACTCAGCCATACAGTTATGATTTTTAATCTTATTTTGTAGCCCTGTGTATTTTCCGGACATGTTACTTGCATTATCATATGCTTGCCCCCGACAATCTTTGATATTAATGTCATAGTCATCTAGTGTTGTAAGTACATAAACTTCTAAATCACATGATTTGTGTCCAACTAAAGGAATGTATTTTAAAAATCGTTAAACTAGAAAACCTTCTTGAGAAACATACCTTACCACAAATGCTCACTGGTCAATGTGAGATACATCAAGTGTTGAGTCAACAATAATTGAAAAATATTTTGCGTTATGGAGTTCTGCAACTATTTTGTTTATAACTTTTTGTGCTATAAGGTCAATAAATTCATTACATGTTGTCGTAAATAAATAAGATGGAACTCCTTTTCCTGCATTTTCATACTGTGAAATGTGATTTGCCAAAAATGGGTCAAACTCTGCAATCAGTTCTAAACACCCTATAAAATTTCCATTTCTAGAAGATCCTAATAAATTGTCACCACCACGAAAGGCAATACCTTTAGTAGCAAGGAATTCCATAGTTGCAACAATACGCTTTAAAACATTCATCCAATACTCTACTTCATTTTGGTATTGACTTGCAAGTGTAGAATCAACTCTTCCCAAAACATTATTTCGAGTGATGAAATTAAGAATTGAAGTTTTGTGATCAGGGGAATCCTCATGTTCTCTTAAACTAGCCGATGCATTTTTCCAATCATTAAATCCAATTTTGGAAAATATGGTTGATTGTGCTTGAAAAAAATGACAAGGAATGCAATAAACAACTCCTTTTGACTCTGAGTAAAGCAACCATTCTCTTAATTTTCGTTCATTGTTTAAAAGTTTCCGTTGAAACAAATCTTTAGAAACATATCGAAAACAATCTGAGTATTGGCATTTTGAATTTGAAAAATCAACATTCATATCTTGTTTTGGTGTATTTAAAATTATATATTTTATTGTATCATTGTCTATTACCCATTTTGTAAGATCAGAATCAACAATGAAATGTTCATTAACGATGGGTTGAACAATAGTATTTTCATTGTTCTCTTGTTGTGTGTTCTCCTTCTCTTGTGTGTTTTCATCTCCTATTGACTTTGATTGTGTATTTTTGTCACTAACCGAAGAATAATTCTCATTTTCATTAAAAACTACATTTGACTTTAAATTTTCATTTGATGCACTTAAAAATATATTTATTTTAGGTATCTTTTTCAAAAAAAAAAATTCCTCAATTTTTTGTTTAGTTTTTTTTCGAAATTGAGCACCACTTAATTTTTTAGTTTTATTCATTTGAACTAAACAGTTATAAAGTTACAATAACTACCTGAATACTTGTTGATATTGTATTAATGATGCTATAAATTATAATCAATGACAATACTATTCCAAAAGTGAAATAATATAAATACAATCAATAACAATTACATAATAATAATAATTAAAAATTTAAATCAAAATGTATAATTGATGCAATTGAGAACAAAATTAATGCAACATCAAATGTAAGATGCTAGAGTAGTTAGGGTTTGATCACTTAGCTTTATGTTCTTCCCCCAAGACGAATAATGATCTACCACTACCAGATCCGGTGTTGAACTTGATTTAAAAGGAACTTAAGGGCCTTAGGCTTTGTCGCTTTGGACTTTGGAGAAAGATCTTCGTCTGATGCAAGCGCACATTGCAATTTGCAGCTGCAGGGCCAAGAGATTCGAAGTCACGCAGGAGAATATGATATTTTTCAAACAGTTTAGAGCATACACGATGACTGCAGTTTGCAGTTGCACAACACATATATCTGATTCTCTGAAAGACTGAATCAATGAATCTCTAATACTTGATAGTCTGATAGAAGCTGCTCACTGCTCAGTCGCCTCACTGTCTCTGTCTACAGTCTGAGTCACAGACTCACAATACACCAAGGGTCCACGGACCACTGACCAAGTCCAACAATATGCCAAAAAGAAATTCCAACTGGCAACATGAAAAGGCTGCAGGCACGTTGAAACAAGTCTGCACTTTAAACTTTTAAAGAAAAATGCCAAAACCCTAAACGTTGCTAATTAAATACAGTCTATAAAATTATAAACAATAAATTTCTAATTTGTAAACAGCGATGTCATTGCTGTCAACAATCAGCTGGGCGAATCACATAAACATTCACAAATCTGAAATCACGGAATCATGAATTTGTCTCTGGAATCAATGGCTGCGCGAATCGGAGATCAATGGCTAAGCGAATCAGCAATCACATAAACATTCACAAATCACGGGAATCACGAATTTATTATTTGAAACTTCAAACTGTTCACTTTAATATCAATTCAAATTATTTTTTGTAACCGACTCGAACCGCCTAGCCGACCTATGGCTGCCACTTAGAATTTTTTTTTTAAAAAGTGGCGCCCTCCCTTTTGTGCGCCCTAGGCAACTGCGTAGGTTGCCTAGGGTAAGACACGCCCCTGAATTATAACATGGTGTCTATAACACCACAAAGCACAACATGGTGTCTTCAACATAACACCACACCAAGTATATATGGTGGTGTCTACTATGACACCATAACATGACAATATGACATCTTCCAAGTGGCACCACAACATGGTCCCCATATGGTCCCAATATGACTTGAACGTGATTCAACTCCACAAGACCTCAAAATGATCCTATACACACAAAATCAAGGGCCAATGAACCATAATTCAAAAACTCTTATTCAAACATTATTCGGCAGCCCAAATTTTGACTCATTACTTTGGACTCGAGTTTTCCGGCAATTACTTGGCATTTCTCGCTAACTATATTGCTACTTTAAAAAACATATTAATTCATACAATAAACTTGAATAACATGGAAAACACTTTTAATTGAGATGAAAAAATGAATGTAGACACTGCATAACTGTATTTTCTATTAATTTGATCTTTGTTTCAGTTTCAAACTTTTTGTTTTTGCCAAGTTACAAGTTTACTTCCTGTTATACGTTGCTGATTTCTCCTAACAGTCAAAATCCTAGCTCCAAACAATCACATTCAATTGACAACTTGCTCACTGTATAATGCAATGCAAACCATGTGATTGTATAATGCTCCAATGCTGAAAATTGTGGCTCCAATCTTTGTTTCTAATCTCGTTGATTCAATCACTCATGCTCCAATCAACAATTCAATGAAAGCCCTAGCTCCAATCAATACATTCATTGTATTTGCAAAGAAATCACATGCGCGTGTGTAAAAATGAAGTTTTTTTTTTTTTTTTGGCAATTATATACATTCCTGGCCGATTCGACAAGGAAAACTCCAAGAGTTTTACTAAGTAATGACGAATCGACAGAGTAAAAATGATTTTACTCGGTTATGTATGTGAGAGGCCACATCAAATGCATTATGTAAATGGTAAAATCCATAGTTTGCAACTACAAACTAGTTCCAAAGTTTTGGAAGTATATAATGCAGTTTGAATATTATCGCTTGCTTGGGCATGGACTACAATAAAGAATCTCCTCCCAGACCCTATGCAATGGTGTGCTAGTTTGCATTAATAAGATGGACAATATTCATTCACTTCACCTATACCATGCTATTTCTTTTAATAGGTTGATTTGCATATGGTTTTAGGCTTTAGAAAGGTGACAAGAGATGAGGATACAAGTGTGACTTCATACTCAGCTTCACCACTTTTGAAATTTGGATTCATGGGTTTAGCGTGCACATCAAACTCATGTATGGACAACCATAAATATACAGAAATTTGACTTGTGTAATGACATTCTGGGATCCTGACAGCTAAAATAATAAAAACAGAGGATAGGAGATATAACTTTTTATACATTGTCAAGACTTGTTAAAAGATGAAATTGGAAACAGAGAGAATATGTCAAAGCTAACATGTGTGCTTACTGTTTCCCCTTTGCTTCTGATTGTCTGATTTTTGCTTTTAGCTGCCAACCTAGTTTTCCTTTTCCACTTTCCATTTCCAAAATGGGCTCTTTAGAGTCATGGAATTCTCCACAGGGTTCATCTTCATCTCATGGAATCATGAGGGTGCAATTTACACCCAGATGAATATACAATTTAAAGCTAAACCCACAATTCTATTGGTAAAGTGTAAAGGCCCACTATTCTCCATTATCTCTCTTACCATATACCTCCATAACCAAACTGATTCAAACAACAAAATATTTTAACAATTATTATGGGATTTTGCTTCGAATGAACGAAAGGGTGAAATCATTATATAAAAAAATGCATACAAAGGAAGTTAAGGAGAAATCTGGGCATTCAATAAGTTGACAACACCATAAACGAATCTTTCATATTATAAAAAAGTGTAAAAAAGTACTGTCAAAAAACTTAAATTTATATGCTAATAAACAAATGCGTCGAATACCCTTGTGCAAATCAGACTACAGTCTAGTAAGAGTCTGAATTAAGACATAAATAATATGTTCGAAACTATAACAAAAATGGTGGAAACAAATTCTATAGAAAATTTTCAGGTGTTAGTTAGGTGGGTTTAATACTACGGCTACTTTTTATTCTTTTAATTTTCCTACTTTTCCCCAGGAAAAATGGACAGCACAAACCTGAGAATGAATAGCCTCTCACTCTACATCATCAAAGTTCACAACCCTGTACTTCAAAAGCCAGGGCAGTGTAGAAGAAATCATCAGCACCATTAAAAGAACAAATACATCCGTCTCTTAACCATACCTCATCATTGCATCACAAGGGATCCTGCGGACATTAGTCACAAAATGAAAATGGTCATCAATATTACAAGGTGCCAACGTAGGATATGTTTACCAATACTTGGACAATACAGAACTAAACAACATGCACATGCACAACCACTCATAGACCAGGAACATCGAATAGACATCCAAATGTGTTCGAATAGATAGTATTTTCCATAGTTATTCCAAACTTCGGTTTCAGCTTTTGTTTTTTTTATGTGTTTCCTATCTCTTTGAATCCATGCATGGAGCTCCGAGTACTCTAAACTTAAAGGCTAAACTTCCTGAAACCATCAGAAGAACTTGGTGGTCGGTGCCTGTTCCAGATGTTGGCCCTGAAGGAGATGATGCAGCATATCACTCTGCGACTAAGAAACGCAGAAAAGTTCATACTGGGATAACATGTAAATCAAGAGGATCTTATGTGAAGCCCTTGTATGAGATATTCTAATGTAGTTATAAGCTTGGTTAAAGGTAAGGAGAAAGTTGTAGAAGATCAAGGAGACAATCCTCTAGAGTAAAAAATACTGAAAATGTAAAGACCATTTTTGAATGGCTGGATTAAAATTTTTTAGATAATTCTGAAGAGAATCTTGTCAATCTGAATAAGGAGAACCCGGATGAAGAAATTGAGGTGATCCCTCATAAATTGAGGCAGTCTATTGCAGCACTGGATAAAGAAATTGGTGTTTCTCTTAGTAACAAATCTAGGAACCCAAAGATTCATGAACTATATCATTTCTATCCAAATGAGGAAAGATGACGATGAGAAAAGGACCAAAGGCAAAGGTTTCAAATAATTAAATTGATATCATGATGTTTGATACTAGGAAAGTTATATATCTAAACAATGTATAGAAACTCATAAAGGAATTTTCTATTCATGTGTTGGCCTTAAAAGAGGGAAAACTTTTGAGTTACCGGGAATAGTGGAAAATCTAGGACAGGAACTAGGAGATTCAGTCCCATGAAGAATTTCTGAAGTGGTTTGCCAAATCAATGGAAACCGTTCCTTCTCCACCTTCAGCTGAGAAATTCTAAGTACAATATGCCAAGGACTTCATAGGACTTCTTCCATCTGTTTTTGGTTCTTCTCTATGCACAGTGTATTCCTTATTAATGGAACTGTGATAATCTTCGTCATTGTTGAACAGGAGTTCTTCAGGCAGCTGGGTAAGACCAGTATAATAGTTATAATGGTATGTTCTACTATGTGGCTGGAAGCTATAAAGATTAGTTTACAGATAGATCAGAAGCTTGCTCTCCTTTTTTCTTTTTTTTTTGAGACAACAATAGTTGTCAATAACTCACAGATGACTTTTTGTTGCTTGCTCTTAATGGTATCTCTCTGTACGTTAAAAGGGACTATGATTTTCTAGGTTTTTAACACTCCCTAGTTGGGAAGAGAGTTTTTCCTTCAATGGTGCCTTTGATAAGTCTGATCAATAATCCATTATCAGGCAACAAATAATGGTTTTGTACATAAACATTTATAATATGCATTGGATGATTCCCCATTAGTAGAAGCTCTGTATTATACCAATCAGATGTATATACAGTTCAACTTTCAAAATGCCTTAACATAAAACTACTTTTCAATGAAAAGGAAGGGCTTAAAGCCTTGATGACATACACTTATGACTGAGAAATGAAACATAAATTTAAGTGAAGTGTCACTAATTCAGAATTCTACGGCTTGAACAAAAGCTCCCCACAACCAAGACAGCTATGAATATTATCGTTCCTAATGGACATAAAAAGCATACACCATATTGTCATGCAGGGTTTAATACTACCCATGAATAAATAAAATAAGGACGTCAACAGGTGAATTAACACCAGCACCTGACAATGCAATACTTAACTGCAGGTGAATTACTGTCTAATTGTAAAAATCCAATACCTAAAAGCTGTTAAGCAAAATACTGTGATTTATATGTTGCAAAAGTGCAGTATAAGGTCATGTGCACAATGCATGTTTTACATTTCATGTATAGCTGAAGCATTAGGTTATGAGCCCTTACCTTATAGAAAACCTGAATCAGGAAACTAAGCCGAGAAACTCCATACATAATTACAAATGCTCTGCATTTTCTCTGTGAATAACATAAAAAACCATTTATGAATACCGTACTATCATTTGGGGGTTTGATCTGTGTATAATTGTGACAAATAAATAAAAAAAAGATTTCAACCAAAAACACATGAATTACCTGCAATAACACCTCTGAATAATTGCTGAAATTTGACCTCCACATTAAATTCACTTCGCAGCAAAGAACCGCGTGCATATATACACAGACACTAACAGAACTTACACGGACAAATATACGCTCAACCAACACAAAACAGGACACAACAAAACACTGGAATTGGACTCTGCATAGCTTGTGATTGAAGAAAACAAAGGCATAAGACAGAATGATATTCTGTGTGTGTGAAATAATTCATTTGGATTTGGGTTTTTGTAGGCAGCCCTGAACATTCCAATTTCCAACGGTGCCTGCGAAAAAGCACAGAGCCAACTTCTTCTTTTTTGTGTCCTATTACATTAATGTGCATATTCTCGCAAATTTTAAAAAATCCGTACCGTTATTGTCTCGGGAATCGGGTTTCTAAATGTGAGCTCAATTTTTAAGTCAAATTATCGAAGAGAAGTGTATTTTTTTAAATGGAGGAATCGGTTAAGCCGTGCCTTTTAATTATTGGAAAGAGGTTTAATAATAATAATAATAATAATAATAATAATGGTTTTTACAGTGCATGATGTCGGGCAGCTTGTTTTTGGGTCTACAAGCGGCTTATAGCATATGGGACTATCTTGTACTCACATGCGGGAGGCAACTAACTTTGCTACAAACAAGGCGTACATACCCTACCCCTGCAGGATTTGAACTTGTGACCTCTAGTTCAAGAACAAATGTTCTTCACCATTAGGCCAACTCTCCAATATTCTCTCTGAATTTTATGATGTTTGCTAGCTTCGATGGACATGATTTCTACTACAAACACCAAAACTACATTAAGTGTGAAATGTAGTGCGACGTTCAGTGACAATCACTGTATCACATTGAGATTCAACTAGGTCAGTCTGACTCAAGTGTATGCATATTTTATTTGATATAATGTGTTCTTGAGTCTTGTGTAGGTAGTAGGGTTTTGTTTTGTAAGTACATGTGCGACAAGATAACCCTACAACGAAATGGATGCAACACAAAGCGAAGTGAATGTATCATTATCAGACACTAAAAGAATCAGACCTACACCAATCGCCAAGACTCTAGCTCCGAAGCGATTATGTCCCATTCTAGGTGTTACTATTCGAAATAACTTCCAAATCATTGTTTTCAAGACGAAGCATACACCATTTAGACTGAACTTGTTCCACCATCAGTCCAAACCAAATCCAATCCAGACAGCCAGCGATTTGCTAAGTCACTCTTACCCTTTTGTTGGTTGCACTTGTTCATCATTATATGTTGATATATTTTGTGTTTCCAATATATCTAATTTGCTCTAGTCCTCTTATTAAGATTTAATTTTGTTGGATCATTTGGTGAACCTAACTCTTGCATGTTCTTTATTGGATCTATTATTTTCGAAACCCTAACGGCTATAGGTTTTGCATGCTTTCTCTTTTATGCCCATTATTTGTAGTGGTCGATTTGGTCCTCCAAAACATATTGAGCTCCTCCCACCTACTCGTAATCGTTCCAACATTATGGTTGAATCTACACATAAATGATCCTCTCCTTGATTATAATCATATACCCCGTAAGGAGATAAAAGCTTTTGATAGTGAACATTCTTATGATGAAGACATTAATGTTGATCAAGAACAATTTGATCCTCTCACTAATTTTTGTTCCACATTACGTGAAAATCCCACTCATGTACCAAATGTTCTAGATTCTTTATTGGCGGCCAAGCATGCTTGTGAAAATGTTGCTCATGTCAGTATGATTCATAACTTAGGGTTCATTGTTGTTACCACCCCTTCTATTCCACTTTCTTTTCCCCCCACCAATATGGGGGCATCCACCGTCCATATTCCTATTCCCACACCTAATACTCACTTTTCTTCCCCTACCATTTCTCATATCCAACCTAGTACCTTTTTAGGCACCCACACCTTAGAGTCCATGTACCATGATTTACAGGCTCAAATTCATCAATTACAACACACTTGTTCTTCTTCTTTTCCCCCTCTTCATTCTTCACTTCTCCTACATAGTCCTATTGCACCTGAAGTTTCTTCTTACCCACTTCCCCCCAATTTTGTTTCACCCAAGTTTCCTGTTTTTAATGGTCATGGAGATCTCCCAAGAACATATTTGATCATTACATGTTGCATGTTTGGACTATGCTTGTGATGATACATTATTGACAAAGTTTGTTTGTTAGGAGCTTACAGGAGTATACTTTATGATGGTTCTATGATTTACCTCTACATTTTGTTAGATCTTTCACTCCTCTAGCGAATCTATTCTTAGTACATTTTTCTATGAACATTGGAACTAAAATATCATATGCACAAATGGCTAAAATGAAGCAAGGATTTAATGAGCGTCTTAGTGACTATGTTTTGCATTATAAGAGTAATCTTTCTAAAATGAACAATGTATTGGCTGCATTGGAATTGCAAGATCTATTTATCCAAATTCTCTTGCCTCCTCTACAAGAATGTGTGCTCTTTGATTCATTTGGTTCTTTTGATAATTTATGCCATACTCTTAAAGAACATGAAAATAAATTACTTTCTATGGGTAAGCTTAAGTATAGTGATAATACTTCCAATAAATCTAGTATCAAATTCTAAGGAAAATATACCTTTAAGAAAAAATCTAATGAGTCTAAGCCTAGTGTTAATGATGTGTCTCAACCAATAAATCTCAAAATACAACCTATACGATGCATTTTTACTTTATGTTCATATCCACCTCACATCTTGTTGCCTAAGCTCATTGAAAACAATCTAATTTCTCTTTTATCCCCTCTTGAGTTAGATCCTAATCGTCCTCGTGGTAAGAATTTTGATGAAAAAAGAATGTTATGATTATCATAGATGTAATGGGCCATTCTATTAATCAATGTTTTAAGCTTAGAAATTTGATTCAAGACCTTGATTAATACTAATGAATTTGAATTTCGTGAACCTACTATTTCCAAATCTACAAATGAAAATAGAAAAATTAAGATTTTCAATTATCCATTACCCAAACATGTCAGAGTGGTTCTAAAGTCTTCTCCTAATCACGCTTATCACTGATGATAAAATATAAATATTTTATTAAAATCTGAATGCAAAGATCTGTTATAACCAATATAAAATGAAATACAAATGTTAGGGAGTTTTATTTGATTTGTTTATACAAGCAAATGCAAGAGATAGGGTACTTACCTCACTTTCGCTTGTCCCAAAGTGTTCCTGGGCTGAAGAATGTGATGAAACAGAAACACTAACCGTCACAACGAACATCAGAAAAATATGAAGGAGGTAGAAATGCCTGGACACGGGCGCCTGCAGGCACCCAAGACCTCTATGGGGGTGTTGGAGTCTGCAGAAAGAGTTGGAACCTAGTTTCGATATTGTCGCTAGGGTTTCACACTTAATCACCTTTTGGTCGGTTGTATATTACACTTGGATTGCCAAGGTACTTGTAAGCCGGCACACAAATATCCTTTTACAAAACCTAAAAAAAGACATCAAATCCTAAAAAAAAAAAAGATGTGGGATAAGGGGTCAGATTGTCCTTAGTTTTCAACTAGTGAACTTACGATTGAGTGTTGCACTACATCTCAGACCCAATGTAGTTCTATGTGCTTGTGTGTGTTTATAGTGCTCCAAGGTCACCCTTGCGCCAATGACGCAAAGATAGCGGGCAATAGCTAGATAAAATGTAAATGTGTGGGATGGAATAGAATGAACTCCCCTTCTTATGCAGTGTGTATGCTGAATAATGAACCCAAGATTAAGTCCCTTTGATATGTATATATAGCCCTTGATAAAAATTGCACTCCCTTATTATGACATGTATGTTGTTTTTATATAGGGATCTCTTGCTTGAATTTATACACTAAAGACCCGACATGCCAACTAGTACCTCAAGATATAAGTGGGAAAACCAAAAAGACCAACCTCAAGTGTCAAAAAACACGATCAAACATAAAGAGGGGTACGGTCACCCAAGATGGACAAGAGTGCCCGAGCGTTAGTGTCTAGAGACAAATGACGACCAAATGAGTGGAGATTGACTGATAGGGATCCTTGTGATCTAACTAGAACTGGGTGTATGAGTGACAAGTGTGAAAGATAAAATAATAAAAAGAAGGAAGATAAAGAAATAGACTAGGCAGTGGGTCATCAGTGAATACTTTTTCTTACGCAAGATCCATATGTAAAACAACATACTTAGTGGTATAGTAAATAGTAGTAAGTGTGTGATTTTGTGTCTACATTTGCACCCCCTTTATTTTATTTTAATGAAATTCAAGTAGTGTAAAGGAAGTAAGGGACATACCTGAGAAGAGTCCGAAGAAGCCCTATTGCGGAAGTACATGTAGAATAAGAACATATAGTGTGGCGAACCATGGATAAACGTGTCAATCCATGCGGTGTAATGAGAGATGAGGGACCATTATGAGGAGCACTAACTAAAATATATGATTTCGATATTGAGTGATTGGAGGTTTTGATTTTTTAGTTGATGGAGATGTGTTAGGGTAAGGAGTGATCAATTCCCAACCCTACTTTTGTGTGTGTGAAAAAATGAGGATTTGGGCATCCTGCCACCAGAGAAAGAGAGTAGGGAGAGAGGTCTAGTTTTACTCTCCAACTTTAACTATATCCTCAAAAGGTCTAGCCGTTGCAAACGGAAAAAGACCAAATTTTGTTCATTTGGAGCCATTTTGATTTATTTCGATCAAACGTGAATAACCCATATAGGAGTAGTATAGGAAAGGAAATGATGTCCCATTTCCCCCACACCAAGGGGTGTCGCTGCAATTTTTATGAGATGGCTTCCATATTAGGTCATTTTGAAGTGATAGAAAATGTAGAATAACTTCTCATGTTAGGTCATCTAGGAAAATGGTGATATAACTTCCAAGTTAGGTCATCTGGAAAAGTGGCGATATAACTTCCAAGTTAGGTCATTTGGGAGGATATATAGGCTATGTTGTGTTGATTGTTTGATGTGATTTCAAATAGTAAAATATTTTTTTTGTCGATATTTGAATGTATGTGATTGATTTGATCGATTACTAGTGGAGAGATTTTACGTTTGGTTCCCCCATACTAGGTCATTAGGGGAAATCGTTAGAAAGTGGTGTGAAATGTTGTGTAATGTATGAGAAATTTTTTGATAATGAGAGAGTTAATAATGTAAAATGATTGCATAACAGTGTGAGGGGGATTATAGGATGCCCGGATTGTATGTCCCCTCTTTCGGCGAAAGGGAGAGTGATGATGAGAATAAACGTTGAGCTAAAAGTAAGCATGTAATGATGTAATAAACCATAATTTCATTTAATTTGGACATTTTACAGTCTAGATTAAATATTGAAATCGGCTATGTTGGTTTTACTTATACCAAATATTGGAATTTGATTTGGCTATTATTGGAATCCAAAAAGAGGTTTTTTGGAATTATATATCATGTATGAGGGATTTCCATTTTAGGGGTTTACATTTTTTTAGTAAGATTAGAAAATACTTATTGTATTAATTAATACATTTATAACTTTGTAATCCATAGTAGAATTCAATTAATTTATAACCTATTCCAACTTTATATTTATTATTTGAGAACGTGCATATGTTCTTCTCTTCCAACATTTTAGTAAGATTAGGAAATATTTAATATTGTATTAATTTACTAAGTATATTGTATTAATTTACATTTATACTTTATAATGCATAACACCCCCTCTTGCTTTATGAAAATTGAACTTTGACAGAGCCTCTAAAGGTAATCTAGGTCTATCAGGAACGAGGTGTTTAATTAGAGATCTGAGGATGACATATTAGTGATGGCAGCATATTTTCCTCTGAAGAATGGTTCGTGTAATGAGGCTAAGGCTCAAGCGCTCCTCGAAGGACTTAAAATGGATATCAATCTGGGTTGTGAAGCATTGGAAATTGAAGGAGATTCCCAGGTTATTATTAATGACGTTGAGCAAAGGAAAAGCTTTGTCTTGGAAGCTAGATTATTTTTATTTGCAATATACTCTATTGGTTAAACAAAATCCCTAAGTGGAATATTAACCACATTTTTAAAGAGGCTAATGGTGTCACAAACTATTTGGCCAACCAAGAAATTATGAAAAGCGAAGGAACTGGTCATTTTTGGGATAGCTAACGTGTGGGAAGATCTCCCCCAGACCATCTCTCAAGAAGAGAGAGAGGGGGCATTTAATTGAAGATGTGTTGGTTGTCATTTCATTCTCCTTCCCTCATCGGCGTTGGTAGTGTTGTTGAGCCTTAGGTGGTTAGTAATGGCAAGTCCATTGCTTCCCTTCCTATTTTTGTAGGGGGCTAAACGGGAAATGGCGTTTGTTGTTAGCATCTCCCAAGCCCGTATCCGCGTCATCTTCATGGACGAATCTAGTGTTGTTTGCGAGGCCATCTCGAAGGTTTTTGGGGAGGATTATTTGGGTGATTCTGTGAGATCCCCGCATCAACTCAGAGGTTGCTTCGTGGTTTGTCTCTTGTCTTTTGTTGGTGAGGTAAAAAGTAGAGGAGACGATGATTATTGTAATGCACTTTATCAAGCTGCAGCACAAAGATAATTTAGTTGAAGCTTTGGTGGAGTATGGGAGGGTTCTTCCATTGTCAGTGGTGGTTCGAGAGGGTTTGGCTTTGGACGAGGCGAAGCAAGTGATTGCAAAGCTCGTAGCTCGTAACCTTTTTTTGATGCGTTTCACTTCTGATGTGCATGTGGCTTGCTCTAAGGGGCTTGGTGAAAGTCATAGGTTGGATAAGTTAGATTTACCAGGCTTGCCGGCTCCTGTGGTTCCTGCTTATGCGGGTGTGTGGCAAGTCTTCGTAGATTGTTGGGATCCACTTTTTATTTATTGTTGCGAATGGCTTAAGCAAGTGTTTCCTTGGGCAGTCGAAAGGATTCTATGCGGAGCGGTCTAGACTCCATGGCTTACCTTTTTGTCTTTGGCTCAGTGTTTTTTGGTGTCTTTATTCGGTGGTATAGTATTTGGTAATTGTTTTAGTATAGTCTTTGGTAGTCTGTTTCGTCCCTTGGCATTTTTGGGGAGTAGTGTTTTGCTCCTGGGATTGGTCTTGAATATCTTATATGTTTGTAACTGGGTAGGATCCCATCAATCCCCAGGTTCTAAGCTCTTGGTAAAAGTGTTTAAACATCTAAAAAAAAGAAAACTTTGTAATGCATAATAAATAATTAATGTACTATTAACATATTCTAACTTTATATTTATTGTTTGAAAACGAGCATATGTTCATTCTCTTCCATCTTTGTATTTAATGTTTTAAGAACAGACATATGTTCATTCTCTTCCAACTTTTTATTTAATGTTTTGAGAATGGGCATATGTTTATTCTCTTCCAAGTTTATATTTAATGTTTGAGAAAGGGCATATGTTCATTCCATGCAAGGCATAATATACAAGTTTTTTCTTTATTAATTAAAATATATTATGATGTTGCCATTTGGCCCAATAGTGACAAATTTGTGATAACTTCTGAGACCCTATATTAATATCATTTTTTACCTACCTCGAATCATATACTTGTGCATAAAATTTGGATGTGATTTATTTTAACTATGGGGTTACGCACATTTGCATGTTGTATATTTTACATATTGTTATCATATTATATATATTTGTGTCTGATTTTGCTTCTAATTTATGATATCAATAAAAAATGACAAATTTTTAATAATAACATGGATTTATTTGCATAGAATGAAGGTAGGAAATATGTTGTTATGAGATAAATACAACATAAAATGATGGTAATAAATAAATTGTTATGAGATAGACTACAAAATGATGGTAATAAATCCTTTGTTATGAAATAGACTACAAAAACAAAAAAATATTAATGAATTTTTATGAGATAGCGTACAAATATAAACTATTTTTTTTATATTTATTAATCAACATAATCGTATCAAGTAAACTCAATCAATCTGATTAATTGTTCTTTTAAATCTTTCCAAAGACTGACATAAATTTGGGTACAAACCCACATGATTTAACATTGTACATAAGTGTGTAAAAAAATTCTATCAAAATGCATTGTGCCTTCAAATTTCTAGTTGAAAGGAAATCCAAATAAAAGAGCCTCAGTTCAGTCATGAACAAAACATTTTGTTTCACCTATAAACAATATGTTTTCTGCTCCATATATTTGGGTGTGAGTGGTGGGAATTTGTTGCGTCTCGCACCTCCACTTTAGTCCCCACAGGTATGGTAAACAAGTGGCTGATTTTTGCATGAGACGACGATGTGTCTTGCACGAGACGACGATGTGTCTTGCACCTCCACTTTACTACACGCCTATGGTAAAAAAGTGGCTGAATTTTGCATGAGATCTCATGAGGCATCATATTGTGAATACCTTTGTTATTCAAAAGTTTGAGAAATCTTCTCTTAACAAAGACTTCCAAAAGGAAGCTGCCAAGTAAAGGCATAAACTTAAAGTGGAAAAAAGCATATTGAGATCAAGAGGCCCAACTCCTTTTCTCAGATGCACTGGTTAAAAATTGCGGATGACAACTCTAAGGAGTTATAAATTGCCTTCTCTATTCTAGATAGGTGGGTGATAGAGTTAAAGAAATATGTGATTCCAATTATCAACTGATTAAACTTCCTGATATCATGAGGGCCTTTGTGTGTCATTATTATGAATTTTTTGTTTCTTTGTCATCAACACCAACGTGCACATCAGCCCTCTTAAAACATCAAGTGGTTTCTTGCAAGCTCTAAGATTCAACATGTTGTTTATGATTGCTTGTTTTTCTTGAAAAAGCTTGAGGGAGCCACCAAGCCCTTAGCGTTGATGGCTTTCCTTGCGAGTTTTATCAAACCATGTGGAATAAAATCAACCTAAATTCGCACAAAGTTTATCTTGAAGTATTCCAAATCAACTACCTTGGCAAAATGATTAACCATATGGTAATATCATAGTCATTCTTAAAGTTGGGACCCACATTTCTCCAATATTTTTTATGCAATTAAATCTAATTTTAGTAGTTCATATTTATTTAATTGTGAATTACATTGTTTATGGGTAGGTGTATTGCATTGTTAATGAAAATCATTTTTAACGTAAAACAAACTAACAATTACCAATGGATTTTGTTAAAAATAAATTAAAAGAAAATAATTGGAAGCAAAGTTCATTCTTCAAAACAATTACAAAGAAAATTAAAACAAAATAAATGGACAGCCTCAAATGTGCTACAAACACAAACATCGTCAACACCTTTGTTGTACCCCTCCTATGTATATTGACAACTTCTATTACATATATTGATGCGCCCGAATTAGCAGGGAACTTGACAAGGTCATAACTTGAGCTCCGGGTGTCCGTTTGGGTCCCTTTTTTTTTTAAACCACGTGTTTTGATGAGACGAACGCAGCGGCAACCCGCCCTACTAGTTGGGGCAAGTTTTTCGAAACGTTTTCGGGCCCTAAATCCGCCATCTTGAGGCCGAAAATTAGGATTTAAGTTATAGTTTGGTTTTTTTCCTATTTTTGAGCATTAGTTAATTTTAGTCTATTAATTGCATTGTGAGTTAGAAAGTTGGCAATTCCTCTAATTTAGGGATGTAGAAGATGCGTGGCAATTTCTGTGCCCATAGGAATAAGCATGCGAACTTACTAAGAATAGCAGGTTCTAGTAAACTGCTAAAAATAGTAATTTCCGCCACCTAGAGTAGATTTAGTCAGAGTTAGCTAGAGTTTACTTGGCAACTCGAGTTGGGAGTTATTTTCCTATTTAGGAAACATTGTAATTCATTATTTGGAACGAAGAAGGAGATCTATTTTCTTTTGGAGTTCATTTTATTGCAGTTTATCTGGTTGTTCTTAATTTGGAATTTTGGCTACATTATATATCAATATTTTATGACTTATCACAATTTTATAGAACATAAACATGACAAGTTGTAGACACTCAAATTCAAAAATTCACTCTTAGACACTGCTAGTTTTGACAATGCACTCTTGTTAAGATAAGTATAACCTTTCCTTTCCCGCTTAGCACATTTAGAGGTCTTTTGTTTAGCTTGTTCATCCTTGCACATTGATATGTCGTCAAATTTTGAGAACACAACACATAAAATCCATAGATGAACACCAAGCAACAAGTCCCAAACTTTAGTTTGCATGTTTTCCTTTCCCGGGAAGGGCCCGCACAAATTGGTCAGGATAGTATATTTGGTCATGACCGAATTGTAAGGTCTTGGATTGACATGTCCTTCAACTTTGCTTTCAAATTCATATCGTTTGTTGGGTCTTATAGTCTCTTTGGGTCAACCTTTCATCGATAAATTATCTATGGAATCCTATATAGGCATTTAAACACTACCTCATCTGCTAACTTGGAAATCCTATGGATCTACATTGATACACTCACTTTCTACACTTGCAAAAGGCACACGAGGATCCCTAAATATCACAATAGCACATCTATAGTCATTAGAGAAACAATCTCTACAGGTCTAAAGCTCCTTACCATGTCAATGAAATAATCTCTCTCCTCTAAAAGCACTCAAACATCCCTTCCTCAAATTATCTTAGTAAGAGAAAACTCAATTTATGCATGGTCAAAGGTGGTTGCCAAACTTAGTTGCATTCATTCAGATATCACATACTAGGTGGAAAATAACATCCGGTTTGAGGCCCCTTCAGAGTAGTGCCAATGTCAACAATGCATGAGGGGTGTCCTCAACCCAATTAATGTTTTCTTTGTAAGACTTCTCATCCATGACTAGGGTTTGAGATGATGATCAAAGTATCCAAAGAGCTTCGCGTGATGATCACAAACTAAGGTTTGACTAGGATAGAGAATTTAAGACAACTGACAATTTTAGAAAGTTATAGAGCCCATATCTGAGCAGGTCCAAGAACATACAAAAGGTGTAGGACCGAACGATATGGCCATGGTAGATTGGTAAGGCCTTGCCTCAATCCATTTTCCAGTGACAACCTCCAGAAAGAAGCTTATTCTACTCTAGATCACCTTGTTTTTGTTGTGCATCTTTTCAGAACCTTCCAGAATAATCAATAATCAATTAAGTGCACTCATTCCTTTGTATTATCAAGTTTTAATCTTGTTTAGCATATCAGTTACTAGTATAAAAGTGTTATTTTGATTGTAGTAATTAATGTTGCAAGTTAATTAATTAGAATATCTACCTGTTGCTAACCCTTTCATCCTTAAGTGTACTTATTTCACTATAATCAATTAGGTTTATGTTGAATCTAATTAAGGTGTAAACATGTTAAATCTGGGACCCACATTTCTCTAATATGTTTTATGTGATTAAATCTAATTTTAACACTTTATATTTATTTAGTCCTGAATTACATTATATTATTTATGGATAGGTGTATTACATTGTTAACGAAAATCATATTCACCATAAAGAAAGTTAACAATTACCAAAGCATTTTGTTAAAAAATAAACATAGAGAAAATAATTGGAAGCAAAATTCATTTTTCAATACAATTACAAAGAAAATTAAAAAATAAATAAATCAATTTCCACTAATGTGATACAAACACAAACGCTGGCAATATCTTTGTTGTGCTCCAATGCATACTGAATTCTACTAAATATATTTAAATATTCTACGGCTTACCACAATTTTATAGAACATAAACACGACAAACACTACCTTTGTATTATTACATCAGAGGCGTGTCTACCCCCCGGTTAGATCTGAACGACGATGCTCAGCAGGTTGACCAGCTCGTCATCCATTGCTCTCCAGCTATCATGAAGTAAATTTGTTCGTAGTTGTGTCATCTTCTCCATGATTGCATTCTGTTGAGTGTTCCCATAGCCCCATTAACATTGCCAAATATTGGCAAGACTCCAGTAACTCATAATGCATGTCATCCATTATAGGCTACACTCACATCATACCATTTGGCCAGTTAAATGAGTAAATAAGTACGACCAAGGACAAAGAGAGCAAGATAATGGGAAATGATGATTGTTGTAATTATGTTGGTGCCTCATAGAACCAATGCGAAGGGACCATGGGTGCTTGCCAAATGTTTGACATAATGATGGGATGAAAAATGTTTGATGAAATTACTGCAGGAAAGAAATCTGATGAAAATAAGATAGGATATCAGGTGCTGATTTGATCCCCCTCTTAGAAAACCATCTTCCTTTCGTTTGAGTCAACAAATCATGTGTCAGATCCTAAGGTGGAAAATGGAGCACACATTGGGAATGCCAATTGTGGCAATTTATATTTGATTCCCCTTACTATTTGACATGTAAAAATGTTAAATGCTCTTGTATCTCCCATTACACAACAACTACATTCATGGAGGAAGATATTATATATTAATGTACATAAATAACAACTAACAAAATGGGATAACATACCAAGAATATTTTCAAGCTAAAATTTAAGAAAATTTTAAGAGAACTTGTTCATTTTGATATTTATGTGTGTTGATATTTGTATACAAAAAATGAATATACTTTTTTCAACACTTAAAATTGTTAAATTAATCTAATATACGTGTTATACAAATATTACTACCCTATAATAATGTTTATGGTGATGATACATTTATGAAGAGGATTGATTAATCTAATAACTATATTTTCCTAAAGGTATCTCAACTATATAAAATAAATTGTTTTCCTTCATCTACTAGAGTCTCTCTTAAAAAATGGTTTGCACAAGCTTTGTAATCAAGATAATAATAAAAAAAAAAGCTACCTCTTAACATATAAAATGAGCTCCACTATACGTGTAATCTAATGTAGCATCAATAAGCTTGGATATAATTTAACCCCAATATTCTAAAGTCTTCTCTTTTAAAAAATTTTAAACAACTTTAAAATACAATAGGGATAAAATTGTAATGGGAGTTAGAAAACTATCTTTATCCAATATTACTTGTAAAAATTTGGTGTAAAAAAGTTGGAACTAGGAATGAGGGTTTGCAAGAACCTATCTCATATTAAGCACTATGGCTCATAACTAATATTTACACCAGCTAGAGGTTGGTATTTTATTCATTGAGATCATTAATGTTAAAATTTGACATTAAAATGAATTTCAATTTAAAATCTGTAGATTGAACAATTTTTGATTCCAAGGAAGAATCTGCCAGCATATCCATGCCTGGATTTCGAGCCATTATCTCCAATGGCCCTTGTTTGGTAGGTAGGTTGGATATCTTCATCCTTGTGTATGTGGTAATCCTCATTTCTTCGTCATCCTGTTAGCGATTTTACATAGGCCGACGGGTGGGTTAATTAAAATTGGGAAATTAATTGGGATATATTGACTCCCATTATTATTAATTGATGAAAGGCATGGTTAATGTTCACTTGGCTCTTTAACCCAAATTCTGACACATCTCCAAGCTTCAAATGGTGCTTGCCATCTCCTTCACTTAGCTTCGACCTGCCTTTTAAACGCACTTCAATTGGAGATGATGTCTTATTGCCATTGAGTAACACCTTAGGTTACGAATTGTTTAGTTACATGCATCCCTCAAACAGTATGCCTTCTTTTAGCAGTGCAGATTATGTTTCTGTACTTTTATATTCAGCGTTGACCAAAGGAACATGATTTGCTGAAATGTGTACTGGCCGCTGCCACTAAATTTGTAACTTACAGGTTGAAGATAGAACGGCTATTTTCAAAACCTGGACTATGGAAGGGTTTCCCTTTAGATGCAGAACTTGCTTCTCTGCTAATGCCATTTAGCAGCTGATTGCCACTTGGTCCGAAAACATGCTAAAGATACAAAAATTGGTGAGAGGCTCTTGGTGGAAGAACTCAAATTCTAATCACCTGGTTATGAATGATCCTTTGAAGTTTGATTCTAATCCGGTTGAGGTCTCTGTTGATCTAGAAGATATCAGAAGTGCATACAAGTATGTAATAATGTTTCGGATCACTTACCCAGTTCCCCTAGATCTTCGGAACATATTGAAGTTTATCAGGGCCAGTATTGCACACATACGATATTGCTCCTCGTACGGTACTTCTAACGTGGGATGACATTTGGAAAGCTTGTCAACCTTTGGAAAAATTATGACAGTTTTCTGATTCCGTTTTCCTTTTTTTTATAGCTAAGGTCAAAATTGTAAGGGGCTTCAACATTGAGATATGTTTGACTTGATATAGCTGTTTGTATGTAGGGACGTTGTCTTATATACTTATCGCAATTGCTGGTAGAGGTTGGTTTGCTTTGATCCTCATTGTCTTATATTTTTCTCCTAGATTTGTAAGCGTTAGGGTCCCCTTAACCCTTTTTCACCACTAATAAAAAAATATAATAATAATAATAATAACAATTGTACCTCTTAACATATAAAATGCTCCACTATATTGATCTAACATAGCATCAATGAGTATTATAGAATTTCACCCCAATATTAAATCTTCCTTCTAATAATAATTTAGACATATTTAAAATCCAACAACCATAAAGTGTCAATGAAGTTATGAAAACTATCTTCTGTCCAATCTTACATGCCAATGATTTATACAAAAATTTACAACATACCATTGAGCTATTCCCATTTTTTAGGACGTCGAAGAGGAGAGGTTGAACCATCTCAGAAAATCACTTTCATCCCTAATATGTTGCGCAACAGTGATAAACACATTATGAACATAGGCCAAAAATCTATAGACATAACAACTTATAGCGTTAAAGGAATGCGTCATCCAAACCATGCATAGTTCACATTTATCCATGGAAGACAAAGCCATCAATATGAATTTTATCTAAGATTTGAGACTTCACTCCGCTCCTCAAATTTACTCGTATATTCTATTTCACATATCATTCATGGCTTTGATATAATCATTAGTGTTTGAATCATTCATGTTGTTTCTTATATTATTATTTATCATTAGCAATGTACACACCGTTATGTTTGTTGTTTGAGTGTAATGATCTTCTTTACACAAATCACAAGATTCTCCATCAATAATGTTTAAACCGTTATACTTTTTGTTTTCTTGTAATGTGTACTATATGACTACAAATCTATGGGTTCAAGCCAAACTCGTTAACAATGATCAGAGTTAGGTCACATCTATAATTTATGTCATAGGTTGCATGCCTCTAACATTGACATTGTATGTAATTGGCAATTTCAAAGCCTACACAAGACCGCCATGGGACACCACATATCCAAGACATGTTCTAGTTCCACCAATAACAAGAGGCATGCATCATCAAGTTCCTCTCAAAATGGCATCAATGTTAAAATTTGACAAATCATAGGGACTCTCCCTTGTCAAGGAAATTGTTGATATAGGCCACACGAAGAAGAAAGGGCTAACATTTACAACCCTCTCTTATGTGGACATTCTCTTGAAAACATATGGATTTTCCTAGTATTTTCCTACGATTGATACAAGTTATAAGAAGATGAATATGATCAAGCTCAAATACAAGATGAAGCACATCCAACATCGTGCCTCCTTTGATACATCTTATGCAAGAAACTCCATTACATCCTATACTCTTATGCATAACATCCGCACATTACATATATCTTTAAAAAACTTAAAGCTTTACTTTCTGATGACAAGCACTTTTTTTTTCCACAAATACCTCTAATGAAACACCCCCTCTAATTAACATGCATGCTTGTATTACCTTACATACAAGCTACACTACAATGAATAACAACTTCTGCAACATACCTACTTGTATTGACAATGACACCAACTACTTACACCATCTTTTATATGCTGGTGTGGAAGACCACTACAAAACTGAAATAATTGTAGACAAAGATGTGCTCTTCACCATGATACTGAACTCAAACAAGGATCTAACAAGAAAAAAAATTGTAGAGAAAGAAATAATTACAATTGAGGGCACCCAAAATATCATCAAATAAAAATTATATTCTCATTTCTACAAAAACCAGGTGTATCCTACAACGAACATACAATGTACAAATATGCAGGCACCCACCAAATGTACATTTATACTTTACTCCTACTTAAACGTCATATCTATTGTTTATGCTAATTATCCTAAACTTTAATATTAGAACGATGAAAACTTTCTTCCTAACGACAACATTTGGTTGACTAATTGCATAATAAATCCACATGCCAAGAAAGAACTTAACAACAATGTCTTCCTAATATCTTTAAATTTTAATGTTAAGATGTTCAAATTTTATCAAAAAATGTTATACGCACAAAAGAAACAACACTCATTCATAAACTTTAAAAAAGTTTTACAAGGTCCTATTTCTATCAGAAAATATTTCCTGAAGCACAATTTCATGCACAATGTGGTAAACATTGTGGTTGGATGCCCAACATCAACCTGAACTACTACATCAGCGTAAACATCATAAATACTGCATCAATTTTATGAAAATTACTATTTTGATCTACTTTATATAAAAATTGTCAGATCGAGGTAAATTCTAGTTATAATAATGGGAATACTTACATTCTAATACTAAAATGACTGATAATCCTTTAAAAAGTTGTATTAAAGACAATTTTAGTATTAATGTGTACATGTTTTGGTTGGTTTCCAATGATTTTCCTACATTAATATAATTTCTTATATTCAATTCATCTACTACATCGTTCTTTTGAGTTATTTTCGACAACTGTTAAATTTACATCCGAAGGTCTCCGAATTATTCAGCGTATAAATTTATAAGGATTCAATCAGGTATAACTCATTGTCCCATTAAAGAAACTACCCAACAATTAGTTCTTTTACTCATTAACATCTATACCTCTTGCCTATTACAGTAGGAGGAGGAGAAATGTGTGGCACAGGATTCACTAAGAAAATGTAATGTGATTTGTTTCAAATTTGCATAATGCTTGTTTCTCTGTAGCCTCCAAGAAAATAGATATAATTCTTTCTCAAAGCAGTCCTAGGCTAACCTGTAATCAAATTGTTCATGCAAATCCCTTCCCTTGCAATGTCAGATTAATTTTTATTTGATCCTACAAAATTGAACATTCAACATCTATCCTATAGATAGTAAGTACTAACCTTCCAAAATAGTACCAACCTATAATTAAATGAAACATCCTTTCTTTTTTAAATCTTCAATCTATCAAATTATTATAATAAGTTTTTATTCAGTTGTACTTAAAAAACTAAGTAGCATTTGCTTGTAGTCATCACCCCAAAAATCTACAATAAATTTGGATATCTTCTATCAAGGACTTGACTAGCTAGCTTAACGACTAATTGCAACTTCTATACCATTACATATTTCATGATAGGCCAATACATGCATCACTAACAATGTTGTTGCAGATAAGGAAGGTATTAACCAAATGTAATGCCCCGTCCGGGACACAGCAAAACCAGACCAAAGTAAAGCAAAAATTTACGGTAATTTTTTTTTTGAAGGCGATTACTAACAATACTAAAGCTAATGATACCAAACTGATTTCCGAAATTATTTATTATAAACTAATTTGATCAACCCAATTACTCAACCACTAGCTCGAAAACAATTTTCATTTATTTAATTATTATTAGATTTATTAGGGACACCCCAAACTGAGTCTACACTCCTTTTTAGTTATTTAGATTTTCCCCTTTTATTTTATTTACCCACATGCACACCTCTTAAACTTTATTTTCCATTTACATTTTAAAACACTTGGCTTCAAAAGAATGTAGGGTTAATTGTGAGCCATAGGATAGAAGCTATCTCAGCCTTAGATCTAATTTTGCCCTAAACTTGCCCTAGCACATCTTTATCTAAACTTCTCTTTTGTTATGTCATGCTATTTCTCTCATTTTAGATTTATTTCTTCTTGCAGGTTGTGTGGAGGATCCATGGAAGCTTGTCCATTTCTTGTGTCTTCCTCCTTTGGTGATAGCCGCCTCCCACCATTATAATTCTTTTTTGTTTTTGTTTTTAATCAATGGATACATGAATTTCGTTGGACGAATGGGAGGAGGAAAGGCGGATCTAGAGGAAGGGCTGCGGTTGGGACAGTGGGATAGGAGGCTACGCCAGAGATGGGGTGAGGGCAGCGGCCCATGAAGCGGCGTGAGGGCGTTTGTTGGGGGTGCTGCGGGGTCGACAGGGCGGACAAGGGTACAGCGTGGCCGCGGAAGGGGGGGTCAACAGTGCAGGGTGGGGAAGCCATTTGGAAAGGGAGAGGGGGCGCGGGTCAGCGTTTGGAGGGGCGGGGGGAGCAGGTACAGGCAGAAGGGGGCGAGAGGAGGCGCAGGGGCGGGCGGCAGCCGGCCCAAAAGGGCAGAGGAGATGGGTGGGGGGGGGGTAGCGCCCCCCACGGGAACAGGTTGCAGGGGTGCGGGGGGGGGGGGGTTTGGCCCCCCCGCCATTGTTTGTGTTTTTATTTGTTTGCGCAAGGTTTGGGGGGGGGCCGAACCCCCCCCACCAAATTTCTTTTTTTTTCTTTTTTTTTTATAATACAGATTCATATATATGTGTGTGTGTATATATATATATATAATAATCTATTAATATAAGTCGTTTTCTTTTTTTATATATATATTAAAGCATGGAGAAATCAACAGCAGATATAATTCTTTGAAGTTATACGATTCTTATCTCATCTTTTCACTTAAATATTATCGTTCTAAGGAATGTCTATATCGAATGCCCTGGATATGAGAGAGTTTTCTGATATATACATATTGGAGTAGTTCCATAGACACAGATTGATAAGTAAACCCATGTTAGCTATCATTATCTTTTTACAACAAAACTGAATTCATAATTTTATTAAATAAAGGGTGTATAATATACAAATATTACTAGCTTTGAACCAAAATGCATTAGTAATCCTCAAATACATTTAAAATCCTAAAAACAAGAGTGAAAAGTTCACTTCACTTTGAAGGTTAAAATATCAACATACAAAGCCATCTCTCAAGAGAAGAAACCACTTATATTAATCATTTCATCCCAAAGATCAACCTTCAACACCGAATCAGGATTAGATTTATTTATCAAAACTCTTGCTATAGAAATAATTTAGATTTTTAACATGAGAGATATTCAATAAAACAATAACTTTTTTTTTAATAGAAAAAAATAAAATAAAAAACATACTTTTCAATAAACCAACTTTCTTTTCAAAAAGGACTTCCATCACATTCATATTAAAAGATCATTCGTTTTACAACATATTGCTTTTGAAGTAGCTTGAGATCTAAATCACACCATGATTCCAAAATGTTCAAAATACATAAGGTTCAAAAAATCAAGTTCTCTTTTCAAGAATGAAGCAATATTCCAACAACATATGTTAAATCAAGATTACATGAGAATTTCAACTCTCAAGACGGAAATTTCCAAGACAAGAAGAGAGTCAAATAAGACCATGCCACCAAATATACTTCAACACACTTCAAGGACAAGGCCCCAACTTCGAATGCTATACAAGGATTCAACTTCAAGAGAACAAGGCTTGTTTAACCTCCCAACCTTCAGGCATCATTACATGCCTTTCCAATGGTTGGAAGACATGCTAGCCTCCCCCAAGCCCATGGGAGAGAGAGCTAGCTTCCACAACTTTGAGCACAAGATCTTTAGGGGGACAAACACCACAATACACTCACAAACAAGACCAAACCATGCACGAAGGAAAAAAAAAAAAAAAAAAAAAAACATTGAGCAATAAAAGAAAAGAGGAGAAACCATATTCATCCTCTAAATTTGGGGAAGAGTAGATGAGATACCCGAAAGTGACATAAGGTGTGATCTACAAAAGAATGCACACATCAAACTTCCTTCTCCACCTTATTTCTCCGAAATCAACAAGATCCTCCTTATTACTCCATTCATTCACCAAAATCCTTCTTGGGAGGATTTTCAAACCCCTTGGGTTTCCTCTCCAAGAATGGGAAAAGGGTTCAACCAAATGAACCCCTTTAGCCACCTCAAACCATATGAGGGGAGTAAAGAAACCGACATGGCTTGCCCATCAAGCCATGATGTTTGAGAGGGAAAATCCCTCTCTCTTCCCCCCAAACAACTCAAACATCCATCAAACCATATGATGGATGGAGTAAAAAGCAATACAACAAATATAATCAAGAAACAAACTATACTAGCAACTAAACAAATAATTTCAACTATGAGCAAGCTAAGATTGAGTAAGGAAACATACCACATAAATGAGCTCAAGAGGTTACCTCTAATAGCTCTCCAAAACAAGATTTTGCAACCTTCTTCCTCAAGAAATCCTCAAGCTCCAAATTTTTCAAGTACCAAGCCAAAGCTCCAAAAGAAGAACCAACAAAAAAAAAGTCCCTCACTATTCCCATGGATGGGAATTTGAAGAGGAGAAAGCAAGCATCCTTACAAATGAGGGGGTGACATGTGTCACCCCTCTCCCTCAAAAGGGTCAAAGATGCCAAAACAAAAGAGAGAAAGGGTGAAATTATCTTTTTGCTCTCTTCTCCCAAATTCCCTAAAATGTTAGCAAGACAAAATAAGAGCAACTTTTAATAAACACTCAAATCCACATCCCTTACATGGATGTGACCAAACAAGTGGTAAAAAGAGAGGGAAAACTCCCTCAAGCCTTGAAAATAAGCCCCCCTACCCATTAGGTAGGGTCCAAGGGCTCATTTTTGTGTTGGGGGAACTCCCAAGCTACAAAGGGGTCCCCAAAAATGCCCAAAATACCCTAATTTCGGGTTTTACATTTTTGGCACAAGGGTAGAGGGTGTGGGGACCACCCAAGGGTCTCACATGTGACCCTAAATCCTTGTGATTAAGATACACATTAAACATAATCAACAATTTAAAAGAAAGAGGAGTTATTAACTTCCAAAACAAGTTTACCTCATAACCAACTACCCTAACGAAAATTATTAATTCAAAGCACAATACATTACATACATTGGGTCACTCATAGTGCCCAAAATGATAATCACCTATACTAAGGCTTCACATAGAGAACATGGCTAGAACTCAGCCCGTGGGCTGCTTGTGCAAGATTGTGTAGCTAGTCTGAATCCCACGTTCTCCTATAACCTGTCACCTGCACACTCATTGCACACATTAACCGCATCTGTCCAATACAAGAGTAAACTAGCTGCTCACTAAGCGAATAGATTCAAACATGTAAATTAATGATAGATCACCATCATCAATGTGGAATGCACAATCTCACACAATTCGTCGTATGTTAGGTATTACAATACATATCATGTCATATCACCATGTCATCATGTATCCTTATCAACAAAATGAATACGTTACAAAATCAAGGTATGTGACTAACTAATTATCCAACATGTATCAATTTGACCTAAATCACATAGAAAAGTGTTAGTGTCCACAATATCAAATAAAAGGTGTCAACCTACTAATCTAGTTAAATTAGCGCTACGCGCTCCAAATCACCATACGTGTTCATGAAGGCAAACCAACATATCCAAAATCCATAACTGTGGTTTAAGAATTCAGCAGATCAAAGAGGCTTGAAAAAGTGGGCACTACACCAAAATAAAGAAAAACACTTAGAAATTAATAGGCATTCCCACTCTAGCCCCCTCCAATAGTGGAGGGAAAATATGTATTTTGTTTAGATCAAATAGTCGTAATGGTCATTGTATCATGCATATAAAAAAGGAACACTTAATTTTAGTTCCAATAGATGAAAATGTCTATCTTCTAAATGAAATAAACCAATTAACTGCTACATTACATGAGGGTACAATCAAGCTTCAATATGGAACAAAGCTTCATTTGTATCAGTAGTCACATTTTTTTGCATGTGTTTCTATGGATGGTGTAAATATGATTGCATCTTATAGTATATTCAAATTTTATTAGAGTATAACTCTTTTCTCTTTATTTGATATCACAAAGACATTCGATGTCCTTGGATTCAATATAGAAATATTGTAGTCCATTTACCTGAAAAAACATAGCTAAATACAAAAATGAAGTCACTTACAAACACAAATGTTAACAATATATGCAAAATAATGGCCATAAAAACCATTTTATTAGTGGCACAACAAATGATGCATAACATAAGCTTAATGTCTAAAAAAATTATGTCTCATTTTAAACAACTTTGAACAACCTCATCAAGTTGAAGACACATATTTGCAGAGTATTTGATTTACCAAACTCAAATGAAATCTGCAACCCCATGTTTCCTAATTAGTATTGACCTCTAATATGTATCAAACCTATCATATAGACCAACAACACAAGGCTAATACCAAGTTTATTTAAATTTTACTACTATAATGACAAAATTACTAAAAACAATTACATTAAAGACAATTTCAATAGTAATGTGCACATCCTACTAAACTAAATTTCAGTCAAAAAACATAGCACTACACAAAAACTCAAGAATTCCAAACATAGCTTATAAAATCAAAGGAAATCTTAATTTAATTTCTTTGTATTCAATCCATGTACTACATATTTTTTGGAATAATTTTGAAAAACTATTAAATTCCCATCCTTAGGTCTATGATTTGCTTGGTGCATCATTGTAATAATTATGTTAGATATAACTCTTAATCCCCAATGAAGCACATGGGAAAGAATTAGTTGTGTTGGTCATTGACATACATATCACTGTCTATTATAGAAGGAGGTGGAGAAATGTCTAGCCAAGATTCACTAAGAAAATGTAATTGTTAAAAGCACTGACAACGTAACTTATACTGGATTTTTTTTTACATTTCTTAGTACGATTTAGAATTAAACATAGTTTTATAGCTCTCACAAGTATTTTACATATAGTTTTTAAAATTTTAGTTTGTAATTTTTTGGAATCTTGTATTTAGCAATCCTCTGTCAGCTAAATGGAATACAATATTCCAATGTTGAATCTACATACATTATATGTTAATGCGATATGAATAAAAGGGAATATATTTACTATCTGATCAAACTTGACTATAATCTAAGGTGCAACCATATTTATATTATAAACTCACACTGATCATGTTGTTCCATTCAATATAACTTCAAATTAAAACTACTTATTACTGAAACCTCACAAAATGTACATCAATGAAATTTACATATTCGGTCTAAATAAATGTACACACTAAAATTCAAAACGGTGTAAAACACTACTACATTTAAACCATTCGACAAAAATACTTTAAATACTCACACCCCATCAATTTAATATGATGTATGTAGCAATGATCTTATTTGTAATGAATCCTTGTCTCTCTTCAATAAAAAAACTCCCATTTAATCTATAGCACAAATTCATCCTACTCAAACAAATACGAATTTATTAGAGAAATTTATGAGAAAACCAAGGCAATTGTGTTTTTGTACATTAAACTACGGTTTCTCCAAAACTATTTGTTCCGCCAATCATTCAAATTTACGAAGCTATACCTTTAATACATTGTATATACACCTCCTTGTAGGCACTTCGAAGATGACGAGAAAATTTGACGCCATAACATCCCATATTGGAGCTGACTGTACCCACATACAACTACTATTTGAATGCATACAAGAACACTACATGGACACCACGCATGTAGATAGTGATACAATCTACGCAATGCTGGTTACACAGCGGAAATTATAACAAACACAAAAGGCACTGCAGCAAGCAACCATTATCAGTGAAGATACCATCCAGATCCTTATGAAACAATTCTACAAAGAATAATATAACCCCACCCCCCCATAACGAGAAACCGCCAATATAAGACACTGCCAGCCTCCACATGTACATACAACAAACTATAAAGTTCATGTATTAAGTTTCATTTTTAAAAGTTTCATTAAATAACCAAAAGAGTAGTGCATTTGTGCTTTGAAAATGAACCGTTAAATTGGTACAATTTTCACTATTTAGCTTTCAAACCCAGAGAACATTAAAAAAATTGTGATTTTTAGACTCAAAGTTTAAAATCCAAATGTTATTTACTCCATTTAATTCACAAAATAGTCAATTCACACGCAAAAACAAACTTGACATTGACATAATTATTATTAATATTGTGTGAGATGTCAATTTCTTCGAATACAAGATCCACTTGCAGTTTTGAAGCTTTACTAGGAATATACATCTACTAGCTATTGCATGATTTATGTATAAATGAGTTCCTTCCCTGTTTGTATAAGTTATATACCATACATATAACTGCATTTATACAAACTAAATAGGATTTTCATAATACATACCTAAAGTGTAGTGCGTTATAGGCCACAATGCATGTAATAAAACCATTATAGACAAGCAACTTTCATATATCATTATTTATATGATTTCTTTCCAACCTCCATACAGGAACTCTAAATATGGTGACCAATTTTGACATCATAACACCACGTATTACCACTAACTGTAGCTACATCCAACACCTGTTATCGAAATGTGCAGAAGACCACTACAAAAGATACAATTTACGCAACGATACTCACACCCAAAAAAAACACGCACAACAAGCACTGCAACAAGCATCCATTGCAAGCGAGAACACCATAAAAATCCTCAAGGAATGAGCCTATACCCAATACTACAACGCATACACATCATAACAATTGATGTGCAACAAAGGTCCTTTTCTACACATCACTCATACGACTTTGTTCACAACCCATACATAAAATAAATATATTTGTGAATAATATAGTAATAAAGAGAAACGTTCATCCTATATTGGTCATAATGGAAAACTTATTAAAAATTAAAATGGTTTTACCTAACAAATACCAACTTCAAATTATGTTGAACACTTACGTTAGTGGGTTTTCAAATAAAACACTATACCTATTTACCTATTGTTGGACACCTAAATTGTCTGAAAAAGCACATACCCTAATGGTTACCTACCCTTTTTACATTGCATTACAGAGCTTTCCCAAAACACTTTCTTGTCACTCTGGAACACATACTGATCTCTAAACTTCAATGCCTCGGCCTAAATATAACATCCAAATTTCACATTCATTAAATTGTTATACAAAAATTTAAGCCTTAAACTTGACACCCATTTAACATCCCATCAACCCAACCACAATTTTCCCCCACCCCAACAACCTGCTCATGATGTACATAGCCCACTCAATGTGGTGGATGTACCATCTAAACTGAGCATCTGAAAATTGATATCTCTAGAAATAGTTTATCTTGCAAACTATTTTCCTACCACAAGCACCAACCCATGTCGAACACTCCCAGCCTTCACATCTACATACCACAAACTTTAAAACACATTTTAAAAAAAAAAATATTACAACCTATGGCTACAGTACCTTTCAATTAATCAACCTAACTTTTAAAAACAAAAAATTAATTGTTTACCAACTATTAAAAAATGTTATCATATTTGATTCATTGTTGGGTTACGCTTTTATGTCTTTACCTAGCCTGCTTAAAATTAAAATTTGCCATCAGCTAACAAATTTTGTAGCGCCAAACCAAAAATAAATTCAACCACACACTGCCTCACTTATTAAATTCATTAAAAGCATAACTACACACACTTTAGTGAAGCAACCACCACCCTTCTTCACATAAACAAATGCCTATCACCACAAACCAAACTAGCAACATGTATGCTACAAAACTACTCCCATGTAAACCCCAACCAACGTAGACTTGCTTCCCCATAAAGGGACATAACTACACCAACCCCCAAACATCTATTCAAAAATAACCAAAACTACTACAACTCGTATCAAACTTACTAAAACCAGCACACACACCAACCCACACTTGCATACCCCACTTCCACCATTAAACCATTCCCCAAACAAATCATTACACCTACCGCATAGGATCAACACCCACACTCACAATGCAAACATCACCACAACGTTATTAACAAAACACACAACCCTAATCCTTATAAACACCAAAAAAAACCCACCACCCTGATTACGCTTTACCCTTCACCTGCAACACCAATACAATCCTCCCACAACCATCAACATCTTCCACACTGCACTTTAAGAAACTTAACAAAGTTACAAACATTAAATTGGTACCTTGCATTACACTTCAATTCCTAATGACACATCAATGACATAATCTTGCTCCTCTCGGAGCGACCATTAGTATATTGTTAATATGTTATTAGTACGGTAGCATTAATATTATAATTAACAATTGTGTATGAATTGTAAAGTATGTTTGGAAGATGTTAATGTGTAAGTTATTATTAATTAGAAATCATTTTAAGATAAGTTGAGAGGACATTAGCAAAAGTTATTGTTTTTTTTAAATTGAGAAGTGCACTCAATTGGGCACTAGATTACATAGATTGTCGACATCTCTGCTCATACTTTGGAGGAAACATATAGTGGATTTACAATTACAAGTAAGCATACAGCTAAAGTTACATTTGTTTATGAAAAATAATAACAATACCTTATTGGTTTAAAAGTACAAATAATAACAAAAATTTTCACAAATGTGAAGCATATAGTATACTTGCCTTAGACAATACTAATAATACCTAGATATATGTTAAATATCTTCCTCTTAACTTAGATATATGTAAAAATATATTCCAAAATTTTCCCTCTCTCAAAAAATTAAAAAAATTAATTACTTAAGCTTAAACCGGTGGGTCTTAATTATCGATGATTGTTTGTGTATTGCATGTTTTCTCACAATTGCTCGAGCTTAACATTGAAAAAAGGGGTTACATAATTCTATAAAAAACAAGAGTCGTGGTTTGTTTCAAACCTAATACGTATTGGATTTTTGACATTTTTAAAATTTGACCCCTTCAAGCACAAATTGCACTCATGTGAATGATGTGAGTGAGATCAAGATGATACAATGGAGCACAAATATCAAATGTTATTTGTTGCGTGCCAATGAAAGATTTTTATTCCCATCTTTTTATTTCCAACTTTCACTCTGCCTTATCTAAGAAATTAAATGTCATCCAATAAAAAATATTTACGAAATAAAAAACTAAAATAAAAAATAGCAAAGCTCGATTGGAGGATTAAATCTTTCACAACCTTACGGAAAAATACAAATTTTATAAACATGAAAAATAAAAAGACTGAAATAAAACAAATCCAAAAAGAAGGATAAAGTCATCTACAAAGTGACAATTAAGTAATTGTGATTGATTTGTAGAAGGTAGTGTGATTCCCCTTACAAGCCCTTGGGATTTGGCCTGCGCTAACAGATACCCAAAGCCTTCAACAATGAGCACATAAAATGTAGGGGCCAACAGGAACCCTTGGTGAATGGAATAGAACAAGCCGAAAGACTCAAAACTGTGGCCATTAATGGTGATCTGGGCCGAAGCATTGGCAGATGAATCTTTCCTTACTCTCATTGAGACATTAAGGATGGGACCAATATCCGCAATGCCATGCATTGCCTCGATATCTATTGTTTATCCTCTGGTTCTTCCATTCAATGGCGCGAAACACAGTGTTACAGGCTATCTTTCCTCCCTGCGCCCAATTGGGTGGACTCATTTGAGTGGAAGATTCTTGCCCACGTTGATATGTTCAAGTTCCTCGGTATTACCTTTCCTTTTCAAGTGTTGCTGACTGAGCTTTGGCAGTATGTGATTCAATGGGTGGCTAAAAATTTGGAGTACTAGATCACGAGACCGTTGTCCCTGGTAGGAAAATTTCAGAATTGTTATAAAGTCCTCGCAGCCACCCACGTTTACTATTCTTCGTTTTGGGTGCCATCCAAAGATTCTATTCTGAAACTAGAGAAGCTCCTCAAATCCTTTCTCTAGGCCAATGCCTCTATTGGCAAAGGCTTTCACAGAGTTGCTTGGGAAATTTGTTGCTTGCCCCGTAATTTTGGAGGGTTGGGCCTCATAAAAATTTAGCAACAAGGGCATGTGCTCTGTGTAAAATGGATAATTCAATGCATTAAGGGCCCTGAAGTGTGGAAAGTGCTTCTGTGCCATGGCATCGAGGAGGGCTCACCCTAGGGCCATCCCACCTAGAAAGGATTGGGGTTTATCAATATTCTCATTGCTCATGTTCCTGTTAAAATTGTGGGCACCTTTGTGCTCAAGAGTATCTAGAAATCATGAGAATACATCAAACCATGGCTGCAATGGAAAGGAAATGGCTTCCATGATGGTCTTTCCATTAATCATCAATATTTGTGGTGGTTGCCTGTCATACAAGCTTAGGATCGGTGTCTTACAGAAATCCTTGGAATTCCGACATTCAAGCTTTTCAAGCACGGAATTCATACCATCCAAAATATTTTCTGCAAACACTCTCAATCCTTGTTTTCTTAACCAGAGCTTGAAGCTCAGTTTCGGCTCGCCACCCATGATTGTGCTAGCATTACTGAGATCATCAATTTGGTCCCCGACCATATGTTGCATAAAATTTCAGTGCTACCCTCCCACCCTTGGTGGAAAAACTGGAAGGGGTATTTTGAAATCTTGTTTTACAACTACTCGGCTAGTAAGGGTTATCATTGGCTCTCCCCAAATTTACCCATGGTTGAAATAATCAACACTCATTAGGGGATGCATTCTTCCCCTTCATTTTAGGGAAGGATATTTGACATTGTTTGGTTTGTGTGTGTGGAACCAAAAATTGCTCATTTTCTTTAGTGTACTCTTCACCAAGGTCTTTGAATTGGCTCTCGCTTGGTTCAAATTAGGGTTTCAGCTCCCAAATGTTTGTTCTGCGGCCATTTGGAAACCTTGATACACCTCTTCTAGTACTACCCCCAGGCGCAACGTGCCTAGAATTGGGTTCATTCATTTTTCTTCCCTCTTAGACTTGAATGTTTTACCTGGCAGGACATTCTTCTATTCTTCTAGGAGATAGTCCTAGAATTCCATATATGTTCTCCCAGATTTGGCATGTTTTTGAAAGGGAAATTTTGTTTTGGTTATGGAAAGAATGAAATGCTTTTTTCTTTGCTAATTTTGAATTTGATCAACAATTCTCAATGTATAAAAAGTCTATGGTTATCTCCAATGTGCTTCTGCATATTCAAGTCCAGGCTAATAAAGTGGCCCTAGAGGTGGAACATCTGCAAACTCTTCTGCGGCATTGGGGTGATGCCCCATATAATGTCGTTAGGGAACCACCTTTTCCTTCTCGTCTTTCTGCGCTGAGTGGTGGCCGTTCTTGTGGAGGTCATTGGAACCGCTTTTAATGGTGTTCATTCAACCGTTGCTCACCACTCTTCGCGCAGACATCAGTGGATGAGTGTCTCCCCGCCAATTCGATAGCAAGGATGGGGCTCCCCCTTTCTCTTTAGCTCATATGGGGCTTTTCGGTGGCTCCCGAGCCATGCACCCATGATGAATAGAACCTACCACCTCTGCCCCCGCTACCTTCTGACAAGTTCCCCCGGATTCCTCTTACCATCTTTCCCATGCGGGCGACTGACAATGAAGAGGAGACCCCCACTGGTTCGGGCTGGGACATTCCTGACACTAGTAAGGACCCACCTGGTTCTGGATGACCTGACGATCAAAATCCTCCTCCTATTGGTATTTTTGCAGCAACAACTTGATTTTTTCTCTTCTGCTTTGATGTATTCCTAGGCTTCGCCTAGTGTTTCTTGTTTTCTCCTAGGCTCGACCTAGTTTGTTTGTGGCTTTGGGGCGTGCTCTCATACCACCCTCTTTTTGTTGAAAACTATCTTGTATCTTATTTCATTTAATATAATATAAGATCCTTTTCATGAAAAAGGATGGATAGATAATAAACTACTACATGTGTCACCAAAATAATAATAAAACTAGCAATCGCATGTGTACAATGCAATGTGAACGCCGAAAGGTATAAGTTATTTGTTTTAGAGGGATAGTTATGACGTTTTTTAGTTGATGTTGATAAGGGGTGTGATTGATTTTGATTGTGTAGAAATATAGATAAACCACTTCATTTAAATAACGCAAACATGAGGTCTAACCTTTAAAACAATTCAATATGAAAAAAGTGATATAATTTACAAAGGTTTGGATGGATATAAAAATGCTAAGAGAGATAATCCCAAGCCTAGCACATAGCCGTAAATTAGTGACAACCCTTTGAATTCAAGTATAGCTTAAAATAAAAGGAAAAAACCATACCCTCGTGAATCAATGTTTCTAAACAAAATTCAGACAAAACTAACCTTGTGATGTATCCAAACCCGTTTAATATTATAAAATCACAGTCTCGTCTACATCGATAAAGTCGAAAGTAGTGCCCAGGAGGTGTGTTGGTTATATAGTGACCTCAAAACTTACCTTACGTTGAAAGTGAAACACCTATCTAAACTCTACAAATTGCATCCATTAAAATAAACTTTCATGTGAAAATAATGAAATTCCTAGAGAGATTGCAGTAGATTTATGAACAAATTCTCAGCTACTAGACATATGATCAATTTGTTCACTGCATTGGTTTATACTTGTTTGTAAGTCTACTAGTTTAGTTATAAGAGTATTGGACCCTGTATTCCTCCATTCAATTCCAAGCAGAAAGGAAAAGACAATCAAAACAAAAAAAATCATTTCTTCATCTTCCTTCATAGTTATCTTTACATCAGAATCATGTATTTATTCATAAAAAGTGCATTATTGCTTTCCATTGAAGTAGAGCATGCAATGGTATACTTTAGCCATGGGATCACTCCAATGTCAAATCATTAATCTGCAAATGATCACATTCATAGAAGTATGAAGTTGCAAGAAGAAGCTATTTAAAGCATTCACAAAATTGTGACACCGGGTGAACAAGAACCCAAGTTCAAGCTTCTCCAGCCTCCCTCATATAGATGGCTGAGATCAAGAAAACTTTACTGGCTTTTCTAACTGGTAAAAATAACATATTAAATTTAAAAATCGCCTAAATTTACTATATTTTCCAATCTTACTATATTTCCCAAAATCTACTAGTACTAATTGTACAAATGCTATACATTAGAATATAATGCTTATATTTCGAAAAATGTACTGACTAATTCTATACTTACTAAGAAAAATCCCACCCCTAAATCTTGGCTGAGAATTGAGGATGAATTTGGGGAATTGAAGGTTGTCATTGCAATTACAATAGCATAGAGTTTCTTGTTGTTTCCATTATGTTCACATTAGGGGGTGCATACTGTGGAAACTCTATTGAATTTCAAACTTAGGATTTCTTTATAAACTCTTTTATAGAGGAGATAACTCTTATAATTGGGCTAAAAATGTGTTTGATGCAAGACTACAGTGGTTGTGCAAGAATGGAATTCAGTAGTGGAGAAATTCTTGGCAAGATGGTGGGACCAATTGTCCTATTCTTGTAGGATGGAACTGGACCTGTAACTTTCAGGTCAAGGATCAGATTGGTAGCTTCTTTTACTTACCTTCCCTTTACTTTCAGAGAGCAGCAAGAGGGTGTTGAGGTTTTATTATGAACCCCAGATCAGTGATTCCCGTGCCCTTTAGAACTCTAGACAGAGACTTTACTGTATTAATTAGTGATTGGTATACCCGGAGTCACAAGGTGAGACTAGTTCCTATGGGCTTCAATTTTCTCAAAGGAAATAGCAAAAGGATGCCTCTTCCTGATGCTCCCAATGATTTCTATGATAAATATTTCTCGCTGTTTATGAACAATGATGTGAACTGGGTGGAAAGATTGAATAGACTTCTTTTGCTGGTGGTTTGCAATGCAGATAAGTTTTTAAGTAAAAGATAGGAAGATTTTCTAACTCATATGATGGATTCCACATTACTATTGTAGAACTAGACGATTTATAAGGTAGGCAATCAATCAAAATTTCAAAAAATGAAAGCAGAGGTCCAGCGTTATTACTATTATAGGTAGTTTTCCAGGAATCCATTAATGAATTATAAGGTTCTTTAAGGGACGGAATTACAAACAATGATGTGATTTGAGTGGAGAGAGTAAGCAAACTATCTTTTAACTTTTGTAGGTTATCTACTATACATAATCTTTTTTTATTAAAGATAAGAAACTTTTTAAACTCAACCGATGGATTCTGCATTACTCTTACATAACCAGGCTTTTTCCACAATAGAAAATTGAAAAATTGAAAAAAGAATGTGGAAACTCAATGTTATTACAATTAATGGTAGTTTTCTAGGAAGCCAATAATGGATTATAGAGGCCTTTGAGGGATCAGATGCTGACAAATCATGTGCTCGCTACAATTAGAAAATTATAGAGAAACTTTGTAGAGATGGGAACTCTATTGCAAAAAAACTTATATAGAACTATATAATTACAAAACCCTTGATTGTAACTTACAGAAGAATTCCTCATAGGAAATCCGGAGGTTTATCACAAACTCTGCAACCTCTACAGCTCATTCTAGTCATTTGCAGCTACATACCAGTGCACTATGATCTTCTTCGGCCTCCATGGAACACCATTGACAACTACTGCAACTGAAGAACATGTGTTAAACAAACCTCCAATCCTAATGCACCTGCAAAAAAATTATTCTGATGCTAGAAGGTCACATTTAAATTGAAGAGCCACCGCTATCTATTCAATTTTTGGCAAGAACACAAGTTAGGATTTATGCATAAACATTGGAGTCTATCCTTTCCTTTTGCATTGTCACTCCTACCCACTTCTGCATAGATGTTTGATAGAAGAACATAAGGTGTAGTATTATTAGGATCCAATTCAAAAAGGAGTACTAAACCCATTATGTGCATATCCAACAATAATTGTTGTCCATGAGACTGCATTTCGTTGAGCATTTTGTCAAACAACCTTGTGTGTCTTTTGTATTCCTCCACGTGCTTCTACTTTCTTGATAGACTAGACTACTAGATTTGCTGGAATATTGCTTCAGTGAGATGGGCCATGGACTGTGTCGCATTGATATACATGTCAAACTATACAATGGCCAAAGACGGTTAGTTCCTTACTGCTACCTGGTGGAAGTTTCTACTATACTGTATTAATAAAATTTAATTGGCAAAGCCGTAGAATATTTGATGTCCAAAAGAAAGTAACTATGTTTTTCATAATAGTATTAATGGTTGTCCATAATTGCTTTACTTGTCTACACGTTTTTATTGTTCTTGGACACTTGTTGGCATTGTGCTTTAACTATTCACACGGTTTCCGCTTCATGCATTTGAAAGTAAGGTGTGATTTTAATGGTTGGCGACTTAGGTGGGCACTTTCAAAGATCCAAGTATTCGGCAGCCACCGCTATTTTTACATCAGGCTGCAAAAAAAAACAATTACGAACCTATACAGATCCGGTACAGACACAACTTGTTAACTTACTCGTTCCTTGCCTCTTGTTTGTTTTATTGATCTGTCTCCATAATTTTCATATGACTATTGTATCCATTCTCATATGCAATTTTGTCTCGTTTGTGTTTGCAATAATTTATGTGCACAATTGTCGCAAGGAATGAAGGATGTTCTTACTCAATATGTGTTGCTCCAAGCACGCCCTTGCCGATATATCTGCGTGTTCAGCGATTGGGACAAAAGACCTTCACGAAGCCCAGAAAAAAATAGGTGTTCTTCATGTGCCAGCACAACCAGCTCGCAAGAGAATTAAAAAAAACTGTCATGCACTGCGAATTCGATGGACAAAGTCATCTCTTACATTCCACGTTAAAAAATTTGTAGTAATTTAAAATCATGTTAAGGATGTTGAAAACCGTAGGCAAACTTGCTTCACATGCAATTTTCTTCTTGTTTCAATGGTCTCCAACTTCCATGCTATCTCGATGAAATGCAAACTTTCTAGAGCATCGAAATTTCTTCTGTCTAAGAAATGCACAATTTCTAATTACATTTCAATGTCTCCTATAATGGATTGGTGATACATCTCTATGGAAACAAACTATATCACCGATAATGGTCTTGTCTGCCTCAGGATGCGAAAACAACACGCACTCCGGCACATTGACTTTGTTGATATAAAACCCCGACAGTGCAGCATGTGTATAATAGCTCTGCACATTCCCAGTCTTTCCATTCTTCACCGCCCAAAAAAACCATTGGAATTCCCAACCCGGAAAACGTGAAAACGTCCAGACGGCCGTCAAATTTAATACAGCTGACGTGAGAATTCTGTTAGGAGTCTCGAGCAGTAGTAGTATGGAATAATCTCTGACCGCATGCCGGGAGTCGAACTCGGGTTAATTGCTTGAAAGGAAATTGTCCTAACCGTTGGACTACAAACGCCCCAGATACTGATGATTTGAATAGTTTTAAATTTGAAATTATGCCATATTACAGTGCACTGCTTCTTAGGAAACATACATAATGAATGAGGTATAGGGGTTATAATCAATCTCATTCTTTCTGTTTGCCAGAAGCAAAGGATGAGGCATTCAGAGTTATTGATAGAAATTAACTTCACAGACTAGCTGGAAGCCCCACACTTCGTACTGCGCTCAGACACAAAATGTGAACGATTATATCTTTTCTTTTCCTTTTTGCCAAACTATTCTAAATAAAAGTTGAGTATAGTTTTACAATTCGCTAGTGTATCGATATGAGAGTGGTGCAACGGAATCCTTGTGGGCTCTAAACCCACAGGTCCCATGATCGATACTCGTATCTGAATGTTTTAATTTAACGGCCCCGTGTTTTATTTTTCATATTATCTTAACACTAGCTGTGCTAATTTTCTTTTGTGCACTGTGATTCTACACATTCACCATAGTGTAGGACTATAAGCTAATGTTTGAATACTAATTCCTTCAGTATTGTTTTAGTGAGTAATAATAACTTAAGCTATTTCATAGCAAAGGGGTGGTGGCGCAGTTGGCTAGCGCGTAGGTCTCATAGCTAAAATATGTTGAGTAATCCTGAGGTCGAGAGTTCGAGCCTCTCTCACCCCAACTAATGTTTTTAACTTTTTATTTTTCCCCTTTATTTCTTTTATACTTTCTTCTTTATAATAATGGATTCATTTGAGTTATAAGGATAATTTCTTTTCTTTTATGAATATATAGCTAGTACTCATATATTTCTCGTCTTTATAATAATGGATTCCTCTCAGTTATAGGGGTATTTTCTTCTCTTTATGAATATATAGTTAGTTGACTCATATATTTCTCGTTTTTATAATAATAGATTCCTCTTAGTTATAGGGGCTCGCTGCGAACTAAACCTACTTTCTTTTGTTTATAAAACTTATATATTTCTCATATATATAGTAATGAATTCCTCTGAGCTATAGGGAGACTCGTCATGTATTAGAGCTTCATAGTTCCGAGATGGACTAAACCTCGATTCCTCAAAGTTACCGAAAAAAATAATGAATTTACTTTTATCATTTCTATTCATTACCAAAAAAATAATGATTTTATTTTTATCATATCTAGTCCGCACTTTTTAATTGTTGTCTCCTTCGTATCTCCTTTACTTTCTTCTTTTTATTGAAGTTCCTATCTGAATTTAATTTGGAGAAATACCATGCATGTGAATAAATGGGATTTATAAATCACATCGCTTAACTACGTTCACTCTTCTTAAACAATACTTCTATTTCACATAGACATTTTGGTGGCCATACAAGGTATAAGTTAATCTACTTTATTTGTATGATTGTTCACGAAATATAGATGTACATTTTCCAAATAATTTGTTTCACCTATTTTTTTCATATTACACCGTAAATTATTTTTGTGAAAAAAAAAACAAATATCACATTTAATTTATTGAACACTTTGTATTTATAAAAAAATGGTGGGATAACTACTACATGGTTGGCTCATGAGGATAACTTCGACTAGACTAGAGATACTTGGAATGGTTTTAATATGATCAATTTGTGCATTTGAAATTTCTATTTAATAATCAAAACAAATAATTTGGTTTCTTTAATTTATTTTGTAATACTTTAATTGTAGATGTTAGAATACTTAAAACACATTTATTTTTTCTTGGTAAGTGTTTTAAAAAAATATTCCTCAATTTACATGTGCTTCATATCTAGTTGATAATTAGTTACATTTTCCATAGAAATTCTTCCCAACAACCATAAATATAAAAATGCTAATTAATATCAATAATATTGAAATAATTGATCCAATTAACATTAGTCAAATTCCTACCTCAACATTTGTTTATGCATTTTCTAAATATAAATTAGTCTAATTTTGTTGTTGTCAATGATACTAAACCTTCACATTGTTATAGTACATTTTCCAAGCCAAATTACATACTCAACCACTCATTAAAACCTTTCTTTTTTCTTGAATGTGGTGTTCCTTTCACCACCTTCCTGAATTTGGATTTGGTGATAAAAAGTTTAAGGGGGAGAACCCCATATACTGTATACCCTTGACCCCCCATCAACATATAAGGCCACCTCTCATGAGGCCTCCTCAATCGCCTCTAGAATATGATTGATATGGGTCGAGGTTGTAATTAAGGTTGAGAAATGGGAGTGCCCAGGTTGACAACCCATTCCCTTTCCATGAATTCATATTTGTACATGGTTGGTATCTTGTTTATGACTCTAGAGTCTTTTCTTATATGTCATCCTCATATTTTCTCAGGTGCTTACACAATTAGAACTGCACATGGTATTAAGATTTATCTAATGCAATGATATTCTAGCAACTATTGCACTTTCTTATTCACCTTTTTATGTCACGTGGGCGCTAATCTACGTGTTTACGTTTTTGGGAAAAACGATTTAATAATCAAATCCTTGTAATGGTCAATGCTCCTTATGGTTGGTAAACCATCTAGTAAGTCACTAGAAACAATCTCCACACATTCATCCAAAACAATCTTCGCTTCACTTGGAAAATTAACTACCTTTTATAATTTCCTAACTTGCATGGGTTTAAGAATGAAATAAAAATAAGCTTTCTCCTTCTTTAAACCTTTTTAATTTTTATTTTTTTTGTAAAGCTATAACTTTAGCATTTTTGTTCACTTCTTCTTTTTTCTCTACAACATGCTCAATGTATTCTTCTTTCCATTCTTCTAAAGCCTATATGTGTTTTATATACCATCATGAGTGACCTTCCTATCTAACAACATATAACATGCGTCCATGGGCATAATGTCACACAAAACATTTTTTACTAGACCCAATCTCAAAATCAGCCAAACATTGCTTATATACCTAAATTTGATGTCATATTTGCAATCGAGACACCTTCTACGGATTTGGGTATATTATTCTTTTCAACCCAAACTTATAAATAATTTCATTTACACCAAATTATAAATGGTTCCACCATCAATAATGACTTTGCAATATTTAAGTCTTGCACAATGATTGGAAAAATACTTTTTCATTGTACTAGTTCATCAAACTTTTGTTTAGACATTATCAATACTCTCTTTACCATGAGAGCATCTCCATGTTCAATGTCTTCCACATGATCAAGTCTTGCAATGGATTCTTCATCTATTTTTGCAATATAAGTGATGTTCTCATATCTCATAGTGTTCTTTTTGTGTTAGTGGGAACTTGTTATCTTAATAATCAACTTATTCCCACATTTAAAACATGTTAATGTGGTTTTGTTTATTTTACTACCATGCCATGTTTAGGACATGATTATGTATTCTCTTTCAAGGTCATATTTCCAGTAACAATATTCAATATTTATTATAGGGGCATAACTTATGGTTTCAATACTAATTTTATTCATATTTCCTTTTTATTCAATTGACAACCAAAATCACAACTAGCACTATGCACACAGGGGTATGGCACAATAAGCTACCATATAGGTCTCATAGTTGTGTTGTGTTAAGTAATCCTGACATCGAGAGGTTGAGTCTCTCTCATCTCACTTCCATATTACAAATTTCTCTTCACTTTCTTCAATGTATGATGATTTTATTTTGTTTTGTGAATGGTGGAATTTTGGAGGCATACATATATAAGTGTAAAGGTAACACTCGTAAATGAAAATTTACCCCAAAATACATCGTAAATAATTGCAACATGAATGGATGGTGTGGGTTATTGTAATGTACAAAATTTTAATTTTGTTTTAATGAAAATTATGGTTATAGATTTAGGAGTAGGTTATCTATTAGTTATTAAAATAAATAAATAAAATGAAAATGATATCCTTGTGAAAACTTTAAAGTACTTGTCAAGAACCTTTTGCATATTTATTTTGTAAACTAGCACAATATTCCCCTTCTTCGATATTAAAAAAATATTTTTAATTTCACACTGCATTATGCCCTAGCAAAAAAGGAATTCAATATTTCTTAGCCAATCAAATTTTTGAATGGAGGCATGTTGTTCTCTTGAATTCAAGTATATAAACCACAATCCAATACCAAAATGTTGTTGTGTTATCCTTAACAATTCAGAGTTAAATGTACGACTGAAGTATCGATAGCATGCATATGTAAAATCTGGTTGTATGGTCAGCGATCTAAATTCAGTAAGCCCTGGAACTCCAAAGAGAAATTCTTCTACCCCCCAAACCAATAACTTCTTTCCATGGGAAACGAGATCTAGAAAACCAACCAATAACACAATTCTTTTTCAATAAATTAAATCATAAATTATATTATCTAATTTTATTGATAGTTACTTTCTTTTTGTATAAACCTATCAAAACTAGTTTTGAGCATTAAATTGTAATAATTATCAATAACATTATAAATTATCATTATATAGTAATCACATCATTTGGATGAAATGTGAAGAAGAACTAAAAAATTGTAATAAACTCATTTTGAGCATTACATACTAATAACCATCAATAACATCTTACTTAACAGTATATAATAGTCACATCAAATGGAAAATGGGAAAAACAACTACAAAAATATAATAAACACAATTTTATATATTGATTTGTTCCACTGTTGTTTGAAATAGAGAACATCCCTTTAAGATATATCTTACATCATTTACAACCCATATCAAGGCTAGTTCTATAAACAACGATGACATAAGTCACTTATTGTTTTTAAAGTCTTTGTCAAAAACCTTTGGAGACACCAAAAAAAATCTTTAGGAACTCCTTTGTTGATTACATTAACTACAACTGTAGTTTCACATTTGTAGGGAAATTCTCGTGTTTTCCAAATTGTTTCTAAATTTTTTAATAAATTTTTCTCCCCCTTTCTCGCAATGCTCCATACCCCCAACAAAACAAAGGATGCACGTCCACTTTAATTGTGTGTAGTAGTTTCATTGCTAGTTTTTCTACATTGGCATTTGTATCCAATGTAGACCATAATGATATTCGATAAAACTCTTGAGATACAATAGTAATAAATTGGGAAATAGAAATATGTGGTAAGATGTGCTCATTGTTCAATTGAAATGTATTTGCCTTTTTAGAAGCATGCTTTTGAACTAACAATCCTTTTAATTAAAGAACAATAAAATGTTTCTTTGGAGGCACTGTAAAAAGAATAATATTGAAACTTCATTATTAACTTTTATGTATTTCAAATACGATAATAATATTTCACGAAATATTTTTTCCTCTTTCCTTACATATATTTGTTGGTTGTAAATTTTCTTCAGCTATATCTACACATAAAAATTGAAATTAAGGTATATTTATCAAATTGATTCCAACTAATATTAACAAGTAAAAAATCTCATCTAGTTTACCCTAGTGGTGGGGAATGTGGGCTATATGTGGGAGGTCTCAGGGTTCATTCCCCGGGCTAACCACCTCTATAACTTGTCATTACTTGGCTATGCAGTTCCAGGAGGGTCAGCTGCTTCGGTGGCGGAGGTGGTCTCTCAATGTGGTGCCAAACTGGCTCGGTGTTCAATGCGACGGGGGTCAGGGTCAGGCATGAATCCTATGTTCAATGTGATGAGGCATGTCTGGCATTGCGACACGAGAGTTATTCGAAACCACTTTTCTGAGCAAGGGACTAGAATTAGTGGCCTCCTTGAAGGTGAGAAAATTGGAAATTGAAGGGGATTCGTTAGTAATTGTCAATGTAATCATTAAAAGGAAAGATATGTCTTAGAAATTGGACCTAGGAATCAAAAAGGTCCTTTTACAACTTGGGAAATTCAGTGCTTGCAACATTAAGCATATGTTTCAGGAAGGTAATCATTGCGTGGAAAAGTTGGCGAACGTGGGGATCGAGCAAGCACAATTAGAGAAAGTGGCTTTCAATGCCAAAGCGTGGGAAGGACTGGAGATATAGGTTTCACGCGAGGCGACATTAAGTGTTTCCACCGCCTAATGGTGCGCTTGTGTGAAGCATTTGGTCTATTTAAAGATGATGTCAAGGGTCTCTCCTTGCATATGTTTCCTTCTTTTTTGCTTGCTATGGCTGCCCCACATCTTCTGCATATTTCCTATAGTTGTGAATTGCGTGAGATGGCGTTTTGATCCAGGATTACGAATAACCGGTTAAAGAGAATTTTTTAGATTTCTTGCGTGGAAGAGATGGAAGCCATCAAATCCATCTTGGGTTGGTGATTTCCTATCTGTGGAAGGATGGCCATGCGTCAATAGTGGTGTCGCCTCTGTGTTTGTGGAAAACTTGTTGATTATCCGTCATTCAAATTCAGATGCAGTGAATTTGGCTTTACATTGGCTTCGACCTGAGTTCTGTGGAAATCTGGCCTCTGAAGTGGCGAACTACTACTTGGTGTTCTGAGCTATGGAGGATTCGTTGCAGGGTGTGTTGGGGGTGGATGTGGGTGTCTTCAAAGAGCTTGAAAAGAGGTTCAACATTCTGTTGGCTTTCACTGAGCGGCTGGTGGTGTATGCCCGGGACTGTGCTGCTAACCGTGTCCACCTCATGCTCCCTAACATGCAGGCCCTTAGTGCTCCGCTGGAACCTGTCCCATATGGGTGGGCCGAGTTGTGGTTGTCTGCGGAGGGGGCGTATGCTTTTCTTTGGCTGGGTTGGGTGAATGCTGAAGTCGACAACACAGTGAAGGTGGAAATGGAAGAAGAAGATTACTTAGGTCGGGTGTCTCTGGCTTCAAGTGTTGCTATCTCATTGGAGACTGGGGAGTAATTCCCCTCTTACTAAGTATTATAGCTATAGTGTAATTTGATTAGTGTTGGTTTATGTTCATGTATATCCAGCTATTTTTTGGGGATTTTATTATTTTGGCTTTGAACTTTCGAGGCTTGGCCTTTGTTACTATAAATAAGGAACGAGTCCCTTCAACCCGCTTTAACTATAAAAAAATATATTAACAAGTAAAAAGGATTAATATTTTTACCTATTTCCTTACATATATTTTTTGGTTGTAGATTTTCTCCAGTTGTATTTGCACATAAAAATTGAAATTAGTATATATTTATCAAATTTATTCCCACTAATATTGACAAGTAAAAAGGATTATTAATTTTAAAATAATTTTTGATACTTGTTTGTGAGCCAATTGTCATAATTGATGGGGGAGGGTTTGATGTAGCTTCAATATTAATCGCCATTAGTTACGTGTTTTTTTGGGCAACTTCTTGTTGGCTGGATAGTTGCGTGTTTTGTTGGGCAACTTCTTGTTGGCTAGACGACTTCATGCTATTCTCAGGAATAATATCTTCCTCTAATGGATTAACCTCATGGCTTGCACTTTGTTCTCCACTCATAATTATTTGTAAGGGCTCAACAGTTGCTGCCAATGAACATAAATACTTAGAATGTAAAGTAAAAATTGTAAATAATGGAATATTATCCATTCTCACTTAATCACTGTAATACCTATTAAATCTTGTATTCAATGGGGAAATACCTGTACATGGTAATACATGTTCAATCTTGTATTCAATGGGTGGATACTTGTTCTCATTTAGGAATCATAGAATAAGAATAGATGTTACATACATTTGTTTATACCTATTCAATCTTGTATTCACTAGGTAGATACCTGTTATCATTTAGGAATCATAGAAAAAGAATACATGTTGTGCATAAATTTGTTTATTTTTATGAGAGAGATGCTACATAATTAGGTTGTCTGATGCAAAACTTAAATCACTTGAAATCTATCGCCAAGGTTAGAATAATCCAAAACTTCAAAGACTACCTTTACTTGGCCATTAAATGTTTTTCTCTAGGTCTACCATTCCTCAAAAATTGTAATTTTCACCTTATGAAATTCTCTTTTATTATTCATAATTATTTTATATTGGCTGGACTAGTAATTATCTTTAATTATTCAAAATAGTCTTATATTGGCCGGACTGTCCCTAGCGGAGCTAAGTGCTGCACTACATACCCTCGATGAGAGGGATCAAGCCTTATCTAGTTCTCCTTTTTTAGAAGGTAGAAGGGCCATTCCCCATGATTTCTAATATACTTTAAAGAGGTATTCAAATTATTATGTTCAATCTTGTACTGAATGTGCGGATTCTTGTTCTTCTATAGGAATTATTGAGGAAGAATATATGATTGTTATATGAAAATGGACATATGCCCATTCAATACACGCAATATTAAACATAATTGTTTTTGTAGAGCGAGCTTATCCACGCAAAAATGGAATTTTTATTGGAAATTAATGTTTTCAAAGGCAGTGGAGTTCTTGGGAATGGTAAGCTTCACCATGATGCTACTGTAAGCGATCTATTTGTTTGATTATAAACACCAGATTAATATGTTCACAGGCATGATTGTTTCTAACTATACCCATGATTTAGAATATCATTTGGTTTCCTTTCCCTTTCAGGATGGACAATTTCCCATTGTAAAAAAAGTTAACTTTTAACTCTTCATGTCAAGCTCATTCTCAATTAAATAATAAAGATAAAATTTACTTTGTTTTACAATGAGAAGTTGTGCACTCTCACATCCTTATCTTGTTTATAATGGGCACAAGTCCATTCTCAAAAAAATAAATATTACATTGTTTTATGATGCTTCCATAACTTAGAATGTTTATAATACGCACAAGCCCAATATCATACAAACAAACAATTTTTTTCTTGTAGTTATCTATAATTGTATTATACTAGCTGGATTATCTCTACTCTTCTTCTGTGATACTTATATTATGAGAATGGGCATCTATCAATTCAATACAAAGAAAAAAATGTTTTTTTTTCTTAGAATGGGCATATTCCCATTGTAAACATTCAACTACAAGCAATACTGAACTTAATCATTTTAATACCTCTAAATATTCTAAAACATATTTAATTTTGTCCATGTTCATCTTCTATGATATCTACATGAGAATGGGCATATACCCAAGCAATATTGAACATAATTTTTGTAAGAAATCTATAAAATTTGTGAGAATGGGGAACTTCGATTCTAAAACAAAGAAAATTTTAACTCTATTCTTCTAATTTAACTTCTAAATTTTGTTTACATATATTCTATAATATGAAAAGAAATTTTTAGGAGCAAACTATATGAAGGAAGTACATCTTAATATAAGAACAAATTAAACATTGTTAAGAATTAATAGATATTAGTATTCACATTTACATAATAACTATAACAAAAAGAACACAAAAATCCTAGAGGATATTCATCTGGAGGTGTAGTTAGATATTTATAATATTGTTGGATCATGATCTCCTGCTTGCGATTCTCCACCACAAAGATAAGTGAGGTCCTATTTGTATTATGTGCTGCCTTTATTGCATTTTTACCACCATATAATATTTATATAGGGGACACATTAGTGTTGCATCTCTCAATCACGTGCTCCAAAAAATGCACTGATCTCTCACATTTGAAAGGATGATCAGGGATGACAACTCCGATTTAATTTGGTTTGATAATATCTAAGGGATCTTAATGTTACCAATCCAGATGCACTATCACATCTTCCACCTCCATACCAGTTGAATTATGAACACCATATATCGAAAAAATCAGTGACAACCCTTGAAACGTATGTTCTACATGCATAATTCTGTAACATCCTTATGGAATTATTGCTGATTTTTTTTACTTTTTTCATGTACATGCTTATAACAGTATGAAATAAGTAAACTTGTACTGGTGGAAGTATAAATATGCAAACACAACGCATTGTACTGCACCCAATGACTGTCTGAAGATCAATAATATCTTTTTGTGAGATAACACTTACAACATTACAAAAATCAGAAAATTATGACTTCTACACCGAGTGGAAGAAAATGGAATTCTAAACCTCTCAATGTTCTTCTAAGAAAAAAAAGATAAGAAAATTAACAAGTGAATTCATATGTATCTTGCATCTGTGGTTGAGAATTTATATTAGCCGTAGACACATACAATTTAAATAGTTCAATAACATTTTTTTAATAATTTGGTAAATTTCCTTGACTCTCTTGTCGTGATATAGAAGCTTTCATTTTCATTTTTTTATTTTCATCTCTAATATCTTGACATAGTTGAGCAAAATGAGACTCATGCATGTCAATTTTTTCAATCACATTTAATTCATTGCATCCCATAAGATAAACATATTCTAGAAGTCTTGCCTACATATACAACATAACTTTGGATCTTGTTGCTTTATTCTGCTTTAGTCTTTTGTAATAATATTTTAAAAACATTGCATTAATACCAGACTCTTCTCTGAGCCAAAATTCACCACTAATGCATTTATCAGCAAGGACATCTAATTCTTCATCTGTCATACCTTTTATGCCTCTGAATAGTCCTTCTGTAAGAATATCTAATGAATTTGGCTTGAAATATGGGTTTGTATCTTTTTTTGGGAAACAAGGCAACCCACCATTGGTATACAAACCAAAAACTAAAACCCACTTATCCCAAATTTCATCTGGGAGTACAAAAATGAATTTTTATCATTCAGACTATCCAATTTTTCCTTCAAAATAATAAATTTTTTTTTTTTCAAATGTCTGGATGTGAACATTAAAATTAATTTTATTAGTTTAGCATTCTATGAGAAATAATTTAAGTTAATTTCTGTGTAAAAAACTTAGTACAATTTATAAATACCTTCCAGCTTTTTGACTTATTGTGACCAAAACCAGGACGTTGTGGTCTCTTCTCTAAGATCCACCTTGACCTGGCTTTGTATAGTTTGTTAATAAATAATGTTTTAACCCATATTTTGTTTTCCATATTTTGTTACTTGCAAATACTTATTATTTGTTCTGTTGTTGCTTTGAATGACATAATATGGGAAGACCTTTGTTTTATTCTATCATGAACAGATGAAAAATCAAGATTTGAAAATATCAGGGCTCTACAACTTTGGCAAAAAACTAGAGTAAGATTTTATAGGGTTTTACAATTTACACCACCATACCGTGACCTTTTCGGGTTCTACGACAATTTATTGCTATAGTTTCTCATAGATTTTCTCACATGTTGGGTTGCCCTATATAATGTCCTCGCCATCTTCCATCCCGATTGTTTCAACCGTGGCTAGAGATAGTGAAATTTAAGAAATGGCACATCTGGTGAAGCGACCCAGGAAGTTCATTCCAAAATTATTCCACCAGGTAATATTTCTCCTCATGATGTGGTTTTTCCCATTCCTTAATTTAATGTTGCATGCCAATGGTTAGAGTATTTTTGTCTCATTGGGTATTTCATGGGCCACATTCCCTCTAAAATCATGCTCAAATCTTGGGTGAACACCATCTGGAACCCTTATGGAGTCAGACTAGAAATTGTTCAAAGCATGACCAAGGGTTTCTTTCTCTTTCAATTTCCAACCCTGCTAATGCACCCAATATTCTGGCTAAGCAAGCCACTTGGTATGTTCGTAACTCGCTGCTTGTATTAACCCCATGGCACAAGGACTTTGTGGTATCTAAATATACCGCCCTTAAAGTTCCTATATGGGTTGAATTTCCTGGCCTTCCTTTGCCACGTGTGCCTTTTTTTAATCTCAAATTGTCACTTGTCTTAGTTGAGTTGTTTGCCTCGAAGACAAAAGGTTTTACCATGATTGCCCGCAAAAGTGAGTCTGTGTTGAGATTGATCTCTCTCAAGACCTTAAGGAATTTGTGGATATCTAGATGGGGGACAAACACTACTCTCAGCGGGTCATGTATATCAATTTTCCTAACACATGCTTCCATTGCCAGGCTTCCAATCACAAGATCGAATATTGTCCTCTCTATGTGCCTCAAAACCGCCCTATGGCCAAAGCATATCCTAAACTATTCAAACCCCCATAGGAGGAGAGTTTGCAAGTTTCCAGAGACCAGCGTAGTAAGAGCAAATCTAAACAATTCAAGGCTTCTGGCTCTAATGGCCACTGGGAATCAACTGTTAAGGAACAACCACATAATGTGCATGCTAAAGAGCCAATGGATGCTGCTAGAGAACCAACTATCGCTGCCAACTCAACTACCTCATTTCCAAAGTAATCCAACACACCCCTCGCGATGTTGGTTCTCATGGACCAGTCAAATTTCGTTTATAATGTTCCCATCCCACAATTGGTTTCATTACTCCTATCAAGTAACTCACAAGGGCCTTCCAAAAATCCCTGAATCCCTTCTTGCATCTCTCGGGACCATATCCTAGCTCGTAGCATTAATTCCGCTGAAGAGGAGTACAACATTGAGTACACCAATAGGAAAAAAGTTGATTTGTAGGACTTTTTATAGCACAACACTGCTCGTTTCTTGCAAAAATCAATATGATTCCCTTGATGGCTTGGAGGATGGGGATATGGATCTTGATCATCGTTTCCCATGAATTATCTATCTTGGAATGTTCGGAGTCTTACAGACTCTTCTCGTAAATATGTTTTGCATGAAACTCGGCAACAATGTGTAAATTTGGATGTTTTGTTTTTGCAGGAAGTAAAAATTACAAGTTTTTAGTTACAAATGGTTTGCAAATCCATTTGGCCTGACAATTTGGCTTTCTGTAGCAATCATGAAGCAAGACGTGGGGGTTTAATTTCACTTTTTTCTCCTAAGTGGAGGCCTTTACTTATTGACCACGAAATCGACCCCACCAACCATGCCATATGGGTCCTCTTTAATGTGGATGACCGCCCTTTTGGCCTCATTAATATTTACGCCTCAAACGATGCATCCAAAAGGCCTCAAACGATGCTTACTAGGTAATAAGTGGAGATTTTAATATGGTTGATTCACCTAATGATAAATATGGCTACTTTTCTATGAGGTGGACACCTAAAAAAAGGGAAGCATGGTATTTCATGCGTAATAAATTTAGATTTTTTTATCCTAATGCATATCACTTACCCACCTCTGAATCTTGGTATACGTGGACCAATCTACGTGGAGGGATAGTTCGCGTTCTTAAATGACTTGAAATGGCAATGCTGTGAGCTAAATATTATTTTGAGTTTGATAACATTTATTCTATGCTAGTGGAGGTCATGCCTAAATTTATACTTTCAGATCATTCTCCAATATGATTTCGTATCAATTGGCATGATACACGACCCTTTTGTCATAAAAGCCATTTCTTTCTTAATATTTCCTTGATGCATCATGGCCCCATGTCAATCATATCAAGCGTGTTTGGAATCTAATTCCATGACCTAGTCATTACCAACAATTTCATCCACCTATGTAAGCCAGCTGGATTCAGTGGTGGGAGGACGCACTGACTCGGACAACAAGATTTCGTAGAATCTACGATCAATAATTGGAAATAATTCGGTGACACTCATACTCCGTTAATACCTCAGCTCTTAGCCGGGCAGTGGTGGTGCTTAAAGGTGATCCCTTCTCTGAAACTTTGCAACTTCAAGTTGCAACACTTCGGCACCAAATCCAAATTGCAGACAATTATAGTGCTAAGGGCACACAGATCCAGGCTTGGATGCACTGGCTCAAAATTGGATATTAGATTTTGAAAGAATTCTTTCTTTATCTCAAAGATAGAAAACCTTCCATACAGATCCGAGCTATTATGGATAGTAGAGCTCACATCACTGACCTACAACTTATGTTGTAAGCCTTTGTGTGCTACTACAAGCTCGTGTTTCAAGCTCAACAACCCTCTGCAGCTCGTTAATATGCTCTTGATCAATGTTTGGGTGTTGTGCCACACAAATTATCAGAGGCTCAAAAGGTAATCTATGAGAGAATGCTCACCATTGAAGACCTCCATGAATCCACCATGAAAATGGCCAATGATAAAGCGTCAGGCTGCGATGATTTCCCTTGCGAATTCTATAAAACTCTTTGGAATTCGGTCGGTCAATACCTGTTTCAGGTTTATCTTGAAGGTTTCCAAAAACATTCCTTAGGGCCATACATTAATAAGGGAAACATCAAATTCATCCCTAAACAAGGAGACCTAGAGAAAATTACATGTTGGCGTATGATTATGCTGTTGAATGTCTCTTATAAAATCATTGCCAAATCGTTAGCTCTGTGGTTACACAATCTTCTGCCAGATGTTGTTCAACCATAAAAAAAATATTTATATAGGGATGATACATCATGGATAACATCATTACAGTATGGGAAGGCATGGAATGGGCTCGTAGGTCTAATCATGCTGCCATGTTTATCAAAATTGATTTTGAGAAGGCTTATGATCAGATTGAATGGCCAATCATACTCACCATGCTCCAAGCCCTTGCTTTGGTCCAATTTTTATTCAATCTGTCAATATGATTTTTACGGATGATTTTTGTTAGATCTCTATCAATGGCCTCTACTTAGAACCTTTTGGGATCTTTATTTCTATTCAGAAAGGCTACCCTCTTGCCCTTGTACTGTATGTGCTTGCGGTCAAAGGTTTTGGCTATCTATTAGCTCATGCCAAAGCACAAGGTCTTGTTCACAGAATTTCACTTCCTACTGAATCCACTTCTAAACTTCTTAATGGGCATTTTGTGGATGAGTCATTTCTTACACCCATTGAAGATGAAAACAACATTCGCAATGCTATGCAATGTTTGTATATTTTCTGCTTAGCTTCTGGCTCATCCATTCAATGGTGAAAAAACCAAATATTATCAATAATCTTTCATTCTTGCGCCTGATTGGCTTGCCACTTTTGAATGGAAAATCATGTTCTTAGGTATTTATTTTAATTTTCAACCTCCCCGGGTGAGCTTTAGAAATATGCCATTCAATGGGTGGTAAAAAAGTTGGAATATTGGATCACTAGACCTTTATCTTTGGCTAGAAAATTCTAAATCTGTTACAAAGTTCTTACGGCTACTCATGTCTACTACTTTTCATGTTAGATTCCTTCCAAAGCTTCCATCTAGAAGTTGGAAAAAATACTCAATGCTTTCTCATGGGCTAAGGCTTCTACAAGAAAAGGTTTTCATCGGGTAGCCTGGGAAATTTGTTGCTTGCCTTGAAATTTTTGGGGTCTCGACTTTGTTCACATCCAACACCAAGGTCAAGCTCTTTGTGCTAAATGGATTATCATAAGCATTACTAGCCAAGAATCTTGGAAAGTTCTTATACGACACGGTATTGCTGAAGATTCCCCTTATGACCGCCCTGCATGGAAAGGATTGAGGTTTGTCAATTTGCTCTTTACCCCAACGCTTATCAAAATTGTTGGCACCTTTGTGCTTAAGAGAATTTGGAAAGCTTGGGAATGTATTAAGCCCTAGATTTTGTGGAAGGGGGATGGATTTTGAAATGGGATTTCTGTCAACCAACAATCTCTCTAGTGGTCACCGATTTTTCAATATCAAGATAAGTGTTTAGCAAAGGTCCCAGGAATCTCTGCATTCAAATTATTCAAACACAAACTTTGCACCATCGAGGACTTCTTCGGAAAAGATTCTCAATCCTGGCTCTCTTGGCCAAATTTCAAAACTATATTTCAGATTTCCAACCAAGACAAGGATAATTTTACTACTTTGATAAATTTGGTTCCTGACCACATGTTGCATAAGATTTTTATGCATTCCTCTCACCCGTGGTGGACGTACTAGAAGTGGTATGCAGATACCCCATTATGTAATTACAAAGCCAGCAAAGGCTATCGTTGGCTCTCGCCTCATTTACCCATGGTATATAAACTTAATACACATTGGGGAATTCATTCCACATTATCTACTTGGAATAGGATATTTGAAACTATTTGGACTCTATGTGTGGAGGCCAAGATTACCCATTTCCTTTAATTTATTCTTCACCAAGGCCTTCCTATCAGGGCTTGTCTTGTTCAAATTGGGATCCCATCTCCTAAATGTCCTTCTCGTGGTCATCTGGAAACAATCTTGCATGTTTTTTGGTTTTTTCCCAAAGCTCAAAATGCTTGGAACTGGATACATTCATTTTTCTTTCCTTTACGACCTCATTGCTTCATTTGGTAGTATATCATTTTGGGAGATAATCCCAAGCTTCTTCCTATGTTCACCCAAATTTGGCATGTTTTCAGAGGGGAGATTATTTTTTGGATATGGAAAGAAAGAAATTCCTTTTTATTTTATGATTTTGCAGTTGATCAATATTTCTTCATTTAAACTAAATCTATGGCGATCTCCAATGTGCTTCTGTAGATACAAATTCAGGCCAATACGGTTGCGCTGGAGGTGGACCACCTCCAGAACTTGTTATGCCACTGGGGGAAGCCCCATGTAATGTTTCACGAGTGACTCTGTATCCTACTAGGAACCCCTTTCCTTCACCCATGGTGGCCAGCATAGCCAATATTAGCGTCATGTTTTCAGTTGCACTCGCCACTCCTTGGGCCCGTTACATCAACGCAGTTACTCACCAACTCACCAACAGGGCTGGGACTCACCACCTCGTCAGCATGGGTGGGACTCTCCTCTTGTCACTATTACACATCATGATACTTGTCACCCACCACCTCAACCACCGCCACCAGAAAAATTCCCCCACCTCAACCTCGTCATTTCTACTCACAAGGAAGTAGACTCGAAGGAAGAAGTTGTTGCTGGTTAGTAACTTCCAAATGCTTGCAAGGACATACCTGGTTTAGGGTTGCTAGATGATCATTATCTACCTGACTCAAGCATGTTTTTTGTTTCTTCTTGATTGTGTTTTTTGGATGCTTTAAGGCTATGCCTATATTTTGTACTCTCTTAGGCTCGATCTAGTTTTACTCGCATTTCTCTAAGCTCGGCCTAGCTTTGTTTGTGGTTTTGGGGCATGCTCTCATACTACCCACTTTTTTGTTGAAAGTTATCTTGTATCATATTGAATTAATATATTATAAGATCCTTTTCATAAAAAAATCAAGATTTGTAATGATTTGTTTTTGGGCTTCCATTGTATGTTTCCCATCAATAATATAGAAATGAGTTTCATCGTCATGCATTTCATGCTCAAAATCCAGGTTAAAAAAAACACCTACAGTTTTTTTTGAAAGGAAGAAAAATTATATCCCGTTGAAGAGGTACATGGTTGCATAACATAGAGTGGACAATGAGACTGACACTTACTAAATCAAGTGATCTCTATTGGTATTTTGTAGGAGCTACATGGCAACGACCAATATCAATTTTGAATGACTTTTCATCAAATAAAAAAAGACGAATCTCTTCAGATAATGTAGATTCACTTTTTTAAAATTAATTTTGTGTTTATTTTAATAATAATTTATCTTTTGCATAGCCCTTCACCTCATGAAAGTGTGATTCTGAAATGTCATTTTCTATCTTAGATAATTTGTTTCTTCTAAGCATGGTAAAAAAAATTTAATGTAATTTTCATTGGCCCAATTCCTTATTCATATTCATGCGGTGGGAAACAAATAAAGTAAATGTATATCGATAAATTTTTTTGAATATAGTGGCACTTCCTGCACAAATAGCTCGATTATTCTGCACACCACTCTTGTCCCCTTTAGTGTATGGATCAATTTTCCAACCATAATTATAACATGAATCTTCGTGGTGTTTTTCTGACATTTCCATGCCATCTTTTTTGTAAAGTGAAACTTGTAATTCCATTTTATGTACTGAGCATGTTCTGGATTTGTTGTCCACTTCTTCCACTTGAATAAATACAATAGTATTTGTTATACACTTTGTGCTAAGAATAATGCCAATTGGTTTGTATTGGTCTCCCAAGGAATAAAACAACCACAAATCATTGTAATAATTATTAGGAGTATGAACTTCAATGAACCATTCTTCATTCCCTCTTTACCAATCATCTGCACCATAAAAAAAGAATTTTCTTGTACAGGGTAGTGGTAACAAGAGCCATTTTTTCCTGTTATAAATTTTGTTGGTGTAACACATATCAAAATCTTCGTAGTCTTAAACTTTTTTATAAAAGTAACAAGTTGTGATAACGTGCAACTTCCCATTTTAAACTCTATTCTTTTCTATGATTGCATAAACCCATGATAAAATTGTTTGTTTTTATTGAATCGGAAGATTCCCATTCTCATGTGATAAAATTGTTTGTTTGTATTGAATGGGAAGATGCCCATTCTCATGTAAAACTTAATAATAGAAGTAAAGATGGCTGTTTATGTTATTTTTACTCTGTCTAATTTGTATGTTTTAGAGTTTCAACAAGATTTGAAGAAAATGTTTATGTTACTTTTACTCTCTCCACTTTCTTTGTTCATCATTTCTTGTTTAAAAGGGCGGATGCCCATTCTCATATATAACTAATAGAAGAAGAATAGAGAAAAATATGCTCATTCTCATGCATAAGTGATAGAAATCTCATATATATCTAATTTAATAAAAGAATAATAGAGATAACTTTAAGTTCAACATATTATATTTACTTTCTTTTAACATGGGAAGATAATTTGTTTTAGAATGGGAAGTTGTGCATTGTGATAGCCTTTATAGAAGTTATGCACATTTATAATGGGCACAAGCCCATTCTCATACAAACAAACATTGTTTGTTTTGAAATAAATAATAATTGTATTATGCTAGCTGGATTATCCCTAGCAGAGCCAAGTGTTGCACTAGATACCCCCGAGAGGGATCAAGCCTTATGTAGTTCTTATATTTTTTTAAGCATATATATCCATTTTTCATTTTTTAAAATATATATATCCATTCTCATAATTTCAACAAACATAATTATGTTGATAAAATATTCTCAATTTTAATTCGTAATTTTTTAGAGTTATTAGAATGGGCAAGTGGAGTGAAAATTTTAACTTTGTTTTAGAATGGGAAGATGCCCATTCCCATATAGGAATCATGGAAGAAGAAGAATAGATATTAGAGGTATTAAAATGAATGTAATTAATTTATAATTTTTATTAATTACAAACAAAGAATAGAGACTAATAGAAGAAGAATAGAGATATAATATGAAATATTACAAGGATTGTATTTAAAATTCCCATTTTGATATATAACTAACTACAAAAGAATAAAGTTACAATAGAATGGGCAAGAAGACTAAATTAATCGAAGAAGAATATTAATCTCACATATATTTTTAATAGAAGAAGATTTTTTTTGAGTAAGAATAATATATTTGTTTAAATATTTATATATATTCCAAATATTATAGAACTAAGTCAATTTTAATTCTATTATTCTTCTTTGATCCATACATGAGATTGCTAATAGGAATAAAACTAAAACATTTTATCATGAAGGAGAATATTGTCCATCCTAGCCTTGTATAATTGGTGGATCATGTATCTATTTGACTTGATATTGTATATGTCTATGTGCATCGATGAATGATTTACCAAGAATTCAAGGCCAATAAGCAAATGTTCATCATTCAAGATTAAATGATGAACTTCCATTACTATTATTTAACCGTGTTGAACAAAGGTTGCAAGTTTTAGAGGTTCAACAAGATTTATTTATTTTTTGAAATATTTTGTTAGACCGTTTCAGATTATAGAGAATATTGATTGTGTAATTTTGTTGATAATGAGAAAAAGCCCATTCTCATACAAACCAACATTTTATAATTGTATTGTACTAGCTGGAATATCCTTGGCAGTGCCAAGTTCTGCACTATATACCTGTGAGAGGCATTAATCAGAATATGTGATTGCTACAACCATATGATTGCTCAATGAAAATGGGCATAATTATACCCATTCCAAAAATATAAACTAAATTTTAATTCTATTAAACCAACTTTCATGAACAATTTTTAAAAACTTAATCAAACTAAATTTTAATTCTATTAAATAAACTTATTTGAAATTAATCATCTTGTATATTGTCTCATAAGTTTAGTAATTTTCCATTTTACATACATACCCATGAGAGGGATCAAGCCTTATGTAGTTCTATTATTTATTTTATTATTGTATCTTTTTGGCTGGACTAACCTTGGTGGAGCCAAGTGTTGCACTACATACTCTTGAGAGGGATCAAGCCTTATGTAGTTCTATTATTTAGTTTATAATTGTATCATTTTGGCTGGACTAACCTTGGTGGAGCCAAGTGCTAGCACCGCCAAGTACTGCACTAAATACCCCCGGGAGGGATAAAGTCTTATGTAATTCTATTATTTAGTTTATAATTGTATCGTTTTGGATGGACTAACCTCAAGGTGGAGCCAAGTTGTGGCATCGCTAAGTGTTGCACTACATACCCTCGACAGGGATCAAGCCTTATGTAGTTCTATTAATTTATTTATAATTGTATCATTTTGATTGGACTAACCTTGGTGGAGACAAGTGTTGCACTACATACCCTCGAAAGGGATCAAACCTTATGTAGTTCTATTATTTTGTTTAAAATTGTATCATTTTGGTTAGACTATTCTTGGTGGAGCCAAGTGATGCACTCCATACCCTCAAGAGGGATCAAACCTTACGTAGTTCTATTATTTTATTTTAGAATAGGCGGGAAATATTGAACTCAATCATTTTGGCTAGACTAAGCATTGTGTCTCTTTGTTTATATTTGTCTCATTTTTACGGCAAGACATAATTATTTGTTTATATGAGAATTGACATATGTCCATTCTAATACCTTCTGAAAACATTTAAATAACTCTAAACATTAGCATATTGAAGCATTAAAGCATGGTTGGTAAAGTACATTAAAAAAAATGGGTCGCAGTTATGTTTCATGTCACTTCATATTTTTAAATAGGCTTTTCAACTAGGAAAAGTATTAGTCATATTTTGATGCTTGTTTAAAATTGTATCATTTTGGTTGGACTAATCTTGACAGATCCAAGTGTTGGCTCTGCCAAGTGATGCAATACATACCCTCGAGAGGGATCAAGCCTTATGTAGTTCTATTATTTTGTTCTAGAATGGGCATCTTGGCTATGCCAACTGCTATACTACATACCCTTGGGCATTTTCCCATTCTCTGCCTATTCTAATATTATCTTTTATTATCTTGTATTTTTTCATCTGTAAGTTTATTAGAGTATTTAGAAAGGGAATTTGTCCATCCTCATACGAACTAACATTTAATGTTGGGTTGTTCCCTATTTTACAATGGATGGAGGGACATTGATATGGAAGGACCATATCCATGGAGGAGCCAAGTTTTGCACTAGATATCCTTAATCTTGAGTGAAGCCTCTATCTCAAATTATTGCTTATTCTTTAACTTTTGGGCTCTAACTCTTTTTATGAAGAATATAAAGGAAATTTATGAGAAACACCAATGAATTTTTCTAACACTTCTCATGAAGAATATCATCAAGTTTTCCTTCAATTGCAAAATGGGGTACAACCAATAATTTGTAAAACAAAGTAATCTTCATTTTCATGTCAAGCCCATTAGAGTGGGTATATGCCCATTCTCATATAGGACACATAGAAGAACATATGTAAGATGAATATATGTTTAGAATGGGCATATGCCCATTCTCAAATAATAATCATAGAAGAATTGTGAGCATTTTTTAATCTCAAATAAAACATAAAAGAACAATAGATGTAAGATGAATAAATGTTTAGAAGAGGCATATGCAAGGGAAAGTTATTTACCAAACATGCAAGGGAAAGTTATTATATTGTATTGGATGAACTAACCATGGCAGATCCAAGTGTTGCACTACATACCCTGAAGAGGGATCAAGCCTTCTGTAGTTCGCCTTATGCTTATTTTTTTCTCTATAATTACTATATTAGAAAGGGCATATGCCCATTATCAGTTGGCATATGCTCATGTTCTAAAATTTCTAATATTCCTTGTTGAAGAAATGATTAGGTATTCATGTTTTCTTGTAGCCCATCCTGAAAGAACAAAATGGGAAATCATTTAATGCATATCTCAAGTTCTTGTTTATAATTATATTGTTTTGGATGGAGTAATAGATTCAAGAATAATAGATGTTTAGAATGGGCATATTATGCTCTACATACCCTCTAGAGGGATCAATCCTTATGTAGTTCTCATTTAGGAAAGATAGAAGAATAGATATTTTAAATGGACATATGCCCATTTTCATATAAGAATTATACAAGATAGAATTGGAAGATGTGCATTGTGACAGTTTCAACAAGATTTGAAGAAAATCTTTATGTTACTTTTACTCTCTCCACTTTATTTGTTCATCTTTTCTTATTTTCAAGGACAGATGCCCATTTGGGAAGATGCCCAATAGAAATATCATATATATCTAATAGAAGAAGAATAGAGATAACTTTACGTTCAACATATTATATTTACTTTCTATTACCATGGGAAGGAATGGGAAGTTATGCATTGTGACAACCTTTATAGAAATTGTGCATGTTTATAATAGGCACAAACCAATTCTCATACAAACAAACATTTCTTACTTTGAAGTAATTAATAATTGTATTATACTAGTTGGACTATCCCTGGTAGAGCTAAGTGTTGCACTACATACCCCCAGAGAGGGATCAAGCCTCATGTAGTTCTCATTTACGTACATATATACATGCATACATACACATATTTTTATATATATCCATTCTCATGTAGTTTTTTTATATAACTATTAGAAGAAGAATAGAAATAAATTAAAGTTTAACATGGGAAGTTACCAATCTCATGAATTTTTTTTGAAGTAATAGAAGAAGAATATATATACATTTTAGTTAATTTAACATGGGAAGTGTAGTGCCCACATTTCTATAGCTCCAGTTATCTGTTGGTTCCATTATTCATAGACATGTTTTGATTGAGACTCTGATAGATTTTGGACATTTTTCTATGTTATTTTATCCTCATGGACATTATGGTATTTTGGGCGCGTAGCACCAATTGGACTAGATTCGTATATTGATATATTTCTTGTGATGTTGATGACACTAACAAGGGTACATGATAGTGAGATTTATTGGTTAGATGTTGATTTCTTGTAGTCGATTTGGTTAATGATATAGTTTTCTGGATTTAATAATGGTAATCTCATGATAGCCTAAGTGTATGTCATTGTAATTTTATCTGTGGATGATTTGTGGCGAACTATGTGTATAATTGTATGCCTTGCACTATCAATTATATAATGATGTTAGGACATTATAAGTTTGATTAAATTTGTGATGTGTAGATGATGTTTATTATATTGGACAGATGTGGTTAATGTGTGCAATGAGTGTGTAGGTGACAGGCATAGGAGAGCATGGGTTTCAGGGTGGCTACGTAATTGTGCACAGGCGGCCCATGGGCTGAGTCTTAACCATGCTAAATGTCTGAGGCCTTAGAATATGTATATTAATTGGGCACCTTGGGTGAACCCTCAATTATAATGTATTTATGTCTTGTAAAATTAATTATGTTTAGGGTGTGTTTTATTAAGTAAACTAGTTTAAGGGTTTAATAATCTCATCTTAATTTTAGTGATGGTTTTGGGTAAGTGTGTGTGTGTTGGTCGAAGGGATTGGGGACACATGTGAACCTTGGGTGGACCCCACACCCTCTACCCTTGTGCCCAAGTATGCCAAACCCGAAATTGGGTTATTTTAAGCATTTTTAGGGACCCCTTTTGAGTTTGGGAGTTCCCTTAGCATGAAAATGGGCCCTTGGACCCCTATGTAATAAGTAGGGGGCTTATTTCCAAGGTTTGGAAGGAGTTTCCCTCCCATTTTCCCCTCCTTAGTCACCATCCATGTAAGATGGTTGGGTTGTGTGTAATTTTTAAAAGTTGTTCCACTTTGTTTTATTTTCATTTTTAGTATTTTGGGAGATAAGGGCTAAAATGTGAGTTTAATTTTACTTACTTGGTTTTGGAATCTTTGACTTGTGAGAGAAGAGGGGGTGACACTTGTCACCTTCCCATTGGTGAGGAAACTTTTGGGTTCCTCTTCTTATTCTTCCTCATGTGGAAGGAAGGGTTCTTCTTGGCTCATTTTTTTTTTGGGAGAACTTGGAGAATTTTGGGGAGCTTGGAAGTTTGCTTGGACAAAGGGGGAAAAGATTAGAGTCTTGGAAAACATTGTAGAGGTAGGATTCTTAATCCTTTTCTTTCCTTGTTGTGCTTATCTTGTTAACTATGCGATGGTCAATAAAATGATGTGTGTGAAATTATGTGTTGTAAAATTGTATGGAGAATGGAGTTTGTTTATTTTGTTGCTTTGTTGTTTTCTTTCGTTTTCTCTCCACCATCATATGGCTTGATGGTTTTTGGAGAATGTAGGGAAAGAGAGGGATTTCCCTCTCAAACCTCATGGTTGTTGGTCAAGCCATGAAGGTCCCTTCTCACCCCCCTCTTATGGTTTGAGGTGAGAGAAAGGTTCATATGGCTTGAACCTTTCCCCATTTTTGGTGAGGAAACCCTTTTGGGTTTGAAAATCCTCCCAAGAAGGATTTCTTTGACATAAAGGAGGAATAAGGAGGATGAATGATTAGGAGGAATAAGGAGGTTTGTAAACATGCTTTTGTTGGTGTATCCTATGGTTGGACACCATTTTTTTGGGCATCCTATTTATTCTCTTCCCCCTTTGATAGGTTGACCTTGTTATCCTCATGTTGTTGTTTTACCATGTGTAGTATGTCTAAGTGTTTAAATGGCCCTATGTATTTCTTGTTGTGTTTTATCCCCATTATACTTGTGCACATTGTGGAAGTTTGTCCCTCTCTTCCATGGGCTTAGGGGAGGCTAGCATGGATTCCAACCATGGAAAGACATGTGATGATGCCTATTGGTTGGGTGGTAAACAAGCCTTGTCTCTTATTTCAGCATCATTGGAAAAATATTCAAGTTTGGAGATAGTTGGAGCCTCCTTGCCATCTTGGTCCTCTTGGTCATCTTCATCTTTTGAGGACAATACTTTCATTTTATCTCTTCAAATGTGGCTTTGTGAAGCTTTACCTTCTTATAAATACCTATTTTTGTACTTGATGCTACTTGTAAACTTATGTCATTTGTTAAAGAAGTTTTCCCTTCATTATTGCAAGAATCTTGTAAACAAAAAAAAAAGAAAGAGGAAGGAAGGATTATTATATTGAAATCATGAGCTCTTTTCTTTCAATGCCTTCATGTGGAGGTCTTGTTTGTTTATAAATCTGAAATAATATAGCTATACATCAGACATTAAATCTGAAGTATTTAGTTGTGTTTACTTTTAAAGAGTTTTATCAAAAAAAAGAAATGGCATATATATTTTTTGAAATAAATCTGAAATTTATAAGCTAAGCATTGTTTTAAATATGCATTTTTTTTATGGCATTACATTTGGTATCAAAGCCGTGGTTCAAACACACAGACTCTTTGGGTAATTTATGTTTTATGTTATCCTTATTGTTTTTTTTTAAATAAATAAATAAATATTCTTGTAAAATAGTTAGTTCTTTTAATATAAAATGGTTAGAAATCTACCTGGAAGGAAAGTTGATTTATGGACATATTATAATTCTGATATATGTTTCCCTCTTGCAAAATGTTATGATATGGTTGCATGTAAAATAAAATACTATTCTTGAAATGCATTTCTTCTTAGTTTTTTTTTTTTTTTTGTGAAATTTAGTGAATAGAATGCAACTACACTTTGCCCATACAAAGAAAATTGATATCCAATGCAATGAATACCTTCTTGTAATGCTTGGAATATATTACCTCATACAATACATTTTATAATTATAGTATTAATATATATATATATATATATATATATATATATATATGTGTGTGTGTGTGTGTGTGTGTGTGTGTGTATGTATATATATGTATGTATGTATATATATATATATATATATATATATATATATATATATATATATATATATATATGTATGTATATATGTACATATACAACTGTTATTTTATTTCATAACTTATAGTGGTGAGTTGAATTTTAATTAAAAAAAAAAAATTGGGCAGAAAATGTAATGTAATATATTTATATACAAAATTATATATATATATATATAACTATAAATTTAAAATATATATTAAAAATTTATAAATCAAAATTTTATAAATTTTAAAATTTTAAAGTTAAAGTTATATATATTAAAAAATTTGTAAATAAAAAAAACAAAAAAAAAGGGACACAAGTTTTGGGGGAGGGCCAAACCCTCCCCAGACCCCCGCAATCCCCCCCCACGAGCCCCTTTCCTCCCACGGCCGCCCTATGCGCGCTGTCCCCCTTGTCCACCCCTACGCACCCACTCCTACACTGTCCCCCCTGTTCGCCGCACCCCACTCCCGCACTGTTCCCCTACGCCACCCTATGGACCCCTCCCCACACACACTCCCCACCCTGCGCAATGGTCTGTAACCCCCCTGACTCTGTGTAGCCCGCACCCGTCCCTGTCCTGCGGCCACCCCCCTTTGTCGCTGCCACTGTTTTCTTCCCCCACCGGCCGCCATCGTCTTTCCCCCGCGTGCCCAACCCCGTCCCTTCTACTCCACGCACAACCCTCTCTCCCATAAACAACACACACACACACACACACACACACACACACACACACACACACACACACACACACACACACACACACACACACACACACATCAAAACTAGAGTTTCTCTTCAACAAGTTCACAAAAGAAAAATACATGGATGTATGGACTTCACAAAAGAAAAATACATAAGATTTAACAAGTTTCCATAGTTCCTCCTTAACCTACACCTGTAATAACAACACAAAACAAATGAGAAAAGAATAGAGGGGGAAAATAAAACATAGAGAGATTTAGGGAAACTTTAGGGTGGATTTGAAATTAAGGGCTAAGATTGGATTTGATCTTAGGGCTCTCCTTCAACCCTCCTTTTCTTTATAACATGACATGTTAATGGGTTTGGAAAATAAATTAAGAGGGGTGTGGGGGTATACTAGATTAAAAGGGGGAAAAAAATTTAAATTAAAAGGGGTGTGTAGGAAAATTAATAAAGTGGGGGGAGACTAATTATTTACAAGGGGTGTAAAATTTTACTTATGACCCTAGGGAGCTTGTTAGAGTAAAATAATTAAATTATCATTAGGTTAGTGTTTATTCGATTTCGGGTAATTTAATGATTAATGTAAAATGAATATTAATGGGAAGGGGCATTGCATCTGGTGTTACATTATATAAGGATAATAATAATAATAATAATAATAATTAAAAACGCTTCCAACAATGTTTAAAAAAGTTTGTAAAACATTTTTTTTACCTCGGGTTCAAGATGGCACCCAAGAGGGGGCAATCAGCTAGAGGCTCGGGACGTAGTGCACCTACGCGGGAGCTGTCGGCACCCAATTTTGGGCCTAAGATATTAGAGGCTCTGCCTCAGATATTCAGATACTAGTTGAATAGTTGTCGCCCCACACTGAAAGCGAGGGTGATGATTGTCTATTCTGTTGGGCGTAGTATGCCTCAAGACCCAATAGGGGTCTGCCATATGCATTGAATCCCGACATATTCGGGGGGTATATGAATACTCGTAGAATAATGGGAAGGAGTGAAGGTGAAATCCAATGAGGCGGAGAAGATGAAAAGTATACTAAACTTGGAAGAACACGTGATACTATGACTCCGAACTAGAAAGTAGGAAGTTCACGTCAGCTTCGATAATTTTGTTTGTTTCACGTCGGGTTCACCAATTTTGTACGACGAAAAAGTGACAAGTGAGCGTGGGAATCTACAAGTGACTCTTCCTCGCACCCGACCTCCCGAGGTCGTGCCGAGACAGCTGGTGGGGAAGGAATATGTGTGAGATACAGACAAACTAGTTAGGCAATATAATGTCTTCAACTTGTGAATCTAAAGCAAAGAAAGCCCTCCTAACTTGGGCTGGTGTGATAGATCGGTCAGCAAGGATGACTACTCAAAGGCTCTAATCAATATCGAGCTCTGGCGTGATTCAATCTATCGGTTGTGGAATACGTGGAAAATGACCCGAAATAGTTTTGTGTATTTCTCCAGACAGGGTCATATAGTGGATGGTAAATGTAGCCAATTCTATGGACAGTTCTCTGGCCTAGTCCAGAACTCTCTAGCTTTGTTAGTTTTTGTGTCTAGCAAGGATAATTGTTCGATGATGATAGGTGGAAGTGGAGTAGACTGGAATACTAGTGTGCGTAGGCCAGTGTCTATGTCTAATTCTCCTGTGGATTCGTTGGGCTGCAGGATTTGTGGGTCACAACCGTAGACTCTTAGTCGTTGTGGACCTATTATGGTCATGCGTGAAATCAAGTCCTAATCCCTAATATCCAGTAATCATATGCTTTCTCAGCTTCTATGTTTAGGATCAATAACTGTGTGATTTTCTCAGTAATACCCTAAAGGCGTTCATGCAACCTGGATTCTTAGGCTGGTATCTATATCTATAAGAGTGTCTCTTGCATCTGGCTGTGGGACCAAAGGATCACAACCAAAGGTTTGTTTCTCTTTCGAACCCTTCTACAGTCATATGAATGTTTACCTAGGGTAATCTGTAGTTCGGTTGATTTGACCAAAATGTGTGTGCTTGGTCGTCTTCTATGTTTAGTCCACTCAACTGAGAATTGATTTGTTGCAAGCTTACCGTTGTTCAAAAGACTTGAATCCTAAGATTTTGATCTATATCAATTATTGCCATGATGAGATTGGGCTGGGGCACAATTGGCTCGAATATGTATTCCCTGGGCTCTCTAAGTCCCGTGATTGTCATAAAAAAGTAACAAAGTAAATTAACTGTAACAAAATGAAATTTAACTATGTGAAGTGTATCTATAGCATATATGTTTTATCTATCTTTTTGTGCTTTCTCTAATGAACTTTACGAATTTAAGAAAATAGCTATTTAAAATATCTAGAAAGACAACTAAAATAATAATTTAAAACAAACAAAATAACCGAGTGTAGATATTTGTCTGTGTAATTTGTAGATCTATTCTAAACAATAAAATAGCTCATCTAATCTATTTGCAAGATTCTCGATCCTACCTCAGAAGTGAGGAGTGAATCATAGTTTCTCAGAAACTATCAATCCCCACAGCTTCCCTTGTAATATCGAGAATAGAATTTACTGAAATAAAGCAATTAACTACTCTATTTGATATGATTCTAACTAGAACTTTGAAAGCTAGAACCTGGATTCTGCAGAACAGTGGCGAATCTGATGGTGGTGTGTGATCTTGTCCCCTCAGTATGATCTCCTCGTTCTTTTGTGTTCACGTGGATCTAGAAAAGCGTGTAATGCTAGCATCAACAGAAGTAGATATTGAGATAAAGGCAGATCAGAATACACACCGAATACAATGTGAGTAGGAGAGGGATAGCGCAAGAGTACAGAGCTTGGCTTATGCAATTCCTAGCGGGATCTATTGCGAGTCATGCAACATAAAGCATCCAGAACCTGAAACTATCCTATTTGAGGAGCAAAAACCTGCAACTTTAATGGCTTCCTAAGCTATTCTACTCCAATGGATTGGATGAAATAACAGCACTAATTGCACAAGATGGATATGTGGCTTACCAACAGTAAAACAATGCTAACTAAGCATGTAACGAACTAAACTATGAATCCTAAGCAAAATAAAAGACTGAATTACTGAAAATGAGAAGATGAGAAGTGAATGAGGGGCCATTTGCTTGAGCACAAGCCAACCATTTATAGCATTTGCATTTACCCAAGGTAAAAGCCAAATAGAACTCTTAAACTATAAACAATGGCAAAACACTATTCCAGGGAACCATAATCATAAATGCAAGCTTATGGCGGTGAAAGAAAGCTGGTAAAACATTGAATTTACGTGAGTCATGTTAAAAGAGCTTTTTGGAAAACATGTAAAGGACCACCGCCCTGTGCAAGACGGCGGTCACTAGGACCGCTGCCCAGGCAGGGCGGCGGTTTCATCACTGAAGAGAAAAAGGCTAAGAAAAGAGGGGAAAAGGAAAAATAAAGCACGCGGGGGCTAAGCGAGTGCATGCGGGATGTTAACGCACACTTGGAGAGCTTTTTCGGATCCCGAACACCTTGCGAGGAGACCTATATCATCATTGGGGCACGTGTCACGTTGTTCTAACAGTACAGTACCTTACAATTTTGGGTACGTACATATTGCCCCCTCAGAAGAAGCATTTTAGCCATGAAGAGGTGTAAAATGGTGGGTCTGAGTATGGCGGTCCCGAAATGGGAAGTTTAGAAATTATGCCTGATACATCCATGTGCTGAAAGGACGCCATCCAAGATTCCCGCTACCTGTAAAACGAAAAGAGAACTCAAGTGCAGATAGACACCGAATATTTTGAAAAATAAACGCTAAAATAATAGGGAATGAGAATGTACCATTTGTGCGGGGATAGGAACTTACCTCCATCCGCGCTCCAAACCTGTGAAAAATTTATTTTAAAACGAATCAGAGTGCTATATATATGAAAGTGGGCCCATTTTCCTATTCATTTGCGCGAGTCGATTTGATTGATTTTGACCTCTGGGACCCACGGTGACAGTTTCTTACGTGAGTAGAGTCAAAACGTCTGCGACGAGATAGCGATCATTCCTCCACGTGCGGAACATCGACCCATGAGATCACAGGTTAGTTTTCTTCAGTTTATCCTTTTTACCCCCTTAAATTTGAAAATGCTAAATACTTTGTCATGGGGGGGTAATTTTTGAAAATGTTAGTGCTAAAAGGTCCACCTAAGGGGGTGTGCCTACTGGGTAGGCTTTGTTTTTAGGTAAAATGGTCGTTTTTTACGTTTTTTAGGCTTTTTAAATTTAAAAACCTGCGTGGGTTTTCGAACCACGACCGCCGCCCTGCCCAGGGCAGCGGTTACAGAACTGCCGCCTTGTTCAAGGCAGCGGTTATACGACCGCCACCCTTAAGGCGGCGGTTACAAAACCACCCCCTTGCTCAGGGTGGCGGTTCTGCACAGAATGCAAAAGGAACATATTTTTGAGATTGTGTTTGTATTTTTAGCATTTCTATGTGCTTTCATGATTTTTCTATTATTACTTGGATGCTAACTTGCTTTGTTTTGTGTGTTTTTGGGTGTATGCAAGTGAGGGAGGAGTATATCCGGTGGAGTAGAGAGAGGGAGTGTGATTGGCTCCCAGGGGTTCTAAATGCCCTCTCACAAGATGAGGAGGACACTCTTCAGCGAGCTGGGATACTACGCATTTCACGCGTGCCCCACGTTACACCATCTAGTCACATCCTTTGTGACTTGTTCTCATACTGGGATGCAGATCGGAACACCTTCCGATTGCCAGGGGTCCACGGTGAGTGGACTATTACACTGGAGGACGTCTATCACATTCTGGGGGTCCCGATCATTGGGAGATGACTCACCCTAGAGACAGCAGGCTCACGGGCACAGATTACACAGTGGGCCACATATATGGGAGATGCAGTCATCTCCACAGGGTCGAAGAAGGCGGTGAGATTTTGATCTATTCCTTCTTTTCCCATCCCCCTACTTCGCCAGGCCATCATGGGGATCCTTGCCTCGAGACTGATCAGGGACAAGGGAGGAGATACATTATTATACTGCTAGTCCCCCATTATTGCACAAATAGAGGGGCATGGTCAGATATATGCCTAGGGAGCAGACATTCTTGGGACCACCTACCATGACTTATACAGGGTGGTCCGTTTACAAGGGTAGTCATTGAGCCACCCGACTCTAGTCATGAGTTGGGTCTATGAGCATTTCATCCCTTATGGCAGGGGTGTGTAGGTGGCAAATCCTAGAAGCTGTGAGGGTAGCCAGATGGACAGACATGTCGGTGCTTAGAGCACCTCATTAGCCAGTTGCCTCCCTGACTACTGCCGACATGGAGGCCACACCATACCAGACTATGGCAGGCATATGGGGCGAGGAGGCTCTTACCTTGATCTCCTGCTCCACGACAGGGCAGCTTATTGACAGAGTGGGGCGAGTGGAGATGCACCCCTTTGGCCGAGTTCCTCAGTAGTTTGGCCTACCATACATGGGTATGCTTCCCCTAGTGGCGCCAGTATATAGATCAGTCTGAGAGGCCAGAGGGGGGCCTAGAGGCCAGGGTTAGACAGTGGTTACTCCTGGCAGTTCCTATTGCAGCCAGGAGGATAGTTCGTGCTAGAGGGAGAGTCAGTGTGCCTCAGGAACCTTTACTTCAGATTGCCGTGGGTCCTGCCCACAGCAGCGATGACCCCATTGAGGTAGACTCTGAGTCTGAGGAGTTTACGGGGGGGAGACAGAGGAGGATACCGAGGACAGTGATCCTGAGTGGCACGATACCCAAAACATCATGCAGGCAGAGAGGGCCGAGCAGAGTGTAGAGAGGGTGACTCTGGTTTCAGAGGAGCCACTCTCCTAGGGCCATGGGGAGGATGAGTTTGTTGCGGGGCATTACGTTGCTCCAGCTACAGGAGCAGCCCCTCAGTCGGTAGCGGCATCCGTGGCGGGCACTGACCCCATAGATCCATCTTGGAGGCCTGGTGATCCGAGTAAGTTACCCTCTCTCCCTTCTAGTGTTTGTTTCTTTGTTAGGATCTCCTTGGTTGCTATCTTGTATCTTTTAATTCCTTGTTTGGTTTCTAATTTGTTTTCTCCTTTGTTTGCAGAGACCGCCGATGAGTGGCGGGACTTGACCTGCAGGGTATGCACTGATACCCTGATGATCCCCATGGAGAGGACCCATGCAGAGCTGTCCGTGGACGCTAGGGAGCCTTCAGGAGCCGGCAGACATACCGACGTCTTTGCTCCAGTCTGGCATGTGGCCAGGATGGTATTGACCCTTTGCACCGAGCTAGCGAGGTACAGGACGGCTGAGCATCTGATGAGGAGCCATTCTCGTGGTGAGACTGCGGCTGCCCCTCGGGATCCTGAGCCCTCTGTGCATTCAAAGTGCCGGCGTAGCCGGAGTCCTAGGTGTGGGCGTGCACCTTCAGAGGGGTCCCGTAGGGATTGAGAAGCCACTTGGCTCTCGTAGATTTTGTACTATATATTATTTTGTATATGCCGGGCTCTTTGAGCGTTTTGACCATGCTTAGTGCATGATGGCATTGTATATAAACATTGATTATTTATATATATGCATTCGTTCTGGATCAAAATCTTGGCATTCATGGCTTTCTTTCTATTTCCATTTTCCTCATGTATGCTATGATGTACGTTTATATGTTTCTTTTAGAATATATGCAATGGTGAACAAATGATGCAAGTGTTTTACTTTCCCTTTTATGTTTCATGATGCTGATATATGATGATGTAGATATAATGTGATTTTGAATCATAGTTTCTGTAAGAAATTTTGGATACTTCATGTTTGTTTTGGCAAAGTGATGAAAACAAACCGGTATGATGAACAGATAAACCTGCCCCTACCCCCAACTCCACGCAACTAGTAAGATGCGAGGGCTTATCACCAAGAGTTGGGAAGGGCACAACTTATGAGGTGTAGTGAAATGATAGTGATGAAAGATAGAAAAAGCTTTTGTGGAACCAAATTAGGACACCACAAGTCTACTCTACTTGAGTGACTTCATAGTTTTAGATGCAACTTGCTTTGCGGTTTATCCAGACTTAGACCCGTAGATGGCCACATAGTAGACAAAATCTGGGTTTTTAGGATTTTAACTCTCTTGGGACTTTGAACATCTGATTCATTTGTTTTTGACTCAAAGTTTCAAAGTTTGAATTGTTTGTGTATGACTTTTTGCATTTATTTGTCAAGAGGACCCCCTACACTTTGCCCCATGCTACTAGTAAGAAGCGTGGGTTTATCACCGTGGGCAAAGTATAGGCGAGTAAGGGCATTCCCATCCTTTCCCAACCCTACATCATTAGTAAGAGACGCAAGCTCATCACCAAAGGTTGGTGGGGCAAGGAAATGTGTAAAATTAAAATTTTCTGTTTGACCAATGTTTGACTTGTTTATTTGAGTAAAATGTCAGTATGTGTTTATTTCCAAAGAGATATACATATGGGATAGATGTGACACCATGAAGCTTCTAGAACAGACCATAGGCAAGACACCTACCCTAAGAAGAAATCAAAAGTGAGAATAAACTTGCAGATCTTGGTATGGTTACCGTTAAGACTTTGTCATGTCTAGCTTTATTTGATAAAATGATTCCGAGATAATTTGATGATATCATGAAAATGGAGAAGTATGATTAAAGTGTTTATGCCAACAAAATCATGAGTTTGTAATGAATTTCTTTGAGAATAGATTCCTTAATCACAATTTGTGTATGAAACAAGCGGACAATATGATCCTAATCTATATGAAGATGCAATGTAGATATATATATATAAGTAGTGCTAGCTGCTTACGCGTAAAAACGCTTGAGGTGTAGGGAATTGACTGTTTTGCCAAATTCCTCACCTTCTAGCGTACATAAGAGGCATGCACCATTCCCATAGTCTTTCATGACTCGGTATGGGCCTAATCATTTAGGCCAGAATTTCCTTCCTTCGCCGGTCTTCTTGTCGATCCGGTTGTCTAGTCTTAGAACTAGATCACCTTCATATATGTCGCGTTCATAGACTTTCTTATTATATTGCCGGCACATCCGGTCAGCATAGACTCTATGCCACTGTTCAGCATCTAACCTAGTTTCATCTAGGCTTTCTAGCTGGGAAAGACGTGCTTCTCTGTAAGCGTCTTCATCCAGAATCCCTTGTAATGAAATGCGGAGACTGGGTATTTCAACCTCGAGTGGGAGAACTTCCTCTGCCCCGAATACTAGTGAAAAAGGAGTTGCTCCCGTTGGTGTTTTTATTGAGGTTCAGTGGGCCCATAAGGCTGGATATAACTTCAAGTGCCAATCTCGTTTGTTTTCTTTCACCGTTTTAAGGAGAATGGCTTTTAGTGTTTTATTCGTTCGCTTCAGCCTGTCCATTGGCTTGAGGGTAATACAAGGAAGCCGTATGATGGCTTATTTTAAATTTATTGCATAGCTTGTGAACCTCTTCATTCTTAAAAGAAGTTCCATTATCAGAGATAATGATTTGCGGGATACCGTACCTATGCAAATGATTTGGTTTAAAATGAACTTGGCGATTACAGAACCAGGTACAGTAGTAAGAGGCATAGCCTCTACCCATTTGGTAAAATATTCGGTGGCTATGATTATAAAATTATGGCCGTCTGTGGATGAGGGAGAGAATTTCCCTATTAAATCTAGGCCCCATGTAGAAAAGGGCCATGGAGTAGTGATTGGTTGCAAAGCTTGTGCCGGCATATGGATCTCATGGGAGAATTCTTGGCACTTATGACACCTGCGTACGAACTCTACTGCGTCGTGTTCTAGAGTAGGCCAGAAATAGCCCATTCGATGTATTTTACGAGCGGTGGCATGACCACCGAAGTGGCCTCCACACATTCCACTGTGGGATTCATGGAGAATCTTCTTGGATTCTTCTGTGTCGACACATCTTAGGAGCATTCCATCGAATGCTTTCCGATAGAGCACTTGCTCTATAATGATGTATTTAGCTACGATAATACGTAACCGCCTTCTTTGTTGTGGTGTAGCTCCTTCTGGATACGTATGGTCCATGATATAATTAATGATATCAACGTACCAGGGACACTCAGAGATAGAGGGTCGGGTTTCGATGTAGTATACACACTCATCTGGAAAATCTAAATCTACTAGATCACCTCCATCTAATGGGTTATCAGCTAACCAATCTGTGATGATTTGTCCTTTAACCGACTTCTGATTTACAAATGTTAATTCGAATTCCCCCATTAAGGTTATAAAACGTCCAGCCTTTTTAGACAAGGACCCTTGTGTGAGGAAAGTTCGTAAATGGTCCGTTTTTACCATGACCCTTGTTTCTTGATTTAGCATATAGTGTCTTAAGCGTTTGGTTGCAAAGACTATGGCGAGGCATTCTCGTTCTGCTTGGGTATAACATGTTTCATAGTCAAGCAACGTTCGGCTAATGAAATAAATCGCGCATTCTCTCTTGTCATCATCTTCTTGAGCCAGCATGCAGGCTAGCGAGACATTGGTTGCTCGTGAATATAAAATTAACGGGCGATCTAGCTTAGGTGGCATTAGTGTAGGTGGTGATAACAGGAAATGCTTAACTGCATCAAAAGCTTCATTGCAGTCTTCAGTCTAATCAATGCTATAATCTTTCTTGAGAAAATTGTTGATTGGATGTATGGCGAAACTTAAGTCTGGGATGAATCTCCGGATTGCACCCAGCTTTCCGAGGAATGACCTGATTCCAGATTCATCCGAAGGTGGAACCATTTCGAGGACAGCCCGAATTTTGGTTGGGTCAACATCTATCCCTCGTAACGATATGATGTAACCTAGGAGCTTCCCTCCTGTTACTCCAAAGACGCACTTTTTCTGGATTTAGCGTGACTCCGTACTCTATCAGCCATGAGAGAATGATGTGGAGTATTTCCGGATGGTCACAACACTTCTTGGCCTTAGCCAACAAGTCATCTACGTAGGATTCCATGATTTTATGAATTAAATCATGAAATATATATGTCATAGCTCGCTGGTATGTAGCACCAGCATTCTTGAGACCAAATGGCATGACAACATAGCAATAAGTTCCCCAGGGAGTTATAAACGTGGTTTTAGCTTGATCTTGTTCAGATATTTTAATTTGATTGTATCCCGAGAATCCATCCATGAGAGACAAAAGTTCAAACCTAGCTGTTGCATCAACAATGACATCAATGGATGGCAACGGGAAGTCATCTTTAGGACACGCTTTGTTGATGTCTCAGAAATCTATGCAGATGCGTATCTTTCCATTCTTCTTGAGAACGGGAACGATGTTAGACACCCATTGGGAGTAATCGACTGGCTTGATAAATCCTACTTGGAGGAGTTTTATTACCTCCTCTTTTACCATGAGAGCTACCTTGGGTTTCATGGGTCTCGATTTTTGTTTAACTGGCTTTGCATCAGATTTAGTGACGAGGTTGTGCACCACGATGTGGGGTGCAACCCCTGTCATTTCCTTATAATTAAATGCAAACGCCTTCTGATGTTCTTTGAGGATCCGAGTGTGTATTTCTACTTCCTCTGGGGTTAACGAGGACCCTAATTTCAATATCCTTGGTTCGTCTTCCGTTCCGATGTTAATATCAATTGTTTCTTCGATCAAAGAGGCGTTACCCTCTTCAAACTCAGGTGGTGCTGGAGGTAAATCCAAATCATCCCCATTTTCTACTGTGCATATGCTAGGTTCCATTTGTGAGGGAAGATTCACCATGGGATTTCCGAAGTAGGAAGATGAATGTGGGATTAAGGACAAATCTATCATATGATAGGAGAGATGTAGTGCCGCATAGGTGTTTAAGTAATCCAAAGTGGCCATATCACTATCAACATGGTCTAGGATAGTAGATTCATTTCTGTTTAAAAGAGAATTTGTCATTGTCTTTATCAATGGTTCATCACGAAGGGATACCATGAAACGGGTATCCTCTAACTTATTGCTTGGAGTAAAACGTGATGCGGAAGTTGCTATTGAATCAGCGAGAAGATTTTCCTCTCGCGGGATTGCTTCAATTGATATGAAGTCAAATTCCTTGCTTAAATCTAATACAGCTTTTTTGTAAAGCTGTAAATGCTCGGCTTTGGTTTCATATATCTCTGAGACTTGGTTTGCTACCAATTGTGAGTCTCCTAAGACTCTGATGTTATCAACACCAATTCTTTTAGCTAAGATGAGGCCAAGGAGGAGGGCTTCGTACTCAGCGCCATTGTTTGTGCACTCGAAATTTAGTTTAAAGGCAAAAGGTAAGACTTTTCCTTTAGGGGAAGTGAAGATTACACCTGCCCCTGCTCCGTAACGGCATCTAGCTCCATCAAAATGGAGTGTCCAATATTTGACTGGGAATATGGACGCTGGGATATCTGTTGTGTTTGCATATTCTACTTCCACCATACAGAGATCCTCTGCTGGAAGAGAGCCAATGCCTAGGGGATATCCTATGCCTACTGAATCGAATGGTAAGAATATTGGTAGATCATTTTCTAGCAGTTCAACGATTTTTGCAGTAGTTCTTAATGATACTGCTTCTACAGTGTTAGCCTCATCTTTAGGGGTTGGGGTTACTTTGGCTAGGCTCATAGCTTCAAGATCTGTCGTAGGTACCAACTTTTCATTTGTTTTTGCGTCGGTAGGTTTATTAAGTTGATTTGTTGGGAGTTCAAACTCCGAGTGTACGCCTGGTCTTTTCTTTAAATCAGCTAGGTGTACATCAAATGGTTTTGGATCACCTTTGGCCACGAATACCTTTCCTAAATGTAAAAACCTTACTTCTTGAAATAGTGTAGAAGGGATTGCCTTCATGCGGTGTATCCAAGGTCGGCCGAGGATCATATTATAGTTAGTTTCCCGATCTATAATATAAAACTCAGTCAAGATGGTTTTGGGTCCTAAGGTGACCGGTAATATTATAGTTCCAACCGAGGTGGCTTTAAGACTATCATAGCCCCTTAGTGTATTTCGAGTTGTGGAGCAATTGGTTTCTCCATACCCTAGTTTTTGGAGGAAAGAGAAGGGGACTATGTTAACTGCCGCCCCATCGTCAACCATTGCATGCTTTACATAGTTGTTATAAACCCATACTTGCAAATGTAAGGTTGGATCACCTCGGCGTGCGATCTCAGCATCTGTCGGCATTTTGTTTATCTCGAATATGAATTCGACATCCCTATCTGCCTGCCCTGGAGGATGAACATCAAAGTCCACATGATTTACCTGTGTTTCAGGTGGTGGAGTGATGTTAATTAGATGACCTAAACCTAATGCTTCTAAAAGAGCAGCCCTGTGGGCAGGAGAGTTCTTTAGTAAGTCTAAGAATGAAATGTGCGAGAAGGTTTTTGTTAGGTCGTTAATCAAATCATAGGCTCCCACAGGTTTTACTACGATTTGTTGGATGTCATCTGCCTCTGGCAGGTGGCTTGGACTTGGCTGAGAGAAATACTCTCGCGTCCTTGTTATAGCTTCGATGGGTAGCTCAGCGTCTAACTCTACTAAACCGACTACCTTAGGTCGTGGTTGACTTCCTAGTTGCGGCGCAACTAATGGATTTAGCGAGGTCGAGGCTTCATGATCATTGTTTCCTGTCATTGCACCCTTGTTCGTCCCAGTTGGATTTAGCCTGTTGTTATCGTGATTTGGGAGTGGATCATTAAAGATCTTCAGAGGTGCGTTTTGAGGGGAAACTGCCCCTGAAAAGGTATTTGACGTTGGTGACGTAGGATTTGCTAAGAACATATCCATAAAAAGTTGTTTTTGTTCATCTGGCAAGCGTTGCATGAATTTATTGTAGTCACGGCACGTTCTAGTGTCATGGCCCCGAATTTTGTGGAAACCACAGTATGAATTAGGATTGTAATTCCTAGTTTGTTGATTTGATGTGTATTGTGGCCCAAAATTTTGATCAAACCGTTGTCTATTAAAATTTTGCGTTTGTTGTCTTTGGTTTGAATTTTGGTTTTGGTACCTAGTTGAATTTTGGCTTGGACCCTGTATGGGATTTCACCGTTGTTGTTGTTGTTGTTGTTGTTGTGGATGATTAAAATCCACTGCATTGATTGTCGGGGTAAAGCTATTATTTCGTTGGTTGTTTATTTGTGATGGAGTATTGACAACATTTACCTTTTTAGGCTGGTCGGTTACTCCATCTGTTGTTACACCCCGATTTTTGTTAAGGATTTTAGGTCCTTGATTGACGTTCGTGGTAGTGGGATAAGTTGTAGTGTTCTGATTGGGGGCGATTAACCTCCCATTTGCTCCATATGTTTTGCGACCACTATCAATTGCTGCTTGATCTATTCGAAGAGCACTCTCTAGTACTTCATCGTAAGTTTGTAATGGGAACTTCTGGACTTCTTCCTTCACTTCTCTACTAAGCGAATGAAGGAATAAATCACATAGTTCCATTTGATCCATGTTTGGAGCACTTGCCGAGGAATAAAGGACTGTACGCCACCTTTGGATGAAATGGGTGACAGATTCGTTGTGTTCTTGTTTGATGTGTAAGAACTCCCTGATTCCTGTTCTTAATAGTTTGTTCATGTCGAAGGCCTTGATGAACTCTGAAACGAGTTGTTTGAATGAATGGATGGAAGCCTCAGGTATTCTATAATACCAATCGAGAGCGATGCCTTCCAAGGTTTTTGGGAATATTTTAGCAACAACCCCATCCCATGGGAGTAGTTCTCGAATGGCTGTAGCGTAAGCTTTGATATGCATGTTTGGATCTCCCTCTCCTTTGTATTTGGGAAAATCGGGAAGAGGTCTTGGAAGCATGACACTTCGTATGGTGAAATCCAAGGGTTCTTTCAAATATTCTGAGTAAGTCCCTATCGCATATGTTTCGACCATTGATGGCACCTGTTGAGGGAGCGGTGGTGGGATGGGTTGTTGATATGGCATAGTGTATGCGTTGGCAGGGGCATAAGGAAGCCCCTGTGTTTGAGAAAAAATGCCGGGAGAGGAGAACATATCCCCTTGTGGTGATTTGGAGTATATGTTTAAGTATGATGGGGTACTATCCAGGAATGGATTGTTCTGTACTAGACCGGGAGGAACAGTGCTAGAGATGGTGGGTCTAGTTGGCATTTGTTGTGAATACTGAGGAGTCATGCCTAACGTGCCTACTCCTGTGAGGAGATCCACTTGGCTAGGATGGTGTGGAGGATTGGAACTCCCTGCTTGCATGAATTGTGAATTTTGACTTGCTTGGGCAAGTTCTAACCCTCTAACCTTTTCTATTAGAGTTGAAATGACTTCATTTGGTGAAGTTACGATATTCTGCCTTGGTGGCGTTTGTTGTATACCATGGTTTTGTATAGGCATGTGATATCCTGCTATGAACTGATCGCTATCTTGCCAAGTTTCTCTGAGAGTATTTCCTATATGCAGTGGCATAGAGGTATTTTCTTGAAAAGAGACCTCGGGTTGTGGTTGTAAACCTCCTACAGGTGGATACATACCTCGAGAACGTTGGTCGTTCTTGGCATAACGTACCGAATATTCATCGTCTAAACCTTGGTATGAGTCTGATTGTCTACTAATTTGTGGTCTAAGTAGTACCTGAGGAGATGAACCAGATTCTCCGGTGAACGTCATATTGTTCGAGCCTGAAGGCTCTGTTTGTTGCGTTTGAGCGAGTTGTTCCAACTCCTCTGTTTGGAAGGGTGAGCTATATCTGATCCTTGGAGTTTGTGTTGACAACTGACTAGTTGAATAGTTGTCGCCCCACACTGAGAGCGAGGGTGATGATTGTCTATTCTGTTGGGCGTAGTATGCCTCAAGACCCAAGAGGGGTCTGCCATATGCATCGAATCCCGACATATTCGGGGGGTATATGAATACCCGCAGAATAATGGGAAGGAGCGAAGGTGAAAGCCAATGAGGCAGAGAAGATGAAAAGTATACTAAACTTGGAAGAACACGTGATACTATGACTCTGAACTAGAAAGTAGGAAGTTCACGTCAGCTTCACTAATTTTGTTTGTTTCACGTCGGGTTCACCAATTTTGTATGATGGAAAAGTGACAAGCGAGCATGGGAATCTACAAGTGACTCTTCCTCGCACCCGACCTCCCGAGGTCGTGCCGAGACAGCCGGTGGGGATGGAATATGTGTGAGATACAGACAAACTAGTTAGGCAATCTAATGTCTTCAATGCGCACTAACGGAACTTGCGAATCTAAAGCAAAGAAAGCCCTCCTAACTTGGGCTGGTGTGATAGATCGGTCAGCAAGGATGACTGCTCGAAGGCTCCAATCAATATCAAGCTCTGGCGTGATTCGATCTATGGGTTGTGGAATACGTGGAAAATGACCCGAGATAGTTTCGTGTATTTCTCCGGACAGGGTCATATGGTGGATGGTAAATGTAGTCAATTCTATGGACGGTTCTCTGGCCTAGTCCAGAACTCTCTAGCTTTGTTAGCTGTTGTGTCTAGCAAGGATAATTGTTCGATGATGATAGGTGGAAGTGGAGTAGACTGGAATACTAGTGTGCGTAGGCCAGTGTCTATGTCTAATTCTCCTGCAGATTCGTTGGGCTGCGGGATTTGTGGGTCACAACCGTAGACTCTTAGTCGTTGTGGACCTGTTATGGTCATGTGTGAAATCAAGTCCTAATCCCTAATATCCAGTAATCGTATGCTTTCTCAGCTTCTATATTTAGGATCAACAACTGTGTGATTTTCTCAGAATACCCTACAGGCGTTCGTGCAACCTGGATTCTTAGGCTGGTATCTATATCTAGAAGAGTGTCTCCTGCATCTGGCTGTGGGACCAAAGGATCACAACCAAAGGTTTGTTCTCTTTCGAACCCTTCTACAGTCATATGAATGTTTGCCTAGGGTAATCTGTAGTTCGGTTGATTTGACCAAAACATGTGTGCTTGGTCGTCTTCTATGTTTAGTCCGCTCAACTGAGAATTGATTTGTTGCAAGCTTACCGTTGTTCGGAAGACTTGAATCCTAAGATTTTGATCTATATCAGTTATTTCCGTGATGAGATTGGGCTGGGGCACGATTGGCTCGAATATGTATTCCCTGGGCTCTCTAGGTCCCGTGATTGTCATACAAAAGTAACAAAGTAAATTAACTGTAACAAAATGAAATTTAACTATGTGAAGTGTATCTATAGCATATATGTTTTCTCTATCTTTTTGTGTTTTTCTGATGAACTTTACGAATTTAAGAAAACAACTATTTAAAATATCTAGAAAGACAACTAAAATAATAATTTAAAACAAACAAAATAACCGAGTGTAGCTATTTGTCTGTGCAATTTGTAGATCTATTCTAAACAATAAAATAGCTCATCTAATCTATTTGCAAGATTCTCGATCCTACCTCAGAAGTGAGGAGTGAATCATAGTTTCTCAGAAACTATCAATCCCCACAGCTTCCCTGGCAATATCGAGAATAGAATTTACTGAAATAAAGCAATTAACTACTCTATTTGATATGATTCTAACTAGAACTTTGAAAGCTAGAACCTGGATTCTGCAGAACAGTGGCGAATCCGATGGTGTGTGTGATCTTGTCCCCTCAGTATGATCTCCTCGTTCTTTCATGTTCACGTGGATCTAGAAAAGCGTGTAATGCTAGCATCAACAGAAGTAGATATTGGGATAAAGGTAGCTCAAAATACACATCGAATACAATGCGAGTAGGAGAGGGATAGCGCAAGAGTACAGAGCTTGGCTTATGCAATTCCTAGCGGGATCTATTGCGAGTCATGCAACATAAAGCATCCAGAACCTGAAACTATCCTGTTTGAGGAGCAAAACCTGCAACTTTAATGGCTTCCTAAGCTATTCTACTCCAATGGATTGGATGAAATAACAACACTGCTTGCACAAGATGGATATGTGGCTTACCAACAGTAAAACAATGCTAACTAAGCATGTAACGAACTAAACTATGAATCCTAAGCAAAATAAAATACTGAATTACTGAAAATGAGAAGATGAGAAGTGAATGAGGGGCCATTTGCTTGAGCACAAGCCATCTATTTATAGCATTTGCATTTACCCAAGGTAAAAGCCAAATAGAACTCTTAAACTATAAACAATGGCAAAACACTATTCCAGGGAACCAGAATCATAAATGCAAGCTTATGGCGGTGAAAGAAAGCTGGTAAAACGTTGAATTTACGTGAGTCGTGTTAAAAGAGATTTCTGGAAAATGCGTAAAGGACCGCCGCCCTGAGCAGGGTGGTGGTTACAGGACCGCCGCCCTGTTCAGGGCGGCGGTCACGAGACCGGGCAGGGCGGCGGTTTCGTCACTGAAGAGAAAAGGCTAAGAAAAGAGGGGAAAAGGAAAAATAAAGCACGCGGGGGCTAAGCGGGGCATGCGGGATGTTAATGCACACTTGGAGAGATTTTTCGGATCCCGAACACCTTGCGAGGAGACCTGTATCATCATTGGGGCACGTGTCACATTGTTCTGGTAGTACAGTAAGTAGTTGGTCATGCACTTGTGCGTTGGCGACATTTCCTTTTGGGTAGACCTTTCATCTTGAGGACAGATCATCGTAGTTTACAACATATCTTCTCTCATCCGAACCTCAATGCTCGTCAATGGCGTTGGATGGAGTTCCTTTGTGAGTATGATATGGAGGTACAATATATCAAAAGAAAGGAAAATGTTGTTGCATATGTACTTAGTAGACGACGACATGTGCTTGCTTCATTGACACTACAGTCAGATTTGAGAGGCAGGATTCTTGAGCATCTTCTAAAGGACAAGTTTTATGAGGGTGCTAGGCAGATGTTGGATTCTAAGGGTTTTTTTGTGGGTAGATATTCAGGATGCATGTTAGAGTCTGATGGTTTGCTTCGGTTCTATATGCGCATTTATGTGCCTAAGGAAGGTGATCTGTGTAGTTTCATCCTTACTAAGGCTCATTGAGCCCCATACGTAGCACATCCAGGAGTGAAGAAGATGCATGCTGATTTGAGAGAGTTATATTATTGGCCGAGTCGTCGTTGGGACATAGCTAATTTTGTAGCACATTGTCTTGAGTGTCAGAGAGTCATGGTAGAGCATTCTCATCCCGCAAAAATCTTATACCCTCATGACATTCCCAAGTGGAAATGGGATGTGATCTCCATGGATTTCATAGTAGGAATCCCTATGTCCTCTTATCGTCATGATGCCATTATGGTCACTATGGATAAGTTGACCAAGGTTGCGCATTTCTCGCCAACCAAGGTCACCTCTAATGCACAAGCCATCGCCAAAGTATTTATAGAGGACATTGTTAGATTGCATGGGATCCTAAAGATGATCATCAATGATAGAGATACCATCTACACATCAGTTTTCTTGACTTCTTTTCAGGATGCTTTGGGTACACAGATTAATTTCAGTTCGACATATCATCCAGAGACAGATGGGTAGACAGAGAGAGAGTTAATCAGGTTCTTGAGGACATGTTGAGGATGTATGTGATGGACCATCAGAAGAAGTGGGAAGATTATTTGTATTTAGTTGAGTTTTCCTACAACAATAGTTATCATAGTTCCATTGGCATGGCTCTCTATCAGGCGTTGTATGGTCGACCTTGCAGGACACCCTTGAGTTGGGACAGACTGGATGCCAGGATTATTCTGGGACCATTGTATCTTTAGGATTTTGAGCTGCAGGTTGTTCTGATTAGACAACGTCTTGAGTAGGCTAGAGCACGCTAGAAGGCATATGCGGACACCAAGAGGATTGATCATCACTTATCAGTGGGTGACAAAGTCTTCTTGAGGGTTCATCCTCGTAAGAGTCTGATCCATTATGGAAAGGGTTCTAAGCTATCACCTCATTTTGTGGGGCCTTTTGATATCCTTGAGGTCATCGGTCTAGTTGCCTATCACCTAGCTTTGCCACCACGCCTTGTATGGGCCCATGATGTTTTTCATGTTTTTGTACTTCGTAGATATGTACCAGAAGTTTCTCATGTTTTGGATTGGTTGGCATTACAGGTAGAGGACGGAGGGCAGTGGAGACTAGAGCCCGTACGCATACTAGAGAATCGGAGGTTGGCCCTTCGGGGTCGATATTTGGACCAGGTTAGAGTGCAGTGGGACCGATATGACGAGTCATCAGCTACCTGGGAGGATGCTACACCACTGAGGGCTAGATATCCCTATCTCTTCCAATGACTTCCAGGAGGAAGTCTAATTCTAGGAGAGGGGGATGTAGTGCCCACATTTTTATAGCTCCAATTATTTGTTGGTTCCTTTATGCATAAACATGTTTTGATTGAGACTCTGATAGATTTTGGACATTTTGCTATGTTATTTTATCCTCATGGACATTATGGTATTTTGGGCGCGTAGCACTAATTGGACTAGATTCGTATATTGATATATTTCTTGTGATGTTGATGACACTAACACGGGTACATGATAGTGAGATTTATTGGTTAGATGTTGATTTCTTGTGGTTGATTTGATTAATGATATAGTTTTTTGGATTTAATAATGGTAATCTCATGCTAGCCTAAGTGTACGTCGTTATAATTTTATCTGTGGATGATTCGTGGCGAACTATGTGTATAATTGTATGCATTATAATATCAATTGTATAATGATGTTAGGACATTATAAGTTTGATTAAATTTTTGATGTGTAGATGATGTTTATTATATTGGACAGATGCGGTTAATGTGTACAATGAGTGTGTAGGTGACAGGTATAGGAGAGCATGGGTTTCAGGGTGGCTACGTAATTGTGCACAAGCAGCCCACGGGCTGAGTCTTAACCATGCTAAATGTTTGAGGCTTTAGACAAGGTGTATTAATTGGGCACCTTGGGTGAACCCTCAATTGTAATGTATTTATGTCTTGTAAAATTAATTATGTTTAGGGTGTGTTTTATTAAGTAAACTAGTTTAAGGGTTTAATAATCTCATCTTATTTTAGTGATGGTTTTGGGTAAGTGTGTGTGTTGGTAGAAGGGATTGGTACACATGTGAACCTTGGGTGGACCCCACACCCTCTACCCTTGTGCCCAAGTATGCCAAACCCGAAATTGGGTTAATTTAAGCATTTTTAGGGACCCCTTTTGAGTTTGGGAGTTCCCTTAGCATGAAAATGGGCCCTTGGACCCTACCTAATAGGTAGGGGGCTTATTTCCAAGGTTTGGAGGGAGTTTCCCTCCCATTTTGCCCTCCTTAGTCACCATCCATGTAAGATGGTTGGTTTGTGTGTAATTTTTAAAAGTTGCTCCACTTTGTTTTATTTTCGTTTTTAGTATTTTGGGAGATAAGGGCTAAAATGTGAGTTTAATTTTACTTACTTGGTTTTGGAATCTTTGACTTGTGAGAGGAGAGGGGGTGACACTTGTCACCTTCCCATTGGTGAGGAAAATTTTGGGTTCCTCTTCTTATTCTTCCTCATGTGGAAGGAAGGGTTCTTCTTGGCTCATTTTTTTGGGGAGAACTTGGAAAATTTTGGGGAGCTTGGAAGTTTGTTTGGACAAAAGGGGAAAAGCTTAGAGTCTTGGAAAGCATTGTAGAGGTAGGATTCTTAATCCTTTTCTTTCCTTGTTGTGCTTATCTTTTTAACTATGCAATGGTCAATAAAATAATTTGTGTGAAATGATGTGTTGTAAAATTGTATGGAGAATGGAGTTTGTTTGTTTTGTCGCTTTGTTGTTTTCTTTTGTTTTCTCTCCACCATCATATGGCTTGATGGTTTTTGGAGAATGTAGGGGAAGAGAGAGGGATTTCCCTCTCAAATCTCATGGTTGTTGGTCAAGCCATGAAGGTCCCTTCTCACCCCCTCTTATGGTTTGAGGTGGGAGAAAGGTTCATATGGCTTGAACCTTTCCCCATTCTTGGTGAGGAAACCCTTTTGGGTTTGAAAATCCTCCCAAGAAGGATTTCTTTGACATAAAGGAGGAATAAGGAGGATGAATGATTAGGAGGAATAAGGAGGTTTGTAAACATGTTTTTGTTGGTGTATCCTATGGTTGGACACCATTTTTTTGGGCATCCTATTTCTTCTCTTCCCCCTTTGTGAGGTTGACCTTGTTATCCTCATGTTGTTGTTTTACCATGTGTAGTATATCTAAGTGTTTAAATGGTCCTATGTATTTCTTGTTGTGTTTTATCCCCATTATACTTGTGCACATTGTGGAAGTTTTTCCCTCTCTCCCATGGGCTTAGGGGAGGCTAGCATGTTTTCCAACCATGAAAAGGCATGTGATGATGCCTATTGGTTAGGTGGTAAACAAGCCTTGTCTCTTATTTCAGCATCCTTGGAAAAACATTTAAGTTTGGAGATAGTTGGAGCCTCCTTGCCATCTTGGTCCTCTTGGTCATCTTCATCTTTTGAGGACATTACTTTCATTTTATCTCTTCAAATGTGGCTTTGTGAAGCTTTACCTTCTTGTAAATACCTATTTTTTTACTTGATGCTACTTGTAAACTTAAGTCATTTGTTAAAGAAGTTTTCCCTTCAATATTGCAAGAATCTTGTAAACAAAAAAAAGAGAGGAAGGATTATCATATTGAAATCATGAGCTCTTTTATTTCAATGCCTTCATTTGGAGGTCTTGTTTGTTTATAAATCTGCAATAATATAGCTATGCATCATACATTAAATATGAATTATTTAGTCGTGTTTACCTTTAAAGAGTTTTATAAAAAAAATAAATGAAATGGCATATGTATATATTTTTTGAAATAAATCTAAAATTTATAAGCTAAGCATTCTTTTAAATATGCATTTGTTTTATGGCATTACAGGAAGTAACTTTTTTCGTTTTGTAAATATTAATAAGTATATTATACTAGTTAGACTATCCCTTGCAGAGCCAAGTGCTGCACTGCATACCCTCGAGAGGGATCAAGCCTTATGTAGTTCTTAGTTCTCATCTTACTATATATATATATATATATATATATATATATATATATATATATATATATATATATATATATATATCCATTCACATTTAAAAAACATAAAAGAATAATAGATATTTTGAATGGGCATATGACCATTCTCATATAATAAGTATAAAAGATAGATTGAGAAGTTGTGCATTGTGATAGTAACATATATAGGACGGGAAGTTGTGCATTGTGACGATAACATTTTTTATTTTCTAATTATTAATAATTGTAGTATACTAGCTGGACTATCCCTGACAAAGCCAAGTGTTGCACTACATACCCTCGAGATGGATCAAGCCTTATATAGTTCTCAATTCTCATCTTACAATATATATATCCATTCACATTTAGCAAACATATAAGAATAATAGATATTTTGAATGGGCATATGACGATTCTCATATAAGAATTATAGAAGATAGAATGGGAAGTTGTGCATTGTGATTGTAATATTTTTTGTTTTGTAATTGTTAATAATTGTATTATACTAGCTAGACTATCCCTGACATAGCCAAGTGCTACACTACATACCCTCAACCATGACATAGTGAGACCATACATACATACATACATATATATAATTTTATAATTTTTAGAAATAGGTTGTGAGAATGGGTTATTTAAATTTATATTTTTTCTTGACCATGACAAAGCGAGACCACCATGCAAATATATATTTTACCACCATTTACTTATAAATGAAAATAACCTAAAACATGGTTATGCTAATAGAGATGATGATGATGATTTATACATGTGATTGGAATGTAACAAGATCAATAATTTAGCTAATTTAACACAACATAGATAATTAAGATAAGTAATTGTTGGAATAAAAATAAATTTGATGTTCAGAGATAAAAAGTAACAATGACCACAAAAGGAAACACGAAGAGAGAAAAGTACAAAACACATATATTTATCAAAAAATATTGCAGAAGAACTAATAGTCCATATTAGTCATCATCAAAAATCTCGATTTCCTCTTCTTTGACATTAGAAAAAGAGAAGGAAGAACCCATAGAGATACCCTAAGTATTCATACGACAGTGGGCCCACCACTAGCAGTGGTAATATTTAGCAGGAATGTGTAGGTGGGACACAACAACTCTCGCAACACAGAAACACTAACAGACTCAAGGCGGATAAGAACATGAATCTTTGTTAAATAAATGTTTGGAAGACAGAGAGGAAATGGGTACGAGGCTGTACAAAAATCTAAGATAACCTACATGAAGTTGGTGAGGGATCAGTTCCTCTCCGCCAAAGGTTCCACTAAAGAATTATTAACCCAACCAACTTCCATGTCAGGGCTGGTGAACAGGTAAAAAGTGTTGATATTAGAATGCTCCAGTTCTTCATCCAAACCAACCCTATGAGAGGGCAAGATAAAAAATGGGCAATCATAGCAAATTCCAATTTGTTACGACTAACCAGAAGCATATTTGAAACAAACACTAAGGTAATTTCTTAGTTAACCCAAGCTCTTTTGGAATCACAGAGATAGGCGTCACCTATAACATGTTCAATGGCTTCATAGACAGATAGCGAATCAAGCCTAAAAACCCTTTTAAGACATGACCAAGAAATGGAATTGAAGAATGTCATTTCTCTTTTGTTGCTTCATAGAAAAATGACAGGAAGAGAGGACACCACCATGATGATAGAAACAATAGGGAGAGGAGTCTAAATGTTGAATGAGGATGACGAAGGCTACTTAAAATCAAACCACATGAGCCAAGGCCGAAAGTGATTACTCCTCACTGAAGTGGATATGACTGTTATTAAATAATTACACGCATCCCTTTCTAATTCTTAAAGATCGTAGATGAAGGATCCTTTATGAGATAGAGCCACTGACTCCAACTATTAGCCATGTACAATCCTAAAGACAACACACATTAGCCAATATCATTGAGCATTTAATATATGCCAACCCAATACTATTAAGCATTTAATTTAACTCAACCCAATATTTGACATGATGGGATATAATTGCTCCTAGTTCTTAAGAGTTTACTAATTTTCCATGTATTTATGAATATAGATTAATAGAAGAAGAATGAAGATGAAATTTACTTTTTTTAAAAAATTACTTTCTTTTAGAATGGGCAATTGCACATTCTTTCACACAAATAGTTTTTATCTTTCTATCTACATGGGCAGATTCCCATTCTTATATATGGATAATAGAAGAAGAATAAACTAATAGAAGAAGAAATATTATGAGGATAATATTTAATATGCCCATCCTGATATATGACTAACATAAGTTATCTTTTTATTCTCTCACAGAAACAAATGGGTATATATATTTAATACTTTTTTAAATATTAGCTCATAAAGGTTAGATAATAATATCTGTATATTTTTTCAAGATTTCTATATCTCTATTTAATAATTGTATAATTGTATCGTATTGGATGGACTAACCATGGCAGAGTTAAGTGTTGCACTACATACCCTCTACACTACAACAAAGTAAGTTTTATTTCTATTATTCTTCTTTAGTTATTATCTGTAGAGTTATTAGAATGGGAAATTGAAGAAATAAATTTTACTTGTTTTTTAGAATGGGTAGATGCCCATTCTCAAATAGGAATCATGAAAAAAAAATAGAGAATAGAAAATAGAGACTAAATGGGTAGATGCCCATTCTCATAGAGAATAGAGAATAGATACTAATATAAGAAGAATGAAGATGAAATTAATTTTTTTAAGAGTTATTAGAATGGGTAATTGGAGAGATAAATTTTGTAAATGATTAAGTGGGATGGCCACCCCTTAATTAATATGGGTCCATCACTATTATATAGGTTAATTTTTAGTAATATGAAATACTTATTTTTCAGAATAGGCAGATGCCCATTCTCATATAGGAATCATGAAATAAAAATAATAGAGAATAGAAAATAGAGACTAAATGAAAAATTTACTTTTTTAAAAAAATTACTTTCTTTTAGAATTAGGAGCTACCCGATCTTCCACACAAATAGGCATACAATTTTTGTCTTTGTATCTACATCATGGGTAGATTCCCATTCTCATATATGGATAATACAAGAAGAATAAACAAGAATAATTGTATAATATTGGATGGACTAACCCTGACAGAGTCAAGTGATGCACTACATACCCTTTATACTACTATGAAAGAACAATAATAAAGAGTATAAAATAGAGACTAAATGGGTAGATGCTCATTCTAATAGAGAATAGAGAATATAGACTAATAGTAGAAGAATGAAGATGCAATTTACTTTTTTTTTTTAATTTAATTTCTTTTAGAATTGGCAGCTGCCCATTCTTTCACACCAGTAGGAAAACATTTTTATTTTTGTATCTGCATGGAAAAAATCCCACTCTCATGTATAGATAATAAAATAAGAATAAACTAGAATAATTGTATAATTGTATCGTATTGGATAGACTAACCCTGACAGAGTCAAGTGTTGCATTACATACCCTCTACACTACTATGAAAGAAAAATAATAGAGAATAAAAAATAGAGACTAAATGGGTAGATTCCCATTCTCATAGAGAATAGAGAATATAGACTAATAGAAGAAGAATGAAGATGATTTTTTTTTTTAAATTTACTTTCTTTTAGAATAGGCAGCTACCCATTCTTTCACACAAACAGGAAAACAATTTTTATCTTTGTATCTACATGGGTAGATTCTCATTCCCATATATGGATAATAGTAGAAGAATAAACTATTACAAGAAGAACAATATTTAATATTCCCATTCTTATATATATATATATATATATATATATATATATATATATATATATATATATATATATATATATATATATATATATATGTTTAATGTCTTTTTAAATATTTATAATTGTTTCATATTTGCTTGAGTATTCCTAGTATAGATAAGTGCATAGCCTCAAAAGGGAACAAAGCCTTATGTAGTTTTCATCATATATAAATAAATATAGTTAATTTTTATATATTCCAAATATTATAGAACAAAGTAAATTTTAATTTTGTTATTCTTCTATGTTCCATACATGAGATTCCTTATTCAAAAAGGTCAAATAATAGTAATAAAATTTAATCATTTTATCTTGAAGGAGAATCTTGTCCATCCTGGTCTTGTATCATTTATGGATCATGTATCTATTTGCATTAATATTGTATGTGTCTATTTGCATCGATGAATGATTTACCAAGAGTGCAAGTCTAATATGCACATGTTCATCCTTTAGGATTGAATGCTGAAATTTCATTACTATGATCTAACATTATTCAACAAATCTCTTCAACCATGATCAGAATAGTTATAAATGGAAGCATCTAAATATGGCCGTATATGCTACTTGTTTACGGTATATTTTATTATAAATGCAAATAACCCAAAACATGGTTATGATATTGTTTAAAATTTATATTTTATTTTAAATGGAATTAGCCTAAAACATCGCTATGATATTGTTTAAAATTTATATGTGTTTTTGACCATGGCATAGCGAGACCCCCAATATGCAAATATATTGTTTACCACAATTTATTTATTAATTGAAGGTACTTGTTTTAAAACATGTCTTCGACCGAGTGTTGGAGGGAAATTGGGGATATTAAATGGCATTTAATTCACACCACTACATGGCACGGTAAAGAGATTAATAGCGGTGAATGATTTCGAGGACGGTAGAGATCTTGGGAATTTCAAGCTTCACCATGAATCTATCACATGATAGACTATTTCACATTTTTTTCATCCTTTCTACTTTGGGTTCATCTATTTCGTTAGACCATTTCCTATTGTGAAACATAATATTTGAAGAAAATTTCTAAGATATTGTTTGATCTATCCACTTTTTTGTTCGTCATTTCTGCTTTGGACTCCATTTATTTCGTTAGACCATTTTGGCTTATGAAGCAGAAGAATATCATCTGGTTTTCCTTCCATTGTAAAATTGGAAGTGACCCATTATAAAAAAAATTAATCTTCATCTTCATGTCAAGCCCATTCGAGTGGGCAGATGCCCATTCTCAAATAATAATCATAGAAGAATTGTGAACATTTTTATCTCATATAAAGCATATAAAAACAACATATGGAAGATGAATAGATGTTTAAAAGAGGCATATGGAAGATAAATTTTACTTTTTTTAGAATGGGAAAATGCCCATTTAACATATAGAAATCATGAAAGAAGAATGACTCATAGAAGAAGAATTTTCTTTTTTACAGTGAATACAAATTTTACTTATTTTTTAAATTGAAGATAAGTTTTCGAGATACTTCTAACTCTTCTTTTTTTATTTATTATGAGATGAAGAATATCATCTAGTTTTATTTCTCTTGCATTTTGATCTGGGTATAAAAATAATGCCATATTTTTTATCTTTTGTATTTTTGATGTGTTTTAAGAATATCACTTCAATCTTTTGTAAGACTTGCATAATTGTTATCCTCCATAGTTATACATGGATGCATATAAATATGACAATTTCTTACATGTTTCACAGTATCAACAAGATCATTCCCTTGCAAAAATGTATGTACTAAATGCCTAATGGACCTCCTGTCTCAACCCATCGAAACTATTAATGTATATCTAATAAATCCATTGTCAATCCTTCATGTTAAGACGAGGAGTTACCTATTATGTTTTTACCAAAGTACATAGTGGGCTTACCACCTGGGAGGCATTGCTTATTTACCAAGTTGTGCAGTCGAGTTACACATGCCGAGCTAGGCAGATGAGTGCGTAGACTGAGTTGGACAGGCGAGTTGATCACAAAGTAAATTTTAATTCTATAATTCTTCTTTCATCCATAAAATGATAATTTTTTCGCGACAATTGTTCATCAATGTTAGATAATAGTAATAAAAGTAAGTCAATTTATCCCGATGGTGAATCATATGTAACTTGGCTTTGTATCATTAGTGAATCATGTGTCTGTTAGCCTTGATATCATTTGTGTCTATTTGCATTGATGAATGATTTACCAAGCATGCAATGCCAAGATGCACATGGTTCATCCTTTGGGATTAAATTATGCACTTTCATTACTATGATCTATCCTTTCTAAATAAAATTCTTCCATTATATAGTATTGGGTATTAGAATTTTTAGATCCCTTGTTGAAAATAGTTGTTTACAAAGGTTAGATCATAGTAATATAAGTGCAACATTTAATCCCGAATCATATAGGTTAGATAATAACATTTGTATATTTTTCAAGATGTCTATAGGTCCATCGAATAATTTTATAATTGTATCGTATTGGATGGACTAGCAAGACATACCTTCTAAACTACATCAAATAAAGTTTTATTTCTGTTATTCGAATGGGAAAGTGGAGAGATAAATTTTACTTCTTTTTTAGAATGAGCATATGGCCATTCTAATATAGGAACCATGAAAGAAGAACAATACCTCTGTAGAGGCTGTGAGAATTTAAACCTATGTAAAAGCAACGAGAATGAGAAACTCAATACAAGACAAAAAGGTTTTTTTATATGAGAATTGGCATATGCCCATTCTAAATGTTTAAATGAAAGCAATTATTTAAAATTGTTTTCATACCTCTATAAAGGTTTTGAGAAGGATGTGAGCATGTGCAACTTCCAATTCAATACAAGACATAATTGTTTGTTTATATGAGAATCAACATATACTCATTCTAAGAATTCAAATGCAGGTAATTTTTTTAAAAATGTTATTTTTGTATTATTTATTTTTTAGTATTCTAATACCTCTCTAAAACATTTTTAATGGGTCTAAACATTAAGATATTAAATCATTAAACTACATTATGAATATATTATTAAAGAATGATTGGTAAAGTACATTATGAATATATTGTACTGTTTATTTTTTGGTATTATAATAACTATAAAAAAAACATTTAAATGGGTCTAAACAAATATAGCCATTTAAAGCATTAAAGCATGGTTGGTAATTTTGTTTATAAAATATGGGTCTCATGCTAGGTTTCATATCGCTTCATATTTTTAAACAAACTTTTCGACTATGACTAGAATTAGTCGCATTACGACACTTGTTTACAATTGTATCATTTTGGCTAGACTAACCCTAGCGGAGCCAAGTTCTGGCTTCGTCAAGTGCTTCACTACATACCCTCAAGGGGGATCAAGCCTTATGTAGTTCTATTATTTTTTTTTAGGAATGGGCATCTTGGCTTTGCCAAGTGTTGCACTATAAACCCTTGGGCAGATGCCCATTCACATATTATGTAGTTATATTAATTTGTTTTAAAAATTCCAGATGCCCATTCTCTGCCCATTCTCATATAAGAGTAATTAACATATATTGTTTAAGACCATGACATATAAGGACCAACATACAAATATATTGTTTACCACCGTGAATTTATTAATTAAAGGTAATCATTTTAAAACAAGTCTTGGACCGCTCGTAATAATGAGAATAGGCATTACCCATTCTCTAGACATTCTAACATTTTGTTTTGGCCATATTTTTGGTTAGATGAATTGAACTATTTATAAATATGTGCATTTGTGGATCCTCAAACAAACAAACATTTATTTTTGGGTTGTTCCCCATTTTGCATGGAAGGAGGACCATATTAGTGTTGGTGTGTGGGATCCTATATGTCCTGCACACACATATGGAAGGTCATCTCACATGGGTTAGGTTTCGGGTTAGGTTTAGGGTTTCTTGGGTGTCATGCACTAGGGTTACTTAGAACCCTATATGTATCCCTTCATTTGAGATTTATGAGCATGCAAAGACACGTTGTCTTTTATCTATGTGCAAGCTTTGTTATGTTATGCAAGATCTTCCATTGATTGATCAATACCTCCTTGTGATTACGTTGGAGCTATTATGTTTCCTTCAGAGTACAAATTTATCTTGGTGCATAGTTTTTGATACGATTCTCACCAACTCTTTCATGGTATCAGAGCTGAGATCATGTAAACGTGCATTCGTCATCTAAGTTGCGATCACTTTTGGTTTTGTTATTCTTTTACTCCTCGTGCAAGTTTTTTTTTATCATTATCTTTTGGAAATTTATTGCTAACGTTCTTACTCTTGGAAAGTTTTCAGTTTTGGTGTGTTCTTCGTGCATGTATAGATCTCCTCGAGTTTTTAGGGGTTTTGTAGCTACATTTAGCTAGCTGCAGCTAAATCTAGCAGATCAGCCAAAAATAGAGTATTTTCTAGTTTTTTAATTTTTTTATTAAACTGAAAAAAATTTAGATCTCTAGTTTTTTTTGGCTCTCTATGTTTTCATTGTGTTTTGCAAGTACAGTTTCAAAATTTCAAGTTTGCAGTCCTTGATGTTCTGATGTTCTTCTCCTCCGAGCTACACCCTCTGCAACCGAGCTCTTCTCTGCACTGAGCTCATTCCATTAGCTCGCCATGAGCTCCTTCAATAACCTACCTTCAAGCTCCTTCCTATTTTGTGGTGTGGAAGTGTGTTTTTTTAGTGGCCAAGTCGACCTAACCTCATGTGTTGGCTAGGCCCTTCTCTGCCACGCGTACTGCCTGTGCCTGTTGTTGTTGTTTGCACCGGGGGTTACCAACGATCTACTGAGCCCATCCACCTATAGCTCTTCTCCCCTCCATGATAGTCTACAACGTCTAGCGGGTTGGAGCTGTGGCACATAAAAAGCATACCAAACCGGGTATACACCAAAAGCTCAAACTCTGTAAAAAAAACAAAACTCGCGTTTTGGCAAGTCAATTGTTTTTTCCGTTAAAAGTGGCCTATTTTGATTTTAGTAAGTAGGGTCACATATTTCAAGGTGATCCCATTTTTTAAAAAAAGGTAAAGTGCTTTTTTTTGGTAATTTTTTTTTAAATTTCCAAACGATGGCCTTTTTTCTATATAATCGTAAATTCATTTTTTTGGTAAGATTTTTAAAAAATCTTTTGGGTGGGATTTTTTAAAGTGGGAAAATTAATTTATTTAAGGCAAGTTTCTACAATTTAAAATTTGAGGTTTTTTTTAAAGTGGATTTTTTTTTAAAAAAAGGGAGTATATTTAAAATTGATTTTTTTAAAGGAAAGTTTTTTTATTAGGATTTAATTTTTTATTAGATCTTAATTAGTTGAAATTAATTAGATTGAACTTAATTAAATCTATTTTTATTAATTTCAAAATTAACCTTCTTTTTCGATTAGTCAATATTTTTAAAAATCGTCTTTATGTTAACGTTTTTTAATCATTTTTTCAACTCCAAAAGCTCTAAAATTAGCTAAATCGGACGTTTCAAAATGGTAACTTTTTAAAAAGTATTATTGCCGAGTTTTTACTAATCATGCGCTCAAGTGTGCATTATCACTCTGAGCACCTCTTTGTCTTCCGCATGCCTTTCTGGCATTCTGAAGATCATCTAGACTCATCTTGAGTTCAAAACATTATATTTTACCCTTAATATTGCTTGCGACTAGTGAGCACATCTGCCACAGTTTACAACAAGGGGGTATCCTTCGTGACGTGAGACACTTTTTTTCACAACCAGGATTTGATTTTTCCTCCGTCCTAGTTTTTTATAATTGTGCTTGTGTACGGTGTCACTTTGTTGCACTCCACAAAACATGATTCTTGTCTCCTCTCTTGTGTGTTATTATGTTGATTGCAAGGTGAGTTATCAAGTGTTTCCAGACGTATGCTCGGACTTGATTGTGAAAAAAGTTTGCGAGAATTGAATCAGAAACGAGGCACCACGAAGTATTTGCACTCCAACGGAATCGTGAAAGCTCCAGCGATAGCAAGGAAAAAATTGATCAGTAATGGAAGAACTTGCTCAACAGAAACAAAGCTTACATAGAGGAAAGACAACGGAGTGTCTTGGCATGCTCATAAATGAATAGAAAAGGGGTACATATAGGGTGCTGAGTAACCATAGTGCATGACACATATGAAACCCTAAACCTAACCCATGTGAGATAACCCTCTAACATGAGAGGAGGACACATAGGATAACTCACACTAACACCCCCCCTGCATCGAAGCTGGGGTAGTGGCTATGATGAGTCAGATGGAAGAGGAAGACACTCCTAAAAAACTAAGAAAGATGTACTAATGGGGCCTGGAAACTAAAGGCCTGATAAGGTGCCCATATAAAAACACAATCTTCCTAGAAGAAGAAGAAGAAAAGAAGGACTAAATAGCCCTAAGAAGATGGGTAGCTGCAGAAGACCTCACCCAAGAAGAGACCGTAAGTGAAGAAACTTCATCTTAGTGAAGGGCTTGGTGAATAAATATGTAATTTGATCAGCTGTTTGAATGTATTAAATGTCGATGATACCATCATGAATAAGCTCTCGTATGAAGTACATATGTATCTCAATGTGCTTCGTCTGCTAATGCTGAACTGGATTTCTACAAATAGAGATTGTGCTCGTGTTATTAAAGTAGATATTGGTAGGCCACTGAAAGTGGATGCCAAACTCTGTCAGAATACCCTATAGCCAAATAGCTTGTGGCAGCGTTAACTACTCCTATGTATTCAACCTCTGTAGATGATATCACAATTACATTCCACTTCTTGCTAGACCAACTAATAGGACCCGAACCAAGAGAGAAACTATAGCCAGAAGTAGATTTTTGATGATCTAAGTCACCGGCCCAATCAGAATCTGTGAATCCAATCAAGTCAATATCAACCCCTCCATGATAGTGAATGCCATCAGCATAAGTGCCCATGAACATAATGAAGGATCTGTTTAGCTACTTTCCAATGCAGCTCATGTGGCTCCTGCATGAATCTGGACACGATCCCAATAGCATACGATAACTCTGGTCGAGTGTGAGTCAAGTAGATCAAGCTCCCAACTAACTGTTGGTAAAAGAGTACCATCAACCAAGGGAGTAAAGCAATCTGAAACCAACTTAACCCCGGAAAGAAAAGGAGTAGGAGAGAAGACTTGCAATTAGACATCTAAAACCGAGCTAGCAAATCAAGAGCATACTTAGGTTGTGAAATCAAGATTCCCGAGTCAGATTATGAAATCTGGATCCCAAGAAAGTAACGAAGCAGACCTAAGTCAGTCATGGAAAACTTGTTGGCTAAGGTGATCTTCACAGAATCAATAATAGAGGAAGAGCTGCCTGGTGATCAACAATTCATCAACATATAGAACAAGAATGAGTATGGAGTCATCTTGCCGTAGAATATAAACATTTGGATCAGAGTGACACCTAGTAAACCCTGATGTAAGTAAGAAGGAGTCCATCTTGGCATACCAAGCCCGAGGGGCTTGTTTAAGGCCATAAAGGGACTTCTTTAACTTACAAACGAGGGAGGAATCTTTGACATAACCTGGAGGTTGTTCCATATAGATCTCTTCCTCTAGGTCACCATGAAGGAAGGCACTCTTAACGTCCAATTGATGGAATTTCCATCTGTTCACTACGGAAATGGCTAGGGTCAGTCGAATAGAAGTCATATTTGTAACCAGAGAAAAGGTTTCTGTATAATCAACCCCAGCTATCTAGGAGAAATCCTTAGCTACTAATCACGCTTTAAACTTTTCGACATCTCCATCTACTCCATAGGGTAAGTGCACGAAGTTGGTGGACAATTCCATGGACATAAAAACCCAAAATAAAGGTACCGCAATCGCGGTCGTAAAAACCGCGATTGCGGTTCTGAATTCTAGGTTCGGTAATCACCGAACCTAAAACAGCGATCACGGTTTATAACCACGAGCGCGGTTATAAACCGCGATCACGGAACTCTGAGACAAAATTTAATAGTCCTGCTGACTCGTTATTTTCCTCATTTTTCATTTCGAACCGTGACTTTTCCTAAATGTTTTTCACTCGCGCTTTCAATACTATCTCAAAATTGGTCATCGGACTTCTGGATAGCGATAGATTCAACCATGCCGCCAAGACGAGGAGGTAAGTCCTCGATTGTAATCATTTTTTTGCATTTTAGGTTTTTTTTTTTTGCATTTTCATGGGTTTTTTGAAATGTTTGTTTATGTATACAATTTTCTTGTTTTATCAGTTGGTCGGAAAGCTCGAAATCATGCAAACCGTCAAAACATTCCTCAAAACCCTCCGAACATTCCTCAAAACCCTCCTCCAAACATAGATTCGCCTCCTGTGGCTCCTTTTGTCTCCACTGAGCCAGCAGGAACGCAAGATAATATCATTGGAAGAATCCAAGAAAATAAAATTGTCATTGAGAACCTAATTCAAACTATAAGACAAAATCATGCTACAAATCCATCCCGCATGGCTTTAGCCAATACATTGCAAACATTGATTGGTGAAGTCAAGTCTGCAACCAACCAAATACATAGATGGAACACCTTTAGAAGTGACTGTAGGCGGTGGTATGCGGATAAACTATCCCATGCGGCCGTCAAAGACAAAAAAATTGGAAAATACCTCATTTGTGCATTATTTACCGACCCTAGAACCAATGCCAACCCTGCAGTTACTTGCAAACGGTTCCCAATCCATTGGTGCCATGATGATAGAATCAAAAATTTTTTTTGGGACCGATGGTGGATGGTTTTTGATTATCCACCATGTAACAACAATGAGGTTCCTCTTTATTTTTTGAAGAAATTATATTGTGAGTTCATGCTCAATGAGGTCCCGAATTATTTTGACTTTTCAGACTTTTTTGGTTGAGGAGGTGGCTCTGCACAGAGCAGACCTGGTGCACGCGTAGGTCAGCCTAGGATCCCCCATGCCCCAAAACCCCCAATACCTTCAGTTATCCCTCCTACAGTGAAGGAGGTTGTGGAGATTGATACATTGCATGCATTGAGGGAGCTCACTGACACTCTCACCCAGCATAGCACCCAGATTGCATCCGGTGATGTTGGTGGATGCACCAGTTCTAGTGCACCACACCACTGTGGATCATGTGGTGTTGTATGCACTGCAGGAAAGACATCATTTGCTGGTTCACAGGATTTCTTTTCTATAGATGAGATGTTGTGGAATGTTTTTGGAACTGGAGCCACTGATATTGGTCTTTCACAGGTAAATTTTAAATAAATTTAAATAATATATATATGTACAATAGTTTAATTCACATGTTTGAATATATATATATATATATATATATATATATATATATATATATGATTGTACGTCATGTACATACATGTAAAAAACTAATTTTTTATTTTATTTTAAATAGCAAGAGCCGGTGAAGGAAACATCCGGTGTCGACATGCTAGCTACTGCGGCTGGGCGTGTTTCAAACGTAAGTTTCAAGTTGTACAAACTTACATTTTTAATAAATCATTTAATTGCACTAGATTATTATTATAATTTGTTTCACGTGTATGTTGTACATGTATTAATATTTTTCTCTTTTATACACAGGAGCCTGACGGGTCATCATCTGCTTAGGGAACTGAGGCTACTGGCATGCCTCACATGAGTTTTACGCAGGTTAGTTACAAATCTCTTTACACTTTGTTTCTAATTCTTGGACCTCTTTACATGAGTTTCACTTTCTTATACTCAACCTATATATTATTTCTAGTAGGAAATGCCAATTCATTTGATATAACTAGCCATGTATGTAATCATATATTGGTTTTACATGTCTCGGAGTACCACCACACAAATAACTCCTAAAAAGTCAAGTAACTCCTATGAAACAAAGAACATATAAGCAAGATGAGTCATGATATATCTACATGAAATATTCTAAGAAATAAATAATTACAAGGAAAATCTATACCTACACGAAAACACCCTGAAGTGTAGCTTAGGTTGGTAAAAATGAGGGTCCTTGAAATAAGACCATATGAGCTACCCAAATTACAATGAAACTCTCCAAAAGTAGAGAACATGAGAAAAACCAATGGGAAAAACTCCTTTAATTTAGAGAAAAGAAGAAAGGATGGATAAAATGCTCCCTCAGAAGATGATGTTGATATAGACCACACCCTTAAAATAGATCATAAGTGAATAATATTTCTGTCGGTGAATGGTTTGGTCAAGATGTTTGCAATATAATCCAATGTCTAGCAATATATGAGATAAATGACCTATCCATGGATCAACTCCTTGATGAAATTCTGTGAATCTATATGTGTTTGGTTTGGTGATGTTAGATAAAAGTCCTTCAAATTTGAATGATGCTCTAATTGTCATAGAAGATGACTATGGGTTACCTTGATTAAATACAAAACTTTGTCAAAATCTTATGAAGATAGATGGCCTTCGTGCTAACATTTATAGATCCTATGTATTTAGCCTAAATAGAAGATAAAATAATAACATTTTTATTCTTTCTTGACTAACTAAATATTGATTTGTACATGTTTTTTGTATAGCTCTTAAGTAGATTTTAATATTGATTTGTACATGTTTTTTGTATAGCTTATGACTACTAGAGAGACTCCTCCATATATGCAGACTGTGGAGGTTGCTGTAGATACTGCCATAGCATCTGCAGATCCACTAACTGAGGTACACAATTTTTTAAATTTGTTAAATTTTGGAGGTTCATTATTTCTTATTAAACTTAAATCTACAATATCAAATTTTGTAGGTATATATGTGAAATATTTAATTTGAAAATTAATTATTTGTATGTACAGCTTACCCCTCGTGAGTCTATTGTTGTCCCTGCGACGCGTCAACAACAAATTGATAGGGATCATGACATTGCGGTAAGATTTCACATGCATTTTAACTAAATTGTACAAGTTTCTAAATTTTGAATGTATTTTAAAATTTTGGGTGTTAAAAACTTGTTGTTTATGAATGTGTAGGTTAGGTTGCAAGCATGCTTAGAGACACCTAGGACCACACGGATGAAATCCGTAGTGGCATCTCCCTCCACTACATCCCCAGGTCGTGGACGTGCTACTTCTAGCAGGGCGAAGAGAGGGAAGATGTTTCATGAGTAGATTTATAGTCCACCTGGATGACACATATGTGGTCATGAGTAGATTCACAGTCCATTGTATATATATATAGCCTTTTGCGACCGCATGTGGTCCCATATGTACATTATGACACGTGCTTAGTTCGAGATGTATACATACATTATGAACTTATGTACATATATATTTTCAGAGACGTGCGCGTCTGGAGCACACTTTGTTTGATTCTATATATATATATATATATCCATGTGTGTTGGTTAAATCATATTTATTTTGGTTATTTTGGTATTATTGCTAACTCTGAGAAAGTGGGTTTTGATCTCTGTTCGGTGGATTTAGTGTATTACTTCTAGTTATATATTTTCTAGTATCTTTCTAATTATTATTTGTGGTATATTTCACCATGGGCATTTTGAATTTTTATTTTTCAAACTAAAACAATATTGTTAGCTCTATTGCCAACTTAAGTATTAGTAACTAAAGCTTATTTGAGTTATGGTTCACATCCCTCCATATTTTAACAACTCCCAAAATAATAATTCCATAACCTATGGATTTAATGGAATTCATCAATATCATCCTGTTGTATTTGGAAAAGTGTGCTTGAAACTCTGGTGTATTTGACTGTATCTTGATAATATTACAGGTATACCCAAAATTGGGTCTGCATTGTTTGTAACTTTTGTGTGTACATATGAGTTAATCCTTGAAGTAACTGTATTGATTTTCCAATCCTGTTCTTTTGTAACTCATAATAATCCTGAAATATTGTTAAATCTGAATGATATGTGGAGCTGTATCTTTATATTATTTTTATTTGCATCATAAGCTTGTACTGTTAGATGTGCATTACTGAAACATGCCATTATAGTTGCAATCTTATTCTTCCATATGAAACTAATACCATGAAACTACATTCTTTCAATTGCTAAAAGGATTTGAGATAAGGTTGATACAGTGACAAGAAGAGAGACAAAGAGATAGATGAAAATGATGGGTGAAGTAAAGAGTGACCATGGTTACAAAATGCCACATTGGATGGAGAAGTTAGTATCAGAGAGATAAGATGCTAGACTAAAGCAATTACAAGAAAGGATAAGAGAACAAGAACATATGTGAAAAATAGAAAAGATGATGGAAACAAGGAAGAAACGTAGAGAAAGATAATTTTGAAGGTTATTAGGCCTCATGAATCAGACTTGATATATATGGTGAAGAAGAAGAAGAAATAGCAGGAGATGTGATTCAAAGGTTGATAGAGCTTTAATGAGGTACAAGAAGAGAGAGAGAGAGAGAGAGAGAGAGAGAGAGAGAGAGAGAGAGAGAGAGGAAAGAAGAAAGGAGGAAGAGAAGATAATTATGGTTTCACAGGAGGTCAGAGAGTTGAATCAAGAGAGTTGGGAAAAGAAAACCGTAGAACAATTTACTACTCATAATATTATAACAAAACCAAGTGTTAAGGAGAAGGTAGAAAATAATATTCATGAGCCCTGGATGTATATCATCCTACCAAGGACAAGATGACAACAAGAGATAACATAACAACCAAGTCATTGTAATTTAATTTAAATAAATAAGGAAACGCTATATTTTGCAAACGGTGGGTCGTGGCACCAAACCAGACTGCGCCGGCATGTCTAGGTGGCCAGGTGAACACTAGAGGAGGTGGTGTTTCGGTGCGCGAAAGGGTCGTTGCTTCTAGGCTACTTCGTTCGGGCATAGTCCCTTAAGAGCCCTGAGACCAAAATATCGTTCAACTTTGACGGGTGACTACTCAGACTCCATGGCACCTAGAGAGGCCTCATCTGATCCGGAACCTTGGCGTATGGACCCTCTACAATAGCCTCTCTCAATTTTTTCCTTCTCATTTCGGTGCTCTCGTTGTCCTATTGTTTGCAAACGCGCGAAATAGTGCAGTTGGAGCCAGTGTAAGGTTGTCAAATGCTATATTTTGCAAACGGTGGGTCGTGGCACAGAACCACCTATGCCGGAACATCCAGGTGGTCAGGTGAACTGCTATAGGAGGAAGTGTTTCAGTGCGCGAAAGGGTCGTTGCTTCCGGGCTACTTCGTTCGGGCGTAGTCCCTTAAGAGCCCTGAGACCAAAATATTGTTCAACTTTGACGGGTGACTACTCAGACTCTGTGGCAACTAGAGAGGCCTCGTCTGATCTGTCACCTCGGCATACAGACCCTCTACAATAGCCTCTCTCATTTTTTTCCTTCTCATTTCGGTGCTCTCGTTGTCCTACTGTTTGCAAATGCGCGAAATAGTGCAGTTGGAGCCAGTGTAAGGTTGTCAAACGCTATATTTTGCAAACGGTGGGTCGTGGCACCGAACCGACTGCGCTGACACATCCGGGTGGCTAGGTGAATGCTAGAGGAGGTGGTGTTTTGGTGCGCGAAAGGGTCGTTGCTTCCGGGCTACTTCGTTCGGGCGTAGTCCCTTAAGAGCCCTGAGACCAAAATATCGTTCAACTTTGACGGGTGACTACTCGGACTCCGTGGCACCTAGAGAGGCCTCATCTGATCTGGAACCTCAACGTACGGACCCTCTACAATAGCCTCTCTCAGTTTTTTCCTTCTCATTTTGGTGCTCTCGCTGTCCTGCTGTTTGCAAACGCGCGAAATAGTGCAGTTGGAGCCAGTGTAAGGTTGTCAAATGCTATATTTTGCAAACGGTGGGTCGTGGCACCAAACCACCTACACCAGCACGTCTGGGTGGCCAGGTGAATGCTAGAGGAGGTGGTGTTTCGGTGCGCGAAAGGGTCGTTGCTTCCGGGCTACTTCGTTCGGGTGTAGTCCCTTAAGAGCCCTGAGACCAAAATATTGTTCAACTTTGACAGGTGACTACTCGGACTCCGTGGCACCTAGAGAGGCCTCGTCTGATTTGGAACCTCGATGTATGGACCCTCTACAATAGCCTCTCTCATTTTTTTCCTTCTCATTTCGGTGCTCTCGTTGTTCTACTGTTTGCAAATGCGTGAAATAGTGCAGTTGGAGCCAGTGTAAGGTTGTCAAATGCTATATTTTGCAAACGGTGGGTCATGGCACCGAACCGCCTGTGTCAGGCATGTCCGGGGTGGCCAGGTGAATGCTAGAGGAGGTCATGGTGTTTTGGTGCGCGAAAGGGTTGTTGCTTCCAGGCTACTTTGTTCGGGCGTAGTCCCTTAAGAGCCCTGAGACCAAAATATCGTTCAACTTTGACGAGTGACTACTCGGACTCCGTGGCACCTAGAGAGGCCTTGTCTAATCTGGAACCTCGGCATACGGACCCTCTACAATAGCCTCTCTCATTTTTTTCCTTCTCATTTCGGTGCTCTCGCTGTCCTACTGTTTGCAAACGTGTGAAATAGTGCAGTTGGAGCCAGTGTAAGGTTGTCAAACGCTATATTTTGCAAACGGTGGATCGTGGCACCGAACCGACTGCGCCGACATGTCCAGGTGGCCAGGTGAACGCTAGAGGAGGTGGTGTTTTGGTGCACGAAAGGGTCGTTGCTTCCGAGCTACTTCGTTCGGGCTTAGTCCCTTAAGAGCCCTGAGACCAAAATATTGTTCAACTTTGACGGGTGACTACTCGGACTCTATGGCACCTAGAGGAGTCGTTTTCAAAATTTACAACTTTTTCAAAATTTACAACATTTTCAAAATTTACAAGTGACTTTATCAAAATTTACAATTTTTTCAAACAATGTTCAAGCTTCTCTTAGCTTCGAGAATTTAAAATTCTCTACTAACAATGCCAACCACGTGAAGGTGGAAGCTTTTCTGGCACCACTAACCTAAACATAAAATTGTTAGTCAAAGAAATTTAAGTTTCAAATCAAAACCATATACTATCTATATACATGACACACAAAATACACAAATTTAAAATAAAATATATTCAAACTTAAATCTAGATCTTTAAACTAAAAAAATTATATATATATATATATGTGTGTGTGTGTGTGTGTGTGTGTGTGTGTGTGTGTGTGTATAAATTGAAACTTGAAATTAAATATATACCAGACATGAGCATTGTAAATTCATTCCAATGAACCATCAGGATCAGATCTACTCTGAATAGCAGACAAGATTGCTTCATGATCTGACTCTCGAACCTTCCAAAGAATCTTGTTATTAGGTCTTCCTCGATATCTATACAACTGAATATTTGTCGCTAGAACTAGATGTGAATATAAGAGTATTTTCCTGTGTGTCTCAAAGTCTTCAAACACCCAAACAGAGGAGTTTTTTAATGGATACCGTCGAAGCCAAGTTCCAGTAACTACCACTGACCCTGTAGGATACTCAATCTCTTCGCCATCTATAATAGGAGAAGTCAACTTCTTTCTTTCCTCGATGCAACGACATAAGAAATAGTCTGTTCCTTCTTCATTGTCTTCTGTCGCAATTACTGCAAACACATGTCCTACAAAAAAATAACCAAGGTTGAACAACTCAAATTTAAATTACATATTAAAATTTCAATGGACATAACTCAATACAAAAATTAAATAAATAACCATAAATACCTTGTCGCACCAAAATCAAAATTTCGTCAAAGTCCTTGGATGTTGTAACTTCATCTACAGAAACAAGTTGTAATGCTTGTGGAGGTTGATAACTAGGAAGCGGAGTTAGAGGCCTACAAATCCATCCTTCCACCCATTCTTGTGAATCACACTCAGCAGTGACAAATTCGATACAAGATGCACAAAAACATGTCAACTTTCTTGTCCATACGGCCCACGAAGTAGCGTCTGAGCTACAAAATGAGTGCATATCACTGGACCCAGTGAGTGTCATACAATCCTCGTAGTTAGCAATATGTTTTTCCTCTATCAACCAAAAATATCTGCAAACTGTGGAATTTTCTTGAGAACCTCGAGCCATGTTGTCAGTACACCATTCCACTATGCTCTTTGCATCTTTTAATTTAGCACCATCTTTGTACTTCAACTCTTCTCTTGCAAGAGCTCTTTTCACACATGCCCCTGCACCGTCATGCTCTCCTTTTCCATGTCCAGCCTCAGTGAAACTCCAAATATGTTGCACACCCATCTTGACATGCATTCTGCTCATCCAATAAAACATTCGTGCATTCTTAAACTGAGACGTGTAATTATCTGACCATATATAATGTTGTTTGAAGTGGATGTCCCTATCAGACAAGTTTCCATAAAATAACTGGAAACACCCTTGCACAAATTCAGTAGAATGAGTACGATCATCACTGATATAAAAGTGGTACTCTCTTAAAAAAAAATTGATCATTCTCTGTACTGTCAGGAGAATGTAGAAATGCTATATGCACAAAAATGGCAACTTGTACTGAGTTGTAATATTGCGATTGAACCTCCATTTGTGGTTGCAATGTGTAATTCTCTGCAAAATCGACCACTGAAACAATAGTACCAATAGGAAATGTGTCTTTGCATAGCTTGAATTGTTCATCCAACCATCGAGCTCTATGTGTATGCCTCGCATACTCATAAACAATTTCATCCTTAAATTTTCTCATAAATTGAAAAATGGGCATTTGTTCTGTAACTAGCTCACACCGTTTCGACTCTTTTCCATCTTTCAAATGGTATGCAACTGATTTATATTTATCAAATTCAACTAAATTATGTCCTATTGTACCTTCAATTTGCTCATGGATGCAACTTTCCAATTTAGGTAATCCGCCGCATGTACTACAACTTCCATCTAAACAATCCTGACTATAAAAAAATTGTCCAACTTCTTTTTCACAAAATATAGTAGGAATGAAATCCCTGGAAGATATTGGTGGAACTTGAACACCACATTCAGATAACATAGTTTCAGAATGAAAAATAGAACGAATACGTAAAAATTTAGCATAATGCATCGCAAATTCAACATGTTGCCTACAACAACAAGTGGTGTGAGCATGGTTGATTTTCACATAGAATGGTTTCAACATTTCAAAAAAATGTTGACTAATTTTAATTTCCAGATTCTCTTGTTCAAACTTACGAAAAAATTGAGTTTGAGTCATATCTAAGAAATGCTTTGGATGTGGTTCACGATTAGTAGAACCAACTCTCCGTTTTATAACATCTCTTGTATTAGGTGAAACTCTAGTGTTATCATGCCAAAATTTAATAACAACTTCTCTTATAGCATCAGAATTATTTTTGTCCTTACGCGGTGCTCTAGCAGAAAATGCCCAAAAATCGACATTATTGAGTGATTGAAGGATATTACGTCTTTCAATTACTTTCATTAGAGTTTTTCGATTAACTTGCAACATTCGACTTGTTTGCGTAATCAAACATTATTTTTTTATTGATTCACTTACAACACTAGTAGCAAGTACACGACGCACAATATTACTATCCCTAGTGCGTCTCTTGTCACCAACAGTGTGATATGCATCATGAAGGTTTTCAACAATTGTAGAGGTTTGACCACGTATGTTAGATGTTGTCAATCCTAAGGTGTTTAATGTAGGTCTCATTTTAATCAATTTCATCAAACTAACCAACAACTGACATCTTTGGGAATCATTTAAAATTTCAAAATGATTATCCCAAATTTCAGTGGCTTTTCTTCTGATTTGTCATTCATAAAGTTTGTCAGACATTGGTTTCAAAATGTTTTCATCAATTTCAATAAAAAAATTAGGTTTCTTATGTAAAATCCTAGGAGGTGTTTTTGTCAAATTTTGCTTGTCTACAGTTTCAACATGAATTTCCTTATTCACATTTTCATTGTCTCCTTCAATTTCAACATTTTCTACATCATGAGTATTTAATTCTTCTTCAACATTGACAGTAAAAACTTCTTCATCACGAGTATTTAATTCAACTTCAACATTGACAGTAGAAACATTACCTAGTTCTTCATTGCTTACAATAGTTGGGATTGAAGATGAACCTCTTCTAGATTCACGAAATTTCCACATTCACTCAGCATTTTCAATTTTCTTGGCCTCTAATTCGTTTGGTGTTTTTTTACTTAATGACTTCCTTTTTTGACTTCATTTTTTGTCTCCCATGATGTTTTGCTTCCAGTGATAAGAAAAACGACCCTGGAAAAAGACAGAATTTCACAGTAATTCGTACGGTAAGGTCAGAGAGTAAAAATCACATGGTAATTCAGACATTGGGATGTGTGTAAATATGATTTATGAACCACGAGCACGCTTTATAAACTGCGAGTGCACTTTATAAAGTGCGCCCGCAGTATTGTTAAAAAAACCACTATCACGGATCTATCTGCCGAACCTAAGCCTCAGAAAATGTTTGTTTTTCCCCAACCAAAGCTATGGAAGGTCATTATGAAGTGCAAAAGGTCAAAAAACCTCAAATCTGCTCTTCCAAAGACTTGAACCATGCTAAAAAACTGAAAACATTTCACAAAAATGGTGCCATCACGTAGGGTAGACTCTTAGCTTTGTAGAAATATTGTTTTTAAAGTGAATAGAATAAGATAAATATCATTTTATAATTTCTTACTAACAATAGGTCTTTAAGACATTTTTTCCCGTGAATGTTCATGTCTACGTTTAAGACTGTAACTTTTGTTTCGCTTATCAAAATATAATAAAACTTATACCATCCCAAGCGTGGACAAATTCTATACACCTTAAAAAAAAAATTGATTTCGATATTTTTTGATATAGTTATGATGGGCAAACGGAAAGTGCTCCATTTTCTAAATATTTTCAGACCACTTTCACGGAAAAAATCCTTAAAAAAAATATTGCTAAAAAAAATACAAAATAAAATCCATCCCAAGATAGACAACTACATCTAACGTTTCACCAAAGGAAAAAAAAAAACAAGATTTGGTCATCCAAAATGCGGGCAAACGGACTACAATCTTATAAGTTTTTTCCAAAAAAAAAAGTCATATAATTTTAAGTGTTTAATATAGCTAAACTTGTCCATTTTTTACAAAAATTAGTATTTTAGAAACTAGATTCCGAATGCTACGATTCATATTTATATAATTTTTTCTAATTTAGAGTGCGTGTATAGTTAATAATCCATACAAGTTGAGATTTCACTGTTTTTTTGCAATATGACATCCACGGATGACCCTATATTTGTCCATCAACTTCCTGCACTTACCCCATACTTTGTTCGGAACACCCACTTACATTGAATGATTTTTCTTCCTTTTGGAAGAGTGGTGAGATCCCAAGTATCGTTCTTCATGAGAAATAAATACTCCTCAATCATGGTAGAATCACACTCAGGAATACCAGAAGCCTCCCAGAAAGACTGTGGATCAGAAGCAAAGGTGAAGAAAGAGTGGGGTCCAACGAAATCTAAGTAAGTACATCTCATATCCGAAGTATTTCCAACTAAATCTCCAGCACTTTACAAAGTTTTCTTGGCCCAAAGGGCACCATAGGAGGATCAGGCTCAGAGTCAGAAGATTCTTCACTTGAGTGAGAAGGGACATAGTCCTCATCATCACTACTATTAGAATCAGAAGACTCAAAGGTTTGATGGTCGAGAGGATCTAGAAGAGGAGCACACTCAACAGTATCATCATCTGATGAGTTAGAATCAGAATCAGTGAGCTGAAGAACCTCAATAGGTGGAGAAGTAGAATTCAAAGAAGTCTCATCGAACTTAACACTTCTCTCAATATATAGCTCATGAGAAGTAGAATTCATCAATCGATATCCCTTCATGTCATCAGGATACCCTACAAAGATACAAGGTTTGGATTGTGGTTCCAAGGCCTTACATTTATTCTTGGGAATTTGAGCCATAGCCTTGGATCCGAAGACTCAAAAGTGTTCAACATCAGGCTTGCATCCAAACTAGGCTTCAAAGGGTGTCATCCCTCTTACTGCCTTGTGTGGAACACGGTTCTGAATGTAATTTGCACAATTCATTGCTTCATCCCAATACTGTGGAGGAAGAGACTTCGAGTGAATCATACAAGTTGCCATCTCCTTAAGAGTACGGTTCTTTCTTTCTGCGACTCCATTCTGCGAAGGGCTATAAGCAACTGTATGTTGCAGAGAGATCCCTTTAGAAGTACAGAAATCCATGAACCTATTGTTTACATATTCACCTCCATTGTTGGTTTAGAAGAACCTTAATAGACCATTCCTCCTGTTTCTTAGCAAGATCCTTAAAGTCCTAAAAATGTTCAAAGACTTTAGACTTAAGCTTAAGAAAATATACCGAAGTATATCGCGAATAGTCATCAATGAAGGTTAGCACATAAAGAGCTCTAGTAAATGAAGGAGAAGGAAATGGACTAGAAACATCGCTTGAACAAGATCCAAGGGACGAGTGGCTCTCCAATCTTTTCCTTTGTCAAAGTTATTTTCAGGATGCTTTCCAAGGGTACAACCCTCACAAAGAAGACCCTTAGAAAACTTGACGCGAGGCAACCCGTTGACCATTTTGTTTTGAAATCAATTGTTCAAGATAGTGATAATTTAGATGTCTAAAATGCTCATGCCATAGCTTGCTAACCTCATTTTCATGAGTGAGTAAGGTAGTGGGTGTAGAATCAGAAGTAAAGTGGGAGAAGGTGTACAACTGTGCATGGTGATCTACCTTTCCCTCAACCACTGTAGTGTCATTGTTAAGCTCACGAATAATCACCGAGTTAGGATCAAATTCCACTCGTATTCCTTCACCAAAGTGAGTAATTTGGTAAACTGATAGGAGATTGGTAGAGAGATTAGGAACACTCAACACTTGGTTAAATGTTCCCCCATCCATCTCTACCAATCCACTACTGGAAACTGACACTGTCGTGTCATTACCCATCATGATTTGGGACATTCCACAAGGTTCGATGTTGGAAAAATCAACATGCGAAGAACCCATGTGGTGCGAGGCACCGGAATCTATAATCCATGTCGATGAAGGAGCAACTCTGGCTACAAGGTATTTTTCTTTCTTCTTATCATTTTTAGCACCTTTTGCAGCAAAAGACTCGGCCCTTAGAGCACTTTGTTTTATTGGATTCAGGAACACTTATTTTAATCTTCTCAAGTAAATTGAGATAAGTGAAGAATCTTTTTCTTAAAATAGTGTTGCTCATCATGACCAGATTTCTTGCAATAGGAACACAAATACTTACTTTTCTGTGCCTTAGGCTAAGAAGTCGAAGTGTTTGTGTCATTTTTAGGTTTGATCTTGGTTTCTTTCTTAGGTTGATCCTTAGTTTCTTTCTTCTTTTCAGTATTCTTTCCCTTGCTAGTACTTTCTACAAGGGCATGTGACTTGGACTTGGGAGACCCCATTTGAATGATTTTTTCTTATTCTCGAATGAGTTGGGATGAAAAACAGTCAAAGGAGGGCATTGTCCAAGTATCACCCAAAGCAGCTTTTGTAGCGTAGAAATTTGACATGAAGATATAATATTTGGGATCTAGCTTAGAGATAATCGAAAAGATCAGTTGAGAATATTTCTTTTCTAATTGACATCCTTTTAACAATAATATAATGTGGACAAATTTTGAGAAGAAATCTTATAGGTTTTCAAAGTCACTAGGATTTAACCCTAGTAGTTCATTTTCCAACTCATGTACTCTCATGTCATCTAGTTGTCCAAACACCACATCCAACGTTTTCCACACAGATTTAGGTGTTTCGGACGCTTCAATGTGGAAGAGCAAGTAAGAAGAAATGAACATGCAAAGAAGACCTAAAGCTTCATCACTACGGTTTAACCACTTAGATTTTTCATGTTCATCATCTAGTTAAGTCTCAGTTCCCATGGTGATGCAGAATAACCCTTTACCCCTTAGTTTCATTATTATTTTCAATCTCCATTCGAAAAATTTGAACGGCGTAAGAAAAGGAATTGAAAGTGCATCCATGGTGAGAGAGAAAGAAATGCATAGAAAAGAAACACAGCCACCCAGGACAATAAAATCCCCCCTCCTTTCGGAACTTTATATTTTAGTGCATTGATTACAATCGGGTCTGTGCATGTGGTTTGAAACACTTGGTAACTTGTCTTTCAATTAGAGTAATGACGTGCAAGAGAAGAGACCACAACAGTGTTTCGTAGAGCGCAACAAAAAAGGACACCATAAATAAGCACAAGCAAAAAATAGAAAGGAGGCGAAAGACAACCCTAGTGGTGAGAAAAAATGTCTCGCGTCATAAAAGAAAACCCCCTTGCTGCAGACTGTGGCGGACGTGCTCACTAGTCGCAAGCAAAAAGGAGGGTGAAATACAAGGTTTGGGAACTCTAGGAGTTCAGATAGCCTTCAAAAATACTAGAATTAAGATCTTGGAATGCACAAAGAGGTGCACGAAGTGTCACTGCATAAAATTAGTGCATTTACAAAGCTAATGAATCCCATGATTAGAGAAAAAAATCCAATAACGCCTTTAGAGCTATTGGAGAAAACAATAACAAAAAACATTTTAGATGCCGATAAGGTGCTCAATTAATAGAAAAAGTAGATTTAATTAGCAATTAAATCTAATTCCCGCAATTACAAAAATAAATTAAGATGGAAAAATTAGATCTAATTAAGAGCTAAAATAAATAAATTTTCGTAAAAAAGATCTATTAAACGACATAATTTAAGATAGGGTCTCATTAAAAACTTACCATAAGTGAAAAAGCCATATGAATTTTAAAAAAACTCTATTTGATTTTTTTTTTTGGAACTCAAGCATATGTTTTTGAAACACGTACTCAAAAAGGAGCACTTTTCAATATTTACAAAAACTTGCAAGTTAGAAAGTATGTGATTTGAGTAAAAGGAAGATTTGTAAATAAGGAAAGATTTTTGTAAAAGGTCATATTATATCTAAAAAAAGAGATTTTTAGGATGAAGATTGAACTTTTAAATAGATATGAAACTTTAAAAACTTAAAAACAAATTTCTAAATGGGTTTTAGAAACTTGATTAAAAATCACCAAAAAGATGAAAAAAATTTACCCAACAAATGACTAACCTCCATGAATTTTAGCACAGCCGGCAAAGGACTTTACCAAGTACGGGGCAGGCCAAGTCGTGGTAGGGAGAACCATGCAGGGGTCAGGCAGAGAGGTCGTTGGCCATAGCAAACAAGGAATATCCATGTATGGGGTGGACGCCTAAAGTAAAACAAAAAAATCCATGAATAAATAGTCCAAGGTGATAGTCCACGGCTTAAGTGTTACAGTCCAAAGTTAAGCAATCCACGACGAAAATGCGTAATCCATGGTTAGAGAACAATCCACAGCTAAAGTCCAAAAAACACATGGATAGGTTTGGAATTATAGGCCGTGGCTAATGAGTGGAGTAAACACACATAGCACAACTAGAGATCAGTCCACCCGGAAATAACCCAAAAAATAAACCATGTAGCTGCGAGTCCCAAAAAATGTGGTAAAAAAAATGCAACAAAGAGAGCAAAAAAGGAACTAGTTGTTTTTTTTGAAAAAAACAACTAGAAAATGCTCTTGTTTTGATGTAAAAACTGCATGAAAATAATTCACAGGTGATACCTACTCAAAGAAACAAAAAAAACTTTTCCAAGAACAACAGTTCGTTAAAAGATGTGTTAGTAAGAAAGGAGAGAATATCAAGATCGAAAAGCTTACACGCAGGAACAAAAAAACAAGAGTAATCACAACTAAAAACGAGTGCCACGTTTACTAGATCGTAGCTCTGATACCATGAAAGAGTTGATGGATCCATATCGGAAACTGTGCACAACAAAGAAGTTTCACTCAAGTTGAATCGAAATAGCTCCAACGTAATGCACAAGTAAGAATCGATCAATACACTGAATAAACTTGCATAACACAACAAAGTTTGGTCATAAGAAAAAGACAGCGGAGTGTCTTGGCATGCTCATAAATGAAAAGAAAAGGGGGACATATAGGGTATTGAATAACCCTAGTGTAGGACACACATAAAACCCTAAACCTAACCCTAAACCTAACCCATGTGAGATGACCCTCCAACATGAGAGGAGGACACATAGGATAACTTGTCATCACCAATCCGGCACTATGAAAATTCTTCACTAGGAACTCCTTGTGCTATGATTATTTACTAATACACAGCCTTTAGTTTGGTGGATGTAATCTGGAAACAAAACAACAACCGGACACAAGAATACATTTGACTATGATAAGACAGGAATGATGACAAATCTGAAATATCAAAGTAAATTATAATATTAACATGAAATTGTTACAATCTCACCCATGAGGTACTTCAACAAGACTATGGGAGAAACTTTACAATTACACCTCTTGATGGCTTCTTCAACACACCTTTAACTGATGGCTTCCTTTGCACACTTCCTACAATATTTCTCACTACTTCCTTCTATGCTAAATTAGGGGGGTAGCCTCTCTATTTATAGAACTTCCAGGCTTATCCATCTTATCTCTAAGATAGGATAAGAAATCCACTCTGACGAAATCATATTCCATACCTTAACTCTTATCTGTACATGTAAGCTTATCTTCTAAGATAAGATAAACCTTATCATTTTACATGGGTTCCACATTTTTAGACTTTTTACAAATAAAATACACAAAATATTTATGACCTCACTCCTTGTCTTTATTACCAATATAATATTTCTAATTCCTAATCACGTAGACCCTACTTCTCTAATTACCCAAACTTTGACATTTTAACATTACCAGACCACTTACGACAAATACTTACTTTTTACAACATTCCTATTGTACTTTGACTGTTACCGTACTCCACATTATTGGCGGCACCGTACTGACGGCGCCGTTATCTTCTATCAGACGCTACTACTAATTATACTTAACAACATCATATTCCTAATACATACATTAATGAAATAGAAATTACGGAGGAAAATTTTAGTGTCGACATCTTCCCCCTTCCTAGCTTCTACTCCGTCCTCGGAGTAGACTATTCTGGTGCTTGGAAAATCTTCAACTTGTCATGGTTGACCCATTTCGTAATGGGAGTGCCATCCAATTCCTCCAGTCGGTACGTACCATTTTCATGCACAGCTGCTATTTTGTAGGGCCCCATCCATTTTGGAAGAAATTTTCTCTGTCTTCTTTTTTTGTATCTGGAATCATATACTAGGACCAAGTCATTCACATGAAATGGAGACCACCGGATCTTTTGATCAAAGTATTCCTTCTGCTTCATTTTCTTCTTATGGCTTGTATCCTTTGCTATTTCTCTCATTTCCTCCAGCAAATGAAGATGTACCAACCTTTCTTTTACTGAATCACTTTCATCCATCCTTTCATTTTTCATAACTCTCACAGTGGGAATATCAAACTCAATAGGAAGAACTGGATCAATGCCATAGGCCAACTGAAATGGGGAGTATCCTGTTGCTGACTTTGATGTTGCCCTATATGCCCACAATGTTGCATGAATCCTTTTATCCCATTTATGTACCTGCAAGGCTGCATCTTTTGCTAGAATTTGACACAGCACAAAATTTGTTCGTTCCACCTGTCCATTTGTGCTTGGCTTGTATGTTGTTGCCTTCCTGTGCTTAATAGAAAACTTATTGACTAGGGCTTCTACCACCTCATTAATGAAGTGGCTTCCTTGATCTGTTACAATTTCTAATGGACAACCAAATCTGGTGACAATGCGTTCATATATGAACCTTGCCACTTCATCCATGGAAGTTGTTTTCAATGGCCTAGCTTCAACCCACTTGGTTAAATAATCTGTGGCAACTACAATATACTTATTTTGGCGTGATGTAGTTGGAAGTGGACCTACAATGTCTATTCCCCACTTTTCAAAGGGACCAAGGGGAAGAATAGGACATAATGGAGCTGATGAAGTCTTACGGTTACCATGTGTTTGACAAATATCACATGTCTTACAATAATTATAACAATCTTTAAAAAGAGTGGGCCAGTGATAACCTGCATCCAAGATCCTTCTTGCTGTAAGTTGTCCAGAGAAGTGCCCTCCACATGTACCATTGTGGAATTCTTCTAGCAGCTCCTTTCCTTGATCACGTCCAACTGCCCTCTTGTACTGTCCATCAGGTCCTATTCGAAATAATGCTCCATGCAGAATAGAATATGGACGACTGGCTTGAGTAATCTTTCTCTTAGTCTTTGCATTGGCACCATCAGGAAACTTGAATTCATTCAGATAATTCCAAATATCTATGTATTCACTAGGGATTGTGTCAAGGGAGAACAATGTTGCATCGGGAAAATCATCATCATCACAAGATGATCCTAAACCATCATAGGCTCGAGAGAGTGCATCTGCATTGACATGCTTCTTTCCTGGCCTATCTATAATATCAAATTCAAATTCTTGTAGAAAAATTATCCATCTTGCTATCCTCCCTGATGGGTTAGGCTTATTTACAATATATTTCAGAGCCTGATGATCTGTTACAACTAGAAATTTCTGCCCTAGCAAGTAATTTCTAAACTTCTTTACAGCAAAAATGATAGCCAGAGCCTCTTTTTCAGTTACAGTATAGTTTACCTCAGCACTGCTCATTTGTCTGCTCCCAAAGTAAATTGGATGTTCATTCCCATTTTCATCCTTTTGGCTCAAAGTACTTCCTAGTGCTGCATCTGAGGCATCAGTGTACACAATGAATGGCTTGCTCCAATCTGGATTCTTCAAAATAGGTGAAGACACCAGGGCTTCCTTCAGTTGTCCAAAAGCTTCATGCGCCTTATTTCCTGGTTCATAAGTAACATCCTTCTTCAAGAACTGGGTTAGTGGCTGTGCAATCTTTGAGAAATTCTTGATGAACCTTCTATAGTAACCCACATGGCCTAAAAATGATCTCAACTTACTTCTATTCATAGGAAATGGTAAATCTTTGATTTTTGAAACTTTATCAGGATCAGTACCAATACCATCTCTGGATACAACATGCCCTAACAAAACGCCTTTAGAACATCCAAAGACACACTTTGTAGGGTTTAGTGAGGCTTGTGCTTCATCTAACCTTTGAAATGCTGTCTCCATCTGGTGCAGGTGGTCCAACTTGCTCCCATAGATGCAAAAATCATCCAGAAATACTCTGATGAAGGTCCCAATGTAGGGTTCGAACACCCTATTCATCAAACGCTGGAATGTTGCTGGAGCATTACACAACCCAAAAGGCATAACTCTATAAGCAAACGTTCCCCAAGGAGTGGTGAACGTGGTCTTCAACTGATCTTTCTCTGCTATACGAACTTGGTTGTAGCCGCTATATCCATCAGCAAAACTATAGCACTCCTGGCCAGCTACTTCGTCCAAGATCTGATCTAAAAATGGAAGAGGGTAATGATCCTTCTTTGTTGCCTTATTGAGCTTCCTGTAATCAACACAAATGCGTAGCTTCCCATTCTTTTTTATTGAGATCACAATGGGAGAAACCCATTCTGAATTCTCCACAACAAATATGAATCCTGCATCAAGCAACTTATCTATTTCTTCTTTTACAGTCTTGGAAAAATTAGGATTCATTCTATATGGCATTTGCTTTATGGGCTTAGCACCATCTACCAGCTCAATACAATGTTCTACCCAACTTACTTGACGGAGTTCCTTGTAATCAAAAGTGAATAGGTGTATGTACCTTCGAAAGAGCTGGAGGTAGGATTCCTTCTCACTCTCCATCACAGCATCACCAATCTTTATTTGTTGGAGACGATCATCAACTTCTTCTTCAGATAATTTTATGGGGTCATGAGTTGGTGTGACTGGAAGGATATCCATGACTGAAACATCAACCTCACTTTCTTCATCTTCAGTGTCCACTTCACTAGTACTAGAGTAATCAGAGGATGTCCAATCATCAGTTTCATCACTTGAATCCACAGGTTCTGCTTTATGATGTCGAGGGATCACGTTTATCTTCACCCTCTCTCTACCACGTCCAAGTGTCATGAAACCTTCATTCCAGTAGTTTCTTGCATGAACTCTCCTTAGCCATGGTCTTCCCAGCAGCATTGGGTACGCAACAGTACCATTTTTCATCACCTGAAAGTCTACCACACATACAACACCCATAACAGATATTGCCACATTTGAAACTACACCTTCTGGTTTAGTTTTTCCCTTATTTAATGACCTTAACATAAGTGTTGAAGGGCGATCAATTTTTAAACCCAACATATTCATTACAGACTCGGTCATTACATTAACTGCAGCACCTCCATCAACTAAGACATCATGAATTGAAATACCATTACATAATACCTCAGCTTGTGGAGCATAGGGATCTGCCTCTGCCTCCAAAACAGGGACCTCAACCTCCTTCCTTCTTCGAGCATTGAGTCCACCTCGCAACTCCCGCCTCTTCTCAGAAGACATAGCCAAGAGTTGACCATATGTAATATTTGCAGGCCTTTTGGACAGATCTTCCAAGATGGAGTATGGTCCTTGCCCCTGTGAAATCAGAAAATCCTGCACACCCAACTTTCTTCTCCTATGTTTCTTACTAGTTTCTCCTTTCATCTTCTTAGGATCAGTTCCATCTTGATTATCTTTTTCTTTCTTTCTTTTTGTTACAAACACATCTACTTCATTATTTCTACTCTTATCTACTACATCAAGAGAATTCACAGGTGCTTTTCCTTTATCATTATCTCCTTGTACCAGATGTAGAAGCTCTATCTGGACAATTATACTTATAATGACCCTTTTTATAACAACCATAACAAACAACTTCAGAAATATTTCTTTTTGGACCTCTATCTCCTCCCTGAGAACTAAATTCCTTTCCTTGAAGAAGATTAATAGTTAACTGGCCCATCTTCCTAAGCAGATCTTCATACTCAGTAGATGTACTAGGAGAAATATTTGTGCTCACCGGGAGTGGTTGTGGATTCTGGACCAAAGGTGCTGGTGTAGGCTCTACTTTAGCAACAATTTCTTTGGGCTCCTCTTCCATGCTTTCTTCTTGCCTTCTTGCAATCTCCTTTGCTTGTTCAATGGTAGCTGGGCGGTCATACTTCACTCGTTGTCTGATCTCTGGCTTCATCCCAAGAATGAAGTGCTTACAGAGGAGATTATCCACGCCATTCATCAACCCATCCGCTAACTCCTTCCTTCCGGATCTGGGCATCGAGCTTCCTCCTTAGCTCTAGAACACGAGCATGATAATCCCTTATCTTCTCCTTCTCTCCTTGGGATAGCTTTGTGATCTCGATCATGAGATCTGCATATTTCTGTTGTTCACCAAATTCTTCAAGAAAACTTTCAGTTAATAAATCCCATGAATTTTTCACATTATCACCTAGTGTTTCAAACCACCTAAGTGTTGAACCATCCAAAAAGGTAGGAAAAAATTCAGTCCATTGTTCCCTTCTTATAAGGCCATTACAAATACAAGATCGCTTAAACTCTTGAATGAAAGAAGAAGCATCTTCATTAGATTGAGCTGAAAAAACAGGAATCTTTCCCATTTTCAAAAGTAACCACCGTGAAATACCAACTCACAAGTACAATCAACAAGACTTATGTGTACAAATAATTGGAATCACTATACTAGAAAGTGACTTTACACCTTTCTACAGTAAAATAGAAATGACCACGGTAAACTATGGTAAAACTTGACTTACTGCGGTAAAAACTGACTTTACTGTGGTAAACACTATTCACGGTAAAAAGTGAAGTTACTGCGGTAAATACTATTCACGGTAAAAAGTGACTTTACTGTGGTAAATACTATTCCAGCAAAAATGACTTTACCATGGTAACTACTATTCATGGCAAAAATGACTTTACCATGGTAACTACTATGCACAGTAAAAACAAGGTTACCCTCTAATTGATTTTTGACTAAGTGGGAATATCTCTCCAGAAAATCCACCAACGAGGAATGGTCCCGGCAACGGAACCAAAATGTCATCACCAATCCGGCACTATGATAATTCTTCACCGGGAACTCCTCGTGCTATGATTATTTACTAATGCACAGCCTTTAGTTTGGTGGATGTAATCTGGAAACAAAACAACAACATAACACAAGAATACCATCGACTATGATAAGACAGAATGATGACAAATCTGAAATATCAAAATAAATTATAATATTAACATGAAACTGTTACAATCTCACCCATGAGGTACTTCAAGTGTTATTGACTTCACTTGCCTTTCACCAAGACTATGGGAGAAACTTTACAATTACACCTCTTAATGGCTTCTTCAACACACCTTTAAACTGATGGCTTCCTTCGCACACTTCCTACAATATTTCTCACTACTTCCTTCTATGCTAAATGAGGGGGGTAGCCTCTCTATTTATAGAACTTCCAGGCTTATCCATCTTATCTCTAAGATAGGATAAGAAATCCACTCTGACGAATCATATTCCATACCTTAACTCTTATCTGTACATGTAAGCTTATCTTCTAAGATAAGATAAACCTTATCATTTTACATGGGTTCCACATTTTTAGACTTTTTACAAATAAAATACACAAAATATTTATGACCTCACTCCTTGTCCTTATTACCAATATAATATTTCTAATTCCTAATCACGTAGACCCTACTTCTCTAATTACCCAAACTTTGACATTTTAACATTACCGGACCACTTACGACAAATATTTACTTTTTACAACATTCCTATTGTACTTTGACTGTTACCGTACTCCACATTATTGGCGACACCGTACTGACGGCGCCGTTATATTCTATCAGACGCTACTACTAATTATACTTAACAACATCATATTCCTAATACATACATTAATGAAATAGAAATTATGGAGGAAAATTTTAGTGTCGACAGCATCCACCACAGTTTGCAGTAATGGGGTATCTATTGTGACTTGAGATGCTTTTTCTCACAACTAGGATTTGATTTTGCCTCCTTCCTAGTTTTTTAGCAATTGTGCTTGTGTACAGTTTCACTTTGCCGCACTTCCCGAAACACAATTGTGGTCTCCTCTCTTGCGTGTTATTACACTGATTGTAATGTGAGTTACCAAGTGTTTAGATGCACGCTCAGACCCGATTATATTCAACGCACTAAACTATAAAGTACCGAAAGTAGGGGGTTATTATATTGTCATGGGTGGTTGTGTTTCTTTTTTTCTTTTCTGCATTTCTTTCTCTCTCTCTTCACTATGGATGCACTTTCAATTCCTTTGCTTATGCCATTCAACTTTTTCGAATGGAGATTGAAAATAATAATGAAACTAAGGGGTAAAGGGTTATTCCGCATCACCATGGGAACTGAGACTGAACCAGATGACGAACCTGAAAAATCTAAGTGGTTAAACCGTAGTGATGAAGCTTTAGGTCTTCTTTGCATGTCTATTTCTCCTGACTTGCTCTTCCACATTGAGGCATCTGAAACACCTAATCTGTGTGGAAAACGTTGGATGTGATGTTTGGACAACTAGATGACATGAGAGCGCATGAGTTGGAAAACAAACTACTAGGGTTAAATCCTAGTGATTTTGAAAACCTACAAGCATTCTTCTCAAAATTTGTCCACATTAGATTGTTGTTAAAAGGATGTCAAGTAGAGAAGAAAGATTCTCAACTGATCTTGTCGATTCTCTCTAAGTTAGGTCCCGAATATTCTGTCTTCGTGTCAACTTTCTACGCTACAAAAGCTGCTTTGGGCGATACTTGGAATATGCCCTCCTTTGAATATTTTTCATCCCAACTCATTCGAGAACAAGACAAACTCATTCAAATGGGGTCTCTCAAGTCCAAGTCACATGCCCTTGTAGCAAGTACTAGTAAGGGAAAGAAGACTGAAAAGAAGAAAGAAACAAAGGATCAACCTAAGAAAGAAACCAAGACCAAACCTAAAAATGACACAAACACTTTGACTTTTGAGCCTAGAGCACAGAAAAGAAAGTATTTGTGTTCCTATTGCAAGAAGTCTGGTCACGAAAGCATACTATTTTTAGAAAAAAAATTGATCACCTTATCTCATTTACTTGAGAAAAATAAAATAAGTGTTCCTGAATCTATAAAACAAATGCTCCGAAGGCCGAGTCTTCTGCTGCAAAAGGTGCTAAAAATGATAAGAAGAAAGGAAAGGCCCTTGTAGCCAGAGTTGCTCCTTCATCGACATGGATTATAGATTCTGGTGCCTCGCACCACATGGGTTCTTCGCATGTTGAGTTTTCCAACATCGAACCTTGTGGAATGTCCCAAATCATGATGGGTAATGACACGATAGTGTCGGTTTCTGGTAGTGGATCGGTAGAGATGGATGGGGGAACATTTAACCAAGTGTTGAGTGTTCCTGATATCTTTACCAATCTCCTATCGGTTTACCAAATTACTCACCTTGGTGAAGGAATGCAAGTGGAATTTGGTCCTAACTCGGTGATTATTCGTGAGATTAACAATGACACTACAGTGGCTGAGGGAAAGGCTGATCACCATTCACGGTTATATACCTTTTCCCACTTTACTTCTGATTCTACACCCACTGCCTTGCTCACTCATGCAAATTAGGTTAGTAAGCTATGGCATGAGCATTTCGGACATCTAAATTATCACTACCTTGAACAATTGAGCCAAAATGAAATGGTCAACGGGTTACCTTACGTCAAGTTTTCTAAGGGTCTTTGTGAGGGTTGTACCCTTGGAAAGCATCCTGAAAAGAACTTTGACAAAGGAAAAGCCTGGAGAGCCACTCATCCCTTGGATCTTGTTCACAGCAATGTTTCTGGTCCATTTCCTTCTCCTTTGTTTACTAGAGCTCTTTATGTGCTAACCTTCATTGATGACTATTCGCAATATACTTGGGTATATTTTCTTAAGCTTAAGTCTGAAGTCTTTGAACATTTTCAGGACTTTAAGGCTCTTGCTAAGAAACAGGCAAAACAGTCTATCAAGGTTCTTCAAACTCAACAATGGAGGTGAATATGTAAACAATAGGTTCATGGATTTCTGTACTTCTGAAGGGATCTCTTTGCAGCATACAATTGCTTATAGCCCTTCGCAGAATGGAGTTGCAGAAAGAAAGAACCATACTCTTAAGGAGATGGCCACTTGTATGATTCACTCGAAGTCTCTTCCTCCGCAGTATTGGGCCGAAGCAGTGAATTATGCTAATTACATTCAGAACTATGTTCCACACAAGGCAGTAAGAGGGATGACACCCTTTGAAGCTGGTTTGGATGCAAGCCTGATGTTGAGCACTTTCGAGTCTTCGGATCCAAGGCTATGGCTCGGATTCCCAAGAAGAAATGCAAGGCTTTGGAACCACAATCCAAACCTTGTATCTTTGTAGGGTATCCTGATGGTGTGAAGGGATATCGATTGATGAATCCTACTTCTCATGAGTTGTATATTGAGAGAAGTGTTAAGTTCGATGAGTCTTCTTCGACTTCTACTTCTCCACCTATTGAGGTTCTTCAGCTTGCTGATTCAAATTTTGACTCATCAGATGATGATACTGTTGAGCATGCTCCTCTTCTAGATCCTCCTGACCATCAAACCTCTGAGTCTTTTGATTCTGACAGTAGTGATGATGAGGACTATGTCCCTTCTCACTCAAGTGAAGAATCTTCTGACTCTAAAGCCTGATCCTCCTGGTCCTCTTTGGGCTAGGAAAACTTTGCAAAGTGCTGGAGATTTAGTTGGAGATACTTCGGATATGAGACATACTCACTTAGATTTCATTGGACCCCACTCTTTCTTCACCTCTGCTTCTGATCCATAGTCTTTCTGAGAGGCTTCTGGTATTCCTGAGTGGGATTCTGCCATGGATGAGGAGTATTCCTCTCTCATGAAGAATGATACTTGGGATCTCACCCCTCTTCTGAAAGGAAGAAAAATCGTTCGGTGTAAGTGGGTGTTCCGAACAAAGTATGGAGTAGATGGAGATGTCGAAAAGTTTAAAGTGCGATTAGTAGCTAAGGGTTTCTCCCAGATAGCTGGGGTTGATTATACTGAAACCTTTTCTCCGGTTGCGAAGATGAATTCTATTTGACTGACCCTAGCCATTGCCACAGAAAACAGATGGAAAGTCCATCAAATGGATGTTAAGAGTGCCTTCCTTCATGGTGACCTAGAGGAAGAGATCTATATGGAACAACCTCCGGGTTATGTCCAAGATCCCTCCCTTCGTTTGTAAGTTAAAGAAGTCTCTTTATGGCCTTAAACAAGCCCCTCGGGCTTGGTATGCCAAGATGGACTCCTTTTTACTTACATCAGGGTTTACTAGGTGTCACTCTGATCCAAATGTTTATATTCTATGGCAAGATGACTCCATACTCATTCTTGTTCTCTATGTTGATGACTTGTTGATCACAGCAACTCTTCCTCTATTATTGATTCTGTGAAGATCACCTTGGCCAACAGGTTTTCCATGACTGACTTAGGTCTACTTCATTACTTCCTTGGGATCTAGATTTCACAATCTGACTCGAGAATCTTGATTTCGCAACCTAAGTATGCTCTTGATTTGCTAGCTCAATTTTAGATGTCTGATTGCAAGTCTTCTCCTACTCCTTTTCTTTCCGGGGTTAAGTTGGTTTCAGATTGCTCTACTCCCTTGGTTGATGGTACTATTTATCAACAGTTGGTGGGGAGCTTGATTTACTTGACTCACACTCAACCATATTTATCATATGCTATTGGGATCGTGTCCAGATTCATGCAGGAGCCACATGAGCTGCATTGGAAAGCAAGCTAAACGAATCCTTCATTATGTTCGTGGCACTTATGCTGATGGCATTCACTATCATGGAGGGGTAGATATTGACTTGATTGGGTTCACAGATTCTGATTGGGCCGGTGACTTAGATCATCGAAAATCTACTTCTGGCTACAGTTTCTCTCTTGGTTCGGGTCCTATTAGTTGGTCTAGCAAGAAGCAGAATGCAATTGCGATATCATCTATAGAGGAAAAATACAGAGGAGTAGTTAACGCTGCCACATAAGCTATTTGGCTACAGGGTATTCTGACAGAGTTTGGCATCCACTTTCAGCGGCCTACCATTATCTACTGTGATAACATGAGCACTATCTCTATTTGTAGAAATCCAGTTCAACATCAGTAGACGAAGCACATTGAGATCCATATGCACTTCATACGGGAGCTTATTCATGATGGTATCATCGACATTCAGTACATTCAAACAGCTGATCAGATTGCAGATTTATTTACCAAGCCCTTCACTGAGATGAAGTTTCTTCACTTACGGTCTCTTCTTGGGGTGAGGTCTTTTGCAGCTGCTCATCTTCTTTAGGCTATGTAGTCCTTCTTTTCTTCTTCTTCTTCTAGGAAGATGTGTGTTTGTATATGGGCACCTTATCAGGCCTTTAGTTTCCGGGCCCCATTGACACATCTTTCTTAGTTGTTTAGGAGTGTCTTCTCTTTCCGTCTGACTCATCATAGCTGCTACCCTAGCTTCGATGAAGGGGGGTGTTGGTGTGAGTTATCCTATGTGTCCTCCTCTCATATTGGAGGGTCATCTCACATGGGTTAGGTTTAGGGTTTGCTATTCAGTCATGCACTAGGGTTACTCAGCACCCTATATATACCCTTCACTATTCATTTATGAGTATGCTAAGACACTCCGCTGTCTTTCCTCTTATGAGAAAGATTTATTCTATTGATGCAAGTTATTCCAGTTATTGATCATTTCTCACTTTTGATTATGTTAGAGCTATTTTGATTCAACTTGAGTGGAACTACATTGTGGTGCACTGTTTCTGATATGATTCTCACAAACTCTTTCATGAGCTCATTCACCTTCCTGATCCACTTGCAGTGATGTCTCCCTTTGGTTCTACGTATTTGTGTGACTTTAACAGAAAATAAAGGCTATCACAAAATCTCCAAATTAGACTAAATGATCACACCATTGTGATTGTCTCAAAATTATGAGAAACTTTCATTTCATAACTTGAGATCTAGAAGTGAGCAGAAGTGCCCCAAAATTGCACTATTTCCAAAATTACCTCCTTATTCCCTTGACATAGACATGACACTTGTTTATTACAAATACAAGTGAGCTTGATTTAAACTACTTCCAAGAGTGTGGCATGGGTTGGTAAGGCCACTTGTAGAAAACATTTTAGATGAGGTCGTGGGTTCCACTCCCTATGCCACCTACTATGGGATTAATCCCATATTTCTTGTTCCCCATATGGTGGAGGTTTTAAAGAAGGTAAGGTGATTTATATTTTAAATGGCAGATTGAGCCATTTTGAATGCCATGGGTATTAGTGGATGGGTGTTTGACCCAAGTTTAGCACATTGATAATGATGGACATGGCATGTAGGATATACTGTGTGGAGTTTAGAGGGATAAGGGTTTGCATTAATGTTTGGAGATAGAATATGTGATAAGTATATTATCCTTAGACAAATGCGTGGGGGTTTGAATAAATGTCAAATAACGTGTCAAATAATTACAAAGTAGTATGAAATTCGACCCAAATGAAATATGAAAAATAAGACCACCTAAGTTGACCCTCAATAGGAAAATTGAACTCGTGGTGGCAAGCCATGTGGTGGTTTGAGGACCCACCATGTCAGCGATAATATAATCATCCTCACGGCAGCCAGGCTACCCTCCGTAACAAAAGCTGAACCTCTTGTTCCACTGATGATATACCATTTACGATTGTCAAAGACTGGTGGTGAAAACCTCTGCAAACCTCTAATTTTTCCAATTCCCTTTTGCCACGTGTCACAGTGCTATTGATCCATTATTGACATGTTGAATAGAGTTGACTTTCCCATTGACTGAACTTTGATTGGACATAACTTCATCTCAATGAGTGTTTATTTTTTACTTTCTGTACTCTCTTCGGAAAGCTATTTAAGCAGGATCTACTTCACTAACATGGTTATTGGGAATTTTAGGGAACTTTTGACACTGAAAAAAATCCCTTGGTAAATAAGGAGGGAGTGTAATTCTTGGTTCAAGAAGTGGGGTAAGGATTGAGAAGTTCCACATTGAAGATTGGGTGCATGGTTGAGTGTGGAGGTGGATCAAGAAAAAATTCATTCTTACTAGTTGTACAAAGAAAGCTATAAGGAATATAGTACAGAGGCTTGATATTTTGGTGTTGCTGAAACCATGATTTAAAGCATTCCTTTGGTAAATATGTAACTAAGAATTTATCACCAACATGAATATGTATGCAAATGTAGGAAATGGCATGTCATGATGTTCTTTTTATTTTTTGTTGTGAGTGAAAGAGATATGACAAGAACTTTCTGGATTGAACAAACTATATGGGGTGTAAAAATTTCTATGTTTTTCTACTTTCCTTTCACGTGAGCTACAACTTAGTGCTCATTTGAGTGTGCCTTATGTAGATATCTAAGATGTGTTAGTGATTGGAACCCAAAACATTTTTGGAATGGACTATGCCCCATATAACTAGGAATATCTCTACAACATGCATGTTTTTTGTATAATCATCATTGACACCCAAAAAATGTTTTGAATGGAATAAGAAGCCCTATAGAATATGAATAACTCTATTGTAGGCATGTTTGATGTAAAACAAGTTATCATCACATGTGCAATCTTGTGCACTGTGGTACATAAACAAAATATGAACTAGAATATTGGTTAACAAATTTTGTTTTTCCATATGTATGTGGATGAAACAATGTCGATTGACCAAGCTACTTACCCATTAATTCTCATAGTTTTTTCCATGAATGACCATTGGATAATGAGGATCACATGTTTTATACTAATAGATGTTGTGCTTAGTCAAATTGAACTTCATACATGGATGAAGAAAATGTGATTCATGCCAAATACATTGAAATTATCTTCCTTGTAAAAAACAATGATGGCTCATATTTAATCAATCTATCCACTACAAAAATGTCACATCATATTGGTTCTTTGTTCATAGGCATTCTATTCATATTAATCCATGTTGACACATTCCGATGGCCTAGATGAAATAAATAAAGGCATGTAAATCCTAGCTTCTCATTTTTGTACTTGGAGATACATAGAGAAATTTGCAAGACTTGATGTGGTGTTACACATTTTTCTAGAAATCCTACTGGTCCAAAAAAAGTGTGATTGTAATGTGGCTAGATTATTTATTGATGGCACTCATAAGTTCCTCGATGTATTGATATAATGTGTGTCCAATATGATTATCTAATTAGTCTCACCCCATTTTCCCTTGAAATTATTCAATTTTGTAGGAATCTGTCGTGTTTTCTATCTCCCCGTATTGATGCTTGAAAAATATGTCCTCCATTTGGTTTCCATGATCAGTCCCTTCCTTGGTCGAGGATCACTTAAAAATACATAATTTTTTTTTTTTCCTCTTTCCATGTGAAAGAGTCTGTAACTTGGGCATAAAACTCAGGTTTTTCCTTTCCTTCCATTTTCCACAGTCACGTTTTGTTGTCCCTATCATTTTTGTCCCAAATATTATGTGAAAATGTGATTGGATGGCTCAGAGGATCATATTTGAGCCTTATAACATTTCCAAATTCTCTGTCCTTGAATGAAAGATTCATTTCTTTCCTCAAATGGTGATTTTCCTATATTTTACCGGTTTGATGAGTGTATTTTACCTATCAAATTTACACCCTCTCAGCATTAATGGAAACGTGGCCTAGTTTCTAATTGGATGCGTCTTGATGCAAGGGCACTTTGAAAACTCTAAGGCTCACTTCAACCCAATAGGTTGTCCACTGGAGGGACAACTCTCATTTGAAAATTCACCTTTTGGTTTGGCCTTGGAGTTGCACCGAGGGACACGTGGAGATTTCACTACTCTTTACCTCGACTTAGAACTAAAAATTTCATGCATGGTTGGTATAACTTTTGGCAGACCATATTGACACGTGGTATGGCTGGTGCTCATTTGAGGATCCGTCTTTAGGGTCCCACCTTAAAAATTACGATAGGGAGACATGTGGAGGCTTCCAATTAGCTCCACTTTGTACTTAAAATTTTCAAAGAAATTTCTAAGGCCTGGGACACATGGGAGGGACCATGCAAAAAAATTAGTTTGGGGACTGGGCATCCAAGTTTTATCTTGAAGAAGTGCCAAGAGGACACTTGGACGATCAGCTTCCACTCACTCTCCACCTTTGCTTGATACTTTTCAAAATCTGAAGAGTCTAAAACTTGTTCAAACCCTTTGACACATGGCACCTTTTGTTGATCCTTCAATTTTTGTAACAATACTCTACTGGAAGGGGTGAGACACTTATTGTTATATAGCTGGTGCACTTGTTTAGTATCTCTATTTTGGAGACCATCTCAAAATTTGCCATTGAGACATTGGAGGCTTCCGCTAGCTCCTTGATTACACTGAGACTTTTCAAAGGCCAAAAGGATTTTCTTGGGCCCAGGGTATGTGGAAGGTCCGTGCTTGTTTGGAACTTGCCTTATGCTTCTCCTTTGCAGTTGCGCTAAGGAAACACGTGGACGACTATGATATAAAGTGGAAAAGGGGCATTTTTTTTCAATGGTTGCTGTGTATTGTGTCTGGTTTTCCACCATTTTTACTCCAAGACTCCTGGAGACATGAATACGCACTATTTTTCATCATTCTTTGATGAAATTCCTTGTCATCTCTATCTGTAAAGTGCCATTTGATGGATTCATGAACTTAATTTATGAGTCCAATGGTTGTTAAGGTCAATATTTTGAAGTTGGAATTTCTCAGGCACTTGCAAAAATGGGAATTACCAGAGGAGATGGATGCAGGGCAGAATTTTTAGAGGAAAGAGAGGGAAAAGGGATGAAATGATGAAAGTGCAGGTGCAAAAGATGAAAAAGGTGTTGCCTCGAGAGTAAAAAGGATTACCTATCATATCCAACTATGCAGAGTCTCCGGAAAATGATTAAAAAGGGGATTTCTCACATGAAAGAATATGAATGATTAAAAGGACTCCCAAAAATTTGTGGCATGGCATCCTAGTCATTAGTCGAGGGCCCAAGAAATGTGATCAGTTCACAATTGGTCCACCTAGCCAGATTTCAGATGTGAATTTGTTAAATGTCACTTTCTGAGGTAAATTGGTAACAAGCAAAGGTCCCTTCGAATATTCTTTGTCTTTTGGGGGGAAAATTGAGTGAGTGAAATGTATAAATGCAATGAGAATACTCTTACAAAATGGTCGAAGGTTGAATTCTTAAGAGAAATTTTGAGAAAGTCATCTTCGTGAGAGACCAAAGCCGAGATAACCTGTTATTTTCTTTCTGTGTTAGATTTTCTATCATATCAAGTTGGTTGCATATGTATAGCCATTGACGAGCACTGATATTGCTCTGGAAGCTTTCCCCTGCTGATGAATCTAAGAAATTTTGAAATTAATTTGTGTCCAATCTCTAGCAATTTGTGTCTACTTTGTTTTAGAATGTCTGCAAATAGTTTCTTTCATTCCTATTGCAATCTTACATTGAAATTTTTGTGAAATCACACAGGATCTCGTCCCTATGATAGTTTAATGGTATTTGTAATTTCATTTCAAGAAGAGCCTTCATCTTGGATGAGATAAACAAATTTAAAATCAATTCACTGTCATTTGTTGATAAAGATTGTCTGTAAGTCTTTGGGTGTACCTTAGGCGTGATTGATCAGAGACTTTGGTGTTTAATTGAGTCTTTCAATTTGAGCCTTCATGTTAGAGTCTCAAAGATTATGTGAAAACGTGCTGATTTGGGCCTCCATTGAAGCACACCTTCTGGTTGAAGGAACATCTTAACTATTTTGAAGCTTTCTGTTGTTGAGTTGTTCATTGTTGTGAAGTCCCTCAAGATCTAGGTATAATCAACTTTATCCTACTTCATCTCCCACCAACTCATTCAAAAACCATGAATCCATCCTGAACTACCCCTGTTTTCCCTGTATATCAACAAAGGAACAAAATCTACTTACTAAAATATGCAGAACAATCAGGATTTCTTAATGTCTTCAGTAACCTTAGCCTTGTGTTGAAAGTATCTCCATCTTTTAGAAGTGACAACTCTTAAGAGTTAAATTATGGAGTATTGACCATATTTTCCCAAGGTTTTCTTCATAAAATTTGTGAAAAAGAAGGATATCTCCATCTCCTTCATCAAACAGAGGTTACACTAAGGGTCCTCTCACCCTGGTCGAAGAGGCACGACCTAAAGTAGTGAGGAGAGGTCAAATCCTCTTAAAGGTGTTATCCATCTCTCCAAAAATCTGAGTAACAAAGGGCTAGTTAGATCTCATCCCCAGCTACAAAATGACACACACTATGATCTATCTGTCTCTAAGCTCCACGTCCAATCTGTGTTGCTTCTCGGATTGAAAAGGAGAAAAATTTGGATACCAACACTCACACTGATTTGCATGTCGGGACCTGTTTTGTTGATTTACTGCCAATTCATATCCATTTGGCCTTTAACAACACTAGTGGTGCCATTGTTAGGGAACTGATTTACGTTACCGGGGACCTGATTTGTTGGTTTGTTGTCAGTTCATATCCATTTAGCTCGTCAACAACACCAGTGGCACCGTTTTTAGGGAACTGATTTACGTTGCTATTGATTTTTTTCTAGCTCACATCCATTTGGCCCAACTTGTGAAGTATGTACAAATACAACACATAACCCTGGTAATACTTTCTTACATGATCTAAGTGCAAATACATTGCTGAAACATCATTATTTGTTCAAATCTGTAAGAATTGTTCAAAGTTGTGAGTTCTGAGTGCAATATTTCCAGCTTATACAGTTATTGCACTAAGATTTGTATCATCATTGATAAATTTGGGTAAAAGAAGAGAAGATCTTGTAAGCTTTGCATGAATCTAGGTATTGACAGACATTTGATAGGTCTTTCATAGTGCATTTTTACAAACTAAGGTGAAAATCCTTAGTGGTGACTCTGTGCTATTTAAATTCTTTATAAATACCAGTGTCTTAACATATATCAAGTAAGATTTTTCATTAATATCTACAAATATGGAAGGAAGAAGATATTTCTTCACCAAGGACCCTAGTAGAAGGTTGTTTCAAGAGCTGGGAAAGTCTAATTCAGAAGGAAGAAGAATTTGGAAGGATGTTGGAGATCAAGCATCAAGAAAAGAGATCTCCATTGGTGAAATTGATCAGCCTGTGATTGAAGATTGTAGTACTTCCTCAAGTTCTTATGAATCAGGTAGTCTCTTTGTTGAATTGAATTCTCCATCTGGAGAGGGTCCTTCATCTGTATTTGAAACATTTGCTTCTCAATCTTCCCCTGTATTTTCCAAATCTAATAGAGTTTTCCAAGAGACAGAGCCTTTAGAGGGAAGTCATTCTAAAAATTACATCCCTGTACCACACAGACCCCTCACTCCTCATCATTTTGTTTCTCTCTTGTAAGATCACCTCCTCAAAATAATATGGCTCAGCCTCCACCCAGACCTCCATTTATTGTTAATACTTTTGGTCCCATCAGTTTTAGAGGCATGGTTGGCTATCCAAATGTTGTGCCACAAGATGTAAGAAATAGATTTGCCTAAGTTTCAAGGAAATAATGCAATAACTGGTGATCAACACTTGAAACTCTTTGTCAATATGATGGAGGACTTCGAAATAGAGTTTGAGGATGTATACATTAAATTATTTATCCATACTCTAGAAGAAGATGCAAGGGACTGGTATAAATATCTGCCAGATAATTCCATTGACTCCTGGACAGAGATGAAGAATGCTTTTAGAATGCAGTATGGTGATAAAATAGACCCTAGGTTTCTTTTATCAGAGTTTGAAAATATAAAAAAGAATCCTAATGAATCAGTGCATGATTTCAATACTAGATTTAACAAAACATTGAGAAGACTTACTATTAATTTGAGGCCATGTGATGAATCATGTATGATAAAGTATTCAGATGCATTTGATAAGAAAGTTGCTTACTATTTGAGGGATAAGAACCCTGTGAACTTTGAGGCAGGCCTTTACCATGGCTCTGAAAATTGAGAACAACATTAAAGCAGTTGGAAAACCTCCTAAGAGGGAGGGTGTTAAACTGATCAACCCTGAGAAGCCTCGATCAAGTAAGGTTGTGGATCTTGAGGAAGTTGTAAGGACTTTGGCTAGGGGCTATCAAAGAAATATCTTACAAGCTGGCCAGGGCAGAGAAAGGAATTGGACAAGGTTCTCAGAATCAACATAGGCAACAAGGACAAGACAGACTTGTAAATCATCCTAGAAATGATCAGAGGTCTGATGACAAGAGTAAAGGACCCATGGGAGCTAGACAACCCCAAGCTAGGGAGAATAGAGTAGTGTTTGATCCTCTAAATGCCAGAGTTTACTATTGTTGAAGAGACAAATCAAATGGATTGGTGTGACAAATGCTTCTTACCCCACCTGCCATGTGAAATAGATCAAGAAAGTTGAAGAAGCTGATGATGATGATAACACTTAATGATGATGCATCCATGGTGGACTACTCTACAAGCTCATAGTAGGGAGAAACTTCAACTGAGGTAATAAGTGCAAGAACTGATTTCATGTTTTTGGGACTGCATTCACCGGGTACCTCTTCTTCCTCCCTATCATGATTTAGAAATAGATATGGTACAAGTATTTGAACTTCCTAATAATGATTTTGAGTACCTAAGAGCTCTAATGATTAAGAAGTATGATGGAGGAATCCCATCAGAAGAGGATACAAAACTATTAATGAATGTTGTTGTTGGCCCAAGAAAAGGAGTATAACACAAGAAGTAAAGTTATCAAAGGGGCAGGGCCTCAAGCCAAACCAAAGACCCCAGTTCTCACCAATGTCCCAAAAGAGGCTCCAAAGAAAGATGCATATGGAAAGGCCCTATTGTCTCAAGTAGAACTGGTGTTCCCACCCATGCCCAAAATGTTAAAAACCTTGTGCCATCTGATGAGTTTGTCAATCTTTCTCCAAATGCTGCTTTGCCCAAATACATTCCCTATGACATTTCCCAAGTCTTGAGTCAGATCAAGATTTCTGTCCCAATTGTTGAACTGCTTAGGATTCCTGAGCATAAGAAGAGGGATTTTGAGTATTTGGGATTCGGAGGAAGATAGGAGTGCCCAAGGCATAAATATAAATAATGTAAATACTCCTCCTTCAACCATTGTAGACCTAGAAAAACCACCAGCATTAGAGGAGATAGGTGAACCACCTGAAGTTTACTTGGGGACATCTTTAGTTGAGTCTCAGTTAAATGTTGATCCATTTTTTACAACACTGATTATTAAAGATACACTGTTGCACAATTGTATGTTTGACTCCAAAGCATCATGCAATGTTATGCCTCTAGAAGTCATGAATGAATTGAACATTAAAGTGACAACATCTTATGGAAAGTGTAACTGCAATGGATTCTAGAGAGGTCCTAGTTGTAGGGATGTGTAAAAGGTTTGGTGGTACAACTTGCAGCTTATCTGGGTAAGAACCTGAAACTTGATGTTGTCATTGTTGATTGCCCTGCCAAATGGGGCATGTTGTTATCAAGAAAGTGGGCTGCAAGTGTTGGTGGAAGTGTTCAGATGGATATGTCTTTTGCCACCATTCCAATTGAAGGCAGCCTTGTAAAGCTGTATGGAGAGAAGAAAATGTTGTACCTCATTGAAGATCCAAATAATGCTTCTTATGAAGTGTTATATGATGATGTAGATGTAGATAAGTTTGTGGGGTTTGCTGATGATAAGGAGAACAAGATTGATCAATGTAAATGTCTTGAACAAGTGGGTTTACCTTGGACCTTGTTATTTGGTGTAGCCTGTTCCAAGTTTGGAAATGGTGTTGGCATTGTTCTGATTTCCCCAGGCCAAGAAGAGTTTGTCATTTCTTTCAAACTTAACATTGAATGTACTAACAACATTAAAAAATATGAAGCATTATTATTAGGCTTGAAAATTACATGGAAATATTGTATAAAGGATTTCATTGTCAAAGGGGATTCATAATTGATTGTCAAGCAAATTACAAAACTGTATACTACTAAAAATCAGAGAATGAAACAATACAAGCATGTAGTTTGGGATTTGATTGAATTGTGTTGACTCTTTTAATATTGTGCACCATGATAGAAAGTTTAATGCTGTTACAGACAAGTTAGCAGTGCTAGGATCTAGATTTGGGAATTGTACAATGTCTCTATTTTGTGAGTATGATGTTGAAATACTAATAAGGCCATTTGTCCCTGATAACATTAAAAATTGGCAAGTGTTTGATGATGATGCCTAGGTGAAATGGTTTATGTAGAAGCAAGGTGATTTTGCTGACCAAAATATAGATTGGGAACCAATGGTGTGTGTTGTTGAAGGAAAGAAAAATTTATTCAGAAAAGACATCATCCAACTGAAGACAAACATGAATTCCCAGAGGTTTTGTGGCTCTTGAGTTGAACTTTGATAATGTTGATTACATTATTAAAAGGAGTATGTTAGTTTTAAGAGATGCGGAAGATAATGACTTGGGCACAAATGAAAATCCATGTAAAATCTAGTTAGGAAGAAATCTCAACAAGGAATAGAAGAAGCCCTATGTTCAATTGCTAAAGAAATATCAAGACTACCTAGCTTGGTCTTACTCAGAGTTGAAGGGCATACATGGAAGATTTATTCCAACATGAGATTCCTCTTGAATCTAATGCCAAACCTTTTAGGAAAAAATAGAGGCCCTTCAATCTTCTCCTTTCTTTGAAGATGCAAGAAAAACTGAAGAAGTTGAAGGATGGAGGGATCATTCAACCCACAAGGTACTCATCTTGGGTTGCAAACAAAGTGCCTATCAGAAAAAATAATGGTGACATAAGGCTATGCGTAGATTTCAGGAACATTGAATAAAGCATTATTGAAAGATAATTATCCTCTGCCAAACATGGAGAATATGCTACGATTGGTAACTGTCTCTAAATTATTATCTATTCAGGATGGTTTCTTTGGCTATAATCAAGTTGTTGTGAATGAGTCAGAAATAATAAAGATTACCTTTAACTACTCCTTGGGGAACTTATATCTATGTCAGGATGCCTTTTGGACTAATGAATGCTGGAGCAACTTTCTGAAGAACAATGGATGTAACATTTGCTAGTTATATTAATGAATTCGTTGTTGTTTATTAAGGATGATGTAACTATGTTTCCCAGAAATAGAAATGATCACTTGCAACACTTGGAGAAATGTTGATAAGGTGTAGAGAGTATGGCATATCATTGAATCCCAAGAAGTGCCACTTTGGAGTGCAAAAGGAAAAGCTACTTGGTCACATTGTATCAAAAGAAGGGGTCATGATAGATCTAGAGAGAGTGGAAGCCATCAGCAATGGTTCCAATTCCAAGAACTAAGAAGGGAATTCAATCCTTCTTTTGAAAAATAAACTTTATCAGAATATTTGTGTCTAACTTTGCTGAGCTGACCATCCCCATTACTAGCATGCTGAAGAAGGACCAAGTTATCAAATGGGAAGAAGCTTCCATTCAAGCTTTCAATGGGATCAAAGAAGCACTAAAGCATTCCCTTATTTTGGTATTCTCCAAATTACAAGAAGCCTTTTCAAGTGTTTTCTTTTGCTTCAGAAAACACCATTGCATCTTTTTTCTTGCAGAAGGATGATGAAGGGGTTGAGAGACCAATTGCCTTTTTCAGTAAGGCATTGCAGGGAGCTGAGTTGAAGTACACCATCATGGAGAAGCAAGCATTTTCCTTGGTGAAAGCAACAAAGGTTTTCAGACCCTACATCTTGAGCTCTAAAGTTATTGCTTATGTTCCCCACACCATGGTGAAAGACATCTTATCAAAGATGGAGGTCTCAAGAAAAAGATGTAGATGGGTGAACAAGTTGTAGGAGTATGACATGGATATCCAAACCATCAAATTTGGTAAGAGGTTTGGGCCTAGCTAAGCTTATGGCTGAGAGAAACTTGAAAACTATTGAGGTGAATGAAGTAGAAGGAGAAAGGGTGGATGTCCTTGAAAATTTGGTAAGCTCTGAATGGTACAAGGATATAATATTTTATCTCAGACATCTATACTTCCCTGAATATTTGAGTAAAAATTAGAAAAGTGCTCTTAAGTTAGCCTCTCAAAAGTATGTCATTACTGATTTTGGGTTAGCTTGGAAGAACCTCGAGGGAGTGCTCTTGAGATGCATTACTGAAGATGAGGCCCCAAAAATAATTTCTGATCTCCATGGAGGAGTTTGTGGGGGACATTTTGTTGGAAGAGTTATAACACATAAAATCTTGAGGGCTGGTTATTGGTGGCCAACTCTCTTCAAGGATACAACTCTATTGGTTAGGAAATGTGAAAGTTTCCAGCATTTTTCTGGAAGAATGAAAGCTTCAGGATCCCTTCCTTTGCAGCCTATGTCAGTTGAAGCCCCATTTAAGACAATGGGGAATGGATTTCATTGAGGGAAATTTCTGATCCTTCCAGTGCTGGTCATAAATGGATTCTTGTAGCCACTGATTATTTCACTAAGTGGGTGGAAGAAATCCCCACCAAGAAGGTAACACACCAAATTATCATGGAATTCATGTTGAATCAAATCATATGCAGATTTGGAGTGCCAATTAAAATTGTTGCTGATAATTCCATGAGTTTTAGAGCTAAACCTTTGGTGGCAATGTGCAAAGAGTATGGAATCAATCTGACATATGCTTCTAACTACAATCCCCAAGGAAATGGACAAGATGAGTCCAACAATAAAAACTTGTTGAAGATCATTAGAAGAACCTTGGAGCTGAACAAAAGGAAGTGGGGTGAGCAACTAAAGTTTGTTGTTTGGGCTGACAAAATCAATGTCAAAAGAGCTACTGGTAAGAGCCCATTTGAGTTGGTATATGGAACTCAAGCTTTACTGCCCCTTCATTTGCAATTGTCTTCATTTCAGTTTGTTCAACAAATTGAAGATCAAGAAGTTAGTCCATATGATGCTTGAATCAATCAGATTATTGAGTTAGATGAAGAAAGAAGGGCATCCCATCAGCGGCATGTGAAGTTCAAAGAAAATTTGAAGAATTTATTTGACAAGAAGGTGACTCCAAGAGCTTTCAACATTAGGGATCTTGTGCTTTTATGGGATAGTAGGCATGAAGATAAGGGAAAGCATGGTAAATTTGATGCATTGTGGATGGGCTCTTATTCAATTGATATTCGAATTAGTGAAAATAATTTCTTCCTAAAAGACTTAGATGGGGAACTGCTTGAATTACCTGTTAATGGCAGGCATTTGAAACATTTCCTTGATTGATTTCTCAGAATCAAGGTATACTCCATTGTATAGTGTATAGTTCTTTGTTCTCATTTTGCTTTTGTGTTTTTGTTCGTTCTGTCCTTGGTGACCTGGTTTTGCTGGTTTCTCAGTTCATTTTTTGAGGATGGTTATGGTTTCTCTTCTCTGCAAGCTTATTCTTTGACTCCATTGCCCAATGGTCTATTTTTTGCACTTGGTCTACTATTTGTTCTTATGGCACTCACAGGGAGTGCCCATCCCCGAGTCGAAGCCGATGTTGGTGCTCAAATTAGTCTCACCCCGTTTGTCATTAAAATTCTTCAGTTTGTGGCCTCTGTCATGTTTTCTATCTCCCTGTATTGATGCTTGAAGACTCTATCCTCCATTTGGTTTCCATGATCAGTCCCTTCCTTGGTCGAGGATCACTTAAAAGTCCAGAATTTGTTTTTTTGTTCCTCTATCCATATGAAAGATTCTATAACTTGGGCGTAAAACTCGGGTTTTTCCTTTCCTTCCATTTTCCACAGTCATGTTTTGTTGTCCCTGTCATTTTGTGTCCCAAATATTTGTGGAAATGTGATTGGATGCAGCTTGGAGGATCACATTTGGGCCTTATATCATTTCCAAACTCTCTGTCCTTGAAGAAAGATTCATTTCCCAGGCTCAAATGGTGATTTTCCTACATTTTACGGTTTGACGGGTGTGTTTTTCCCTGTCAAATTTACATCTCAGCATCAATGGAAACGTGGCCCTTTTTGGTTGGATGCAGATCTTTAAAAATTCTTAGGGCTCAGTTCAACCCAAAACTTGTCCACGTGGAGGAACGACACTCATTTGAAAATTCACCTTTTGGTTTGGCCTTGGAGTTGCGCCGAGGGGACACTTGGAGGTTTCCATTGCCTTTCCTAGACTTAGACAAAATTTTCATGAGGCCAGTATAGTTTTGGTGGACCATGCACACGTGGAGGGATGACGCTCATTTGAGGATCCGCCTCAGGGTCCCACCTTAACAATTGTGACAAGGAGACATGTGGAGGCTTCCACTGGCTCCGCTTTGTACTTAAAATTTTCAAAGCAATTATGAAAGGCCTGGGACACATGGAGGGACCGAACCTGTTTGGGGACTACACCCTAAGTTTTATTTTAAACAACATGCTAGGAGGACACTTGGAGGCTTCCGCTCACTCTGCCCTTTACTTGGACTTTTCAACGGCCAAAGAAAAATGTCTCAAACCCTAGACACATGGTGCTTTCCACTGAACCTTCAATTTTTTTAACAAACTCTGTCGGACTGAGACACGTGTTGAGTCATGTGCTTGTTTGGGGTCTCTTCTTTTGGGGACCATCTCAAAATGCACCATTGAGACACATGGAGGCTTCCACTAGCTCCTTTTTACACTGAGACTTTTCAAAGGCCAAAAGGACATTTTTCTTGGGCCCAGGGCACGTGGAAGGCCCACACTTGTTTGGGACTTTCCTCTGTGCTTCTCCTTTGTAGTTGCGCCAAGGAAACACGTGGACGACTATGATATAAAGTGGAAATGGGGAAGAATCAATTGTTGTTGTGCATTGCATCTGTTTTCCACCATTTTTGCTCCAAGACTCCTGGAGACGTGAATATGCACTATTTTTCATCGTTCTTTGATGAAATTCCTTGTCATCTTTGTCTGTAAAGTGCCATTTGATGGATTTCGAACTTAAATTGTGAGTCCAAGGATCATTAAGGTAAATATTTTGAAGTTGGAATTGCTCAGGCACTTGCAAAAATGAGAATTACCAGAGGAGATGGGTGCGGGGCACAATTGTAGAGGAAAGAGAAGGGAAAAGGATGAAATGATGAAAGTGCAAGTGCAAAAGATGAAAAAGGTGTTGCCTCGAGAGTGAAAAATATTACCTGTCATATCCAGCTATGCAAAGTCTCCAGAAAATGATTAAAAAGGGGATTTATCACATGGCAAGAATCAGAATGATTAGAAGGATTGCCAAAAAATTGTGGCATGACATCCTAGTCATTAGTCGAGGGCCCAAGAAACATGATCAGTTCACAATTGGTCCACCTGGTAGCTTTTGGATCTAAATTTGTTAAACATAGCAATCTGAAGAAAAATTGTTAACAAGCAAAAGTCCCTCGAATATTCTTTCTTTTTTGGGGGAAAATTGAGTGAGTAAAATGTATAAATGCAATGAGAATACTCTTGCAAATGGTCAGGGGTTGAATTCTTAAGAGAAAATTTGAGAAAGTCATCTTCCTGAGAGACCAAGCCAAGATAACCTGTTATTTTCTTCTATGTTATATTTTCTATCATGTCAAGTTGGTTGAAGATGTATAGCCATTGATGAGCACTGAGATTTCTCTGGAAGCTTTCCCCTATGCTGATGAATCTAAGAAGTTTTGAAATTAATTTGTGTCCAATCTCTAGAAATTTGTGTATGCTTTGTTTCAGAATGTCTGCAAATAGTTTCTTTCATTCCTATTGCAATATTACATTGAAATCTTTGTGAAATCACACAGGATATCGTCCCTGTGACAGTTTAATGGTATTTGCAATTTCATTTCAAGAAGAGCCTTCATCTTGGATGAGATAAACAAATTTAAAATCAATTCACTGTCATTTGTTGATAAATATTGTCTGTAAGTCTTTAGGTGTACCTTAGGCGTGATTGATTCAGAAACTTTGGTGTTTAATTGAGTCTTTCAATTTGAGCCTTCGTGTTAGAGTCTCAAAGATTATGTGAAAATGTGCTGATCTCCTCCATTGAAGCACACCTTCTAGTTGAAGGAACATTCGTTCTAAAGATTTTTGTTATTGAGTTGTTCATTATTGTGAAGTCCCTTTGAAGATCAACTTTATCCTGCTTCATCTCCCACTAAAATTATTCAAAAACCATGAATCCACCCTGAACTACCCCTGTTTGCCATGTGTATCAACAAAGGAACAAAATCTACTTACTAAAATATGTAGAACAATTAGGATTTCTTAATGTCTTCAGTAACCTTAGCCTTGTGTTGAAAGTATCTCCATCTTTTAGAAGTGACAACTCTTAAGAGTTAAATTATGGAGTATTGACCGTATTTTCCCAAGGTTTTCTTCATAAAATTTGTGCAAAAGAAGGATATCTCCATCTCCTTCATCAAATAGAGGTTACACTAAGGGTCCTCTCACCCTAGTCGAAGAGGCACGACCTAAAGTAGTGAGGACAGGTCAAATCCTCTTAAAGGTGTTATCCATCTCTCCACAAATCTGAGTAACAAAGGGCCAGTTGGATCTCATCCCTGGCTACAAAATGACACACACTATGATCTATCTATCTCTAAGGTCCATGTCCAATCTGTGTTGCTGCTCGGCTTGAAAGGGAAAACAAATTTGGATACCAACAGTCCTAATATCATATCTTAAATACAAATTCTTTGATTTTTAATTTTTTGATGATTAAATTTTAAATATATTTATTCGCACATTTTAAGCATTATAATTAATGAAGTATTATAAATAATGGAGTTTATGTTGTTAATTAATTTTATAAAGTTTTATTACAATTTTATAAAATTATTTTTTAAAATGCACTATAATTAATTAAGCATTATAAAAAATGGCGATTATATTGTTAATTAGTTTTATAAAGTTTTATTGTATTTTTATATTATTATTTGATTATTTTAAAAATATTATTTATTCATCTGATAATATAATTAGATGTTATTAATATTTTTCTAGTTAATATAGTAATTGAAGTTTATTAGTAATATTAATTCTTGTAGTTAATATTATTTGATAAGATATTTTTTGGTAATTAATTATAATATTATTAATTAATTATTTAAATTACTACTAATACTAATTAATTATAATATTATTAATTAATGCTATTAATTTACTAATTAATACTAATAGTATAGAATCACCGTGATTTCTATTAGTAATCAATGTTATTGATTAATTATTAATTATTATTGATTAATTAATTTTTAATAATATCAGCACAATTGTTTCAAATTTCAAATTTTTGGCACTTTATTTTTGGGAAGCAATTCTTAGTGGTCATTTATTATGGTATGTTTGATTCAAAATTTGAAGTTTCAGCACTCTTTTATTAGACTTGGTCATTTATTATGGTATGTTTGATTCAAATTTTGAATTTTCAGTGCTCATTTTTTAAGATTTTCGACAAGATTGATTCACATTTTAAATTTTCCAATTTTATTTTTGGGAGGCAATTCATATTGTTCATTTATTATGGTAGGTTTGATTCAAAATTTGAATTTCCGGTGCTATTTTTTATGAGACAATTTTTTTGGTCAAGTACATTATAAAAATATTGATTTTGAATGAATCGGGTTTTGATTTTCACTCTATTGCAACCGATATTTTTCGTTCAGAGATTTAGCTGGAGAAAACGAAGAATGTAGATGTAGTTGGAGAAATATGAATATACAAAGATTTTTAAGAAGAATGAAGAAAATATAGTTGCCGATAACAGGAGAGATACGAAGATACAAAGATTTTGCAGAAGAAAGAAGTAGAAATACCTGCCGATACAGTGATTTTACAAGGGAGACTATTCAAGATTTTCCAAACAGAATACAACAATGGCAGAGGAGGCTATTTCAGGTTTTTATATCTCAATTTTTCCATGTTTACTTCCAACGCCTAAGAAAATGTATAAACAAAGATCTTTTAATTCATAATCTACTATTTGAACCGTTTTTTCATATATCTTGTTTATACTTATGTCTGAAAAAAAAATCTTTATTTGTTTCCATGCATAAATGTAACGACAAACAAATTCATAAATCAATTTATTTACATTTGTAAACTTAATACACAAATCAAAATTGTTTCGTTCTTTCTTTAATGTATTAAGGTCTAAAATACGTACCTATTTATGGTGCTCAAAAAATAATTAGATAGACTCAGTACCACCTGTCTCTTTCTGTGTCTTTTTTTATAACCTTTGTAACAAGTTTCCTTTTCAATAATATTTGTATCCAATCAGGCCAAATCCTTTTGCATAACTTTGTCTTTCTCCTACAAAATATCTAAATGAAAAAAACTTGGCCGTAAGAGAGAAACTAATAAAAACTCAACCGCAAGAGAGCAAAAAACCAAAACCTGAGCCATTCAATATTTTTATAATGTACTTGACTAAGAAAAATTGTCTCTAAAAAAAGTGTCGAAAATTCAAAATTTGAATTTATCCTACTAGAATAAATCACCACCCTTTAATGATTAAATGCCTTGTATCCTAATATCCTAAGTCTCGAAATGTAAATATATCCTACCATAATAAATCACCACCCTGTAATGCTTAAATGCCTTTAATATCCTAATATCCTAACTCTATCATAAATCCTTAACCACGAGAGGGTAAATATTTCAATGTTTTAATATCTTATTACCCCAATGTTTAGAAACATTTAAATGTTGTAAAATTAAATCAACGAAAAATACATACTAGTACTATTTTTTACATACATTCAAAATTTGAATCTATAAACTATACATTAACACATCAACACCCTTTAATGCATCAATGCTTTAATATGCTTTTAATGCGTAGATATTTGAATTGATTGGACCCATTTAAATGTTTTATATAGATATTTGAATAATGAAAAACATATAGTAGAATTTATTGTCATACTTATTTAGACACATTTACAGAAAATATGTATTAATAATGAAATTTAATGAAAATTTAAATATTTTTTTAAAATAATGAAATTTAAATACATCGTAGTATTTACATATTTCATGTTTTTTAGAATGGGCACCCATTCTCACAGCTCGTATGAAGTTATAAAAAACTAATTCTATTCTACAATAATAAATCACCACCTTTTAATGCTAAAATGCTAAGATGCTTTAATATCCTAATATCCTAAGACTATCGTAAATGTTTTTAAAAGATATTTGAATTGATTTGACCCATTTAAATGTTTGTTAGTGAAAAATCACAACACCCCCTAATGGCCTAGTTTTGTGTGGGGCATTCGGTGTGATCTACATAACATTAGACCATCTCTCAAGCTGTGGGACTTGTAAACTTGAGATGATCCTCCAGAGAAGGATGGTTCCTCTCCTAAACTATATGCTATAATCTAATTTAATGCAGAAAAAACTAATCTATCCTAATCTAACCATTTCAAGGAACCAGAGAGAAAGAGAGAGTGAAAGAGAGCCTACACTAAAGCGGTGATACACTAGAAAAGGAAAGAGGCGAGATACTCTGTTGAGGGATGATGAAACAAGGAAAAAGGAGATGAGGGAGGTAAAATAGAAGCGATATAGACCTAGATCCTAATCCACCATCAAAAATCCATGAAACAAGACATCTTACACCTGCAAACGTGAAATACATGCACATGAAGAAAACACAAAATTGAGAGGCACAAAGAAACAACAAAACATGAGAAAGGGTTGAAGAACACCACAAAAACATGATTTTATTGCTCTATGAGGTGCATGGACCATTACACAGATATTCAAAAGCATAAAATATACTTTCCAGACGTAGGAAAAGGCTTACATCTAAAATGGAGTCGGGAAACAAATTTTGACAGAGTTTCCCCACACCCAGGATGTCTCCCCTATCTCAAATGAGAAGTGTTTGCAATATATAGAATGTCGAGGTGAGAGAGAAAGAAGAAAGCTCGTACTTTTCTCTTACCAACTGACAAATTTCATTAAATTGTCTGGAAAATTCATGGGCACCTCTGAAAATCCATTCCCCGATGCATTAAATTTCAGTGGTTGGGATACCTAGAACTATAATTTTTTCAAGCCGGAGATGTTTTCCAATATTTCACCTACCTAACCATGCCAAAATTTAAATTTTAGGCTTCCATGGTGTAGAGGATGTCAAGATATTTCCAACGGTACCAAATTTGTTGAATTTCGAGCACTGGATCGAAAGTTATGCCCATTTGAATATTTGAATCGAATCCGTACAAAAATGGCGAAAAAACAAGTTTTGCAAAATGGGTCCGCAGGCTCAAAATTCACTTTGTGCCCAAAATCCTCTACGGGACAAAAATTGAAATTGCGCCTTTTGCACAAAAATTGCAAAAAAAGTGTAAAAGTCTCCCTTGGGCCCATAAGCCCACAACCTTCTCATTTTCCATTTGTCATCCCCAGGCCCGCAGACCTGCATGTAATTTAGGCCTAACACGTGGCTTCTTTGGGCATTGACGGAGGTGTGGCTTACTTTTATACTTTTACACTTTTCAAAACAAAAGCCAAAATTCAAACTGCCTCCGGTGACCCACCTTCTCGCTTTGACTTGAAACATGGCCACATGTCCCTTTGCAGGCCTTAGACATTTTTTATTATTGGTGCAAAGATCCTCCGCCAGCTCACGGGCCCGCAATTGTACCTTACTCTTTTTAGCAAAAATTGCAAAGTGCCAAGATATCTCCCCAGCCCTGTCAGCCCGCTTTTGGTAAAAAAATCCTTCAAAGGCCTGTCGGCCTGTAACTTACAAAATGTGAGGAGTTAGAAGGACTTCTTTATATTTCTGGAAAGGGGAAGAAATTTCCTATCTGATGGAAATGCTTTTAGGGGACCTTAAGTGCTTAAAATACATAAAATTTCAAATTGAAGCAAAAAAAGGGGAAAATGGTGTTAGTTGACAAAAAAAAAAGTATGAGCTTATTTTGGACAACAATGTTTTAAATATATATTTTAATAATAAAAAATATATAGTAGACTTTATTGTCATACCTATTTTGACACATGTAATGTTTTAAAGAGGTATTAGAATAAAGAAAATATATTTTAATAATGAAATTGTGATATTTTAAAAACATGTATTAAAATAATGAAATTTAAATACATAGTACTAATTTCGTATTTACTATGTTTTAGAATGGGCACCCATTCTCACGGCTTGTATAAGTTATGAAATTGATTGAGAATTTTTACATTGTCATGTATTGAATGAGCAGATGCCCATTCTCATATAGGAATCATAAAAGAAGAGTATGGATTATATATGCTCACAAATTTTAATATATTACTTGTATTATAATGTTTAGAATGGGCATATGCCCTTTATGATATGAATAATCAAATTTACTTTGTTTTAGAATGGGCACCATTTCTCACGTGTTGTAAAAAGAATTATGAAATTGATTGATTTTTTTTTACATTGTCTTGTATTGAATGGGAAGATGCCCCTTCTCATTTAGGAATCATAGAATAATTGCTTGATTAGATAGGAATAATAGAAAAAGAATAAAAAGAGTATGGATTAAATAGTCTCACAGTTTTTAAATAGGTATGAATATGAATAATAGAAGCAATCTCATTAAATCAGTATTGCTTATATTACAATGTTTAGAATGGGCATATGTCCATTCTCATGTAAAAAAATTGTTTTGTCTTGTATTGAATGGGCATCACATTTTTATTCTGCCTATTCTCATATAGGATTCATAAAAGACTTGCTTGGGTAGATAGAAATCATAAAATAAGGGTATGTATTAAATATGCTCACAAATTTTAAATAGGTATTCAAATGACTAAGTTAAAAGGAACGATAACCAAATCGTACCAAGTCAAGAACACATATGCTAATCAAACACCACGATCTATAAGATGAAATAAATTCACCATAATAACTTTACATAATAACCTGTTGTAAAAAAATGGCAGCAATATGCATCTATTATGATAGGAACTCAATGAAATTTACAATGTTTTAGAATGGGCACCCATTGCTCACATCTTGTTAAAAGAGTTATGACAATCTAAGATTGAGTCAAGGTCGTAGATCAAGCCATAAATCAAGAAAATAACTTGATCATCAAAAAACTAGTCAAGACCATAGATTTAAGAGAGAACTAGACATAAAGGATCTAGTCAATACCATAGATCAAGGAAAGAAATATACCTAACAACTCAATAATATATCCTAATATCTAAATAAAATAGAAGAAATATCCACACACATAAGTGGGTGAGGATAAATACAATAAATGTAAATAAAGTACCTAGGTGAACATAAGCTAAGGTTAAATACCTAATCTAAAATAAGTATTGAAATGAATGTAGGCATGCCCACTCTCATAAATTCAATATTGTTTGTATGAGAATGTTTAGAATGGGCACATTCCCATTCTCATAAAACAAATATGTTTCAATCACGACTGTGCACATGCCCATTCTAAAAAAAAATCAATATTACTTGTATTATAATGTTTAGAATGGGAATATACCCTTTATGATAGGAATAATAAAATTTACTTTGTTTTAGAATGGGCACCCATTCTCACATATTATTAAAAGAGTTATGAAATTGATTGAGATTTTTTACATTGTCTTGTATTGAATGGGAAGATGCCCCTTCTCATTTAGGAATCATAGAAGAATTTCTTGAGTAGAATAATAGAAGAAGAATAAGAAGAGTATGGATTAAATAGTCTCACAATTTTTAAATAGGTATAAATATGAATAATAGAAGCAATCTCATTAAATCAGTATTGCTTGTATTATAATGTTTAGAATGGGCATATGCCCATTCTCATGAAAATAAAATTGTTTCGTCTTGTATTGAATGGGCATCACATTTTTATTCTGTCCTATTCTCATATAGGAATCATAAAAGACTTTCTTGGGAAAAAAGGAATACAAAAAGAAGGGTATGGATTAAATATGCTCACAAATTTTAAATAGGTACTCAAATGACTAAGTATTGACTAAGAATTAACTAAGTATTGACTAAGTATTAGCGAATGTGGACATGCCCACTCTCATAAAATCAATATTGCTTGTATGAGAATGTTTAGAATGGGCACATGCCCATTCTCATTAAACAAATATGTTTCAATACACGTTCAATGTGCACATGCTCATTCTCCAAACAAATAATATTGCCTGTATTAGAATGTTTAGAATGGTCATATGCCCTATTATAGTTCACATTCTTGAGAAAAACAACATTGCTTGTATTGTAATGTTAACAATGGGAATATGCCCTATGTTATATGAATAATTAATTATTATTTTTAGAATAGCCACCCATTCTCACATCTTGTATAGAGTTATGAGATTGATTGAGCATTGGGTGATGCCCCTTCTCATTTAGAAATCATAGAAGAATTACTTAGGCAGATAGGAATAATAGAAGAAGAATACATATACTAGTATCATTGTTTCGAATGGGCATATACCCACTCTAATACAAACAAAATATGGTTTGTCTTGTATTTGGAATAATTGTTTTGAATGGGCATATGCACATTTTAAAACAAATGAATATGTTATGTCTTGTATTAAATGGGTAGATGCCCCATCACAACCATTAAAGACGTATTAAAGAGCGGGGAATTGAGATTTTTTGTCTTGTATTGAATAGTCATATTCCTATTCTCATAGCCGTTATAGAGGTATCACAAAGATTAAGTTTAATATTGCTAAGATTAGAATATGTAGAATGGGTATATGTGTATTCTCTTTAATATTTATTTTAGAACGAGTTATTTTAGAATGGGAATTTTCCTATTCTCATTAGGGAATCATTAAAAAATGTCAATTATTATTCATACTAGAGATAAATGAAAATATCACAAAAATAATTATAGATATAACATTAGAATATGAAGAATGGGCATATGTTCTATTCTCTTTAATATAAATCATAAGAAAAAGTCCATTATTGTTCATAGAGATATGTGAATATGTATAATAAAATTAATAGAGATAACATTTACTTTTTTTAACATGGGCACTTACCCAATCTCGTCTCCTTTGTAGGTGTATCCAATCCAACGTATCACTTCCTAATGATTACTCTGATTCCTGCATACCATACAAAAAGAATAAATTTATGCATGTCATTTCAATGAACTGGCATGAATTTTCAACTCGTAATCATGTTGAATTATTATTAAATGAAGATTACAAAATGGTTAACTATCCTTTTTATGTACATAGTACATCTTATCAATAAACAAGGTAATAATGTAATCTATTTTGGAAAACAACTTTTAATACTTAATTTTATAATCATATAGACAACTACAAATCTGATAAGCAAGAAACAAAAGTCATTCATCATCACAATAATCAATATAGAAAATAAGGTAATAGTAGCATCTAATAATGAAATTCAAATGTCAACATTAAATAAGATCATTTCACAATCAATATTTTACAAAAAAAAATTCATACATCATCACACGAATTAATAGAGATAAAATTTAATTTGTTTCAGAATGGACAATTCCCCATTATCGTAACCTTTATATAACTCTCAAAATGATTTACTTCAATATTTCTTCCTATATGAGAATGGGCATATTCCCTTTCTCATATATGAATCATAGAAGAATAGAGATAAAATTTACTTTGTTGTATAATGGCCAGTTCACTAGCATTTAAGGGAAAATAACCAGATGATATTCTTCATCTCCGAATAAATAACAAGAATCAATATAGATAAAATTTAATTTTCTATTATTCTACTATGATTCATGTATGGGAGATATGGGCATATGACCATTCTCATATAGGGATAATAGAAGAATAGATATAGAATTTACTACATTCTAAAACTATGAAATAAATTTTTTCTCTATTATTATGCTATGATTCCTATGTGAGAGTGGGCATATATAATGGGCATATGCCCATTCTCATATAGGAATCATAGAAGAATTTAGAGAGAGAAAAATTTGTACAATGGAAATTCTCCACCATGCAAGGGAAAGAAAACCATATGATATTCTTCATCTCACAATAAATCAACAGAGAAGAGTTAGAAAAATTCATGCCTGTGAATGGATTGGTGTTTCTTAGAAATTTCCTTGATATATTTTGCTTCACAAGCCAAAACAGTCCAACATGAAAGAGAGAACCCAAAAGAAAAAGTATAAAAAATCAACAATCAAATAGCTCACATGAAAGGAAATGGTCTAACGAAATAGAGGAGCCCAAAGCGGAAAGGATGAACAAAAAAATGGAGAGATCAAACAATATCCCAGAAAATTTTCTTCAAATCTTGTGCTTCACAAGGCGAAACAGTCTAACGAAATGAGAAAATGCCCATTCTCATATAGGAATCATAAAATAATAATAGATGTAAAATCTAATTTGTTTTAGAATGGTCAGTTTCCCATTCTCATAGCCTTCATAGAGTTATTAAAAAGTGGAACGTAAAAACAATAATCAAACAACTAGGTCACATGCAATAGCTTCATGGTAAAGCTTCAAATTCCCAAGAGCTCTTCCGTCCTCAAAAAAATTAACTGTCATTAATATCTCCACTGTGCCATGTAGTGACATGGATTAAATGCCATTAATATCTCCAATTTCCCTCTAATGAGCGTCGAATAGGTGTTTTAAAATAATTACCTTCAATTAATAAATAAATGGTGGTCAACAATATATTTGCATGGTGGTCTCACTATGTCATGGTCAGAAACAAATATAAATTTTAAACATTTTTCATAGCCATGTTTTAGGTTATTTGCATTTAAAATACATTGTCATTAAAATCACCTATGTGCCACGTAGTCGCCTAGATTAAGTTCAATATTGCTTGTATTAGAATGTTTAGAATGGGTATTTGCCAACTATCAATCAATCAAACAAACATTTTGGTCTTGTATTCAATGGGAAGTTTGTTTGTACAAGCGCTATTAAAATTAATCATTTTAATATCTCTACAAAGGTTGTGATAATGGGTTGAAAATTTTAATTTCAATATAACTTGTATTGTATTTAAGTTTAATATTGCTTTAAAGTACATTACTTATAAAATTGTTAAAAATAATAAATATGGCTTGAATATGTACTGTCATTACAAATTATTTACTAGGTATGTGTGGGAATACTAAATGTTAATTTGGGGAAAAAATTCTCACATAAACCTCGGATAAAGTAGGTGTTGGATATTAGGTTTGGAATACTAAATGTTAATTTAGATTGTTATTTGGAAATTTCTCAAGTGTTGGATATTAGGTTTGGTATTAGGTCTGAATATAGGGATCTTTCTTTATAGGTTCAACTAAATACATACCTTGACTATTTTAGCATATAATGGATTTAGGTTTTCCACTAGTAGATATATGTGCACAAAAATCCATGGTAATTAGATGATTTGCACAAAAGGCTATACAAAATATAAATGACATAATCCCATTCTATAAAAAATGGGAATATCTCTTTTAATTGCATGGTAATTGAAGGAATATGTGCATGAAAATAAATGGAAATGAGAATGGGAATGGTGGTAAACATATACATTTACATGGTGGTATCATTATGTCATGGCATCAAGAAAAAACATATATTTTAAACAATATCATAGCCATGTTTTAGATTATTTACATCTATAATAATTTGGTATAACTTTTAATACTAAAGATCCGAGAGAGAGAGAGAGAGAGAGAGAGAGAGAGAGAGAGAGAGAGAGAAGTATGACACTTGAAAAGTTACTAAACTTGTGGGACAATATAAAAGATGATTAAGTTTAAATAATTGCTTGTATTAGAATGTTTAGAATGGGCATATGCCAACTCTCAAACAAACAAACATTTTGTTCTTGTATTGAATTGGAGGTATACATCAATTCTCACAGCATTTATAAACAATATTCCCATTCTCACATCCTTTATAGAGGTATTAAAAATATTTAAGCTCATTATTACTCATATAGAATGGGCAGATGCCCACTCTCATTTGTGAATAAAAGAAGAATAACAAAATTAAAATTTACTTTGTTTTAAAACATTTCTATGACTCCTACATGAGAGGTATTAAAATGATTAAATTCAATATTTCTTTTACAAACACACTTCCCATTCTCACAACCCATTCTAAAAATGTTTTACAATCATATAAATATATTGTATGATGATAAACTACATAAGGCTTGATCCCTCTCGAGGGTATGTAGTGTAGAACTTGGCTCTGTTAGGGATAGTCCAACTAGTATAATACAATTATTAATAATTATAAAAAAAAAAATTGTATGTTTGTATGAGAATGGGATTTGTGCCCATTATAAACATTCTTTCACTAGTAATATTTTCTATCTATAAGGGTTGTGAGAATGCACAACTTCTCATTTAAAAAAAATTAAGGTTGTGAGAATGCACATATTTTCATTCTAAAATAAAGTAAATTGTGTCTCTATTATCCTTCTATGATTCTTATATGAGAATGAGCATATGCCCCTTCTAAACATATAGTCTTATTCTATGTTTCCTATATGATAATGGGCATATGCTCATTACAACCATTTTTATAATAGAGGGTTTTTATCATTTTCATATATTAAGTAACATCTTCTTCCTTCGTATTTTCTATATGAGAAAGGACATACTCCTGTTCTATAAAAAATACAAATATAACATCTATTCAATACAAAAAGGAAATGTAACATCTTTTCAATACCAAATGCAAATGTAACATCTATTCAGTTGGATTGCTACATGATGGACACCCAAAACCATCAACAACACTACTTCATTATTATCATTTTTTATCTCATATTCACTCATACTGCTACTTGAATAATCTAGGTCTTATATTATTATCAAATTTTCACTCATATTACAACTTAAAGGACACCCATAAGACTCAACAACACTACTTCAATATTATAATTTTATAAGAGTATGAATTTGTGCATAAGAATGTAGTTACTAATTTATAATTTTCATATAAAGTTCTTATTCCACATTTTTTCTTCCTTGCCAATAATGTCCCTCATATCATCCTTCACCATCTCATCCTCCTCTGAGCTATGCTGAGGTAAAGCTTAAGCCTGTGCTTTTTGCTTCTCTGTTCCAGTTGAACCAACCTCCTTTGAATGTCCATAACCATATTTTTAAGCCCAGACAACTCCTCTCTGATGGAATTTTGAGAAGTAAAAATTTTCTTTGAGACCTAAATATAGTTCATGAAACTATATCCCATGTCCGCCCTAGCCTCACCAATAGAATCAACGTCCTTTTCCAGCTGTAGAACCCTGAGGGAAATTTTGTCCAATGTTGTACTCCAATTAAACTCCATCTTTTATTTTCCTTTGGAAGGTTCCCCTTTGATATCAAACAAAGAAACACTAGCCACAATATCAATACCCTTCTTCTTCCTCTATTTATTCATTCATTCAGCCAGTACAATTTTCATCGAGGTCCTCAAATTTGGCTCCAAATCATTAGCTCCATATTACCAAATTCATCTATCCATATTACATAACAACATCTTTTATGTCATATGAGATGAGGAATCCTCATATCCTCAGCTCCACATATTCTCATCCTAGCATGATTTACATCATCATTCAACAAGCCCCTAAACTTCTCAGATTTAGTGAAATATTTAGAACCCAAATGGAATAAGGCCATCATCAATCCCTGATGAAGAGGGATTTTCAACTTTCCTTTTTAGAAATTCTTGATTGATTTGTGCAGGGAACGACTTAGAAATAAAGGGAAATTATAATGCATACTATGGCGGATATGACTTAACATAGGGAAATGGTGGGCATAAAATACCTTGTACCTACCCTCCAAGGTGATAAATTACATCAAGTGTAGGGAAATTTTATTGAAAGGATCAGGTAAAGAATTTCTCTCAAAACCTACACAGTGATGTCTTAGTTTCTCTTTACCCACCAAAAATTTTCCCATCTCCTCATCACATTTTTTCTTTGGTTTGTAAATATCCCTCCCCTTGTTGTTCATCCCAACCACTATAGTAATAAAATCTATAAAGTTTTTATAGAAAAACCCCTGATACTAGCCCGACCATCCTTCTAATGACTAGAAAAATCCTTGCTCATGGATTCTTTGTGGCCTTTAAAACTTTGAAAGAGAGATGACATACCTGCATTTTCCAACATCATCCAAACTCTTCTACTAATCCCATTGGTTGAATCAGGTTCTAGACAAACCAGATCACCGCCCATAGTTTTTATTTCTCTATTAAAATGGCAATACAACCAACCCAGTTTGAAACCTTCTTGTCCGCTCTAAAACAAATGATCATACTTTATCAAGCCCTTGTCTAAACCAAATTTCCTTTCTAAAACCAACGCAAGAACTTATATCATCCAACCTCTCACATGTCTCCTCATTACTTCTTACTCTTCCTTTATACCCAATACTGACAGAGAATGATTTTCAATCATTAATAATCATTACAATGACACAAAAATTTCAACCTCTTGAACCTCTGTTTGCAAGGTAAACTGTCAACCTTGTTCCCTTCCCTGTAGACATGATTATAGGAAATCAGTTCAAAGGATGGTTCCATGTCATTCTCCCATTCTTTTTATTCTAATAGAAGCAATAGTGAACTTAATCATTTTAATAACTCTTTGAAGGTTGTGAGAATGGGAAGCTGGCCATTCTAAATCTAATTCAATTTTCTCTATTCTTCTTTTATGAATCCTATATGAGAACTCATTTTCTCATTCAATGATTGAACTTATTAATTAATTTAATAATTATGAATACTGTGATAATGAAGAGCTACCTATTCTAAAATAAAGTAAATTTTCTCTATTTTTCCTAATATATGATTCAAATATGAGATGAGTAAATTTCCCATTCTAAAAAAAATTAAATTTTATCTCTATTCTTCTTTTATGATTCCTATAAGAGACTGGGCATCTGCCCATTCAATACAAGATATAAATGTTTGTTTGTATGTAAATGGGCATATGCTCATTCCAAAAATTCTAATGCAAGCAATATTTAACTTAATCATTTTAATACCTCTATGGGAATGGGTATCTGACCATTCACTAAAAACATAAAAAAGGTTGTAGGTATGAGAATGGGCGTATGTCCATTCTAATCATTGCAATACAAGAAATATTGAACTTGATCATTCCTAATGGGAAAAGTAATAAGATATAAGAGTGAAAAGGAATGGTCAATCTAATACAAGAAATATTTAACTTAATCAATTTAAAAACTATATGAAGGTTGTGAGAATGGGCAACTTGCCATTTTAAAATGAATTAGATTTTATTTATATTCTTCTTTATGATTCCTATATGGGATTGGGCAGTTTTTCATTCGATACAAGATTGAACATAATCATTTTAATACCTATGAAGGTTGTGATTATGGGGAACTTCCCATTCTAAAACAAAGTAAATTTGTTCTATTTTTCTTATATGATTCCTATATGATAATGGGCAATTTCCCATTCTAAAAAAAATTAAATTTTATCTATATTCTTCATATATGATTCCTATATGACAATGGGCATCTTCCCATTCAATACAAGAAATAAATGTTTGTTTGTATGTAAATGGGCATAAGCCCTTCTAAACATTCTAATACAAGTAATATTGAACTTAAACATTTTAATACCTCTATAGGGAATGGGTACCTCAACCATTCAATGGAAGATAAAAAAATTTGTTTGTATGAGAATGGGTGTATGCCAATTCTAATCATTATAATACAAGAAATATTGAACTTATTCTTTTCAATAACTCTATGAAGGCTGTGAGAATGGGAAATTGTCCATTATAAAACAAGCTAGATTTTATCTCTATTATTCTTTTATGATTCCAATTATGAGAATGAACATTTTCTCATTAGATACAACATTGAACTTAATCATTTTAATTCCTATATGAAAATGATTAAGTTCAATATTTCTTAGCTCGGTAGGTGATCTTTCCCGCCCAGCTCAGCAAGTCAGCTGGCTAGCCCAGCTTGATAGGTAGAATCACCCACCCAGCTCTGTAGGTCAGCCCATGAACCCAGCTCAACAAGTCAGCTTGCCCTCTCAGCTCGTTTGGTCAAGCTCGGTAGCTCAAATTCAACTTTCCCATCTTGACCACCTCAACCAACAAGCTAAACCAGCTCGAATGGATAGCTCAACCGACTAGCGACATGCTAGCTCGACAAGCTCAACTGCCATCTAGACCACCACTCAACAAGTCATCTCACCCAGCTTGGAATGTCAGCTCACCCACCAAGTTGGCGGGATAGCTCACCTACCCAGCTTAGCCTACACAACTTGCTCGCCCATCTGGGCCTAACATGCAGCTAGGCCACCCATCTTGGAAAATAAGTAATGTTTCTAGGTGGTAACCCCACATTGTACTTTGGTAATAACAAAATAATTAACTCCCTTCTTAGCATGAAGGATTGGAAGTGGATTTCTTAGAATCATACATTTTTTTGCAAGGGAATGATCTTGTTAAGACTCCAAACATATGCAATAAATGGTCATATTAGATGCATCCATTTATAACTATGGAGGATAACAACTATACATATCTTACAAAACGATTGAAGTGATATTCTTAAAACCCATATCAAAAATATAAAAGATAAAAAATATGACATTATAATTTATCTTTATACCCAGAAACTCAGAATACAACAGAAAAGAGTTAGAAGTATCTCTGAAACTTATCTTCAATTTAAAAATGAAGTAAAAAATTTCTTCACTATAAAAAAGTAAATTCTTCTTCTATGAGTCATTCTCGGCCCGCATAACTCACTCGCACAGCTCAGAAAATAAGTAATACATGTGGTAAGACCACTTTGTACTTTGGTAAAATCATAACAGATAACTCCTCGTATTAACATGAAGGATTGGTAGTGGATTTCTTAGATATACATTAGTAGTTTGGTAGGAAGACATAGGATTCCATTCCATTAAGAATGTCATACATTTATGCATAATCTTTGTTAAACTATGAAACTTGCAGCTTTAAAGACAGAGTAAAACTAGCATAAATAACCATATTTAGATGCATCCATTTATAACTATGATTAGGTTAACAACTACACATGTCTTACAAAATATTGAAGTGATATTCTTAATACCCAGATCAAAAAATACAAAAGATCAAAAATAGGGCATTATCTTTAAACCCAGAACAAAATACAAGGGAAAGAAAACCAAATGATATTCTTCATCTCATAATAATTCAACAGAGAAGAGTTAGAATAATTCATGCCTAAAATTTTCTTCAAATCTTGTGCTTCACAAGACGAAATGGTCTTACGAAACAGAGGGAACCCAAAGCGGAAAGGTTTAACAAAAATTTAGTGGAGAGAACAAACAATATCTCAGAAAATTCTTCAAATCTTCTGCTTCACAGGATGAAACAGTCTAACGAAATACAGGCAGCCCAAAGTGGAAAGGATGAACAAAAAAAGTGGAAACTATGAACAAGAAAGCAAAAAGGATGAACAAGAAAGAGATAGCTTCGCCGACCTTGAATCTTGTAATTCCCAAGACCTCTACCATCATCGAAAAAGTAACCATCGTCAATCTCTCTACCATGCATAGAGTGGTGTGAATTAAATGCCATTAATTTCTCAATTTCCCTCCAACGGGTGGTCGAAGACATGTTTGACAAACAAGTACCTTCAATTAATAAATAAATGGTGGTAAACAATATATTTGCAAATTAATGGTCTCACTATGCCATGGTCAAAAAAAAATATAAATATTAAACAATATGTTTTAGGTTTAATAATTGCACTTAAAATAAAATTTAAATTTTCAAAAAAAATCATAGCCATGTTTTAGGTTTATTGCATTTAAAAAAAATATAAATTTTAAACTTTATCATAGTCATGATTTAGGTTATTTGCATTTAAAATAAAATATAAATTTTAAACATTATCATAGCCATGTTTTAGGTTATTTTTTGCATTTAAAATTAATTGATACTAATTTATACTAGAGAGAGGGAGAGATGCATGCATGGATAATTAGTAAACTTGTGAGACAATATACAAGATGTTTAATTTCAAATTTTAATAGTATTAGTTTATTAATGACATGTCATATATATGGTATGAATATTATTATTTACTTTTCTATTACGATTGGAAATAAGATATATGAATATATTTAAATGTTTATTACATTTGCACCTTATCCATTCATTAGTGTCTCATTGTTTTCAATAATAAATATGAGCAAGAGGAGAGGGGATAGTTAGGGAAACTATATATGACGTGTGGATTTCATGAAATCACTCGAATGTTGAATCATTTACTTGCTTCAACCACTCCCTGAACTCTAGATGGGAATGGCGACTTAAATAGAAAGAGGGGATGGGGTGGATTATCCAAAACATATATTATTATTTCCTCATTGATTACAAAGGACAATCCTATTATTTGGTACTAATACCATATTTACTGATATTTAAGTTTTTTTCTTATTTTGAATTTTTCGTCACATTTAACCTTGAGTTGTATTTTTTAATATTTATCTTCGATAGGTATTTTGATATTTATCAAGTTTCATTATAAATATCTTGAATGTACATAAAAAATAATTACATCTACCACACGTGTTTGTGTTAAAATCAATGATACTATAATATGGTTGTGAAAATGATAAAAATTATATAACTTATAGTACTCACATCAGAGGTTAATATTAGATGTTTTAAATAATGAGATAGTACCTTGGAAGAACATTTAGAGTAATTATTTTTTATTCCTTTTTGAGAAAAAATTTATTAATGGTTGAAAAAGTGAGTAACAAGAATAATGAAAATGAGGCAATACACATAGACAAAATGGGCATATGTCCATTCTCATACAAACAAACATTTTTATCTTGTATTGAATGGGCATATGCCCATTCTCATATAAGAATCATAGAAGAAAAATAGAGATAATATTTAAATTGTTTTAGAATGGATACAATTGCCCATTCTCACATCCTTTATAGAGACATTAAAATGGAAGTTCACATTGCTTCAATGAGTTAGAATGGTTAGAATAGGAATATGCCCATTAAAATAGAGATAATATTTAATTTTTTTAGAATTTAATTTTCTCACATCCTTTCTAGAGATTAGTTCAATGGAGTTAGAATTGTTAGAATAGGCATATGCCCATTCTCATACAAACAAATATTTTTATTATTGCTGATGATATGGGCCTTTTTCTCATACAAACAAAATATTTTTATCATTGTGATGAGAATGGGCATATGCCCATTCTCATAAACTCAATATAAAAGAAAGAAAAATTCTCCTACGCGAAACATAAAGAATGAATGACAATTAGATCATTTTATGAGAATGTTTATAATGGACATATGCCCATTCTCATAGTCAGGAATACAAGAAGTATGAGAGATATTAAATATGGTGATGAGAATGGGCATATGCCCATTCTCATAAACTCAATATAGAAAGAAAGAAAAATTCTCCTACGTGAAACATAAAAATGAATGACAATAGATCCTTTTATGAGAATGTTTATAATGGACATATGATTCTCATAGTCAAGGAATATGGGAAGTATGAGGAATTCTTGTAAAAGTAATATATGTTATGTTACTATGATGAATATATTTGCATGAAGTGGTTAAATCAAGTTTCTAATTAACTTCTATTTAACTCTATTTATTTATTTCTCATCATTTAAATTCAACCTCATCTATTTAACCTCTATTTGGATGAAGTGGTTAGCAAATGGAAATGTAACCTCTATTTATTTCTCATCATTTAAATTCAATTGGGTCAAGTTCAATCATAGTTTGAAATCATGTTATAAATATATTCATGTCAATTTTAATTATATGCATAATTTTGAAGTATTTCCAAACCTTACTGAATTATAGAAGTTCACAGCTCATGTGCTATGTGTATTCAATATACTTATGGTTGTACATACATGATAATTTTTAATTTATTTTATGCAATGGTTTAAGATATTTTCTATCATCTCACAAACTTTGTATTTTATGTTGTTACAGCATCAGAGTCTTTTGCATTTGTAGAGGATGATCATGTGGACTTGTTTTCAAAAGGAACCAAAGTTGCAGAGGGAAGAGTATATCCAAGTAGAAGACACTACATTGCAAAGATGTGGGAAGAGGATTTGTTGTTGTCAGTGTTAACATAGTATTGGATGGAAGAGTAAAATTTCCTTTCTCAGTTGATGAATTTGAAACCTTGGCAGATGTCGGGAATAAAGGATACTACATTGCTTGGGAAGAGAGTGAAGTGTCAAAGCATGCAGATTCATCCATTCCCCCCAATTTGGGTAGAGAAAACATTTTTAGTGGTTCAGAGGATTACAATGTAGAGAGTGATGGAGATTGTAGTGATGACACTGAAAGCACCATCAATATAGGTCCTAAAGATAGAAGATATTTTGTCACAGACAATGTCATTCTCAAACACAAATGTTTTAGCAGAGATGATGACATGGCCATGGGTTTTATAACTCATGTGCTAGAAGATCATAAAATTTATGGAGAGAGGTTGGGTCCTTTGAATTTTTGTGTATGGATAGAAAATGTGGTAAATATGTGTTCTGATTGCTCAGACTTGCTACAACCTAATAAATCAATAGTTTGGCCAATAAAACATTTGATTTTCAATGAAACAAGAAGTTCCCTTATGATTAAGAAAGGGAGTGCTCAACTGGATGGTCTGCACCTTGTACACAGTGATCAACACAATTTGAAGTTCAAGGGAGTTGTTACAAAATTAATCCATTACTACTCGATTGAGTGAAAATTTGTTATAGAGGGAACAATTACCAACGTAGTTGAAGGAGACATGGTACATTTTAATAGATTGGATGACAATAGCTTCAGTGTGCATATTGATAGAGTATTCAACCCTCCTTGCAAAGGATGCTCCCTATCTGAAGGATCTCTCATACAATGGCCTACTAGGAAATTGGCTGACATAAACGGTTCTCAGATGGATATTAGATTTAAATAAGTCCCAAAAGAGGTTGAGGTCATCATGTGGGATGCATTAGAAGAGTGAAAACCTCAGTTTTTTATCCAATTTCATATGATGCCACTAATCACAATCAATCCAACAGAGTGATAAAAAGATCTTATAATGCTACAAAACATCAGAAGCTGGATACCCCTCAAGCCAATCCATCAAATCAAAATTCTGATGAGGATAGAAAATGGTCAATATTTTTAGAAGAAGTGGAAAATGAGAGTTTAGTTGTTACAAATCTAATTGTCTCCAAAAATTACCTCTTTCTTCAGTTAGAGTTCAAAATCTATGGCGCACAACTAGAGCCTTGAATGAAATTGACAGAAAAATTTTTATGTTTGATGCATTAACAACAAATGCCATCTTCAATGTTGGTAAGAAATCTATGGAGGTACATAAAATGAAATTTGATGGGATGGATGTTTTTCAGAATGCATGGCACAAATTTTATGGGTACCCAAGGAGTTCCTTCTATAAACATAAATCTGAATGGATAAGCGGAAATAGGCTTGCAGTGAATGGTAACACTGGAAAAGAGAAACAAAGGTCAAACACTGCCACAATAATTACCTGCATATCAAGAATTGTTGAAATAAATTCAATATCTCTCTCCACATCTGACTCAGGTCTATAGGAAAGGATGGAATAAAATTTCCTCAAAGGTTTCTTCCTTCATTCTATACCCAAAATATACTGCAAAAAAAGTACAATGAGGAGCTTGAATTCTTGAAACTTCCTCAGGTTTCATAGTCAAGCTTCAACAACATAATGAAAAAAATTTTCAACATGTTTCCATTGTAAAAAATAATTTATTTTCCAAGTGTGATGAGTGCACATATTTGTACAACAAACGTAGAGCCACCACATGCCCATAAGCACTCACAAATATTGAGGAGGAACAAACATGGCACAATGAATATATTCAAATTTGTCATGAAAGCTTACTATTCCCATTTTGCAGTCAAAGAAAACCTCATAGATTCTTGAGCATTGTGCATGATAAAATGGATAAAATAAAAACTTCCATACCAAGGATGGGTAAAAAAGAAAAGTCAATAAGTAATGTTATGAACCTACCAGTTACTTTGACTGGTATGCTCACACATGGACACAAGACAGGGGGTTTTGGCCATTTTGGTTGCCATTTGTTGAAAGTGGAGCAAAATATACAGTCACATCATTAGCTTTGTGTCTCTGGAAGCTTGAAGAACCTGTAATTGATGAGTATGGATATTTATTATATAGTTGTGGATCATCCAAACATCCATTACATGATGCATTATTACAAAATGATGTGCATGAAAAATGTAAAAGGTACAAGGAAATATTTGACCATTCAAAATTAGTTAGTGTTGCTAGTGTGAATACTTCATTCGTAAAGCAACCAATGATCCTCTACTTGCAATTGGATAATGCTTCAAGTGATAACAAGAATCATACCTTATTTGCATTTGCATCATTGTTGACAACAAAAAAGGTATTCAACATTGTGTATCTAAGCTTCCTTCCAGTGGGACACACTCATGAGGATATAGATGGGAATTTTGGAAGATTAGCAAACTTCATCGTTACATAAAGTAGACACATTTTCTTTGCCACATATCATGGAATCTTACAGTAACATGCCAAGAAGGGTCAAGTACATTCACTCCTTACCTTATTGAGGAAGTGTACAACTTCAAGGACTTTGTGGAGCCATTCTTGTTGGATGGAAACCATAAGATAGTGGGTATCAACAAACCTAAGATGTTCAGATTCCATGTTGTGGATGGCATACCGATGATGGAGTACAAAGAACATAATAGGATGATCTACAAATGGTCTCATTCTATCCATATATGGTGTACAAAGGATAATGGTGAACCAAGATTGTCGGAAGGGAAACCTCCTTTGGCACCTTTCAAAGAACTCAAAGAAATGGAAGATCTAAAAAAGGAATAAAAGAATATATTGAGCATTTAGGGGAAAAACACAACATGATAAGGTAGTGACTATTGGCTTCCAAAGATCACATATTGGGAAAATGTTTTACGTGCTTTGGATAGACCATTTGTAAATTGTAGCAGGAGGTCATATGTTTGTTTTTGGCCAAAAATAGTACAGGAGAAAGACATATATGACCAAATAACAGAGCCACACATATTCACAAAGAAGACTACATTAGTCAACATATCCCAAGTAATAATGATATTTACATTGGGCATGTTTTTGGAAGATCTAAACAAGGAATTCAATCCATTGAAGGATGTGTTCAAGGGACAAATGCTACTTATACGACCAGGAAATGATAATGAAAAGATATGGATGGGGAGAGCAGATGGGGATATTTTCCTTCAACATGAAGGCAATGATGTAAATAAAAAACTAAGAGTTCAATATTGGAAACTTGCAGGGAGAGGAGAAGGTACAACATTGTATCAGGATTGTTTAAAGCCAAATAAAACATGGACCATCTCAGACAAACCTAAAGCAGATATCGATGTGGATAACATCATCTGGGCATGGACACCAAACAAAAATGGAAAAGTGGATACATAAAGATACCCGATAAAGGACATGTGGCCATTAAATCATACCTTGAACTACTTGAACAAGATAAGGAATGTTGACTTGGAGAAACTATTGAAGATCATAAATTTGTATGTGAAATCATCTTGGCCCAGGATGTGGGTTTTTTAAAAAAAATATTCCAAACCTTGGTCCTATAAAACTTTACAATTGTACTATTATTTGATAATTAAATGAAAGACTGAGTATTATATTACTTTGGAATATTTTTCCATAATATAATTCTATAAAACATTCATGTTGCTTATGGAACTCTTGAATCTTATTAATGTATTAATAATATAATTTCCACCATGAAATTAATTTAATTTGAAAAAAAAAAACCTTAATTATGCTCTAAGTAAGTTTACAGGGAGCTGGATCTTGTGATTTAAAGGGAATTGGATGTGATTTACAAGGAATTCATTTCAAAAGATTAATGCTTTGGATTTTTCAAGGAATTAGCCTTGATTTATGCATTCATTACAACCACAAAATTATATGGTATTTTCCTAAAGCTATGTGCATAAGTCTAGATAACTTGATTTTTTAATTGTTCTAATAACTTTATAAAATGCAAACCTTTCTAAAGTCTAGATACTAAATTATATGCCTAGAATCCCCTAATTCTTGAATGCAAAATTATAGTATTTAGAGTGCCAAGATATATTATTTAATGCTCTCAACAATAGTGTCTGACAATGCACCATGACTTAACCTACTTTACAACCACCTAGTGTCTCCAAGATATAAATTTTTAAAAGAGGTCTTGATCAAATCCCTCATATATGAATTATAGAAGAAGAATAGATATAAAGTTGATACACTAATTCAACATGTTCATTTATCACATTATTTAAATTTTCAAAAGTTGTCAAAATCCCTCATATATGAATCATATAAGAAGAATAGAATAAAGTGGAACATACTTGTACCATGAGTGTGATGAGAATGGGCATATGTCCATTCTCATAGAACTCAATATTTGCTTCTTATTTCATACAACATGTACCCATATCACATTGTTTTAATTTTCAAAAGGGATCAAAATCCCTCATATAGGAATCATAGAAAAAGAATTGAGATAAAGCAGATACACATAAAAAGAATTAGGAACATATTTGTACTATGAGTGTGTTGAGAATGGGCATATTCCCATTCTCATAAACTCAATATAGAATTAGGAACATACTTGTATGGCAAACATGTAAATATTAGAATCTGATATTACATTACTTAAAACCAAATAATAAATGTATTGGAATCCAATATCACACTAGATAAAAACTCAATAATGGCAATTTCGGAATCCAATTTAAAAAATTATAAAAATAGAAATGATAATACTATAAATCTATAATCTTAGAGAAATGTCCACATTAAAAGTGTGTGTATATCGAGTTGAAATGATTTTAAGGAGGAATATATTGTTTATGTAATGTGAATGATACAATAGTAGACAAAATTCTGAAGAGAATGATGCAAATGAGAAAGGAATTGAAGTAGGAATGATCCAGATATGATGGAAACCATGCGATGTTGATTAGTTCGGAGGATGGGTGTAAATAATGATGATAGTGTGGTAAGTAAGTAAAAGTTACTATAAATAGGAATATGAAAAAGTGAATCAAAAACTCATTTGATTATTGCGTGAGTGTGATTTTGAGCTCTGGGTGTATGAAGATGCCTCAAATGAGAGCACCGTGATTGAGTCGGTTTGAGATGGAAGCAGCAACTATGACATCATGTACAACAATGGAGCTAGTAAGTTTTATTGTTTTAATAAATTATGTTAAAACTAGTTGTTTTTGGTAAAAATTTGTTTTTGATATTCTATGCATTTTAGAGTTAGGCAAGTGTGTAAAAGTCATTAACGACCTTCGGGACTCCAGTGCCCAGGCATGGGCGTTGGTGACCTGATCTTGAGCACCTGCGTCTAGCTACTGGGCATTGGTGACCCAGAAGGGTAGTTCTTAGCCCAGAGTGTGAGAAATGTTAAAATTGATGTTTTTTGATGCTATAGGTAGGTGTATTTGTATATATATGAGATGTTAATGTTTTGTTTGTTGTAATTTTGTGGTGTGTAAAGGGATATTCATTCACAAGAATTTTGTGGTGGCCATCATTTGAGCACATTGTTAGGATTGGTTTGTCCTATGATGAGTAAGATGTATTGGACCGTGTCGGCTTGCAGCACATAGCGAGGATGGGGGATGTGCCTCATAATGTTTTGATGATCACCCCATTATGTGAGAGATGGTGTGTAGATACTTGCACATTTTGGTTTCCTACGAGTGAGATGACCATGACTTTGGAGGATGTATATCACATATTGTGATTTCCTAGTGTTGATGAGAGGATTCATGTGATGGCTATAGATGATGCTTAGAGACAAATGAGGGATGTTAGGTGGTACTTTACAGGGACCTAAGTTTAAACTGAGGTCCACATTAGCCTAGATGTTATATTGAGTTCAGGGGTTCCACGATTGCAGAAGTTGATTTCTGTTGTGATTTCTTCGTCGATTACAGTAGAGGGTGGTGATGTAGGCATCTTATATGAGATGTATGATATTTGTCATCAGATAGAGGAGGATGGGATGAGATATTCTTGGGCATGATGTGTATTGGCCCACTTGAACATAGATCTATCCAAATTTATGCAGGAGGAGCATGGGGTGGGATTGGAGCTACCACATTGTTACATGTATGGACCTACGAGCATATTGTTATACTGAGGCCACTTGGTGGACTGCGAGGAGAGTGGGCGAGGACAGATATATTTATTGGGATATGGGTAGGTGTTTGTAGCAGGAATATGGATATGGATACCTATAGAGTGATGTTAGATCGTATGGGGCCAAAGGGCCGTGATATGGATGCCATACCGAGACTACGAAGGATGGCCAGAGGATGTAGTAGAGCTATGATGTATTTTATGGACTATGTGGCTAGATGAACGATTTCTAGGGGTGAACGAGTTATTCCAGGTGGAACATGTATCACGACATTTTGGTATGGCCTAGAATGTTCCCTCAAAGCCATATATCGTTGATGTCATATAGGGCATTGAGTAGGGCTGGAACTAGACCAGGGACCACATGAGCGTAGCTAATACCCCCTAGGGAACACGAGGCAGATGTGGTGATAGATCCAATAGATGTGGATGGCGCGGGGTGTACAGAGGCATATCGTGCATAGTGGGCATCACATCGATGGGTTTTTTTTTTCTAGTCTTCGTGGATGCGACGGGAGCACCATCAGGGGGAGGAGTAAAGGGGAAAGTTCATTCCCCTGATAGTATGGCAGCAATGATAGTAGAGCATGAGTATTTGTTATAGTGATACTCTTGGATTGTTATTAGGTTGATTAATTGTCTTTGTTTTCTAATACGTTGATCTATGAATGCAGGTGATGCATATTGGTCACTGATTGTGGACACATCTATCTACACATTGACGTGGAATGTGCCCACCAATGTACTCATAAGTGGCGATATGCTAGAGCAATTGGATGCCATTGCGGGTGAGCATGCTCATATATTCGATCTAGTGGCGCTAGCAGTGGCAATGTGTACCATGTTACTGAGCAAGAGGATACACAGTGAGCTATAGAGGATGTGAGTGGAGGTACCCTAGTGTATGATGTATTTGCAAGGTTTTCAGAGATACAAGTTTGTTTTACGGAGCAAACGACTAAGGTTACATTATTGTGTCAGAAGGTAGAGAGATATAGGGGTCGCGATTAGCATCACCAATTGAGCAGTGAAACATCTAGTTCTAGATCTCCCATAGTTGTAGATAGTGATAGTAATGATAGATATGATATAAAATGATGTAGTGATGTATGGGGTGTTTCCCCCTATAATTGGCATTTTTGTAACTATGTTTGTGAACAATATATATGTGGACTATTGGCGTATGTTTGTTGTACTTGATGTTTATTTCTATGCGATGTGATTATTAGGACTTGTAACTTGATGTATGATATGTTGATTATTGTCGCTATATTTGATGTGTGATGTTTTGATCATTTTTTTGTTGATTAGATTTGTAATGCATAATTGTTGATGTTGACTGATGATTAATGTGATTATATATAGATAAATGATGAGATAGTGTATTATACGTGTGAATAGAGTTATGATGAATGGTAAAGTATGTATAACATGAATGCTGTAAGATATTGTATGAATTAGATGATCATAAAATTGTACTTGAGCATGTGTTGGTATGATGAAGAGAGGAGGGGAAGAATAATGATGCCCCCCAATGTGTATATGATAAGGTTCATTTATGTAAGACCCCTCAGTAGTCAAGAATGAACTGTAAAGTAAGAGTGCGTCATCAAGAAGTGATATGATAGTATATGCTAGATAAACATATTGATATAATGTGTATCACTGAGATATGGTGAGGTTATTATTGTAACATATACCTCAACATTAATGTAAGAACCGTAAAAACATGAGTGCATCATTAGGGAGTAAGGTGAGGAAAATCACCTATGAAATACCAAGCGGGCGTGGAGTGGTGGAAGCATGTGGTATGGAGGAAGCATGAGCATATGAACCAAACTAAATGCTTGATGAAATGGTATCAGAGATGGGAGATGCAATTGTGGGAAGTGCAGATGGAAGCCAATGTGTAGTAGTAACATTGAGCAGCAAATGAGATGGTGTAGCAGTGGATGAATGATATGGAGATCGCTTATGAATAACGACCTATGGTGGTGAATAAACAATTACCTTAGAACTAGACTAAGGAGATAATTTAACTAGAGTAACAACACGCTTACATGGAAGTGGATATATAAACCGCTTACGCAAGCAAGAGCCAAGGGAAATGACACCCTTATCTTCTAATTGTTGTAATATATCATGAAGTGCACAACAATCATTGTCTTGATGGTCATTAATATGATGATAGTTGCAATTAGGTTGATCACGTTGTTGTTGCAAGCGATGAGGTGAATGATGTTTATTAGAAGGTAAGTGAATAAAACATTTTTTAATCAAGGCAAGCAGTACATCATGAGGTATAGCATGATGAGAAAAGTGTAATGACTCCCATGAATAAGATTAAAAATTCTAAGGTAGAGCCTAACATGGTGGGGGAGATGAAGGACACTTATGCAATGGATAAGACTAAAATTTCTTATGAGGTGGAGGATATGGAGACCATGGAGGACGCTCAACAAATGGAATTGGAGAAGAACTAGATGATGCAAAAGTAGTAGTGATAGTAGGAGGTTATATAATATGTGTAGCAATGAGATCTTCTTCTAGATCGATGAACTTATAGCATAAGAGTGTGAATGATTCACATGTGTCATATTGTAGGCATTGTTTTAAATTAGGAATCAAACCACGAAAAAATACAATTTTTTTTTTCTAAGTCAATGGGCTGAAAAACTAACAGATGCATGCAAGCATTGAAACGCAAAATGTAATCAATAATGGGCTCTTTCTTGCCTTGGTGTAAGCCAGGTAAACAATCATATGTGACTTTAGGGCCATTTTAAAGTATAAAGCATTGAAGGAAGGCCTCTTCCATCTCACAATAGGTACTAATTGATCCAAAGGGTAGATGTGTGTACCATTAGAGAGTGTCATCAGTAATACCATGGTAAAAATATTTTAGCAATAATCAATCATTATAATAAGAAGCAATAGCTAAACGATACTGCTTATGCTATAAATATGGATTTCCATTACCATCAAAGCATGAAAATGTGGGCATAATGCAATCCTTAGGGAGTTATGAATCGTGAATCTTTTTCGGAATAGGGTTTCCATGTAAAGAATTGTTATTGATAAAAGCATAATAGGCTTTGCTTTCAAGTGCAATAGATTGGACCTGAGATTGTAATTGGACAAAAACATGCATGAGTGATAAGATGTCAATTGAAGGAATGGTGGAAGATGAGAATGGTGTATGGAGTGGTTGAAGCTTTCCATTGTGAGTGATCAAAGGGACGTGAAGAGAAGAATTATAATAATCCAATGCTTAGGGAACAATAGATATAGGTGTCAAAGAAGTAATGGGAATTGAAGAACATGGAGTGTCTGTAGAAGTAGTATGACTAACATTGGAAGCGTTATTAAGAGATGAAGTAATAGAAGGAGATGAATCATGCATGTTACTAGAGAGAATCTCCGAAGAAGATGAAAGTAGAGTAGAAAACTCGCATTCAACACTATGCAATGAAGTAGAATCATTACTAGTATGTGTATCATCAATATCGGACAAAGATTCAGATGCAATGATTTCATTAAGTGTATCCTCAACATATAATGAAGGAGGAGGGGAACTAGAATGCGATGCATTGTGAGAAATTTTTTCAAAAATGGAAGGAGTATGAGATGCAACTATAGAATCATCCTGACTAGTATGAGAAACAACATAATGCACATGTTTATTTTCATCATATTTTTTGGCTAAGGCATCATCATCAAGATTAAGCATAAAAATGGTAATAAGATCATCTAAAGTCTCACTAAAAATAGAAGAAGATGGAGTAAGACTGACTGAATAACAAGGTCTACAACTAGATAATATTGTTGGGTCAGATACAGTACTAATAGCAGAATGATCAAAGCTAGTAGGAACATTACATTCATTAGCTAAAAATTTCCTTGGAGTATCATCTGGAATAATAGTGTTGCGATATAGAGCATTAAGTTCAGCTATGGTTGCTTCATCATAAATAGGATCAATGCTCACATGAGGCATGTCTATTGTAGGAGAAGAAGAGCTATTCTTAGCCATTAGGGTTTTAGTGAATCCTAGGGCAAGGAGTTCTAAGCTATGGGTTCACCAAAATGATTTAATAAAATCTGAATATTTTATTAAAATATGAATGCAAAGATCTAGTATAACTGATATACAATGAAATACAAGTGCTAGGTGATTTTATTTGATTTGATTATACAAGAAAATGCAAGAGATAGGGTCCTTACCTCACTTTCCCTTGTCTCGAAGTGTTCCTAGGATGAAGAATGTGATGAAACAAAAACATAGACCATTGCAATGAACCTCATAAAAATGCTGAGGAGGTAGAAATTCCTAGACACGGGTTCCTGGGAAACAATAGGGACACATGCGGGTGCCCAAGACCTCTGTGGGGGTACTGGAGTCTACAAAAATATTCAGAACCTAGTTTCGATACTGTCGATAGGGTTTCACACTTATTCACCTTTGGTCACCTATATTGCACTTAGATCAACAAGGTACCTGTAAACCTACACACAAATATCCTCTTGCAAAACCCTAAAAAAGACATCAAATCCTAAAAAAAGAAAGATGCAGAATGAGGGCTCAGACTGTCCTTAATTGTCAACTAGTGAACTTACGATTAAGCATTACACTACATCTCAGACTCAATGTAGTTTTATGTGATTATGTGTGCAATAGTGCTGCTAGGTCACCCTCACGCCAAAGACACCAAGATACTGGGTAGTAGCTAGATAAAATGAAAATGTGTGGGATGGAATAGAATGAACTCCCCTTCCTATGTTGTGTGTATGCATAATAATGAGCCCGAGATGTAGTCCCTTTGATATGTAAAAAGATAATCCTTGATAAAAAAAATTCTTGCCATTATTATGGTATTTATATTGTGTTTATATATGGATCTCTTGCTTTAAATTTGACACTAATGACCCCGAATGCTGACTAGTACCTCGAGATATGAGTGGAAAAACTGAAAAGACTGACCTTGAGTGTCAAAAATAATATCAAACATAACAAGGGCATAAGCACCCAGGATGGACAGGAGTGCCTGGGCGCTAGTGTCCAGTCTTGGGCACTAGTTTCTAGAGACAAATGATGAAAAATGAGTGGAGATTGATTGACATGGATCCCTATGATTTGACCAGAACTGGGTATATGAGAGACAAGTGTGAAAGATAATACAATAGAAATAAGCAAGACAAACAAACAGACTAGGCAGTGGGCCATCAGTGAATACTTTTCGTATGCAAGATCCATATGTAAAACAACATACTTGGCAGTATATTAAATAGTAGTAAGTGTGTGATTTTGTGTCTAAAATCACACAGTTCCACCTCCATCATCTTCTGATCATCCTCTTGGATTTTTGGTTGGTACTACTAGTATTCCTCCATTTGTTATTAATTTCACTTATGCAGATTTTCATGTTTATTTTTCCTCACATAGAATTCACGTACATGTTTTTGTTGGTATTCATGTTGTTAACAATGATATGGTACATCCTACTTTCAAACATAATCCATGTTCACTATCTTTCTTGTGAGCTATTGGTTTTCCTTTATCCCAGATGACACATAGATCACCTAATTCTTGTGGGCATGTGGTTCTCCCAATCATTGTTGGGCTTCTCTCTATCTTTATGTATTTCTTTATTGGATCTAAGGTTATGCATTGTGACATGGTCTTAGGAATTCCTTGGCTTAAGGTTGTTAAAGAAATTCCATCCCTAGATCATTTATATCTCAAGTTCGTACTTGAGCATCACGTTGTCACCATTCAAGGCATCCCACCATAGAATCATTTATCTATGGAATTTATCACCCCCACCTCTTCAGTTACTGCTTCCCTTAGTGCACCTACTTCTACAATTATTGATGATGGTCCCATGGTTCTGACATGCACTACTATGACATCGAGAACTCTTATCACTCCTAGTGCTAGTTCTACATCTCCACCTAGATCTCCTCCTTATTTGTTTTTTTAATCTCGAGCACGGTGTCTTAATCAGTCCCAAATCCCACCTCATAGGACTAGCTCCTCACATAGGATACATGCTACACATGGTACATATATCCCCACTTCTGGTTCTTGGAGGTGATCTCCTCCCCACATTATGGATTCTTTTTCTCCTAACCACATGTTTCCACATCTCCTCCTTTGGAGTTTCTCTAAAGAAATCCCCATTCAAACATGATAATTTTATATGATTTTTGAAGCAAGAAAATTCCCAAAAGTTCAATACTTTTATCCATTTGTCTTTATTTTCACAGGAGATGAGAGTAGAACCCATATAAAATGATTCTTCCACTGCTAAATTAGATTCCTCATTATTGTATTCCTTTTCCATGAAATTTTGTAACCCAAACTACTTCTCTTAGGGTTGTTATAATCTTTTACAATCTTCCCCATTATCCAACTGATGAGTGTTAACTTCCTCCTCCTCTGGATCTGTAGATTAGACCACATCAGCTAGGTCTTCTTCATTTTGATCTTCGACCTCTTCATCCTCTTTTTCAACATCTTTTGGGTTTTTAGTTTCATTTTTCTCCTCATCATCTGATGCTACCCCCAAAAATTTGACATCCTCCTTTTGGTCTCCATCTTCTGAAAATCCAACAAAATAGGGGGGAACAACCTTTGTCATCATTTCATCAAATTTCTTCTTTAAATTTTTCTTTATTTTATACTTATTCTATTTTTGGAACTTCCCCTTCTTACCTTGCATCCATATTCTCTACATCTACTCCTGAAACATCCACTTCCTCCACAAAAATTTCCCCTTCTTCCTTTGCTTCCCCCTCTTTTATCTCGACCTGTCTTTGGGGAAGATCATGTTCTTGCAAAACCATATTTTCTTCATTTTAAAAACTCTTAACCAAATCAAATTTTCTCTCCGATGTGGTTTTTATTCATATCCTTCCTTATTTTCTTTCTTCCTTACCCGAATCTTTTTTTATTTTCTGGACAAATCTAGGAGTAGTGGCCCAATTTGGAGCACATCTTGCATTTCACATTAGGTAGTGATTTGTTTATTTCTTATCTAATGTAAGTTGTGTTCACACCATGTTAAGTTCAATTACTGATTTTATTATTAGTAACCAAGTTGTTTTCTATTCAATAACCTTGGTTTACATATTTACCTTTTTTGTTTTTTAGTTTCAATAAATTTGTTATGCATGAAAAAATCATAGTTGTGAATACCAACTTGTAAAGCCTAGTTGATAGGCACTCTTGCATAATGATAATATGTTGTTAGAATAACTAATACAAAGATATTTCCATGTGCCTATGTCATGTCTTAAAAGGATATTTTGGAGTTTTTTTATATCAGATTGAAGGCTTAAAACCATTATTGGTTTCATCCCAAAATCTTTCAGGATTTTTTTATATAATTAACACCTTCAACCTATGAAAAACATTTTGCTATGAGTCAAGATTTGTACCTATCAATGGACCAATCCAATACATATTTAATTAAGTACACCCACTTGCACATAAGAATTTTCCTTCCTTTCAAAAGTAAAACTAAGTCCCAAACATCATTCTTCTTCATAGTAATAAGTTCTTTTACCACAACTTCCTACCATTTCGGATGCTTAGAAGCTTGATTATAAATCTTTGGATATTGTGTCACTACCATCTATGCCAAATGTACAATACTAGAAAGATGTTCTCATTTCATCTTATTTAGATCTCTTAGATCCCTTTCCAATGCATTAACCTTTGTGTGAACTATGTGAACCTATTTTGGAAGAGGTCATGTTGGTTGTGTAGGTACATTTTGAATGTCTTCTAGCACTATAGGTGGAGGTGTTATTTATCTCCCTTATAGCTCATCATCTGAACTATGGTAACTCTAAGAATGATATTCATCCATACTACCTTGTTCTTTATAAGAACCATCAAAAGTTTTATCTAGATAAGAAAAATCCAATAGAGGAGGTGTAGATTATGACTCATACGTTTGGGATCGTTCAACAACTAATACATTCCATTGGTAAAGTATTTTAGTTTTTCCTGGAACAAGAAGATGATATGACTTCACATCTTCATAGTGGCCAACAAAGATATAAGGGCATCCCTTCCTTTCCATTGCTTTATGCTTATAATTTGGTATATGTACCCATTTTTCACATCAAAAAATCCTAAAATTTGAAACATCAAGCTTAACACCAGACCATTTTTCTTTAGGATTCATATCTTGCACTATTGAATGAGGAGACCAATTTTCAAGTAGTTTACACACAGAATTACCTCTTCCCAAAAATGACGAGGCAAGTTTTTAGAATGTACTAAGTAATTGGTCATTTCCTATAGTGTGTGGTTTTTGTACATAGCTACACCATTCTACCGAGGAATGTATGATACGTTGCATTAAATTTGAATTCTTACTTTTTCATAGAATGTGATCATTTTTGTGTTGACAAACTCTCCTCCATTATTTGTTTTGAGATGCTAGATTTTTCTCTCATATGGGTTTTTAACAAAGGCCTTGAAAATTTTGAAGTGTTCAAAGACTTGACTTTTATTTTTCATAAAGTACACTCAAGTTCTATGAGACAAATCATCATTGAATCACTATGAACTAGATTAAATGTCACTTTCCCTCCAATATTTTCCTTTTTCAAATAGATATGTGTGTTGTTTTCTAGGTGTGCGATGAAAACTCCATTAATGAAGGAAACCTTCAACAACCCAAGAACCATGTTATGCTTACTAATACTTTACAATGATTGATAGTTTGAGAGACCAAAACATTCATGTCATAGTATTCTTAAGTCATTTTCATATGCAATAATGACTTTTGAAGGTTGATCAAACACAAAACTTTCAAACTTGTGCAATTTGGCTTTATGGCAAACTTTTCCAATGACTACAATATTGGACTGGTTGTTTACATATTTGACAACAACAATGGAATTAAACTCAATATTTTTTATTTCTCTACATTGAATGATCATACATATGGATAATAAGTTTGTAAGAAATCTAGAACATGGATAAATTTTGTTAAAAAAACCACTCTTTATCTCAATGGACCTTTTGCTTTCAACAATGAGAGGATTATTGTTTCCCACCAAAAAAAAGTTGTAGGCTTATCCCCAAGAGTTTGAAATAGTGAACCCTAATTGTCCATATGGTTAGAGGCTCTTGAACCCTAAATATCTTTAGTTACTGGTAATGTAATTATTGTAATAGATAGGGAATCTCATATACTAGAGGGAAAAAAATATATTTTATCTCTTCTTCCAAGAATTTCATTTTATTACAACACTTATATTCAACATGGCCTAGTTTACCACAAAATTTGTAACATTATTTGTTAACTTTTTCATTGATTTTTCTTTTTCCTTTATCCTAATAAGGGGAATTATCCTAAGGCTTTGGATTTTTTTTACTTTTTTCCTTTTCAGGGCCCTTTTCTTTCCCAAAGTTAGGTTGTGAACATTATAGTCACTAACTACTAATGCATGTTTCTTAGTACCTCCAAGTCAGATGTCACCAATAAAAATGTGTTTTCCTATTCTCTCTGAAGTTGCTCACAAAACTTATCCAAATTCAATGTCACATACGTGGAAATAATATATGAAATGAGCGAGAGAACTGAGGGGGAGAATGATTTTGAACCCAACAACAAAGTGTAAGGAACGGGATGGAGATGAAGACAGATACAGATTTGGAAAAGGAGATGGAAAGGAAAAGAACAGTAAGGGTTCCAAGACCACATGGGCGAGCATGGTATCCATGTAAAAACCAAGATCTGAAAAGGAAACAAAAAACACTGAAATCAAGCACCACATCTCAGAAAAAGGTCATAAATTTACTAAACTAGATGTGATCATTGAGAAAACAATGCAAAGGAATGAGCTAGCTCTGATAGGAAAGTTTCATGGTCCAAGACGAAATTTTGATATTATAAGAAGACATGATTTCAGAAAATGGAATCCTCGAGGAAATATAGAAATCTCCCTAATGTCTAAAGGATTTTTTCTTATTCAATTCAACATATTGGAAGATCGCACCCAAGCACTAGTTTAAGGACCATGGTTCCTAGGAAACATGGGTATTTTTTAAAGAGATGGTCTCCATCATTCGACCCAGATAAAGGAAACATAAATGTGATGACATTATGGATCAAACTACATGAACTACCTCTTGAATTCTAGGACGAGGATGTTTTGGCAGGTTTAGCTAGATATTTTGGTTCTCTAGTGGCTTTTGATGGTGCTACTAAGGCTAGAAAAATATTGACCTACGTAATAATTTGTTTCGATGTGGATCTGGAAAGAGACTTACCCGATATAATCAATATGCATTCTACGTAGGGTACTTGGAAGCAAATACTGGAATATGAAACTACCATTTCAAGATGTAAGAAGTGCAATAAACTTGGGCATGGCTTAAAATTTTTCCCTAAAAACAACAACAATGGAAACTCAAGGGATTCCAAAATAAAAATGGAATGGCAAGAAAAACCGATAAAGAAAATGGAGCAAGGAAAAGAGGAAATAAAATAAAGTGAACAAGAAGCCAAGGAAAAACCATGAGTAAACTAGCTTGAAGGAAAGGAGTACTCTATTTTAGGAAGCATTGACAACCAAGAACAAGTTTTTTAGAGGAAGGGGAGTTTTTCGAACAAACTCAACTAAGAGGAACTACTCATACCATACATAGAACTGGAAGAAAAAGATATTGAAAATTAAATGGCATAAGAGAAAACAATTGATAGTGAAGAACATAAGGAAGATGAAACCCAAAAGGGAGATGCATAGTCAAAAGAAACAACCCAAAAAGAAACAAAAGAACTACCAGAGCAGAGTGAAAAAGAAATACATCAGGAGAAAAGAAGTCTCAAAAGAGACCAAGGAAGTAATGGAAGAAGTTTCAGAAAAATAAAAAGAGCCATGTCAAGGATCAAATTAGAATAAAGATGAGGAAATCAAAATCATGGTGATTCCTATTAAAGGAAAACAACAAGCATCAAGAACCATCTTCCTCTAGGACTCCTAAACATTCTATAAGAGCATATGTACGATGCTACATCACTAGAGGGGAAAAGTCAAACAAAGAGGAGGAAAAAAGAATCACAGAAAAAGTAAATAGTAGTAAGGGAAGCAATCAGGCTTGGACCATAAAGGGCCAAGGAAATTTTCTAAATTTTAAATGAAGATCATTACTTGGAATGTAATATTTTTCAACACTGCAATTAAGTAAAGAATGTTTAAAGAGCCTATCTTCGAATCATAAAGCTAATATTTTTGAGTTGTAAGAGACTAAAATGGAGGTGAATAATGTCAAAGTCCTTGGTAATAAAAATCTGGAGAAATGTTGAGAGGAGTTGTGTTAGTTCTAGTGGTGCTTTAGGTGGCATTTTTGTTATGTGAAATAGTTATCTGGTCAATGGTGAGACCATCTTTGAGGATCTCCTAGTCACCTAAGAGATCCTTTACCTATGCCCCAACAAATGTAATAAAAACTAGATTCATCCAAATATTTATGCCCCTATCTCTACAAAAGGTAGAAGGCATCTCTGGAAGGAGGTAAGCGTTGTCAAAAGATATTTTAGTCATTTTGACTAGATCATTTTAGGTGATTTTAACACCCCTCTCTCTTCAGTTGAAAAGAAATAGGGTAATCGTGAATTTTTCTTTAAGTAATGGAACATTTATACTGCTTATTTAGTTCAAGAGGATTTAGTCAATCATCCCTCTTTTAGGCACATTTATGTTAATTTGCCGCTAGGGGAATTACAGTTAGAGATGGGTATGGTGATATTTTTAGATGTGATAAGGGGGATTTTATAGATGCCTTTGTTGGGATTATGGGGGTCCTAACCATTCACTAGGATGATGCCTTAGTAACTTTATGGGGTTTCCAATTGGAAAATCATTAGAACATGAAAAATATTTGGGAGGATGGGGACATCTATTGTCTCCAAAATAATTCCCCTACTAGCAAGAGCATATCCAAGATCTTAAAGAACTCTTTTTATTTTTTAAATGCCCCATCTAAGGTTGCTTCACATACCTTTAGATATGATAATTATGTTGCTTGACTGTGGGTGCACCAATATTTGCGTTAACTTATGAGAATTTAAATTATTGGATGCGATCCCCTCGAAGTCATAAATGCCCTCAAATCACGAAAGACTCATCACACATTTTTTGACACGCTTGCAAATCCCTCATAAAATTTTGATTTTCCTTGGCATGTTTGGCATAGAAATTTGGGTACTCAATTGAGTCAGTTGTGGAGAAATGTTTTTCTCTTTGGATGCATTGTTAACGGTCACGAAATTTGATAGAGCTCAAAAAGGGAAAATGGGTGGTGATATGAACTAGGTTGAGCCTGCCTTTCAACATGAGTCTGAAGGAGGACGAAAGGCTTTAGGAAATCCTTGGTGCTGGACAGGTTCAATTCATTCCTTGAACGTGTTAGAGGGCATGAGCCCACATATCTCCATTGATTTTTCTCATGTCTGGAAATATAGAATGGTGCAATTTAAAGGATAGAGACATATCATCTTGGAAGGGACTCATTTCTAACGTCACCGGCATGAGTATGCAGGGTATGAAATTTTATAAAAAAAAAATGCAACTGGGTGGAAAAATAAGCTATATTTCGTGGGTGATGGAGAGAAGTTAAAATAGGTCCCTGGGGCTATTCATAGAGCCTCATTGCCTAGTCTGTTTGATGAAGTATCCGAGATCATTATCAGGTACCTGACACTAGAGGGAAGGCTAAATGGGATCAATAATTACCACATAGTCTTTCTCAACCACTTCAGAAGGAATATCTTGGTAAGTATCCTATTTTACATCCTCATGTATCTTGAAAGCTCCATAAAAGAAGTTCATTGTGGCAAGAGAACCTATCCCCTTCATCGAGATGTCATCTTGCTCATCTACTTCCATCTCAAATCCAAGCTTCCCAGTAGAAAACCCTCCCCTTCTCCTCCTTCCTACTTTGAGCCCAAATCCACTCATGTGGTTAGGAGTAATTATAAAAAGGAAAATCTATTGAGGGTCCCAACACCAATCAGGAAGGCATGGAGGGGAATTTGGCTGCTAAATGCCTTCTTAGTTTGGGAAAGATAGAGAAAAAGAGATAACAATGACCTTGGTAATCCAAGTCTAGGTATACAAGAGGAATCCATAAAAGGGATAAAAAAAGACATCAACAACCTTCAAAATGTTAAAACTGATAAGAAATTCTAGAATGGGATCAATGATAACCTAGAAAAAGTGGAATACAAATGTAATCTCATGGCTGATGGGTTTGTCATTCAAACCAGATTGCTAAAATCTATTGTTAAAGATCTCAAGAATATTGATAACAAGAACAAAGGTAAATAGGTCGACGGGAAGAAGGAGATTGAGGAAAAAGGCAACCACATCAAGGAGCTATTTACGCTATCTTCTCAAGTTTTCAATCACAAATGACTTTTATTGGTAGTTTCTTTATGTTTTTGTTATTTTTTCTATGGGTTGTGGGCCACTCCTGTTTTTTTAGTTTTGGTTGGTTTTGGACTGGTTTGGGACTGGTTTGTGTTACTTATACTAGTTCCTTTTAATATTTGGCTTTGTTTTGTTTCATGAAATGTATATGGATGTATCTAGATTCCAAATCCTTTGTTGTAATAGGGTAGGGTCCATGCCAAAACCCTCCTTTTACCAAAAAAAAAAAAAAAACATACGTAGTGCACAAAGAATCTTGTTGTGTGGTAGTTTGAGACAAAATTTGAGTAAGGATGACCCGAATTACAAAAAACAATCAAAATGATTTTTTCACTAGTCTCAACAAGTACAGGCCTTTGGCACTTGTCTTGAGTGATGAAACCCTCAATTTGAGGATAGTTGCATGGAATAAGAGTGGAAAACTCATTTTTAAGTTGGCATGCTCACATGTTACTTTGCTTTCTAATAAGCTTCTCTAGGGTAGTCCAAAATATAGAAGGGTCAATGTCACCTTGAAAATTAAACATCAATTTAGGGGATATTGAGTAACCTATAATACCTATAGCTTTATCATAACATTTTTTCCATTTTTGTCATTTGATAAGGTTAAGAGCTATAGATTATGTATTCATGGTAATGAGGTAAAGACGCTTGTTAAAAGACACATTAGCAATGCATCCTTTATAACTGAAGTAATTATAATATGAGATAATCACCCTTATCATCCATAATGTAGCACAAAAACTTGTTGCAAGTAAAAAAATAGCCCATAATTTTTTTGCATGTAAAATTGTTCCCAAAAAAGTTTCTAAAAAATACACTTCAAATGATTGCCTTGATGAGAAAATCAAAATGGTGTAGCCGCCCCTGGGTATTTTTTTTCCCGAAAGTGTTCCCAAAAAACATGTTAAAACGATCATCTCGATGAGGGGATTATAATGGTGCAATTTGCTTGTTGGAAAAAAGTAAACAATCTTGAATGTTTTTTCAATTCATGTATTTATTGTTTTTCTAACTTCTTGGCTCAAGTTTCAATCAGAATTATGAAATTCCAAATGGACCAAAAAGTTATTTTCATTTTTTTACTTTCTAACAAACACACCCTTTACAATGTTGTTTCATTTCTCTGGTATGAAATCATATCAAAATAGGGTTTTGAAACTGAAAATCTATACTAGAGCTAAAAAGGCTTCTAAACTAAAACTATAACAAAAGATGTGTACTATAATTGAACAAGGGTTTTAAACTAAAACTACAACAATAAGTCTATATTGTATCTAAATACGGTTATGAACCAAAATTGCAACAAGAAATGTGTATTATATTTAAATAGGGTTTATAAACTGATGCTACAATAAGAGATCTGTATTGTAACTTGACAGAGTATTTATACCATAGATATGATAATAATGTGAAGAAGTATACCCAAGATTTATCTAAAATTTCCTAGTTAGGAAGTGTTTCATCTATAGGCTTTCTAATATACATATCCCATTCGTAAATAGTGAACTTGAGAAATGTTTCAGCCCATTGACTACATAAGGTTCCATCGTACCCATAGCAACACTATCCCATCTCCAAGGTACAATAGAGAGTAACTTATCAAGGCTAATCACTTGTAGATGCACCACATAATTAAACAATTGAGAGACTTCCTATATATCACAAGGTATGTGGAAGATAAAATTTCTCTATAGTATTGTGGATTGAGTATCAGGGCATAACCCCTCACACCATGGAATTAGGGGAAAATGATAACCACTTGGCTCAGAACGACAAATTTTGTGAGTTTCACAACTGTCAGAGCATTTTTCTAACCTAGGATGTTTCTATGAAATACCCATCTTCAACCCTTAGTACCCAACTACATTCACCAATTTCCGATCAATCAATATCCCGCGAGGGGGCAAAGTGAGAGAATAAGCTTAGTGATTTGCAGTAAACCACTAAATAAGGATTGAAACTTATATAAAAATTAAAAATTGTAATAGATTTGGATATACTAAAAAGATGAAAAATTACAGATATGATATTTATACTTGAATGTTGCACGAGGTAGAACTTTTATTGCTTTGATACCTTTTTAAAGTTGTTAGCTTTTCTCTAGAATTTTTGTAAAGACCATAACACACACAACCACATAAATACAATATTATAAATCAATGAAAGCTTAAAAATAAAAACACTACACATATTTAGATCATAAGTAGCTTGACTACCTCTTTAGATTGAATGTTTTGTCTTAAATTTTCCAATATAACAATATCTCTCTTCCATAGTGATATATCAACTGCTAGCACTCTATGCTCTTATATAAAAGAGAGAGAGGCTATAGTTAAGATTTGAAAAGTAGTTATCTTAAAGAATAAGTTTTCTTAAGATAAGACTATACTTTTAATAGTGGAATTCAATCAAGACAATAACTTAATTGATATTCTTCTTTATAAATAGAATAAGTGTGCACCAAAGAATGTGTTATTAAAGGAATATACTATAATGAATACTACAAGTGCATCCAAAAACCATACAATAGTATGTGGGTAATCAAATACACTAATTTTTTTTGCATCTACCTCATGTTGTAGTATTATCTCTTTAATGGCCTTGTTATCCATATTTTGCCCCTGGGTAAAATTGGATCAGCCACGACCCCGCACAAGAAGAATACAGAGAATTCACGTTCAAATCCTACAATCTGACAACAGAAGGACTCTACAATGGAGTGGCAAGGCCTGTGAAAGATCGAACGACCCCGTGTAAGAAGAAATTCAAGAAACAGATCTATCGAGTGAACCCGTGCTTCAAATCCAGCAAACAGATTACAGGCAGGCTCAAAAATGGAATAGCGGGGTCGGGGAAGGAGAAGACAGTGTCAAGGAAGCCATAGGCTCAAAGGAGAAGAAACGGTGAAAGTTCAAAGTCCCACGGGCTCTGAAACAGTTCAGAATGAGCCCTAAAAAATAGCTAAGTATGGAGGAGACAGCGGATGCTGCCAAGTGTCCAAATGGCTCACCTCCAAAGATTGAATCCAAAAGGATAGGCTCGTATAAGCACCAAGCCCCCACATGTCCCAGGCCCAAAAAGGAGGCAAAGTCAACAGCTAAAAGTCAAAAGGCGCACAGGGTGAGCCTAAAAAAAGACTAAGTAAAGAAGTGCTAATGGAAGTTGCCACGCGTCAGCTTGGCGCATCCCCAAAGTTAAATCCAAAAGTGGAGACCCAAATGAGCACGGGCTCGCCACGTAGTCCAAGTTGAAAAATAGGACAGAGCGGGCCCAAAAACAAATAAGTATGGAGAACGAGTGCCATCTCGCCACGTGTTCAGGATTTGAAAAGGTAAGAGAAGCCACTGAAAAGTCTAAGAGCCTACAGAGGCCTTCACATGTCAACCTGATGCTCCTTCAAAGGCAAAATCCTAAGTGGGTTTTTAAGTGGGTGCGGAGCCTTCACGCATACAATTTTGTAAAGGGGTAGGGTCAGGTTGAATAGTCAAAGCATTAAGATAGGCCAATGGAGGGTGCCAAGTGTCAACACAGCACTAATTCAAGAGCAAAATTAAGGGAAGGCTTCCAAACAAGCGCCAGACCTTTGCGTGTCCCCGATAAGATATATAACCCCACTGAGCAAAAGACTTAGCCAAAAACATGAAGAGACTGAGCAAGCCGTGGAAGAAGCGACATGTCAACCCAACGCAACTCCAAAATCAAAATACAAAGGCTGCCCTCAAACATGCGCCAGCCCTCCACGTGTTCAATTTCAAAAGGGAGCCCGTTTTGGTAGCTGGTTCCCGCCATTTTGATTCAAATTTCAAATGAGCATATCTTTTGACTCAGTGCTCAAAATATGACAAATCTGGCACCATTGGAAATATCTCGGCCTCGTCTACGCCATGGAGATCTGAAACTTTAATTTTGGAGAGGTTAGGTGGGGAGAAAATGAAGAAATGTCTTCGGGCCATTAATACAGGATCTATTTGCCCCCAACAACCAAATTGGATTTGATCTAATCCATAGTTCCTCCTCCTTTGATGCGCCAAACAAGTAATCGATGCAGACATGATAGATTTGGGGCGGATTTACATGAGGCATTGATGGTAGTAGCTGAGCCTCGAATTAATTTTCCCGCCTCTTTCTCCTTCTTCTTTATGTGTTGAATCTATAAAGGCAGGGTCGGGGCTCATTGTAAAGGGTTGGACATTTCTGTTTTGCACCCTCCCCCCTTCTTTTGTTTTATAGAAGGATTTGTGGAGCATTTCTAACCTCACCTTCAGGTTGTAATGCAAGTTTTTCCTCTTGGCTACTGCAATATACTGTATCGAATCCTGAGCAATAATATATATGTTTGTGGATGTTTCTCGACCCTCTCATGTATTCGTTATTGTCTCTCTAATCTCTTATTGTGATTTGGTCATCTATGCATGTTGTTTGTATTACATTCCTGTGGTGTGTGTTAAACTGCAAAACGAGTGTCTAACATTCCTTTGGTGTATCACCTCGTTAGCTTAGGTTTATTTTCTTACATCTCTCTAACCATGTCTCCTTGGTAGATAAAATAGAGTTAGAATAGATCCTCTGTAATTTGTTTGTGTACACCTGAACAGAGGGATAGGAACCGACCTCAATCCAGAGAGTTCTCTCAACTCGCAAGGTCCCACACCTTGAGAGATGCTCCATGTTGTGCAATCACACTGAGAGTCTCAACCCATCTGGTTGCAGACATTCAGGGGTGCTGTGATTCTGCACTAACAGGCTTTTCTTTGGCTTTCAATACAAAATGATAAACATGTTATATGGTATGCAATCTAGCCATATGTAGCTCATCTTGTATGTTAATTCTCAACCCATTTTTGTATCTTGCAACCTTCCCTTGATCAACCTCATGGCATCCCAACTATATGGTTATCTTGTAGAACTCGGTGTACTCCTTCACATCAAACTCCTTTTGCCTCAAGTTTTACTTTTCGGCAAATCCAACAAATAAAACATTGGTAGAATCTTGCCCTTCAAATTGGCAAACTTTTTATCCCATTGGGTAATTTTTTATTTCCCCCTTTTATTCCTTTTGGTTTGTACTTCCCTCCTGTTATGTTATGGAGCTTGTTTTTTATGTGTGGAAGTGTTGAAGACTATACACTAAAAGTATTGTACACTATCCACAGTTTTATCGCTAGGGTTCAGGGTCAGGTCGAGCCCCGAGCGGGGCTCCAAAAATTTTTGGCCTAAAAAAGCGTGCCCAATATATCGAGAAACATGCTCTTCTCATATGGGCGGGATTTGTAATCCATAGGTGTATGAGGTGATTTTGGCCCATGGTCTTGGTACCCACGGTATTGTAAAATTGTTTAAGCAGTTGCCTATTAATGTACTTTTGATAGGTGAGACATTATTGTAGATGTGTGTGAATTCGGGTGTGAATTTAGGAGAGTTTGTTGAGTACAACTCCAAACAGATCTGGGTATTGTATTGAGAGAGAGTTGGCTTGTAATAAAATATGAGAAAGTCATTCTTGGTGGACGTAGCCCAAATTGGGTGAACCAAGTAAAATATTGTCTCTATATTGTGTTCTTTTATTTTCTGCACTTTTATCTCAGATCTGTAATATTTTATGTATATTAGTTTCTGCTATTGTGATTATGTGTGGGACTATTCCACATATTTTATCCCTTATTTCCTAACACCTCCACCATAGGGTTACATAACCATTTAACTTGGTTTGAGACAATTTCACTCTCCTTCTGTCTTCCACATCATCAAACTCAAAGTACTATTGAATCTCTATAAATCCAGTTTATCAACTCCTAGGGACTCAAAGTTCTTGAGGAGCTAGGAACTTCCATCTTGATTCCTCTATATATCCTTGAGATAACTCTAATGAGCATGTCTTCACTTACATCCAACCATTTCTCGTGCTTTCTCTAGTTCTCCTTCATCTACTCTTTTTTTTTTCTTCATCATGCACATCATCTCTTGGTACAAATCCTCTTCTTTTTTTACTGCTTCCACAACATTTAATATTTCTTCCATTACTCTTAGTATTACAACTACATTTAGTCTTCAAGCCATGTTGGAATTCACACTCCTTTGAGGCAACTTGACCCTCTTGTCAACTACAAATACTAATGTAATCCATGTAATTACAATCCTATGTATGAAAGGTTCACTCTCACGTACTGAATTCATAATTAGCTCGAATACCAACTAGTGTGGTCAAGGATGGGGTGTCAACTAACAACAACCCATTCTTTGTAGCCATAGACCAATTCTCTAAGCTATGGACACCAACATATGGATGTACACAAGACAAGAGAGTAAATGTCACTGATGGCTAAACTACGTAATTAAAAAAAAACGCGCAAATCACAAGTTTGATCTTGCATTATTAACATGAAGAAGTGTGGTACAATACTAGTCTTTTTATAGACTTGACTCAACCTTCTAGATCCCCTGTGCTCTTTACACCTATTCTTTACACAACATGAAATCCTTCTCCATTCTCCTCCAACATATGCCTTTTCTAGTTCTCTAACTCTTGGAGTGTTCAAATTCTTCCCTTCGTGAAAAATTCTCGAAATGATGAAAATCGTCATTCTAGGCAATTGCTTTGCATGTGCGTTAGATGCAAGCAAAACTGCTACTTAACGCAAACCAACGGTTAGGAAACCGTCAGGGTGGTTACAAAATCATCAATTTTTCAAGTACCATATGTAGTAGTTGGCAATTTCACCATGATGTAGGAGACACCTCAATTTTGGCTTGTTTCATGATTGAAACCAATTTCTTCATTGCTTCCTAAGCTTGGTTGAGGTCCTGAGATGCTTCATGAATCCCTTTGGATCATTATTCTCGCTACAACAACAAAAAAATTGGAAAACTGACAACACTCTATTATCTCTTTTTTGTTTGATGCAATATTGCCAATTGACACAGATGCCCCTACATCACCCTATAAGTAGTCTTCAATTTTGTTGATATAGAGTTAAAAAAATAAGTGGGAGTGAGGGGGGCACCCTTGTTCATCTCTAATTTTAATTGATCATCATTGAACATTTGTTGTCAACTTAAGTCTTGGTAATAACATTTTCATAGAGCCTAATCACAACACTACGAAGCTCAAGAGATACTATTTTATTCCAATCATACAACATGCCTTGTAGCAGTGCTAGAATTTATCATTGGTATGGAGTTTCTTGTAAAACAGCACTTACTCTATTGGAGCTTTTAGTTGCCAATCTTTGCAATGTCGCTCTTTCATTGCATTAATAACCAATGTGGAATTTCCTTCAAAGCAAATGTTCTCTGATTTCATATTATTAGGGTATGATCCCATGAAGGGGTTTCCGCTTCTACAAGTATGTTGGGACAAGTTCCATGAAATTTTATCCACCCTAGTACACGAGGAAAATGAACCTTACACTAGGTAATAGGAGCCCCAAAACTTTTGTTCAATGATTTTCAACGGTCACTCATAGGTGGGTTTTGAAGTCTCCCCTATTCTTTAGGGATTTTTGTGTCCATGTGACACTCTGGCATGTAGACTCTACCTTACAGTTTGAAGTGGTGTAGTCCAACAAACAAGTTTCCTACAAAGAGCTCTAAACTACATTGTATTGTTTTTTAAGAGCAAAGTTTTGACTACATCTTCCATGTTAGTTAACATTTGGGTCCAAAGTTTATGTAAATTACAAACACCAATTTTGAAACCCTTGTTTTGGGGAATTTGTAATTTGAAGGTTTGTTAATTGGAGGTTGAAAATTCTGTTAACCAGATTTCATAAAGAAAATATTAGAAACCAGGAAACTCCCAAATTAGAAAACTTTTGAATTACAGGCCCCTAATTTCTAAAGACTTGATTTGAGGGATTGTGAATCTGGTATCTATAAATCTAGGGGATTGGAAATTTTAGGGATTTATTACTATTTTAAAGAAATTCTAAACTAATAAACCCTCAAATTTATAGAATCTCAATTTATTTATTTTCTGATTGAATGTCGAAGCATTACAATTGGGTATTGGCTTACTTAGATTGACGATATCTCTGCCTATGTTTCGGAGGAAACATATGGTGAAATTACAATACTAAGTAAGCGTACAAACTAAACCAATGAGCACCTTCAGCTAAGCAGCTACGGGTAAGGGGCATCCACACTTTCAAAGTTGCCTAGAGTACAATCATGGCCTCAACCACTTGATTCTCCATGTTGGAATGTTGGAGGCCTTTGCATTGATCCCTGATAGGCTCTATGTGAGCCAAACAACTTCATCAATGAACCAAACGGCTGATGACATAGAACCCCAATTTTAAAAACCCTCAAATTTCAAGTTAAAACCCTTAATTTATAAACCCATGATTCATGAGTTTGTGAGTTTGGGATTTGGAAATTGGAAGGTTTACTGGATTCTTTAAAGAAAATCAAAACCAGGAAACTCCCAGTTTTGTGGATTTCTTTGTTTTTACTTGAGTCCTCTAATTTCCTGCTTCATTCGCCTGGTCATGGCAAGAACCTTTAGGTATGATCTTTATGCAGTCTCTGTGTATTCCGTGTTACATCAAGGCACCTCTTGTCAATTTGTAAGGCTTTGACAGCATTTAAAGTTGAAATGAATTGGAGATTCTTTTTCAACATCCTTAATCACAGTAACCTATATATTTCAATATTACATTCATACAAAATTATTTCTCCATTTTCTTGTCCATAGGTGAAAAAATAGGAGACAAACATGTTAGAAATATCTGAGATCACTTATTAATGAGAGTTTCGTGATACAACATCTTTACTATATTGGTTCTGTTTGTTACAGTATTAGCATACTCAGCAACAGATTCGGTACAAATGGCATAAAGATTACAAATAAGCATGCTTTCCTTCCATTTTATTACTAACATAAAGCATGCAAATTGAAGGAATGGAGTGGCTAATGACGTTGGAGGACTTTGGAGAACCAGTAGGCAGACATCTTTGGATATCTCTTAAGATTTTTGAAATCTACATAAACCAGACCAAACCTTGATGTGTACCCAGATTTCCACTCAAAATTATCCAGTAATGACCATGCAAAGTATCCTACAACATTTGCACCATCTTTTATTGCATCTTCCAAACTTTTTATATAGCTCTTATAGTAGTTGATCCTTGTTGTATCATGCAGCCCAGCAGGCAGTGTTACATTTCCAGGATCATCCATTCCTGCCCACATGAAGTTAAGACGAATGAAATAAATTTTACATAGAAGCAGTTCTCCAATTAATTTGGTATGTGCTATGACCGAAACTCAGCATTCAACAAACATTCCTTAGTATTTGATGCCATATAAGATGGATTTGTGCTTACCATTTTCAGATAAAATCATAGTTGGATTTCCATAGTGCTCTTTTATGTATGTGATGGCTTTGTACAAACCCCATGGCACAATGTATAGCCAATTTGAATTTGCCTGCAAACTCATTCATTGTTACTTATGTCAAGAACTGGCCCGCTGAAGAGGACATACCAACCACAAAATAGAGCATTTTAAATTAAAAACAAAAGAACTTAAGGCCCAAATATAGGCTGCAGAGTGATTATGAAAGGCTCTAACAGAGTGAAGCCAACTGGGGTACAGTTAAAACCAAAAGAAACAGGAATCCTGTCTTCTAAGGAATTAGTTTGATCTTAACAATTTGATAGCATAGTTCCATTGCTTTTACTTGAAAGAAAGAATTTATTTATTAGTAGAAATGAGATTTGCATTCTGGAATGCCTGTGAGTAACCCTCTAGATCACAAACAAGGCTAGGAAATAGCCTTTTGGTTATAGATTTCTCATTGCTACTGAGATTATAAGTGGTTCTCCAAATAGGATTGAAAAGTCTGAAGTGGTAATGATAATAAGTTAGGCAGAAAGGTAATTTGTTACATAACAGATGAGTTCAACCCTAAAAAAAATTTGGATCATATATTCAATAGAAAAGCTGTTTCAAAAAGAAGTAAACTACAATTTGGGATTGAACAATGGTGTCCATAAATGAATAAGGAAGGAATCTTACCCTTGGGCCGATTGGCACTCCATTGCGTACATCTGTCATGTTTACATTCAGCAGGCAGTTAAACAGAAATGTAAGAAATGAAAAAAATTATAGCATATAATGTGCAAATAATTTGTCTGAAAATGTAATAAACAAAGTAAGTTTGAGGGATTCTTTAAAATTTGCAAACATAAAAGAAGCTTACATGCAAAACCTGCATTCCAGTCCATCTGGTAGTCTGTTACATTTTGCTTGGGTTGTTTTGGATCATACATGTAATAAGCTGTATATTGATTAACACCTAAGAAGTCAATTGAGCCTTTGGCAATTTTGGATTGCTCTTCTGTAAACTTAGGCAGCCTTGTTCCAACAATTTCCACCATAGAATCAGGGTATTTCCCATATACAATAGGATGAAGAAACCTGAAAAACATGAAAGGATATATGTTATTCTGAATTTCTTACTATTGAGGGTTATAGTGGACTGAAGCAAAAGTCAGTAGAAAATCAAGAAGCCTGAGAAGCCCAAGCTCCAAACACACTAGAACCAGACAGTCCTCCATTGTTTTGAAGACTATTATGTGTTTGCATCTGACAACTCTCAGCCTACAATATTTGGTTATTGAAGCTAAAGAACACCAATGCCTACAGTATGTCACCACTTGATAATTCCATGAGTTAGTCTCTTTAAGTTTTGATCATGAATACAAGCCAACTAGAACAAACATATTTCTTATACAAGTGACAACATAAATAGGAGAACAAAAAGTTACACATACCAGCCAAAACTGAAATCAATTGATCTTTGGGCAGTTTCCATGTCCTCCTTAGAATTTGTAAGGGGATCAAACCACACAAAGTCGAGAAGAATACCAATCTTTCCCTTCTGCGTGGCCTATAGTCAGAGAAGACAGTTCAGTATTAGTGGCCAATTAGTGCTTAACATCATTAACCAATGTCTATATATTGTTTTAGCAGATCTCACCTGATACTTTTCTCTATAAATCTTTACAGCAGCGGCATGTGAGAGCAGCAAATTGTGTGCAACAATATAGGGTTCTGTTGCAGAATTTCCGGCGGAACAGTTTCCAAATGGAGCAGAGCATCTTGCAGGGGGAAATATGCCATTATCATAACCAAGAGCAGCAACAACTCGAGGCTCGTTGAATGTCATCCAATATTTTACCCTGTCACCAAATGTTTTGAAGCAGAATTCTGCAAATTTTGCATATTCTTCACTACACAGCATACGTAAACAGTTGTCACTATCACTAAACAGACAGGAATTCAAGATCGAAAGGTTTGCAAAGAAAATTGAATTATCTACTGTGCCGGCAGCTGATAGATCTGAAAAACACAAATAACTGCGAAGCAACTTACACAACTTTGGAGTTTAACCACCCTTCAAAGGATTTTTCAAGCGCAGCCGGTAAATCATAATGAAAAAGATTTGCATAGGGTGTGATACCTGATTAAAGAAAAAATTTACCAAAAATTCAGCCACAATCCCAATTGTAGGGTGACATCATTTAACTACAGAATTCGGAGGACAAACAACCAAAGCCATTAAAACTTTTGTAGAATGGGAACAAAAAATAAACATGATAAAACATTTGGAAGTACAAATCATAGAACACAAACAGGCCAAAACCACAAGGATGAAAGCAAACAGGACATAATCACAAAAACCCTTCCTAGACCACACTTGGCATATTTACAAAAACACCTGTGTTTCTCAATATAAAAATAGCCAATAACTATGAGAACAATTGTAGACCATAAAATACAGAGATTTGCAGCATTTCTCATTCAGTGTCAATCATATACAGAGCAATGTCAGAAGAACCATTGTCAAGTTCCAACTACAGGGAAAGTCAAATGGCATTCTCAGACAGTTTCTTATTGCCAATGGCATTCCAATATATCAAGTTTAAAATTGCAGTAATAGACATCAGGTAGTATAGGAAGCTCGGCAAATATGAGAGACTACTAAAAGCAAAAAATTGTGTTTTGGAAATACAATGACCATGACAGCTCTTCGCTACATTTGTTACCTCTTTCAAGTAGATAGTTTATGAGCTTATTATAATACGCAACACCCTTGTAGTTGACTCGACCTGTTCCCTCTGCATCATCAGAAGATAAAAAGAGGACCACAAATACCGTGATCAAAATATTTGAATCTCAAAAAATTCTGTTTCTATGATTTAATAAAATGCCACTGTGCCACACTTCTTGAAGAATGCAATGCGGAATCTCCATTAGAGAGTGGAGAAAAAATGGTTGCATTTAACTTGGTTTCTCTAACTATTGCATTCAAAATTTTCAAAAAACTTAGCCATGAAGTCCACTTGTGATGGTGAAATAACCTTTTGGTATGCTTACTTGGAAATATTCTCGACCAGGATATTGAGAAACTGTACGCATCCATGTTCATCTTTACCATGAGTTCTACATCTTCCTGCACACCAAATATTTGCAGTTAAACTTGGAATTTATCGTCAACATTCAGTTTCATTTCAGCAACAAAGGGTCAATAACAATCTGCAAGGTACCAGCCTTCTTCAACTAAGCATCACTGGTTTGTGAGAAGAACTGAACAAAATTAAAACAGCAAATATACCTTGTATTGATGGTACTCGTCCACCGAAACATCTGCCGTAGTATTGTTAGCTATGTTACCTGCAAAAAGTAGTGAAAAGGGCACAAAATGAAGATCAGGAAGGGCATAAAAAGGAAGGAGTAACCAAAAAATTTAAAAAATTACAGTAAATCTTAAGGATCATACCTGGTACACAGACAAAAGTATCCCAAATGCTCGGCCCGCGTCCCTCAGACTTGGCAGCCCCTTCAACCTGGTAAGCCGAAGTTGCAGTTCCAAACACAAAGCCTTTGGGAAAACTGGCCCTGCTCAGCCCCCCGGTATCAATCCCTTGACCTGCCTTCCAAGCCAAGGGCTCGACAATGCAAAAACTCATACAAAGCAAAAAAAAAACCATCATCTTTTCCATCTCCATTTTGCTTCCTCTGCTCATGACTTGAACTCCAGCTTTAAGAGCTTCACTACTCTGAACTTTACTTATATAGAAAAAACCACATTAAGTAGCTTGGTAATATTCCGAGATTCCATCCAATGAGATAAGTTCAAATTGAAGAGGCAAATGGATTTTCGATGTAGACCCAGGTTTCAAATCGCAAGAGATTCACAGTGAATCCATTACAGTTACTCAGACAATTGTAAAAACTTGACCAATACATTCAACTTTTTATTGCTACTTAATCTCTGGATGATGATGCAGGAGCATCATGTGCAAGCAAGAAATAGTAAATAGGTGTTGATGAGATGTAAGGGTGTTGCAAGAATATTCTCCCTTCATTTATTTAATGATCAAATTCAAAATTATATGTAAGTTGTAATAGTAAAAGTGAGAAAAGTCTTGTAGGTGAGTTGTCCATAGTCAATGTGACTTAATAAGAGTTGTTTATGCTAAACAAGGCTTTTTGAGCCATGTCAACAATGGAAATCTGTCATGTACGAGCTGGTAAGGTGTGAGGATGAGATTTATCTCATTTCTCTTTGTTTAGAGTGTTGTTGAGCTTTTATAGGGAGGGTAAAGTCATTCTAGGAGCTAGTATAGGAGGTTGAATTAGTCAATGATCCATTCTTGGATCAAGAATTCCAAGGAGGTGGTGTTGTATAATTGATTGAAGCATGAATGAAGTGTGTGAACAGTTGGTGCAAAAAGATCTCCATTATTTTATGCCAATTGTATGTTTTGCTAGGACTGTGTGTGAGGGTTTCTATAGGACACCGAGCTAAAACCCTACAGTCAGCTAAAACGCATATCTAATTCCTTACTGTCAACTCGAAAAGATGGAGGAGGTTATAACAAGCTCATCAAAATTTATGTTGGCTCTCGAAAGTGAAATTCAAGGTTTTTATAGTAGTTTTTGTGCTCACGGGCCCAAACTAGGGCAAGCTCTAAAAATCTTTTTAACCGGTGAAATCCTCTGCAAATTACAAGATATCTCTGTTCTGATGCGGGGAACAATTCCACAAATATTTAGCCCTTGACCACACGTGTGGGTGAAGTTATTGATGACAGTCTTCGACGGATCTGGAGAGACCATAACAGGGTTGCAAAAGTGTGTTTTTTTTGCCACCTCTTTGATGAAAATTGATACTTCAAGCTCTTAAATTGATGGAGACCACTGTTGAGGGCAATTAGAAGGTGATTACAATAGTTTCAAGTTGAGTTGAATCCATTTCCCCTCTGCTGTTATAAGAAAGTCATTATTTTAGGCCTAGTAGGACTGTCTTGCCCTGTTCTTCTTCATATTTTTGGCAAGAAACCCTAGGTAAAAGTTACTAATGATCTCCAAACCCTTAATGGGTGTCAAGAGTGATTCTTAGAAGTTTAGAATCATGCAAACCAGAGGAGTTATACCGAGAAGAATGGTTAAGAAGACCTAGTAGCTTGTAGGTCAAGGATACAAAGACTAAGTGAAGACAAAGTTAGCCAAAAGCTCTGAGACAGTCGTGGCATCGCCGGAGAACTCGAACCAGTCGAAAAGTTCAGATTATTGGGAAAGACAGTCAGAAGAGTCTCTTACTTTTAAATGCCGCCCTCCTTGTCTGTTTCTGCCCTAAATTTATCAGGCCCGAAAATTTAAAGGCGAAATAGGACGGTTTCCAATAAATATATTCAGTATATCTCAAATTTTGAGTTGGAGACTCGGAATAGGGGAAATAAAAGCAGTTGGCGACCGACAGGATCTTGTTTATAAAAAGATTATATCTAATTTCGAGAATTCTATTCAATGTCGACAAATTGACGTCAATTCCACGAGGTGGGCAATATTCAAAACTCCTTTGCATTATTGGACCTTCATCCTTCTGATTTCATACATACTCTGAGCCGCTAAAAGTCTGTCATTGCAAGGAATCCAGGCAGAGGCTTTGTTTTATCTGTCCACATTTTGTTTTTTCTGTTGGCCAAAAGTTATAAATGAAGGATAAAATTTAAATTATAGCCTTTCTCAGGGTTCTTGCATAGACCGTTTGATCTTGTAGACTCTATTAAAATCTTTACTTTTAAGAAATATGGTTCTAGGTTAGTTTAACAAATAGATAGAAAGGGCCCTTACTCGGTTCCCTCCCTTTTTTTCCTTTTTTCAATGTCTTTTTTCTTGATTTCAAGGTTTATGGTATTTTGTTAAAGATGTGCGCTATCCTTGGGGGGCTCCATTGGAGGCAGCATCATCACCAATAGACCAAGGGTCTTTCGATTTTATGCAATGTTTAAAACATGGGGTGTAAATTCTCGTTGTTTTATGGTTTTGTTTTGTTAGTGTGCACTTGTGGTCGTGGTCTCATCTATTTCATTCTTTATTTTGTACATTAATAGAGTCGTAATAATTTAAGCCCTCTATAAATATCCTAATTCATTTAAGCATTAAAGAATTACGAAAGTTAGAGCATTCAATTGAGTATTCACAAGTATTCACAAGCATTCTAGAGCATCAAACAATTAGTGTCATATTGAAGTTCATGTTAGAGACACTTTGCATTTAATCGGTTTTCCTAGTCAACAAATTATTGAAATAACTTATAGTGTCATTTTTAATATTGTACAAATGTTGAGAGATCTAACAAATATCAAGATAACTTAGTTATTCCATGGCATAAGTTGATCCCAAAAACACATCCTCTTTTTCTTGCATGTTCATATTTTGTTGGCCATTTAGGTTAGGAAGAAGAATTATGTTTCCCATTGATATGAGTGAAAACACAATATTTAGAGGAAGGTGTCTAGGAGACAAAACTTAACGACTGCAATCGCCAAATAAAAATCTAGTTTGGGTTAAAATTACCATGGACGCCATCTTCACGATCTCGACAAAGTGCACTTATTTTCGTCAGCTTTATGGGTCTCTTTGTCTACCCTAAAATCCTAGTTTGCACTCTAAGAATATGAGGATTGTCTCAATCACGTATATGCCAATTTCCTTCCCCCTCTCCCATTCCTCTAATTTGCAATAACTTATTAGGAGTGATTTACTATTTTACATTTGTTTTAGGCCTAATTAATTGTATATATTGTGTTGAGAGTGATATGTTAAAAGATTACCTCTTTGCCTCAATTGGAAATTTTGTTCTTTTTAAGACAATTGGCTAAGAATTGTGATGCAAATATATTTTTTGTTTATTCTATAATCGTAGAACATTCTTTCAATAGATGTGTTAATTTGAAGCATAAGATACAAGATTTTTTCAACAACAATAAAATTCAAGTAAAGGAATAAATAATGTTTTGAATGAATCGGTGGCTCCACAAAATCAACATTTAAAAATATTTACCAACCCTCTTCCAACTCATCATACTCAACCAAGTGATCAGGGAAATGTTTATGGGGTTAGACAAACTTGAAGAGAAACACCAAAGGATTCTCATGATTATACACCCAATGTATAATTACAAGACAAATGGCACCCACTCAAACTGTGGTTGATGATATAGAAATCCCAAGTGAAAGCTCATATAATGGACTCTTATTCATAAAATATTTCATAGGTGAACTTGGACAAGAAGCTAATGGCATTATGATTGACAATGGTTCAAGCATCAATATACATAATTAGAAACTTCATTAATAATCTTAGTCTCTAGAGTAAATATGGCATATACCTCAATAATTATTGTGGGATATGATGGCATTGGTAGAGAACCACTTGGTTGCATTATATTGCATGTTCGAGTGGGTTTGAAGATAATTTTGATTTTATTTCAGGGTAAGTGCATGGAAATGGGCGGCCAAAAAGTAGACACAATTTCGATTTTAAGCTAAACGGAGCGCGTTACGTGAAAGTGCGATCACATTATGAATTATTAGGATTGGTGATTACCAAGCCTAAAAACGTCAGCGCGTTATAACGTGAGCGTGTTATAGTGCACTCACATTTCTATTTGCTATGTGGTATATGTGGATATGGGAGGGATATATTAGTCTCTATACTTTATTATTTCTTATACTTTAAATTTATTTCATTAAATATAAGAAAGTAGGGTCATTGTGCACCTTATGGAACTAGTCTCACGGCTCCATCTGTCTCGGTTTAGAAAATGGTTTTTCATATTCTAACCTGGCCAGTGCATAGGTATTTTTCAGGATTTCAGCAATTAGCCTAAAGCTTTTAGGGTTTAAATTATATGATCGATGTCTATTTTGGGAAAGAATATAGTCAATGTTTAGGTTTTGGGTACTTTTAGAAGTGTTGGAGGCAATTTAGGAAGATTTAAGAAATATTTTCGCATTCAAGGACAATCTACTCAACAACGGGTTTTCTAGGTGCATGGAACAAACACTCTAATGGTAAAATCTGACTTCTCTAGATGATTTTGGGAGCTCCATAAGGAGTTAGGAGGAAAACAAATATGCAATGAAAAGATATGTGAATCCTATACATGATGGTAACATCTATTTTTATCTTAGAATTGAAGGATTCATGAATAATTTCAAAATAATACAACTGCCCCTTTAGGTTCCAGACAAAAATGAACCTAAATTTGCAAGATCTAGAGAGATAGTCACCACATGGTGATAGGTGAATATTTGTAAAATTTGAATAAGTACCTCTCGGAATGGGTACTTTCATAAATAGACTATTGTTTACCATGGGTGAGGATATCATGATGAAAAGGCCAAATTTTGTGAGTTGAAAACACCTTCCTAACACCATTGGTCGTGTTTTTGAGTGACGAAACTTCTAACATAAAAAAGTGGTAAAAATGAGTTACCATTATTTGAAAGCATGTTTCTAAAACATCAAGCGAAGACTTAAGTGTTTAGAAACATTGTTATTGTTAGGTTGTGGAGCATGTTTTCATGTGTGAAAGTGTTGAAGATTGTACACTAAGAGTATTGTACACTTTTCATGTATCCTCGGGCGTAAATTGTTTCTTGCCTCGAAAAAACGCACCCGACATATCGGGAAACGTGTTCTTCTCATATGGGCGAGATTTTTGACCCATAGGTTTTTGGGCTGGTTTTGGCCCATGGTTTTGATACCCACGGTATTGTAAAACTGCTTAAGCAATTGCCTACTTATATGGCTTTATGCATATGGTAGGATATAATGAAAAACATTGCAGATGTGCTTTGAATTTGGTTGTGAATTCTGTAGAGTTTGTTGAGCATAGCTCCAAACAGATCTGGGTATTGTATTGAGAGAGCGGTGGCTTGTAATAAAATCTGAGCAAGTGATTCTTGGTGGACGTAGCCCAAATTGGGTGAACCACGTTAAATACTGTCTCTTTGTGTTGTGTTATTTTATTCTACAATTTTATTTGAGATCTATAATAATTTATGCATATTAGTTTCTACTGTTGCGATTCTGTGAGGGATTATTCTACATATTTTATCACTTATTTCCTAACACATCTAAGTCAGTATTTACTGATCAGATTGGTATACCTGAGCCAATTCCTTTTATGTCAGTTGATGTACCCAGGCCACCCTCAACCTCCAAAACTGCTACTCGGCGGGGTACTAAGGCATATCTCACAAGAGGGCTTAATCTCCATGAATGGGATTCTTCTTATAGGAAAATTTGATTAATATTTTGGAAGGCCCAAGGACAAGTATCAAGGAGCTTATGGAAAAGGGTATGTCTCATGGTTTAGCAGGACATGTTTAATATGTTTATGATGCCCATGAACGTAAAGAATTTGATTTTAGGATGACAAATATGTTAGATCGTATCCCCGCCTTTGCGGAGGATTTTGTAATCATAAATTGACAATGTATTTAATTACAAAAACATCCTTTTTGTGTATGTATACCAAAAATTATGTGAATTTCAAGGGTTGGGGCCCCTATAGAATCCCCATTTTGTTCCTAGTATACACATATATTATTTTCACTTTCTTTGTCAATTTACCTATCATTTCTCTCGAATGAACATACCTCTGGATGGTAGAGTAAGTGTCTTTCCAATAAGATCAATCTTGCATTATTTGGTTACTCGCAACGAGAGTTACAGATGAAAACGATCTATTTCTTATTTTGTGACTTTTCCTTACATTTCTCTCTTCTTCTCGAGTCTTTTGAATGTCTTAAATGTCCCGCAACCTTTTTTCTTATTTGGCGGATCCTTGAGTACCCAACAATTTTTTAAGTCTACGGCATACTAACCTTTGAAACATCTACAGAAGATTGAATCAGTGTACCGCAACATTGTTATATAGCCACACTCTCAATCCTTCACAAAAGGTAGTCCCGCGGTATCAGATCCTTCACCATTCAACCAATTGTACTTAAAGCATCATCTACTTACTTCCTTTTGCTTCGTAGATTCCATCTTTAGCCAAGTTTCAAATCTCCTGCGGGTTTGAAACCTGTGGTACCCTGACTTGCCTTATCTCATGAGACTGAATTGATGATGCAACAACCAATCATGCCTAAATCCCGCTTAAGTCCTGAGTTGATTCATGTTATTCTGGATTGGGAAACAACCCACATAACACTAAGTTCTACACTCCGTGGATGACTAGCTTAGTGTACCGCGACCTTATCATAGCACAATGTCCAGGCCCCTTTTACAAGTTGTTTCAAAATTATGGGAGGGAGCATTTTTTGGACAACACAACTCTTTGGTGTTATTGAATCCATGTGAAGCGGAGTCTCAAAATATTCATTCAAAATGAGTACCTACATATTGTATTGGTGTTCCATCAAAATCCTATGATTTGTGCCCACACTTGTTCATCGGATTCAAAATCATACATTTTCTCCTATAAAAATTATTTGAAGTTACAAATATAATTGATATATAAATTAATAAATCTTGTATAATACATTATTGAAATAAAGCTACAAATTTGCAAGTAACCTCATATATGCTTATTTGTTTCAAATGATGAGTCACCAACTTCCCTTGACTCATTCTAGCTTATGGGGCTTTGTCGTAGATACTTTGGACCCCTATATTAATATCAATATAATATGAAAACCTTTGACTTAATAAATTTGATGAAAACAAAAAAAAATGTATATCGTTGTTTATTCAAATTAGTAGAAGTTCGTTCTATGACCGGTTTGAGCCACTTTTCACATTCTATTTTCCACAAAAATGCACTCATGCTGACAAGTCGACAAGCTAGTTTCGTATTACCCATGCAACTCTCTAACACATTAAACTGGCCATAAATTAATATAAAACATCATTTTAATTTATTTTGTTTTCATACCCATATATTTCGTTTCATCCTCTTAAGCACCTTTGTTGCATTTTTTTCAATGATTCCCACATCATAGTAGGCACTAGCAAACTCTTTTTTAGTAGACACAACCAACAATTTCTCATGTTTAATTGGTTGTAATTTGTATTCCAAGTGGGAATTTTTTAGTAAATAATAATTTATTTTTTGAAGTACCTAAAATAAAATAATAAAATTAAAATAATTCAAAATTTTGGTCGTGCAAATTTGATAACATGCAAAAAATTAATTAATTAAAACAAAATGTAAGTTGACACTTACTTGCCACAAGCATCTTGTAATATTTTCATAACATGGTTCACATATAATGTCACGTGTAAACTCCCTCATTTTTTTTACGTTTACTTGTTTAGTGTTAGACGAGATGATCGGTCCTCCTCAAAATCAGGTGGAGATTTTGTATCCCCCCTCATTACTAAAGGAAACACCTCGTCAACACTTGTGGGGGTGGTCTCCTATCATTTAATTTGACAAGCACTAGAGTTACAAGTTTGTGCATGGAAGACATTGGCATGGAAGACAACGATATGTGATTATATGATAAATTAATATAAGCAACTAAATTCTAAAAATAATTTATGAATATGACTAAAAATAATATAGAAATAAATAATATTTTACCTTCGTTCCTCCCTTGAAGAATGGAATCATGATAGGTCACCTCTGAAATGTCACCACTTCTGAATTATACGCATATACCCCTCTATTTTTGATTTTTCACATTTTTAAACATCTAATATTGGTTCAACATTAAAACCACCCGTATGTGAATGAATGATAATTTGAGTATTGTAGCCAAAGTATTATCTTAAAATTTATAGAATAGTAAAGAATCTATTTATTGTTTACTTGATCCTATTAAGCACTTGCAATCATTAGATCATTTTTATTCAAGCATCCAAGCTAGATCAAACACTAAGGGACACATACCAAATAACAAAGAATTTATATGATATTGGATTTATTTCAATTGTCAAGATTTTTCATGTGTGTATTTATGTTACACACACACACTCACATACACACACACACAGCACATACACCTATATATGTATAAGTATATGTATATGATGTATATGTATATGTATATATGTATACATATAAATGTATGTATATGGATTTAAGATATGTTATATGTAGAATATTATAAATTAAATCCACATTAACCATATGCAAGAAAGATGAATACTTAACTACGCATATAGGGACAAAAGTGATATGGGTTTGTAGACTAGCTGATATGAACCTACAAATGGTTCTTTGATGAGACTATGCCTAGAAACTACTTATGTATTATACCTTATAAATCTATTTGGGAGGCGACATAGTCTAGCTCCATTTTGTACAATTTCAAACCTTTGAATGTTGGAGCTCTATAAATTGCTACTTGTCTATTTGTTTACTTTGAAATGGTTTTCGCTATTTGATACTAAGGTGTGCACACTTTTTATGCCACTTGTAATAAACTAAAATAAATATAAAAATAAAGGATATCACCATCAAACTGCATGAAATGATTAGAAAATAAAATGAGAAATTTGTATTCAAGTGAGGCTATACCTACCCTAGCAGTCAACTCTACTAAACCAATATAGGCCTTACACTACATGAACCCTCTAGTGGGAGCAATCCTCAAGTACTTATCGTAGTGTTGATATAAAAATCTAATCAATTTAAGCCAACTCTCTATGGTCCCATCTTGTCTCTTGACATAAAGAATAATAGGTGTAACTATATACCAAATAAAAATGTACCCAACATACTACTAGAGTGGTGTGATATGCTTCATATGCTATAAGGATCTCCTTTATCCCTTAAGACTTTTGAAATTGTTTAGAGTGACTTGCTCTTACTAATACATAGCTCTAGTACCTTTATGTGTTTGGTAATGGATGAAACTAGAGTCTTGAACCTTATTTAAGTTCTTTAGACTAGTTTAGTGGCTAATATAATGGATGTGTAACTACTTTAATACATTTTTGGAGAGAACTGAATTCTTTATTGTTGATATTTTACAATCATAGGAGCTCTTGAGAATTTTAAGTGAGTTATGATGTACATTTGACTCATATAGGCTTTCCAATGTTATATAGTGCACTAAGGATGACTTAGGGAATATGAAAATATGCACATAAGATATTGAAATTAAGAAAAGAGTATTTATAAGATGGAGAAAAGGAATATAGAGGTTAAACCATAACATGGTATAGTGTAGTCCCACACTATATGATATGTACATGAAATTAATTTAGATAGATCTTAAGTCCAAGAAGATCATGCATGAGGAAAATGTTTTCTTAGGATACTTAATAGTGCAGGAATGAATCAAAAAAGTGTGTAAAGATTAGCAACTTATGAGAGAGAGAGAGAGAGAGAGAGAGAGAGAGGTAGAGAGAGGTAGATAGAAGGTTATATTGAGGTAGCTTACAATGTGACCACTTTTCTTAGTGTATAAATGAATCTAAACTTGTCATTGTTTAAGAATAAATTACTAAATTTGATTGTTTACATTTTCCCCTGATTTAAGAGTGGTATTGATGATTGCATACTTAAATGATAAACATAGGTAATTGTGCACACACTTTTATCTTTCATCAATATTTCTTTTCCTTGTGTTGGTGTTGGAATATTCTATGGTGAAATCTACAATGCATAGTGTAATCAATATTTACAAAAGAAATTGAACCATAACTCAAATGAAAAAAAGTATGTGTAACTTTTAAATATTGAATTTTTGCATAGTAAAGTAAAGATATGGAAAGAAGGGAAGGAATACACATGTTGGATTTGTAGAGGGAGGAGATCTTGTTCTTGTTGTAATTCTAAATTTAATTTTATTTGGAGATGACAAAGGATTGGGTTTGACTAGTCCATATTTTTTTCCAAATTAGGAGAAGATTCAAGCGTGCATGACCCACCAGCACTTAAAAGAGGTACCATATGAAATTAATCCTAAATAACCCTACAAAGAGGGAAGAGAAGTGTACAAAGGATCTACTCAACCTAATATCTTCCCAAATAAAGAGATTGAAGAAGGAAGAACAACCTACAAAGTATCTAGCCACCTTTATATCTTCAAACCTCGTGGACCACACCATTATAGATAGATCTATGCATAATTTATAATAATGTAAAGTAGAAAGGGAATAGATGGCCCGTGTTGCTAGTGTGTTTGAATAATATTAATGTTTTGCCATTGCGAAAAAGTTGAATAATGCAAAGGATAAGAATTCTCATGCTCACATACCATATAATTATAACTTTATCTAAGTGATATAATTAAGTACTCACACCCCTTGTATTTTATTTGGAACTATGTAATCTATATCTGAATATATACTAGAATGTTTTGAATATTTGTAATAATATGAAAATATTACATTTTTGTGAATCTCTCCCATGTGCTCGCACCCCAATTAAATTATTCTATGGAATTTTCACACACACACACACACACACACACAGACATATATATGATGTAAGGTTTTATTAATGTATATTATTTTGATCTAATGAATTAACAATAAATCATACATAACAATAATAATGCATTAATACTTACAAAAATGCTAAAAAATTATACAATAGCTAAAATAAATAAAAATGAGATGAAGACTTAGTTTTTCAAGTCAGAATAAAGAATATCCAAATGTGTAAAGAGGTGTGAAATATCGATCATAAACTAGAATTGTTTGCTTATCAATCTTGGAACTACAAACTGAGCTGGTGCAAAATTGTAGGAATTTTCTATGGTCCAGTCTTGAAAGTGTATGGTCCTCACTATAAGTATATGGTGATAGACCCTTAATTAGTTAGAATCTATAACTTCCTATTTTTTCACTTATTTAGATTTAAAATTCGACTTTGTCACTCTTGTCCTCTCAAACTCATGATTAACTATCATCACCTACAATAAAGTAGAACTCCTACAAACTTAAAACACCTTTCATCAAATAACTAGATTACTAAAAGGATCAATCATGTGTGTGGTGATACAAAAAAACACTTGTTGTTCAACCCAACTGATCTAATCTAAGTGTTTCGCTACATTCCCTCATGTGGGATCAAGTATCATGTAGTTCTCATAGGTTTTTGTGTAAGTATGAGTGTGATCTAATCCTACCCCCTTCAATGAACATTTTTAGGAATGCACCAAAAACACTTATAGAAAAGGTAGAGAATATAGTTGAAGCAAGGTTCATTGAGATAGTGAACCATAAATAATGGCTATTATGACTATGGAAAATATGGAAAATATCAATTAAAATGGTTGCATATGTAAAGGTGAATCTTACCTAATTCTTTTAATTTCAAAAAATATTTTGGTGAATTTCAATTGCCCTCTTTAGGTTATATTTCATTTGTATATATCTATTGATGGTATGAAATGGTGCATTATATAAATTTTTTAATTAACCAAAAAAAATTATTAAGTGATGAAATTTGGACCCATTTTCCCCAATCCTTCCCAGGATTATACCTTGATTGTTGATCCATTGACCATGTGTCATCATTTAATGCTTTTTCGGGAAAACCCATCATCTCTCAAGCCTTCCTCACAAATCCTATCAAAATTATATCACATTCATTGATCTCTTGTAACGTGCCAACATCCTATCTTATTTTGGCTCGGGAGTCTCCTACCTTACTCTTTCTTTACTTTGAAACTTTTCAACATGCTACGCCCTTAACCTACTGCTTGTATTAGGATATGAGTAGCCGACTTGTGGCTTACCATATCATTTATACTTTCTCATGCTTAATGGGTCGGCCTTGGTGGTGACCATAACATATGAATAGCATATATAGGGGATTATAGGTAGTATTTCATTATCATTTGAGCATTTGAGTCTTATTATATGGTTAGGAGGTTGCTCCCTCGAAGTGATGAAGCTATTATAATTGCATATTGAGATTATTATTCTGAAATATTGTGTTATTTGGTGTTATACTATTTCTCATAATCTGAATTATACAAGTAATTTCATTACAAGTGGTATCAGAGCTGCGATCTGGGCCAAAATTAGGGCAAAAACCCTATTTTTTTTTGTTTCTGCCATATATTGTGAAGAATAGTGAATTTATGGGAGATATTTTTACCATAGTTGAAAAACACTTCAAGTAAGGTTCCCTAAAAAATTTAGACTTTTTAAATTTATTTTGCAGAAGTTATTACAAATTTAAGGTTTTTCATAAAATCACGCCCTAGGGTGCAAATTGTTGAATTGTTTGAATTTCTTTACATTTTCGAAAATATCTCAAAAAACTAGTATTAGTATCTTCTCTATTTTTTTTCCTGTTTAGCCGAATTTTTATCTAAACCCTAAACCCTAAAGTTTGACATCATGGCGAGGCCTTCCACAAGAGCAAAAAAGAATCCGGTTACTCTGGGTAAAACCCCAGATAAAGATGGGGTATTGATTGAAGATATGGAGTCAAAGGGGGTAAATATAGATTCCTCATAACTAGGGTCTACCTTAGTTGATCATAAAGTGAGCCAACTTGAGTATGAGCTGCGAAATGTAGAATCTGAGATGGCCTCTAAAGGAGACATAGACCAAATCAATCATCGGTTGGATGATATCATGCAACATGTAAAGGGTAAACAATATGGCCCAAATCTAGCCCATATCAACCAAGGAGGATCTTCAATTAAAAATCATGGACATAATATCCATTTTGGATCACTTTTCCAGCCCAATCAGAATCCAACTTATTCGCAACCACGGAACATGATGTCGAAAGTCGATATGCGCAAATTTGATGGTAAGGATCCCCTGAATTGGATAAATCAAATGGATAACTTCTTTGAGTTACATCAAACACCATCATGACAAAAGGTAACATTGGCATCCCTGTATCTTGAACCAGACCAATTCGTTTGGTATCGATGGTTATGTGCTCAGAGGCAGAAGAATGGTCTCGATGTCACTTGGATAGTTTTCAATGAGGAGTTGCAATTTCACAGTGTCTCAAAGAACTACTTTAGTCAATTAGAAAAGTTTCGAAAAATAGGATCAGTCAAAGATTATGTGCATCAATTCCAGAACTTATCCTTAAGGGTGGAGAATATTCTAGAAGAGAATATGAATGACTTGTTTCTTGGGGGTCTTAATGACCACATCGAGCATGAGGTATGAATGTTTAATCCACTCAAGATTTTTGATTCTATTATCATGACACGTCGAGTAGAGGAAAAAATTCTTTGTAGTAGGAGGCCGAATTTCCTTAACACCAGAGACCGTAGTATCTCTTCCCCTTCATTTACTAGGCCAATTAGACTAACTCCTCAACAAATGGAAGAAAAGAGAGAAAAATGATTATGTTTTAACTGTGATAACAAATATGGACCGCGACACAAATGTGCTGAGAAGAAGTTGTTCTATATTGACGGAGGTAATGAGGATGGTGAGGAAGCTGAAAAGATAGGAGAGGCTGAGGAACCAGTAGAAGATGAAGTAGAGGATCACCAACCTATAATTTATTGCCGTGCATTGTCATGTATTAGTACTCCTCATACACTCAAGGTTTTTGGCTATCTCAAAAAATAGAAGGTGACGGTGTTGATTGACTCAGGGAGTACTCATAACTTCATAAATAGTAAGTTAGCTACCCGCCTCAATTGTTTTATTTACCCAGCTCCAGAAATACAAGTTATGATTGCAGATGGTGGGACAATCAAGTGCACAGGAAAGTGTCATAGTATCAAGATTTCCATCCACCTTCTCTCACTTCCTCCTTGAGGGTGCAAACTAAGGTTAGAGATGTTGAGGAACACATTCAACATCAATAATATGTTTTGGCTAGTTTGAAGAAGAATTTAGCATGAGCACAAAATAGGATGAAACAAGTAGATCAACACCGTAGTGAAAGACATTCTGAAATTGGTGATTGGGTTTTTGTACGTCTCTAGCCTTACAAACAGATGTTCCTAAAGCAACAGAAAAAGGACAACAAACTTGTTCCTAAATATTATGGCCCTTATCAGGTTCTACAAAAAATTGGCAGTGTTGCTTATAAACTAGAGTTGCCTCCATCTTCACACATACTCCCAGTATTCCATGTTTCATGCCTGAAGCAGGTTATTGGAAAAAAATTTGAAGCCCAAAAAGAGTTACCAGAACTTAACGAGGAAGGAAGAATCATTTTGGAGCCAAAGAAGATTCTGCAAACACGTATTAAGAGGCTGAGAACTAGAGACATTAAGGAATATTTGATCAAGTGGAAGAATCTGAGCATAGAAGATGCAACCTGGGAGGATGAAGGTTTTCTGCAGCAACATCTAGGATTATTGAACGTTGAGGACAACGTTGGTTTGAAGGGGAAGGGCATGATATGCCCTTAACATATTGCTTGTATTAGGATATGAGTAGCCGACTTATGGCTTACCATATCATTTATACTTTCTCATGTTTAATGGGTCGGCTTTGGTGATGGCCATAACATATAAATAGTATATATAGGGGATTATAGGTAGTATTTCATTATCATTTGAGCATTTGAGTCTTATTATATGGTTTGGAGGTTGCCCCCTCGAAGTGGTGAAGCTGTTATAATTACATATTGCGATCATTATTCTAAAATATTGTGTTATTTGGTGTTCTAATTTTTCTCATAATCTGAATTATACAAGTAATTTCATTACACAACACTTTTCCAAAAGGTGTCATGCGAAGCCTTTCCTCTAATATAGTAAGTGAGATTTTTTCAATATATACACATATACTTTTCACTCCTTTGAAAATGTGGGATGATTCCCAAAGGAAAAATTACAAAGGCCTCCATTGTCAAGCTCCAAATGACTGTTAGTTGAACAAATTAAAACCAAGATGCAAACAATACATTTTATGGCTTAAATGGTCTCAGAAATTCCTTAATTAAAGCATATCACACAAAATAGAATCCATATTCTAATTTTAAGCTTAGATGATCCTTTAATTGAATAGATGGTTACTTGAATTGGTGCCTTTAATATATTTGATCATATCAACACATACACATACATATAAATGCATACATAATTATATATAAGTGGTGAATTTAATCAAATTTCAAATTTTCCCTCTAAAATGTTGGCAATTGTGATCCAAGGTCCCACAGAATTCATGGCGATCCAGACATGTTCTAAAATGTTGGCATGTTGATTTAAAGGTGATCTATTAAAAAAATTGATATTATAATTCATTTGGATATGCAAGAGGGAAATAGAAACATTTGTATTAATTTTTATGAATTGTGGGCATGCATATGGTGTCCAAATAGTCAAATGGGACTTTCAAAATCTCTAGAAATAGCCAAATTATGAATATGGGCCACTAAAAATTTCCATGTGTTGTTTATTTATTTTTTTGTGTTTTTTATAGGGTTTCCTATTTTTTATAGGGTTTGTTGTTTGTTTTGATAGTATGTTTAGTTAGGGTTGGCTATTTTTGGGCTACAATTTGCTCGTTTTTCGGTTTGTTGATTTTTTACTAAACATTGCTATATTTTTTACTACATTTTTTGTTAGGGTTTATTGTATACTGGCTTAGGATTTATTGTATTTTGGGCTAAGGGTTGTTGTTTTTGTTACTTTTTAATCTATGATTTTTTCTTTTTCTATAAAATTTGGTATTTTTCAAAAATATGCAAAAATGCAATAAAATCAATGTACATAGCTCTCCTCTTGTGTCCTTACAATATTTCTCATGTTTTTCCTCCTCTTTAAAGGTTTTGTGTAGTTGTTTTCTCATACCCTTCTTCTTCCATGTTATTCTTCTTTCACACATAATTTCTTTCTTCTTTTCTTTCCTCCTTTTCTTATTTTCCCTCCTCTACATTTAAGTTCTAATATAGTTATGGAACTATCTTTTTTTAGACATTTTGGCATAGCACAAGGACCAAATAATAATGAAAGGGTGTGAATGGGACTAACCTTTTTTATTTTTTAAGTTAGGGATTATTGTGGCATAAATGTGGCGCAAAATTGATGCTAATAACATCACCTATGCGCCAAAATTTTGCGTCGAAGATGAAAAAGGAATAAAACACAAATCGATGTGAATTCGACACAAATTCTATTATTTTTTACACACTATGCAGTAGTGTACGCCATCCAACTAACATAATTCATTTCCCTTATTTCCCCTATTTTTGATCCCTTATGTTTGGGAAATGAACTACATGTTATTAGAGTGCATGCTCCTAGCGGGTTGTCACAGGATCATTCTGTCCTTTGGTTTGTGTGACGCTTATTCAATATTTTTTACGTTTTTTAGTCTAGGAGATCAAGGATTCTACCAACAAGGTTCTAATATGAATTTCAATTGTCTATAAATACATAAGCACCCTTGTGTATTTAGGGATGATAGATCTATCTAGGAAAAAAAATATTATTAGTTCTTTCCTGTATAAGAAGCAATTCAGAATATTAATTTTATCGTAGTCAACAATAGAATTTGTTTATTTTTCTTCAATTTTTAATAGTTTTAAAGTTCCAATGTTTTGAAAATATTTTTAAACAACATGTTGAAAATCATAAATCACTTTGTTTATACTACTACAAAAGGTGCAAGTAGTGTCATTTTTCTGCTCAATTGCACATTAGAAATTGACTGTTTTGTGTGTTTTTTGTCGTGTTTCTTTGATGAAATCGCATCGTGAAATATAGCACAAAAGTAACACAAAGTAGATGTGACTAGACATTTTTAATTGTGTCACATTAGTGCCACGTTTGCACTACCCTTTAACAACAAGAATACCACAACATCATCACTAAGGAGGTGGCGTAAATGTGACACAATAATTGTTCCATAAATTTGAAAATATATGATATAATTAGTTGTAATCATATATGTTGTAATTATGAATAATTAAACTATATATTTTTATTATTATTTACATATATTAATACTTCTATGTTAAGATATTATTTTCATTATATTGTATACATTATCTTATATTGCGTATATATATATATATATATTGATGTACATTGATTTTTTTTAAATATCTAAAATATTAATAATAGTAAAATATATTGTTTCAATTCAAAATGTGTTTTACAATAATATATAACAATGTAATTTTGAGGGAGGACTACAAGGTCCCTTTCAAATTACAAAACAATTAGATATAGAAATACATCCTAAATATCCTAGTGATCGGTCTCGTCCTCCTCCCCCTAATTCTCACAATATTCTTGATCATTATCTTGATTTGCCTCCTCTTCCTCCTCCTCGTCCTTCTCATCATCTTCTCTGTCCTCCCATTTTTTACCCTTACAAAACATAATAATAATAATATTTAAAATTGTTTCATTTTAATTTATAATTTACGTGTACAACAAATTAAATACTACACGTCTTACTAGCACAATTTGATTATCTCGGACGTGATGATTAAAGGATTTTGTGTTGCATAGCAAGTATTTTAATACCACACACTGTAATGTCCCCAAAAGGAAACCTTTTTGACCCCAAATGGAATTTAGGAAAACCCCAACTCCAAAATGCATATTATGTGGCAAAATATAATATGCAGATCTAAATTTAATCTGAAAAATGCAACTAGGGCATGGAATAAAACACATAAAAATCAGCATTTACATTCAACTATTTCCACTCAAATCTGATCCAATATATTTGCAAAGCCAAAATATGAATTTAAACCTATATTTTAGAGGCACAATGGGCTGAAATAATTCTGGAAAATTTGTCGACTAGTTGCCCTTAAAAATAAGTAAAAATGATATCTCTTGTACCTCAATTTTTTTGAAAAATCAGCTCATTTCATTTATAAAAATCAGAGCTATGATCCACACTTCAAATCAGATTGGAAATACCTTGGAATACAACAGATATGCACAAGAAGTGGGTCGCTCCACATGAAATAAATAAGAAGAACGCAGTTGCAATCTTCTCTTCTAACTTTTGGACAAAAATATGCAATTCTCTGTTTTTCAACTACTAGAAATACTCAGAAAATTACTATAAATTTGTTGAAGAACAATGGAAACCCCAATGGTGGAAAATCCCCTTGAAATCTTGGAGGGTTTTTCGTCCTCGAGAGAATATTTCTAAAGGGTCTCGTCTTTAGAAATTTCTTTGACAAAACATGAAAGCTTCAGAAAAAAATCAGCAATGAGAGAAATATTCAAGTGTGTTAGACTAAGGCAAGTCCTTTTGCCTATATAGCCTTGTGACGCAAATAGCCACCCTCCAATGACCAATCAGATTTTTCTCATATTAAATATTTTTTTCCACCTACCTTTCCTTTCTAGGAAAGTCGCATTTTTTCTTTGGTAATTTATTGTTTCTAAATGTTTTTTGCCTTTTTTCCCATTTTGTTTTGCTTCCTAGTGCAAGTAGCACTTTCCTAGAATAAATCATTTTGGCCCAAATGCTTTTCTCTTAATGTTGCCTTTTTCTATTTTTAAGATACTAATAATTTATTATAAGTGCATATATTGTTTTATTTTATTTTATTTTTATTTTGCACTTTATAATAAATTTTTATGAATTAGGTCATCCTTACTTTCATTCCTTAGCCGCCACATAGATAAAATAGGCTAAAGGTGTTAGGAAAATCCTATGTTAGTGCTCACATTAATGTTTGTGGTGAGCAATCTATTAGTATGAGAGTGGATGACTGATCTAATATTTTTTGGTCTTGTTCATCGTTTTCAGAACCAAGCAATAAAGACCATGTGCTCAAGCTCACATTCAATAGACCATTTGTTTCTTGATTAGCAAATGATCTGTGTAGAATCTACACGAATGATTCTGCTGTCAATTGTTTTTTTTTTTCAGTTCTTTTTTATAGTTTGTTTGTGTTTAGTTTGTGTGTGTGAAGCACTTTGGAATAACAAAAGTAGATTTGTTTGATTACACTTTGGAAGGTCTTAAAGATCCAAGATCTACATCCCATCTAAAGAAATGTATGTGTTGTAGGAAGAGCATTGGCTTTGGTCGTTTCACATCTCCCATTGACTTAATGTGTTTTCCATTTACTATCAGCACCATTGATTGGCTTTGCCACGAAATTGACTACTGCATGCATTAGATCCTCTTGCGTGAGATTTTTGCATATAAAGAGCAAAGTTTCACCGATCTACATCTCAGTCTATATGCCTCTAGATAAGCTTCGATGCACCAAGGGTTCTGAGATTTTATTTTTGCATTAGTGGTAGTAATAGCAATCCTCATCAAATCTCCTTTGTTTGGCATTTGTTGGCTTATCTAGGAAAATTCAAGATATTAAACCTCTGGATCTCCTTTTCTGGGTTGATTTTAATTGGCTCCTTCCGGCCCGTGACAATGAAAATCGGCCTTGACACTTCGGATCTGAACTCGAGTTGGGTTATAAACCCGAGCTCTAAGTGGCCGAGCATTTGCAATTTGTACGCAACAACCTTCATAGACCTGCAAAAGAATAGAAAGCGGTTTTCTCAACTGGGGCATGCTCTCTTTCTCTAGACCCATGCTCAGCGAGCTCGGCTTCCTCTCAGCGCTGCTTCAATGGCAGATAAAGCAAACTGACCTCATCCTCCTGCTCAGGAACACATAGCTTTAATTATTAATAACTCACTTTATGCTGCAAACCATATTTACGCTGATAAAAAACTTAGCCAAGTATAGATCAATGGATGGCAAGATGGTTGTAGGTTGCATGGATGATCATGACAATATTACGAGCTGCCGATCTAGCATAATTATATTATAGATGAGTTGATTTGTAATCAAGAGTGTTGCACATGACTCATTTATGCTTCTTATTAATATTAGATATGACGTGTTTCACTTACGGCGACATTTGGTGTAAATGTAGCTCTGTACATAAGATACATAATAAAAAAATGTAGAGGAGTCATATCCAGAAGCTGAAAACATGAAATCTCTGATAACAAACCTTACATGCAAGTCTAACAACACGGGAACATGGGTTTCCTCTATCTTTCTTGGCATGGACAAGCAAGCAACATACAACAACTAGATTCATGTATATGTGGGTGACCAAAACAACTTCTCATATCAAAAAAACAAGAAAACACGATTTAATATAGTAGTACCTACAATATTAAGTGTTTCCTACCTTAGGAATCCAACTCAAAGCATCCTGACGAATAGATGGGTCTAGAGTTTGAGTCCGGAATTTAAGTAGGAAACCCTCCTAAGGCATATGATCACATTGTCTCTCAACAGGCGCTTATAAGGATTCGTCATCCTCCACGGCATTCTTCACGAAGAAGTAGCCTTATTGGATGAAGGGAATGCCCACCACATGAGGCTTATCCTTATCTATCCTCTCAACCTCGTCGTCGTCGTTATTTGGTGCCATCTTTGATTGACCAGTTCCCAAGGTTTCTAACACTAGAGCATTGATGTTGTAAGTAAAATAAAAAGATTCAATCACATTAATAAAGACAATTTTTCTTGATCAAACCCCACCAAGCTCAGAATATTTACAGAGCTTCAAGAAAAATGCTACGCCCAGTACTATTGTGTCGAAGTTGTCGATCCCTACAATGGCAAACTTATCCATTGAAACATTGTTCATATGGCACGGAAATGTAAATTGGAATTTTCTATAGATTAGCATGTCGTAAATTTCTTATGTGGCGTCCCACCCTGTGAAACTGCCCTTTTCGTGCCCCGACTTCATCGAAATTGGGTGAAACATTTTTTAGATTCATGAGAAACGTAGAATGTTGCTTCTATAGACTTTTGTGTCATTACATTTCCATGTGCCTTTTCCAACATGTAAATTTTTATAACCTATATTTTAGGCATGTGAATTTGTAAGTATGGATAGATGTATTTGCGGGGAAGGCATTTCCAAACTATACTGAGGTTGAGGTTTTTGACTCTAACACATGTCATCACAATAAAGGGTAGAGATACATTCAATACTAACAGATGGTTCATATTTGTAGACTGAGATAAGCCATAATCATAAGGGTTGATTTTGACAATCATTTAGATGTTTTTTGTAATTTTAATCGTAAAATACCTGTGCACATTTGAAATAATCATCACATATGACTTATAAATTTAAAATACAACCATCATTTTTAATATAAATATATCCATAAATTTTATTTGCGTACATAAATAGATATTAAAAATAATTAAATAAATATAAAATAGTTAATATTAATAACATAATTTTATATTTTTGAAAGACAATATTGAAAAACTACCAACACCCACAAACTTCTTTGAGTGGCAGAGGTGGACCTCAAATTTTACCCTTACAACACACAAGCATTATAGTCCAGTCAACTTGGCTTGGTCGACTTGAATGATGATGTGTGGTTGGTGTCTATAACAGATACTCGTGGATGCATGGCGGATATACATAGATCTATATGTCATTGGGGCATCATGGATACGTTTCGTCACATCAAAAATTGGCATGCAAATGTGACTGTCTTATGGATTTAATGAGGGGCCAAAACGTTTTTAATTTTTATAATGTTAGAGCCTTGATTTATGACACTTGTATCCTATTCCAAATTAGAATAAGGTGGATGAGGGTAGTGATTTTGAAACATTGCAAACATCATAGGGATTTGGCTTATTTGGACATTTATGTGCGTATGAAAGTGTAAATGTTGGATAAAATTTTCCTTTTGTTGATATGTCCATCCACTGGAGGGGACTGATGTTCCCTTGTTTTCCTTACATCACATGCTTTTATACAATTAATCGAACTCAATACAATCCTCAACCAATATCCATGCATTCTAACTATTGATATTTGTTGGCTCATCGACAGATTATAATCTTCAAACTAATCAAATGAATTATAATCTTCAAAACAATCAACCAAATGATATTCTTCAATTTGAAACGCTCCCTTTTTAAAACCAATTTAACCATCATTCAATTGATAACCTTGAAGTTGTAAAATAATAAATTCAAAAAAATACAAATATGTTCGGTAGATAATTTATCTCTTATGTCCATCTTTTGGGTGTGCTCAAGTTTCGATGAGCGTTCTCACATTGCCTTCCTCTTTGTAATTGCTCCAACTTAAAATTTAAAAGGGTCCCTAAAAATTTCTATCGGAAGCTTTATTTACAAAAAATTGTTTGCTTAAAGATTCCTTTTACACCACTCCTTACATTATGCTATATCTTGGGAAACAATTTCTACAATATCTTACATAACATGAATTTTCTCCTTTTTGAACTATAGTCGTTATCTTCAAGTGACTATTCAAGGGTATTCTTAGTGCAGAATCACAGCAACCCCGAATTGCCCAGGTGTGAAGTGGGGCATCCAGTGTAATTGCACAACATGGGACCATCTCTCAAGTTGTGGGACATTGCAAAACTTGAGATGGACCTCCGGAGAAAGCCGGTTATTGCTTCCTAATCTACCTGCCACAAGCTACTCCAGTGCAGGAAGAATCTAACTAACCTAATCTAACCATTCCAAGGGGACGAGAAGAAAGAGGGAGAGGGTGAAAGAGCCTACACTAAGTAGTGATACACCAGAAAAGGAAGTGGATGATCACAGACCTGACTGCTTGAAGCGGAGAGAGGTGAGCAGAGGAGAGGGTGGACTGAATGCACCACAGTCCAAAGAAATATTTCACACAAAACACCACTTCAAAACCCATTAAACACATCTCCCATGACCTGCAACAAACATCAGAATATGTACAGTATATTGTGCAATGACAAGAGGTAAGAAGAGACAAAAAAATAGGCCAAGGATGGACAGATGCATCACAAAATAGATTTTATTGCTCCAAAATGTTACACGGTACATCGTCATTGGGAAAGAGGCAAGAAACACCATTACAGAGCCATGGGAGGAGGCTTAGACTCCACATTCTACCCTAAGGAAGAAAGAGAGGGGGGGGGGGGGGGTAGAAGAGAAAACAATGACCAGCCTTCGAATATACCCCTCCTTTACAATATATAGGAAGAATACGAGAGAGAGGAGGGAAAATTTTGAATCCTACTCAGCCACCTTCGCAATGCATTAAATCCTGCGCTGAAATCTCAACCACCGCCCCTTAATGCCCATTCTAAATCTTCCCACAATCTATGAAGTCTACCTCGATCACTTGTTCGGTGCATTGAAGGAGGAAGAATGGCGGATCAAATCAAATCTGATCTGGTTGTTGGAGCAACGGATTCTGTATTAATGGCATGGGAGACATTTTCTTATTTTTCACCCACTAGAGCCTACTAAATATAATATTTTATGTTTCCATGCCGTAGAGAGTGTCGAGACATTTCCAAAAAGTCTTCTCGCGCCCAAATCTGAGTTTCCAGTCAAAAGATATGGCTATTTGAATATTCAGGTCGCATGCACACAATATTTAAATAGTCTATCTGTACCGAGTCCACGTGGCAACCTCGTACTTCTTGGATATTCAGCCCCTACCTTGCACTCCTGAAATTTTGTCAGATTGACAGATGGTGGCTTCCACATGCTCCACGGTGTCCCTTTGCATTTTTTCTGAGTCCTTTTCTTGGCGGAGCCAAAAGTGTGACCCTAGACACGTGGCGGTTTGGTGCTCGTTTGAAAACAGCCCCTAGATTTTATCTTTTAAGTTGCGTAGTCAAAGCACGTGGAGGCCTCCACTTGCTTTTGGACTTTTTAATGGCTAGTTGCACCTCTTCGGACTTTAGGAAACATCACAAGTTGGCGCTCGTTTGGAAACTCGTCCCAAATTTTACTTTTTTTAAAGAGTGCCATGTTGACACCTGGCTCCTTCCACAGGCCTACTTCTTCTTTGACTATTCAACCCCGAATCTGTCCCTTTTTGGACTCTGGGACACATGGAAGGCCCGTGCTCATTTGAAAACCCATTCAGGCTTTTACCTTTAAAGGAGTGTCGTTAAGACATGTGGCGCCTTCCACCTGCACTCTATACTTAGTCATTTTGGGCCCATTCTCCTTTTTGACCTCTATTGACCATTGGCTACGTGGAGGGTTGGCGCATGTTTGAGTCTGCCCTTTTGGAATTAACCTTTAGAGGTGCGTCGTTTGGACACTTGGCAGCTTCTGCTATCTCCTCCATACTTAGAAAATTTTGAGGCTCATTCTGAATCATTTACAAAGCCCGAAAAACTTTGAACCTTCACCATTTATTTTCCTTTGAGCTTTTGGTTTCTTCCTTCTGTTTACTCTTTCCCTGACCCTGTTACTCCATTGTAGAGCCTACCTGTAACTTGTCTATTGGATTTGAAGCACGAGCTTGAACGACGGAACCATTTTCTTAAATTTCTTCTTACACGGGGTCGTTTGATCTTTCATAGGCCTTACCACTCCATTGTAGAGTCCATTTGTTACCTGATTATAGGATTTGAATGTGATTTCTCTGGTTTATTCTATGTGGGTCATGGTTGATCCAATTTTACCCGAGGGAAAAATTGGGATAATTATTTGGCAACTCACCGGGGTATCTGCCTGCTAGATGGAGGGACCAGCAGCCTTGAAGCATCCATTAGGCATGGAGTCAAGAATAATAGCCTGATACTGATCCTTTTGCTTTAAAAATCTGATCCCCGAGCCACTGCGAACCCGACTACTTGCTCTTAGTGACCCTGAACCTACCCGCTCGTCCCCACTCTCAATTTTCATAAGAAATCTTAAAACAAGGCTTATAAGAGTAGAAAATTGTTTTGACCCAGGGCTTTCATCTGTCCTTGAATGGACTGTTTCGAAGATGGCTTTAGTTACTCTGCATTTGTTTATTTTGAAATTTGCAACTGTTATAGGAAACTATGAGTGTTCTATCGTGAATAGTGAAGGTCTTGGCCTCAATAGCTCTGGAGCAATACGAACAAAACTTATGTACAAAAACAAAATCATACATGCCTCAAATGAGACATATAGAGTGTGCACAGGCACTTCTTCTGCTGGAAACAAAGTCTACTCCTACTCCTAAACTAACCAGAGAGAAAAAGGGGCTAAACAAATCCTGCTACATGCAGGGAGAAGTAGCTTCCCTTTCTCAAGAGGGGCAGCTATGCAAATGATTTGACATTGAATATGGCTGCTTGTAAGAGTGAAAAACTGACTATAAGCCGGTCCTCCACCCAAATAATCAAGGTATCTACATCAACCAAAAATACCTCCTCAAGCTTATTGGCATTGGACTCCTGGAGGTGTTGATGATGACCCTTGGTACTTTGATGCTCGTTCTCAAGCCTTGAAGTAGGCTTGACTGGTTTTGGCTTCTCTCCTGGCTCTAATGAAGCCAAGTACCTGATCGGGAATGGTCTGATCCTTTGAATGTGCCCTTTGCTCTGAAATTTAACTCCAAAAATGTAGTCTTTTGTGGACCTTCTTAGATGGATGGTGTGAGAGAGATGATGACATCTTCTTTCCTTTTCTATTCTTTCTCTTGTGAAGAACATGGAAGGCTCATATCTTCTAACCTTGGTTCCAGAGGACTGTTATGAAGTGTAAGTTGTTGTCCTTGAACGCTCTCCTTCGTGGCAGCAGGCTCATATGCTTGGAATATGGATGGAGGAGGATAAAATGATGTAATCTCCATGGGCTCTTCTCCATCAAAGCAGTCCTCCAAGTTAGACGGATAATCTATCTCCTTGCTGTCATGTTGCATGTGCTTGACCTCCTCCATGGTGTCCTCCTAATCTACAACTAACTCACCATGGTTTCCCTCTTCCTCAAACATGAAGTTTGAAATTTCAAACTCTTCTTAAACATCAGATCTTGAAGGGATGAAGTGGGAGGAAGAACTGGTGGTTCTTCTATGGCCTGCTCCGCACTTGGGGCCTCTGAAACTGTATGATCCTTCCCCATCATGGGTTCATCAATCAAATCAGGCCCTTGAAATGAAAGTGAAAAATCTTCAATGATGCCTTCTTCATTGAGTGGCTTCAAATCTGATTTGATCTCTCCCAGTTGATCCTATTTAATGGGACTTGGAGCTGATTGTTCCTCCTCTTTAACTGGTTGTGTAGCTTGGATCAAATCAGCATCCTCTTCAGACAAAGTGCCATCATGGACACTACATTCGGAGCAAACAGATTGTTGATCTTCTTGTTGTTGTTTTTGTTCTTCTTCTGCTGCAAACTCGGCCTCAGCCACCACTGGTTTTTCAACCCTGACCTCCTCTATTGGCTTGACCATCAAGGGGATCTTTGTAAACACAAATTTAGCATCCCAACTCTTCAGATTGTCTATCATTTCTTCTCTGTTGGGCTCCACTTCTTGTTGTTTTCCTTGACTGGATTCTTGAATCTCTTCCCAACATGGACTTGGGAAATCAAGAGGAGTGACAGGTTGGGGTTCAACCAAATTTGCAATTGTTTGTGGTGGGGAGGGAGGTGGAACTTCTTGTTTCTTTAGAGGGAATGACTTCTTGTGAAAGAAAAGGGGAGAAGAATTGAAATGGGGTGGAAGATCAGGAGATGGAGAAATGAAATCAAAACTTGGGGAAGAAATTGAGGGGCTTGACTCTTGATCATGTTGAAATGGTACAATTTGAGAAAGATAAAATGAAGGAGAGGGATCTGGTGATTGACTTACCCATTGACAAGGTTGTCTCGTACTTTTCTCATAAGCCTCAATTTCCTCAATCCACTATGTAAGTTGAGGCAACACTTCAACCATGAAGTCAAGCTTCTCCTGAGGGTTGTAATGTCTTGGAAAAGGGCCTCCCCATAGAAAAGGTGCTCTACAACAAATCTTGAATGCCTTCATTTGTGCTATGGCCCTTGACTAAACCATCTCAACCTCCATTTTTTGAATCTTCTCCAACAAACTAGCATTCTCCACATAGTTGTCACCATTGTATGTGCCCCCTTATTCTTGATAAACTCTATGGCAAAACTGACTTTGACCCTACTCATATGGGTAAGCATAATGGTCTTGGATCTTATTATAATGCTGATTTGGAGGAGTTGGGAAATGCATTGGAGGTGAACTGCATTGCTGCTATAAGTGTGAGTTCCAAGAAGGAAATGAAGCCATGATTGCAAAACTTCATGGAATGGGAGAAAATGAAAGAGATGGAAGAAGAAAATGGATGAAAATGGGTGGAAATGGATGGAAAAGGTCTACAACTTTAGAGATAGGATTGTTGACCAGATAGAGTCACTAGATGTGCTTGCATGTCCCTCAAAAGGCTGAATCTCAACAGGAAAACACCAACCTGTTAAGATGAAGTGGTAAGGTGCTTCAGACTTGTCCCACCAGGCATGCCAAAATTGTTAGTGCAGAATCACGGCACCCTCGAATGGCCCGGGGTGTGAAGTGGCGCATCCGTTGTGATTGCACAACATGAGACCATCTCTCAAGCTATGGGAAATTGTAAAACTTGAGATGGACCTCCAGAGAATTCTAATTCTTACTTCCTAATCTACCTACCACAAGATACTCCAATGCAGGCAGAATCTAACAAACCTAATATAATCGTTCCAAGGGGACGGGGAGAAAGAGGGAGAGGGTGAAAGAGCCTATACTAAGTGGTGATACACCAAAAAAGGAAGTGGATGATCACAGACCCAACTACCTAAAGCGGGGAAAGGTGAGAAGAGGAGAGGGTGGACAGAATACACCATGGTTGAGAGATATATTTCACACATAACACCACTTCAAAACCCATTAAACACAACTCCCAGGATCTGCAACAAACATCAAAATATGCACAGTATACCCTGCAACGATGAGAGGTAAGAAGAGACAAAAAAATAAGCCAAAGATGGACAGATGCATCACAAAACAAATTTAATTGCTCCAAAATGATACACGGTACATCTTCAGTGGGCAAAAGGCAAGAAACACCGTTACAGAGCCATGGGAGGAGGCTTAAACTCTGCATTCTACAGGAGGCTTAAACTCTGCATTCTACCCTAAGGAAGAAAGAGAGAGGGGGGTAGTAGAGAAAACAATGACCAACCTTCAAATATGCCCCTCCTTTACAATATATAGGAAGAATAAGAGAGAGAGGAGGGAAAATTTTGAATCCTACTCAACCACCTTCGCTACACATTAAATCCTGCTCTAAAAGCTCAACCAGCACCCCTTGATGCCCGTTATGGATCTTCCCATAATCTGTGAAGTCTACCTCGATTACTTGTTTGAAAACAGCCCCTAGATTTTACCTTTGAAGTTGCGTGGTCGAAACACGTGGAGGCCTCTGCTTGCTTTTAGACTTTTCAATGGCTAACTACACCTCTTCAAACACTAAGACATGTGGTGGGTTGGCGCTTGTTTGGAAACCCGTCCCAAATTTTACTTTTTAAAGAGTGTCGTGTTGACACCTGGCTCCTTCCATTGGCCTACTTTTTCTTTGACTATTCAACCCTGACTCTATCCCTTTTTGAACTCTGGGACACGTGGAAGGCTTGCACTCATTTGAAAACCTGTTCAAGATTTTACCTTTGAAGGAGTGTCGTTAAGACACGTGGTGCCTTCCGCCTGCACTCTATACTTAGTCATTTTGGGCGCACTCTCCTTTTTTAGCTTTGTTAACCATTGGCTACGTGGAGGGCTGGAAAATGTTTGAGTCTGCCCTTTTGGGCTTAACCTTTGGAGGTGCACCGTTTGGACACTTGGCAGCTTCCGCTGTCTCCTCCATACTTAAGCCAATTTTGGGGCTCGTTCTGAATCATTTGCACAGCTCGAAAACTTTGAACCTTTGCCATTTATTTTCCTTTGAACTTATAGTTTCTTCCTTCTGTTTACTCTTTCCCCAACCCTGTTACTCCATTTTAGAGCCTTCCTATAACTTGTCTATTGGATTTGAAGCACGAGCTCGAATGACGGAACCGTTTTCTTGAATTTCTTCTTGCACTGGGTCGTTTGATCTTTCGCAGGCCCTACCACTCCATTGTAGAGTCCCTCTATTTATTGATTATAGGATTTGAACTTTATTTCTCTGGTTTCTTTTGTGCGGGGTCATGGTTGATCCAATTTTACCTGGGGGCAAAATTGGGATAACAGGTACACTTTCCAATTTATCCACGTAGCCACTTTCCTCTCAATATGTCTTCTCCCAAACCCTTCATCTTCATCACTCTTCCCCTCCCATTGTTTCTCTCCCTCCAATATGACTTCCGTAATAGATCCCCTTAAAATTTTCCATTATACATTTCACGTATGATTGTGTTGTCGTGAAAATGTGCAACAGGGAAATTGACAATTTCCGAGCACGACAACTATACCTAGATGTCGAAATTTTCATGTTTTATCATTCCCAGGAACCCCAAGCCAAATATTTTAGTCTTTTCACCCTCTATTTGATGTAAAATTGGTCCCTAGGTGATTTATGAAATTCTATTCATTCCCCTAGGTGATTTTAGGGAGTTTTGAAAAGATGTTATCTTCTGGCAGTATTGGGAAGCGCTATCGCTGGCCTTCCCAGGACTGGATTCAACCCCCTGGAGCTGAAAATAAGGGCCAAATTAAACATGGACATGAATTGAATACATTAGAACATCATGGAAATTATTTTGGAAGGATTTGGGAAGTTTTGAAATACTTGGAGCAGTTTGAGAGAAAAACAAGGTTCTCAAGCCTATGCGGTACATAGGCCTAAAACAGCTGCTGGGATTCAGAAGAAGATTCCGGGAGCTCTGGATGGAGTTGGAAGTAAAAAAAAACATCTTCAGAAATAGGATTCCAATACCTACATGATGGTGAAATAATATTTTTCACAACACCTTGGAGCATATGATTGGAAGGCAGTTTTTCTCAGGCACAAGTGGAGTCCCAAGTCAAAAATCTGATTTTTCAAGGATCATATAGTCGAATTAAGGCATGATACCCACATAATTAGATTCAAAATGACATTTCTAGTTAGGATCATATAAAAATTCACCAATAAATTCCACCGGGAGCTCAAGTTATCTTCATTCCAAGTTACCCTATCAACGGCAGTTCAGGACTTAGTCATTTTTTCGAGAGGACACGTGTCAGCACCAGGAGCCTAGCGGGATTTCATGCCCCTAACATCCCTGAGGTTAGGTACATCAGCCCTTGGAAAATGCATCCAGCCCTCATGTGACCTCTGGGACCCTCATATGACCTCCAGACTTGATAGTTCATCCCCCGGGTGCTTATTTAGAGCATGCATTACCTGTCGTCGGATCGGGCGCCACGTGTCAGCTCCAGGACCACCGTGGAATTTTATGTCCCTTATGCACCTGAGGTGGGGGACCTAAGACCTTTAAAAATGTGTCCAGACCCTATGGGGAGTCTTTTGGACACCCACATGACCGCAGTTCAACCCCCAGGTGCATTTTTGGAGCATCCATTCCCTGTCGTTGGATCGGGCGCCACGTGTCACCTCTAGGGCTACCGTGGAAACTGATGTCCCTTATGCACCTAAGGTGGGGGACATTAGACATGGAAAAATTCACCCAGCCCCTATGAGGAGTCATTTGGACACCCACGTGACCGAGTTTCAGCCCCTAGGTGCATTTTTCAAACAAATCCCCTGCCGTCAGATCGAGGACACATGGCATCGCCTTGACCACCATGGAAATTGATGTCCCTCACGTCCCAGAGGTTAGGGACATCAAGGACATAGAATTACACCCAACCCATCCATGTGCATGTTTTGAAATTTTAAATCCATCACTTAGCCATTTTTTTCCTCTCATTTCTCCTTCAGAACTCCTCACCTTGCCATGGCTCCGTGCGTGATTGTCCAGACACCCGGTCCACCATTGTTGCTCTGAACCAGCTCCACCATGGCCACATAAACTCTTAAAACCATGAATGCATAGAAATATTCAGGCCTCATAGAAAAATGGAGTGAAATGACGAAGAACGAAGAGAAAATTGGAGATTTTTTGCCAGATAACCATGAAGTCACCCGATCGAAAAATCCTCATATCTTGCAAGATACAAGTCAGATTGAGATGTTGTCTTTTGTAGAATTCCTCATTTTTCAAGGTTATCAAGATCCAAAAAAGAAGAGGTAAAATGGTGTCCATAATCATTTTCTCCAACAAAACCCTCACTTTGTGCACCCGCTCACATTCGTCGAATTTCCCATCATTCCGGCAATGGAAACGAGCTAAAAACCTGCACATGAGTTCCAACTGAAAAACCTATCACAATTGAGTTGTTTTCATTGAAAATGGATACAAAAACCATGCCTACAAATTTTGAGCTCCATTAATGGCTGCCATGACAACTCTGTGCCCGAAGCCATTGCCAGGTCAAAATTTCAAAAATTATTTCCAGGCATTCTAGTGGGCAAAACTATGTGAAATTCGGAGGGTGTGATCATAATGACAAGAAAAGTCCAAAAAATTATGTTCCATTGCAAATCGAGGATTGGAAACACACTTTCTAAAAATAGTAAGTTTTCCTATACATGCTTGTTATTTTTGGCAAGTCTTCATCAAAAGTGGCTATGGAAAGAGCAGTGTGCACTGAAGATCTCAAAAAGGCTAGAATGATTATCCGGAGAAGAAAATATTGGAAATTACCATTTACTAAAAATAGTAAGTCACACTCAAAGGGCAGTTTTGGCACAATGGGACATTCAAAACTTCGTTGAATTTGGAGCTTTCCATCAACGAGGATCAACAGACTTCGTCGGGAGACATATCCTCTTCTTCTCTCTGTCTCTCTTTCTCTCTCCTCTTCCCCCCAACTTTCTCTCACTTTCAAATTTTATAATTCTTCATTGGGGTTTGCGCTTTTTGATATACCTTTAAGTCACTTAAAAGGGACTTTAGAAACATAATGTAAATTAAGTCACCTTGCTATTATAAAAGGGACTTAAATATTTAAAGTGGAATATGAACAGTCTTAAGTCATATTAAGGTATTCGAAAGGTCATGAGGAAGATGAAGAGTCATATTCTATTCTATAAATTGTAAAGCTATTCCCATTTCAAAGGGTTGGCAATTGATCTTGTAGACTCAAGAGTGCATTGTACCTAGAGAAAGCAAAGGAGATAGCCATTTTCTTCTACTCTCTTCCCCTCTCAAATTTCTTCCATTCTCACACTATGTACAACTTTGATTTGAGCAATCAATACAAGAAGGATTTTCTAGCTTTATTTGACTAAGGGGTTTCTTGATACTTGGTGATCGGTGAATTCTATTTGGTCTTGTTGCTATTCGCAGAGTTGTTTCTTCCGATAAATGCATGTGTTGAAGTTTCTATTAGTGTGTGTGTAGGAATCTGATTTTCTACCTGCAGCATTAGTTCTCCTACCTCTTTTTTCACTCCCCTTTCCCACTCTACAGACAAAGACTTCCCTAGCAAGATATTGCTAGCTTTTCCGCAGGGTCAATGTAGTGCCCCTGTTGGATCCATGGTCGAAAGACCACCACAGAAATCCACACTTTCTCGTGCATGCACATACGGCAACTGCACCGGTTAAGTAGAGGGACTTAGATTCCCAGATCATTGGCAAGAAATCCACAAGTTTTTCCACCCAACAAATTTTCTCGCCAACAGATTGCTAGTTTTTAAATTCAGAAGTCAAGTTTTTAAATATAATTAAAATATATTTAGTGGGCCATATATGCCAATCAACTATGACCATCTAGATAAGAATATGGTGAAAGGATTAAAACCCTGTACTATGTATTTTGTTAAAATATATATATATTAGAGGGTGATTATGAAAGGAAAATAAATTTCAAAAAAGTGGGGATGTTTTGTAAGGGAGATTTAAATCATTTTCAAAACAAAATAAAATTAAAAGAGATATTTTTTCATATAACAGGGACCAAATTGTAATAGGATGCATTATCCATTGCAACAGACATCTAAGATTATTTACATTAAGGGGGGTGGTAAATTCAAATTAAAGAGAACATTGAAGACCGTCTGACAAGAAATTGAGCACAACCTTGAGATCGTTGATATAAACTAAAGACTAGCAGATGGACCTCATGTGAATTTTGGAGTTTGATCAACATCATTTTTGTAATAATGTTCTTCACCCTATGTGACCACTAAGGAGGGAATGTAAGGAAAATCCTATGTTAGTGCTCACATTAATGTTTGTGGTGAGAAAAATATTAGCTAGTTAGTTAGTGTGATATAAAATATATTATATCACATATGAGTGCATATGCAAAATAAATGATTATTTTAAGTGAGTTAATTATTCAACTCACGTAGAGCTTTAAGAGATAAAATAGGATGGAGAGAATAAAGTTTGTTAAAACAACCTACCTAGATTAGTGTTAGGAGTTAGTATCATGTGCTCTATTTATATGTAGCCTTTTTTTAATTAGAGTTTAATATGAATGATTGATTAATCGAGACTTTGGCTCTTCTCAAATATGGGAGTTTCCCTAAAAATTTTCTTTGTTGTGATTATCCTAGGAAGCGGGACATTACAGTCATCCCTTCCCAAGATTGCTTGCCCTCAAGAAATTATGATTTCACTTGTCTAAGTGTCATGCACAATAGACAAAACATGTTGAAGTGTTTCAGGATCCTGGCACCTGTACTTGTTAGATGGGCTAAAACTTGCCACCACTTGTCATTCACATGATGCTCATAAATACATGGTTGCATCTGAGGTATTACATAATGCAAATAGCATATTTTATCATCTAGATCATCACTCTTCTAAAATAAATCTGAATACGCAACATATATGACATTAATTTGCTTGTATCATACCTCATGAAGTCACCATGATCCATAAAAGGATGAATTTCATCATAAATCAGCTGCTGCGATGTTATGCATATTTCTTCACCAATCACCTCTTGTGAGATCTTCCCTTCTTGGAATACTACAATCATGCTTCTGGTTTTCATTCTTTGAGGAACTCCCTTCCTCATACCAACCACTTTCAGTTCAGAAGTGTGCACACTCTTTTTACCTTGAAGCACAACATCCCTTTCTTCTAGGACTGTTGTAAGGATAACTGTAAATGCATCGTGATTGCTTACCATTTCCCAAAACATGGAATGAAAAACCAAAATCATACCTCACCCCTTGTTGATCCCAATACAACAGTAGTGTTATAGGGGCTGGAAATGATCCCATGCCATGTGCCAATGATGTTAAAAACTTAAAATTAGCACACCTTTTGACTGAATTCTCTTGTGAACTTGCCCACATGTCCCTATGCAAACTAGAAATGTGTATGACATTAGTATAAAAATCAGAAATGAGGGATCTATTGTGTATGCACATACCTTCCTTAACTGAACTATCATCAATACAAGTTCTTAATTGAAAATCATCCTCAGGTTGCATCCCATTGTATGGTAGTCATTTCAATATTGATTATAGTGGTGAAAGGTATAGTAGTATTCACATTCACCTTTGCATGCCAAAAATTCAGTTCAACAATTTTTACACTTGCCTTCTTTTCTTCCATGCCCAGCTAAGTTGTGTAGATAAAAATGGCCATGAAGTGTCCATCAAAAACCCTTTCTTCAACCACCTTACTGAGCCCTTTGCTTCCTGACATGGATGGGCTCTTCCTAGCCCCATACATTATGTAGAAGGATGAAAAAAACCCATACAATGACTGCTGGGTTAAAACTAAAATAAGAGAGGGACTAACATCATGTTTTAATGATCCAAAAAGTAGTGGTTCAACTTGGGATAATTGTTGTAGCAAAACTAGATGTAGAGGATGTATCATATCATGTTTCAACACTACAAAAGGTGAAATTACCTCTTCCAATGATTGTCATACAAACATTTCATGTATGAAGTCTTTCCCACCATATAGTATCCATGTTAAGGGTTGAATTCCCCTATAAAGGTACAACATGTTAGGACTGCCTGGAAGAACATAACAACTCGGAATTTTTGAGTTAGGATCAACATTCTTCTTCCTCTGATCTTCACCCAAATTTTGATGGTACTTGTGTGGGATATCTTTGGAAATCTTACCTTCATTTTTTTCCTTCATTGCATCATTTGACCACAAGCCAATATTAGCCATGGAAATATCATTAAATATAAAAGGGTTTTTACCTTCCTCTTATCCTTGCATGATTTACTTCAAGGGCATGTCAACCACTCGCTCCTCCTTATTGTTGTTCGTAAAATCAGCGAATGGATTCTCTTCCAATCCACCTTTACGATCACTTGGATCTCATTTCTTTGTGTACATGTCATTAGGAACTTTGTAGGCTAACATTTCCTTCAGTATCCTCTTATCATTACTCAAGACATGTCCCAATGAATGCAAAGATGAAAAAAATAATTCAAAAGTGTACATACCAATTTGTGGGCTATCCACCCATGTTATGTTATCTAATGTGTTTCTCCCTTCAATTTTATGCCCCCTTGAAGCCAGTTACCTTCAACAATGGAGATACCTTTGCCATGTAATCATTTGTACTTTGTGAAAACATGTATGTAGCATCCTCATGGCTGTGCTTGAGTTACCAACCTCATCCTTTTCCTTCATATGGACTACAGTTATAAAAAAAATTAGCAAATTTGTTGTCATTATATCTTATAGGACAAAGGTTTCCAATCACAAATCTTCTGTCTCCCAACTTGAAGATCTAATTTTTCTTCCTCCTTTGGTTCAAACTCCATGAATCCATCACTTGTTACTTCACTATCATGTGAGAAATCATTAGAAGACATATGAACTTATTTCCACCAATGAAAATTTCTTACTTTACTCATCCTTGCAAGATTGCACATCGAACCTTTCTAGAAACCTCTTTGAGAAATTTGCAAGTGAAGCAAAGGATTCAACCACTTAGGTCTTAAACGTTTGGCACCACCATTTTTGTGCTACTTCATCCATGTATCTAGAGATGAGCATGAGGGCATCATCCTAACACATAGGATTACAACACAAGAATGTCTCAAATTCTTTCAACCAATATCTCGCATAGATTCCATCGGTTCCATCAAAGAAAGGGACTTGGGTCCACACCATTTTTTTTCTTGGTTACATTCAGATCTGATTTCTGCGTTTTTTTCTCACAGGCTAGGAGGATTTCAAGCTCTGATACCACTGTAATGTCCACAAAAGGACACCTTTTTGACCCCAACTAGAATTTAGGAAAAGCCAAACTCCAAAATGTAGATTATGGAAATTATGGAAAAAATAATATGTAAATCTGAATTTAATCTTTAAAATGTGACTAGGGCATAGAATAAAACACATAAAAATCAGCATTTACATTCAATTATTTCCACACATATCTGATCCAATATATTTGCAAATCCAAAATATGAATTAAAACCCATATTTTAGAGGCACAATGGGATGGAATAATTCTAGAAAATCTATAGACTAGCTGCCCTTAAAAATTAGTAAAATTGATATCTCTTGTACCTCAAAAAATCTGAAAATCAACTCATTTGATTTATAAAAATCATATCTATGATCCACAATTCAAATCAGATTGTAAGTACCTTGGAACAAAACATATATGCACAAGAAGTGGGTCGTTCCACATGAAATGAAATAATTAGAACACAACTACAATCTCTCTTCCAACTTTTGAACAAAAATCTGCAATTCCCCTTTATTTAACTATTGGAAATACTCAAAAAATTACTATAATTTTGTTGAATCACAATGGAAACCTCAATGGTGGAGAATCCTATTGAACTCTTGGAGGGTTTTCATCCTCAAGAGAAGATTTCTAAACAGTTTCATCTTTAGAAATTTCTTTGATAAAGCATGAAAGCTTCAGACAAAATCAGCAATGAGAGAAATATTCAAGTGTGTTAGACTAAGGCAAGTCCTCTTGCCTATATAGCCTTGTGACCCAAATAGCCACCCTTCAACAACCAATCATATTTTTCTCATATTAAATGATTTTTTTCACCTACCTTTCATTTCTAGGCAAGTCACATCTTTCCTTGGGTAATTTATTATTTCTAAATAATTTTTACTTTTTTCCCCATTTACTTTTGCTTCCTAGTGCAAGTCGCACTTTCCTAGAATAAATCATTATAGCCCAAATGCTTTCACATAATGTTTCCTACCATTGCATTGTGATATTAGGTTATATTTATATGTTAAAGGACTTGAATGGCAATTAGACAACATAAAATATCAAATTAAAAAAAGTGTGTTTATCAACCAAAGTGCAATGTTCTAAACAGTCCTCTCTACAGTCCAAATGTCAACATATATATCATTACTATTGTTAACTAACCTAGAGCCATATTAATGTCATATATTAAACACTTGTCACACAAACTGAACCAAACATCTTTTTCTATTTTGGGAGTTCGAATATTTCTCTTGTCGTCATCGATGTTTCCTGGGTAATGAACCTACAAATTATAAATATAAGTAACTATTTAAAACCTATACAATTTTTTAATTGTAATTACCCAACATAATCACCCTAAAATTTCTCTTTATTCTCATAAACCCTTATAATGTGAATTTCCCAATTAGCTTTGGATCTTGGAGGGTCTTTCCAAACTCAGCAAAAGTTATATTGACCAACCTTCTTTGTCTCACAAGTGGGATTTGCAACAAATTAAGATGACAATATGAATTAATCAATTTTTGTGTCTGGACAAGTATTCTTTATTTAAAATACCTGAAACCAAAAAAATGAAATTACTAAAAATGATGCATAAAATAAATTGAAAATAACTTAAACCAACTCAATGATAAACTAAAATAAAACAAACTACCTAGCTCGAATAAAATATATTAAAATACTTGTCTTGAATATCCATTAATATTATCATGGCATCATTTACATAGAGGTCTATTTTAAATTCCCCTTACACTTGATGTTTATAATTACTACTAACAAAAAGAGAGGGTTTATCAATATTTGTTGTTGAAGGGGGCGAGACCATATTTCCATCCCCCTTAATCCACTCAAAGTAGGTCACTCATACTATTTGGGACAATCTCTCACTATTTGATTTTTATTTTTATTACTAGAGCATACTAAGAGAGACATGTATCTAATGAAGATCTGTAAAAAATGTTCGCCCATTGTAATATAATTAATTAAAATTAGTTTAAATAATAAATGAAAACTTTATAGCCTCACGCAAACAAATCCCTCATCCTATGACTTCCCTCATCTTCATGTCAATCAATATCGGATGTAGACGTATCATTATCAAGTTGTATTAGAATTGTTCAATTTCAAGAAGAAAATTATTAAAAATAAACTATAAAGGTATACTTCCATGTAGGGGACTACTTGGGAACCTATGAAGGATGTGTACTCCTTCCAGCATTGTCATCCTCCAATCAAAGTATATGGGAAGTAAACTTGTGTTACACAAGTTGTATTGGAATGTTCAATGAAATTAAATATATTTTAATTTAAAATAAATTATCAATGTATACCTCCATGTCAACTCCCTGGAGGTTGAGGGACATCCACTCAATTGAATTTGGTGGTCTTCGCTAGACAGCTTCTGTGAGTTTCGATAAGTACTAGACCTATCATTATCAAGATGTATAATTATAATTTTTTAATGTGAAAATATAATTTCAAATTATAAAATATACTATAAACTTATACCTATGTGGTTGGCGTATAGAGGTTAGTAAATGTAAACTCATCAAAGAATGTCAAGGCAGCTCATGGGCCTTGTCTAAATCATTTCATATTGTGTCAAAGCATGATATCTAGAGCCACCAGAGGTGAAGGTATCGAATGTATTTCTCAATAGATTGTGTCCTCTCTAATATAAAAAATAAAATTATAGATTGTATTTATTTCAGGATATGTACAAATTTTGTTGCAAAACAAAATCATAAATGGATTTGAAAGGAAAAACTACGAGTTTAAAAATCTGCAGGCTACTATAGCATAGAGTTGATGTTGTATATAATTAGCTTTCGTTTAATACCCTTTTCAATAAGTTTGAAATGTATTTAAAGATATTCTTGTTGGTTTTTTGTATCGTAGTATCTTCTATGTGTGAGCTTATGTTTTTTATAGATTTGTCATTAGTAAAGCTTCGTTAAGGTAACTCAAAAGTTTTTTGGCTTGGTATCAAATTTCTTTTATGACCTGGAAAGGGACTTTTGTTTAGCAAATGCTTTCATTGTTCTTTTGTAGTATTACATGTAAGGTCAACATGTTGATTGTTTACTAATAGGTATATATTACATTTAAAAATTATTATATGTAAATGTATGTAACTATGCCTAGTTAGTCAAAAGTTCATGCCAATAGTAGTGTTAGTTTCATTTCATCCAATTGATGGTGAATTTTTTGGGATGTTTTATCTTTGAATTTCTGGGGCTTTTAAGAGTAGGGTATAAATTTGATAATCACTTATGTTTGTAAAAAAAAAAATTAATAATATAAAAATTAAACTATATCTCCCTTCAAATTGACAACCATATTTCAAATTAACAAGTTGAAGGATCTGGGAATCTCAAAATTTTGCAAATATTTTATGACTTAAAACACCTAAAACATGTGAGAAATTGTTAACTTTAAAGCATGATCAAGGGGGTTGTTCCTTCAATTCTAGGATGTGCAAGATAATCAATGTAACCCTATTGAATAATAATAGGAGCATGGTTTGTATAATTGCAAGCTTGTAATTTTATAATCACATATTTCTCAATCCCAAGTAAATTTTTATTGAGATGATCATATGTGGTATGGTGTTTCCCTTTATCAAAATATATTATCCAAATTATTCTAAAAATAATTTTTAATTTTTCTACTAGGAGTATCTCTAGGTTGAAAATACCTTCCATCCATAGTGCATGACATAATTGTTATCACTTTTTTTTGTCCCCTGACAAAAATGATCAGCCACGACCCCACACAAAAGAAACTAGAGAAATCACACTCAAATCCTACAAACAGGTTGCAAAGGGACTCTACAATGGAGTGGCAGGGCCTGCGAAAGACCAAACGACCCCATGCAAGAAGAAATTCAAGAAACGGCTCTATCGAGTGAACCCGTGCTTCAAATCCTGCAAATAGATTATAGGCGGGCTCTAAAATGGAATAGCAAGGTTGGGAAAGGAGAAGATAATGTCAAAGAAACCAAAGGCTCAAAGGAGAAGGAACAGTGAAGGTTCAAAGTCTTCAGGCTCTACAAATGGTTCAGAATGAGCCCTAAAAATGACTAAGTATGGTGGAGACAGTAGACGTTGCCAAGTGTCCAAACAGCGCATCTCCAAAGATTGAATCCAAAAAGGGAGACTCAAACAAGTGTCAGGCCCCCACGTGTCCCAAGCCCAAAGAGGGGCAGAGTCAGTAGCTAAAAGTCAAAAAAGTGGATGGGGTGGCCCCAAAAAAGACTAAGTATAAAAGGTGCTAGTAGAAGCTACCACATGTCAGCTCGGCACGTCTCCAAAGGTAAATCCAAAATCAGAGATCCAAATGAGTGCACACTCACCACGTAGTCCAAGTTAAAAAGTGGGACAGAGCGGACCCAAAATCAACTAACTATAGAGAGGCAACGGATGGCACCACGGCGTAATTTCAAAGCGTAGCCCAAAAGGTGATCCCCAAATGAGTGCTAGCTTGCCACGTATTCAAGGCCCAAAAAAAGTAGGAGCGACTGTTGAAAAGTCCAGGAGATTGTGGAAGCCTCCACGTGTTAACCCAACGCTATTTCAAAGAAAAATCCTAAGCAGGTTTCTAAATGAGTGCGGAGCCTCCACGTGTCCGATTTCATAGAGGGGACAGGGTCGGGGTTGAATAGTCAAAGCAGAGACAGGCCGACAGAGGGTGCCAAGTGTTAGCATGACACTAATCCAAGAGTAAAATTGGGGGAAGGTTTCCAAACAAGCGTCAAGCCTCTGTATGTCCCCGGTTAAATATATGACCCCGTCGAGCAAAAGACTTAGCCAAAACATGAAGAAACTAAGCGAGCTGCGGAAGAAGCCACATGTCAACCTAACGCAACTTCAAAAGCAAAATACAAAGGCAGCCCCCAAACATGCGCCAACCCTCCACATACAACTAACTTCTGATTTTAAAAAGGGGCCCGTTTCGGTGGCTGGTTCCCGCCATTTTGTATGGACCTGATTCAAATTTCAAATGGGCATATCTTATGACTCATTGCTCGAAATCTGACAAATCTGGCACCGTTGGAAAGATATCGACCTCATCTATGCCATGGAGATCTGAAACTGTAATTTTGGAGAGGTTAGGTGGGGATAAAATGAAGAAACATCTTCATGTCATTAATACAAGTACTATTTTCCCCTAACAACTAGATCGGATTTGATCCGATCCATTATTCCTCCTCCTTTGAGGTGCCGAACAAGTAATTGATGTAGACACAACATATTTGGGGTAGATTTGTAGGAGGCATTGATGATAGTGGTTGAGCTTCAAATGGGTTTTCCCACTTCTCTCTCCTTCTTCCCTCTGTGAGGAATCTATAAAATAAGAGTCGGGGCTCATTGAAAAGGTTGGACGTTTTTGTTTTGTGCCCTCCCTTCTTCTTTTGTTCACGGAATGATTAGTGGAGCTTTTCGAACCTCTCCTTCGGGCTGTAATGCAATTTTTTCCTCTTGTCCACTGCAATATACTATATTGACTCTTGAGTAATAATATTTCACAGCACCCCCAAATCGACCCTCAGATCTGCTAGTAGACAAATGGTCAATTTGGTGTGAATGCACAACATGGAGTTTTCCCTAAGTGTGGGACCTTGCACAATTGGGAAAACTCTCCAGATTGAAGTTGGTTCTTACTCCTCTGTTTAGGTGTATGCATGCAATTTTTGCAGAGGTTCTGATTCAAAATTCCTACTCTAAAACTACCAAGGAGACAGGGTTGAGAGAAAACATGGAAATGGAAACAAAACTAAGCAAAAACAAAACTGTGATACACCAAAGGAGTGTTGAACTTCTTGTTTTGCAAAATAGACACAGATCATGGAGATGCAACATCAAAACATGCACAAATTACTAAAATGCAATGAAAGATCATAAGACAATAATAAACACATGAGAGGATTGAAAATTCATTCACAGAACATGCATTATCATTCTAAGTTTGATACAATGCATTCCATTGGCAAGAGAGGTAAAAAAATGTGTTACAATCTTCATGGGAGGTTTGAAACTCCTCAAATCCACCTACTAAGGAGAAAAGAAAGATCTTGCAAGAGCAAGAAACATTCAACCATTACAAAATGAGCCAAAACTGGCTTTTAACAATGAAGCAGAACGAAGAAAGGTGAAAAAACATGGGAAAATTGATTTGACATCTCCAACCACCAACAAGATTCATTAAAACAGCAAGGGAACCCTCAAAAATCCATTTTTCGATGCATTCGGCCATGCTGGAGAAGAAACGGATGCCATACTTCATCAATTTTGGTGGTTGGGGGTCAGTTCTACATTTTTTCCCATGCCAGAGACATTTCTTCAAATTTTTCCCTCCAAATTTTCCCAAAATCAAAATTGAAGCTTCCATGGCATAGTAGAGGCATTGATAGCTTTCCAATGGTACCAAATTTGATGAATTTCGACCACTGGATCGAAAGATATGACCTTTTGAAATTCTGCGGCCAAATTAGGGCAAAAAATGGGTTCGTGGGAAAAATCCTGATTTTTTCCTTCTTTTTTCAAATTGGTAAAATTTCCCAAAAAATCTCTATGCCCCACTCCTCTAATGACATGTGGTGCCCTATGGTTGATCCACGGCTTCAAAACAACATTTTGCCCCTTTTCGCAAAAATGGAAACTTTTCCTAAAATTCTCCACAACCCCCGCCGATTCAAGGACACATGGCATCATTTCATTGGCTATGGGCCTTAAGAAATCTCTTTTCCTTTCCCTTTGTTGGATCCATGGGCCAATTTTTTAATTTGATTTTTTAGCCAAAAAATTCTAAGTGTCGCAAATTCTTCCCTGGCCCCGCGAGTCCATTCCCTTCCTTCATCGGGCCCGTGGGCCAAAATTTTCCTTTGTGCCTTTTTTCCCCAAAAAGGGCTAAGTGCCAAATTTATCTTCGTGCCTCCACCAAGCCACCAATTTCCTTGGAAAAATTTCCTTCTCCACTCCGCCGGCCCAGAGACTCCCTAGCAAATTTTCCTCCTTACCTCCGCGGGCCCGCCCAGGGCAAATTTTCACTGTTAACTCCACCGAGCCATAACTCAAAAAATACAAGGAGTTAGGATGACTTATTTACCTTTCTGGAAAGGTGGAAAAATTATCTATCTAATGAAGTCATACCCAAAAAATTTTGAGTGCTTGAAGCATGCAAAAAATCCATTTTAAGTACTAGCAAAGGAAAATGAGGAGGAGTTAACCAAAATAAGCATGGGATCATTTTGGATAACAATTCTGGCGACTCAAAGGGGTCATCTACCTGCTAGATGAAATGACCAGCTACCTTGAAGCCTCCATTGGGCATCGAGTCTTGAATGATATCTTGATAACTGATCTTCACTTGGAAAACTTCCCTTTTAGGCCTCTTGGAAACCATTGAAACTGAAACCATTGTGACCAAATGCCAAGACAATGCACTGTGCAAGATAAAAAACCAGCACCACAAAAACTATGTACAAACTAAAAATCATACATATCCTAAGTGGGATATGTAGAGTGTGCAAAATCACTTCTTCTGCTGAAATAAAACCTACCTACTCTACTCTAACCAAGAGCAAAGGTAAGTTAAACAAACCCTGTAACTAGTTGGGAGAAGTAGCTTCCCTTTCTCAAGAGAGGCAGCCATGTAAATGATTTGATACTGAATATAGCTACCTGTGTGAGTGAAAAACTAACATCTAAGCCTGGTCCTCCACCCAAATCATCAAGGTATCAACATTAATGAGAAATACCTCCTCAAGCTGACTAGCATTGGACTCCTGGAGGTGTTGATGATGACCCTTGGTACTTTGATGCTCATCCTCATGCCCTGAAGTAGGCATGACTGGTTTTGGCTTCTCCCTTGGCTCTAATGAAGCCAAGTATCTGATTGGGCATGGTCTGATCCTTTGGATGTGCCCATAGATCTGAAATTCAACTCCAAAAATGGAGTCTTCTTGTGGACCTTCTTGGATGAATGATGTGGAAGAGATGATGGAAATCTCTTGCTCTTCCCCTTCCTTTTCCCATGAAGCACATGGAAGATTTAAATCTTCCAATCTTGGCTCCAAAAGGATGTTACAAAATGCAAGTTGTTGTTCTTCAATGTTCTCCTTCGTGGCAGTGGGATCTTGATGCTGAAGAATGAATGGTGGAGAAGAGAATGTTGTAATTTCAGCTGGCTCCTCATCCAAACATTCTTCTAAGTCTGATAAGCAATCAAAATCTTCAATGTCTCGCTGCAACAAAGTCTCTTCCTCTTGCATGGTGGCCTTCAAATCTGCATTTTTTCACCATGTGTAACTTCATTTTCAAACATGAAACTTGTCAATTCGAACTCATCCAAAAAATCAGATTTTTGGAGAGATGAAGTGGGAGAGAAACATGAAATTTCTTATGCATCTTGCTCATAATTCAATGGCTTTGGACCTGTTTTATTCACCTCCATAATGGCTTCATCAATCAAATCAGCCCCTTCAAATGAAAGAAAAAATTCATCAATAATGCTTCCTTCATCCAATGGCTTCAAACATGATTTAATCTCTTCCATTTGCTCCTCTTCAATGGGGTTTGGAGCTGGTTTTTCTTCCTCAACTGCTGTTAAAAAATCAGCCTTGTCCACCACTTTTTCTCCAACTCCAACTTCCTCTTTTGGCTTCACCATCAAGGGGATTTTTGTAATCCTGAATTTAAGAGCCAAGTTCAACAAAATTTTGATCTTTTCATCCTTGTTTGGCTCTTCTTCTTGCTGCTTGTTTTCCTTGACTGGCATTCTGATTTTTGCTTCCCAACATGGATACGGGAATGCAAGAGGAGGGGTGGGTTGTAACTCAATTGATTTTGTAATTTTTTGTGGTGGTGGAGGAGGTAGAAACTCTTGTTTCTTTGGAGGGAATGGCTATTTGGAATGGAAAGGAGTAGAGAAATTGAGGTGGGATGGGAGACTAGGAGGTGAAGAAATGGAATTAGCTTTTGGGACAATAGATGGAGAGTTTAAAACTTGACACTGTTGAGATAAAATAGATTGGGAAAAAGGAAAAGAAAAATCATGAGATGGTGTGCTTACCCATTGACAAGGTTGTTGAATACTCCTCTCATACACCTCTATTCCTTCAGTCCACTTTGCAAGCAATGGCAGCATTGTAACAATGAAGTCAAGTTTCTCTTGTGGACTATAATGCCTTGGAAAGGGTCCCACCCATGGACAAGGTGCCCTATAACCAATTCCAAATGCTTTCATTTGTGCTTGAGCCCTAGATTGCACCATGTTTGCCTCCATATTTTGGATCTTCTCCAACAAATCTACAGTTTCTTCTTGACTTCCCTCACAATCTGTGTACCCTTGTGCTTGACATGCTTCATAGCCAAACTGACTTTGGCATTTCTCAGATGGGTATGCATATTGGTTTTGAATTTGACCAAAATGCTGATCTGGAGGATTTGAAAAACATGTTGGAGGTGGGAAACATTGCTGATGTTGTAAATGTGAATTCCATGAGGGAAATGAAGTCATGATTGCACAACTTCATGGAATGAAAGAGGAAATGAAAGATGGATGGAAAATGGAATGAAAAATGAAATGGAAATGAATGGAAAGAAGGTATGCAACTTCAAGAGATGGGTTGCTGATCAGATGGAGTCACCAAATGTGCTTGCAAGTGCCTCCAAAGGCTGAAATCTTCACTAAGAGCACATCAACTTGATGAGATGAAGTGGAAGACCTCTTGGTCCCACCGGGTGTGCCAAAACTATTAGTGCACACGGTGGTGTAAGATTTGTTGTTTTTGCTTAGACACTAAGTGAAATATCTAACCCCAAATTCACAGCACCCCCAAATCGACCCTCAGATCTGCTGTAGACAAATGGCCAATTCAGTGTGAATGCACAACATGGAGTTTTCCCTAAGTGTGGGACCTTGCAAATAGGGAAAACTCTCCAGATTGAAGTTGTTTCTTACTCCTCTGTTTAGGTGTATGCATGTAATTTTTGCAGAGGTTCTGATTCAAAATTCCTACTCTAAAACTACCAAGGAGACAGGGTTGAGAGAAAACATGGAAATGGAAACAAAACTAAGAAAAAACAAAATGGTGATACACCAAAGGAGTGTTAAACTTATTGTTTTGTAAAATAGACACAGATCATGGAGATGCAGCATCAAAACATGCACATATTTCCAAAATGCAATGAAAGATCAGAAGAAAATAATAAACACATGAGAGGATTGAAAAATTCATTCATAGAACATGCATTATCATTCCAAGTTTGATACAATGCATTACAATAGAAAGAGGTAAAAAACGTGTTACAATCTCCATGGGAGGTCTGAAATTCCTCAAATCTACCTACTAAGGAGAAAAGAAGATCTTGCAAGAGCAAGAAACGTTCAACTATTACAAAATGAGCCAAAACTGGCTTTTAACGATGAAGCAGAACGAAGAAAGGTGAAAAAACACGGGAAAATTGATTCAACATCTCCAACCACCAACAAGATTCATTAAAACAGCAAGGGCACCCTCAAAAATCCATTTTTCGATGCATTCGGCCATGCTGGAGAAGAAACGATGCCATACTTCATCAATTTTGGTGGTTGGGGGTCGGTTCTACATTTTTTCCCATGCCAGAGACATTTCTTATAATTTTCCCTCCAAATTTCCATAAAAATTAAAAATTGAGCTTCCATGGTGTAGAGGATTTGATAGCTTTCCAATGGTACCAAATTTGATGAATTTTGACCACTGGATCGAAAGATATGACCTTTTGAAATTCTACGACCAAATTAGGGCAAATTAGGGCAAAAACGGTTCGCATGGCAAAATCCTGATTTTTTCCCTATTTTTTAAAATTGGGAAAATTTCTCAAAAACACTCCATGCCCCACTCCTCTGATGACACGTGGTGCCCTTTGGTTGATCCGTAGCTTCAAAACAATATTTTTCCCCTTTTCGCAAAAATAGAAACTTTTCCCAAAATTCTCCGTGACCTCCTGGTCCGAGGACACGTGGCATCATTTCATTGGCTGCGAGCCTTAAGAAATCTCTTTTCCTTTCCCTTTGTTAGATCCAAGGGCTGATTTTTGACTTTTATTTTTTAGCCAAAAAAGGCTAAGTGTCACAAATTCTCCCTAACCCCACGAGTCTGTTTCCTTCCTTTGTCGGGCCCGCGGGCCAAAATTTTCCTTTGTGCCTTTTTTCCCCAAAAATGGATAAGTGCCAAATTTATCTCCATGCCTCCACCAACCCACCAATTTCCTTGGAAAAATTTCCTTCTCCACTCCATTGGCCTGAGACTCCCTGGAAAATTTTCCTCCTTACCTCTATGGGCCCGCCCAGGGAAAAATTTCACTGTTAACTCCACCTGAGCCATAACTCAAAAAATACAAGGAGTTAGGATGACTTCTTTACCTTTCTGGAAAGGTGGAAAAATTATCTATCTGATGAAGCCATACCCAAAAAAATTAAGTTCCTGAAGCATGCAAAAAATCCATTTTAAGTACTAGTAAAGGAAAATGAGGAGGAGTTAACCAAAATAAGCATGGGCAAATTTTGGATAATAGTAACCAACCTTAATCCGCCGAGCCATAACTCAAAAAATACAAGGAGTTAGGAGGACTTATTTACCTTTCTGGAAAGGGGAATTCTGCACTAACAATCCTGGCATCCCAGTGGGATGAAGTCTTCATCTCTTATTATAGAAAGATTTGTGCACTTGCTGTAAAGTTAGCAAGAAACTTTGAAACTGCACATCTGGCGACTCCAAAGGATGGACAGAATCCACTATTTTCAACTTAACCAAGCTTTCCAAGTTCATGAGAAGAATACAAATAAGGTACAAGAACTAGAGAAGAGGGACTATTTTTCTATCTGCACTTGTCCCCAGAAAGAGGGAGAAGGGGAAGAAGATCCCAAAGGTCTCCATCTCCACCAAACAGGAACTTGTCAACACCTCCTCCTAGTAGGCCATTCATTCAATCAACAAGGGTTCTCAGGCCAATCAGAATGGCACAACCACCCAATCCTTATGTCAATTTCACTGGCAGCAGCCCACTTTCTCTTAATGCACAAAATCTAGTCCCAGTGGCAGCATTAAAGAGCATCCCATATTTCACTAGAGAGAACCAGACTTCTCCTAGTGACCACATTCAAGACATTGCAAATGTTTGTGCAATCCATGAGATCACTGAGATGGACATTGTAGTCAAGTTGCTAGCCTCTTCACTCAAGGGTAAAGCTTCACAATGGTTCAGGAGTCTAACAACATGCTCTATTCAAACTTGGGACCATTTGTGCAGAGCTCTTCACATGACCAGTTTGGAGAAAAGGGAGATAACCTATCCTTGTTAGAGCAACTGACAACAATCAAGAGGGCTCCTAATGAGCAGTTGACAGATTTCAACCTCATATTTCAAAGGACATGGGATAGGATTCCAGTGGTTGTAAAGCCCACAGATGAAGGTTCCTTCTTATACTTTCTTAGAGCTCTAAATTCTGATATTTCTTTAATGATTCAATCAATGGGAGGCACAACCTTACCTGCAGCCTATAACATTTCCATAAGAGCTGAAAATTGTTTAATTCAGGCTGGTAAACTTGCTCCTAGGCCACCCATGCCTCTATATCTAGAACTAGGAGACCCAAGCACTAGCCAGACACCCACATTAGCTCCTATACCTACTCCTAGGAATTAAAGTTCAGCTGAAGCCTCCACCTCATCCTCTAGCTACCTCAAAAGAGCTTCAAGAAGTTATGAAACAACTTCAGAACCTAGGGAATGAGTTAGTAACTATCAAGAGGACAACAAGCTCAGAGTTCTAGGCCATATCAGCCTCAAGCTCAGTATCAAGCTAGACCCCCATATCAACAAAATAGGCCACCAGCTCAGGCTACAAATCAGAATCAAAACCAAGGACAACCTCAAGTTGCTAGACCTTTCAGGTCATATGATCCAAACACAACTTCAACATCAAAGGCATTGGTTCCAGCACAAAACAACATGGCACAAGAATATGATTGGTGTTTCCCATGTAATCAGCCTCATAACCAATCAATGTGCTTTAATGGTGCACTAAACTAGGCCTTGATGGTGCAAACCATTGGTGTGTCACAAGAACCTAGTCCAAGAAGAAAATCAGTAAGCAAGGAGCTCAGCAAGAGGCACCTCCAAGTGAAACTATGTTTGTCAATTGGCAAGCTGAAGACTTTTGTGGAATGAATCAGGCCCCTTCTCAAAGTGTAGTTGCCAATACATGGTCCAAGAAGAGAAATATTGGAGAGGGACAATCACCAAAATCAGGTAATCCTCAACCCTCCATTACTCCATAAGGTATTGGCACTCAAAATGTAACTCCCAATATGCAGAGTCAGTCCAAGCCACCTTCCAAATCCACTCAGGCACCGTTGTAACGACCCATGTGCAAGAGAAAAATGTGCCAAGGAAAGGGGCAGTAGAAGGATAGCTCATCATTTAATATCATTGAACAAATGAAGAAGACAAATGTGAACATTTCAATGTGGGAGTCACTGGCCATTCCAAGATAGAGAGATCTGTTGCAGACTGCTATGGCCAATTGGTCAAGCTCAAATGGAGCCCCCTAGCCAACAAGAGAAAGTGTATTACCAATGCAGCTCAGCCTGAGGGAAACCATGGAGGAAAAACAAGGTAAGAACTTGAGGCCTCCTCCATTCTATGTTTCATTGATCATTGGGGACAAATTGGTGCATAATTGCATGATTGATTCGGGGGCAAGTAGTTCTGTAATGCCAAAACAAATAGCTGATCAACTGGGTCTTCAATATGAATTCATCTCCAGAGGGGTAGTGCAATTGGATGGGATAGTAGTGACAACTATTGGAGTCATCAAAGATTTGAGCCTCACACTGCATGCCTGCCCCAATGTGACTGTATTGCAAAACATATCAGTCATAGACTTGCCACCCCATTTTGCATTGTGTTTGTCAAGAGACTTCACTACTAAGATTGGAGGCTATTTGTCTACTGATTGGTCACACATGCTTTTTAGAACAAGGTATGGAGCTAAGGCCACAATCAGATCTGATCCCATTGCAAATTACCATATTGAGTCTTATATACCTAGCCCAATCAATGCAAATTGTTCAGCCTTTGATTTGGAGGACCTCCCAAGCACTTGTGAGATAGATACCAAGGTGGGGTGTATCCCAGACTTGACTCTCGATGAATGGGAAAACAAGAGACATGATTTTGACCCCTATAAAGAGATGGAGGAGTCTGAGCTAGGAGTTTACTGTTTGCATGAGGAAAATCAACCTCTTCCTGACATCATTAAGCCAGACCACAAAGATGACAATGAGGTATGGCAGTTATTCTTTGATGGCTCAAGAAGTAGGCAAGGATCCAGAGGAGGAGCTATGCTTGTCTCACCTAAAGGTATGAAATACTACTCAGCCTTCCATTTCCAATTTTCTTGTTCAAACAACACAGCAGAGTATGAGGCTTTGGTCCATGGACTGCATTGGGCAAGGAAACGAGGAATCAAGAACTTGCAGGTGTTTGGTGATAGTGAACTAGTTGCTAATCAGGTCCATAGGACAAAATGCTGCCAAGAATGACCTATTAAGGAGTTATAAAGAATTGGGTATGGGACCTCATTGAGGATTTTGAGGCATTCAACATTAAATCCATCCCAAGGAAGAAGAATGAAGTAGCAGACAGATTGGCAGCAATTGGGGCAGCATTTGATGTTGTGGAGAGTATCAAGAGTGATAAGCATCAGCCCCATATCAAGTTGGTTGTAAGGCCAGCTGTCCCAGATAACAACACAAGTTGGTAAGTCTTTGAAAATGATCAACAAATTGTCAACTTTCTACAAGAGGAAGTTGAGTTCTCCTCTAGGAATCAAGACAAATTGGAGCAACAGTATGGTGATCAAGTAGTGCAGCTAAGGACTAACAAACTACCAAAGGGTCTTGTCACTTTGGAATCAATCTTCAACCCAAATGACAATTCTGAAAAGAGAAGGAAAATATTCAGGTAAAGGGTGAAGATTCAGAACCCATTTTTATAGAAGAAGGAAAAACATTGCAGATTGGCAAGGTAAGCACTCAACAAGAAAAATCTGAATTTGTTCAACTCTGTCAAGAATTCCTAGATGTCTTTTCCTTGGACTTATAAATATTTAAGAGGTTTCAACCCAAAGCTGGCACAACACACCATCGAGTTGGATCCAGGAGCTAAGCCTTTCAGATAGAAGCAAAGGCCAATAAATCCCCACATTGAGCCTCTCATGAGAAAAGAATTGAACAAGCTAATTGAGGCCAGTATCATCTTTCCTATCAAGCATTCGAGTTGGGTTGCTAACTTGGTGCCTGTGAGGAAGAAAAATGGAGAAATCAGGCTGTGTGTGGACTTTCATGATCTAAACAGAGCATCACTTAAGGATCACTACCCACTTCCATCAATGGAACAGATCTTACAAGTTGTAGCTGGCTCTGAGAGGTTTTCACTATTAGATGGGTATTCAGGCTATAACCAGATAATGGTGAAAGAAGAAGATCAATTCAAGACAGCCTTCACCACTAAATGGGGTACATATGCTTATAAGAAAATTCCATTTGGACTATCAAATGTTGGAGCAACATTTCAGCGAGCTATGGATATGGCATTCAAAGGCTTAATCAACAACATAGTCCTGGTGTACCTAGATGATATCACTGTCTTTTCAAAGAATGTTGCAGACCATCTCTTTCACCTTAGACAGGTATTTCAGAGATGTAGAAGGTTTGGGGTGTCATTAAACCCAAAAAAGTGTGTGTTCCTGGCTCATGAAGGGAAATTTTTGGGGCACATTGTCTCAAGAGAGGGATTGATAATTGATCCTGAAAGGGTTGAAGCCATCTAGACACTTCCATTGCCACAACATAAAAAGTCTCTCCAAAGCTTCTTGGGGAGGATAAACTTTGTTCGTAGGTTTATACCTGATTTTTCTACTCTTGTGAAGCCTTTAACAATGATGTTAAAGAAGAGTCTTGCATTTAAATGGACAATAGAAGGAAAAGAGAGTTTTGAGGCCATCAAGCTCGCAATATCATAGGCTCCAACTCTCATTAACCCAGAATTCTCAAAAGACTTCATGTTATATGCTTTTGGAGGGTCAGACACCATCTCAGCCATCTTGGTCCAGCCCAACAATGAAGGTTCAGAGCAACCCATAGCTTTCTTCAGTCAGAGCTTGGAGGACTACGAGGTAAAATACTCTTTCATTGAAAAACAAGTCCTTGTTATTATTAGGAGCTTAAAGAAGTTCAGACACTTGGTCTCAAATAACAAGATTCAACTATTAGTATCTCATGCTGGTGTTAAGGACTTCCTTTTAAATAAGGATTTGAATGAGAAGAGGGCAGGTTGGATCACCCGGGTAATGGAATATGACATTGAGATCAAGGTGACCAAACTGGTTAGAGGCAAGGGACTGTGTGAACAACTCACCTCTAAGCAACAGGCTGAGTCAGTGGGTGAAAAGGAGGCTGTCCTATTTCTACAGAATGATCAAGAACAATCAGCTAATGATGCACCTGCTCCATGTTGGACCCAAGCCTTGGTGCATTACCTTCAAATAGGTTTGTGCCCTCTAGAATGGAACAAAGCAAAGAGAAGATACTTCAGACTACAAGCCATCCCATATGTGCTTGTTGGTGGTGTCTTGTTTAAGAAGGATATCAATAGTGTTATATTGAGGTGCATTGGGATAGGCCAGATTGAGAGAGTGTTGCATGAATTCCATGATGGAGAAGCAGGAGGTCACTTTTCCCCTCGAGTAACAACTCTCAAGATCATGAAAGCTGGTTATTATTGGCCTACAGTGTTCAGGGACTGCTACTCATGGGTCAAGAAGTGTAAAAAATGTGCATTCTTCACAGGAAAGGAGAAGCTAGCAGCCCTACCCCTTCATCCCATTTTAGTGGATCAGCCATTCATGCAATGGGGACTAGACTTCATTGGGGTGATTAACCCAAATTCAAGCCAAGGCCACAAGTGGATACTTACTGCAACAGACTATTTCACCAAGTGGACTGAAGCAGTGGCACTAAAAGAAGCAAATGAATCCAACATCTTGGATTTTTATGAAGGAATAACCACTAGGTTTGGATTCCCTGCCACTATTATATCAGATAATGCATTGGCATTCCTTGGTACAAGGATCACTGAATGGGTAGTTAAGAATGGTGTGTATCTCAACACCTCATCAAATTATTACCCTCAAGGTAATGGCCAAGAAAAGTCCACAAATAAGAACCTATTAAGGATTATCAAAAGGACTCTTGATGAAAATCAGAGGACTTGGCATACAAGGCTCAAATCAGCTCTATGGGCTGATAGGATCACATCCAAAAGATCCACAGGGAGCTCACCATACAAGCTTGTATATGGAAAAGAGGCAGTATTTCCCATCTCATTGGAGTTTCCTACTTTGGAACTCATGAAACAGTTAGAGCTAGCTGAGTTTGAACCCATGGCAATCAGGTATGCAGAGCTGATGGAGGTAGGGGAGGTAAGAGAGCATGCAATGCAAGTCATGGAAAAGGATCAAGCATTGATAAAAAAGAGTTTTGACAAGAAGGCAAGAATGAGGACCTTTCAAGAAGGGGACTTAGTTCTAAAGTGGGATGCAGATCAGGAAAAGCCAGGAAAACACTCCAAATTTGATGCCATCTGGAGTGGCCCTTACATGATCACAGAGTGCAAGAGTAGCAATGCCTTCCAGCTGGCTAAATTGGATGGTGAAGAATTGTAGATCCCAGTGAACAGGATCCATCTCAAACATTTCTACTGAATGGGAAGTTTCCACCCCTATAAATATTAGCATAGGATTTTAATTTCCCTAAGTGCGTATGCACATTGTTTTGTTGTAGTGTAGTTTTTGTTTCCCTAAGTGTTGTGGCACATGTTCTTTGTTGCTCCAGGTTGTGTCGTTACACAGTTCAACATGCCTCCAAGTGAACGTGTTATCCCTTTTAGTATTCATGACAGAAGAGACCCATAGTTTCCTGTAATAGTTACTATTTCAAAATAAAACAAATGTAGAGCAACTAAAATCCATCTTCGAAACAGTCCATTCAGGGACAGATGAAAGCCCCAGGTCAAAACAATTTTCTACTCTCAGAAGCCTTGTTTCAAGATTTCTTATGAAAATTGAGAGTGCAAACGGTCAGGCTCGCGGATCAGAGGCAGGATCAGTATCAGGCCATCATTCTTGACTCCATGCCCAATGGATGCTTCAAGGCTACTGATCTCTTCATCTAGTAGGTAGATGCCCCTGCGAGTCACCAAATTGTTATCACTATTTTTGTCCCCCAAAAAAATTGATCAGCCATGACCCCCGCACAGAAGAAACCAGAGAAATCATTCAAATCCTACAAACAAGTTGTAAGGGACTCTACAATGGAGTGGCAGGGCCTGCAAAAGATCAAACAACCCCGTGTAAGAAGAAATTCAAGAAATGGCTCTACTCAGTGAACCCATGCTTCAAATCCAGCAAACAGATTGCAGGTGGGCTCTAAAATGGAATAGCAGGGTCGGGGAAGGAGAAAATAGTGTCAAAGAACCACAGGCTCAAAGGAAAGAAACGACGAAGGCTCGAAGTCGTCGGCTCTGAAATGATTCAGAACGAGCCCCAAAAATGACTAAGTATGGAGGAGACAACGGACGCTGCCAAGTGTCCAAATGGTGCATCTCCAAAGATTAAATCCAAAAAGGGAGACTCAAACAAGCGCCAAGGCCCCCATGTCATCCAGAACCCCAAAAGGGGCACCAGTCAACAGCTAAAAGTCAAAAAAGCGGACGGACGGTGCCTAAAAAGACTAAGTATAAAAGGTGCTAGCCTAAGCTGCCACGTGTCAACTTGGCCAACCTCTCCAAAGGTAAATCCAAAAGTGAAGACCCAAATGAGTGGTAGAGCTCACCACATAGTCCAAGTTAAAAAGTGGGACAGAGCAGGCCCAAAATTGACTAAGTATAGAGAGTCTGCGGACTGGCTCCACATGTTGCATCAACTGTAATTTCAAGGCGTGGCCCAAAAGGTGATTCCCAAATGAGTGCCATCTTGCCACGTATTCAGGGCCCAAAAAAGTAGGAGCGGCCATTGAAAAGTCCAAGAGTCTGTGGAAGCTTCCACGTGTCAACCCGACGCTCCTTCAAAGGTAAAATCCTGAGCGGGTTTCTAAATGAGCACAGACCTTCCACGTGTCCCAGGTTTCAAAAAAGGGACAGGGTTGGGGTTGAATAGTCAAAGTAGAGACAGGCCAACAAAGGGTGCCAAGTGTTAGCACGACGCTAATTCAAGAGTAAAATTGGGGGAAGGTTTCCAAACAAGCGCCAGGCCTCCACGTGTCCCCCGGTCAGATATATGACCCCGTCGAGTAAAAGGACTTAGCCAAAACATGAGGAAACTGAGTGAGCCATGGAAGAAGACACGTGTCATCCTGGCACAACTTCAAAAGTAAAATACAAAGGCAGTCCCTCAGACATGTGCCAGCCCTCCACATGTCCAATTTCAAAAAAGACCCTGTTTTGGTAATTGGTTCCCACCATTTTGTATGGACCCGATTCAAATTTCAAATGGGCATATCTTTTGACTCAGTGCTCGAAATCTGACAAATTTAGCACCATTGGAAAGATCTCAACCTCATCTATGCCATGGAGATCTAAAACTTTAATTTTGGAGAGGTTAGGTGGGGAAAAAATGAAGAAACATCTTCATGCCATTAATATAGGATCTATTTGCCCCCAACAACTAGATCGGATTTGATCTGATCCACCGTTCCTCCTCCTTCGAGGTGCCGAACAAGTAATTGATGTAGACATGACAGATTTGGGGTGGATTTGTAGGAGGCATTGATGATAGTGGTTGAGCTTCGAACTAGTTTTCCCGCTTCTCTCTCCTTCTTCCCTCTGTGCTGAATCTATAAAAGAAGGGTCGGGGCTCATTGTAAAGGGTTGGACGTTTCTGTTTTGAGCCCTCCCTTCTTCTTTTGTTCACAAAAGGATTTGTGGAGCTTTTCTAACCTCTCCTTCGGGTTGTAATGCAAGTTTTTCTTCTTGGCCACTGCAATATACTGTATCAACTCCTGAGCAATAATATATATGTCTGTGGATGTTTCTCGACCCTCTCATGTATTCATTATTGTCTCTCCGATCTCTTATTGTGATTTGGTCATATGTGCATAGTGTTTGTATTGCATTTCGTGGTCTGTGTTAAACTGCAAAATGAGTGTCTAACATTCCTTTGGTGCATCACCTCATTAGCTTAGGTTTATTTCCTTACATCTCTTTAACCATGTCTCCTTGGAAAGATAGAGTAGATTAATAATAGATCCTCTGCAATATATTTGTATGCACCTGAACAGAGGAATAGGAACCGACCTTAATCTAGAGAGCTCTCTCAACTCGCAAGGTCCCACACATTTGAGAGATGCTCCATGTTGTGCAATCACACTGAGAGTCTCAACCCATCTGGTGTCTATGATATAATGAACACTTAGGAAATCTAATAAGCATGTGAACTAGCATCAACTATATAGCTTTTCATAAATTCCTTCTCATATTGTTCTCTTTATTTGTCAACTCAGATTTCTTAGCCCCCCAAACACGTCCCTATCAACATGACCATTGTCCCCAATGGTGCAATTGATATTTTATTGTGTAGCTCAAGTTCATAGGAACATATCTTCCCCATATCTAGAATTATCTCAATTAGTGAGGGTTCCTAGGGTTTATACAATTTACCTTGGGGTTTACACAGTTTTCCCTATGTTATACATAATTTATCCTAGGGTTTTTTTAATTTATTTAGGATCTAAATAATTTCCCTTAAAATCTATTAAGGGTTTACACAATTTCTACTAAGATTTACATTTTACTTCATAGGGTTCACATTAGTTACTTATCAAATTTATATGAACATCTACATACTTGTAATCTAGGATTCGTCACATAATTTTCTTCTTCCACTTGAGGTTTTTCTTTCCTTAAAGGTTTTATATTTGCTTCATGACTCTGTTGGTATGCCATTTTCCCCTCTTTTGTCCTCTATGGTATGTTGTTCCTTTGTCCTCTTCTTGTTTGTTGTCTTTTTTCTTTTTCCTCTCCCTTTTTGTTGTCCTTTTTTTCTTCTACCATATTTTTCTTCTCCTCTCCATTTTTGATTTTTTTCTTTCTTCTCATCGTTGTTAAAATGAAATGAAACAAAGTGGGAGGATCTTTTTCCATCCCACATTCTCTTTTTTTAAGTTAAGGTGGTTGTGGCACAAAAGTGATGCTACTATGTGCATCACATTGTGTCACCCCCGATATTTTTTTTCAAATAAATAAATTGACTACCTATTTAATTAGAGTATTATAGGCATACAAATAAAAAATTAATTATTACTCCTCTTTTTTTATGTTAATAAAATGGCTACTACCATTGTGGCATCAAACCCATTAGTATACGGATCACAATATATTGGGGTTTATTTAATAACACAGAGAAATGACCTACTAAGAAATATAGGATTAATTGTTTAAATGAATAAGGATTTCATAGTAGTAAATGAAAATCTAAGATGCACTTAAAGCCATATCTTACATGGTGTGGTAAGGCATATTTAAAAAAATAAAATATAGGGGATTTTTGGTGTTTTATGAGGCCACATAAGAGGAGAAGAAGATGTTGAGCAAGTACACATAATCCTGCAACCAATCAATCATTTCTTAGCAAGAGAAATTATTCCATTGTGATGAAAATCCAATTGGTATAAGGATCATAATAATCAATCATCTCACAAACATGATCATCTCACAATGCAGCCAATCAACCATTATATTAATAGGAGAACCACTTCCATTGTGGTGTAAACTCCGTTAGTATAATGACCATAGTTTAAATGAGTTAGAATTATGGATATTAAAAATGGAAACCTAGGTCAACGAATGACATACTCCTCTAGCATAGGGTTATATTTTATGGTTGTAGTGCCCACATTTTACGCACCCAAAAACAATAGTAAAATACCAGGATAATTTTTTTTTGACAAGAAAACATAGTAAACCACCACATAACACACTTACAGTTAGGGCCAACCATAGTGAGAAATTATTGGTGGTTATTTCTTTTAATAAAATATATCGAAGTTCTTAACTTATGTTTTCAAGGAGGCTCAGGATATGATTCGTACAATTCATCTTACCAAGATAATTTTCTCCCTTTTACACTGAGAAGCTAGCTTTAAGTCTTCTCCATTATAACATTTCTTTGTTTATTTCAATTATTTAATTAAAGAGGTAATTTAAATTCCATAAGGTCTTTTATCCACACTTATGCTACTAAAACTCGCTCATACCCTTATTACAATATGGATTCGCTTTCAACATTCTTAAGGGGAGAAATTACAAAGCACCTAGGAAGACGTTAGAGGAAGGAGGCCAAGTTGAATTCATCTTTAGGACCTCATTAGTTATTTACCAGGATTTAATTTAAGTTTGAAAATTTATCCAGAATTAGTAAAGATTTTATTTAGGCTTCACTGGATGAGTTTAACAAAAGAAAACAATTTTCTTTCCAAATGGCTGAGAGATAGATTGCGTGGTTTCTAAATTGATTTCTCCTACTTATTCAATCTTATTATCTTCCAGAACTAACCATTGATTTCCCTTAAGCTCGTTTAGGAATTCACCATATAAGGGTAATGTTCGCTAGCCTAACTAGGGTTAGCAGGTTATATAATTTTACTTTACAAGGATAGTTTCATCTTGATCACTTATGGAATTACTTGCTCTCAAATTGGTCACCTCTACGTTAATTTATCTGAATATAAGTTTTAGTTAAACTTCTATAAGGATTAGCCAACCCATTTTATTTTAATTAAAACACATCATTACTAAGTCTTAGAAAACTTTAACTAAACATTTAATCCCGAGGGTAAAGTTTAACAATACTCATTTACGAAAACAAAGCAAGGTTACATCGATTCTTTCCAGCACAATACGAAAAGCCAAAGGGACATACCACCTCTAGGGAATTATGAACAGGGAACAAGAGAGTAATAACATTGACCAAGAAGCGCAAAACTACTCTTAAAATTAAGATAATCTATTAAGGTCACTCAACAAAGCGGTAATCAAAATTTTTTTATATTTTCCATGAAAGTCAAACAATCCAAGGTTTCCGAAGTTGAGAAGATAAAATCCACAGATACATTATGCTAAGACACTGGCCCTCTTCTAAAATTTCCGTTGGACCTTATCAATAGGTGAACACATAAAAAAAAAATCATGTAAAAGATCTTCTCAACTGAGGTTGGTTACAAAAGTCTACGAGTCTATCCACCATCTACTCGCATAAACCATCTGCAACAAATTTTCCACAAGAGTCAGTTCGCGAGAACTGAGCAAGATAAGGCTACACAAGGCCACAATAACTAATATCTACAATACCATGAAAGGACACACTTGATTACAAGAGTTGGGTCAATCCTCTAACCACTAACAATATCTCAAGTTACGATAAAGTCTCTACCATGCAAATCAATAAGAAAGGTCTTGCACTTCAGTTATGAACTAAAGCAACAACAATATAACAATCATACGAGAATGAATCTTGACCTTATAAGAAGAAAATAAACAATCTAGAAGAAACAGGATTCCCATTAATCAATTAAATAATTACAAGATTGAAGTTTGATATACATGCCATCCATCTAAAATTATCAACAGGTACCCAAAAGCATAGGCTTTAAAATTAGATTTCTAAAAGACAAGAGTTGACCCGCCCAACAAGGGGGAAACCATGGTGTTCAAACATTAACATGCAAAGACAAGCATAATAAGAATTTCAAATCTGTAATCACCTAGAGTATAAGACTGAAATTAAATACATGGCACGACACAACATAAGTTCGAGGCGAAGGCAAAGTTTGCTAGTATTGACCATTAACTCCAAGAGATTCCCCTATCATTCAAGAAGGCCTAATGCCTTAAAGGCTAGTAACAACACGCAGGAGAAGAAGGAAATTCCGTCAAACAAGAGTATACAAAACGCCATCCAAATTTTTTATATCATTTAGGATTTACAAACCTCCACGGTAACTCTAAAGTTCGGTTAATTTAAAAGAAATTACCTCCTTTTTAAAAAACAACAATAATCTAAGTCAACTCTTGATAATGAAATCAACCGTTCAACATAGGTGCACACATAAACTACTAAGTGTCATTATCAAAACAACTCCTTCCGCTATGAATCCATAATACTATCGATTGCAAGAGAATTTTCACCAAGGTCAATAATGTTCAAGACAATTTTCATGACCAACATTAAGGTACATATGTGCATAGACACTAATCTTGTTAACAACACAATCATTATAAAAAAAGAAAAAAACACAAGTCAGATTATGCCACCAATTGTCAGAGGGAAGACCAAAACAATCCTAGTATTAGTAGGGTATTGGAAGGTAAAACTGTAACCTCGAACTATGAAGACTAATTACGGTTCATAATGAAGGCGACAGTCAAAGTACTTCCTGAGAAGGGTTTTTAAAAAAAACCTAGGAACAAGACTGAAGCTACAAAGGAGCCTAAACACGCGAGGTTTGAAACGTGTTGCACACAAGGTTATTCATTCTAAAAGTTTTTAATACCGAAACTCCAACTTGGCTACCAAGCATTGTCACACTACTCAACCTTTCTTCCTCGACGCCAAAAAGGGTTATCAAAGGGGCTTGAGAGGGAGTTAACAACATGTCAATAGACATAGAAAGACAAACTTGGGTGAAAGGAAGGAGCTTTTGATGACTGCTAATTACTAGCAAACAACAGTCATTATAGAGCAAAATATATATATATAAAAGAGAACGAAGGTCGATCACTCGAGGAGGGAAAACATAACACTCATAGGGGAGAACACCTGCATGCATTCCACTAACATACTGGCAACGATAACAACTAAAATAAGAAGAAAGCAAGCAGAAAGGAGAGAACTCCCAACATGGCGTCCAACTGACAAATCAAATCAAGGAGATGGAGGTTTGCTTTCACGATAAATTAAATATAGTAACAGTAGCAAAGAGTAGAAATATCTTGCCTTCTCCTCCAGCTTCAAGAGGTCGCAAAGACACCGCACGAACCAGCAGCAACAATCTTCAGGTCGCATCTCCCTTTTTCTACCAGTTGGGAACTCAAGCTCCATTCTCGTCTATGCTTAACCCGGACAGAAAGCTCCAGTTTACAAGCAACATCGAAAGGAAAGAACATTGGTCTCAAGGGTTGTCAATATTGCGGTATGCACAAGATGGGTTTAATGGAAAAATAATAATCCCAACACACACGTGAACGACAGGGACAAGGCCAGACTGTACAACCCTCCAAATACCTTCCAGCCTGCGTTAAAATATGGGCACCAGAGCATGACAAAGACATCCTTCTCAGCATAAGGGAAAATAAATCTGCCCCAAAGGAGTCACAGGTGACTCAAGGGCCACGCAAGCAGAAAGGAGAGAACAAAACGCAAATAAAGTGTTTGACAAAACGCCACAAAGAGAGGTGGTCTCAAGGAATGCTATCCTTGCTGGATATTCGCAAAAAAAAGGTCATCACAAACAACAAACAATGGTCAACCCTGATCAGTATGCCTTCACCAATATTCGCGCAGCCTGAGAAAATTACAGTTTGAAATAGGAAGGGACATCCATCGTGCAAAAGAGGCACACACCATCCCACATGAGACCCCACACCAGGAATTCTCCACGCGGCCAGCACATGACGTTTAGCAGGTTACAGAAAAGGAACATAAATCGATCTCCAAAAACACGCACTTCCTTCCCCCAGATGTGGGCAAAAACAAAAGAAAACAATGGCGTGAGTAACACATTAAATGCAGTGTGGGCCAGTAAAGGCAGCATTTCTGATTTAATTGGGGGACAACTAAAAAAGGGAAGACTAAAAGAAAAACAAAAAGGTGGCCACCTCCCAACTGGAATTAAGACCAAGCAAGGGTCAACACGCCTCCTCCTGATAGAAATTAAAGGAAATACAGGCTCCATCCTCCAACGCACTTCCACAAATGACAGAATTAAATAAAAACTAACGTGTACAACTCGCAAGGAAGAAAATATGGTGGGGGGGGTATTGTGTGGTGCCTCCATACCAAACAAGGTCTAAAAATAATAATAATAAGCATTTCCACGAAATGGTGGTCGCCAACAAAAGTGGCTAACGTGGGTGAAAACATAAAAAATTCTCATTAGTTTAGATATATATATATATTTATATATATATAAATACGAGTGGAGACTTGGTCAGCTCCGGTGGTAGCAATATCATTTCACCTTCAAAACGACAAACAAAACAAGTATGCAAGCAAACCTAGTCGACCAAGGAGGGACTAGAGATAGCTGTTTCAAAAACGAACACAAGACAAGGGCCAACCATAACGTCGCAACATGATACCCTCCTTTTTGCGCGAATCGAGGATCGATCCACGAAGTGACCAATCTAAACAATAAAATCACTTATTGATAATTAACAACAAAGTTTATGACAAATCGACGATTAGATAACGAAGTTACCATTGATCGATAATTAAAATAATAATATTATTACTATTTTTTTTTTTAACTATTATTATAACTTAATACTACCTATTAATCACCTTAACAAGAACCAACTTACGAGTTTGGTAAATCGAGCACACAATTTTCCTTTAACCGGATAACCGTCCATAACGCTATGGGGTCCTCAGTTTGGAGGTGTCGACAACGACCCGATAGGCAAGAAGGAGAGGGAAGGTGAAAAATCTTCACTGCGACCTGGACACAGTCAACAAGAGCACGCCCACAACCCTCCCATGCTTAGCAGCATGGTCGTCATGTCAGGAATAGGGGGAACATCTGACGGGGCATTACAATGGTCAACCCTACCTCTCAAGAAATTGTTCTGTGATACTAATGTAATAAAACAAAACTGAACAATATAACTAATCTGGGATTAATTATTTGAATGAATGAGCATTTTAGAGTCATATAAGAAACTATAATATCAACTTAAAGGATTATTCCACACGGTGCAATAAGTTATGTTTTTTAAGATACAACATAATGTGTATTTTTGGTATCTTGAGCTTGTAGAGGAGTAGAGGAGGCTGAGAAAGTAAACATAATTATCTTACAACCAATCAACAATTCATTATTAAGAGGACCACTTTCAAATTATGGTGTAAATCTCATTGACTATGTGGATTAACCATGAAAACCAAGTGTAATGAGTGAGGCAATCCTCTAGCACAAAGTTAAATTTGATAGTTGATAGACCTGGCAAAGATTTTTTTATGACAATTATGTTTTCAAACACAATTGAATTATTATATCACTAGAAAGGACATTGCCATTTTTGTTGTCATCCTAATTGGTATTAGGATCATGATGTATTGGAGTTTATATGACACCGCAAACAAATTATACCATCTAATTTGGGGTTTATTGTTTGAATGAATGAGGATTTCAAAGTTGTAGAAGCAATTTAAAGATGTCTTTAAAGGCATATCCCACATGATGTAGTAAACCATGGTTTTAAATACACAATGTAATCGGTATTTTTAGTATTATGAGACCACATAAGAGGAAAGGGGGATATCAAGAAAGTAAACATAATAACTAGCGTAGATATTTTAAACCCTAATAAAAAGGGTGCCTAATTTTGGATGGAAAGAATTTTTTTTAGCATATGACCATGCAACATTTCAGGTAAAGGGCCTTAACATTACCATATGAAAAATATGATTACTTAACCTTTCACTAAAATTTTTTTATTCAAATTAGCTTAATACCAAATCCATATAGATATCATGGTATTCGAAATAACACAATCACAATTTTATCCTTGCATAGTGAACGAAAGGCAAGCCTTAAAACAAGGTGCTCATACCACAATGTTCAATTCTTATCCAAGTATAAAGTAACTCAATAACACTCATTCATGCACGTGCACACACACGTTAAATCAAATGATCTCCTTAAAAGGGTTAAACCAGTATAAATTCAAATCTTCAACACCTTACATATACACACTTCCCATAATGACCTAATAGTGAAGGATAGTCATAAAGCTCAATACAAACAATATTAAAACTAATGCGTTTCTAAGATCCTTATAATCATGCAAAGTGTACTTCCACACAAGTTTCTAAGAGAGATAACCAATCTAAGAAGGACACCACAATCAATGCAACCATCATGATCTTATGGAAACTATTCAACTTGTTAAAAAAAGCACAACCTATTGTATGCAAATTAGAAAATATATGTGTGTGTGTGTATGTATATGTACACACACACACACACACACACACACACACACACACACACACATATATATGTATATGTATATGTATATGTATATGTATATGTACATATATATATACATATATATATGTATATGTATATGTACATATATATACACACACACACACACACACACACACACACACACACACACACACACATATTTTCTAATTTGCATACAATAGGTTGTGCTTTTTTTAACAAGTTGAATAGTTTCCATAAGATCACGTATGTATATATACACACACACACATATATGTATGTATGTATGTATGTATGTATGTATATATGTATGTATGTACATATATACATATATGTGTGTGTGTGTATGTACATATATACACATACATACATATATATGTATGTGTATATACATACATACATATATGTATGTATGTATGTATGTATATATACATAAACATATATTTATACACACACACACACACACATAGATATATGTACATATATATATGTAGATATGTATATCTACATATATATATATATATATGTATATATATATATGTACATATATCTATGTGTGTGTGTGTGTGTATGTATATATATATGTGTGTGTGTGTGTGTGTGTGTGTGTGTGTGTGTGTGTGTGTAAATCAAATGAAACAAGAACTACCACCTAAAATAGTTCTACAATTTAGCTAAAACAAAGCATAAACACCATCATGATAAGAATTAAACAAGGGTTAGATGCTAGCATTCATCAATACAAACTTTGAAACTAACAATGCTAAATATCTAAACTCCTCTATTCTCTAACAACAAATAAATGAATGGACCTAAGTAAGCTCCATGGCTATCAAAATAGTTGTCCTTAATGTTCCAAGAACCTAGGAATGGGGGCTAATCAAAGTTGGGCTACAAGACCCTTTTGACACCTCCCATATGACCCAAGCACTTTAAGAAAGAGGCTTAACTCTTCAAGATGATGAACTCTCAAAAGGGCAAGGTGCAAGCTCTTAGTCTCTTTGCTATATGCTTTGCATTTGCTCTCTTAGAAAGTTTAGGTGTAAGTAAAAAGGTAGGTGGAGGGCTCTTTATATAGCCCAAAGGATAAAGGATTCAACACATTCTCATGAATGTGGGATAAAGGTAAAACATGATTAGGAATGGATAAGGTTGCTTTATTAAAGGTAACCTTACTTTAGAAGGGTTTAATACATGTTTAGCAAGTCATGGGAGTTGGGGGTATTTTAATTAATCAAAGGTGATTAATTAATAGGTAGGTGTAAGCTTATAGAAGCCAATTAGAGGAATATTAGTGCGATTTAGGCTATTATAAGGGGATTAAATCAATTAAATATTGATTTATTGGTTAAATGGAAGGGAAAGCTAATTAATTAATAATAATTAATTAGTCTAGGTAGAAGGGGTGATTTATTAACGGAAGGTCGTTAATTAGGGTATTTGTTGGATAGGAAACTTAATTAATTAGCTTAGTGTAATTAATTAATGATGATATGAGGGAAAATGAGTGCTTTTGACGATATGTCGTTGATTTGCGAGAAAGGGGATAATTAGCACAATTTAAGTATTTAAATTGCTTGGGCGTAATTATAGGTGTCTACATTTGCCCCTCTTTGGGGTGGCGTAAGTGATGCCACTTCAAAGATAGTAGACAGAAGAGATTTTGAAGGGATAGAAGAAAAATTAGTAGGAGGGAGAGATGCCCCCTCGAGTGTCGATGGGGTGATGAAGGAAGCCGATCGACGATCGAAAAATATGAGAAGTAGGCAGAAGAATGGGGACGAGGCAGGATGCCCCGAGGAGAGGGAGAATTAGGGGTGAAAGGGAAGTCGTGTAGAAGAAATATGGATGAGGGGAGAGAAGAGCTTAACCTCTAGCCGCTTATTTGTTTGGAACAAATTTGATGTCATCATATTGCCATAGGAACTACATCATCGGTCCTTATGAAAAATATAAGCATACGACAAAGGTAGAATGACATGAAAAGCCATACTACGAACAATTGTCCATTGCTGAAAGTACCAACTCCACGCAACATACAATAATGCAATGCAATACGAGAAGGAAACAAGCTCATATAACAGGGAAAACAAGTACGAACGCACATATCTAACCCAACAACGGTCAAGACAGTTGTACAAATGTTTTGTTATCAGTGCTGAAGAGATCCACAAGTTCGTGATTGACGACAAGGGTTAAAAATGATGCCCCAAGCAAGGATACATGCAAGGGGAAATGAAAATGGACACGGGGTCCATGAAAAGCATTTGTGCGCAACGAAACAGCACCAGGCAACCAAAAGTGCCCCAGAGTACAGACGAAGCAAGCAAGCTAGCTTTTGTGAATGGTTGTGAATCCAGTGATCCGCGAGTCGTATTAATCGGGGAAGATGTGAGACAAACCAACAGGATATGGAGAAAATACCATGCGCAAGACACAAGTTTCAGCCGTAAGAAGCAAGTTACCATTTTGTAGGGTGTTTTACTTTTTAGGAATTTTTTGAAAAAAATTTTGCCTTGTTTTTAGATTTTATATATATATATATATATATATAAATAATATTGTTTTTGTGTTTTTCTCGAAACAATATTGTTTTTGTGTTGTTTGAAACAATTTTCTATTGTTTTTGTGTTTGTGAAACAATTTTCTATTGTTTTTGTGTTTTGTGAAACAATGTTCTATTGTTTTTGTGTTTTTCTCGAAACAATTTTCTATTGTTTTTGTGTTTTGTGAAACAATTTTCTATTGTTTTTGTGTTTTCTCAAAACAATGTTCTATTGTTTTTGTGTTTTGTGAAACAATTTTCTATTGTTTTTGTGTTTTCTCAAAACAATGTTTCTATTGTTTTTGTGTTTTGTGAAACAATCTATTGAAACAATGTTTCTATTGTTTTTGTGTTTTCTCGAAACAATTTTCTATTGTTTTTGTGTTTTGTGAAACAATTTTCTATTGTTTTTGTGTTTTCTCAAAACAATGGTTTTTCTATTGTTTTTGTGTTTTTAACAGTTTTCCAAAGCTATGTGCAGGTAACCAAGAAAGCATGGATGCCCCCAGCGTTAGGTGGGGAATATACAAGGGCAGAAGCCACGCGCTTATGAACAAGAAGGTGAAGTCGTTGAGTTGCCCCCAGCGTAAGATGGGAAATAACGAAAGACCACGTACCTTACAGACGAATAGAAGAAGGCAAAGCCGGATCAAGGCTGGACTAGATGGTGTGCACAAGGAAACTCGAAGGTAGAACCAGGTCCAGGACAAAGACAACTACCCTTCTAATACAGAATGCTTGTGAACAACAAATCCTCCCGAGGCGCCGGAAACCGGTTTTCACCCAAGGACTTGTCCAAAGTACCACAATTGCGTGGTTTTCACTAGTGGACGACCTGTTTTCTCTTTTTCTTTTTCTGATTTTTTTTTTTTTTTTTTTTGATGTTTTTATATTTTTTTGTGATTTTTATGACTTTCTTGTGCCATGTTTAGGCATAAAACCTCTTAAGATGCATGGAATTCATGGGCTCCCGGAGCTCATCACCATTGGGGTGAGCCAACTTGTATGCCCCTGTGCCATACTTGGCAACTATGACATAGGGTCCTAACCAGTGTGGTTCAAACTTCCCTTTCTTTTCTCGCTCTGCTCTGGTGTTGAACTGGTTCTCCTTCATAACTAAATCACCCACCTCAAACTGGCGAGGGATGATTCTCTTGTTGTAGTTGCGGGAGATTCTGTGTTGATATACCTTCAGGTGATTAAGAGCGCGAATGCGCCTCTCATCCAGGAGCTCTAACTCAGCCAATCTTGCCACTCGATAATCTTCATCCTTATCCAAATAGTCCCGAAGAGAAATTCACAGGGATGGGAGTTCAATCTCTAAAGGGATGATAGATTCTGTCCCGAATACTAGGGAATATGGTGTGGCACCTGTAGGAGTGTGAATTGATGTTCGGTAGGCCCAGAGGGCTGGGTGGATTTGTAGGTGCCAGTTTCGACCAGTTTTGCTAACCATCTTCTCCATTATCCTTACCAAAGTCTTGTTTGTTGCCTCAGCTTGTCCATTACCCTGAGGGTAATATGGCGTGGACCATTTCAATCTGATTTGGAACCGTTGGCAAAGACCTTTCACAGTTTTGTTCTTAAATGACTTCCCATTATCTGTGACAATGGCTGCAGGGATACCATATCGGCAAATAATGTGATTCATGATGAATTTAGAAATCTGTGCTCCTGTGACATAGGTTAAAGGGACAGCCTCCACCCATTTTGTAAAGTATTCTGTAGCTGTGATGATATGTGTATGACCATCAGATGAGGTAGGAGTAAGCTTCCCTATTAGATCAAGTCCCCACTTGGAGAATGGCCACGGGGTAGTGATTGGTTGCAATGGTTGCGATGGAGCATGGATGAAATTTCCATACTTTTGGCAAAGCACACATTTTCTAACATAATTACAACAATCAGTTTCCATGGTGGGCCAATAGTAACCTACTCTTAACAATTTCTTAGCCAAGACCATTCCATTTGTATGTGCTCCGCATACTCCTTCGTGTACTTCTTTAATTGCCTGGATTGACTCCGTCACATCCAGACAACGTAACAGATTCCCATCGTAGCCACGACGATAAAGTGTACCTCCTAAAAGGGTGTAACGGGCTATCTGGCGAATCAGGCTTTGCTTTTCAGAATGGGAGATATTGGGAGGGAAAGTACTGTCCTTAAGATAGGTGAAAATGGGTTCGTACCACGGGGAATAGGGACCAACAACCTCACAAGCCAGGCAAGATTCTGGTACGTCATACGCGGGCTGGTGTAGATTTTCTACGAAAAATGGCATATCATTGTTCCCTGGCGGAATACGAAGCATAGATCCCACCGTTGCCATAGCATCTGCCGATCTGTTCTGCGCTCTTGGGATCTGCTCAAAGGTAATGCGCACAAAATACTCCTTCAGAGTTTCCACCAACTTCTTGTAAGGTATGAGCTTGTCATCCTTAACTTTATACTCATCATTAACCTGTTTGATGATTAGCTGTGAATCACCTACAACCTTAACATGTTGAATATTCCACTTGATGGCTAGCTTCATCCCTGCAATGAGTGCTTCATATTCCGCAATGTTGTTCGTGCAAGGGAAGGCCAGGTGGAAAGCCTGTGGTATAGGATCACCCGAAGGAGTAATAAGGACCACTCCTGCACCTGAACCATGAAACGTAAAAGATCCATCAAAATGTATCTGCCATACGATAGATTCTTCAATGTAGAGCAAAGATGCATCTGGCAGATCCAGACTCAAAGGTTCTGTGCTTTGCAAAGGTGCTTCCGCTAGCTGGTCAGCAAGTACTTGTCCTTTAATTGATTTTTGATGGACAAATTCTATATCAAACTCACTGAGTAGAATGATCCAATTAGCCATTCTACCTGTGAGGGCGGGTTTGGACAACAAATACTTGAGTGGGTCGACCTTGGATATGAGCTTGGTCTTAGTATTTAGCAGGTAATGGCGAAGTTTCTGAAAGGTAAAAACAACGGCCAAGCAAGCCTTTTCAATCTGAGGATAATTACGTTCATAGGCGATGAGGGTGCGACTCAGATAGTACACTGCTTTCTCTTTATGGCTAAGGTCATATTGGGCGAGCAGTGCACCAATAGCGTATTGCGTAGCAGAAATATAGAGCAAAAGTGGTTCTCCCGGAGTGGGAGGCATGAGGACAGGTGGATTAGCCAGGTACTGTTTAAGCAAAGCAAAGGCTTGTTGTTGCTCAGGTCCCCAGATGAAAGCGATGTCCTTCTTAAGCAAATGAGTGAATGAGTGACATTTATCTGCAAGCTGGGAGATAAAGCGGCGAATGGCTTGAATTTTCCCTTGCAAGCTACGCAGTTGCTTGATATTCTCAGGTGGAGGCATTTCTGTGATGGCAGACACTTTAGCAGGGTCTACCTCAATACCTCGTCTTGACACGATGAAGCCTAATAGTTTCCCAGATAGCACACCGAAGACACACTTCTTTGGATTTAGCCTGACTTTGTATTCACGCAGGCGTTCAAAGATACGCCGCAAAATGATAGGATGATCCTCTCTTGTTTTGGACTTTCCCAGGATGTCGTCTACGTAGTCTTCCATGATGTCATGAATCATATCGTGAAATATTACTGTCATGGCCCGCTGATAAGTTGCTCCCGCATTCTTAAGGCCAAATGGCATCACCTGATAACAGAAGGTGCCCCAAGGAGTTGTGAAAGTTGTTTTGTGTTGGTCTTCCTCAGCGATCTTAATTTGATTATAACCCGAAAATCATCCATAAGTGATAGCATTTCGTACCCTGCGGTCGAGTCAACAATCATGTCAATGTTGGGCAACGGAAAGTCATCTTTAGGGCAAGCTTTATTGATGTCCCTAAAATCTGTGCAAATTCGGATACCAATAGGTTTCTTCTGGACAGGAACAATGTTTGATATCCATTCAGAATAATCAATTGGCCTGATGAATCCTGCTGCAAGCAACCTTTCCAATTCTTCTTTAACTAACAAGGCCACTCTTGGGTGCATCTTTCGAAGCTTTTGTTTGATAGGCTTAGCGTCTGTGTGCACAACCAGGTTATGCACGACCAAAGTTGGATCTAAGCCAGGCATGTCTTTGTAAGACCATGCGAACACATCAATAAACTCTCGCAGTAGCATAGTGAACGTCTTTTGTTCTCTGGCTGAGAGTGATGCTCCCAATTTTACTATCTTGGGATCTTCTTCGGTACCAATATTGACATCAATGGTTTCTTCAACTAACAATTTTGATAAATCCTCCATACGCGTAGGATCGGGAGGTAGGTTGAGATCTTCATCCAAGGATGTCTCTACGAGATTTTCATCCTTGGCGTGGTCACTTTGTTTGTCCTTTGATTTTCTTATTTGTTTGTCAGCCAATGCCTCAAAGAGGTTTTCACTGTGTGACTTGGACTTCGATTTTTGCCGAGGCTTTTCTTTAGAACTCTTGCCCTCGCTTTTCTTTAAATTTTGCTGACCACGAAGTTCAGCCTCCTCGCCGAAGTAGGCGCAGGTGTCTAAGTCGATAAAGAAACCCTTCTTGTGATCTCCAATGGGAATTGTATCCCTTATGCCCATGAACTCTGCAATAGCCTCATCATTCTCGAATAAATCTAGTGGCACGTGACGTTGTTGGTCCCATTCAACAAGGGAGGGGTATACAAGGTCAAGGGTTGGTTCAGTGGGGGTGATGGTTAGGACAGCGTTATTCATGAAAAGGTTCGTGGAGGCCAGATCCTCATATTGGCTACAACAGGAATCCGTATCGCTGTCTAGATAATCAGAGCTATCCTCATGCTCAGAACAAGTCACATCTTGATCGTTGGGGTGTGCTCCATAAGGGTGAATCCCAATGCCATATCTTTCTGTTTTGAAATGTGGAAGAGGGACTGGTTCTCTTTGTCCTTGTTCATTCCTCCCACATCCTAGGCCTTTGTAGCCCATGGAGTACATCATTCTGCTAGATTTTTCATATTCTGGGGTTTGATAACAAGATGGCTGAGTGTCCTCAGGGACCCAAGTAGTAGGTGGATCAAGTAATTTTTCCTCAGCTAACAAGCCTCCAGGTAGGAACGACCCAATAGTGTGTTCCTCTCTAGGTCTCCTGAAGCGGTAGTTGGGTCGACCTCTAGTCTTGGGACAAGGAGAGGTCAGAAACCAAGAGCGCTTGTTGTACATTATACTCCCCACAGCCATATTCCAGAATTTTCATCTCCCATGAATTAAATGGAGATGTTGAAGTAGATGCCCCATGAGTGCAAGAACTAAGAGAATTTGAATCTACTCGAGATTCCATGGCCTCAGAATGAAGAGGGACAGCTATATCTGTGGAGGGACATGCGTATGTACCCTTTCGTGCAAAGCTATTAAGAGCTCTACAATGAGCAAAGGGCTCTGAGTCTCCTGGTATTGTTACTGTATGTCCCTCATGCTTCAGCTTGATGCATTGATGAAATGTTGATGGCACTGCTTGCATGGCATGGATCCATGGTCGGCCTAGAAGCATATTATATGGAAGTTCCAAGTCTAAGACGTGAAACTTTGTCTGATGGCAAGTGGGGCCCACCTCCATTGGCAGCGTAATGGTGCCTGCTGACTCTCTTTCCACGTTGTCGTATGCGGTGATAGTGATGATATGGGACTCAAGATCTTCTTCTGTATGTCCCAATTGTTTGACTAATTTAAGCGTGCAGATGTTCAATCCAGATCCGTTATCCACAAGCACCCGTTTGATTTTCCTGTGGGTAACAACTACCTCAATGTATAAGGGAAGATTATGTGTAGGATTCTCGGTAGGGACCTCCCTATGGTTGAAAGTGAGATGCTCACTTGGTGCAATATTTGCCACCGCGGTTTGAAGGTACGCGGATCGACTTCTAAAGGCACTCCCGACCCCTGAAGAGTTTGATACAGGATGTCCTTATGTACATTGGAAATCTTGAGAAGGTCTAAGATCGAAATCTTAGCAGACGTCTTCTCAAGTTGTTCTAAAAGGTTATACTTACCAGTATGCAGGGGTCGACGGAGAGGGGTCCGGAATTACGAGGCGGGTGCACCTTGTTACCGCAGCACAGTCCTTTCCCTTAATCCGGATGGTGTTGACGCGGTCAGCAGGGGAGCGAATACATCCGATAAGTGAATCGTAATGATTGTTATCTCTCTTGGTATACAAGTAATTCGTGGCTTTATAGGTTTGGGATGACTCTCCCCGATCCGGTTTTGCCTTTTCTGACTTATCATGCTTGGGGAATGGTTCCTTATAAATCCCCATCTTCTCGTTAGGTGTTTGCATGTGGCTAGGGTTATCCACCTCTATCTCCCCGTTGTCAATGAGGTCTTGAATATAGTGGCGAAGTCGCAAACATTTATCTGTTTTATGACCTTTAACGCGATGCATTTCACAGTATTCATGCTCCTTATACCATGAAGGTTTAGGAGCATTGTCATCAAACGGTTGCGTTGTAGGATAGGTCATCATGTGGGCCGCATCCAACTATTTTAGTATGACGGACAATGGCTCATTGAGGGAGGTGAATGTTCGTCGCTTTGGTGGTGGTTGAATTGGGCCCTTGGTCAGTTTAAAAGGTTGACTGGTTTGGACTGTTTGAACACGTTTGGAATCAGTGATTCCGTCTCCCACCATGTTTTTGTTTTTGTTAAAGATCTTCGGCTTTTCAGCGGGTTTGACACTTTGGTTGTCTTTAGATTGGGTTTTGAGGGTGCCTTTGGCAATGAGAGCCTTTTCTATTTGAATCCCTTTCTCGATAACCTCCTCAAAGGTGGACACAATGCATTTGGAGGTGGAAAGCTATATCTGGGTTGAGATTAGGGATGAAAATACTGACCAGCTGCTTCTCAGGGAAAGCGCAAGGGAAGCGACTAGCTATCCCTCTCCATCGTTGGAGGAAGCTAGCGAAGGTCTCATTTGGGCGTTGTTTTGTGCCGCACAAGTCTGCCATGGTGATGTCACTCTCTATGTTATACGAGAAATGACGCACGAATCTTTCCGCCAATTCTGGCCAGGTGAAAATTGATCCTCGTGGTAAGCGCGTAAACCATTCCAATGCTTGACCTCCGAGACTCTTAGGAAAAAGTCTGATGAGGTAATTATCACTATAAGACACCTCTTGACATGCCATGTAGAAATATTTAACATGATCCCTTGGGTCTCCCTTTCCTTTGTATTTGTCAAACTTTGGCATATCAAATTTCTTTGGAAAGGGTTGAAGGGTCATTGTCTTGTCAAAAGGATAGGGGCATAGTTCTTCGTATTGGTATTTCCTAATACTCCCTATATTGCTTTCTTGTATGCTCGCAAGTGTTGCTTTCATAGATTGCACTTCTTGTGCGAGCAATTGTTCTTTAGTGGGAGAAGCGGGGATGTGTACACGATGATACCCTGTGTCTTCTTCTCCTTGGTTTTCTCGATGGAGTTCGTGGATCCTAAACTTAGGCTTTGACTTTTGAATGTTCTTGTTTGTGTCTTTCTGTACCTGGAAAGTAAGCAAAGCTAGTTGTCGGCTTAGGTTACTGAGTTGTTGTTGGATTGTGACTTGGTTTGTGTCTTCTTCTTCTAAAGGTTCTTCCTCTTCGTATTGTGGAGGTTCTTCCCCTGTCTCATGTTCTATCTTGTTTCTTCGTGGCACTTTGATGAGGGGTATTCTATGCCCTACCACTTTATCATTTTCTGCGTAAGAAGTGGAAGCATGCCCACCTGTTAAAATATCTTCCATATTGATAAGGGGGCGTTCTTCCTTAGTAGTGTCATTTGTAGGTAATATTGGTTCATTCTCGGTGGGCAATTTGGCCCCTAATTCCATGACCCGTGCCAAAACTCTATCTTTATTTCTAAGGAGAAACTCATCTAGTAGAGTGGGGTCAAAATCAAAGTCTGCGTGTGGTGATTCTAATTCGTTTCCACTATGGTCAACCATTTCTTCTATTTCCTTTTCTGCAGAAAATAGTGGTCCTAGATCGTGTCCGATAAATGGGTTTGACCCTTGTTTGTTAGAGGTTTCCCAAGCTTGCGCCTGTTGTTCCTCATATGTTTGTTTCTTTAAACCTAGACGCGTCTTGGGAGCCATGTTTTCGTGATAAGTTTCACTAAGGTAAGTTGTATATTTGTTCAAAATTCAATGACTACCCCTAAGTGAAACACAAGATGTACGTGTTAAGAGTAAATTAACAGTGAGAATATCAATGTGATAGAAAGATAAAGTCACCAATGAAACAATCGTTTGGTACCAAAACTTAATCAAATGAAGTACTTCCTAGACTACGTTTCAAAGTAATTTGTGACGCCAGATGATTAACAAGATGTCTCCACTTATGCCAAGTTCAAAGGAATGAACAAGACGTAAGTAAATACATGAAGTTAAATGCGATCTCCCAATCAAGATATACGATGAGCAAGCTCAAGTCTGATTAAGACCTATATCTCAAAAAGTGCCAATTACGATTTGTGAATGACACAACAATATCACCAAGATATGTTAACCCACTTTGCAAGAAAGTGAAGTATTGATATCGAGTTGTTATTGATATAACATGCACAAATGGTAGTGCCTAGCACCTTTTGAAATCGAGGTAATAATAAAACGAACAAAAAAATGCTCAAAGTATAGCTAGGAATAGTTAAGAATGTGTGCAGCGTAACCGTACAATATAGGTATTTATGTCGAGTTTACAAGAAACAAGACGTAAATATCGAAATTGTAATGATACGAGACAAACAAGCTAACTCCTCTATGGAAGTCCGCAGTGATGAACCACGCCTAACTACAATGATGATCTTGACGTGGGTATCAAGATCACAATGGCTACCAAATGACGTGAAAATGCCTCCACTCACTTTAGACGTTTAACTAACCCAGCCACAAACATGGATGGGCGTAAACGGACATAAAAGTGAGGGAAACAGTCGAATGGCAACACAAAGGTAATCACACCTCTTTTGATCAACAAAGTGTCAAAAGAATATGAAGGAAATAAATCAAGAAAAAATGACAAAAAATGCTAGTCTCACTTCGGCAGAGTTTCGCCTCGCCCTAAGGCAAGTAAAAACTAGGCGAAAGTAATACGTCACACGTTTCTCAAAAAGAAGGTTCACAACTCAACACTGTTTTAAAATGGTCAAAGTGGGCTCCTGGCCAAAGTATATTCTCCTAGGTGGTTCTCTCGCCCTAGGTGTTACAAAGTTGCCACGAGCGAGCGCGATTTACCCAAAAAGTCACACTGACTAGTTTGGGAGTATCTCGGCTTTACTTTACCCCCTTCAAGAACAGTAGGCAACTAGTGCGTCTACGTGTACTATCACTGGGGTCGCCACAATGGACAACTTGTAACGCTATCTCACAAAGGAAACACTAGTCAAGTAGGTAGTGCGGAGCACTTCCCATTTCGTCCACAAGGTTCCCTCTTGCGTGGACTACTTTGGGGTTCCTGGAACCACCCCCATTGTTGTAGCTTAAGGCGTTATGCCAAAGGGGTTATGTTCCAGTTGAGCGGAGAGGGACGTACCCTTTTCCGAAACCTGCAATACAGTGTTTTGAATATGTTGTTCTTTTTATCTTGTTTAATTAGGTGTGGTTTGATTGAACACCTTTTGGCAACCTGTATAACAACTGTATTAGTAGTTTTTGATTTCGTTTTGATTCCTCCTTTCTTTGACAAGCGTTTTTAGGTCCTGCACTTAAGCGTTAGTAGTTCTCCAAGAAAATCATATTATTTAAAAGAGGATTAAGAGTTGCTTTTGATTCTCAAGATCATCCAAGGATGCAAGAGAAGAGCATACACAACAAATAATCCAACTAAAAAGTAAAGAAAATCTTTTCAATCAATGAACCATACAAAATTCTTGATAAATGTTCATTCCTTTAAACCAAAAGTGAAAGATGAAGTTTCCAATTTACCAAATGTTATAAAATGAAGACTAAAGTTGTTTTTGATTCTCAAGATCACCCTAAGGTGCAAGAGAAGAGCATACACAAACTTTATCCCAACTATATAGAAATGGAAAACTTCAAATCAAAGGACCATTGAAAAATGCTTTGTAAAAGGTTCATTCCCTTAAGCAAAATGAATAATCAAGTTTCCAAGTTTAATCCCAATGTTAACAAGATAGAGATCAAAGTTGTTTTTGATTCTCAAGATCACCAAAAGGTGCAAGAGAAGAGCATACACACGCTTTGGTCTAAATCGAGTAAGCATGGAAATACAACATTCATCAAAACATTAGACATGTTAGAAAATGACCAGTTTTAAAATAACAGAAAAACCTATAATTTCTATAAGTATAAATCCCAAATTTATGTTTTCATTGCATAGTTAACTTCAATACCTTTCCAACGCAAAAAAAATGGAGTCATTTCGAGTTCGGGAGCAAAAGTTATGGCCTTCGGAAGATGGGTTACGCATATGCTCTTATGCTCATGGGTGTGCACTTGACATGCACTCAAAAAATGTCAAAAAAAAACGTCCCTTAATCTACAAAATGGGAAAAAAATTTCCAACCAAGATTCAATTTTGACAACAACCCATCACATTAATATATGAATAGAAGACTCAACGCTATCAAACATTAACATACATGCTCAAGAATTTAAGATTTTCAAGAAATTGACAAAACTAGCATGTAGAATGATGAAAAAGTAAGCTCTAAAAATGAAAACATGATGAAATCTTGAAATTTTCTCACCAAGATTTAAATTTTGACAGCAACCCACCACATTAATATGTAAATAGACTCAGCTCAAGAATTGAAAATTTTCAAGAAATTGACAAAACTAGCATGTAAAATGATGAAAAAGTAAGCTCTAAAAATGAAAACATGATGAAATCTTGAAATTTTCTCACCAAGATTAAATTTTGACAGCAACCCACCACATTAATATGTAAATAGAAGACTCAACTATCAAACACTAACCTACATGCTCAAGAATTGAAAATTTTCAAGAAATTGACAAAACTAGCATGTAAAATGTTAAAAAAGTAAGCTCTAAAAATGAAAACATGGAGAAATCTTGAAATTTTCCCCTCAATTCCAATTTTGACAGCACTTCACCTCCTTCATACCTACAAGGAAGACCCAACACATGCAAACTCAACAAAACATGTTAAGAAAAACAAGTTAGATCAACATGTGTAAAAGAGGGTTAGTAACCAAAAATAAAACTTAACTACAAAAACTTGAAATTAAGTGCAAAGGACAATGGAGTATGTCCCACCGGGCATGCCAAATGTGTGCATGTATACTTTGTCTTAATGCTAAATCAAATGAAACAAGAACTACCACCTAAAATAGTTCTACAATTTAGCTAAAACAAAGCATAAACACCATCATGATAAGAATTAAACAAGGGTTAGATGCTAGCATTCATCAATACAAACTTTGAAACTAACAATGCTAAATATCTAAACTCCTCTATTCTCTAACAACAAATAAATGAATGGACCTAAGTAAGCTCCATGGCTATCAAAATAGTTGTCCTTAATGTTCCAAGAACCTAGGAATGGGGGCTAATCAAAGTTGGGCTACAAGACCCTTTTGACACCTCCCATATGACCCAAGCACTTTAAGAAAGAGGCTTAACTCTTCAAGATGATGAACTCTCAAAAGGGCAAGGTGCAAGCTCTTAGTCTCTTTGCTATATGCTTTGCATTTGCTCTCTTAGAAAGTTTAGGTGTAAGTAAAAAGGTAGGTGGAGGGCTCTTTATATAGCCCAAAGGATAAAGGATTCAACACATTCTCATGAATGTGGGATAAAGGTAAAACATGATTAGGAATGGATAAGGTTGCTTTATTAAAGGTAACCTTACTTTAGAAGGGTTTAATACATGTTTAGCAAGTCATGGGAGTTGGGGGGTATTTTAATTAATCAAAGGTGATTAATTAATAGGTAGGTGTAAGCTTATAGAAGCCAATTAGAGGAATATTAGTGCGATTTAGGCTATTATAAGGGGATTAAATCAATTAAATATTGATTTATTGGTTAAATGGAAGGGAAAGCTAATTAATTAATAATAATTAATTAGTCTAGGTAGAAGGGGTGATTTATTAACGGAAGGTCGTTAATTAGGGTATTTGTTGGATAGGAAACTTAATTAATTAGCTTAGTGTAATTAATTAATGATGATATGAGGGAAAATGAGTGCTTTTGACGATATGATAATTAGCACAATTTAAGTATTTAAATTGTTTGGGCGTAATTATAGGTGTCTACATCTTCTTCCAGTGGATATTCTACGAGGTTGTGGAAGTGCAACATGTAGTAATGGAGGAGGTGACGTTGGAGATGGTGAAGGGGATGGTGGACGATTCTCGTCAGAATGTAAATATAGTGATGTCCCACAACATAAATATTGTTTTAACTTTTCTTAATTCATCATGTTCATCAAATTTATATACAAAATATTACATGATATTTTACAAATTTTCACCACATTCTTCAAATTTTTAAAAATGATATACTACAAAAGAAACAACATTTTACATCACATAAAAAAATATAATATTTGTTTTTTCAAAATACTATAGGAAACTCAATTATGACAAAAAAAATAGGCTTTAAAAAACTACTATATACATCAATCATCATTGTCAACATTTTTTCCACAATTTTGACGCCATTGTTTTTCCTTTAAAATTATAAGCTATTTACCAAGTTTAATATTTTTTATTGTTTCTACCATGGCTTGGTCCTTTCATTTCATAATTTTTTCCATTGGTATACGCTATAAATTGACGATTGAGAGATACAAAAAGCAAACACATGTGGGCACTATTGATGAAACCAACAATTTTTTAAAATACACAAGGGCATCCATCAATGTAGATACAATCATGCATATGATGGATTTTCTCTAGGGTTATACGAATATGCTCTTCTATTGACTTTACATTATATCTCGCCATACTGACTTTACATTATATCTCGCCATATTGACTTTGTATCTCACCACATGAGTCCAATCTACAAACTGATACATTGGGCTATAAAAAGGTAATATTGGCAGACCAACTAAATATTGAATAGTAGACCCAATATTAATTGTTGTCAAAGTGAACAGCCCAAAACCTTAATTGGATATAGTAGAAGGTTGTATCATATAGGTCCGCTTCCAAAATGTAAATTCTTCATAAGGTGTTGAGAGTGATTTATCCATTGGCATACCTCACAATGTCACCAATTGGGAAAATCATATTTATATTTCTTCAACGCCTTAAGAAAAGTTTCAAATCATTTGTGGACTCTGCCTCATAAGTTGTACTATGAATCTTCCCTCTTGTTGCACGCAAAATAGCTAAAATTGTTGACAACTACTTGTTTCTCCTCACACTTGTGAAACTGCTTTGCACCTCCTCCTCTTCAACACAATTTCCCATATTGTCCTCTGTCAATTCCATATATTTTTCATAATTGTCTTCAATTTTCATATTGTCCACACATGAGTATGTAGACAATTCTAGTGGTAAAAAGCAAATTACTTTTTCAAAGATTGACATATCCACGTCAATAACAATAATTTCATTATTTTGCGAAAAATAAATAAGTCCCAATAATAATATTGAAATAACAATAATTTTGTTATTTTGCAAAAAAATGCCAAAATTTTTACTTTGATTTTATCCTTATTTTCGAAGTTTTACATATTTCTATAGTTTCCCTTATTTTTTTCTAATTTCTCTTATTTGTCATTAATTCTCTCAATTTCGTAGTTTTGACATGAATATGAAATTTTGACCAAGCCCCATCAAATTTGGGATATTTTTATGCGAAAGTTGTCCAACTCTGAGGATTCATTTGTTGACGAGCATCCGTGTTTTCCAACTATTTTTTATAGCATTCTTTTCACGGTAGCTTTTATGGCTACATGAACATGTCTCTTGATAATAGGATGGCCCACGTTTGAATAAATTCAGTTCTCCCAAAGAATTGATAATGTTTCACCAAATGTAACCACTAGGTGCCCAAAATGATTGTTTCGCCTTTGTTACATACTCCTAGCCTCTACCCAAACAAGAGCATTTAAATAGGCTATGGACATCATGGAAAATGGTCTATCATCATATGTAGTTGCAATTTCCCTGGTAGATATGTATGCAAAATGTGGGTAGCATTAACAAAGCACACAAAGTTTTGGAAAAAAAGCCTAAAATAAATTCAGTCAAATGGAATGCAATGATTACGGGATATGCACAAAATGGTTTTGTTGAAAAGACCTTGGAAGTCTTCCAACAAATGCATTTGGCAGCATAAAGCCAAACTGCATAACGTTTTTCACAAGCCTTCTACCTTGTGTCATAATGAGAGCTATAGAACAAGGCATAAACATTCTTCATAGCATAATGGGAATCTGATTTTCATGTGTTAAATTTTCAAGTGCCCTTGTACAAATGTATGAAAAATGTGGAAGCATACAAAAGGCTCGTGAATTTTTTGACAAAGTACCTTGAACAGATTCGATCACATGGACTATAATGATTGTAAGATATGCATAAAACAAGTTTGTTCAAATACCTTCTAAACTCTTAGAAAATCACATTTGGGAGAGATTTAAAACTAGACACCACAACCTTTTTTCAACATATTCCTAGCCTATGCCAAAAAGGAAGCTTTAAAACAAGGTATGGAGATCCATCAGAGCATATAGGAAAGTGACTTTTGTCAAATGTTATTTGTTATAGTTCCTTAATAGATAACAATGTCATAATACTAGATTTATAGATTTTATAAGTTATAACTTGCCATATTTCCATTTAGAGATAATCAACCAAAGAAACAACTTGATTATTAAAAATTAGTAGAATTGGGTTTCCTATGGTTTAAAGTAGTACTAAAGTTCTATCTAATTTTTTTAACTGACTGAATTGCATTTCAGTGAGCTTCTGAATGATGTAGTGGATATTGGTTGGGTCAGTTTTTGTAATCGTTGGTGGAGAAACATGCACAATTCATATGGTGGGAGTGATTGTATTGCTTTGTTGCATTATTAGCGTAGCTTTGTTCAATCTAGGGAAGATGACTTGCTCAAAGAAACCATTGCATCGAAGTTGCCACATTTGTTATGGGAAGCATGCGCAAGGCACATGCACTGTTCGATGCACTGCATTTTGGGAAATCATACTTGGTGTTTTTTGTTTTATTTATCTAAAATTTTATAGTTTTGCTTCTTCAGTGCTTGGGAGAGTAGCAATGTATCTAAACAAAAGACTATTTATCCATTTATGTATACATTTTCATTATATCTCAAAGATTGAAATGGGATGTGTGGTAATAATCAAGGTTAGAGTAAAATTTGATTTATAATTTCATTTTAACACATGATAGTTGTATAATATATTTGTTAACATTTTTTCATCGTGAGAGGAGGGCATTGGGTTGATCATAAGCCCTTCTCTCACAGACCAAGCAAACACATTCACACAACCACCACATGGTTAATTGGTATTTTGATGATAAAGTTTAGAGTTTCATCAAAAGAGCCAGCATGTCAAACAATGTCAACCATGTAGACAAAATGATCAATTGTAACATAATATCATTGAAGTGTTTCCAACAATCATTCACTAAAACTACATGCAACTAGCATGTCATCTTATGTTTAAATTGGAGCTTTGGATTAGGACATGGGCATTCATCAAACCATGATGGAAAGATGTTTGCTAAATGTAGTTGTAGGTGGTTTGATAGACATGTATGGAAAAGTTAGAATCATACTCAAGGCACTTAAACTATTCAACAAAATTACAAGTGACGAGATGAGATCTTCTGTATTGCAATGAATGAAGGATATGCACAAGGACATCCATCAAAGCATAAGATGGAACACTCTTTTTTTAGATGTACACTATTCGGAAAAATGCATCGATGAGATGTGGTCTCGTGGACTGCAATAAATACATGATATGCACAAAATGGTTTCATTGAAAAGGCATTCACAACTTTCACGAAAATGCAATTGGCAGATGTAAAGCCGGACTCCACAACCTTTTCAACATAGTCTTAGCCCATGCCAAAATGGGAGCTTTAGAATAGGGTATGGACATCCATCAAAATATAATGGAAAGTATATTTTTGTTGAATGTTATAGTTGTTAAAGCTCATGTAAATGTGTGTTTTAAATTTGTAAGCATACACAAGCACGAACTGTTTAACAAAATGACTCAAGTGTATGTGGTCTCATGAAATGCATTTCTTTAATTTGTTTTATTGACATGAATATAAAATCACAAACTAACTTTAACTTGATATCACTCATCTATAAATTTTTTAAGTGGAAACTAAAAAAACATTAACTTACATTTTCTTCTATGCAACATAAAAACATTGAGTCTTTGAGCTCCTCTTTCTTTTTCTCAATAATGAAAATGATGTTTGATAGTGAAAATGGCGTTTGCCTAGGATCAAATAGGCAATGTGGGGTCACACGATCAAGAATACTATGATGCAAATGTGTCGCAAAGATGGCACCATTTCACATCAAGCTTGTGTCGCGTCACAATTGCATTGAGTTTTCCTACGAAAAAGAAAAAATGAAGTGGGAAACAATGCAAAATCAACACATATTGCGACATTTTTTTGCAATATATGTAGTAGTGTTATTACACGATTGGTTGTTAGTTGTTGGAATGACTATTTCCGATCTTATTATAGTATCATTTTTTCATAATTTTGTAGACTTTTTTTGGCTTGACACATGTTAGAGGTGTCAATGTTTATAAATGTGTTAAACCACATAATTGATGGTGTAATTGAAAGTGCCGATTGACATTTTATGAATACATTAACTTCCAATTATATGTGCCATGTATATGCTAGGAAATTGTTTGTAATGGTGATTGTGATAACTTAGTGGATTGTGTAATTCATTATCCTTTTTCTTTTAATTCGGAAAACAAACTTCAAGTGTGACAATGTCCAACATATGATCTAAGTATGGCCTATCTTTAGAGGAGGGGCATTCATCAACTACGAACCAAAAGCAAGCACCTACAAATTTATTAAATATGTTTGTATTTAGAGAAGCTATGACCAACAATATTAACCATATGGCTCTTATAGGTAAATGCCTTCAAATCCTTCGCAACAAACCTCTTTTGTGCACATCTTGCAACAACATATTTCTTTCTAGGACTTTTTGTTCCTACTTTGTGATGCAAGAACTTGCCGCATTATGGCTATTGTTTTATCAAGGCATTCAAGAAGTTTCCAAATGAAAGTTAGGGAAGTCAATCATTGAGCATTTATATGCATTAAATCAAGCATTCATTAAAGTACTAAAATTCACAGTAGAAACACATTGCATTGCTACGGTTTCCATCACTAAATAATTATTACATATACTTGGTGTGTTGATTTCAATATTATATAAAACACATGGATCTTATCAGAATCAACTAAATAGAATACAAATCCTTGAAACAAACCCCACTTTTTTGCAAGTCTAGAATTGGCATCCTAGTTAGACTTACGAAAAAGAAAATTGATTTCAAAGTGATAGAAGTGGAGTTTTAGAAAACCGAGTTAAGTTTTTGGAAAGTAAAAATATGTGATTCTAGTTATCAAAGAAAATCTAAATTGTGAGCATTTTGTTTCAAATTGACAATTTGTTTAAAAGCCTTCCTTCATCATGAGTTTTTTGGGTTCTCTTTGTTTGTTAGAAAACTAAAGTCCGCATTCTTAGAATTTAAGGACCATCTATGGAATTCTACAAACTGAGAGATGTCAATTTCTTACTTTCTTATTTTATTCTAATTTACAATAATTTGATATCTATTATAGACCTGATTAATTCAATTATGTATAATGTAAAATTCCTTCAGTGTAATTAACCTAACTTTAACACTTGAGATACCAATCATGGACACTATCCTGAAGTGGTTCCCATATTAAGAAGGCTAGAAAGGACAATTTTCACTATAGTGCCACTCCTAGATTTTTTAGGGTTTCCCAGCTGCTTCAAAATCATCTATCCCATGTCTTGTGTGGTCCATCAAAGTTTTACTCTATCAAATTACAAGAGATTTGGCTTTAAGAGCAAAGTCTTAACAACATCTTCAAAGTTAGTTAACATTTGGTTCCAGAATTACAAACCCCAATTTTAAAACCCTTGTTTTGGGGAATTTGTAATTTGAGGGTTTGTTAAATGGGGGTTTGAAAATTTGGATGTTGACTAGTTTTCATAAAGAAAAAATTAGAAACCAGCAAACTCCCAAGACCTTCAAATTACAAGCCCCTAATTTATGGAGATTTGATTTGAGGGTTTGCGAATCTGGTATTTGTAAATCTAGGAGGTTGGAAATTTCAGGGATTAGCTATTTTTTTTAAGAAATTATAAACTGGCAAACCCTCGTATTTATAAACCCTAAAATTTCAAGCTAATACTCTTAATTTACAAACCCATGATTCGGGAGTTTGTAAAGTTGGGATTTGGAAATTGGAAGGTTTACCGGATTCTCTAAAGAAAATCATAACCAGGAAACGCCCAGTTTTGCAGCTTTCTTTGTTTTTACTTGAGCCCTCTAATTTCCTGCTTCATTCACCTGGTCATGGCAACAACCTCTTGGTATGGTCTTTATGTAGTTTCTATGTATTCCATGTTACATCAAGGCACCTCTTGTCAATTTGTAAGGCCTTAGGAGCATTTAAAGTTGAAATGAATTGGAATTGTTTTCAACGCCCTTAATCTCAGTAACCTATATATTTCAATATTACATTTGTATATTTCTTCATTTTCTGCCCATTCCTGAAAATATAGGAGACAAACATGTTAGAAATATTTGAGATCACTCATTAATGAGAGTTTTCATGATACATCTTTACTAGATTGTTTTTGCTTGTTACACTTATTATCATACTCGGCAACAGATTCAGTACAAATGATGGCATAAAGACTACCAATAAGATGCTTTACTTCCATCTTATTACTAATCTAAAGCATGCAAATTGAGGGAATGGAGTGGCTAATGACGTTGGAGGACTTTGGAGAACCAGTAGGCAGACATCTTTGGATATCTTTTAAGATTTTTGAAATCTACGTAAACCAATCCGAACCTTGATGTGTACCCAGATCTCCACTCAAAATTATCCAGCAATGACCATGCAAAGTATCCTACAACATTTGCACCATCTTTAATTGCATCTTCCAAATTTTTTATATAGCTCTTATAGTAGTTGATCCTTGTTGTATCATGCAGCCCAGCAGGCAGTGTCACATTTCCAGGATCATCCATTCCTGCCCACATGAAGACAAATGAAATTAATCTTACATAGAAGCAGTACTACAATTACTTAGGTATGTGCTATCACCGAAACTCGGCCTTTAACAAAAATTCCTTAGTATTTGATGCTATATAAGATGGATTTGCACTTACCATTTTCAGATAAAATCATAGTTGGATTTCCATAGTGCTCTTTTATGTATGTGACAGCTTTGTACAAACCCCATGGCACAATATATAACCAGTTTGAATTTGCCTGCAAACTCATTGATTGTTATTTATGTCAAGAACTGGTAAGCTGAACAAGACATACCAACCGCAAAACAGAGCATTTTACAGCAAACGCTAAAGAACCTAAGGCCTAAATACAGTCCGCAGAGTGATTATGAAAGGCCCGAACAGAGTGAAGCCAACTGGGGTACAGTTAAAACCAAAAGAAACAGGAATCCTGTCTTCTAAGGAATTAGTTTGGGTTTAACAATTTGATACCAGAGTCCCATTGCTTTTACTTGAAAGAAAGAATTTATTTATTATAAGAAATGAGATTTGTGTTCTGGAATGCTTGTGAGTAACCCTCTAGATGACAAACACGGCTAGGAAATAGCCTTTTGGGTTATAGATTTCTCATTGCTACAAAAATTCTAAGCGGTTCTCCAAAAAGGATTGAAAAGTCTGATGTGGTAATGATAATGAGTTAGGCAGAAAGTAAGTTTGTTATATAACAGATGAGTTCAACCCTCAGAAATTCTTGTATCATTTATTGAATAGAAAAGGTGCTTCAAAAAGAAGTAAACTACAATTTGGGTTTGAACAATGGTGTCCATAAATGAAAAAGAAAGGAATCTTACCCTTGGGCCAATTGGCACTCCATTGTGTGCATCTGTCATATTTACATTCAGCAGTTGGTCAAAACAGAACTGAAATTTAAGAAATGAAGATTTTTATAGCATAAAATGTGCAAATAAATGTAAAATGCAATAAACAAGCAAGTAATAGGGAAATTCAAAATTTGCAAATGTAAAAGAACCTTACATGCAAAACCTGCATTCCAGTCCATCTGGTAGTCTGTTACATTTTGCTTGGGTTGTTTTGGATCATACATGTAATAAGCTGTATATTGATTAACGCCTAAGAAGTCAATTGAGCCTTTAGCAATTTTGGCTTGCTCTTCTGTAAACTTAGGCAGCCTTGTTCCAACAATTTCCGCCATAGAATCAGGGTATTTCCCATATACAATAGGATGAAGAAACCTGATAAACACAAAAGTATATATGCTATACTTAATATTGAGGGATATTGTGCATGGAAGTAAAAGTTATTAGAAAATCAAGAAGCCTGAGAAGCCCAAGCTCCAAGCACACTAGAAAGAACCATTAGACAGACCTCCATTGTTCTGAAGACTATTATGTGTTTACATTTGATGACTCTAAGCCTACAATATTTGGTTATTGAAGCCAGACAACACCGATGCTAACCTAGAATCATTGGTTGAAGCCTACAGTATGTCACCACTCATAACGCCATAAGAACTAGTCTCCTTATGTTTGGATCATGAATACAAGCCAACTAGAAAAAACATATTTCTCATACGAGTGACAACATAAATAGGAGAATGAAAAATTTAAACATACCAGCCAATATGGAAATCCCTTGATCTTTGGGCAGCTTCCATGTCCTCCATAGAATTTGTAAGGGGTTCATACCACACAAAGTCAAGAAGAATACCAATTTTTCCCATCTGCTTGGCCTACAGTCAGAGAAGACAATCCAGTATTAGTGGCCAATTTGTGCTTTTACCATCATTAACCAATGTCTATTTATTGTTTTAGCAGGTCGCACCTGATACTTTTCTCTATAAATCTTTACAGCAGTGGCATGGGAGAGCAGCAAATTATGTGCAACAATGTAGGGTTCTGTTGCCGAGTTTCCAACAGTACAGTTTCCAAATGGAGCAGAGCATCTTGCAGGGGCAAATATGCCGTTATCATAACCAAGAGCAGCAACGACTCGCGGCTCATTGAATGTCATCCAATATTTTACCCGGTCACCAAATGTTTTGAAGCAAAATTCTGCAAATCTTGCATATTCTTCCCTACAGAGAATAGGCAAACAGCTGTCACCATAATTATAGAGACAGGAACTCGAGATTGAAAGTTTTGCAAAAAAACTCGAATTATCTACCGTGTAGGCTGATGGATGTCAAAAACATAACTGCAAAGCAACTTACACAACTTTGGAGTTTAGCCACCCATCAAAGGCTTTTTCAAGCCCGGCTGGTAAATCATAATGATAAAGATTCGCATAGGGTGTGATACCTGATTACAGAAATAAATAATACTGAAAATTCAGCCACAATTCCAATTACAGGGTAACATCATGTAATTACAGAATTGGGAGGACAAACAACCAAAGCCATTAACATTTTTGTAGATTGGGAACAAACAATAAACATGATAAAACTTTTGGAATACAAACAGGCCATAATCACGACAACCCTTCTTAGAGCACACACGGAATATGTAGAAAAATACTTATGATGTTTTTGTCTAATAAGAGTCATTCATAAAATTAGCCCATACCTGCAAGAACAATTGTAGACCAAAAAATACAGAGATTTCCAGCATTAACAAAGAATTGCATTTTGGAAATACGACCATGACAGCTCTATACTACATCTGTTACCTCTTTCAAGTAGATAGTTTATGAGCTTATTGTAATACTCAACACCTTTATAGTTCACTCGACCTGTTCCCTCTGCATCATCAGAGGATCAAAAGAGGATCACATTTACCGGGATCAAAAAATTTGAATCTCAAAATACTATTGTGCCACACTTTTAGAAGAATGCAATGCTGATTTTCCATTGGAGAATAGGGGAAAATGGCTGCATTTAACTTGGGTTCTCTAACTATTGCACTCAATTTTTTCAAAAGACTTAGCTATGAGATCTACTTCTGACAGTGAAAAAACCTTTTGGTATGCTTACTTGGGAAAATTCTCGACCAGGATATTGAGAAACGGTACGCATCCATGTTCATCTTTACCATGAGTTCTACATCTTCCTGCACACCAAATATTTGCAGTTGAACTTGGAATTTAACTTCAACATTCAGTTTCATTTCAGCAACAAAGGACCAATAACAATCTGCAAGGTACAAGCCTTCTTCAACTAAGCATCACTGGTTTGTGAACAGAACTAAACAAAATTCAAACAGCAAATATACCTTGTATCGATGGTATTCGTCCACTGAAACATCTGCCGTAGCATTGTTAGCTATGTTGCCTGCAAAAAGTAATGAAATAAGCACAAAATGAAGATCAGGAAGGAGTGCCCAAAGTGTTGCAGTGGAGTTGAATTGAATGAGGTTGTGGAGTATTGAACAATGAAAATGAATGTGTGACAGTATAAGTGAGGTTGTGAGGTATTGAAAAGGGGCTACATTGAATTGTGCAGCGCAAGTTCAACTCCACCCAATAGAAAACATGAGGTTATGTAGTATTGAAAATGGGGGTATATTCAAGTGTGTAGAACAAATCCAACCCCGCCCCATAGCATAAGCAAGGTTAAATATTTCGGGCATCCATAGAGTTTACATTTTTTATTGCGCACTTATTGGGTCCACCGTGTGAGATTTCCTAGATGGGTGATTTCAAATGTGCATCCCAGTTCAAAACTGTGAAAGTGTAAGTGAGATTGTGAAGTAACAAAACTGTGAAAGAGTAAGTGAGATTGTGGAGTTTTGAAAACAGCGATTTATCATTCCCACTGAATATGCTTACCTACTGCTATGCACACAAGACTGAGATGGTATTACACTCTTGACCATTATACATCATATTTCATCAAAATCAAAACGTGCTAGCAAGATAAGCCTTATTCAAATGGGGTACATTGAATTCTGAAGCCTTAGTTCAACTCCACTCTATAGGGTACAATGGTAAATGGGGTTATGGAGTACTAAAAATGGAATAAATTCCAAGTATGCGGCACAAGTTCAAACCCACCCTATAGGAAAATAAAGAAAACTTGCCCACATTTTTTTTTAGTGTTTCTGGAATCACCCTGTAAGATTTCCTAAAACCCAAACGATTAGCTTCAAATGTGCAGGCGACTTCAACCACACTCAATAACCTCAATGCCAATTGCCAAACCCAAAGAAAAATAAATAAAATGTAAGGAGTAACACAAAAAGGAAAATGTAAATCTTAAGGACCGTACCTGGTGAGCCGACAAAAGTATCCCAAATGCTCGGACCACGTCCCTCAGATTTGGCAGCCCCTTCAACCTGGTAAGCCGAAGTTGCAGTTCCAAACACAAAGCCTTTGGGAAAACTGGTTCTGCTCAGCCCCCCGGTATCGATCCCTTGACCTGCCTTCCAAGCCAAGGGCTCGACAATGCAAAAACTCATACAAAGCACAAAAAAAAACCATCATCTTTTCCATCTCCATTTTGCTTCCTCTGCTCATGACACGAGCTCCAGCTTTAGGAGCTTCACCACTCTGAGCTTCACTTATATAGAAAAGACTGCAGTAAGTAGCTTGGTAATATTCCAGAATTCCACACAATGAGATAGTTCAATTTGTAAAGACAAAAGGGTTTTCAATGTGGACCCGGGTTTCAAATCCCAGAAGATTTGACAGTGATAAAATTGGGTAAATAAAATACTGTTTCAGGTCATATTAAAGGCAAAGGGTCCCAATCTGTTACATTTCCTGAGACAATTCTAAAAACTTGAACAGTAAATTCAATTTTTTATTGCCGATTAATCTGTGGAGAACGTGGACCATTGGAAAGTTTAGATTATTTGGAAAGACCGTCAGAAGAGTCCCTTACTTTTGAATGCCGTTCTCCTTTGTTTGTTTCTGCCCTAAATTTGACAGGCCTGAAAATTTAAATCTTAAATGTTCGAGGCGATATGTACTTCGAATTTTGAGTCAGGATATGAAATAAAAGCAGTCTGGGACCAGCAATCTTTAACTGTGCGTGAAATTTTGAAAAGGTTTATGACGATATTTGACTGTCAGGTTTGGAGCTAGTCCAGTACAGGATCATGGCTAATTTTGAGAGCTCTATGCAATGTCGACAAATTGACGTCAATTCCACGAGGTGGGCAATATTCAAAACTCCTTTGCATTATTGGACCTTCATCCTTCTGATTTCATATATGCTCTGGACACAAAGGGCCTGTTTTTTCTGTCCACAAAAAATTTAAATGTTTCTATTAATAATAAAAAATTGCACAGTCAAAACTTTAAGCAAGAACACTCAATAGAATCGGATAATGTACAACTATAACCATTATACAAAAATTTTATAAAAGGAAGAGGAAACTAAGAATGAATTGATAAATTAGGAACACTCTTTTATCTTAATCAAGTGGATCACACCTCCTAATTTTTACTCTTAAATTGAGATTGGATCTTTAGTGCAAAAATTGTAAATGCTTGGATAAAATTTAAATTATAACCTTTCTTGGGGTTCCTTAGATTATTGTGGCTATTTAAATAAATAGAATTGTAAGTGTTGGTTTGCACGGACGGAAGTGGGAGTGCTATGGTCTCACCTAAGATCCAATTGCGTGGAGTATAAAAGGTCTCGACTCATTATAATAAAGATAGGAGGTGATAAATGATGGAAGGTAATATTTTTGTTCAAGATGTGCACTTCGAATTTAAGGTATGTCTAAAATATGGAATGCAAATTCTTAGTTTTTTGTGTGGTCTTGTTAGAGTGCACCCTGTCCATTTCACTTTATTGTTTTATAGTCAATGGATTCGTAAGGATTCAAGTCCTCTATAAATATTCTAATTCATTTAAGCATCTAAGAATCACAAGAAAATCTATTATCTAAGGTATTTAAGAGATACTAAATGAAAGCTAGAGCATTTATTTGAGTATTCACAAACATTATAGAGGATTGAGCAATCATTGTAGCATTGATGTTTTTTTTTTTTGGTAATCCAAAGGGGTACCTAGCAACCCGGAGCTTTAAAGAGCATGAGGCTCTAACACAAGGTGAGTGCCACCGATCAACTGTTGGAGGAGCATGCAAATGCCACACACTCCACACATTGCAAGTAAACCAGAAAACAAACCCGCTACCTTTGCCACCTAAAGTGATGATCGAGGCCAAGTGAGCCCAACCATTGAAGTTCATGTTAGAAACACATTACATTGCACCCATTTTCCTTGTCAATGGATTACTGTAATTTCTTAGAGAGTCATTTTCAATATTGTACAAATGTTTAGGGATCTAACAGATATCAAGATAACTCAACAATTTATTGGATATAACAATGATCCCAAAAACACATCCCTTTTTTCTTATAGGTTCATATTTGGCAAGCCAATTAGGGCTGGGAGGAAGAATTATGTTTCCCATTGATATGAGTGAAGACACATAATTTAGGGCAAGGTGTCTAGAAGACAAGGCTAAATGAAATTCTACTTCGGGTTAAAACTACCATGAATGTCATACTCACATTTTAGACAATGCACATTGTGGACAAAGTGTTGTGTTTTTCACAAGTTTTATGGGTCTCTTTATCTATCCTGAATTCCTAGTCTGCACTATAAGAATATGAGGATTGTCTTTTGATCACTATATAAGCCAATTTCTTCCCACTCTCCCCTTCCTCTAGTTTTCAGTAATTATTTAGGTGTGATGTACTAATTTACATTTGTTTCATGCCTAATTAATTGTATATATTGTGTTAAGGGTGATATGTTAAATGATTGGCTCGTTGTCTCCATTAGAAATTTTGATCTTTCAAGACCATTGCCTAAGAATTGTGATACAAATGTATTTTTGCGTTTATCATATAGTTATATAACAATATTTCAATAGATGCTTTAATTTGAAGTATAATATACAAGATCTTGTCGACAACAATCAAATTTAAGGAACAAATAACGTTTTGAATGAATTGATGGACAAAATCAACATGTGAAGATATTTACCAACCCTCCTCCAACTCGTCATACTCAACTAAGTGATCAAGGAAATGTTCATATGGTGTAGACAAACTCAAAGAGAAATGCCAAAGGCTTCTCATGATTATTTACCTAACGTATAGTTACAAGACAAAGGGCACCTACTCAAACTATGTATAATGATAGTGAAATCCCAATTGATATCTTATACAATGGATTCTTGTTCATAAAAGCTTTCAAATTGGTGAACTTGAAAAAGAAGTGAATGGCATTATGATTGAAAATAGTTCAAGAACATTTTTGTTGTGCACGTGTATTTTCCAAGTTATAAACTCATGGGAAACCCTCCCCGTACAACCCCCAGTATGTCGAGGAATGCACATGGGGTATGTTGTCAATACCAAATTACAACACCTAACTCGATGGGGTATGTATATGTGTGTGTTTGATTGAAAACTTCATTAACAGTCTCAGTATCTATAGATAATATTTACATATACTTCAATAATTATTGTGGGATATGATGACATTGGTAGAGAACATCTTGGTTACATTATATTGCATGTTTGAGTGGGTTCTAAAATAATTTTGAGCTTATTTCATGTGGTACGTAATGATGGGTATAATGGTATTTTTCTTGGTAGACCAAGGATATATAAATTGCAAGCGATTCCATCAATTTACATCAATGTTTGAAATCAATACGATTAAGACATATGTGTCTTTCCCATTACAACAAATTCAATAAGTGGTTTAACATGTGAATAAATACCAAAGGAAACACCAAAAAATATTCTCAATGCAACAGAAAACAATACTCAAGTACATAAGTCTATACCTAGAAGAATATGTTTAGCACAACACATTTGTACCATACAAATAGAAGATGCTCAAATTGATCCAATTATTCAAAATTATATCAATGAGAATAATCACATTTTTATAGAAGAAGAAGATGATCAAAAGGATTTTGATAATGTTTTATCTTTCCTAGGCTCATGGGTGCCTCAAAACCCCAATTTAGTTCTTAATGACACGTGTGCTTCAACTTATATATCTTATGGTGATTTTGTTGAGATTGTGGAGCTGAATTGCTTCACAAAGGAGCTTATTTACAACTTGCAGGTTTACACAGTAACCGACATCTGTTGGTTGGCTGGCATCGATCACCTAGCATACTAACTGGCATCGGTTGGTACAAACTAGCATCGGTTACCTATGTGTGATTGTTTATATTTAAGTCATGGGAATTAGATCTAATCTTTGTTATAAAGTTGATCTAATGGTTGTAAATGAATGGATAAAGTGCCCTAAGTTTGTATAGGCTTATATAAGCTAGGAAACTAGGGTTAGAGGTAAGATTGAGAGAATCGTAAGAAGGAATTCTTAGAGAGAGATTAGAGAAGCTTGTGAGAGGAAAAATATTGTACATCGTGTAAGGTGTGGAAGATTGCAGATCTTCAATTGTAAAACCTCTGGAATAATATATTGGTTGCTTCTTGGTGGACATAGCCCACACTGGATGAACCACGTTATATCTTGTGTATTTTCTTCTGTTGGTTATTTCCATGTTTATTGCTTGTATGCGTTAATCTGATATATATTTGCACAACCGGTTTGGTCTAACCCCAACAACTTGTATCAAAGTTTTGTTTGAGGGTTGTGTGTGTTGACATATTTACTCACAAAGATTTCTGATTGAGTGGGAGCACAACAATGGCAGAAGATAGTAAATACAAAGTAGAGAAATTTGAAGGCCGTAATTATCAACTATGGAAGATGTAGGTGGAGGATTATCTATATCAGAGAGATCTATATTTACCATTGGATGAGAAGGCACAACCTTCAAAGATCACTGATGAAGAATGGAAGATTCTTGACAAAAAAGCTCTAAGATCTATAAGATTGAGCCTGGCAGCATCTATGACTTTGAATATAGTAGAAGCAGCAACTACGGTAGAATTAATGAAAGCTTTAGTTAATTTATATGAAAAACCAAGCGCGTTGAATAAATTTTTTTTGATGAAGAAATTGTTTAATTCTAAAATGTAAGAAGGTGGATCTATGTCTAATCATTTGAATGATTTCCGTTCTATTGTAAATTAATTAAAATCAGTTAATATTCCTTTTGAGGATGAAGTGAAAGCATTGTTATTCTTATGTTCTTTACCAGATAGTTGGGATAATTTGGTAATGGTTGTTAGTAATACAACATCTGCTACTAATATTTTGAAGTTTGATGATGTGATTGGTATAATTCTAAATGAAGAAATACATAGGAAAATTTCAGGAGAATCATCATCTAGGAATGTTTTGAATGTAGAAAGAATAGGAAGGCAAAAGGAGAGATCCAAGAGAAAGAGTAACGGGAAATCAAATCCTAAGAGTGGAAGATCTAAATCCAAAGATAGAGGAATAACATATTGGAATTGTGGAAAGAAAGGACATGCAAAGAAGGATTGTTGGTTTAAGGAAAACAAAGAGAATGTACCAGAGAAAGGTAAAGAGGAAAATGTAGCATCATAGGTAATGCAAGATGCCCTTATTCTCTCCTTAGATGGTAAAATTGAATCATGGGTTTTAGATTCAGGAGCTTCTTTCCATGCTACCCCTAATAAGAGTTATTTCAGAAATTATGTCCAAGGTAATTTTAAGCATGTATATTTAGGAGATGATGAACCATGCATGATTACTAGTAAAGGTGAAGTTCATATTAAACTGCAAAATGGAAATACATGGATATTGAAATATGTGAGGCATGTGCCAAGCCTCAAGAGAAATCTAATTTCTGCAGGACAACTAGGTGAAGATGGATGCATGGTTACATTTACAGCCGAAACTTTGAAAGTTACCAAGGGAGTTCTTGTTGTAGCAAGAGGTAAGAAGGTAGGGCCATTATATTTGTCTACCTATATTACTAATTCTTTTTTTGTGCTATCTACTTTAGATTCAGATGCAACCATGTGGCATTATTGGTTAGATCATATGAGTAAGAAGAGAATGCAGGTCTTAAAGGCAAAGTGTAAGTTATCATATTTGAAAGATGTAGATCTTGATTTCTATGAGCATTGCATATTTGGAAAGTAAAATAAAGTGAGGTTTCTTAAAGTTAGGTCAACAAAGAAGGAGCAAAAATTGGAGCTTGTGCACTCAAATGTGTGGGGACCAGCCCAAGGAGCTTCTCATATAGGATCCCAATACCATGTGACTTTTATTGATGATGCCACAAGAAAGATATGGGTTTATTGTATTGACCGTAAATCTAATGTTTTTGAAACATTTAAAAAATGGAAAGCCCTTGTAGGAAATCAAAATAATTTAAAGTTGAAGTGCCTTAGATCTGACAATGGTGGTGAGTACTACGACAACGTTTTCAATGATTATTATTCAGTGAATGGAATACGCAGAGAAAGAACGGTTCTTAGAACTCCACAGGAGAATGGGTGGCAGAAATAATGAATAGAACTATTATGTAACTCACTAGAAGCATGAGGATACATGTTGGATTATCCTTGCAATTTTGGGTAGAAGCAATAGATACACTGGTATATTTAATCAACCATGGCCCTTCAAGTCCACAAGATGGTGGAATACGAGAAGAAGCATGGACTGGAAAAGAGGTAGATCTTTCTTTTCTTAGAGTATTTGGTTCAGATGATTTTGTGCGTGTTGATAAGGAAAATAGGAAGAAATCGGATGCTAAATCCAAAAGATGTAATTTCATTGGTTATGGTTCTGGTCATTTCGGATTCTGGTTTTGAGATTTAGAAGATGTTAAGATTGTTAGGAGCCATAACATTGATAGGAATGAAAAGAGAATGTAAAGGGATCATGTTTTGGTATCCAAGAATGAACTGGGTGAAGATTTTGTTGAGAAAGATGTATTCTCGGATTTAAAATCAAAATTCACAGACACCGACGTCAGTCAGGGTGACTAGTGTCTGTCAAAGAAGGACTAGAGTCGGTTGGGTGAACTAACATTGGGTACACATGACCAACATTGGTTGGGTGAAGCGACGTTAGCTATAGAGGAATCGGCATCGGTCACTATCAGAGATTGACAAGAATATGCAACATGCATAGAATGAGCCCCAGGCACCCCAAATCTCAGTGAGAAGGTCACAAAGGGTAAGTAGACCTCCAGAAATATTTACTCCGTTATCTTATTTATTATTGACGAATAATGGTGAACCTGAGTGTTTTGAAGAAGCAATGCAATATGATACCCATGTGTAATTAGATCATGACATGGATGAGGAGATGGACTCCTTGGAAAAGAATCAGACATGGGATTTAGTCAAGTTGTTAGCATGTAAGAAGACATTGCAGAACAAATGGGTTTATAGGATCAAGGAGGAAGAGGGTGGAAAGAAGAGATACAAAGCAAGACTTGTGGTAAAAGGATTTGCATAAAAAATAGGTATTGACTTTGGTGAAATATTTTCTCCTGTTGTTAAAATGACTTCCATATGTAATATTCTTAATTTGGTTGCAGCATAAGATTTTCATTTAGAACAGCTTGATGTTAAGATAGCTTTCCTTCATGGTGATTTGGAGGAAGAGATCTATATGAATCGGTTGTTTGGTTATGTAGTCAAGGGTAAGGAGAAACTTGTGTGTAGGTTGAAAAAGAGCTTGTATGGGTTCAAGCAAGTTCCAAGGCATTGGTATATGAGGTTTGATAGTTTCATGCATGAGTATGGTTATATGAGATGTGAATTTGACCATTGTTTTTATTTCAAGAAACTTAAAAATGGGAGCTATATTATTTTGTTATTGAATGTGGATTATATGCTTATTGCAAGATCTAGTATGCAGGACATTGGCGAGCTTAAGCAAAAGTTAGCTAGCACATTTGCAATGAAGTATTGGGAGCTATAAAGAAAATCCTTAGCATGCAAATTCTTAAAGACAGAAAGAACAAAAAATTATATTTGTCTCAGGAGGATTATATCAATAAGGTGTTGAAAAGATTTAAAATGCAGGATGCAAAACATGTAGATACACCTATTGTTAGACACTTTAAATTGAGAAAAAATCAGTGTCTTACATCACATGAGGAGGTCGAGTACATGGCACAAGTTTCATATGCTTCAGCAGTTAGAAGTCTTATGTATTTTATGGTTTGTACCATACCAAACATTGCACAGGCAGTGGGAGTTGTGAGCAGATTTATGGCCAATCTAGGTAAAGAGCATTAGAAAGCAGTCTAATGGATTCTCAGGTATTTGAGAGGGACATCCAACATGCAGTTATGTTATGGAGGGTCAGATACTACTTTACGGGGCTATGTTGATTCAGATATGGTTGGATATTTGGGTGGTAGGAGAAGCACCACGTGATATGTATTCACAGTAGGTGGGATGATAGTTAGTTGGATTTCGAGATTGCAGAAGGTTGTGGCCTTGTTTACTACAGAGGCCAAGTATGTTGCAGCTATAGAGGCTAGCAAAGAGATGATATGGATGAGTAGATTCATAGAAGAGTTGGGAGAGGACTAAGAGGATTGTAGATTGTACAGTGATAATCAAAGTGTAATTCATTTGGCAAAGAACTCAACATTTCATTCAAGAATGAAACACATTTAGTTGAGATATCAGTTCATACAACAAGTGTTAGAGGATGAGCAACTGAAGTTAGAGAAAATTTATACGAATGAGAACCCTGCAGATATGCTAACGAAGCCATTGGCGAAGGAGAAGTTAGAGCTACACTCCGCTTCTGTTGGTCTTCAAGTTTGAGACTTGAAGAGGAATAAACAAAGCCAGGAGAGGAACCAAGGATGGAGTTGTGCAGGATAATGCAACAATTTATCTCCAAGTGGGAGATTGTTGAGATTTTGGAGCCAAATTGCTTCACAAAGGAGCTTATTTACAACTTGCAGGTTTACACAGTAACTGGCATTAGTCAACTGACTGGCGTCGGTCACCTAACATGCATTGGTTGGGACAAAGTGGCATCAGTTACTTGTGTGTGATTGTTTATATTTAAGTCACAGGAATCAGATATAATCTTTGTTATAAAGTTGATCTAATGGTTGTAAATGAATGGCTAAAGTGCCCTAATTTTGTATTGACTTATATAAGCTAGGAAAATAGAGTTAGAGGTAAGATTGGGAGAATTGTAAGAAGTAATTCTTGGAGAGAGCTTAGAGAAGCTTATGAGAGGAAAAGTATTGTACATTGTGTAAGGTGTGGAAGATTGCAGATCTTCAATTGAACAACCTCTGGAATAATATATTAGTTGTTTCTTGGTGGATGTAACTGACACTGGGTGAACCACGTTATATCTTGTGTGTTTGCTTTTGTTGTTTATTTCCATGTTTATTTCCATGTTTATTTCTTGTATGATCTGATATATATTTGTACAACCTGTTTGGTCTAACCCCAATAATTTTCATGATTTGTTTTATTATGATCTCATTGTTGGTTATATTTTTCTAACCACGCGCTTGTGTTTGCAAAGGAACACTACATTCTTCTTTTATGTTGTTTTTTGTTATTATTAGCTTGTGTTTTGATTATTTACCCCTAAAGGATAGAAAATGTAATAAAATATGAGCTAATTCATATTACATAAATAGAGACATTAAATACAATAAATCTGAATTATTTATGAATAATTGAAGTATGATTATTTGATTTATAATTGACAAAACAATAAAGGATAAGATAATTATATTTTTTTGACTATTTATCACTCGTAGTGTTTTCCATAGGGTCTAGAATTGCTCATAATAGTGTCATCAAATGCTCAAGTGAAAGACAAAGGTAAAAAACTTGTGTAACGTCTTGATTTTTTTTAGAAGTTACCATGATAACCTCTTTTCATGATGTTGTAACTGTGGAAATGAGGATAATTATGTTAAGATATTTTTTTAATCTTAAAAAGAATGTGTTACTGATCTGAACCCTTGTTTACTATAATTTGTTTACTTGGGACGGAGGTCATTATAACTTGTGTTTTGCAAAGTGCGAAACAACAGACTGCTTTTATGTTTGATGAACTCATATTGTTGTTGACAGCACACCTTGAATCAATTCCATTGATCCAAGGTATGTGCGACCTTCTTTGTGATCGCTTTGTCGATTTACTTTCTATATGGAATGAAGTCTGAAACCAGACTGAAGGTTGTTATAAATGTTACAGAACCTGGTTACAGGTATAATTATTCGGCACCATATTGCCAATGGAAAGGTTCGATTTCTGAACTACATACACATAGTAACACTGGAGAGCGTAAGGCAGTAAGAGTTTTGATACAAGAGCACAGGGTATAGATATGCGTGTTGGATGGAACGTCCTGCATTGTACTAGTTATGAACGCCAGTCGGTAAAACTTGTTGGAATCTGTTAAGTAAAATACTATGGGGATTAAATTCTAACCTATAACTATGTTTTAGCCTATAACCTAACTACTACCCTATGTGGATTTTAAATTAAATGGGATGTAAAATTATGGCAAATCCTAATGACTAGCGACCTAGGTGGAAAACCTAACTATGGACCATACAACCTAAACTATTGCTAACCTAAGGAGGGGACCTATGGACACATGCTGATGAGCGGATAAGAAGGGAAGGTTAGAAATTTAATAAAGGACAGTAAATGATGTCCTTGCAGTTTTAAACGCCAAGTTTGGCGGGAACATGGAAAGTTGGAGATATCCAACTAGCAATGTAGCTAAGAAGGAAATTACATGCAAAAAATTTAAAAATGGAACTCGCCAAACCTGAGTCGGTGGTGGCATGGAAATTAAGGAAAAAGCAATGCATTCAATGCATTTATTGATCTCGGTCTTGGTGACCAGCTCGCCTTGGAAAGGGGAAAGAGGAAAATTTTGTGGTTATTGTGTTCATTCGGGTTTTGAGTTTTGCTCTGCATTTCTTTTATGGTTCTTTCGAACCTGCAACCATTCTGGTCATTGTTGCTATTGTTTGGAGTAACCACAGCTATTTTTGAGCCTGTGGAAGTTAGGAGATTGTTGGGAAAGCCTTGTTGTTGTCGCCGTGGAGAAGAATAGCTCCTGTGGGCGCGGACGTGGTTTTCTTCAAGCCACAAGAAATTTTACAGGCATGTTGAGCTCTTCTCTTTAAACCGTTTTGCTCTTTGTTAAGCGTCTTCATTAAAAGAACTCTACTCTTATGTTGGGTGTTTTTGTAAAATGAAAATGTTGATACAATTAATGTGATTTCTGGGTTGAGATGTCTGTTGGAGATGAATACGATTTGGGTATTTCTTTGCAAAAAGAGTAAATGAAATGAAATCTGTCCTTGTTGTATGAGTTTTGTTTTGACAGTGTTGGGTATTCGGTTCTATTACCCATTATGGGTTCGAGTTGATGAATGTACCAGCGATGTGAATATTGTTTTCTGAGTTCTATGCGTGTAAATGATTTGGGAAAAATCATGATAATGCTTGATGAAACTGTTTGTGTGAGTTATTATCCTAGTTGCTTTACATTGCATAGAATACGATTTCACCGGGGACAGCGAATTCATTCCATTGTCTTACCCTTGCTGATTAAAAATGATTCAATATCTCCATGTGGGTTGAAGGCCGTGAATGGTTGTTGGGGGAATAAATTATTTAAACACTGAACTTGGTTATTTGATGAGTGAGTAGAGTGTATTGTTATCTTTCTTTGAATCCATTGAAATGTATATATATAAATAAAGGAACTGTATATCTGAACCTTTTCATGGTGTTCGATTAGAACCGTACTAGAGTAAAATCTTGTTCTTGCGGTTGGAAAGATGGGTTCTTTATTTAATACAGTGATATTATGGCCATATAGCTGGTTGTTCATTCTTGCTTGTTTCAGACCTAGCTGGGAATGGAATGATTATTTTTAGCGAATATATATATATATATATATATATATATATATATATATGTATGTATGTATATGCAAACTACAGGCAAACTGCAGTAAACTTCTTTGCTGCTTGCATTAAAAACTGAATCGAAACTGGGTTCTTACTTTGGTGTTTGGAAAGTGAATTCTTTTATTATTACGATGAAAGCATGATTTGTTGTTTGTTGTACACTCTTACTTGTTTGTATCTGGATGAGAATGTCTGTTGGGTGAAAAATTAAAGGAAATGATTTTATTTAGAGGTGCCGTTGATATTGATACTTACGGACCAGATGTAAATGAATTCTGGCATACTCCCTGGAATGGTAGTTAGTAAGTTTTGAATACTTGGAATAGACTTGTTCAGAAGGAATCACCCTATTGGATCAGGTCTGTACTAAATAGTTGATATTCGGTTAGGCAGTGAGAAGAGGTAATATGATTCTTCTTCCTTTCATTCGATTATTGACTTTATTTGCTCTCTCTCTCTCTGGTTGTTATCATTGATTGATATCACTTCTTGTTTAATTCATCCAATGCAGTTGTGATGAAAAGAAAGGGAATATTGGATGGGTAATTGGAAGTAACAATTATTTTCTTCTCTTAACCAGTTGAAATTCTATATTTGATAATGAATGAATTTCTTACTGCCTTAGGCGTAAGCATCTGCATTTAACTGTTGTTTTCCTTCTTTTCTGATTTGAAAGAAGTATTATGCTGTTTGTTGAATTTTGAGAAATGACACCAGTGTTTTCATGGTGAATGACTACTTTCTCTTCTGCATTTGATTGCTTGAAATTAAATGAGTAGTATGAAAGGGAAGTAGTTCTATTTGAATTCTTAATTAAAATTCATCTCTTGAAATTTCAACTATTATAATGGAATGGAATTGATAGTAATTGCATTAGATCAACATTATATACATAAGTGTATTAGCTCTTTCAGATGTTTTTAATCTGGAACTATTGAAAGGAAATTACTTCTGGTAGTAATTATTTGGGAGAAAGTTAGTAAATCTTTTTGTCTGATTGTGATGGTAATTAGGGGATTGGGTTGTTAAGTTGTTCATCCTTATCAGCACTTAATTCGTAGATGATGTCCATCTCAATTTATTAACGTTTCATAAAAGTAGAGTTCTTTTATTGAGACAGTTAATTAAGAGCACCTCATTTTAATGACAAGTGCTTAATATGCTCAGTTCGATGAACTGACCCGTGCAAGTAAATTTTGCAGATGGTTTCCATGAGTAAAAATGAAGACATGTTGTTTTCTGATGCTTCTTCTTGATTAGCTAAGGATGGATCGTATCTGAGAATTTATTATTCTTCTACGAGGAAATGGAAAAAGAGAAAGTTGTATTCTTCTTCTTTATGAGTTGTTAATGTTGTTTGGCATGAATGAAGTCTGGTTGTATGGGCTTGTAAATTGTATAAATTTTAATCTTAAGGATTGAGTACAAAGGAAAGGTGTGTTATTTTAATGGTTGTACCGCCTTGGAACTATTTGAATAAGATTGGGAATATAAATTTTATTCATTGAATTTGGATATATTCAAATGATGGTTGATAGATTTTAAAAGGACATAATATCTATTCTTTACTTGAATACAACTTTTAAGTTGGAATGTACAATTAATTCATACTTAGGTCAATATGGATTTTAAATTGACATTTGAAAAGAGTTAAGTGAATATGAATTCTTAAATGAACGATATTCGGAACTGGTATATAAGCTAATGAATATAAATAAAAGAGACAATTGAATCTTGTACTCTGATTTCGTTAATATCCTTGAGATGTTTGATCCAGAGGATATTCAGGTATGAGGAATCATATCTCCTCATAACAAACCTTAATTGAAGTAAGGTTATAGTGAATAAATGAATACATTCATTTGGAATTAGGCCTCATTTAAATGGCGTCTAATAAGATGAAATTCTGGATTTAAATTCAGTTGCAATAAAACTTGGTTAAGTTTAGTAAGTTGATCTTACTACGTTAAGCTGTAGAGGACTGTTAGTCTGAAGCTTAAATTAAGGAACTAAGATGGAATTAAGCAATCCTTCAGTAAGGAGGAGTAAAGGCATATTAAGCTTTAAGAAAAATTTAAGTCTCTCTTAGCTATGCAACTGTAACAAACAGTGAGGTTAGAAGATCAGCACGGTTGCTGAAAATTGATCTTAAATACTTAAGATTATAATCTAATCACACTTATAGCTGGATGTGTATCCCTTGATGAGAGGATTCCGTAGGACCTTGGCACACGCCAGCTGCAATCTGGTGTCTTCATGAAGGCGGGGCCTTCATGACGACACAATGTTGCAGCTGACATGTTACAACGCCCTCCCAAATCGAATCATCAAGTTTACATAAGTTGGGACCAAGTTACTTGGACGATGATAGGAATGTGACCGTGTATATGGGGTGACTCAGGAAGACTAAAGGTAACTAGACACACGCAGTCGTCTAGGGTCGACAAAGTATGTCTGCGTACCTTTAGTCACCGAGAGTGTCTTCCTATACTCTTTCATATTGCTAGTTTGGGTTAAAGTTTAACCTTGGACGAGAGGACTGACAGAGGTCAGAAAAGACCATTCTAGATAACAGACGAAGTGAGGTGAAGGACGTATTCCATTGATGTGTATAACGTCTAGGAATATAATCATGCAAAGCATGTGAAAATCTTTGGCCAAAGTATCGCAAGTTGCTGGTTACGTTGTCCTAATCACCTAGTTTAAGAAGCAGGATTTCAGATGAATATTGGTAACAGATATTCAGATAGGCCTCTTAAATGGAATACTTCGATAACCGAAATTGGTAGAGAACCAAGTATACTTAGTATACAATGCATGGGTTAACATGAAGGATCGGTAAGTAGCCGAGTCATGAAATGAGAGATCGTTGAACTCTGAGCCATAAATGGGAGATCGGTAGTTCTTCGAGTCATTTACAGCAGCATATGGTATCTGTTATATGATTGAATGGCATTGAATGTGTGTTCCATATTGTAAATATGCGAACAGAGAACATTGGTTTTAAAATTAATTGTGTGATCTAAATTACATTAATTGGACAAAGAACAATTATTAAAACTTGGTCGTGTGTTTTGAATTACATAATTCAGAACAGAGAACGTTATATAAAAATAAAAATTAAAAATTTCCCTTGTTCTAATGTCTTAAAAAAAATATGAACATTCTGTATGCAATCCCATCTTTGAACTTTGACACCATGCAACTTTGACTTCTTGTATTCGAATTTGACCTAATTGATTACTCTAGGGTTTCTCCTTAAAGAATTTAGATGTGTATAAGGCTTTATGTAATGCTCTCCAATGTATGTGAGAGTCTTTGAGAGAGTGAGAGAGGTAAGAGGTGATAATTGACCTATAGAGACATTTGTATGTATATTTGATTCTTCGTTAATTTTCTACAATATCTATAACGAACCATTACACCAAAACCTCGAGGCGTTAGTGAAATCCGCACATGAGGATCATAACATCCCACCACGCTTCCGTAGCCCAGACCCTGGGCTAGATTTGCACCTGTATAGCGGGACCCCGCCCTGCCCTATATGAGCCCCGGGTGAACACTGCAATACCGGCGTAGCTACCCGTGCCGGGACTCGAACCTGGGTGGTTGTTCTGATACCAAATGTAACGAACCGTTACACCAAAACCTTGAGGCGTTAGTGAAATCTGCACATGAGAATCATAACATCCCACCACGCTTCCTTAGCCTGGACCTCGGGCTAGATTTTTGCCTGTATAGCAGGACCCCGCCCTGCCCTATACAAGCCTTGGGCAAACACTGCAATGCCGGTGTAGCTACCCATGCCGGGACTTGAACTTGGGTGGTCGCTTTGATACCAAATGTAACAAACTGTTACACCAAAACCTCGAGGTGTTAGTGAAATCCACACATGAGAATCATAACAATATCTTACCCATGAAATGTGTATAGGTTGACCTTATGGAGATTACCAAATTTGAAAACTAACTATTAAAGGCTCTTGTACATTTACGTTAGATTAGGGACACCTATAATAGCTAACACTATACAAGTTTATTGATACTATCTTGAGGGTGCAAATATGAGTATGGAGTATGGAGATTGTTTAGGATTTTGAAGGTGTTCTTGCATAAACTAAGGTAATCCTGGATAAGTATGACTGGAAGATAGAGGTGACTAAGATAGTGGATGGGTAGATTAATAGAGGTAAAGTGTGATTGAGAATCATATGTATGTGATTGTCCAAGTGTGTTAAAACTAATATTACCTAAGTGTCAAATTTTAGGTGTCTACAACTTGCATGTGTCTATTTTGCCATGTCATTATGTTGTTATGTTTTACTTCATTGTATGTCTCCTTTCTCTTTGGTTTGCATTCCATGTTGTGCTCCCTACTTAGTATCTTGTTTACTCTCATGGTTTTTACTTCTAGGTTTTGCATGTTCTTTCTATTGTCTAGGACTCATTATTTCATTGTGCTTCTTTGTTGCTTTAGCTGCCTCCTTTTTTGACTTCAATACTTATTTTTTCTTTAAATTGATAATTACAGTTGTTTCTCCTTCTCATAGATTATTTTCCTTTTTTTCTTTTTCAACATTTTTCTTTTCTTTGCCCCTAATTTTTCCTTATTTATCCCAATACAAAAACACACCAACTGCTAAATGATTATTAAACATTTATTTTGGATCAAAAAGGCCTTTAATGTAATGGACTATGATAGTTTTTGTGGGTGAATAAGGACCCCCTTTCTCTTTACTATAGATTCCCATTAGTTATGTGATTGATTGAATTTGGTGAATATTGTGTCATATGCAATTCATTTTTTCTTTATCTCCTTAGATGGTGATTTGAAAGAGTTTGGTATATTACGTGATTATGTTAGAGTATACATTATATACTCATATTAAATGTTAGACTTTTATATCCATACTAGTGATGTGATCGACAACATTTGTATGTGTTTTGAATTCCTTGTAGGCTATAGACTTGTGTTTGTGGAATTATAGTAGGTTGGGCCCCGTCTCAATTTTTCTTGATGGAATTTATGGCTACACTATGGGGCATCATTTTATCTCACTCCAAGCTCTATCCCACTAATGATTTATTATATTATTGTGTTTCAGTTGATGTTTTATTTGTATGAATTATATAGTATTTGTGGATTAATATACCATATGTGTTAGATGTGTTCATGTGTTTGACATGTTTTTATGTGTGACACATGTCTTCATTTATACTATATGTCATCATTATATTTGTAATATATATACACTCAAATTGTTTTCTATGTGGTTGGTGACATGTTTTCATTGTATTATATGTATCTTCAACATGCTCCATATGAATTATTTGTGCTTGATATGTACTCAATATGTTATGTTTTTATATATGATTAGAGAGTAGACACTATTTTATGTTCTTGCTCCATGATTGTCGTCCCTATGATTTATACTCCATGTGTGTGTGTGTGTGCGCGCGTGCGTGCGTGTGTGCGTGCGTGCGTGCGTGCGTGTGTGCGTGCGTGTGTGTGCATGCGTCTGTGCGCGCGCGCGTGTGTGTGATATATATATACACTCAAATTGTTTTTTATGTGGTTGGTGACATGTTTTCATTGTATTATATGTATCTTCAACATGTTCCATATGAATTATTTGTGCTTGATATGTACACAATATTTTATGTTCTTATATATGATTGGAGAGTAGACACTATTTTATGTTCTTGCTCTATGATTGGTGTCCCTATTTTTTCCTATTATTTATACTCCATGCCTGCTTGTGTGTGCGTGTGTGTGTGCGTGCGTGCGTGTGCGCGCGCGCACGTGTGTGTGTCATGTCTCTTGTTATGAGCTCAACTTCTTTTGGAGTGTCTTATGGTGTCATGATGTATCATGCACAACCATTTTTTATGCATGCAAATGTTGTCATGATTCATATCATGCATCTATTGTGGGAAAGGATCTATACTTTTATTGTTATATATTATGATGATTGATGATATATTGTTGACATCTTACTCACATATGGGCATATTACGTGCTATGTGTTATATTGCATATACTTCAATCACATATAAACATATTACTCTTGTGTGTATCTTAATCATATCATAAGTCCATGCAGAGCAATTTATATATAACAAACATTCCTCCAAGTTTGTGTGTATGTGTGTGTTAGACAACAATATTTTTTATAATCTATATCACACATAATGCACATATTTCGTTTCTTTTAAAATGCATGATTCACATTATTATCACAAATCTCTAAAGGGGGCATACACTCCATTTATTATATCCATCCACATTTCAAATATTGTTATAAAAGGAGACATTCATAATAGCACTCACTCCTAAAAATGATGTATTCATATTTCTCTTACCCCATAAAGGGTGTATTCAGAACACTACTTCTAGTCTCACAAAGGGATATGTTAAGGATATTTTTAGCATTTCTTTTAGATAACACTCAAATTTTGGTTTTGCTTTACTTTTGCACTAAAAATTGTACTCAAAATTATATTCAATATTTAGCATAGATTTGAGACACTTGACTTCACTTGGATTCACATGGAGCATCGCACCCATCTTGTAGTCAAATGAGGTGTATCATTTTAAAATAACATAGATTTCAACATAGTATTAATATTAGCACTTATCCATGTGTAAATATTCTCATAAATACATTGGATTTTTCTTTAGGAACATCAAATGTAGAGAATCTTGTATCTATACCACATCTTCCTTTGATATACATACAAATACACATTAAATTGGAAACGTTTAACATAGATTTGGAGACAATTGACTACACTTTGATTCGCATGGGGTATCATGCTCATCTTCTAGTCAAATTAGGTGTATCATTTTCAATTATTTTTTCTAGATTTCAGTGGAATATTGATATTATATTTTATCCAAGTGTAAATGTTCTTGTAGGTAAAGTGTAGTTTGCTTTAGGAGCTTTATGCATAAAGAATATTGTATGTATACCATGCCTTCCTCTACTTTGATATGCATGTGCACGCTCACACACATTACATTAGGGGGAAATGTAGACACCTAAATATAGACATTAGGCATTCGATAAATTGTATGTTTCTAGATTGTTCAAGATTTGTTTATTATTGGTTCAAATTATGAGTTTATTGACACAATTTCTCAACCTTCATTGGTCCCCACTCACCCCGCTACACCATCCAACTATCAATATTTATTCCCCATGTTTTTCCTATTTTTGAACCCCTATGTCTAGGAAATGAAATCCAAATGTTGGAGTGCATGCTCCTAATGGTTTGTCATTGGACCCTTCCTTACTTTTGTTTGTGCTGCCCTTATTTATTTTTTTATAGTTTTTGGACTCTTGGAAATCAATTTTTTTGCCAAAAAAGTTATAATTTGAGTTTCAGTTGTCTATAAATACACAATCACCCTTGTTTATTTAGACATGATGAATCTATTTAACAAAACATTTATTATTTTATGAAGGCATTCTTGAAATTTTACAAGCACTAAATTAAGTATACTATCTCTAGATCTGCACAAACTAAAGATGTCAATTTCTTACGATTTACACTACCGTACAAGGCTTCAAAGAAGCGCAATTCAAGTTCTCTTTTTAGTGTGGTTTCAAACAGTGACGGAAATCGTGAAGAGCATATGCCACTGCTGTCACCGTCATCTTTTATTTGAAAATAAAAACCGTCTCTGTCAGTTTGACCGTTTGTTGGATTAAAGTGATGGCAATGGTCCATAGCATACACCCATCCCTGTCTCAAGATAAAACCTACATAACATCTTATGTTTTGTTGTCACCGACGGAATTTGTATAGGAAAATTTTGCGCCGGAGATGAGAGGCACAAGTTCGAATCTTCCAACATTATTAAATATGTTAGTTTATTTTTTTATTGGGAGACCCCACAACAAGGAAACACGTGTTTATTTAAATAATTAGTAATGTTTTGGACCGGTGATGTTTTAAGGCGGGCCGCGTTATTAGTACCTGCCGAGGCAGGGTACTATTGTTTTTGTTGTTGCCTATTAATTGCAATACGGTGGGGGCCGGGGTGGTGGGCTGCTGTTCGCTGATTATTTGCAATATGATGGCTTTGTCTAAAGTTAAAAACTCAGTTTCGTGAAAACTATAGTTTAACTTAGGCAAATATTTTATTTATGTGGCTTTTTTATTGGTGCTTGCTTAATCCTTCATTGTCGAGCTTGTTTGTACCTGCCGCAGATATACCCAGTTTTTACTAAAGTTTTCTTTTCCTGTTAGCGTTTGCCATGTGCTCTCTGTTGTAGGTATTTTTTGTCCTCTGTTGTTCCTGCATGCTAAACACAATTGGCTCCCTCCATGCAATAGAGACAGGTGGTTTTTTGCATCGAACTAGTATTGGGGGCTTTCACCGCACTCTGGCTTTATGCCATTTGAAGTGGACTGAAAAATATCCAGATGAATGCATAGCCTCCATCTATCTCCCTGCACCTTCTGCACATATCAAAAGTGGATAGCCTTGGCTACAAGACATCAATCTTTGTTACATAATCTATTTTTGGGTTTAATTTACAATCCACATCCAAATCTAAAATCTCATAGCAGTCAAAGCCTAGTTGTATATACAGCTCAGGGTTATGTATGGGAGAGACCTCATCAGTAAGCATTGAAGCAAGGAGAAGCGATACAACTGCCACTAGTGCCCACTGCTATATCATTGGAGGTCCCTAGCATTGCATATACTACAGGAGGAACAAAGTTGGAATCTGTTCAGGCAAAAAAAAAAGATCACTTCATATTTAGAAGACAGGTTTTCAGGTTGATGACAGGGCTAACATTTTTATAAAGAATATATATTGCAAGTAGGAGTTGTATGGAGAGCATCCATAGTGTATTCAAGTACCATATAAAATATTCAATCCGCTATGTTGGGTTTCAAATTTGCAACGTTTCTTAGTATGTTCTAGATTAAATGATTCACAAAATACAATAGAGAGAGAAAAACAAACAGAGAAAAAAGGAGAAGCTCTTGTATTGATTTTTCAATTCCAAAATTAGAGTTCCGACATGCCAGAATTCCAACCACGATAATGACTTCCAAAGCCCATGAAATAGCTCGCAAAAAGGTGGTTACAACTTCCTCTGGCAAGCAAAAAACGGTTTACAAACCAATTCAATCCTTTGTGCCCCTTCAAAATTCTCAATCCGCGAAGAAAAATCATGGACATTTCTTTTCTTGTTAAGAATTTAGATGCTGCTCCTGAAGAGCAACTGTTTAACTTTCACTATTTTGTTTAGGCTTCTTTCCTTATATTTGGGGCATTCAAGTTGCAGATCTGACTGTTTCCCAGTCGCTGTAGATAATCTCTTTTGAAGGAATAAGTGCATCTATCAAAACTCTGCACTTGACATACATTTAAATACGTTTTTAAAAAAAACCTGTGTGTAGCAAATGCCATTTAATCATCTGTCAGCAATGAAACTGTGGACTGTCTTTCACACTTTTGCCCTTCAAATTATTCCCAACCCTAAATTGCAGGGAAATGTAAATGCAAGATAAAACCATTTGTAATACCAAAGAAGTGTAAAAGCAGATACTTCCACTGCAGTGATTACAAATATTGAGTGACCTATTTAATTTCCTAATTGAGTGGGAAAAAAAAGGTGATCGTTTCTATTCGAGGTTTTTAATTTTTTTGAAGAGAAGTATGGATTTGAGATATAATTCGTACATGGTTATCATTGTGTGGAAGATGTAGATCATCATCATAAAAGGGTTGTTTATTTGCATATTTATATTTTTAGCTTACCACATAGGCACAATCCCAAAAAAAAAAACTTGCTTTCCACAAAAACAATTTGCTTTCATGCTTTTACGGTAGGGACTGTTGTTGCAACACAACCCTTGTTTTCAGTGCATTCAAGTGTGTGGCTTTCTTTTTTAATTGATGGCCCCTTTTAGTGTGAACATCTCATGCCAAAATTAGATACAGACAGGGTTGCAATCCCTTGTATTACGCGTTTCATGTATAGAATACCTAGTTGAGGAATATGTTGCATCACTCTTCCATATAACTCTGAATTTTATAAATTTCACACTAAAAACTTTGAGATTTAATATTGACATTGTTTGGTGCAACTCCACTTTTTTTACATTAATACAACAACACATTCCACACAACCTTTATGGTGTTGCACCATGTGCACAACGTATAAGAGTGCCGAACATCCGTGTAACATTCTCAGACATATTGTGTGGCTCAACACCTCTGTAAAACCCCTCAATTGCACATTGGTTACATAGATACTCTATGCCACATTGTACCATGTCCAATGATACTTTATGGGATTACGTTATGCGATAAGATCTATCAACATACCACACATTTGTCAGTCAAGCCATATAATCATGGGAAGCTAAAGAGTCACATATGAAAATATAGATTGTTCAACTTTCCCAATAACTCATTAGCCTTCACATGTATTATAATCTATCTATAAAAAGTAATACATCTCCTTAGATAGTATACCATGTGCAAAACACAAGATTAATATAATGTATATGTCATTTATATTTATTTTCTCTTATGTGTTTCACTCAACATAATTACTTCACCAAATACATACCACACATATATTCTCGTGCGAATTTTTGTCTCCATTGTGGCCCAAACCTTCTTTTGGGACACCATGATCACTAAGGGCACACTCTTATGGATGGGTTTCCGCTTTAAAAAAATCCAAACTATAGGTTCATGAAGTATATTTAACTTGCAATAAGGAAAAAATGAAATCTTCTTTTATAAAATAAGAGTCCTAAAAATAATTCTTGCTTATTTTCAGGCATTGTTTTGGGGGGTGGAGCTGGAAGTTTCTCCACTGTTTAAGGTTTTTTATTCTCATATGGGACCCTGGTATGTAAATTTTGCATTCCCAGTGGCTCCTTGACTTTCCACCTCTATAATTTCTCACCTAAATTTTTATTAGAGCCAACACAATTATATTACTGTAAAAAGACGTTACAATAAAAGGGGTGGTTGAATAGAGTCACGATCCAAAAAGGTGTCAAAAGATGGACAAACAACTACAAAACAATACATTACATGCAACTAAGCACATACAATCATAGAACTGGGTGGAGGAGGAGGATTATCGTGAAGCCGAAGGGTGCCAATAGTAGACGAATCGTCATTCGGTGGGTCCTAAACAAACTAGTCATCTGGAGGGAACTGAGTAACCAATGGAACCATAATTCCCTACCCAGGAGGCGATGAACTCGCAAAAGGCGTGCCCTGCATAGAAGACGACCAACGTGACGATATATCAGTAAGCGAACCAACCAAAAACTTCCCCCATGGCAGTGGCGGATTCCATCCTCGTGTCATTGAGGTGGCAGGGTGTGAAAGCAGCCATGATTGGGAGAGGGATGACAACTTTGAGAGTGGCTTTACCGATGTTAAGTAGTTGATGGTGGCAAACCTGACTAGTGTTGTTCCGAAGGTATCCGACTCATAGTGCAAGGGGTGCTCCCCCAGTGTGCGAGAAACTCCTAAAGATGTTGGAACTCCAGGGCCACCTTCTCCACCTACACTTGAATTTGAAGATACACGACAAAAATAACAGTAATTCTATCATTACATTCAAATTGGATAGAGATATTATCATTATTGAAAATCGTTACATTTCTAGCTTTCCACAGTTGAAATATTATGATAGTTCTAAAAAATTGCCACAAGAATGTAATGTAAGTAGGCCATGGAGAAAATTAACCAAAAAAAGGCATTCTCCAATTGAGAGGCTAGGGGTGGTAGGGAATAACGAGTGTATCCATGTGGTTTGGGCAGGGGGAAGAACTAAAAAATGTGCTTGAAATTTTCAGGTTGACCACAAGCCGAACATTTGGGGTTGATAACACCAAGGTGTTCAAGTATTTCATTGAGTGGAAGGCACTGATTAACAAGGCACCAAAGGAAGTGGGCGATTTTAGGTTAAAGACGAGATTGCCAAGCACGATTGAGGAAAAACAACCATGTTCACAGGGAGGAATTAAGGTTCCATGTAGGATTAAGCTTACCAATGGTGGTATAAAAAGGGATCATGAGATGGTAGAGAAATCTTAGTGTGTAATTATTGGAAGAAGTGTCCAAGATTCATTGTTGATCCTTCCACCAATTAACAGGAGGCTACAGTCCCAACTTGTCAAGCATAACATCTGGGAGAAGTTCCTGCACTTCGAGAATAGAAGGGAGATTTGCATTATTCAAGACAAATTTGATTTTGAACTCTGGTGAAGGAATCCAATATTTGGAATGTACTAAATTGCGAATGGTATTAATGCCTTTCCTAAAATGACACAAGGCTTTAATTCCAAGAGTTTCCACCAAAGGAATGCAATTCTTAGTCATAATAGGTGACTACCAGATGTTGTGGTCATTGAAATATATCCTGGTTATGAACCCATCTTCGATCCATCACAAGTAGGGTTTGATAGCCTCATATGCCTGTGTTGGTGAAATAATTTGTCGCAGTGCAAATTATTGGTTTTCACCAATAGCCACGGGGCTAAGCTAAGCACCTCCTTCTTGGGTATGAGGAGACTCCCATTATTGAATGTAAACTACCTAAAACTATGGGGTGGCCGTTAGACCGGGGATCATACATGAATACTCCACTAAACTTGTGGCAAAATGTTTATATAGTGTATAAGGGAGGAATTTGTTGTGAAGGTAAGTAAAGAGGAGTAGAAGAAATATAGAGAGGCTTAATGATGTGAGTGGGAACTAGCATATTCTCACCAACAGTAACCAGAGTAGGTCCACATTCAATTAGATTAACACAACAATGTAAGCAATCAACAAGACTAAAAAACTAGAGACACAAAGTTCCACAAATTCATTAATCAAGGACACAAAGTTCCTTCTTGGTTATACAATATCACCATGCTTACAAAGTTGAAGAGTAGAGAGGATAGATGAACATATACAAGGACATAGAGGAAATTTAGCTTTTATTGTTTGATGTAGTAGTGACACAAAGCGCAACAACATACATCAATCAACAATTGCTAACCTTTTGGAATGGAGAAGTCATTCCAGCTTATAACATTACAAATGAATCTTCCTCTTCCCCCTATATGAATTTTCATCTCACCACCATTTGTGACTTTCCCCATTCTCTTAGGAATCAAATTAAGTCATTTTTATTATTTTTGAAAAGGGACTTTTACAATGCAACATTGAGTCACTTAAGTGAATAAGATGAAAGAGTGGAAAGAGTACATTCCCAATAACGAAATAGAATGTCAGAGAGAGATAATGAGAAGAGAGAGAGAGAGATAGAGAGAGAAGTGGAAATTCAAAGATAAGAAAGCTCTTGCTTACCAAGAACCTACTTCAGATGGATCATGAATGAAGTTCCTTTCCCTTGACCACCTGTTGAATTGTAACATCGTAGTACATTATCCTTCTGTGAGATGCAAACACACTCCAAAATACTGAATGATTGTTTAGAAACATTGTAGCAAGACATTTCAATGTGAACCTAGGATGACTACTAACATCACTCATGATGATCCTCTCCTATCATGTTTCTTGTGACCCTTGCCTTGATGCTTTGAACTTTGGTGTTTCAACACCCTCATAAGCTTCATGATGTTTTTTATTTCACTTGTTGCCTAAGTGACCATCTATGGAATTGGAACACTGCGGTTACAAATTCCTCCTTCGATGAGATGTAGTTACACCACTAGGCATTTGAATGAGTGTTAAAAAACATTGCTAAGTGACTTGTACTTGATGAACATGAGATGATTGCTTGTTCTTACAAACATAATGATCATCGTTGAACATGAGGTTGGAGTTAGGACATGGAGATCATCACCTTATTCCTTTCGGCTTCAAAATTCACCTCTATGACACAAATGTCACATTTTAAAATAGAATCAGTTTTAGAATGCTTTAAACACCTTCTTTCTCATCTATCACTCATTGGAAAATATATTATCCTCCAAATAGGAGAATTGTTCCTACATTCAACTGAAATTGCATAGTGTGGAATCATGAATCTTGCAAGTCACTATGATGTTTTTAAATATTTAAAACACATCTAGGTGCTCTTCTATTAGCATGGGCAACTCAACATCTCTATTTATTGACCAATATCTTGACACTTACTATTTTTATTAAGTCTTATTTTGAGAAGTTCATTTTAGTTACCAGTTGCTTGATTTGACACTTTTGAGTTTCCCTGATGTTCAAGGGGAAATGAAAAATTTGAGAATGAACTATAGATAGTGAGGCTTAGGAAGACTTACTATTTTTAGAAGTGGGTCTTCCTAGTGTCGGAATGGAGTCAAAGTGATCTCAAAATTTTTGTTATTTCACAAGGATGCTTTGCTCCATTTTTTGGAGGATTTCAATCTCCAGAACTCCGTAAATCTGAAATAAGGGTTTTTTATTTTGGGAAAGTTTGTAAGAATATTAAAAATATTATATAACCCCATTTGATGCAAGTTTAGGATCATTTGAAAGGCATTTTTGAGAAGGAACTATTATTAAAATCTCATGGGGATCAGATAAGGGGTTTGGGAGATATGAGCAATTTTCCATTTTTAGCATATGAGGCCTTTGGCATATTTTCAACAACATAACAACAAGGGAGAGAGATTTTGGGAGTAAAAAATTATCTTTTACATATAAAAATGGATAACTTTTGAATATAAATCTTTTTATTCTCACTTGCACACCTTAACTCAAGTTTGACTCAAGCGGGCTTAACCAGAGTTGAATGAGGGTAAAAGTGGAGTTCCACCGATGCAAGAGGTAAAAATGGAACACAAGGGAAACAAAATTGATACTTTCACTAGATGGTGACAAGTGGCATCCTTTGGTTCCTTGTGGAGGAGATCCAGGGTGTTGGAATGAACACCAGAGGATAAAATTTCGTTTTTCAGGGCTAAAAATGTATTTTCTAATGACTAGGGGCTAAATGGGATGAAGGAGGTAGAATTTTTTTTTCCCCTTGTCCATTTTTCACCTTAGGGGGGACAAGAGGGACACATGGAGCAAAAAAGTGCGATTAGGGGGTCTTTATCATGAAAAAGTGGTCAAATTTTAACTATATGCTCACCTAACCACTCAAATCACAAGTTTTAAGTGATGAAAACATAACCTCCATAGGGGAGTAGAAATTTTGTGTCCCCTTTGAACCTTGGGAGGTACAAGAGGGACACAGGGAGTGGAAAAGTGTGACAAAGGAGTTTTTAGAATGTTGATGTCACCCGCTGAGTGCATTTTGGGACATCGGGAGCAATTATTTTGCCTCGGGAGCATGAAAGAGTATTTAGGGGTTAAAATTTATATGATTTTGACTCAAAATCACCTTTTGAGATCATCAAAACCATTATCAAGAGTAAATTATTCCTGAAATTACAATTTTATGGCCTATTTCATTCTTGACTTAAGGGACCAGCTATTGTGTTCTGGATTACCTTAGAAAGTATTTGAGTCTTGGAAAACATTTCATGTCTCCATAATGTAGAGGGTTCCAATAAATTTCCAATGACTACTTTTTTCCCTCCTAAATCTTCATTTAGCTCCCAGAATCATCCAGATAATTTGGCTTTCACTGTTGGAGCCTTCATTCCTTGTGCCCATAATTACCCAATGTTGCATAGGTTGTTCCTTATTAAATATTCACCAAAACCACCCTTAAATGGTTTAAATATTCCCCGTAGTCTTCCAGAGGGTGTTTACCATCAACAAAATGGCCAAAAACAACCTTTTTAGGCCTGCAGAGGAAGTGATTTTCCATCGATTATTAATGAATTCATCTATCGTATTAGGTACTCCTTCCTGCACATTGAAACACACTTTAAAATTTATATTGGCACTTTCCTATGAGCCGGAATGAGGGTAAAATGGAGGACAAGATGGCCAAAATAATGGTTAACAATGACCAGGAGGGAAAATTTTCAATTGCGGGCTTAGTTGTCATGGCCAAAACTTTCAATTTTGCATGCTATAAATTTAGAATGACAACAACCTGCCTCACGATTTTAATAAAAAATGTGCATTTAATTTGGATAGGTTCCAAAGTGATCAATATGGTGTAGAGATCAATATTATTCTAACACTTTTTACCATAAGGAACAACTATCGAAATATAATGTCAAATGAGTATTTTCTATGGTTATTTCCTTTCAATGGCTTTTAAAATCCATTTGAAAATGGTTTTAACAATCCATTTCATGCATAGAGTAAGAATTTGTTTGAAAACATCAATAATACACATGCCACCTTTTTCCCGATGGGTGCAAAATACCTCCTAGTCCACACGATGAAATCCTCTAGTGTGCTTGTCATTGGCCTATAAGAAGTTCGAAAGTAGCTTGGACAATTTGTTGTAGGAGGCCTTTGAAGGTGCCCAACATGAGACATTTCTAGGAGTACTTCTTGAGCCAATCTGACATGGGGAGAATACTATGCCTATAACAAATGGTTTTTCCCCATTGCAAAGAAGAACTAGATGCTAGGAAAAATATGTCCAAGCAATCTAATGCTTCCATAATAGATATTTTGTTTTTAGAAAGCGTAAGAAAGGATTCATCTATGAATTTCACATTGATAAGCTAAGTGGTATGGTTTGGAACATAAATTCCATGAACCAACCCAAAGGAGGTCCATTGCACAAACAAATAACCAAAATGCTCGACAACAAGCACAAAGAGGGTTGAAACAAGAGGTAAACTTACTGAATTGAGCAAAAAAGGCCAAAGCTCGAATATTTTTATCCGTTGATAGTGAGATGGGTGAAATCATTTGAGAAGATATTTTGTATAACCCACATGAAAAAATCACCAAAACCAAACACATGTAGCATGGCTAAAATAAAAGGCCACTTTATGCTATCATAGGCCTTGTCAAAGTCTAGTTTGAGAAAGATACCTTTCTAGAAAGAGGCATGCACCCATTCCATACCTTCCCAAACCATAACGATATTGTTTGAGATTTATCTTCCTTTAAAGAAACTGATCTGCTCAAGCCTAACAATCATCAGAAGAATGAGGTGGATCTGAATCACCAAAGCGTTAGAATTATTTTATAAGAAACATTTAACAAGATGATTAACCTCCAATTGGTAATAAAATTGGGATCCCCCATCTTAGGTATAATTTTTATATTTCCTTTGTTAATAATTTCTCCTAACGAATGATTGGCTAACACTTCTTAATAGACATGAAGAAAATATGGGCCAAAAAAGTGCCAAGTGGCTTTATAAAATTCACAAGGGAAACCATCAAAATCTGGGGATTTTTCGTTTGTCATGCATTGCAAGGAAGAATGCAACTCATCTAGCATGGGGGGAGTCACACTAGATTTTGGATGCCTGGGACAACTTGCAAGGAACAACATCTAGGAACTTTTGGAGGGCCTCTTGATGCTTCTAAGTACCAGCCTAAGCTTGAAAATATCCACAAAGGAATTGGTGATCTCGGGAAAGCTGGTGAGCTAAGCCTAAACAATAAAGATGGATTTGATTTTCTCTCTAGTTTTCTTGGCATGAAGGAATTTAAAAAATTCCTTAGTTGATCGATCACCAACCTTGATCCAATGTAGTCTATCCTAGATTTGTGCACCTCAGGTCGAGTAAGCTTCGATAAGATTGAGGTTGTGTCTTAAATCAGTTGCTTTAGAACATAATCACTGATTGAATGGATCATTTTTGAGGCAATATGAAACTCTTTGAAACTCAAGATGAAGAACAACATCAACTCGCTTATGAACCCACTCCACTTGCTTTCCAAATTGGCAGATGAACTTGGTAGTACGTTGGATGGCCTTGTTCCACCACCCGATCTAGATGGCAACATATGGTGGCCGAAGTGCAAGGTTCCATATTTGAGAGATGAGTTGGATGGCCCCCACATGTTACAAGAGTGACATGTTCAAGTAGAATTGATTGCATGGCACTTTAATATGAGCTCTTCCAGAATTGATCTGAAAGGTGATGGGGATTTGGTAAGAGAGAATACACTCGTGATGGAAAGTTAATAGGGATATGCCCATGTTATTGAATGAGAGCACATGTTGTTTAGAAATAAGGGCACAATCCAACATTTTAAATATTTTGTCTTGACCAACTAAAAAATTGGACTATGTGAACCATGACTGAGGAGTAAAATCCCATTGGCGAAGAATTGGGTCCACTAAACTCCATTTATTTTTGAAACAAAACCAATTTTCACGCTCTCCAATGCACTAGTGCACCACTATAATTCCTTCTTTATATTTGGAATGTTCAATCATATTGAAATCACTATAACTTAGCCAAAAATCAATCGATAAGTTTTCAACAAACCATTTCCATGAAGTATCCCTTTCAGGGCCATCACTAAAAGCATAGATATTGACAATAACAAAAACATATTTGTTGACATTTAATAGGGACCAAATGGTCCGATGTGACAGATCTTCCCCTGAGACCACGATTGAAGAGGAAAACTTAAGCGATATGGAAATATTGGCACCACCCTAACCATCGGCATGAGAAGTGTGGAAGTGAGTAAAATCAAACAAGATTCCTTATAATGTCACTTGTAGAAGGAAGCCTTAAATTTTCAATTCCTGTAAACACATAAAATCTATTTTTCTAATTTTCTAACATGCAGAGTGCACAAAGAATTTTCATGAGAACTTTGTGAGAATGTTTACACCCTTTTTAGATTAATACAAACATATGTGTTTTTTAATCTAAATTTGATTTAGTGAGGTCAGGTAATTACACTAAATGGATGTAGGTTAGATACATGATGGGTATTTTGATTAATTAACTTCCAAAATTAATTATATAATATCAAAATAACATGTTATGAAGTCATGCAATACAATATATGAACTTGAAAAACATGTAAGGAATGAGTGCACTTAGCTTGTTATAAAAATATTTTGGAAGTTATGGGACTATGCAATGCTAAAACAAAGAGATCTGAACCTATGGAAATGCTTTAGAACTAAGAATTACAACTGTAAACCATCTTAGGGTAGGACCATACCAATCTACCAAGACCATATTGTATGGTCTTGCACCTATTTTATATGGTATTGGACCTACTATGTTTCTGTCTCTCTGTAACTTTATTTGGTGGTTTCCTTCCCTAGATTTTTCTATCACTATCAAACCCTATTTGATCATGCAACGAAGCTCTCTAAATATACTAAACATCATCTCAAACCCTATTCATGGATGAAGAGTCCTAAAAAAACATATGGTATAATGGTTTTGGGCACCACCATTACAACTACTGACATTGGCACTACTATGAAAGAGGCCTCAAACTGCACATCATTCTCCACCTAGCATGTGATATCTAGAGTAAATAAAAAAATTTGGAAAATTCTTTGACAATGCTTACTTTGACTTTGGCTCTTGCTAAAATACTTGGAGGAGGGATGTTTGAGTTCTTGTAAATGAGAGAGAATGTTATCTTGACCTAGTAAGAATTTCAGAGCCTGATGTGGGTGCTTCCCTAATGATTGTAGATGTGCTATTATAAATTTAGGATAGAGTTTAAGTGTAGGAAGTGAGTGCATCAATGCATTGTCATATGATTTCTAGGTTAGAAAATGAGTAGTGTTTACTTGCTTATATAGGGATCCATAAATGATTTATCCAAGAAAAGATAACCCATATGAAGTATAAGACACAACAAAAGATATCAATTTGAAAGAAAATTTGGAATACATGTTGTTCCAAGACTGTATAGGTAAGCCATGACTAGATACGAATTCCCAACCAAACTATATGACCCTAAATGGGATAGAAAACATACAAAATGAAGTTTAAAACTTATCAACAAATGTTTTTCTATGGATTTTTTGCATTGTATTCTCAAAACATTTTCGACATGTCAGCGTGTAAGGATAAACAAGCTAAACAATAGACTGTATAAAGTGTCTAAGTAGGGAATGGAGAGATGGTATTTATCATAACAAGATGTGCATTGTCAAATCAAGTGTTCTCAAAGTGTAAATTACAAAATTTGAGTGTCTACATTTTTTCCCTTTAAGTATGAAATGAAAATTGTATGCTTAAAGTAAAATATACCTGATTTAGTAAACACACTTTGTCCTTTGCTTGAATGTTTGTTTTAAAAATAGTTTCCCATGTTGTGCTTGGTGTTGGCATGCTCCATGATGAAACCTACAACACAGAGTGTAGTCAATGCCCATGATAAAAAATTGAAATTTAACTCAAATATAACTTGTAATGTGAAAGATTTTCATTTGCATAAAAGTGAAATGAAAATATGTAAACAAGGAAGGAATACACATGTTTTATTTTATGGAAGGAGAGAACATTGTGCCTTTTCTTGTGCTTGGAGATTTGTATTGCTGAACTTTGCTCGAAGGATTGGGGGTGATCAATCCCCAATTTGTTCCAAGGAGAAACTGACAGTGTTAGGTGCATGCAACCCAACATGGAATGTAAGGAAAATAAAATAAGAAAAGAGGTAAAAGTGCACCCCTAAAAGGAAGAAGACCGTGTATCAAAGTTATTCAACAACTCTGATATCTTCCCCTTTGAATGTGAGAGGAGAGGAAAGGATTCCTACAAAGACCTTAGTTATTTTATACCTTCCATAACCCCATGGATCACACCACTGTAGATGGATCTAGACCCAATTTTCCAAATAAGGACATACAATACAAAATAATGATAGGTGCCCCCAAACTCTCCCCATATGCCACACAACTGATAACAATTGAATAAAATTGAGTAGAAACTTGAAAAATGTGCTAAAATGTTGATAAAGGAAGGGGATCATGCCCCCAAGATCCTTGAAACTATAGTAGAAATTGAAATTCCATGGAAAAGAAGTGAAGTACTTCATGCCCTACTTGTACTGATATGAATTGAGTGAACTAAGTCTAAAATATGTCAAAAACCTGAGAATGTAGTTGAAAATCTGAAATACTGACTGATAAAAATGTGTTTCTACCCCTAGGAAAAAATGTATGGGAAGGTTAGGACCATATCATATGGTCTTGACCAATCTGTATGGTTCTGAACATGTGAATTTTTTCTTAATTTATGTGTTTGACTATGTTTTTGAGTGCATGTACCTATGTTTGTACCTATGTGTGCCCCCATAAATTATCTATGTGTACTTATAAATGTAGAAATGAACCTTGATAAATGCCCCCTCTTTTGAGGCATGTGTCAAAAACCATGTTGAGCATGTGGCTCAAAATAAATAGATGTTTTTCTAATGAAGGAGATGTATGAGAAATATAGTAGAGTGTAGATTGTTGAAGCGGTGACCACCTAGAATAACCTACACTTGAAAAAATGGAAGGTTGTTTGCATGGTGAAACCATGACACACAAAAAACTAGAATGATACAATTGATAGAAACCACATATATGATAACAAAAGTAGTCTAAATGCATGTAATACAACAATAGTGTAGTCAAATTTAAGAAATATGCAAACAATAGTCACATAAAAGGCGTAAAGCCTGCAAACATGGGACACCCATGATGTCACAAGACAATCAAGGAACAATAAGCCTACAAATAAGAGAAATAAATAACAAAAATATTTAGGGCATGATGCCACAAACATGGGGACACCCATGGTGTCACAAGACAATCAAGGCACATAGGCCATAAGCAAGGAAAACAAGCAAGTAGTAATATACACCCATAAACAAGTGTACATGAAACAAGAGTGTCAAAACATGCTAACATGATATAGTAGTCAATATATGTAAAATATGTGAAACAAGAGATTTCAACGCTACAAAACACATGTGTTATTCTATGTTAGTTTAAAAAATAGGAAGTACACAATATATGCAATTGAGCATAAATGAGGAAAGAGAAAGGAAACTATAATAGAACAATAACAACTATATGAAATGGAGGGATTTCCCCTAAGAGAAGAATGTAAGGAGTGATGAGTGCTCCTATAAGTGTGTATCAATTTGTGTGTCCTCTGCATCCAACTCAATATACCAAGTGAACTACATGTGTGTAAAAGAAGAAAACATGTTATTTATCAAACAAAAGTGATACACAACATGTATAATGTATGGTGCTAACAACTCAAGTAAAATGCATATGTCCTAGTTTTGTATTTTTGTAAATATTTTAATGTTTTTAATATTATTGTAATGCATAGATATGTAAAAAAGTATGAAGTAGCATGAAAACTATCCAATGAGAACCTCCTAAAGAGGTTGAGTAATTACTTAGGGAAGATGGAGGCTTAGGCCTCAATTTTGATCCAAATGCCATGGTACCATAATAGTAATATGTGCCAAAGAAGGCATGAGGAGATAAAGTAAATGTAGAAATAACATTGGAAAAATGGTGTTGGTGTGGTGGAATAGAAGAATGAGTGTGTCAAGTACTATGATGTATTGAAGAACGTTTTGAAGGTAGTCTGTGTACTAGAGGACCGATGTAGGATCCTAGGGGAGTGAGGATATGGTGAGAAGTATGACATGGGGATACATATAGCCTATGAGAAGACCTAGAGTCGTGATATGTAGTGTGTGAAACCAAAGGCCTATTAGGAGACCTAGGATAATCAAAGTGACTAGGGATAGGATGAAGGATTACAGGGGCCTAGGAAGGAGCCTAGAATGATACATATGTGATGAGGGAAATGTGCAAAACCAAAGACCTATCCATAGATGTAACTAGGAATAGGTGAACTATGAGGAGATAGGATCAAAGGGAACACCTCTAATTGTACTAAACTATTGATTATGAATGAACTTGAAAACATTGAGTGGAGTATTAAGGGAATAGCCCTAAGAGCATGTAACCAAGGTAGACCTAACCAAAAGAACTATAAATAAGAGTAGAAGCAACCAAGAATGAAACTGATGTAGTGATAACACCAATAATGATAGGTAAAGTGATGTGCGTCGTAGCAAGGATTAATATCAAGTGCAAGATTATGTGTGGAAATTTCAAGAGAGTGAAGTAGTGTGAGGGAAAAAACATTATCCTTATTATGTCGATCAACCAAAACACCATATATAAGTACTTGATTAATAGAGATAGGGATGAATAATTGTTTGAAACAAGTGTGTCATCTATATCAGATTCATCAAAAAATAATGTGGTGTAGAAGATGATGTGTGAGTGATAGTACCAATCATTGCATCTAAGGGGTGATCATAAGAGGGAAATGGAGGCACCACATGATAAGTGTTGTGCTCTTTAAAATTAGATTTATCAATGTCATGCCTAGGCATTGGATCATTAAAGATTTTTAACTTAACATTTTCATTGATTGGATTGGAAATATTTAGTGGGATCATCCCATTCAATAGCTTTAGAATCAATAAGATCGTTGGATAACGTGACAAGGCTTTAGACATTTATCAGTGGGGTGAATATTACATTGATGATAATCACAATAGGAATTGGATATTTAAACACTTACTTTGAGGCTTACTAATATCAACCTCAAATGGTGGATGGAGATATATGAGACTTGCATTCAAGGAATTTTTTCATTACAATGTGAGAAAGGCTTAGTAAATAGGTGAACTGACATCTTGTGGGCTGAATTTGTAACTTAATAGTTTGAGAAATAACTATTTGATGGTTTCCTTAGAATAAATTTTAACAACATTAATCTTGGATTTGAATTTTGGTTTACTAGAAAACTTTGAATTAGATACAGTGGGAGCTGTTAGCATCGTACTTGAGTTTGTTCGTGTGTAACAACTTAGATTTGAGCTCTTTCAAAGTGTGACATAGATGGTCGAAAGATCAAAACTTTTCAAAGATGTCTGAGTCTTGTAAATGGAGAAAGCAAACTCTATGTATAAATAAGTCTTGTAACTCACTATCAACTAAAACATTGTTCATTGTGGCGAGTGCACAATCTTGTAGTGTAACACATAATCATTGATAGGTTCATTAAACCCTTGTTGTAGTTTAGTGAATCGTACATAAGACATTTTTTCCCCAATGTTGATAGAAAATTGTTTCCAAAAATAGATTTTCCAAATTAAAAAATGAGTATACATAATGAGTGGGGAGAACATAAAACCATTACAATGTCAAAGTCTTGAAGGATTCAAAGGAAAATTATTGGTGAGCAAGATGTCATTAGAATCATAGTAAAAGCAATGCATATATGAAATAAGTTAATATTATCAACAAGATTCCTATTTTTCATCATAGATAGGAAGCTTAGGAGAAGTAAAAATAATAGGAAAACAATAAGAAACCACATCAGGTGCAAGTGGATTTTGAAGAAACTGCGTATAATTCCATGATGTGAAAAGAAGCGGTTATACCTTATTGTCAATTGTATGCTTTATGTTTGTCAAGTATGGAGGATGGATTCAAGGGCTCACATGTTATAAGATGATACATGTTAGCATCATAAGGAGTATATGCAGGGTATGTGGCAACCACTTGTGGTTATAGGAATATGCATATGGAACATTGGGTAGTGATAGATGAGGTTCCCCCAAAGAGGGTAGGCACCACTAATGTAATAATAATAATTGTTGTAAGTATAGTGATAATGAAACATGATGAAGCTGATCATACGTGAATTATATAGTAAAATATCAATGTTAGTAGAGTTATAATGACTAGAACATGGCCAAATTATTGGGCATCATCATCGAGAAGACCATGTTCATGGTGGTCAGGGTGAGAATTATAACCTTCACCTTGGGCATGGTCAGTGTGAAAAGTGTAAACAACGTTGGAGAGGACATCAATAACATTAACTGGACAGAAGGAGTGTGGGTCATACTGATGATAGGTTGAGGGTGAGGAGGTGAAATAGGAGGATTAATTAGATTGGGGATTAGTTATTGGGAGTAGTGATTGAAGATAAGCAAAGGATGGGTTAGGATTAACTTGAAGAAGCACAATGAAAACTAACTTCATATTCAAGGTGACCGCCCCAAGATATTCAAAGAAGGATATGTGTTCATCACAAGAAGAAGCCAATTATAAAAAGCAATAAGAGAATATCAATATTAACATGCCTAATATACAAGGAACTAAGAATATCCTATATTAGGTTAAGGGTATCGATTAGAGGTGGGTTCACCAAAATGTTGTAAAATGAAGTTTGGAACTTGTCAACTGATGTTATGCCTATGGATTTTGTGCAATTTATTCTTAGTGCTTGTCGACATGTAAAGTGCACAAGGATAAACAAGCTAAACAAGAGACCTCAGAAAGTGCTAAGCAGGAATAGAGGGATGGGCATTTATCATGACAAAAGTGCATTGTAAAATCAAGTGTTATCAAAGTGCAAATTTCTAAATTTGAGTGTCTACAACGACCTTCACACATTCTAGGATATGAAATTCATTGAAGGAATTACTTTCATGCTAAGTTCCCCTTACCCATTCTTGCAAGTTATAATCATCATCTAAAGTAGAAAAATTATTAGACAAAAGTGGTCACTGGTTTGGCTTAATAGAATCATCTAATGAAATGGAACGACATTTAGCCCCATTAATACCCCTTGGCAATTCGTATCCACCCCTAAGGTGGACTATGATAACGTTTAGAGGGGGTGAAGAGAGGTCCCAAATTCTTCACCCTGGTGAAATGCTTGGATTTATCTTGGCTCTACGAGGGTTTAGGGGTAAGTGTGTGCCATTGACATGGGAGCAAAAAATGTAGGAATGTTGTCATCTTGGTGAGCAGGGGGCAGGAGATTTGGGAAGTGACACCAAACTGGATTTACTTTCCTATGACTATTTTTATTAGTCACAATGGTTTGATTCTCGTTGCTAGCCGAAACCTTAGGTATATTCTACGTGGCTTTGTCCTCAGCCGATTTGGGCCTAGTCATAAGCGGATAGTCATTTGTTTTTTTTGGTCACGAACATGACCCCAGAAACAAATGTTGGGCATGTTGAAATATACCACCTTATGGGAAAACCTTTCAGAATTGACTTGGATATCTAAGGTCTCTTTTAAATCCTTGGTTAAGTCGACCCTCAACGACACACATGTTTGCTGGGCCAGGTTGAATAAAAATGGTCTATTTCAAAACAAATAACTCACCCAATGGGCTTGACAATGTTAGGAATAAAGGCCCAAAGAGGGACAAGCAAACCGGGGTAATTTGACCTAGACTGGGACTTTGAGCGAAAACTTGATCCGAGATCGGGTTCCAAGGCCAAAGGACAAGCAAAGTATTACGTAATAACCAACAACAAGATTTACTCAGAAGGACCTGGACCTGAGAAGTCTCTTTGAAAAAAAAAAGGAAAAAAAACCCTTTGTAAGAATTCCCTATTCTAGTGACCTAGATACCAAGAGGTTCCCAATGGAGCCTAACCCAGGACTTGAGGGAATCTTCAGAGGGAATGTGGCCAACATAATAAGCTATAAGACTACAATCTTTCATACCATTTTATGATATGTTCCATAACAACAATATTTAGCAAAACTTTAGGGATTGTAGTTAGTTTCATTACCTCATTTGTACACCTTGGGGAGAAACTTCCTCACGTGCTTGGGAGCCATTATCACCATTGCTTGAATTAAAATATGCAAAAGACCAGACAATTGCACTAATTAAATAGGCAATCCGCCCCAAAGGGCAGTAAAAACGCTAATGTTTAATGCACACTGGCTTTGAAAACCCAACACATGTGACATGAAAGGTCAAGGGGGAGGGATAAGACAACAAAATAATGTGACATGGCATGAACAAGGAAGCAAGCGGAGAACCATAACAAAGGTCTCACACCTAAATTTTCTCAACTATATTCTTTATTTTTTTTAATATCAAATGGGATGTAGTTGAATGATAAGAAATATTGCATAGCCATTCACCAACATACAAATCCTAAGAGATACCAATAAAAAGGAATGGTATTAAAATTATATCTCTAACTAATTTAGCGGATTGTAATACCCCTTAATCTTTACCTTTTAATTGACAAAATGTAATTTGATACCTAATCCTGCCTAAACTTAAAAAAAAGGTTACTAATTTGTTGTGCTAGTTTGATTGAAGGTTGTGGGGTGTGCTTCCATACCGTCATTGCTTTTGTGAATTATCTTGTATCATGTTACTTGTTAAGGTTACTAATTTTTATCAGCATCCACTGAGAATTTCAGATAGCCCCCTCCTAAAAACCACGGAGAAATGTAAACATTAAATGAATTTTTCTGTTCCTTTCCTTTCCACAGTAATAATTACTGAGATATATTCGGTGGAAAATATTACAGGCGTGAATTCATCATATGAAATATTTTCCCGACCTCTTCTGCTCTGTTTTGTCAGAATCTCTGTTTTTGTGTAATTGAAGCTCGATGAAAAAACTTGCAATCCCAACCTGAGCACAGAAAAGAAATGAAGACAAAAAAGACCATCTTCTTTTTCTCCATCTATTTCTTTTCCTGTATAAGTCTTTGGCACTGGGGAATTCCGGGTGCTGGCAAACAGGAATCGATATTTGATACCGGTGGGTTGAGCAGAGCTAATTTTCCGAAGGGATTTGTATTTGGAACGGCCACCTCTGCATACCAGGTCGAAGGAGCTGCCAAGTCAGAAGGCCGAGGGCCCAGCATTTGGGATGTTTTTGCTAGTAAATCTGGTATAACTACAATATTAATATTTAAATTCATGGGTTTCGTATGAATTATAGATTAGTGCTTTTAATACTGAATATTTTTTATTTGCAGGAAATATTGCCAACAATGCCACTGCAAATGTTTGCAGATGACCAGTACCATCGATATAAGGTGCTCTTCTAAATTTATTTTCAGAGTTTTTAGTTTAATGCATTTACATGTAAGAAAAATAGCTAAAACAGCACAACACACTATTAATCATACTTTGGAAAGATTAAAAGTAACAGTCAAACTGTCAATTTGGATTCCCCAGCATTGAATCTAAGAATGTCCTCTTGTTAAACTGTTAACCTTGGGGGTTGCATATTGCTGTGTGTTCTTAGCGAGATCTGGAATATTTTGTTAAACTATAGCTAGTCCAAGAGTGTTTGTCTTTGTTCTGAAGAAATTCAAATAATTTTTTTGTTGGTTTTCTTCTGGATGCAAGTAAAAAATGCCCAAAATGTTATTTCTAATTTTGAGGGAAATTCAGATATGCAAACGAAGATATTGGTTGTTTTGTTGGAAAAACTTTAAGTTCAAATGTGTGATCTGCAGGAGGATGTGGAGCTGATGGTAAAAATGAACATGGATGCTTACCGTTTTTCAATATCGTGGTCAAGAATATTTCCAAGTAATGGGATTGAATTTCAATTAAGATCATATCATGAAATGTTTTTGGAATTTTGAGTTTCTGAGATTTGGTAGGTTCTCGATCTAGGTTTTGATAGGTCTTTCCCTTAATCATTTGGCCTGCTTATGTATAACTGTAGAAATTATTCAATGGAGAACTTTGTATTGCAAAATTATTGTTGCCCTTTGGTCGGTGGATGCAAGGTTTCTTCCTTTTTTCTGGCTCAATAAGAATAGGGCAAATACAGGACTTTGTTTATTTGTGAAATCAAATTAATCTTACTTAAATTCACATTGTTTTCATTTTGTGATACAGCCGGAACAGGGCAGATAAACTACAAGGGAGTCCAGTATTACAATAAACTTATAGACTATTTACTTGAAAGAGGTAAGCCAAACAGCTTACACAGTGTCGTACATCTTGTGACTAAATCTGTACTCTACTGCTGTGATAAGGAATAGCCCCCATGAATTTTCGAATAATCTAGCCACTCTAGATGACTTCCCCAAAAGATTGAACAGGTTTTAGAATTTGATAATTGTTGTATAAGATAATTTTTTTATTTTTTTTGTTGTGTGATTTCATCTATGTGTGTTCAAGTCTCTCAAGATGACCTCCATGAATTGTTATTATTGTACTGATATTTCCCCCTGTATTTTGGTAGTAAGTACAAGGCAAGGAGACCAACTTAACACACAAACACTATAATGCATTTGTTAGTAGAGGAGCGGAATGACGGATGTAATCCACCTCTTTGGACTTCTCACCTCCAGGGATTGTAGCATTCTTGTATTCCATACAGAAAGAGGTTACAATTGTCCACACATGTTAAACCCATCACTCTTGGATGTGTCTATCAAAAACCACACGCTGCCAGAGACTTGAATGATCTTGTCTATTGACCTTTCAGTCTCACCATAACTGTCTTGTACAACTTGATTGATCTGGTTCCATCAATTCTTATTTTCTTACACATATTGCCTGGTGTACCTTTGAGTTCCAGTGCCAAATGTTCTTGTGAGACATCATACTAGTTCTTAGAGACCTCATGCACTTAACTATCCTCAATTTCCCATAACTTTGGTAATGCGGCAGTCTTGTACACGTAATCTTCATAAATTATAATAAATTGTTAATAATTAGATTATCTGTGGTCTGCAACTGTTCAGAAGCGACACCCTAGAGTGGTTTTGATCTGAATGGCAGGATTTAATATGTACACAATCTGTACTCATAGTAAATATTGAGCAAAAATAATTTCATGAGGTTTAATTTTACGCATCATAATCTTGCTCATTTTCTGTCTTTTTCCTCAGGTATTACACCCTATGCTAATCTTTATCATTATGATTTACCTGAGGGACTTGACAAAGCATTCGGAGGATGGTTAAATTCCAAAATTGTGTAAGTTGCTAAATTCTAAATGTTCTAACATCATTTTGATTATGCTGTCAGGAGAAAAACATGCATCAACATAGCAGCCCAGAATTTTAACCAGGCTCCTCTTTCATAATTCCATTCACTTTAAGTTCATTGTTGTTTATTTGTGCAGTTTATTACAGACAAAGTGAATTCAGTTAAAGTATTCTCAGTAAATTTAAACTTCTTATAACCTACATCTCAAACACAAATAAACTCTATTCATTACATCAATTCCATGTTTGTGATGATGATTATCCCACAATTGTTGGGAAAATATTTCATTGTTTGAAAATACAAGCCTAGTTAAAAAATTGCACACAAGTTCCAGTAACATTGTATTCATTATTTCCATAGAAACGAGTATGGGAAATATGCAGAATTCTGCTTCAAGACTTATGGAGACCGGGTGAAAAACTGGATGACTTTCAATGAACCGCGAGATATTGCTGCTCTTGGTTATGACAATGGCATAGCAGCTCCTGGAAGATGCTCTGCCCCATTTGGAAATTGCTCTGCAGGAAATTCTTCTACAGAACCCTACATTGTTGCTCACAATCTTTTGCTGTCACATGGTGCTGCTGTAAAGATATACAGAGAAACATACCAGGTGAGACCTGGTAGGGAGCCTTTATACATTGTTCCAAATGTAAAGTTTGATTCGGCTCAATATAACTGAGGACGTTAAGATATCATTGCAGGCCCAACAGAAAGGAAAAATTGGAATTCTCTTAGACTTTGTGTGGTATGAACCTCTCACAAATTCGACTGGTGACATTGCTGCATCCCAGAGATCAAGAGATTTCAGCATTGGTTGGTGTGTATCTGTTCCTCCCAATCCATTTGGGCCTAGAAAAAGTGAATTTGGTTTTATAGTCAGTACTTAGTAGAGGTTGTTATTTTTATAAGTTCAATCCTATTGACTAACTATGTGCATACATGATACGAGTTCCAAAGTTTCACTGCCCACAGCAGAACCTACCAAGGCCTAGTTACTTTAGTATCAATAACCTGCATAGCAGTTTATTGTAGTTATCTGCGCAAAGCATTTGTATTGCTCTATATGCTTTGTTAAATGTTTTCCTGAAGCTTAAGAACAATGGCATCCCTTTTCTTTCACACAGGTTTCTTCATCCCATTGTCTATGGGAAGTATCCAGACTCAATGGTAGAAATTGTTGGGACGAGGCTTCCTAAATTTACAGAAGAACAGTCCATAATGGTAAAAGGCTCAATGGACTTTCTTGGGCTTAACCAGTACACTGCATATTACATGTATGATCCTCAGCAACCAAAACCAAATATATCAGACTACCAGATGGACTGGAATGCAGGTTTTGCATGTAAGGAACCTTCTGCCATGATTAACTAATTCTTCTTAGATCAGTCATGTTACTTTCCTTCCACAATGCCTTGAATTGCTATAACAATTTGTTGTTAGTTATTGGGTACTTTGAGTCACCGTGACAATTTGGCAAGTCCAATAAAGCTTAAAAGGTTTGCTTATTTATAGATATATATTAGACTAACTGATTGGTCTGAAACATGCCAGTTGAGCGCAATGGTGTTCAAATTGGACCAAGAGTGAGATTTCTGTCTCTTCTTTTCTATTCGCAAATTTTTATAAGTGGTTTAGACACATGCGCAGGTTCACATACATAATATTATATATATTCTGAAAAGATAGTATACCAACTTACTTTTATTGGAAGATTGATTATTTTAACTTTTAAGTGAAATGTTAGAAGGTGTTGGACTCTGCTGTTAATATTATAGATGGGGGCGGCTATTATATGCTCTCCCTTTTTTCCGAATCGTAGATTTCAAATTTTCTATGAATGCATTGCATAGGTGAAACAGCTATTTTTTGTTATGGAACTCCAAAAGAAGTGCCTACTCAGATAAGAAAACAGGCTGCTATGCATTAGATTATCAGCTACCATCTCAACTTATTCATATTAAGATGATTTTGATGGTCTAAGAGGTAGTTCAATGCTAGGATTGAATAATGACTGGTTTTATATAAGCTTTTTCCTTTATTAATAAAAAAAAAAGAATGAATTTGCAGGCTAATTCAGAGTGGCTTTACATCGTGCCATGGGGTTTATACAAAGCTGTCATGTATATAAAAGACAACTATGAAAATCCAACTCTGATTATTACTGAAAACGGTAAGCTAAATCTGTCCATTCCAACATTCTACATTACAATTTTGATACATGGCCGTTTCTCTTAAATTGACAAGAGTCTCCCATCTCTCCATGAGTTGGAAAGAGGTTTATCCTGCCTTAACTTTGTAACTCGTCCAATATGCCCATGGTACTGCTGGAATTCTCTCCTCCCATCCATTGCCTTATATACCGCAGCACTTATGTATCACGGAGACCAGCAGTTTGTTTGTAGCCTCTGCTTGGCCGTTAGTTCTCCAGTAATAAGGGCTTGACAGGAAGTGGAATATCTTTAATTCTTTAATCAAGTACTGGATTATCTGATTTCCTTAATCTAGTACTGGATTATCTGATTTACAAAGTTTCCTCAGGAATAATTTACCAAGCTCAGCAATTTAGTTTTGTTATGCTTTTAATTCACTTCAGTATTAAGTATCTGTTTGATTGATTATTTCTATGGTTGCAGGGATGGATGATCCTGGAAACGTGACACTTGCAGCTGGGCTCCATGACACAACAAGGATAAACTATTTTAGAAGTTACATAGAGAATCTGATAAATGCAATGAATGACGGGGCAAATGTGGTCGGATACTTTGCCTGGTCGCTGCTGGATAATTTTGAGTGGACAAAGGGATATACATCAAGGTTTGGGTTGGTTTATGTTGATTTCCAAAACCTCAAGAGATATCCAAAAATGTCTGCTTATTGGTTTGCCAAATTCCTCCAACACTCCTCCAATTGATCAGTCTATTCAACTTGTTGATGATCACTAAAAGTGACTCTTTAACCATGAGACCAAAATTGCAGCAGTTCCTTGAATAAATCATAAGACAAGGAAACAAAGAATTTGAGGTTAATTGTTTTTACCCATAAGTGACAGTTGGTATTTCTCACTTGTGCATTCACTGTTCAGTGTGACTCTCTAGGTGTGATACATTTCCACCAGATCTTTTTATAGACTGCTGTGATTTCTAGCACTGTCACTGTTAGGTGCCATGAGGTTGCCAAGGTGGAATGCAATAGAACGTTATAATTGTGTTTTGTTTCTCAGGGATGTTTCTTGCTTAGAGTGTTGCTTCCAACAAACAATACATTTTCAGATGTTGCCATATTAAGAAGAGTACTAGTGTCTCACGGTTTTTACTTCATTTCTCCTTCAGATATACTTGGCTGGGAGCTGTTTGCCAAATGTCCAATCATGAGAGCGGTCATCATCACACACCAAGTTGTATGGACTCTTTTTGATTTTCACAACCACTCCCTGGGTATTGCCAACATCTACGCCCCCAATGAGGTGGTCAAAAGACCGGCGTTTTGGTGGCGGCTTTTATATATGTTATTGGACTCCAATTGGATTTTGTGTGGTGATTTTAATATGGTCGAGTGTTGGGAAGATAAAGGGGCTTCTGATGCAGTGGTGCGCCAGAGAGAGATGTGTGGTTCAATATGTGCAACAAGCTTGGGTTGTTTGAACCCAATCACCATCAGTGGCTCCGCCCTACCACACCGTGGTTTACCTGGTCAAACTTGTTAAACAAGGTGGTGATCGAGTGGCAAAATGCCCAGATAGAAATCTTTCTGTAGAACAAGACACATTCACTTATGCCAACTTCTTTGATCAGCTTGTGAGTGTCATTCCAAGAGCATTGCTTTCTAACCACTCCCCCATTAAATTTGGTATTGAGTGGCATGCTCCCCATCTTAAGAAAACCAAATCTCAGTTTTGTCTTAACGCAAGTCACCTCCAACATCAGTGGACTTGAAACCATATCGACCACATTTGGAATCCTACACCTTGGTTGGATGGGGAAATTGTTTGGATTGAGTGGTGGGAAGTTGTTGCATCTCGCACCTCCATTTTACTCCGCACAGGTATGGTAAACAAGTGGCTGATTTTTGCATGAGATGACGATGTGTCTTGCACCTCCACTTTACTGTGTGCCTATGGTAAAAAAGTGGCTGAATTTTGCATGAGAGCTCATGAGGCATCATATCGTGAATACCTTTGTTATTCAAAAGTTCGAGAAATCTTCTCTTAACAAAGACTTCCAAAAGGAAGCTGCCAGGTGAAGGCATAAACTTAAAGTGGAAGAAGCCTATTGAGCTTGAGAGGTCCAACTCCTTTGCTCAGATGCACTGTTAAAAATTGGGGATGACAACTCTTAAGGAGTTCTTTTCCCTTCTTTGTTCTAGATAGGTGGGTGATTGAGTTAAAGAAATATGTGATGCCAATTATCAATTGATTAAACTTCCTGATATCATGAGGGCCTTTGTGTGTCATTATTATGAAGTTTTTGTTTCTTTGTCATCAACACCAACGTGCGCATCAGCCCTCTTAAAACGTCGAGGGGTTTCTTGCAAGCTCTAAGAGTCAACATGTTACTTGTGATTGCTTGCGTTTCTTGAAAAAGCTTGAGGGAGCCGCCAAGCCCTTAGTATTGATGGCTTTCCTTGTGAGTTTTATCAAACCATGTGGGATACAATCAACCTAAATTTGCACAAAGTTTATCTTGAAGTATTCCAAAACAACTACCTTGGCAAAATGATTAACCATATGGTAATATCAGAGTCATTCTTAAAGCTGGGACCCACATTTCTCCAATATGTTTCATGCAATTAAATCAAATTTTAGTAGTTCATATTTATTTAATTGTGAATTACATTGTTTATGGGTAGGTGTATTGCATTGTTAATGAAAATCATTTTCAACATAAAACAAGCTAACAATTACCAATGCATTTTGTTAAAAATAAATTAAAAGAAAATAATTGGAAGCAAAGTTCATTCTTCAAAACAATTACAAAGAAAATTAAAACAAAATAAATGGATAGCTTCAAATGTACTACAAACACAAACACCGACAATACCTTTGTTGTGCCCCTCCTATGCATATTGACGACTTCTATTACATATATCAATATTTTATGACTTATCACAATTTTATAGAACATAAACATGACAAGTTGTAGACACTTAAATTTGGCAATTCACTCTTTGACATTGTTAGTTTTGACAATGCACTCTTGTTAAGATAAATACAACCTTTCCTTTCCCGTTTAGCACATTTCGAGGTCTTTTGTTTAGCTTGTTCATCCTTGCACATTAATCTGTTGTCAAATTTTGAGAACACAAAACATAAAATCCATAGATGAACACCAAGCAACAAGTCCCAAACATTCGTTTGCATGTTTTCCTTCCTTGGGCAGGGCCGTACAAATTGGTCAGAATAGTATTTTGGTCATGACCGACTTGTAAGGGCTTGGATCAACATGTCCTTCAACTTTGCTTTCAAATTCATATCTTTTGTTGGGTCTTATAATCTCTTTGGGTTGGCCTTTTATCGATAAATTATCTATGGAATCCTATATAGGCATTTAAACTCCACCTCATTTGCTAACTTGGAAATCCTATAGATCTACAACTATACACTCACTTTCTACACTTGCAAAAGGCACTCGAGGCTACCTAAATATCACAATAGCACATCTATAGTCATTAGAGAAACAATCTCTACAGGTCTGAAGCTTCTTACCATGTCAATGAAACAATCTCTCTCCTCTAAAAGCATTCAAACATCCCTTCCCCAAATTATCTTAGCAAGAGAAAACTCAATTCGTGCATGGTCAAAGGTGGTTGCCAAACTTAGTTGCATTCATTCAAATATCACATGCTAGGTGGAAAACAACGCACGATTTGAGGCCCCTTCAGAGTAGTGCAAACGTTGGCGATGCATGAGGGTGTCCACAACCCAATTAATGTTTGTTTTGTAAGACTTCTCATCCATGACTAGGGTTTGAGATGATGATCAAAGTATCCAAATAGCTTCGCGTGATGATCACAAACGAAGGTTTGACAACGATAGAAAATTTCAGACAACCAACAATGTTAGAAAGTTATAGAGCCCATATCTGAGCAAGTCCAAGAATGTATAAAAGGTGTAGGACTGAACGCTATGGCCATGGTAGATTGGTAAGGCCTTGCCTCAATCCATTTTCCAATGACAACCTCCAAAAAGAAGCTTATTCCAGTCTAGATCCCCTTGTTTTTGTTGTGCATCTTTTGAGAACCTTCCAAAATAATCAATAATCAACTAAGTGCACTCATTCCTTTGTATTATCAAGTTTATATCTTGTTTAGCATATCAGTTACTAGTATAAAAGCGTTATTCTGATTGTAGAAATTAATGTTGCAAGTTAATTAATTAGAATATCTACCTGTTGCTAATCCTTTCATCCTTAAGTGTACTTATTTCACTAAAATCAATTAGGTTTCATGTTGAATCTAATTAAAGTGTAACATGTTAAATATGGGACCCACGTTTCTCTAATATGTTTTATGCGATTAAATCTAATTTCAATACTTTATATTTATTTAATCCTGAATTACATAATTTTTTAATCCTAAATTATATTGTTTATAATGAAAATCATATTCAACATAAACCAAGTTAACAATTACCAATGCATTTTGTTAAAAATAAACAAAGAGAAAATAATTGGAAGCAAAATTCATTCTTCAATACAATTACAAAGAAAATTAAAACAAAATAAATCGATTGCCACTAATGTGCTACAAACACAAACACCGATTTCTACTAAATATATTTAAAGATTCTATGGCTTACCACAATTTTATAGAACATAAACACGGCAAACACTACCTTTGTATTATATATTGTTAATTACGCCGAAAGGCGTGTCTTCAGTTGGGTCGACGCTGTTAGGGCTCTGACACATGTCAGAAATACGACGGACGAGATGAAGCCGCAGACGAAGACGTTGATTACGGATGCAATCCAACCGTCTATGCTAAAACCCTGACAGTGGCAGGATTTCCAGTGTCAAAGGCATGGCGGACAGTTTCTCTATTTTTTCTTCTACACGGCAAAGGACATGAATTACATTTACCGCACTGAGTTTTTAAGGCACAGATACTTCCACGTCCTGTACAATTCCATCTTCCACCATCGATCTTTATGCATTGTTTTGACCCTCCCACCCCTGTCGACTTGTTATTTTCCTACTGAAAAAACAACATGAGTAAACGTTGATGCATGGCTTTCGTGGCGGTGTGAAACGAGTTTCGAGTAGAGGGCTTTCATGGCTTCTGCTTTTGCTATTCCTTCCCAACAAGGAGAGTATCCCGTGTTCATCTTCCTACATGGCTACCTGCTCCTCAATTCCTTCTACACCCGACTCCTGTAATACATCGCTTCCCACAGATACATCACAATCGCGCCTTAGGTACGGATATTTTCAACTATTCCTCTGCTAAATGTTTGTTTCTCTACTCTTAAGTTGTGAATGTATACGACAGCGAGAGTCGATGCCATGCCGGAAATTGCAGATGTCGTGGCCATCACCCGTCGGGATTACTCACTTTTTGTCGAAATAGGTGCGCTGGGATTTCCCAAAACACTGGTAGTAGGTGGTCACAGTTACCGCAGAAAAGCAGCCCATATGGTTTATCAACCCCCCAAATCGTTTTCTGTCAAGACAAAAGCATTCAAGCATAATATAATGCTGAAGATATATTTATTTATGTGGTTTTGCAGTTTATGTGAGTTAAAATGAGAAGCATCGATCAATGGGAGGAGACAACTGGCAGCAGCCGCAATAGGGCAAGTCACAACACTGGTTTCCATGAAACCCCACCGCCTTCCTTTGATTTACAGAGTAGCTAACACTAACTTTTCTGGTTGTACGTATAGTGCCATAAATGTGAGTGTTTGTTTCCAGATTTATTAGCTCTTTTTTGTCGGAAAAGAAGGGCCACGAGAGTCCATGATGCAATACGGGTGTTGAAAATGTTATCCATTGAATAAGACCGTCTGTCTTTTGGAATATGGAATCCCAGTAGTTTTAGGTTTGGAAGATAAAATATATCGTTTCAGGTGAATGAATGCAGTTTCAGTTTTAGAGTTTGTAGTAGGCTTATATGAGCATCTCGTGGAAGACGCTGTAAGAGGTAATGTAATATGTATTTGTATTTGTTGCATATGATTTGTTAGTCATAAATGACAACCGTCCCACATTGTGTAACAACAGAATAATGGAAAAAATATAGGTTATACGTTTTTGTGGATTGTATTAGTGGTCAATATGTGCAGTTGATGTGATCTCCAAACATATTTATTAGAATGTAATTCAGTACTTGTATAATGTATTTCTATGGGAAAACACATTTTGTATTTCAATAATAAGAATAATGATTACTAAGTCCCTATAAGACTGAGTAGTTTTAGGTCATTTTGACTTTTGGTCTATTTATTTTCTAAGGCTATTTTTATGCTTGGAACACAAGCCCATTGTGTCGTTAAAGGCTACATTTCTGTCTTTGGATGTTGTTCATCCACTTCAATATGAAGCATGGTTATATAACAATGGGTGTGCCATTTGAGTGGGGCGTAGATTAATTATTACAAATATTGGGCGTGGTACGAATTCAAAGAAAAATTTACGAGCCTCGCGTTTGTGTACATGGAGGATTGGAAACAAGGACATAATTGAGTGTCACAGGACAGGGCTCCCAGTTTGAGTTTCAAGGCCATTTGTCCTCTTGAATAGGAGAGGAACTTTTGTCAAGGGAAGGATACTTCATTGCGCCTATTCATTTGGAAACTATAACGATAATTACGCCAAATGTTATTTCTTACAATGGAGTGTGGGGCATGGTGAGAATTTGATAGCAGTCACATATATCAACAATGGATAGGGAGGGGAAGATGACGTCGAAGAATGGCCCATGTGGAGTTGTCCATCTCCCGTGGCTGACACGATACAATGGCACCGTTCAACGACATATTATGTTTTATGTTTGTTTCATTGTTTGCATGCATTATTCAGATCAGAATTGATAACTCCCATGTTTAGCTTATGGCTATTGAGCATGGAAAGGTTAGAAGTAATGGTAAATGCTATTATGATGGATGAGGTAGAACCAAAAAAATCCCTGATATGGTAAGGCCAAGGCATGCACATGCTTGTAGATCCGGTCAATGAATTCTTTTCTCTTGCTTTCAAGATTGAACAACTTTCTTGTAGAGTGGAGTTCCATGAAAAAATTCTCCTCGATAGCCCTACACTCCCATTCTTTTATGAATCATACTGCAACCATCACCGGTTAGAGTAGGGTGGGGAAGGTGTCAAACCTCATAAAGAAAAAGACGGCTAAAAACAAGGCTCATCCCATGTTGCATCTAAGGATATTAGCTAGGGTGTGGTCTCATGTACATTGGTGTATAAGCTCGAAGTAGAATAATCCACCCCAAATCAGAGTCCACATACTCCACCCTCTTGATTGTGCTCTCGCCAAAATTTGCTATCGTTTATTATTTCTCAAACAATCATGAAAAACCTTATTTAAAGTTGGCATGACACCGTTACAAAAGCTATAACAATATTCATTTCTCCCTTGTAGATGAAGCATATTTAGCATCGAATTCATCACTATTTCAGGGTTGTTACTCGTCAAAAAATCCAAAGTGGTTGGCATAAAGTCCCTCGCTAAAAACCACAAATTATATTAAATCATTTCAGCTAGGGTATGCAACAAATTCAAAGCCTTAAAGCTTTTTCTTCCCTCAGATAGGTCTACAAGCTCATTGGAAAATTGTATTTATAACCTATGTTCAAGTCAGCGATGAAATTCAATTGGAATCATATGGGAATTTTAAAGAATAAATATAACTTGAAATTGCATCCTAATCTCCATGATAAGTATCATCCATAATTACATGTTGCAAGGCATTTTCTCAAGTGGAGTGAACCCACCCACCACTGACACGTGGCGGATCCATGAATGGATGAGATCACGTTGGGGAGGACTTTAAAGCTTAGACATGTTTCAAACGTCGATCACATATTGCGAGCAAGATAAACATAGTTTTTATGTAACATAATGCATTTCTCCTCACTCAAGCACCTTCTTTATCAACCCATATCCTTTCCCTCTTTATCATTTCCTCAACACTTACTTCTTCCGTCCATCACATCCAACATGTCCATTCTTCAGAGGCAAGGTTGTCAACTTAAAGACAACTTCGTACGTCCATGCTCAAATTTATTGAAGATGAGTTAAATTTTGAATGCGTGGAGTCCATTCAAGCTCAAGACATTGCCTTTGATTCTGATTTTTTCAACTCTGGAAGTGTTAATTCTCGAGTCTAGAAGACTGATCGCCGTCATTTTTACCTCCTATGCACATGTGTCGAATCTACACTTCGTAGATTTGACATTTGTTCAAAATAAGATGGTCTTGAAGATAGAACACTGCCATATGAACATCCTTCCCACATGTAGTGAACCAATACTTCGCATATTTCAAAACGTTGCATCATTTAAATGTACATAATTGTGGCTTTTGATAGTGGCGGGATTCAATGCTTGCCACTTTGAAGAAATCCAATGTGTCACAAATCCGGTGATTTAGTTATGGATCTACCAAATCAACAAGGTATGGAAATATGGTGGCTACAATGTTTTACCCAAAGCCGCAAGAACATATCGAAGTCAACTAATTTTTAGCAAGTTCGAACCCCCCTCGCTCTGACTTCTCCATTCGTTGTTGACTGTCACCCTTTGTGAATGTTATTTTCAAACAACGAACCTTTTAAATGCCAATATAAGTCACTAATGAGAGTTTTTCCCTCTAATGCTTGACATTTTTGAACACATCAGCTAAATCGCCATTACTCGTGTTCATCAATTAGGTTTCGTGTACCACACCAAACACTAAAATTTTGATTTCTAGCATTTTTCACCCCAAGCCATTTCTCTTGCTCTGAGCTGAGTAATGTTCACCAAGATTAAACTCCTCCTTTCACTTTGTCTTCATTGACCATTACCACATCCTACGCCAACATCTTGCACTACATTGTAAAAAAAAATTCTACATGTCAACTCCATATTCTACACATGGTTTTCCTTCCTTTTCATTCACATTTCAACGACTTTCATTTAAATAAATTCCAACGATAGTTAATCCTCTATATCATTACCACTCATTACACCTCTACCCACCCTACTTATATTTGTTTCTTTTCCACTATCACTTCCTCCTTATACCCGAAAAATCAAATAGCTTAACCAACACTACTCCGCTTCTCTATTCCCTTCCCCTTTGCACATATAGTTCCTCCATTGCATCCCTTTCGGCGTTAACATCGCACTGCTTGTGTGCGATTGCTAGTATGTTATTACGCCAAAAGGCGTTCCTTCAGCTGGGTTCAACCTGAGGGCTCTCTGATGCATGTCAGAGAGGAGACGGCTGAGATGAGGTCGGTGAGGACGACGTCGATCACGGATGCGATCTGACCCTCCATGCGGTGTACACCTCCATGCGTGGACAGAGACCATAAATTCTTTTAGGCAAAGGCACTGTTGCTTGTCAAATTTCTCCTATGCGCCAGTAAGGGTTCAGGGTATTTTTTGTACACCTCCATCCCTGCCCAAAGATTGTAAACCCTGATACACAAAGGAGTTGATAAATATCTACTGCACGGATTTATGCAGTGTACGCTGAAGCATGGCCGCATCGAAGGGGAGGTATGCGGAGGAGGTACGCTGCTGTTATCCCAAAAACGAGACTAGGCTTAAATATTTATGTGAAGGGTAGCTGTTATTGCTCTTATCCGTGGGTAGGTTTGGAATTCTGGTTGCCTTCGTGAATGAAAAAAACCCTTCGCGTATGGGAGCTAACACAGTTGTGACGTCATCCTATTGGTGCCTCTTTTACCTGTAACAATCTTTGGGTTTCCTTGGCACAAGAAGGGACATCCGATTCAGGTATAAATAGATAGATTTAGTCATGTTAATGGGGTATTACGTTTTACAGAGCATGTGTATGCAATAGTTCCCCTAAACCAATTGTTTCTACTTATAAACTTTCATTTGACTGGTGGCCCTTTCATTAGCAACTCCAATCTGAATAGTGTTTGTAAATTTTTGCTATTTAGGCATGTTTAAAAGTATCATATTACCAGGTATTTGCAACCAGAAGTAAAGACTTAACTGACAGGTTACAACTGAATTACGAAGATTCTTTGATTACCACTGGAAACAAATTATTAGTTGGTTGGTAATTTAATTTCCTTATAATTCATAGATATTTGTAATAGAGAAATATCTAAAAATGACTAAGCAAGCTTGTCGCATTTTACTTATGCCCATTAATTTGGTTGTTATGTAGATTCCTTTCCAGTTGGTAATTGTCATGGTTCTATGTATTGATATCGATTACAAAGATATTAGTGGATGATGCCCAGATGTTTAACCTGACTTTATAAACATTCTTTGTCAATGAAACAGTCTTGTAGCTTACCTGCATGTTATTTTCATGCTCTGTTCCTGTGTTAGTTTGATCAACATTTTTTATTTGAAAAATTAACAATCATAGGCTCACTTCTTTACACAACATGATGTTGAAACATTTGCTAGTTTTTATGTAAATGTTTTCTTTAAAAAAGCTAACAAAGGAAATTTCATTTCAATACACATAATGACATAAAAAATAGTAGACATCAATATCTTAATTACTAAAGCTCCCATAAATAGTTTCATTACCAGGAAGAAGCACTGAAGCTCTACTACAAGTGTTCTAGATCCTACATAAAGGATGAACAAGTATAATGCCCCCAAGAGAGTATCTGCAATAACATTCATAATTAGAGTCAGGTACAACTCCTAATTGCTTACCTACAAAGAGAAGAAAGACCAATTAAGGGATACTTTACATATGGTTTCCTATTTAATACTCTATCACATGTACAATGCCCCAAAGAGAGAAGCTACAACATCATTCATGATTATAGTAAGGTATAGATCCTAATTTTTTCCCTCCAAAGAGGAAAAATACCAATTAAGGGATACATTTCATATTGTTTCCTATGTTATTGGTAATGGAATGCACAATGTTTTTAAGAGAGCAATTGCTGCAACAATCATGATTAGAGCTAGGTCGTTTTCCCCTCCAAATAAAGAAAGACCAAGGGATACTTCTCATACCATTTCCTATTTTGTTATTAATGAAATGTACAATGAACCTGAGAGAGCAGCTGCAACAACATTCATGATTAGAGCAAGGTACAACTCCTAAATTCACCCTTCCAATGAGAAGAAAGACAAATTAACAGATATTTTACATACCATTTCATATTTTATACTAAAACTAGACTGTTTCGGTATTGGTACAAGTAGGGATACGGGTACGGGTTCGGTATGTTGAAACGGTTTTTTTTTTTGAAACCTCGGGTACAATACACTTTTGTGTACATTTTATATATCGTGTGACCTATTTTGTATATAATATATATCCAATAAAATCATAGAGTCAAGAGGTAAGTTTCTGTAGCTTATTCCCGTGGAGAAAATGTACACATGAAGAAGGGATTAGGCTTTATGAATAGTTTGAATTTTTGTATTAATTTTCTTAATGTTTCTAAATGGCTGGGGTTTACAATGAGACGAAAAATGCTCTCGATTAATTTACAATCTGATGCAATAGCATGAGATCAATGTGCGTAGCAAAAGCTACGCAATAATACAGTTCCCATATTACTGCACAGTCAAATCTAGCACAGTCCCACTTTATTTCTTACCTGCTAATTACTCATTCAAAACTGGGATTTAATAGGTGAAAAGTGTGGGTCTAGTTTCTTCTAATAGGATTATATATATCTATGCAACCTATTAATATTACCAATTCTAAAACCCTACTATGGGCCTGCCCCTATGTGCTTATTCGAATTGTTTGAAAAGAAAGATGAGTTAGTTTGCAGTGACTGGAGACAAGGTGTGAAGAGTTAGCTTCACATCTAAGGAATACTCAATCGTGAACTAAGACATGCTCCCCAATAGACACATCTATTCATATCTTGAGAGAATTAATCTATTTGGGGGGGAAATTTTCCTTCCAGCAAAGTTTAATAATTATTTTATAATGGTTTCTACAAAATCTCAAAACTAGTTCTTAACCAAAAAAACGTACCAGTAAATCCAAGAGATTATATTGACACAAAACAACACTAAAATTGAAAGACGTGCCAGTTTCAACTTCATGCTTTGATCTCCATCCATCAACCCTGTGATTCGATGCCCACTGCATCCTATAACAATTATTAAGCTCTATCATAGGCCTACCACTCCAATCCCCCTTCAACCTGGGATTAAAGTGCAATCTCCTGGTTGGATCCTCTCTATCCACAATATTCAGCCCTTACAACTCAATCATGAACTGAGAAACAAGCAATGAGTTGGCCCCATTCACAGCAGAGATTTAGGGGTTCTTCTCCTCATGGGACTTTCTTGGCCTGCCCACTAAATTTATAGAAGATCCCACTCTCAATCTATAAGGAAAACATATAACCTTCCCAGATTTAAGTAGTTCCAAGCTTTTTGAGATTGAAGCTGGGCATGACTCAATCATGTCCACGGTTGCAGTCCCATCCTCTCTAATTGCATCTAACTCTTCCCAGGCATTTAGGCCTAATGTTCAAGCCTCCAATGCGAACATCTCAATCTGGGATAATTCTTTTTTCTGGTTCGATTCTATGGAATGCACCCACTATTGTATGTAAATTTCTTCTTGTACAAGTTCTATGTTTGTTATCTATTTGAGTTATCACCCGCAGGAGTAACCACAAGAATATGTTCCATCTTTGAAAATGTGCAACTTGCTTGGGTTGCTCACAGTAATCTCTCGCCTAACAATATTTGAAATGAATTTAATATTAGTTACATTTTATTATGGCTGTTGGAATCTAATTCTTTAAACCACTCAAAACTAGTTAATGGAAGCCCGGGGTGATCTAGTTGCCACAACATTTCTGCAATAAAGACGGGTTTTCTATAGGACTGTTCATTGGTCCAAAAGATTAATAGTAACAGTTCTGTTTACAATTGAGCAGCCGCGCCTGGTGGGGTTGCTATCATCAGAACCCTTACAATATTTATGAAAATAAAATCCTCCTACACAGACTTCTATATTAGGCCTGCTAATAAACAAGCAAACAGAACATTAAGAGCCCAAAAAGTTATGCACTTGAGATGTGTAATTCTATATTAGGCCTGCTAATAAACAAGCAAAAAGAACATTGAGGAGCTGATAGAGGTGTAATATTGCACATCTTGAATGCATAAGTTTTCGAGCCTCAAAAGTTATGCATTCAAGATGTGTAACTTTATATCAGGCCTGCTAATAAACAAGCAAACAGAACATTAAGAGCCCAAAGAGTTATGCATTCAAGATGTGTAATACTACACTTCCACGGTCCCCAAACCTGCTCTGTTTTCTCTCTCGAAATGACAACACCATAAACAATACAAAAAATATAGCTACCAAACAGAATAGCTCATCGTCACTTTGTACAGGTTCTGTATCGTTATTATCTGTGTAATAACAGTACGAGCCGCTTCTTGTAACTGTGAAGGGATTAAAGTGCCATTGCAAGGTACAAACGCAGTTGCTTCACATGCCAAGATTATCTCAATGCATCTGAATTTTTCATTATCGATCCATCATCATTTAATATGGTGTTATATGGGGGTTTAAATCTAAACCCCTGCTACCTATTGCTAAAGTCCATGCACTGTCACGCCACAGATAGAAAGGAGAAGTAAGCAGTGTATAGGCTGCTTCTCTGCAGCGGTTCCAGATGAAGGAGATTTAGGCTTTTCCTCTCCAACCAGCTACTACAGCTCAGATTCAATTGTGTTGATGCTGAGGACTGTTGTTATTGTTATTGACTGAATTGTGTTGATGCTGAGGACTGTTGTGGTCTGTGGGACACAATGAATCAATTTCAATATCAGAATTCTTATTGTTAAATACTGAAGTCACAGGACCAGCTTGTTGGAGATGATTCTCCTTTGCATCCCCCGATACAAATTCAGGTATTTCTCAGCACAACCAAAAAAGACAAAAATTGCAACTTGGGGGTTTTGGAATACTCATATCTATTGCCTAACAAACCACAGAGATCCCTGAAGAATTCCATTGCTCTATAATAGCCAGAGCTAGCCTTGTAGGAGAAGTACGGTTGAAAGTTTTATTTTAATGAAATGGCAATAACAACTACTCAGATAGGCAGACCAGATAAAGTTGCATCCAATACATATTTCATTTTTCTGTTTACACTTTGTTGGACGTCTTTGCTGAATCAAACTGGAGCCATAAGTTATTGCTTCCCTCCCCATAATTCATGTATGAGTACTGCAGAATTAGCAGTATAGTCTTGTGATAAGTTAGCATCTGGTTTTCAAGAGGCCGATATTCAGTTCAGGCCTTTGGGGGACTGGGGTATCGGCCAACAGTTTGCTTTAGATGTAAAGATGATATTCAGGAAAATAATTGACATATAGATCACATTTATGATATATCGGTGTAATACCTGAATTAGTGCCTCTGCATGGCAAAGTAGAATTCTGGATTGTGAACACACTAGAAAACTCTTTTCTTTATCTCTCGGAAGTTATTAAATTAGATGGACTGCATGAAATTTTCCTTTGATCATTTCCTGGCTTTAGCTATAAGAACTTCATTTGAAGACTCTTGATGATAATTTTCTTATGTCATCTAAATGGTAAGAACATGGTAACAGTAGTGGCGTTGACATTGCATTGAAGATGGAAAATATGAGCCTTGGTTTGAATGGTTTTGACATGTCACACTCCGGTTCTTTTCAGTTATTGGGCCTATGTTTATCTTCTCCCCTTGTGCTGGAAATTCCTGTAGTGTCATATAACACACACATAAGCAATACTTTTTTTGTGCATTCCATTACAGGGCAAGTTTCTTTTAGAAAAATAGTGAAAGGTTTATGTGAAGGATTTTTTAATATTTGCATCATTGTACCCCGATCAAAAAACTTTGTTCTCTTATTTGTTTCTATGTATTTGCTATATGATTTGTGATACGGGACGATTGTTGAAAATGTTGCCAAAAATACACTTGATTAACTCTTTTATTCTTTGCAGTCTGAATTTTGGTTTCTGAATTTTCTAGTTGGATTAGTGGATCTGAAATTGTAGTGTCATTCACAATGGATTGAAATTGTTTTGCCGTTGTGATCCATTGTTCTGAAATTAATATTCTATCAATTTTTTCAGCTATATAATTATTTCCTTTGCCTTTGTTACGCCAAGTGAAAAACAAGGTCAACCGTAGTTGTTTTGTCTCCAGTAGGTTAAGGGTTGCTGCTATCCTAATCTAGGACTTTGATGTTTGGGCATGCCTAATCCTATTATATTTATATTCCTTGGATATTCTTTTGTTTCTTACGTTTTGCCTTTCTATTGCTGGTTGAAACAGGAAAATTGGTGCTGAATTACAGGCTGTCTTTTACCCTTGTTTGCATGCAAAACAACTTACTCTGAAGGTTTTCGTCAGCGGCGGGAAAAAAAGGTTGTTGGGAGGAAAACAAGGTGCAGTCATCTTCTGTTTTACTAATGCTTTCTCCCTTTGTTTTCTTGTTCATTTAAGCATGCCATGGACTTTAAAAATAAATTGTAAACATGTTTGTTGGAATGAATAGTTTAGGTTTTTTTTGTCTTGTTTGCGTATATATTGCTATTTTTTTTTTGCGCTTCATATCTCTGACTGCGATTTTGATGTTGTATACATCTGGCTCTTGCTTGTGATAATATTGCATGGAACTTTCAATGTGTGTTTTTGTTTCTATGGTTGGATGGCTTTACCTTTCGGAAATTGTTTTGTGTGCCTCTTTCCTTATGCTTTGGAAAGATGCAAACAATATTTTCCCTGAATAATAATGGCATAAAGGAGCACGTGCCTTTCTTGTTAGCATGATTCCTAGTGTGCGGAGGGAGTTATCTCCCTGGGAAGCCACTTTGAAGCGTTCCACAAGAAACCCTTGCGGAGCGTTAAAATGTTCAACAGGAAGGTTTTTAAAGCTGCCTGCCTGGAAAGAAACCTTCTCTCTCGACTCATTGTACATTTTGCTTCGGCTACTACTTTCCCTAATGTTTGGATGTTTTCCTGTTCAGTTTAAAAGAATGAGGACTAGAAATGCAATTATCTCTCCCCCGGTTGGAGTAACTGTTACGACACCGCACTTGCAAAGAGAAGAACAGTTTAAGAGGACTCAGTTTGTTGTGAACATTTTACATTGCAGGCAACCAAAACCGCCTAAACCGGTTATAGCAGATTTGGTTAGAGAGCGACTTCGCCTTTTGCCACAAAGCCCTTTGTATTTGTCCAAATTTCGTACTGCTGGGCCTCATTCCTGAGGATTTGGCCTGGTCTATGATACTAAGGAGGCTGCAATGGCGTGTGAACCTTCCTACAAATTAAGAAAAATGGGTGTTGTTGTTGCGAAACAAGACAGTGGAAAAAAAAAACAATGCTGCAAAGAAAATTGCTGGTGCTAGCAAGAAAAAAAAAGAAAAAAAACAAATGCTAGCCTCCTCCCCAAACACCTTGTAGACGAAAAACAAAGTTGTTAACTGTATATAGCTATAGGATTTTTTGTAACGCTTTTCTGCAAGTAAACGTGAAACAATCAGCCATATTTTGGATTTGTAAATATTAACTCCAATATACTACTTTGTTTTATCTAACAGCATGTTCTTTGTTTTTTCTGGGTGTAAACTTTTGCAATATATTTGTTGTGAATGTGATTGTTTACCTTGCCGTATTTGATAGAATATGAAATGAAAATGTTTGACTAAAACTGAAAATAATTTACAAAAAATAAACAAAGTAATACTATTTAATGGAAAAGTAAATTGACAGTCAAATTAAAAATCTATTTTCAATCATTCGTGTATTGATGATTGTTTCTTTGTTTCTAATAAAGTGCAAATTATTTCTAATGTTATGATTCAATTCAAGTGCAAGCATTTTAGACTATTTTGGACAATTGGGTAGTGCCTTTATACTCTGAGCCAAGTTTTGCCTGATTCTCCTTTTTTCTTCCATTCTCTCAAGAGGAGCCTGTGGTTTTAACTGTCAAAATTCCCTCAGTATTTTTAAACTTTCTTATATTTTTAGCAATTTCCACTGGATCTGCTTCTCCAGTCACAGTTACAGTGTTCTTAGAACTAGCTACTTGTATAGACTCTACTCCTGTATCATATACAACATATAAATTCATTTCAAAACTGAAATATCCAGTGGTGAGTCATAAATTTAAATAAAAAATCAGCATGGTATGTCTTTGTAAATGCATATTATAAATTTGAAGGATTGGAAGTCAAGGCCTGATATGATCCTGATGGTGTCGTTCATAATGATTTGGCTTAGTACAGATCTCTTTTTCTGTATTTTATCATTAAGTACTAGGAAGAGACGATATCTAAAGCATTCTTGAGGAGCTTGTTCAAGTACAATGTAGAAGGCACCATAAAGAAAAGGAGGTAATTGCTTATAATCCAATGATGGAGAAAACTGAAATGACACATGATCTGCAGTGTGAAGTTGTCTCAAAGCCTTCCTGCAATCTCTGCAACCAGAAATTCTTGTTCTATCTACAGTCTGAATCACTACTGCGGCAAGAGAGACCAAGGACAGAAGGAAGACCACGAGGCACGAGGTAGTTCAAAAATTTCAATGGATAAATGGGTTTCTGAGCAACAAGAAGTGACCTTATAGGGACCGCAAGGTACAAGTGATGGTGGTAAAGATAGTGAGATTCCAAGGATAACATTGGAGATAAGAAGAAGAAAGATATACCACCCCAAAGAGACTTAAGAAAGAAAATCCTGCCACATGTGAAAAGGAAGAAACCAAGGAATTGGAGGGAAAATAACCGAAATGGGACAGACCAATACAGTTCAATCTGAAAAAGATAAATCACCAGGCTTCTTGAAGATATAATAAGAGACAAGAGAGAGCTCACTATGCAACCTGGTTGGTTCTTCCTTCATTAGAGCCAGGAAAATATGATCAAATGCATTTTGAAATCACATATGATAACGAGGAAAAGGCCCTGAGGGTAACATCAGCTACTGCAAAATCTAACAAGCTTAAAAGCAATAGGACATTAACTAGTTATCAGATCTTCATGCAAGAATGGTATCTGAGGAATTTCTGCACCAATGAAGAAAAATGCTTAAGGGTGTTGTAGACATCTATGATAAAAAATAATTACCTTGGAAACAAAGCTTTAAAACATGATATTGTAGAATTTTAAAATGAAACATCAGTTGAATGGATTCCAGTAATTTTAATATTTTTTTTTCCCTGAATTATCTATTTTAATGGTTTTCTAAATTTACCGAGTCTCGCAAAGTCTTTGCCAGGTTTTGTTGCCAAGTTTGAGTCCGGGTCAATAATGGGCTTCCCGAGATTTTGCCAAGTCCAAGACTCATTATATTGTATGAGACTCTTGCAAAGAAAACCTTGAGGGTATAAAAATCAATTATATTTTGAGGAACATCAAACTTGAAAATGAGGTTTTTAGATTGCGATATAGGAACAAAAGAAAAGGCCTTCATTGATGAAAGACTAGCTAGATTTCTGGTCCACAAGTCTATTCTAAATGATAACCGAATTCTATCAAAAAAATTAATTAGATACTATCATTTGTCATAAGCCATTATTAATGCAAATAAAATCCAAAGAAAATTAGTGACCAATTTCCTTCAAATTTGATCAAGAATGGAATCAACATAAGGAATTCCTCAAGATGATGCAAAAGGCAGGTTTAATTTTGTCTATCGATTAAGATAATTCTTTAAAATTCTGTGAAAATCAGTCAATTGGCTAAAAAAGAGCCCATAATTTTTGTATGGCAAGTAAAGGGATCCTTTAGATTAGTTCTTTGATATTTCCATCTTCAAATGAACTGTGTTTACCGACAAACCTCAATCTCCATGCTGTCTGTTTTATATGCGGTTGGGATAATATATCTCGCACACTATTTACAGGGTATAGAAAGATAGAGGTCATTTTTTAGGTTACGTCCACCTTCAGTAAGTTAGTTGCTGCAACTCCAGTTTTAATTAGCTGGGGCACAAGTTGATTGATTCAGGGCAATACACAGCCAGAAGTCATTTTGGCATATGAGAGCCTGCTTGTCGAATCCCGCAAGGGATTTGTTTAGGTTGAAATTTTATACCCTTGGGTTTTGACCTCGGAAGTAAACATAAACTTGTCAGTTCACCTCTGAGTACAGCTCTGTGCTATGCAATGGGCGGGCTTGTGACGCCCCTTCAGAAAATGGCTTCTTTTCGGTGTCTATGAAGCTCTCTTGTTGCATTGTAAGTATTGTCATAGATGATTTTACAATTAGTTTATTTAAAATTATGTTGTTTATACTAACATTCCTTTAGTTGAGAAAATTGTCAAAGATTAGAGCACGTACCAATTATTTTATTTTAAACATTGTTATTTGATCTTTCACACCACTTATAGTTTGTGGGCTATTTTCTCCTTAGAGCATACGTTTATTAGGTCTGGTCATAATCACACAGGCCAAAGGCAGATATTCCAGTTGATCTACTTCTTGTAAGAGAAACTAGAAGATACTAAGGATGAGATACCCACAGCAAGAACCAGGTACACCCGGGAAGACAAGAAAATTCTAGCTACACAATGTTCTCTGAAAAACCTATAAAACATTTAGTTGTATAGGCTGAAATGAAAAAAAGATTACTATTAATAGCATTCCATTCCAATGTCTAAATGTTTGCCAATCCTGAAATACAACGAAGAAGACAACCAAAAAGCAGCAGTACCCATAAAAAATGAAATAATATTAGAAATAAATTGCATCTATTTCGAAATTAAGGCAAATTTCACTACCATGGAAGGAAAAATGTTTTTATAGCGTAGTTTCTACACTAGCACGGTCAGTTTACCAAAAAAACTTGTGTTTGTATTAAATCTGGATTATAAAACTAAAGTCAGAGGGTATAGAAATTTTATGCGTGCGAGAATGATTATACTTGGTGAATGTGATTAGTAAATGCAAAAAGAGTGCAGTAAGAGTCGAAACAAACTCTCATATGGAATAGCCATCAAAAAATCAAATCTTATTTTAAATTTTCATCATTTCTTATTAATTTATTAATATTAAATTTATTTTTTAATCTAAAATTAATTATTTGTTGGTTTTTTTAATTTTTAAGACATTACTTTATAAAATTTCAACAACTCTTATTAATTTAAATAATTTTATTTGCAACATTTTATTAATTCTAAATTTACATTATTTTTTACTTATGTTAATTTAAATTTTTTAATTTTTACAAAAAAATTATAACTTTTAATTATTTCTATGTAATTATTCTCTTTATTGTTTTTTATAAAATTCTAATTTTAAATAATATTTTATAATTTTTGATGGATTTGTATTAATAGTGGTGCATTTGATTTTTTGTTGTCATTTTAAATAATATTTCTGGATGGCACTGTGTTATCGTTATTATCATATTTTTGGCAAGGGTAAATGGAGTATATACATAGCTAGGCTCGTAGCCTATGGTTTTTTTCGTTCCTAAACTCAATGGATTCATTACCAAATCAGCAAACAACCTGGTTCAAATCAAAAATTCGCCAGCTGTAAGCCAACTGCCCATCACTGAACCACAACCCTTACGCTACATGCTTTAAATATGAATACAAAGTAATATCTCAACAAAAGTTCAAAATGACTTATGGTAGGTTTTTTAATATAATGATTTAAGTTTTTTATATAATAAGTGTCTCTTAATTATTATGTAGTGGAATTCAATAAAGATATTTATATTTAGGTACATTCACAAATGGTAAGTTTTTTCCGCTTGATCATTTTTCGGACACATTTTCTTATGCAAACTCTTCTTCCGTGCTTAAATGATAGTTGTAGAATACACTTATATAATGCATATCTCTATTAAATTTGTCCTCGTTCGAAAAAAAAATTCCACAGCTATCTGTTATTTCAAACTCTTTTTCCTTGGGTGTGCCTGCGTGTCCATTTGCAGTTTTTAGATTTGTTCAATGATAACATGTTTGCTTCACCGTTCATTAATTTGTTTCTTCCTCCTATTTTTAAAAACTTATTGTGCATGCTCGCCACAACTTCCTGTTTGCCTGTTATTGTTCTTTACATTCGTTTCTGGCTTCCCTTCCACAATGGAATTTAATAACGAAAAAAAGATGGGCTTTTGTGATTGGTGGCATTGCATTAGATTTTACCTTTTTTGTGCGAACTCTAAGCTACTATCCTTTACCCTGCCATCATTCTTTTGATCCACTTCAACCTTCCCTTCCGCATTTGCTTTTAGTAAAACGAAATATCAGGTTTGGTTTTCTAGGTGGGGGCATAACATTCGGTTTGGTTGTTTGTTTTGGTGTGTTCTTTCACGTTCTTGGTTGATCGTTGCATTTATCGTGCAGCGCATCCATTCTCCTCTGCTTTTTGCATTGAAAACATGGACACAACTTTGACAGAAGGAGGAGTTACGCGCCTGATGTCCGGTTGCTCGGATACGACTTCCACGTTCCAGCTCCTCAACATTTGTCCTGTGCGGTCTTTGTTGAATAGTGGCACCCAACATCGAGTTGACCTTTCTGACGGTATTCACATCCAGAAGGCATTGTTGCCCTCCAAGTTTTCAAAACTGGTTGCAGACAAAACGTTGAAAGAAGGCACAATAATTCAGCTGCACAAAGCCGTTTGTAGGATGGTCGACCATGAAATGTAAGTAGTCGATATTTTGACTTCCCTTTCGTCTTTTCTATCTCGCACAATGTTTTCTAACATTTTCATTCCTTGCATTGCATGCCTGCAGGACCATTTTAATTACCGGTATGGATATAGCGAACGAAACATATCCACAAATTGGTTCTCCTTCCCGGATCCCTAGCCATGTTGTTCGGGGCAAACAAGCCTGTGTTGACCATCCTGAGGGTGTGCCCAGAACTTTGTTTCCAAAAACACCACCTCAAAAGATTTATGCTTCCTCGAGATCAGCATCGAAGGCCATTTTCATAAACACTTGAACACAACCATGTGTGTTTGGTCCATAGAGGGCAGAGCGGTCACGAAGAACTCCATGCGGACATATAGTAATGATAACGGAAATGGTTGTTTCTTTGGTTTCGACTTCGTGGATAGCAGAGGTGGTGAAATCCGTGTCACTTGTTTCAATGAGATTGTGGAAAAGTTCTATGGCACGATAGAAAATGAAAAAACGTACACCATCTCTAACGGAAGAATTGAAAAAGCAAAAGAAAAGTTCAACAACCTGAACAACACACTCGAAATTTTCCTTTCGGCAGCATCTATTGTCCGACCTCTACATGTCAACAATGAAATCATACCTTTACACCACTTCCACTTTGTCCCCATCAAAGACATACCTGGAAGACCTGCCGGATCTTTTGTTGACATTCTTGGTGTTGTTCTTGTTATTTCTCCACGATCCACCATTCGCAGACGTGATCAGACAGAAACATTCAAGCGAACTGTGCAGGTTGAAGACATGTCCGGATTTAGTGTTTCCATCACTTTGTGGGGTCAACATTCAACTGTACTTGGAGAAGAGCTAGAAGAATTCCTTTCAATTCCACAGAAACTAGTTCTTGCTCTTAAAACAACTCGTGTTTCCAGCTTCAACGGGACATCTCTTGATACTATATCCACTACAAAATGGTTTGTCAATCCAGTGATTCCTGAAAGCCTCTCTCTACAAGAATGGATTGCATCCGATGCTTTCAATGTCCCCACACCATCTATCACAAACAGGGTTCTAGGGCCTCCACCTGCCTTGTCCTCTCCGGCAACAATAGCTCAGGTCCTACAAATGGGTAACATAGATAAAAATGAATGGGCTACAATTACAGCAAAAATCACAGACATTTCATTGGACAATTTTTATTACTTGGCATGCCCTTTAGTGAAAAATGGTACACAGTGTCGCAAGAAAGTGCAAGAACTGGAAAACGGGTCCTGGTTTTGTGGGAAATGTAATATTCCTATCCAAAAATGTGACTACAGGTATGCACTCCGTGTCACTTTAAAAGATGGCACAGGAGAACTTCAATCCGTAACTGCATTTGATGAGACTGCTGAAAATATAATGGGCGTCAAAGCTGAAGACTTGCAGTTTTTGAGCATAGATGATGGTGCAACAACTGAAATTGCAGACCAAGTTATAGGCCACGAATATCAATTTACACTTTCCATCAAACTTGAAACATACCGTGAGAAGAAGCAGTTTAAATGTGTCATTATAAAGTCACACAAACTTGAAGCTGCAGCTTCCCTTCCCTGAATTACGTTTACGTAACAATATACAGGCTTCACTGCATTCATGTTCCCCCCTTGTAAAGCTCTCTTGGTCTCTTGATATGCTAGCACCCTTTCCAATAACTCTTTCTTGCACATACAAATGTCTAGTTGTTCCTTTTTTGCTCTACTTTTGCTTATGTAAACTCGGGTTCAATGGATATCGATATATATACCTTTTGTTTTGTAATTTTTGTCACACTCTCTATGTTCTTGAATATCAATAATTGGAATTCCTAAGCCATTTCCTTTAAAAAATAAATACTAGTGATGGTCTTTTATATTGTATGGACATGTTCTTTCCTTCGAACACTTTCCTGTATTCATAACTTTCGTTGAATGAGCTTTGCTAGTGCTATGTTCCTTTACTTGTAATATACATGCACAAAACAACTTTCGTATTCTTTTGTTTTACTCCATGTATGGCTAGATGCACACTTTTTCCTTTACTTGTCTCATACTTTTTCTCCTGTTGCAACGCGTTGCAGGATTCCCCATGTCTGCAGAGTAATGATTAGCTCGAAGAAGAGAAATCTACACCAAAAACAAAGAGCAAATAAATGTGGATCAGCGCCGCCGTTACCATGCTAGAAAAAACACACATTGCACATCTTTTTTCCCCCATCTTTCCCCGTTCCGGCCCCCAGCACCTACCCTTCCATCACCCCATTCTAGCTCTCGCAGTGCCTCCTTGTCCAATGCCGCAAATGTTTTTCACTCCCCGCCTTCCGCTCCACTTTTCCCATTCCTTTCGCAAAACACTTCCACCCTTCCCTTCTATGAGGCCCGTGTACCCTGGGATACACAACACTTCCCTTCTCGATCGGCGCATTCCTCTTCCCCCCCATCAACCACGTACTCTCTAATGTCCTCTGCTTTCTCCCTTCCTGTTGATGCTCTGTCGGCCTCTTCGCATTCATTTGTGCTACCTTCCCTAGCTACCAATACATGCCAAAATCTTGATGGGTTTTGTTCTACTAGAATGTTCCCTTCCGAGCCATCCGCCTCTTCTTCGTCCTCCTTCGCAGATGCACAAAGGCGTTTCCGCAAAAGGATAGATTCCCTTTCCACTGTAAGCACATGCACTATCTGTTTGGAGAATTACCCTGGCATTCAAACTAGGTGTTGTTCAGGATCTATCCTTTGCTCCAGGTGCAGGCTTGAGAAACAAGGACACTGATTTTCTTCTTGGAACAACATGGACCCTGGTGTCCAGCCATCCGTACTACAATCTTTGACACAAGTTGAAGAAATGTTGATTGCTAGAGTTAACCCAATTCTCCAAGTAACCCATGCACGTGGTGGACAATACAAATACTCTGGGCACACTACAAGCTTCCCCCAAGATATCTCTACCATAGCAAAGTACCTCCCTCGACGTCTCAGTGATTTGGATCTACTTCTTGTGCAAAAGGCAGGCTCCCAACAAACAAAATATGATTTCTACGTTAGTAGATCTCGTGTATGGCAGGCACTTCAATACAAAATTTTGCATGACCCATACTACAAGGATGTTCTTGTTGACAATGAAGCCCTCGACACGCTCTTCCCGTACAACAAACAAATATTTCCTCCTCCCTCAACTCCATACCGATGGACATCCCCACCTCTTCAGACACTGTCGCACCTGATTGGAGCGATGATCCTTCTCACTGCACTTTAATTGACGCCCATTCTTCTTCTTTCGTCCCTTCTACCCACAACTCCGGAACCGAAGATAAGCATATCTCGCAGTTCCTTCTCTCCCATGATCAAAACATGCCTTCCACCATGCCTTGGCCAGACATAAGTCTTTCTCCCATAAATGAATACACCACTGAGGGTCTATTTTCCATGGCATTCCCAACTTTGTTTCCTGAAGGTAAGGCTATGTTTAGACAACCTCGCATGAAAGAGGTACTTTTTCATGAATACGCCCTCCATTTAATCCGTTTCCATGATAACCGCTTCGGTTCCCACCCCCGGTTTCGCTACTTTTTGCTTAACCTCATCATGCGGCATAGGAGCCAATCTACAACAGCCGTTTTCATGCAACAAAACCTAGAAAATGACATACCGCCAACTATAGCTGACCTCCGAAAAAAATTTCTTGAAGACCCTGCATATTCGCTTCCGGATACCTTGATGCGGTTTGGAAATAACCTGCGTGGAACACGCTCCTTTTGGTCCAAATACAGAGGAGAGATATCAGACATGGTTGAACAATTGGGTGCACCTACATTCTTCTTCACTCTTAGTGCTGTAGATACTAAATGGCCTGATTTGCATAACTGTATGCCGGGTGTTCCACCTCCTGATCATTGGTTCGCAAAAAGATTTAGAACACACAACATTATCGACCACCCCCATCGTGTTTCTGCTTACTTGCACCAGAGGTTCACAATATTCCGCGAGGAGGTCCTGCAGAAACACCTTGGAGCCAAGGACTACTGGTATAGGTAAACAAAATTACATGGTTCGTTTTCCGCTCTATTGCTTCTCCTTATTTCTAACTGCCTTCTTCCTCTAGGTACGAATGGCAACATAGAGGGTCTGCACATGTTCACGGTTTCCTTTGGCTCGAAGGTGCCCCCAATGTTGACACAATAGATTGGAATGACAATGCTTCTGTTGAAACAACAAGACTGTACTTTGATCAATATGTTTCTGCATGGAACCCTAGAGTTCCTGCATGTAGACCTACATTCTTTCAAAGATCTCTCGAGGATGATCCCTGCTTGCTTTCCTCTTCAGAGGTTCTAGCTTCCAACCCTCTGCACGACCTCGAGGAACTTATAAACTCGGGTTCAGCGCCACACCAAATGTTCTACACAGACATGTCTCCGAAAAAAAAGGTTCCAGAACTATATGTCGTTACAGTGCTCCTTGGGAAACACAGGCTTTTTCTTCCTTGACCATGGATGCCAACAAAAGCGTTAAATACCTGTTGATGCAAAATCACAGCACCCCTAGATGCAGATCAGGCTTCTAGGTTGATCACTCAGGCATCCAGTGTGATTGCACAACATTGAATCCTTTCTCCAGGTGTGGGACCTGTAAAATGAGAAAGGAATCTCCAGAGAAGGCTGGTTCCTGCTCCTAAACTACCTGCCACAAGCTATTCCAGTGCAGGCAAGCTAATCTAATCCTAATCTAACCATGCCAAGGAGACAGAGAGAGAGAGAGAAGGGAAAAACAACAAAAGCCTACACTAAAATGGTGATACACCAGAGAAGGAGAATGTTGAACCTCTATCAAAACTGCCATGGGACAAAGAGAGGTGAGCAATGGGAAGGATGGATAGATGCATCACAGGCCCAAGGATAGATTTCACACAGAAAATGTCCCAAAACTCCATGAACACAGCTCCAGACCTGCAATGAAAATTCAAACATGCACAAATACCTGCAATGAAGAGAGGCAAGAGGAAAACAAGCGAAGAGCGAGCAAGGATGGACAGATGCATCACAAAACACTTTTTTGTTGCTCTAGAAGTTTGCACAGAACATCACTTCATTAGTAAAAGGCAAAAACGCCATTACAGAGCAGGGAGGAGGTTCGAGCTCCATTTTCAACCCTAGAGAAGAAAAGAAGGGAGGGCAGAGCAGAAAAGATGAACAACTTGTTATGTCCCCCTTTTGAAAGAAGCCCCTCTGTACAATATATAGGAAGAAAGAGAGAGGGAAGAGAGGAAATTTGAAACTACCACAACCACTTCTAGGTCACATTTTAAATCATCTCATTATGGTAGAAGCGGCGGATCCTGGCAAAACGGTGGGCTGTCTGCTGCATTAAAGCTGGTTGTTGAAGCGTCACTTCTGGCATTACCATGCGTCAGAGCCATTTCTTAACTTTCTCTCTCCAGACTACACCAAAATGGAAGATTGATCCTAGAATCATGTAGAGAATTTCAACAGCTTTCTGTTGATATAAAGAACGTGCAAATCCGAGCTCTGGATCAAAAGATATGACTATCTGAAGATTTAGGGCACGGAACAGACCAAAACGGATTTTGAAATATTTTCCCGTGCTTCGCCACCTGGACGACACGTGGCAGGCTCTGATTCGCTGAATAATTCTCTCTCCTCCACCTTTTCGCGGGCTTTCCTTTGAAATTTCCTTGTGGGCCCTAGCCGGGACACATGGCACTATCCCATTGGTTCGGGCTGACCCTTCAAAACTCGCCCTTTGACTTTTTGACCTTTTCCCTTGTGACACGTGTCATGATTTGATTGGTCTGCGGGCCTGCCGGCTCTTTCGCGCCTTTCGCGTCTTTTTTTCCCGGATATCCCAGTGCTGTTTGGGACAGAAACCTTCGATCCGCGCGAAATGGGCTTCCTTGTCCCTTATCTGCCGATGACGTGGCGCAATCTGATTGGCTCTCGGCTTTTTTGGCTATCCGCGTCCCTCGCGTCCCTGCGGCCCAGATGTCCCAGTGTGAAAGTTTCCCGTTCCGGCCGAACCGGCCGGTTCGTGTCTTTCACATCCATTTGTCCCAGATGTCCCTTTGCTGCTTGGGACAAATTCTTCCAAACCGCCCGAAATGGGCTTCCCTTGCTTCACCGCTTCGCCTTTTCGCGCCCTCGCGGCCCGATTGTTCCTTTGCGAAAATTCTCTGTTTCGGGCGAACCGGCCGATTTGTGCCCTTCGCATCCCTCTGTTCCAATTGTCCCAAAGGCGACCTTGAGCAGGACTTAGCCAATTTTCACGATTTTTCCTGGATCAATCTACATGCTTGGAACTGCAAAACTCTGATACATGTTATCGAAATTTACCCTGGGGGGGTGAAATTTTGACAACAATACCTTCCTTTCAGGAATGATGACAGATTAAACATTCACAATAAAGCCATGCTAGCTATATGGAGAGCCAACATTGACTGTCAGCCTGTACTATCTCGGCACGCTGTTCTTAAATACATTGCAAAGTATGCCTCTAAAGCGGAGCAATGCTTTGAGACATACCACCAAATGCTGTCTAGACTTTGTTCGCATGCTAATCCCGATTTCCCTTTGTCTTTTGCAATACGGAAGATGCTCACAGAAATTTTTGTTGAACATGACATAAGTGCGCAAGAAGCTTGTCACTTGCTTCTCACACTTCCTCTTGTTGTGTCCAGCCAGCAGACCGTCTATTTAAATGTGGGCAAAAAAATACTTAGGCGCCTTACTGCATCGGCTACTCAGGAACAAGATACATCACAGCTTCTTGATGCATACCTTGTCCGCCCTCCAGCAATGGAGTCCCTTTGCATTATCCAAATTGCTCGAGATTGGAATTACAACAAATACCAAAAAAAAGAGAAATGGAAACAACGCACTACACCAGCAATTGTCTGTGTGTACCCAAGGTTTTCCATCATTCCACCAACTAATACAGAGGCTTTCCACCTTTTCTGTTGGTCTGAGCTCCTGCTGTACAAGCCTTTCCGGAACATTGCTTCAGATGTTGGTTCTTCCCCAGATGTTGGTTCTTCCCCAGATGTTGTTTCTTCCAAGTGGCACCTGTTCAAAAGCTCATACAAACCATGGCATGTTAGAAGAACAGACACAGAAGCTGATACATCTCCAGATGGATCGTCTGAATCTGACACAGACCCAATGCAAACAAGTGAGAGAATCTATGAATGGCAACTTTTGGTAGGCCTCCGTCCAGGACATTCTGAAGGTCTTGACCATCTACAAATGCTTGGCCTCCGAGAATATGACTCCCACTATGATTGGTCCTCAAACAACATTCCGGTTCACGTGGTTGACATTGCCCCCTCTTTTGTCGAGAATGGTAGGGCGAATTATTGCCCTGACCATAAAAATCCATCTAGTTTGTCTTCTTCGTCAACTTTTTCCGATAGCCAGCAACTAGCCTTCACTACAATTCTCCACCACTTTTCCTCAACACACAGCCTACCACCCCTTCTTCTCATTATTCAAGGAACTGCAGGAACATGCAAGTCATTCCTTATCCACTCTCTCCAGTCTGCCTTCTCCTCCCTCGCTGCCCCTGCCATTTCACCCCTTCTTTTGCTTTCCCCTACTGGTGTGGCCACTTTTAACATTTCGGCATCGACCGTTCATTCCAACGTCCGAATTCCCATTCGATATTTAAAACCCCTTGAAGGCCAGGCTTTGGCCTCCTTTCAAGACTCTTTAAAACATGTCACATACATTTTGATTGATGAAATGAGCTTCATTGGTCCTAAACTTCTTGCAAAAATTGACTTCCGCCTACGTGAGGCCTTCCCGCACTTCCGTACTTCCCCCTTCGGAAATAGATCAATGATTCTGGTTGGAGACCTTGGGCAACTTCCACCCGTTATGGACATTCCACTATATGCCAGTAATTCCTACGGTGGATCCCTTTGGCGCAAATTTCCTATTTCAATCTCGTTGGCGTCTATATTCCGACAACAAGGCTCTGCTCTGACTCAAGTTTCCTTTCGCAATTTGCTTCTCAACATCCGAAACGGTGTGGCCACCCTTCCAGATTGGGAGACTTTGATGTCCTGCACCGACTTATGCCTCTCACAACAAGAACTGTTATACTTCCACAATGCCCCCCACCTCTTCTCAACAACTATTCTTGTTAAAAACTACAATTTACAAATGCTGAAGGAACTCAATTCTCCAGTTGCCTTGTCCATTGCTCTTAATACAAGAAGAAGTGACTACAATGATCCTGATGACGACCAACTAGAACAAATAGTACTCCTTTGCAAAGACCAAAAAATCATGCTCACTGCTAATTTATGGATTGCTACCGGGCTTGTTAATGGTGCATCTGGCACTATCGTTGACATTGTTTATTTGCCTTCCTCGGCTCCACCTTCTTTGCCTTCTTTTGTTATTGTCGACTTCGATCGCTATTCCGGTCCACCGTGGAATCCGTCAAATCCCTCCCACATCCCCATTCCCCCTATTTCAAGAGGTTCTCGTACACAGCTGCCTTTAAAAATGGGCTGGGCGTTATTAATTCACAAAGCCCAAGGAATCACCCTTGATCACGCCACCATAGACATTGGATCCACTGAGAGACCAGGCCTTACTTTTACTGCTCTTTCGCGCTTGCCCTCCTTGGAAAAGATTTGTATCTCCCTAGCGTTCTCCTTTGACTGTTACTTGAGAATTTCTTCTGCCTCCCTCCTGCAATTCCGAAAAGAAGAAGAGCTTTGTCTCCATTCCCTTCCACCCTCCCCCTCCTCCTAATTCATCCCCTGTAACCTTCATCGTCTAAAAATCCCCGCCCCCGTAAAATCCTCCACGCATGGCAATCTCACCATTTCGTATTAACCTTTTTCGGGCCTTCCCCTCCGCTCCTTCTTCAACATCGAACACCTATGTACATATTTGGTTTCTTACACTAAATAATATTATCTTCTTTCCCGCTCTTCATTACTCCTTGCGTTCTCGCAAATGTTTCGCTTTTTTACGCATAACTTAATGTTCTTTTCTTCTCTTCAATTGTAACAATTCTCGCTTTGGTCTTTACCGATATCCGTTTCGGCGTTCCCATCGCACACGCTCGCGTGCGATTGCTAGTTAGTATGGCAGCATTAACAATTGTGTATGAATTGTAAAGTACGTTTGGAAGATGTTAATGTGTAATTTAATATTAATTAGAAATCAGTTTAAGATAAGTTGAGAGGACATTAACAAAAGTTATTGTTTTTTTTTTTTTAAAATTGAGAAGTGCATTCAATTGGGCACTAGATTACATAGATTGTCGGCATCTCTGCTCATATTTTGGAGGAAGCATATAGTGGATTTACAATTACAAGTAAGAATACAACTAAAATTACATTTGTTTATGACAAATAATAACAATATCTTATTGGTTTAAAAGTACAAATAATACCAACAATTTAAACAAATGTGTACCCTGTAGTATACTTGCCTTCGACAATACTAATAAGACCTAGATATATGTCAAATATCTTCCTCTCAACTTAAATATATGTAAAAATATCTTCCAAAATTTGTCCTCTCAAAAAATTTAAAAAATTAATTACTTAAACTTAACCCGGTGGGTCTCAATTATCGATGATTGTTTGTGTATTGCATGTTTTCTCACAATTGCTTGAGCTTAACATTGAAAAGAGGGGTTACATAATGCTATAAAAAACAAGAGTCGTGGTTTGTTTCGAACCTAATGCGTATTGGATTTTTGACATTTTTAAATTTTGGCTCCTTTAACCACAAACTGCACTCATGTGAATGATGTGAGTGAGATCATGATGATACAGTGGAGCACAAATATCATATGTTATTTGTTGCGCGCCAATGCAAGATTTTTTATTCCCACCTTTTTATTTCCAATTTTCATTTCATATCTCTGCCTTATCTAACAAATTAAATGTCGTTCAATAAAAAATATTTACGACATAAAAAACTAAAATAAAAAATAGAAAAGCTTGATTGGCGGATTAAATCTTTCACAGCCTTACAGAAAAATACAGATATTATAAACACGAAAAATAAAAATATTGAAATACAACAAATCAAAAAAGATAGATAGAGTCATCTACGAAGTGAACATTAAGTAATTGTGATTGATTTACAGAAGGTAGTGTGATTCCCCTTACAAGCCCTTGGGATTTGGCCTGCACTAGCAGATACCCAAAGCCTTCAGCAACGAGCACATAAAACGCATAGGCGCCAACGGGCACCCTTGGCGAATGGAACAAAACAAGTCTGAAAGACTCAGAAATGTGGATATTAATGGTGATCTGGGTTGAAACATTGGCAGATGACTCTTTCCTTACTCTCATTGAGGACGGGACCAATATCCACAATGCCATGCATTGCCTCGATATCTATTGTTTAGCCTCTGGTTCTTCCATTCAATGGCACGAAACGTAGTGTTATAGGTTATTTTTCCTTCCTGCACTCGATTGACTGGACTCATTTGAGTGGAAGATTCTTGCCCACGGTGAGATGTTTAGAGGTCGCTGGGTTGAGCTTTGGCAGTATGTGATTCAACGGGGTGGCTAAAAAGCTGGAGTACTGGATCACGAGACTGTTGTCCATGGTAGGAAAATTTCAGATTTGTTCTAAAGTCCTCGTAGCCACCCACGTTTACTATTCTTTGCGTTGGGTGCCATCCAAAGCTTCTATTTGGAAACTAGAGAAGCTCTTCAAAGCCTTTCTCTTGGCCAATGCCTCCATTGGAAAAAGCTTTCACAGAGTTGCTTGGGAAATTTGTTTGCCTGCCCTGTAATTCTGGGGGGGTTGGTTCTCATAGACATTCAACGACAAGGGCAGGCACTCTGTGTAAAATGGATAAGTCGATGCATTACGGGCCCTGAAGCGTGGAAAGTGCTTCTGCGCCATGGCATCGAGGAGGGCTCTCCCTACGGCCGCCCTCCTTGGAAAGGCTTGGGGTTTATCAATATTCTCATTGCTCATGTTCTTGTTAAAATTGTGGGCACCTTTGTGCTCAAGAGTATCTGGAAAGCATGAGAATGCATCAAACCATGGCTGCAATGGAAAGGCAATGGCTTCCGCGAAGGTCTTTCCATTAATCATCAATCTCTGTGGTGGTCGCTTGTCATACAAGCTTAGGATCGGTGTTTTGCAGAAGTCCCTAGAATTGCGGCGTTCAAGCTTTTCAAGTGTGGAATTCGTACCATCCAAGATCTTTTCTGCAAACACTCTCAATCCTGGTTTTCTTGGCCAGACCTTAAAGCTCAGTTTCGGCTCGCCACCCAGGATTGTGCTAGCATTACTGAGATCATCAATTCGGTTCCCGACCATATGTTGCATAAAATTTCAGTGCTACCTCTCCCGCCCTTGGTGGATGGACTGGAAGCGGTATTCTGACACCCTGTTTCGCAACTACTCAGCGAGTAAGGGTTACCGTTGGCTCTCCCCACATTTACCCATGGTTGAAAAACGCAACACTCAGTGGGGGATGTATTCTTCCCCTTCATGTTGGGGAAGAAGATTTGACACTGTTTGGTATGTCTGTGTGGAGCCAAAAATTGCTCATTTTCTTTGGTGTATTCTTCACCAAGGTCTTCGAATTGGCTCTCGCTTGGTTCAAATTGGGGTTTCTGGCTCCCAAATGTCCGTTCTACGGCCATTTGGAAACCTTGATACACCTCTTCTGGTACTGCCCCAAAGCGCAATGTGCCTGGAATTAGATTCATTCCTTTTTCTTCCCTCTTAGACCTTAATGTTTTACCTCGCAGCACATTCTTCTATTCTTCTCAGGAGATAGCCCCAAAATTCCGCATATGTTCGCCCAAATTTGGCATGTTTTTAGAGGGGAATTTTTTTTTTTGGTTATGGAAAGAATGAAATGCTTTCATCTTTGCTAATTTTGAAGGTGATCAACAATTCTCAATGTATAACAAGTCTATGGTTATCTCTAATGTGCTTCTGCAAATTCAAGTCCAGGCTAATAAAGTGGCCCTCGAGGTGGAACATCTGTAGACTCTTCTCCGAGCATTGGGGTGATGCCTCGTGTAATGTCGCCAGGGAACCACCTTTGCCTTCTTGGCTTTCTGCGCCGAGTGGCGGCCGTTCATGTGGAGGTCGTTGAAGCCGCTTTCAACGACGTTCATTCAATCGTGCTCACCACTGTCTGCACAGACATCAGCGGATGAGTGTCTCCCCCGCCAATTCGCTAGCAAGGATGGGGCTCCCCCCTGCTCGTTAACTCGGATGGGGTTCACTGGTGACTCCCGAGCCATGCACCCACGATGACTAGAGCCTGCCACCTCCACCCCCGCTTCTGCCGCCTTTCCAACAGGGTCCCCCGGATTCCTCTTACCATCTTTCCCACTTGGGCGATTGATAATGAAGAGGAGGCCCTCACTGGTTCGGGCTCGGACATTCCTAACACTAGCAATGACCTAGTTGGTTCTCGCTGGCCTGATGATCAAGATCCTCCTCCTATTGGGCTTTTTGTAGCGACATCTTGATTTTGTATCTTCTGCTTTGATGTATTCCTAGGCTTCGCCTAGTGTTTCTCGTTTTCTCTTAGGCTCGGGCCTAGTTTATTTGTGGTTTTGGGACGTGCTCTCATACCACCCATTTTTTTTGTTGAAAACTATCTTGTATCTTATTGCATTTAATATAATATAAGATCCTTTTCATGATAAAAGATGGATAGATAATAAACTAATACACGTGTCACCAAAATAATAAAAAAAAAATCTAAAGTACACGAGAAACCATTATTACATTATCTAATACTTAGATTAAAATCAATTCATAACTCAATCATTGCAAGTTTACCTCATCAAATTAACCACACCCACCAACATGGTTTGTATCTTTAAGGAACATAGGATAATTTAGCCATCGTCTGCAATGCGTAATGCAATGTTGTGAGATAAATACTATGTCAATAGTATCAACCAATTTAAGAATCTCCAACCACATGCGTCTGCCGGGAGTCGAACCCGGATCTATTGCTTGGAAGGCAATTATCCTAACCGTTGGACTACAAACGCCGGAGTTATTACATGAGGCTTGAAAAGGTTTAAATTTCAAATTGTGTCATATTACGCTGCACTGCTTCTTAGGAAACATACATAATGAATGAGGTATTGGGGTTATAATCAATCTCATTCTCTGTGCTTGCCAAAAGCAAAGGAGGCGGCATTCAGAGTTATTGATAGAACTTAACTTCACAGACTAGCTGGAAGTCCCCCACTTCGTACTGCTCTCAGACACAAAATGTGAACGGTTGTATCTTTTCTTTTACTTTTTGCCAAACTATTATTAAAAGGAAGTTGATTTTATTTTGACACTTTGTTTGCAAGCAGATATCAGAGTGGCGCAACGGAAGCCTTGTGGGCTTAAAACTCACAGGTCCCATGATCGATATCAGTCTCTGATTATTTTAATTTAATGGCACTGTCTTTTATTTTTCATATTATCTTACCACTAGCTGTGCTAATTTTCTCTTGTGCATTGTGATTCTACACATTCACCATAGTGCACGACCATAAGCTAAGGTTTGAACACTAATTCCTTGAGTATTGTTTCAATCAATAATAATAACGTAAGCTAATTTCATGGCACAGGGGTGGTGGCGCAGTTGGCTAGCGCGTAGGTCTCATAGCTGAAATATGTTGAGTAATCCTGAGGTCGAGAGTTCGAGCCTCTCTCACCCCAAATAATATTTTTAACTTTTTATTTCTCGCATATATTTTTCGTCTTTATTTCTTTTATACTTTCTTATCTCATATATTTCGCGTCTTTATAATAATGGATTCTTTTGAGTTACAAGGATATTTTCTGTTCTTTTATGAATATATAGCTAGTACTCATATATTTATCGTCTTTATAATAATGGATTCCTCATAGTTATAGGCGTATTTTCTTCTCTCATGAATATATAGTTAGTAGACTCATATATTCCTCGTATTTATAATAATAGATTCCTCTAAGTTATAGGGGCTCGCTGCCAGCTAAACCTACTTTCTTCTGTTTATAAAACTTATATATTTCTCATATATAAAATAATGAATTCCTCTGAGCTATAGGGAGCCTAGTCATGTATTAGAGCTTCACAGTTCCGAGCTGGACTAAACCTCGATTCCTCAAAATTACCAAAAAAAAATAATGAATTTACTTTTATCATATCTATTCATTACCAAAAAAAAATAATGATTTTATTTTTATCATATCTATTCCACACTTTCTAATTGTTGTCTCCTTAGTATCTCCTTTACTTTCTTCTCTTTATTGAAGTTCCTATCTGAATTTAATTTGGAGAAATACCATGCATGTGAATAAATGGGATTTATAAATCACATTGCTTAACTACGTTCACTCTTCTTAAACAATACTTCTATTTCACATAGACATTTTGGCGGTCATACAAGGTATAAGTTAATCTACTTATTTGTATGATTGTTCAACAAATATAGATGTAGATTTTCCAAATAATTTGTTTAACCTAATTTTTTCATATTGCACCGTAAATTATTTTTGCAAAAGTAAAAATAAAAAAATATCACATTTAATTTATTTAACGTTTTGTATTTATAAAAAAATGGTGGGATAAGTACTACATGGTTGGCTTATGAGGATAACTTAGACTAGGCTAGAGATACTTGGAATGGTTTTAATATGATCAAGTTGTGCATTTGAAATTTCTATTTAATAATCGAAACAAATATTTTGGTTTCTTTAATTTATCTTGTAATACTTTAATTGTTGATGTTAGAATACCTAAAAGACATTTATTTTTTTTCTTGTTAAGTGTTTTAATAAAACATTCCTCCATTTACATGTGCTTCATATCTAATTGATAATTAATTACATTTTCCATAGAAATTCTTCCCAACAATCATAAATATAAGAATGCTCATTAGTATCAATAATATTGATCCAATTAACATTAGTCAAATTCCTACCTCAACATTTGTTTATTCATTTTCTAAATATAAATTAGTCTAATTTTGTTGTTGTCAATGATACTAAACCTTCACATTGTTATAGTACATTTGCCAAGCCAAATTACATACTCAACCACTCATTACGACCTTTCTTTTTCTTGAATGTGGTGTTCCTTTCACCACCTTCTTGAATTTGGATTCAGTAATAAAAAGTTTGAGGGGGAGAACCCCATATATTGTATGCCCTTGACCCCCCATCAACATATAAGGTCACCTCACATGAGGCCTCCTCAATCGCCTCTAGAATATGATTGATATGGGTCGAGGTTGTAATTAAGGTTGAGAAATGGGAGTGCCCAGGTTGACAACCCATTCCCTTTCCATAAATTCATATTTGTACATGGTTGTTATCTTGTTTATGACTCTAGAATCTTTTCATATATGTCATCCTCATATTTTCTCAGGTGCTTACACAATTAGAACTGCACATGGTATTAGGATTTCTCTAATGCAACGATATTCTAGCAACTCTTGCACTTTGTTATTCACTTTTTTATGTCATGTGGGTGCTAATCTACGTGTTTACGTTTTTGGGGAAGCGATTCAATAATCAAATCCTTGTAATGGTCAGTGCTCCTTATGGTTGGTCAACCATCCAGTAAGCCACTAGAAACAATCTCCACACATTCATCCAAAACAATCTTCGCTTCACTTGGAAAATCAACTACCTGTTTATAATTTCCTAACTTGCATGTGTTTAAGAATGGAATAAAAACAAGCTTTCTCCTCCTTTAAACCTTTTTATTTTTTTTTAAAGCTAGAACTTTAGCATTTTTGTTCACTTCTTTTTTCTCTACAACAGGGTCAATGTATTCTTCTTTCCATTCTTCTCAAGCCTATATGTGTTTTATATACCATCATGCATGGCCTTCCTATCTAACAACACATAACATGCGTCCATGGGCATAATGTCACACAAAACTTTTTTTATTAGACCCAATCTCAAAATCAGCCAAACATTGCTTATATACCCAAATTTGATGTCATATTTGCAATCGAGACACCTTCTACAGATTTGGGGATATTATTCTTTTCAACCCAAACTTATAAATAATTTCATTTACACCAAATTATAAATGGTTCCACCATCAATAATGACTTTGCAGTATTTAAGCCTTGCAAAATGATTGGAAAAATAATTTTTCATTGTACTAATTCCTCAACCTTTTGTTTAGACATTATCAATACTCTCTTTACCATGAGAGCATCTCCACGTTCAATGTCTTCCACATGATCAAGTCTTACAATGGATTCTTCATCTACTTGTACAATATAAGTGATGTTCTCATATCTCATAGTGTTATTTTTGTGTTAGTGGGAACTCATTATCTCAATAATCAACTTATCCCCACATTTAAAACATGTTCATGTTGTTTTGTTTATTTTACTACCATTCCATGTTTAGGACATGATTATGTATTCTCTTTCAAGCTCATATTTCCAATAACAATATTTAATATTTATTATAGGGGCATAACTTATGGTTTCAGTACTAATTTGATTCATATTTCCTTTTTATTCAATTGACAACCAAAATCACAACTAGCACCATGCACACAGGGGTATGGCGCAGTAAGCTACCATATAGGTTTCATAGTTGTGTTGTGTTAAGTAATCTTGCCATCAAGAGGTTGAGTCTCTCTAATCTCACTTCCATATTACAATTTTCTCTTCACTTTCTTCAATGTAGGATGATTTGGTTTTGTTTTGTGAATGGTGGAATTTTGGAGGCATGCAAATATAAGTGTAAAGGTAAAACTCGTAAATGAAAATTTACCCCAAAATACATTGTAAATCATTTCAACATGAATGGATGGTGTGGGTTATTGTAATGTATAAAATTTTAATTTTGTTTTAATGAAAATTATGGTTACATATTTAGGAGTAGGTTTATCTATTGGTTATTAAAATAAATAAATAAAGATAAGAGTTATGAAAATGATATCCTTGTGAAAACTTTAAATTTAACTAAAATTAAAGAACAATAGGATTTCCATTATCACTAATTGACGTATCAGCCACAAATAAAGAAGTCATCATCATTAGTTAACACAAAAAGTGTTAGTGTAGGTCTTTAATTTCATTGCATGGTTTTTCCTACACATGCATTTAGCTTACTTACATTCTGGTAGGATAGATGAGAGATACACTTCTTCACCTTTTTCAAGTAGTGGTTATACTTCCCCACTTCCTATTAGCACACCTCTCGTAAAACTATTTTCTTATGCATTCAATATAGAAGCTACCTTTTGGCTCATATTTAGTTCCTCTCTCTCAGAAACTTTACTCTCTTTGTGATTTCATATTTTATTTAGTGTTCAATCTTGGCCCACATTCTTACATGGTATCAAAGCACGTTCTGGTAATCAAATGCCATAACTTTGTTGTGTTTATTTTTGTTAAAATATTGGGTTTTTAAGCTTGTTATAAAAAATTCTTTGATATTTGAGTATGCTCTTCTCTTGCGTCTTTTGATGATCTGGAGAATTTAAAAAGAGTGAAGGAAATAGGTGGTTTTGTAGGACAACTTTCAATATGTACATTATGATGAGTCCATAAATCAACCCATTAAATAATCAATTAATAAGTTTGCTCTTGCAAACATTAATCAATGCATTGGATGGTTTGATTGATCAAGTCCAAAGCAAAGAAATAGTACATCTTATCCTTGTTGAATTATGTGGATTAATGATTAAGGTATTTTTCCAACCAAATACTTTGAAAAGATGCATGGTGATGTGTGCAAGTTAATAAATTCATGACAACCGTAAATGAAAGGTGTCACAGTCAAGGTTGGACATGGTCTACTCCATCATGGAGATCAGTTGGAGGGAAGTTGATGAAGATTGGAAAAAAAAAACTTGGTTCCTAGTTCCTTTGTGAGCTGTAACCAAATCTTAAATTTTTCTCATATCCAGCCATCTAGATTCCCAGGCATGTGTTGGGAGACATTAGCTATAAAATACTTGTCTTGACTGAGTTGAAAAAGGATATAGAATGTAATAGGATAGAGGAGTGTACGTAGTATACAATTATTTCCAGTTTGTGTTGTAAGAAAGTCATTTTTAATGAATAAAAGCATGTTGTTCTAAACAAAAATGCGGTCAACAATCCAATATGGGGGATAATTGTTAGAAGCACAATGGACTGAGGGGGGGTGATTCATTCCTTCAAAACTTTAACTTGTGTGAACCATTAACATTCAACATTCATCAATGTGTGCTTATTAACATAAAACATTCATTCATAAGAACATTCAACAAGAGAGTACTCAAGAACATAAGATGTAATGTGGGAAACCCTCAAGAGGAAGAAAACCCACAGAACATTTTGATTATATTACAAAAACCAAAATAATTGCATGAATATGACACATCACACATGATTTGTTTAGTGAAGCATCCACTTCACAAGGAGAACCAACTGCTAGAAACCTTTTCTAATATTACTCATAATAAAGGAATTGCACAAATATTACTAATCATACAAGATTGAATGGATGATCATTTAAGATATGTTTCTCACAAAAATTATTGTGATCTCAATTTCAGATCAACACTCTCAAAACCGCCTTCAAATTCACCTTCTCCTACTTCGCTCAATATTTCTCTTTCATGAGTTAATTAGAACAATTTCCCTTACACAATTTAGCTATTCAACACTTCTCAACACTTCATTCCTTCTCTTAACTCTGTCCTGATTACCTCATACTTCTTTCACACTCACACCTACCTCGCACATTTTCCCTCTCACTACACTACTTCAAATGAGCACTCACAATGCACTTTTATACTTGACATACACCTTAAGTGACCACAGGTCGGCTAAGACCATTAAGGTTGGTCATGCCAAACATAAAAAACACCTAGACACTCATATAAATCAAAATGAAAGACCCATATGGGTCGGCAATGCACCAAGACATCCAACAAGCATAACTAGGCCTAAAAGGTTAGTTTCTCTTTCACAGAGCACTCTAAGACTTCCAAGGGCTTCATCCATATTTTTCATACCTCCAAAGGCTCCACACATGTTAAACACATCCTGTCAACATACTTAAAAAAATCAAGGAACTCTGCTTCATTCATTCATCTCATAACACCACCAAGTAGGACTGTTTCCTACTCATTCTAGGCACCTCTAGGAACACGTTTACAACAATGAAGACCAAAGCTACATAAAAAAATCAACTGTGGCATGTTACAACTCAATGGAAATAAAATGACCTGAAGATCATCACCAATCATGTTTTACCTCATGAATTAACTCTTGGAGCCATCTAAACCGCTTTCTCCTTTTTGCAACTTGAACTACCCACAAACCAATTTTCTAATCTTGACCTTATTGTACCCTTGTTGACACTTTAAAGATATCTAAATGCATGGAATAGGTTAAAATTTCACCCCTCTTCAATCTTAAGTGGATAGACATCATGGACCAATCCAAACTATTGGTATTTTAGACCAATCTTCATACCAAAACCATGTTGTCATGAACCAGTCAAACTAGATCAACTTATGACCTTATCCATGCCAACTCATCTCACTTCCAGAGCTCAACCAAGGCTTCAATCATGTCATATAGGATGAGATGTGTACAAAAACCCAAAGGTCATAAAAAATCATCAAAAAGTTCACAAGTGCTCAAGCACTTCCATTCACCATGACTACAAAATTTCCCTTCTAGCACTAAAAACTAGTCAACCTATTTTGAATTATTTAGGTCATCAAATGACCTCATCAAGATCTTAAATCACTCGAAACATGTAGCATGACTCCCATAAAACTCAAAACACCAATTTATATAAGGTTGTAATGGAAGACATGATAGAAAAACCTTATTTCCGGAAAATATGCAAATATGGGTGGGCTCCACTAACTGTCAAGACCTTAAATCACTACCATTTGAAATTTGGGAGAATCCTCTTCATCCTCAAATCATAAAAATTAATGATGTTAGAAGAAAAATGTACCAGGGGGGGAGTGAATCAGTCCTATAAATCACTTATTTCACTTACCATTAATTGTAACATCCATTAACATCCATCCATTCATATACATTCGACAATGGCTTATTAGTGTGCACTATACACTCAAATGAGCATACCACATAAGAGAAAACACATAGACACAATATCTAAGTGAGAAACCATAAAGGGGAAGAAAAATAACTGAAAAATTTGATGATATTACACACAACAAAAAATCAAGTGAATATTATACATCACATGATATTTCTTTAGTGAGGCACCAACCCCACAAGGAACACTAACCCCTAAACCCTTGTTGATATTACTCACAAAAAGAGACTCCCATGAATATAAATCATCATAATGTATTTTGAAGAAGTATGACCACAAAAAAATATGTTGTTACCATAGCTGATAGTGATCCCAAAATTCATCTCTAAATTCCTTCAAACCCTCATTCAAGCACACCTTCTTCAACTCGCTCTCTCTAGATCTTTAATGGAATTGTCTTGGTCTCAAAACCTTACACACATGCATTATAAAATTATTCAACTTGTAAAAAAATTAATCAATACTGAAATCATGCAATAGAATCTCCTTCACACCCTTAGGCAGATCACATTTTCCCCTCTCACTAGACTAGTTCAAATTTGAACTCAAACTTCACTTATATATGCACTTTATCTCTCTAAAAAAAGGAGGTCGAATGTACATCATAATTTATAAAAAAATAAAATAAAAATATCCCAAAAATTTCATTAATAGATTCATAATGGGCCCACGTAGGCCAGTCATACCCAAAACCACTAAACATGCTCAAAACTAGCTCAAAACCCCATCACCTAGATGAGATAAAACCATAAATGCTAAAACCATGATTATTAAATCTCAAAACTTTTAAAAGTGTGTTATATAACATAAAAACATCATCCATGGTTGTTAATTAGCTTTCACCAATCAAATAATTCATAACACAAATCAAAAGGCTCATATCCTTCACCAAACAACTCTTTCCAGCACCATGTATTCACCTTTGGGCCTCAAGACCACCCATGAAAAACTAAAATCTAACATGTGACCACTCATTAGAATCATCAAGACCTATATATGACATCCTTGTGTGTTATAGCTCATGAAAATTTCATATTTGCAAACCACACCTACTTTCCTTTTCACCAAATCAAGTTGCACACAAAGCAATTTTATAAACTCACTTGGTTTGCATCCTTTATGTCACTTCCAAGACCTAAAAATGCATTAAATAGTACCAAAATTAAATCCTATTCACTCTCCAACTGATATAAAGCATCAAATTATTCGTATCGTGCATCGTCTACCTCAATCTTTCAGCCTAAGCAATCATGTCCTGAAAACCAATCAACATTCTTCACCACAAAATGACCTAGATGACCTAGAGAAAATCATCATCAAGAGAAAAACCATATACCAATAGAAATACCTCAGAATCCTATTTCCATAAAATATTATATTTCATTCGAACTCCAAGTAGAATGCCTTTAACAAGGACCATCGCTGAAAACTGCCTGAAACTGCCACAAAACTAGCTTATAACTAGTAATCATAAATAGGGCACAATTTTCCATTTAGAAGATTCAACATGATCTTAAACCACCATTTTCATCATTAAAAAATCCCATACTAAAAAAATGTCCATTTATTTTGTAACTCCTTTGGACAACCATGCCTTAAACTGAACTTCTTCAGAAATAAACATTTTTTAGGTGGGTCCCACAAACTGTCACAAACAATAATTTACCTTTATGAAAATATAGAAGAATCCTCTAAATCATCCAATCATAAATTTTACAAAACCAATCAAAATTGGGCTGATACAAGCAATTTCCTCTAAGTCGCTTTAAGTTAGGGTTTAACTAGGGTTTTAAAACAACTTAACAATGGTTCATAAAAATGTGACAATCAAACCACATCATTATTTTTGAAGAACCTTAATAACTTACCTAATATTCTATTCCAAATAGCTTATCTCCCCATGTAAAGAACACATATCACAATGAGCATCACAAGGTCCACTTTTGGTTCAAAATCACACTGTAAAACACCTCATTTTGCCAAAATTGAAGTATATTGCAATTTCTTCTTTAGAATGACCTAAATATTTTCATGAAACATCATTAAAACAGCCTATACATTTCCATACTAACCATATATCCTAAATATCTCTAAACATCTCTAGCCATTAAGACTTATCTATGTCAATTTTCTTATTTCCACCTTCCTACTTCCCAAGGACCTCATAAATTCACTGAACCTATAATATCTGACATAAAAATCACCATACACTTCATGTGCACTACCAATATACTTATACCATGCTCCAAAAATACTGATCAACTCCAAAGCTCATGACTCCAACTTATTTTGTATGCTTCAGAGCTAGGAATAGGCTTGGAATGACTTGACTCAACCATGACAAACCATGAACTGAACTTGATGACCTCATGCAGACTCATGTACAATTTTAAAACACATTTATGATCTTGTGTGACCTCATGAAAATCTTCAATCAACTTGGGAGGACTCATACTATGATAATGCAAGCTCAACCATGCACTAGGACCTCATAAGACTTCACCAAACTTGACACTACCAATCAACTTTCATACTGGACATCTGACTAACACCTCATGGAGAATCACATGAAATCATGAAACCATTTTCCATCAATGGAATTTACATCAATGATAACACTAACACACAATTTCCAACAAATTATCCAATCAATTCTGGGCTCAAATAAAGAAGTTTTCATCCATCACTAGCAAACTAGGGTTTTAAGCTCATAAAAAATAACTTACCTTATTAGAAATCATTCATAAATTTTACGACCTAATTTGATCTCATTAAAAATATAAGATATTCTTAAATCCATGCCTCAACATACCTAAAATTTTCAAGCTCCCATGCAAACATCACACGTGCCAACCAAGAAGATGTCTTTCACTTAGAGTCAGAAAATGCACTCTCTTAAGCTTGATATGACAAAAAAACCCATAACTTACAAAATATTATTCATATCAACCTGATTTTTTTCCCAAAACACCAAGATAACCTCTACTAACATCTCCAATTCTCATCTTCTCATAAATAGGTATGAATTTTCTCAACCACCATGACTTGCATAGTTAGGTTATAGGAAATACGCATGCTTGGACCAAAACAAAGTATGATAACTTTACACCTCAAATTGAAAACTCTTCAAAATGACCTAACAACCTTGAGACATCATGTATCACACCTCTATATTACCTCATGGGATCACATAGCTCGACACCTGATCATCATGCCTTATTAGGCCTCCAAGCACCTAGACTAGGCCTAGATGATCACCTGCAAACCATACTCAAACCTATACCTGAAATTTGAGACTCATATGAGTGTCTCAAAACACTATTCTCATGATCTCCATTCCTTTACCATGCTCATCCATCTACCTCATACCTTCATTCCATCATACCAAGCCAACCTGCATACAAGGCCTCCTAATTAGGCTATCTAGACCAAACAACTTACACTATTACAACTCATGCACACTTGTGCACACCATACTGAATGTACCACATCATCACATACTTTATCAAAAATCTATGACATCATCATGGAACCCTATCATATCACCATCATGCTTCTATAAGTCACTACCTACTTAATAAACCATGCATTACTAGGTGATCTCAATTATGAACTCATGCCACACCTTATCTTTCCATGTCATCATCATTATAGACTTCCTCTAGAACTCCTAGACACCATACACATTTTTCATTAATGTGAATTCACATTTTACATCAATGACAACACTCACTCATGCCAACAATATCCCCCTTTCTCATTGATGGAAAACAACCTAGTACTTCTCCCCCTTTTTACATTAATGACAAAGTGCATACCTTAAGAATTTGGTCTCCATCATCAACAACTTCTTAGGATCACCTCTTGGTTATAAACATAACCAAAATGTTCAATCAAGCACACAAACTTGTTTTACCTTCCTTGGCTTTGTTTTTTCTTCATAAGGGCATTGTAGCTCCCCCTGGGCAGAAACCATACACACATGCCATACACGCATGCCAACAATCATGGCATACACACATGCCAATAATCATGGCATACACACATGCCAACAATCATGATTCAAAGGAATAACACTATCTTGACTCATAAATAGGAAAATCTCAGCTGAAGATAGTTAATGAATAAACTAGACTCTATCATACATAAACTACCATCTCCTTTAGGACTATGAGCCCTAAATCTATTCTTCAGACCAAAAATTCCAAACTTCACATTTCTCTAGAAGCCCACATACAACATGGAACACCTCCTTATTTCTCCTCCTGGAGTCATTTTACCTCTATCTAACTAAAAATATAAACATATGGTCACTAACCTCAAGTATGTACACTAGAGATAGATCATTCACAACTTCACAGTCCTGAAGCAGCCTGTCAGTATTATTTATCTTCTTTGAATGATTTCCCCACTGAATAGGATTAATACTTGATCCTCTTTTGAATATGTCTACACACCAACATCTTTCTGTCTAACCAGCCTCCTTGACACCCTAAGAACATGACTGAGGTTCAATACCAAATTACCATGCTACAATAGACCTCCATAAACCTATAACTTGCCATTGCTCCATTTCACAGTCTACATAACTATGATATAATGCATGCTCCAACCATATTTAACTGTTACATATTTTATATTCACTTATTAGGGATAAATAACATTCAATACCCCCTAAACATATTCCATCATACAATCATACTCATCACCATGAATCTTCACATAGGCTGTAGCAGTACATCCATACCCTTGTATCACTATAACAACTTTAAGGAATAAACGTAGGAACATACCTTATCTCTACACAAGGTTTGTATACTATCATTAAGATGTAAATATCCATTTTAGGCCTTGTATAGCATTGCATACTACATTAACTCTCAAAAATCATGTCTGAGACCACACTGTAGACCTCAAACAACCATACACATGCTTGCAACCATTCATATCAACTTGAAAAATACACCTTCTTGGATTTCATAGTCTTGATCATGCTTCAAACTTCTTCACGTTACCTCCATGATTCCTAAATTTACTTGATACACCTCAAATCATAGCACAAGGGATGAGACACAACATATGGAATAAGTCAACTCATAAACATACCTAGAGAACACCATATCTCCTTGCATTTGATGGTATGATCAAGTCATCGTACAAAATGACTGACTTGCTTCATGAATCTAGCATCCTTGAACCATTATCTAAACCAAATTCTTCAAGATCATAATGATAATATTTTTCCATGTGACAACACTCCTACAACTTCAAACCACTCAAGAACAATTTTTTTTCACAGTATCCTTTATTTTGAATAATGTATCAACTCAGGAAAAATATGATACAAACCTTCTAGATAACCATTCATGATTAAGACCATGTTTCATCACATGTAAACATCTTCATAGATGCACCAAAAATTGAGATAACATACACAGTTCTTCACATGACTATAACTCATCGATATATCTTGAAAACATAGAGAACAAAGTTACACACTTAGTTCAAGATCAAATTATCTTATAATGGAACCTCCCATAGACATCTTTATCTTCTTTACATAGTTGCAACAAGACTTGAGATTTCATATGTAACTCTTAATATTGCATTGTTAGGTATATGTTGTTTCAACAAACTTCATGACTTTGGACTTCTAGAACCTTATTAAACACAGTTCCTTATGAAGGAAAGATGTTAACCTCATACAACTATATCAGCTCATGAATGAAGCACACAAAATTTCCTCTTCACTTCAACCAAACAAACTCCCCCTTTATATAGAAATTCTTCTCATGAAGACCTAGAGGTATAGGTAAAAAACATCTATCTCCACAAAAAGTTTCCTTAGATCAATACACCTATCATCCAAGACATCATGCTTCAATTGATTAAGATAAATATGTAAATAAGAGCCTAATATGAATGCAAGATTGTAATAGTAAATTAATAAAAATGAAATACAAAAATTACAACCAAAGAAACTAAGCAATAAAGTGAAAACCCTAAGTGCAAAGAGAGGGTAAGGGGCATTAGCTGAATTTCAATAAATTCTGGAGTGGATCAAAGATCTGATTGACTAAACAAAGAGGAATAAGTTTCATACATAAACCCTAAAAAATATAGAATTGGAGGAACATGCTGGACTGGGGCACCTAGAGAGGGATAGGAGCACCCTCGAGCGCCCTGGTCTCGATTCTAGGCACTCGGGTCTACGGAAATGGTCAATAAACTTCTTATGAGGTGTCATAAGGTGTTTTCATTTTGTCACCTCCAAGGTCGAACAAAGATCGCTAAGGTCCCTGTAAACCTACAATGAAGAACGAACCTACCAAAACCCTCAAATAGACATCAAATCCCAAAAAAGAAAGATAAAAAATGATGTGAAACCATCATGTGAATTAAGTAAAACTCCCACCATAAAAAAATGTCAATTTATTTTTCAACTCCTTTGGACAACTTTTTCCCAAACTGATTTTATTCAGAAACTAGCCTTTTTGAGTGGGGTTCACTCATCACCACATATTCTACCATACCTTTTTGAAAATATGGAGGATTTCTATACAACACCCAATCATCATAATTTCACAATAAGTCAATTTTGGGCACCTACAAATAGAATCTTTCCTACCGCTTTTGAGCTAGGGTTTCAAACACACAAAAATAAGTTTACCTTCTTAACCTTCATTCATAAAAAACCTAACAATGAAACCACTCCATTCTTTTTGTGAAATTTTTTCATCTCAATTTAAATTCATACTTGAAAACCAAAAGGTCCCATGCAAAGGAAAAAATCTAGGGTGCGCATCAGAAGTTTCAATTTGAGATAGAAATAGCTGGAAACTTGAAATTTTGCCTAGAAAATATAGATACACTCTACTAACATCTCCAATGCTCAAAAATTTATGAATATATATGCATATTTATATCCCATCTCATTTGCATGACTAATCCTTGGGGTTTTGCATGTTCTACCCTATAACAGACTAAACCAACACTAAAAATTATCATGAAACCTCTACAAACTATATCTACATGATGAAAACAACATGTCATAAATTCATGATTGATCTCAAGATATCACACATACATTCAAATGACTATCATGCCTAATTAAGCCTCTAAGAATTAGGATAAGACTAAGTTTACAACATGATAAAAATGACCAATCACGTGACTATGCTTCCAATCATTCCAAAAGGACCTAACACACCTAAGACAACATTTATCACACTCATGCATTCTTCCATGATCTCATATATGTATTCACCTCATTCTTATGCACCATTTGGCCTTCAAGGATCTAAACTACGTCTAGATGACCACCTATAATTCATGCTCAAACTTGTACTTGCACTCCTCCACTTCACTCCACATATGCTTGACATTCACCACATTTCATAATAACATTATAAAAAATTATGAAACATTCATTCTAGACACCGAAGTAACTAGTTCATACTCTGAAAAAACATTTCATAATCTGAAGCAAATGGTACAAACTTTGGACTAACTTTGAATCATTCAAACAAACCTTGAAGCAATCCATCAAACTCCTAAGCATTTTGTATTTCATCTTGTAAGAACGCATACACTTTTGACACACCATATTAACCATGATAAACTTTATGAAAACCTCTAATCAACTTAGGATGACTCAAATTATGACCATGCATATTTAAACATGCTCCAGAATAGCATATGACTTTACTAAACTGGAAAGTACCATTCAACCTTTAGACTTAACACTAAAATACACCTCATGAAGATTGATATTAAATATACACACCCTTTTCCATCACTGATAACACTAAGACATAATGGAAACCATTTTCCACATGGATGCTATTTATGTTTTGATTGTGATGTAACCTCAGAAATTTTAGAACCAATGGAGATCTATTTTGGACATCGCATAAACATTTGGCCATCTTCCACTATAGGAAATTTCATGAGGTTTTCATGTTGTTATTTTCAGGATGAATCCACTACACCCACACTTTACGTGGTCATGCAAATTTTTTTTAATGTTAGAGATATGATTGCACAGAGCAGGGTAAAATCTCCAGTCTGCATATGAAATATTGACGCCATACTAATCAACCACCAAGAAATCCAAAAAAATTTACTCCAACACTAATAGTAAAGAAAATGACCATTCTCCTCTTAATATATGTCACTTCATTGAACACCTCCACTTCCATTACAAGTAATAGGAAATGGCTCTTCAACTTATGGAATGGAAAAGGATTTTTTATGTTGTGGGGCTTGTTTTCATGTGTGGAAGTGTTGAAGACTGTACACTAAAATTTTTATATGCTATCCACATTTTCATTCTGGACCGAGCCCTAAACGAGGGTTCGGGGACGTATCCCTCAATAAAAAAATTGGCCTCGAAAAGATGCCCGATATCTCGGGAAAAATGTTCTTCTCATATGGGAAATATTTTTGACCCATATGTTTATGGGATGGTTTTTGGCCGATGGTTTTGGTACCCACGTTATTGTAAAACTGCTTAATTAGTTGCCTATTTATGTGGTTTTTTACATGTGGTAGGGTTAATGTAACATTATATATGTGTGTGAGTTCAAGTGTGATTTCAAGAGTGCTTGTTGAGCATAGCTCTAAATAGATCTGGGTATTGTATTAAGAGAGAGGTGGATTGTAATAAAAATTTGAGAAAGTGATTCTTGGTGGATGTAGCCCAAACTGGGTGAACCACATTAAATACTATATTTGTGTTGTTTTCTATTATTTTATGCGCTTTTTTAGATCTGTAATATTTTCTAGATATTAGTTTCTACTATTGTGATTCTGTGTGGGATTTTTACACATATTTTATCCCTTATTTCCTAATAGGCTTGGTGAAGGTATGGACACTGCGTAAATGTCTAACATCTCCCACTCTTTGCATTTGTTTCCTATTTATCCTCTGAAAGTATTGAAACAAGTTTTTCAATCTTCCTAAAAGATTTGTGATTAGTTTTTATTATTTATTATCAGATCAACGAAGGTTGTTAAACATACTTCAATGTCCTTATATTCCTATTCCTCACCATCAATTCATCTGGCATGTAACAATCACTCTCCAACCATTGTGCATCATGTAGATTGAGAAACAAGGGTGGAAGCCTGATTATATTTATTAAACTCAATCAACCTGGTTACAATAGATGGACTGTAATACTTATAGGTATTATACAGTTATGTGCAGACAAAAGAGAGGTTATACAAGTACAATCAAAAACACAACAGCTTCCATAATACATCTGAGAAGTAATTATTAAATTAATACAAACAAAGGATTAAGTTGCAACTATGCAACAAATAATCCTATAACTGTGGAATAAGATAAATATGGTTTAAAAACCATATAACAACATTATTTAATTAATATATACTATGCATAATTAATTATCCTAACATTTCCCCCCTTAAGTATACATTGTCTCAAGAGATGAGGAGAGGAACTCTCTGAATATCTCGAACTTGTCGTGTGCAAGTGACTTTGTGAAGATAGATGCATGTTGTTTAGTTGTTGGAAAAAATTGAAGTTGGATGTTTTGCTTCAAGACATGTTTAAGTATGAAATGAACTTGTACCTCAATGTGCTTTGTTGTCTCATGAAAAAATGCATTGCAAACAAGTTTGAGAACAACTTCATTGTCAACATACATGGTGGTTGGATTTGTCCTATGATATTCCAAGTCCTTCCAGTATATAACGTAGACCAAATTGCTTCACAGATAAAGTTTCTCCTGCAACACGATACTCGGCTTCTATGGAAGACCGAGAAATGAATTGTTATTTCTTACTTCCCCATGATATTGGTCTAAATCCCATAAACAATACAAATCCAAGAAGTGGATTTCTTATATCATCAATATTACATGCATGATTTGAATACCGAATATCCAGTCAAGAAGAAGTTGTCAATTCTTCTTGTATTCTAGACCGAGATCCACTAGTATCCTTAATATGTCTCAAAATGCACCTGTTGCTACTTTCCAATGACAAAATCTGGGCTTCCTGCATGAATCTAAATATATATCTCACTACAAAGTTGATATCTGGTCTAGTGTAGGTCAGGTAAATTATACTCTTGATCAGCTATCAATAGAGTGTGGCACTTACTAGAGGAGATCGATCTAAACAAGATAACTGTAATATTTTCATATCTATGGGTATAATAATTGGATGTTTAATCCATCACCCTAAATTTCTTGAGCATTTTCTTGGTATATTTCATCTGATAGAATACAAACATGTAATCATCTCTCTTTCTACCATAGTTCCAATCCATGGTAATAATGTATCATCCCGAGATCTATCATGTCAAACGATCGATTAAGATATTTCTTCGTTGTATCCATCATCCTCACTATGATACCAATGATGTCTAAATCCTCAACATAGATAACGCCAATCATAACCTCTCCTCCCTTTCTATATTGAGGTAAAGATTGGGATCGTATGGATTTCTAAAAAATCCATGTTGTAACAAGATGCTCATCAATCTTGATATATTATACCGTGAGGGTGCCTGTTTAAGGCCATACAAAGATTTCCTGAGTCTACATACCTTTGTCTTCTTGACTCCAGGTACTGACATATCCCTTAGGTTGAGTCATGTAGAATTATTCCTATAGATATCCATTCAGGAAATGCACTTTTTACGTACAAATGATGGAATTTCCAGCCAAACTGAGTAGCTAGAGCAAAGGATCATTCTGATCATTTTGATATTAGCTATGGGAGCAAATGTATCCTCATAGTCAATGCCTTCTTTTTGTGCATACCAATTTGCTACAAGTCTTTCATTGTATACTTTTCTATGTATCCCATTTTCTTTGTACTTTGTTTACAATATCCATCTACATCTAAATGGATTTCTTCCCTGGTGGAAGATCAACAAGTTGCCAAGTGTTATTTTTCATCACTGATTGGTATTTAGACATCCATGGAATCTTTCTAATATTTTGACTGTAGGAATTCATGGACTATAGAGGGCTCAAATAGATTTCTATAAATCTACTTATCAAAGAAAAATTTAACTTCTTCTCAATGCTTTATTGTGAGTCCATGGTCCAAGTGGTAGATGTATGCTAGTGGATCATCCAAATTCTTGCATCTCGAATAATGTGCTAGTACACCATTTAGGCATATGATGAACTATTCCCATGGGTTGTGGTTCTATATGATCAACACCATCATCCCCATTGTCAGTTTCAACATCTGAGGGAACATCAGCTTCAATTTTTACAACTAGGAGAAAAATTTACGTGTGGTGAGTCTGCAATAGGAGACTTAACTTCCTTATTTTAAAAGAACTCAACATATCTGCTAGTGTAGAATTTTTTGGTCTTAGGATATATCAATCTAGTATCCAAGTGTCTCTTCACTTTACCCAATGAAAACAATGTGTTTAGTGAATTCATATCCATCTTGTTTCTATCTTGTTCTTGGGAATGTGCATGTTTTATTTCCACCTGAATACTCTAAGGTGTGCAAGAGATAGTTTTTGATTTTGACTATGCTTCTTGTGGTGTTACTCCATTAAGAGACAACCGTGGGCACTCTGTTCAACAAATACACGGTTGTCTTTATTGCTTCTACCCAGAATTTCTTTGCAAGTCTAGATTCATCAATCATGCATCGCACCATTTCCAAGATAATATAATTTCTTCTCTTAACAACACCATTCCTCCCCAGTGCTCACACCGCCTCCATCCCCCCTTTCTCGAAAGGAAGATTGAAACTGCTACGTCTAGCAAGAAAAGAAAGGGCATGAAAACTAAGATCCCTACTTCTCAGAGGGTTCTTAGAAGCCACAAAGACCTAGAGCTTGCTAATAACCTCCTGCACATCAGCCAACCGGTGGAGGAGCCTAAGGAGGAGGATTTGATGGTCAGAGTGGGCAGGATGGAAAAGGAAATACAAGAGCTCAAAAGGGTTATCAAAAATGTGGAAAAAGCTAAGGGAAAAGGAATACTACAAAATGATGATGAGGAGGGGGTTATTGCTGAAGTATTCAAGAAGTTATAGTCTTTGGATGGAAGAAAAATGTAAAAAGTCATAATGACTGCATCCTATTTGCTCTTAAAAGTATTTACAATTTCATTGAACAACATGCTCATAGTGTATACAACCTAAGTAGGATTAATGAAGACATTTGGGGCCCCAAAGAGAAAAGGGATATGGAAATTGCTCAGGTGGATCTGAAAGACTCTTCTCAGGCCACAACCATTGCTTTCTTTATCTCGCTGCAAGCGATCAAAACCAAGATTGACAGGGCTATCAAGTAATGTGGTGTTGTGCTGCTATTTAATGGGTGTGGAGTTACTGATGACTGGCAGATTTGGAGCTATTTTTTGGCAGAGATATTCTATGATAGATATCTATTGTTTGCTTTTTGATCTCTTCTGCTATTTTTTGGATCATTGTACGTCTGGATCCTTTCTTCTAATTTGTTGTTTTATCTGGCTGATGAGCCCTCTGAGGTTGGTTGTTTTGCCCTTCTCTGGGCTGTTTCTCTCACTTTTGATATCTGGATTTTGAGCCCTTTTGTATACAGGGGTATAGTCCCTCCAAAACTATTTCCTTAATAAAAAACAACACCATTATGTTGCGGTGTGTGTGGAGGAGGCATTTTCTGACGAATCCTATGAGCTTGCAGGTAGGCTTTAAACTCAGTATTGGTGAATTCCCCCCTCGATATGAGTGGAGAGATATGATATGGCGACCTGTCTTTCTCTCTATAACCAATTTGAAAAATTTGAAGTTATTAAAAGCATAACTTTTGTTATGAAGAAAAAAAATCCACATTTTTATAGAATAATCATCAACACATAGGATGAAATACTAAAATCCATAATGACTAGGTTACAATGGACCATAAAGATCGACCTGAACTAAATCATAGTTACCTAGAGCTTGATAAGTAATTTTATGGAATGAAGATTTGTGTTGTTTTCCTATGAGGAATTTAGAACACTTATCTATATATTTCTTAAGAGATGGAAATCCTCTCACCATATTATACTGGTGAAGTGTATCGATATATCTAAAACTAATGTGACTAAGTCTCTAATGCCACAATTGTGCAGAGGAAGAATTATTAGCCACTAGTGCTTGATCATCCTTGTGGACAAAATCAAGTTGGAACATATGTCCCACATTTGAGTATTTTACATAAAAAATTGAGCCTCTAGATTTTTCTCAAATTAAATGCAATTTATTACCGGATTGACTATCAAAAGTAATCTTTAGATTATGATCTAGAAGTTGACTAACTGATAGTAGATTATTTGTTAAGCCAAGGACATATAATACATCAGATAATCTAAAATTCCATGAAACAAAAGGTAGATAAATGTTCCCAATACCTTGTACAATGTAATAAGAATCATCACCTAATGAAACATGGATTTTTCAAAAGTGTGTCCCTTACGGTGATAAACCAGTCCTATGTGCTTGATCAGTTATGTGTCGAGTGGATCTTGACTAAATGTACCAAACAATCACTACATGACATGGATGGTTCACTAGAATGGGTAGTGTACAAGAAGTCCTCATCATCTAAATGATATTATTTCTCAGCTACATTTCCTTGTTTATGGGGTTTCTTCTGCTCAGTTACCCTTCTTATGCCCTTTCCCTGTAGTGTGATTTTTCCTTGTTGAGGTTGCTGATTTTAAGGTCTGGAATTTCTCGATGAACCTTTCTTATATGTGTTATACTAACAATAATTTCAACATCATGTCCTCGTATATGCAGATAGGACATTTACTTCTTTTGCTTTTCCCCTTGCTGATGTTATTTTTGAGACTTTTGGGAAGATTGTTCTTTTTCCTTCCCTTTATGATGAGAAGATAGTGCTTGATCTTCTTATTCATCTTTGTTATAAAGTACCTCTTCTTGACTGCAAAAAAATTCACCATCTTCTCAAATCTAATGGTTTGATATGACAAGTTTAGTGTCATCACAAAAATGTGGTAAGAGGAAGGAAGTGCTCTTAAAACAATGGACACAAGAATATTTGTATCAGATAACCTCCTCTCCCAGAGCTAGAAGTGAAACCCTCAATGCTACAACTCTCTCACAAAAAATCCTCCACTTTCTATCGTTCGACTTGAATTTCAGTGTGATGCAACTGACTCTGTAAGTTCAATATATGGTATTCTTATTTATGGGCCTCATACACAGATGATCAACTTATCCCACACTTCTTTGGTTGTTTTAGTCATCTCGAATGTGGGGTTACATGTGCCATCGGACACTACAAATGTAAGATTATCAATTTGGCCTTCTGATTGACTCAGTTGTCAAAATTATCTCTGTTGTGATTGCATCATCTATTGATTTGTATACGAAACCATTTACAACCAAAAAAGATTATTCAAAGTTAAGTTGAGTTCAAATTTTGAAGTTCCATGTGGCATAGTTGTCATCACAGATCAGTTGGAAGTTAGGTAAGAAGAATTTCAGAGCATTATTTTCCATAGTGGGTGGCTAGATTGTTCCTAAGTAGATGGCATGTTATCACAAAACAATGCAAAAATACATTGAAAATATGTAATTACAACCGACTATGTGGAAAAAATTAAATAGGAAAACAAATTATTTTGTGAGACCCTAGTGGCCTCCAAAGCTTAAAATGAATCACAATGCAAAAAATGAATGGTTAATAATGCTGGAAACAATCCTTTTGAGCACCCCTCTTACAAAAGTTTCTCAAAATCAATTTTTAGAGCATAAGAGAATTATTTTTTCCCAAAATAGTATTTTTTTCACTAAATTTGGGGTTTGGCTATAATTAGTCAGTTTAGTGATGTTTGACCACTAAATTTGGTGATTCTACCAAAAGTGATAATTTTTTTTTTTTAATATTGAAAAAGGTGGGGGGTGTTTCGAACCCCTATCCTCGTTTCTATGAATTCCCTTGTAATTTTACACTATCAAACAAAGCATTCAAAGTGCATGCCATGTAAAATGAAGAAATTGCTATTGAAAGAAATTTTCAAGTTGACTAACCTTTGAAGAAAATATATTTTATTTGAGAGGATTGTCCACGTGATGCATGCAAAGAATGGTTTAGGGTTGCATGGTATACTAGATTTACATCTTTCATTGTATTATCCTCTGCTTGTTTTCGTTTTCATTTTGTTTCATCGTCGCTCTTGTTTGTGTATTTCTATCATTGTTTTGAATGTAGGTTTGGAACAATGTTTTGCTTCTTGCTTGGTGTAGGGATCAGTGGATTGACACATGTATAGTCGTATGCAGGGTGAGCTAGGGGATATCATTGTGGATGGAGCTTAATACGGGCTTGATGTGGAATGAATGACTTGAAATAATCAATGGCTTGGCCGAACACGATGATTGATCAATACAACATTGTTCATTAATATTCAAAGTAACTCGTATTAAGTGGTTCAGTTCCATGGAGTTATGATCATTGTAATCCATTGAAGGGTGGCTGCAAGGTTCTTGCTAAGGGCTCAGTGTTTGGGTCAGTATTATGAAAAAACAAATCTCAGTCTATGATAACTAACCCAACAACATTAAATTTTTTTTTTGATGCATATGACTCGCCATTGTAGTAAGAAACTTAACCTTAGCAAGTTGATCAATTCATTAAATAGGTCAACTTGCCTTAGCACAGACCATGTAACCCTTCAACTTACCTATGAGCTCACATCCTAGGTCGATGATCTCGTTGAGAAATAATTTGACTACCAAATTTAGTGCCTATCCTGGTAAATACAATGAAAGGATTGAGTTATTTATAACTAACTTTGTCACTAAATTTATTGAGAAAATCCCTCTTAGGGAAATTGAAAAAAAATTGATTCCGATTTCTACACCAGACCTCTCTAGGATGCAAAAAGTTTTCCTGACATGCAGGAGACACCAGTGCCAAAAAAATTCTTTTCTTTCTCCTGGAAACTGAAATGGAGGTTTTGGGGATGCATGGTGGGTTTGGGAAGCTATTAGAAGAAGCACAAGATCTCCAAGAGGGAAAAAAATTATCCAAGACCTCTTCACACTTTGTAGACACTAAATCATGCAATTTGGGTATATGTCTAGTCTTGATCACATACTACTATTCATATGGTTCATAATCGAGAAAAGTACTAATTGATCACTATTTTTTGCCACCTTTTCTTGCTCTCTATTTCCTCTTTTGGTCCTACACTCCTTCCAGCACAGTCTGTCTTTTCATACTTTGGAATTTCTCACTCTAGAAACTTGCCCCAAGGCGCCCCTATCCCCTTTGGGTGTCCCCCGACCTCTTTGTACTTTTCTCACATCTTTTGGGTCTCTTATAGCCATTTGGGCATCTTGCTTTTTACTAGTTGGCATTTTAGTGGTTAATTAAAAAATTGCAGCAAATGAATCATATAAATGTAAATATATGTGACAATAATAAAGGACCAAGCACTAAACATTTACTATCTCCACCTAAGGTTGCATCCAAATGCATTTAAAAGAGCATTAAAGCATCCATCTAACATCCACACAAGGGAAAGCGATTGTATTATTATGTATACACTTCATAGAAGGGGAATTTCATTTTTCCATGCATACATCTATCTACATATTTTACATCTAGCTATTCTCTCGCTATCAAGTGTGAGGCGCACAAGATCCATCTAGGGCACGATTTCTTCATACACAAACATAGAACTACATGTGGTTTGTAATGTAGTGCAAGACTTGGTCATAAGTTCACTTTGTTGACATCCGAGGATAGTTTGAACTCCCATTTTGCATCTTTCTTTTTAAATATTAGATGTAGTTTGGGGGTTTGACAGGTGTTTTTTTTTTCTTATTGCAAGTTTTAGGTGAATAACAACAAAGTGCATCAACATACATGCGAGCAAAGGTGATAACTAGTGAACATGTCACGACCATATGAAATTGGGTTTCAAAACTTTTGAGCAGTCACAGGCACCCAGAATAGGTCTCTGGCGCCCCTGGCACCCCTGACCTAGTCCACATGCCCCAATGTAGCTTAATCTAACACTTGTGTATTTTTTAGGATTTGGTGTGTCACTTCCCTCCTCCTATTCATCAGTTCCTCAATTCACACAACTTCGGCATCATTACGAATCAAATAAGTATTTCATCCCGTCCTTTGCAACTATGAGTTTTATATTTTATAACTTACTTGCTTGGGTTAAAATTTGTACTTTATTGTATATTCATTCAATGTTGTTACATATTTAGATTAGCATCTGTTTAATTAAATATTTGCTTAATAATTTGGTGAACCCATCTCATTCAAACGCTCTTGGGTCTCCCTTTCTTTAGTCCTCTTTTTTCTTCTTAGGAGTTTATCATCATGGATATCTCCATCCATGCTTTCTTGCAGGACCATCCTAATTATATCAATAAAATCAGGTCCTATCTAGCTAACACTTACATTCATCCTCACACCTTACTGGAATATGTGTATCATAAGTTTACTACTAACTTTATCTCTCAATGAAGACCTTATTACTTTCACATCAGATGAGTTTCGTTCTCAAAAAATATTAGACCATGATCCCCCTCGTTCGTACATTCAAGTTTTTATATATAATATCGGGGTTAAGAGTGCTTTAGTTTATAATGGTTCATGACTCAATATTTGTAATATTACTTTTCTAAATCAATTAGGTCTTTCTGAAACCTCTTTGGCTCCGTCAGTTGTCTCTATTCTTGGATTTGGCAATATCCCCAATCATGTCGTAGTTACTATCATACTCTCTGTCGCCATTGGGCCATGTATATTACCCATTCCATGCCATATAATGCCCAATAATAGTACTTATAATATGCTTCTTAGGTGGCCTTACATCCATGCCATGCATGCGGTCCCCTCCACTCTTCATATGTAGCTTAAATTAATTTATCGTGGAGTTGTCTATGATGTTCCAATAGATCCATCACCCTTCACATATTAAAATTCTATTGATAATTCTGTTGACACTCCTAGTTCTTCTGCTCAGGATTTTTCAAAATATGGTCTTGGGTATAAATACTTGCTCAGTTATGGTTTCTCAGGTGATGGCCTAGGTCCCTAAAGATAAGGAATCACGGAGCTATGGATGATACCCACTCAATCTAGAAAGATTGGCTTTGGATACCATCTCCCATCTATCCCTACTTCATAATCCGACACTACTATCCAACGTGAAAATTCCAGTACTGATGATTCAGATGACGAGGTCGATACCGTTGAGATCATTGATGAAAAATTGTGAAATATTAATTTCACTCCTATCAAGGTTGATGATTCATATTTCAATGATACTTTTTTTGTTTTTGGCCCTAGTGAATATCAATTTGAAACCCCATCCTTCGACTAATGTTATGGTACTTTATCAAGCGTCTGTCCATACTCTGGACGATGTTTCTCCCTCTCATGGGAAACTTGTATCTACACTTCGTCCTTTCATATGCATAATTTTCATGAATAAATCTTATTGGCATCATATTCCATTGGATCTTAATTACTCTGGTACTTTCTGCACATATGATGGCTTGACTCGGCATGGCTTTACACTCAATGATATTTTACCACTATCTCATTCACCCCATCTCTACCATAGATGTGTCAGTATTACAACTGCCTATGGTATTTTTGTGTTCTATCTAACAATCTTTGTGATATGTTATCCTCACACTTCTCCATTGACACTTGGGCAATTTTGGCTAGATTACATTGGGGGCACTTTAGATCCTAACCATACTAGCATCACACTCCCTATGCCTTTTGGTCGTGTTTCTATCCAAAATGTTTCATTTCTTGGCTATTCACAAAATCTCACTCATTGGTATGCACATGTATGTCCGCTAACACCTTTTACTGATGAAGAGTAGATAATACACCATAATGGCTCCTTATATGATCCACCACACACTGTTTCTTACCAGGTTTTTGACGCATCTCCATTTGGCTTTGATCAGGAAAATTATGATCTTTTAGAAAGTGTCACTTGAATATTCTCATAATTTTCCACTTGGGGGCATCATACTTACTATTTCCCCCACTCTAGTATTATCAGGTGTCTCATACTTCTATTATATCACTTCTTGCTTCACAATTATTCTGTCACACACGATTTGCACATCTTGATGCATTTGTATCATCATTACCTGATGACACACTCTAGTGCCATGGTTCACACTTGACTGTTGAGGGCTCACTACATACATGAACCTCACACACTACACAACACACCAAATGACCTATTTCACACTCGGTGCAATCATGAAATATCTTTCTAACACACATTTATAAAAAAAATACTTCCCTATGATGCACTCTAGTTTCATGGTTTATACTCAACTACTGAGGGTATAAATATAAAATGAACCTGACCACACTCACTCATACACTCACTTACTCTCTATGCTCTATGCTTTGACAATCATATCTTTCTAGCACACTATTCAAACCATTTCCCAATGACATAAAATTTTTTTTATGGTTCATTATTAATCGCTGAGGGGGCATATTTAAATGAACCTCATCACATGCATACTCATTCACACTTGCTTAGGGGGCACACTGATCCTATCACACTGTCTTTGCATTCCATTCCATCTCACACATCCACATCATATTGCATATCTTGGTTGCACATTGTTCTTGCTTACTTATTCTCACATGATACATTTTTCTTACTATGTTATCTAGATACATTATATGTCATTATATTATCTATACACACATGCAAGTTCACTAGCCTTCTATTTGTGATCATAGAATTTACACAGACTGTTACACGTAGTATGGATGTTTGGCATAGTACCTATTACTTGTCCCGCAATAGGTTCTAGGGGGCATCCAATTTTGTATACACTACAGGTGTTATTGTTTCATTTTTCATAACACATTACTAAATCGGTTTATAAATGTTTTGACATAATTTCTATCTTTCTAACATACTAACAGGTACTTCATGTGTAGTGTTTACTTTGCAAGAACTCTTTGCTTCCATGGTTGTTCTGTATAGCTGAAAACCTAGGCAGTCATGAGATAAATCTCCCTCATTTACCGGTGAGGCTCCAGTGTAAGATTTTTTAGTTAAATATGCTAATATCTATTTGTGGGTATTACTTTAACCATACAACTCATGAACCATAGCTGTATAGTTTTGCAGCAAGTAAGCAACTGTTAAAGAAAGGAAATATCTGATGAAGAAGAAAATATCAGAAAACATGAAAGAAAGAGGGAAGATGTGTAGCCCAATTAATAGATTACAGAGTTGATTGCATGCACATAGATAGAACAAATAAATATTAACATACATAATTATAAAAAAGGGAAATTTCAGATCTAGATCCAGAATAACGCAAATTTTATGAATAGATCTAAGATAGAAAGTTATAAACAAAATGCACCGTTGACACAAAGTTCTCCGAAAATATGCTCCTTTCTATTCCTCTTCTTCAAATAGCTATCAGGGGTTTCAGCACAAAGTCTGGAACACAAGAATGCTATTTACCAATTCTGAGTTTTTAACTCGAAGGTTGTCCCTCTACTTATAGATGTAGAAGGGAAATTACAAATAGGAAACTTAACTGAACTAGAACATCAAAAAGAAGTAAAGATAACATCTGGCAATCATCTTTGTTTAATTCCTCTCTAAGTGACATGCATCAGGATCTATAGTTAAAATTATGCACATCTGTCACTTAACTTATAGAATCATTCCACATAACTTAAAGTAACATCTACATCTTCTTTTTGCTTTGATACTGAATATACTTATCGAACATGTAATTGAACAACTTCCCATCTGTTTTAGCCACAACTTCTTTTTCTGTCCTAAATTGCAGCAAGTCATCATTCAAAACCTTGATGCACACTTCCACATCCTTCAAGCTAGGCCCGAACTTCTTAATGTCTGACTATAGTGTTACCAACTTACTGATGTAATCCATTGTGAAAGGCCTAACAGTTCCATCAATCCTCTCTTACACCATAAGAAGAGATCCTTCCAAGGAATCGGACACTTTGTTAGGAATGGTCCTTTTGTATGAAGAAATGTTCCCGACCACTTCCTCATTGGTGAAAGCAATGACATTGTGTGATAGTGATGATGCCATACTCTCAAGTGCCTACATTCTTTTCAGCATGATTATGAAGATATCCAAGTGGAAAGAAAGTGCAAACTCAAGTTACTTCCCCTTTTCAACTAATCCATCGGGCACAATTTGTTCTGCAGTCAAAGCCTCCCTCGACAACTTATTTATCTTGACCAAACTACTCAAGTTACTTTCAGCTATTGTGTTCATGTCCATCATGCTTGTCACTAGTTATTTTAGCTGAACCGATGCATCCTTCATAACCTTTAGATGGGCCGACATCTCCATGAGTTGTACAGAAGCTTGGAAAATGATTAGATTCTTCCATTCGTCGATAGCTTTAACTTGGTTACCTACATCTTCCACTTGCTGCATCAGATGATCACTCACCTGCTTATGTGCTGAAATTGACTGAGTGGAAGATTTTGAAACTTTGGTAGTAATCTCGCACAATTGAGACACCTGCTTTTGAAGTTCAAATTTTTCCACCTTTTCTTTTTCAAGCCTAAAGAATAAAGCATTTATCAATGTCTGTGTGTCCTGCTTGAATCCTTCAATAGTGGTGTTTGACCTAAGGGTACTTTGGTCACTGTTGTATCCACTGCCATGAACTTGTCCTTCTTATTTCCTTCTATTGGAACTGATACATGAGTGAAATTTTTCCTTGACTCTTCAATAATCAACCTCAAATTCACCTTAGCAACTTTAGGTCTTATGTATTTTCTGTGCAAACTCAAGAGTAGCTGCAAGTCATGTTCCTCCAAGTTGATCTACTCTCTAGCCTCTAGGACTGAATGTGAAGCCAACCACTTTGAAAAATTTCTTCTCAGAGAATGAGAAGTTGCTGAATGTACCACCATCTCATGCTTTGGTTCCTCTCCATTAGAAATTTCTACAATGTCATGGCTTCCATCCTCTATATTGTCTAAAGACAAATCTCTTTCAAATTCTGCCATCTGCAACTTTAGCATTTTTTTAGGAAGAGTTACTGATCGGAGTGGTTGAGGAGAAAACACAAATGTTTCTAGATTCAATGGAGGAATGATTGTATCCTACTGACATGCAAAAGTTGGTGAAGTACTTGACGCTGGAGAAGTCAGAACTAACACCATAGCCGTAGAAGTGACCTTTCCCTTGAATGAGACTTCTTGTGCACTTTAAGCTTTTCAGGTCTTCAACTACTTTCTCCCTCATGATTCCTTTTGATGGAATCTCCTATGCTGAGGTTTCTTGTGATCTGCTTCATCAAAGCTTCATCAAGGAAATACCCCTTTGTCAGCAACCAGTTTGAAGTGTTGACCAGAACAACGACAAACCTCTCCTCGTTTGTGTGGTAGCCACCAATGTTCTCCTAAAGTACACTCTATCCCCTTCCATCTGATGGTATTGTCAAGTAACAAAGGCCCATCATCTATAAGATCTAAAGGTATCTATGCTAATCCATAATCAAACACTGGTCACGCTGATAACTTGCTGAAGTCTTTCTTCCTAACTTCGTACTCACTTCTGCACTTCATCCAGAAATCTTCTAACGAAGGCACATGCACATATTCCTGGGAGATTTTATTTCTTGCTACCCCATATGGATCGAAGTTCAGCCATGCTGGGAAGAATTCATGCTCATACTCAGAGAGCATCTCTGCTTCAATTCCTATGGCTCTGTGAATGCTCTGATAACTGTAATAGCTGATTGTGATTGGAAAGAAGCCTGTAGACTTGTGCCGTTTTGACTGTAGGTCATGCATCTCCACAAAATGTCTGCATAATTCCACGATAATCAATCTATCACTTGGATATTTGGGTAGTTTGGTTGGTTCCCCTAAAAATCTGGTTGCCTTGATGTATGTGAAGTCAGCAAACTGGATGAAGATACGTCCATGCTGGGATACAACTTCCCAAGCTTCCTTGCTTACCCTGTTGGTCTTTAGATCATCGTTCAACCTAAAAATGAATCTGTAGAATAATCCATAATTGACCACCTTGTAATATTTATTGCATACAGGCACAATAAGCTGTGGATAACACTCAAATATAGGATCCTTTGGGAGTATGCCCCGTCTATCCAGCTTGTAGAAGATACCTTGCGAGGCTAATGCATATACCAAATATGAAGTCATCTTGAAGTTGTAAGTTTGCATCACACTTCGGAGCTACTCACCGATGTTGTCATTGATGATCTTTGACAAAATGATTATAAAATATTCTTTGTTGATCTCAATGGTCTTGATGAAGGCATACATCCATGATCGGAAGTTGTGTGCATTAGCTTTTCCATTTATTCTGCATAGAAATTTGGTAATGTCATCCACCTCCTGTACTATATTTGATCGTGGAAGAGTCCTTGGTAACTTTGATGGAGATATGGGCTTCTTCATATACCTGTTGTTCATTATGGCCACACCGTCAACTTTATGATTCTCCCATCTGTTGACAGCATCCAACATGCTGATAGTAGTCACCACCTGTTGTGTTGGAATCTTCAGACAATAATTGATGAACTGTGAGTCCATATAGATTATTATCTTCCCCGCAGTATCCCAGATTGATCTAGATAGTGGATGTTATGACCTTGCACAATCCATGACAAATTCTTGCAACTGAGCTGTGAATGGGAATGTTGAAGCTTGAATGATTGCACTGCTCTTGACTGCCCGCATGAGAGATGTCTTTCCAACTCTGGATTTTTCAATCAACTTGGAAAGAGGTTCTAGGCCTAGATCCGTATCACCAATATTAAAAAATCTAGAAGTAATGCACGATTCCTCCAAGTCTTCTCATTCATCCCGCTTTGCCATAGTTGGAGCAATCTTTATCTGAGCAATTCTTTTTCTTTTTATTCGGCCAGAATTCTTTACAACTGGTGTAGATCTGGGAATTTCTCCAGATTCAGAGGATATATTCAATGTATCTGACATTTATTTAAGCTCCCTTTCAATTATATAAGCACCTGTAATGAATACCTAAAATTAATTCAGACAAAGATGAAAACCGGAACATGAACACTTTATTTTTATAGTAAAAATATGCATATAAAGCCCACTGCCCTAAAATTTGAGGCTTTGCTTGCATGAAAATCAAGCATAAATATTTTCAACTTTACTGGACACCTATACCAATATGTAGATAATTAACCAAGCTTAAAACAAGCTCCTCCAATCCTAGGTGCCAAACTTTGAAGCTTTCTGACAGTGAAAAACACTTCTCTATGTAAAAATTCTCCTCCTTTTGGGCGCCAAAACTGTCTGAGCTGCACTCCTCTTCTAAATAATTAATTACTTCTTTACTATGACAGCCCATTCTTATATAACTCTTAACATTCTATATTTAATAATTGTTTTTCCTATTCTTGGCAATTAATTAAATAAATAACATGCTTATTCCTTCAATTTGGGTGCCTAAATTTGCATGCTCATGGCTGTCATTAAATAAATAAATTTAATTTATTTTTAGCCCTCTACTTTCACTTCACATCATGCATGGACCTTCTATTTCTCCATGGCGCCAAAATTAGGAATAAAAACTATTAATAAATACTTCAAAAAACATTATTTATTCACCAAATGGGACACACTTTTTAGCATGCTTCAAGGCTGCATTAAATACATTAATTTAATTTATTTTTAGCCTTCTACCTTCAGTCTTCTTTGACCTCTTATCATGCATTGACTTTCCATCATCCCTGGGCACCAACATTAGGAAGAAAGACTATTAATAAATGCAATTAAAGTTATTCTTTAATTCTAAAAGGGGTCACACTTTTTTAATGAGGCTGATTTCTATATTTAAAAGTCATCTTTGATGGGGTTATTCACCCTGTGTGGAAGCTCCAAAAATCCCTTCATCCACTTAAGCTGTTTGGCTTCAATAATGGGAATTTTTACCCTGCAAGGTAGGTAAGAAATTCCCATCAATGCCTGAAGTGATTTTTGTTTATTTCATAATGGGAATTTTCACCTTGTAAGGCAGGTAAGAAATTCCCACCCGCCTACTGCCTCCAATTTTCCCATCGTAACTTAAGCGACTTTTCCTTCATTGGAAAAAGTACCCTGCAAGGCACGTATAAAATTCCCACCTATCTACTGTGACCAAAAATCCCACTGCAGCTTTAATCCATCCATTCCCAAAAATGCGACTTGCCCAAAAGAGGCTCTTTTGTGCATGACTTCATATTTTTAAAGAGAACCTAACTTCCTGAAGTTGATTCCTTCTAGCATGGCGGCCGTAGATGATCTCCAGATACTTCGGGAAAGAAAACATACTGTACTGGCGAATGAATTGACCTAGGGGAATTTCATAGAGAAAAATACAAGAAAAATAAAAAAATTGAAAAACGTTGCTAGAAGTCATAGACAAAGCCCAGGATCCATTTCTGGTGAAAACCCTATTGGTATATGTGAATATTGACATGCAAAACTTCAACAGGGCTAAACTGGAGCAAAATTTACTTCAAACAGGGCTCTAACTAATTAAATAAAATTTTCTCATAGACAAAACTTGACGAAGGGATAAAACAATTTTTTGGCATCTAGGTATTTGTCAAAATTGGCTCCTATGATTCACTAGGAACATCTTGACTGCAATACAAGCATATTATAGCAATAAAAACACAGAACAACCCGCTATTTTAAAAGTATGAAATTGTTTACACGGGGTAGTCTTATATTTTAGGGTGAAATCTGGGGACACCAATCGGCTCTGTTTGTGGAAAACTTTAACTCTATCAAAATGAAAAGGGTAAAAATGAGATCCCAATATTTCTAGTTTCGCATCTTGTCCTTTCAGCTCGGGTTCAGGCAAACAAAAATGACACAACATAGAAAAAAAAGGAAAAAACAAACAAAATTTTATTTATATAGATACATGTTTTACCCTACTCTTTTATGTCCTGAAACAACTTCAAGTGTGTCCCATTGAAAGGAAACAACAATTCAACTCCATCCTAATGAGAAAGAATGAATCTATCAGCTCCGACGATCTTTTTTTTTTATCACAAAAGGCCCTTTCCATAGTGAATCGAATTTCTCGTGCATGCTTTTTGTTTCTCTTCTTTTGTCCCATAAAAGGACCCAGTCATTGATCTCAAAATTTCTTTCCTTGGAATTTTTAGCAAAGATAACCTTCGCCTTCTTTTGATGCTCTAATAATCTGTCTACTACTTGAACTTGTACTTCTCACAATTAAGTCAGATACATTATCCTCTTTTCAATAACATCAATGAATGTGGAATCCTCCAGGGCTTTAGAAAGTTGCAAGGTAGGTAATTCCAAGGTAGGAGGCATCTTTGTGTCACTTCCATATAACAGTTGAAAAGGGTACATGCCTATAGCCTTCTTTGGTGTAATCCTACTTGCCCATAATGCATCAAACACCTTCTTGTGCCAAGTTCTTTGATTTTTAGTTACTAACTTCTGCACGATAGTCACCATATTTTTATTACTTGATTCAGCTTGGCCATTCCCTTGTGGATAGTAATTGGAGGGAATGTACCAGCTGGATCCCATGAGTGTAGAAAAAATAAACCAGCTCCTTAGAAGACAAATTAGGAGCGTTGTCTGTTGCTATCTTACTGGGCATGCCAAACTTGATGATAATATTTTCCTTTATAAAATTACACACTTATGCAGAAGTGGCGTTCTTAACAGGAATGGCTTCTACCCACTTACTGAAATAATTAGTAGCTGCCAGGATATAATGATGACCGACACTGGAGGATGGGTTGAGCATACCAATAAAATCCATGCCCCATTGCTGGAAGGGCTCTTCAATCACTACTAGTTTCAAAGGTAATGCAGGTAATTTTACATGCCCAACAAAGTGTTGGCATGCTTGGCACTTAGAAACCCACTCTGTAGTATCTTGAAAAAGTGTGGGCTAGTAATACCTTGCTCAAAGGATCTTGTGAGCAATGACTCGGGCTGAGAAATGACCACCACAAGCCATGTTATGAAATTGTTTTAAGAGTTGATCCTGCTGAGCTTTATCTACACATCGGAGAAACACACCATCAATCCCTCTTTTGTGTAAACCATTGTCCCAAAGAACAAATTCTTTGGACTTTAGTTTAATAGTAAAGTTTCTCTTTTCGAGAAATTTGATACAGGCATTCTCCATAAGTTAGAAAATAGGCAATATTACTATACCACTCTTCCACCAGATCTATAAAAAGGACCATAGGTAGATCTTGATTTCCTTCTGGCACTGTTGCTTTCATCTCAGTCATCAATTCTCACAAACCTCTTCCTTGAACCAGCTTTGTGGGTTTTTATATCCTAGTCGTATTCTTGCAATTTCATCACCCATGTGCCTCTTAAAAACCCTAATCTTGTTGGGTGAGAATAGATTTAACTATAGTATCTGGAACCATGACTACAATATGTTGAGGGAAGAATATAGTACCTGGATGCCTTATATGCCTTTACCACTGAGTATGCATGTTTTTCCATTGGAGTGTATTTCAACTCATAAGATTTTAAAGGTGTGCTCATGAAAGCAATCAGAGCTTCTACATCCTCCTGATTCTTTTGCATCAAGATTGCTGACATTGTATGTTTAGAGGAATAATAGTAAAGAATAAATTCTTTATTAAAATCAGGTGAAACCAAGACTGGGGATTTTGAAAAATCCTCTTTAATTTTCTCGAACGCTTCCTTCCCTTTACTGCTCCATTTTAAATCCTATGTCCTCTTCATCATATTTGAGATATGGCAAGTTAGCTCAGCAAATTCAGGGATGAATCTCTTGAGAAAATTAACTTTACCAAAGAAAGAGTGAACCTCTTTTTTGGATGTTGGCAATGACAAAGTCTGAATAGATTTGACATGTTTTGGATCTATCTTAGTTCCTTCCTTTGAGACAATATGCCCTAGTATCTTTCCTTCTATTACAACAAAGATAGATTTCTTAGGATTTAAAGAAATACCATGTTTGTGGCATTGTATGAAGACCTCCTCCAGATCTGAGATGTGCTTGCTTCTTTGCTTGGAAAAGACCGTCAGATAGTCGAGGTACACTACATTGAAAATAAACGCAAAACCTAATCTCACCACTCTTCTTTCTCACATGAACCTATATTGGCCAACCATTCAGAGTGGTGTATGTGATAAATTATCTTTGCATCTTATAGCTTTCAAATTTTTATAAAGATAGTCCCTGAAATAGAAGGGTTATGCCGCCGCAACTTCTGCTTGAAAGAATTTTGTTATAGTTTTACTGGGATATAGTGTTGAACTTCTGTAGGATGATATGGTATTTAGATCCTGGTAAGACCAAGAAAAGACATCCATATATTTCTTAAGAAGCTTTGTAAAAGCTTCTCTTTCTGCTTCTGAACAACACTTACCCAAATTTACTGATTTGGGATCATTGCTTGCTCCCAAATTTAATAACTGTGTATCGAAGGAAGAACCTTCCCCACTTTCTTCATTCTTTTTAAACATCCAATCATGCTTGTCAAACATTTCCTCAAGAGATACTAATCCTTTAGGAATTTTATTTCCCTTCAGTTGGATAATCTCTTGACTTCCTGAGACCTTTGCATCCGTTTCTCCTATAGGAGTTTGTCTTGGAGGTGAGTTACTTCCCTCATCTTTGAAGTTGTCCTTTTGTTGGAGAAATGCAGTAATCTGCTTTTCATCATTAAAAACCTGCCATTATTGGACGTTATCAGGAACCTTCGGGTGGAAGACCATCTCAACTTTGTAATCCCCCTGTCTGAAGAATGTGGGTGGCTGATCTGGAATTAATAAAGCTGCAGTCACTGCAAGTGAATCAGCTCTATAATTTTTCTCTCTTGGAATATAGGATACTAAGAAAGCTAAAAAATTTAGGATAATAGAGTAGACCTGGTCTCTATAATGCCGAAGTTTGTCCTTTTTGACTTGGTAGAGACCTCGTATTTTGTTTAATAATAAACTCAACATCTCCCTTTGCATGTAAGAGCTTGATTCCTATTGTTCTTGCCTGCTCCATACCTAACAACAATGCTTCATATTCCACCATGTTGTTAGTATTTTCAAACATTAACTTGAAAGAATGTGCATGCGACCTTTCCCTCATGAGAAATAAGAACAATGCTTGCACCGGATCCAAATGAACAGTAGCTTCCATCAAATTCAAGAGACCAAACCTTATTATCCAATTGATGTGGCTCTTGGATCACAGGTTGAATTTATTCCTTATCCATTTCTAGATAATAGACTTCGTGATTGGATTCTTGAAACAAGATATGGGATCTGGGATCTTTAGATTTCGATACTATGTACTTGGATTTCTTCTCAGGTTCTAACTTCTGATTAACTCCCTTGATTGGTAGGTGTGCACAAGTACAATCCATCTTGACTTCTCTGCCCAGTTCTTTGTTGTAACATTCCCATTCATGACTCTAGAACAAGGGATTTTTTTTTTACATAACATTCTTTGCTCTAAATTATTATAATTTAGAACACACGTTCCAAGTCTTAATTAATGTGCTCTGTTTTAAATGACTATGATTTAAAACACGAATTACGTTTAGACTAATTTTCTCTGTTCACATATTCATAATATGGAACACACATTCCATGCCATTCAATCACATAACAGATAACCATATGCATCTGTAATGACTCGATGAATTACCGATCTCCCATTTGATGGCTCAAAGTTTCATCGATCTCTCATTTCATGACTCTAGCTTCTTACTGATCCTTTATGTTAATTCAATGTAATGTATACTAAGTATACCTGGTTCTCTTTACCCTTTCAAGTGTTGAAGTGTTCTATTTAAGAGGCCTATCTGAATATCTATTACCGATATCCATATGAAATCTTACTTCTTAAACTAGGTGATCCAGGACAACGCAAGCAATAGCCTTGCAATACTTTGGCCAAATATTTTCACATGCTTAGCATGATTATATTCCTAGATGACATACTCATCAATGGAATACGTCCTTACACCCCACTTCATCTGTTATCTAGAACGGTCTTTTCTAACTCTTGTCAGTCCTCTTGTCCAAGGTTGAACCTTAATCCAAGTCAGCAATATGAAAAGGTATAGAGAAGCACTCGTGATGACCAAGAGTACACAGACATACCTCATCAACCCTAGTCTCGCGAGTCACTCCATATACAAGGACATGTTCCCTAACTTGGTCCAAAGTAAAAATGAGGCCAAGTCCAAGCTTATCTAAACCTAGATGATCTGATTCAGAAGGGCGTTGCAACATGTCATCTGCAACATTGTGTCGTCATGAAGACCCGACCTTCATGATGACACCTTATTGTAGTTGGCGTGTACCAACATCCTGCGGAATCCTCCCATCTAGGAATATATATCCAGCTAAGAGGTTGGTCACTTTCCTATCTTTATAATTTAAGAATAAGTTTCAGCAACCTTTTTAATTCTCAAACCTCTTTGTTCATTACAGTTGCTAGCCATGAATGACTTAAATTGTCATGTAGCTTTATATACAATCACTCCTCCTTTCTGAAGGATTATATATCATTTCTTGGTTCACTATTTAAAGTTTTAGACTTACAGTCCAAATCAACTTAACATAGTAAGGTTAACTTACTACGCTTAATCAAGTTCATTCACAACTGATTCCAAATTAAGGTTTCCTTTATATTAGACCTCATTTGAATGAGGTCTATTTCTTATACACATGAATCCATTTCTTTTCAATTATCTTACCTTAATTTAAGGTTTATTAAGAGGAGATATGATTTCCTCTTTCCGAGTATCCTTGAATATGACACTCCAAGGGTATTAACGAATTCCTTATTCCGGAAACTAATTGTTCTTTCCTCATCATCCATTTGTTAGGATCCATTTTCAATGATTAATTACACATAAACTCATATGTATTTTTTACTCTTTTATCAAGTTAATTGATAATCCATAGTGACCTAAGTATTAAACATTTGTACATTCCAACTTAAAAGTTATATTTAAGAGTAGAGTAGAGTGTAAATTCCCTCCTTCCCATTATTTCTTTTAAATCTAACAACCAACAATTATACAGGTACAAATTCAAAGAGTAGGAATATGTTTACAATTTTCAATCAACAATTCAATAATGATACAACAAAGAAAATATAACACCATTCCTTTTCTCATTCCTCGAGGTAATATATATATATATATACACACACACACACACATTTTACAAGTCCAATATTCGAGCTTCACTCATGCAATCAACATTGATAACTCAACAAGAATATAAATTTTCTTTTTCAATTACATCAGAAAAGGAATAACAGTGTTTCATATAAGGTCCAATCTATAATTGAATGAGAGAAGCATTATAAATGAGCACATCCTCTTTAACACTTACAAAATCCATCTGCAAAAATTGCTAGCACGGGTCAGTTCGTCGAACTGAGCATGTTAAGCACTTAACATTAAAATGATGTGCTCTTGACTAACTATCTCAATAAAAGAACCCTACTTTTATGAAATGTTCAAACAATTCAGATAGATAACTCATAAGAATAAAGCACTACTAAATGAACAATGGATTAAATAGCCTCATCATAATAAGTAAGCATCATGATCAATTAGCACTCTTAATTAGCAATCTCTTCAGTAAAATTACAACAGACAAGAAATATTGCATCCCTAAATTCCTAGATGTTCCATACTATAATGTGTAGAGTTCATTGCAATTTTAAACAATTGTCTCGATGAATATTAACTCTAACAATTCTTAGAAGAGAAATAATTAAACGAAGTAATGATTTACCTATTCAGACAAAATCAAGCCAATTTCTTTTCATCTTAGTAAATGGGATTTTTATGATGAAATAACTACAATCCAAAATAAAGGAAGATACCTTGACATCTAATACTCACTTAACTTCCAACTCAAGTTCCATGTAGAATAGGGAAAAGTGATTAAACCCATGAAGACAACATGTCACCCCCTTCAAAATTCAACAAGGCAACATGGTATACGCCCATCTCAGAGAGAGGAAAACAAGTAAAATGTAATTAATTACACTCGAAGGAAATCATACACCAATTAAATATATATCCTAACTTTGAAATTAGAAAGGAAGAAGAAAATAAAAGTAGTATTTCTTCCAATTAATCATTTTACAATTTGTTACAATTAACACGACCGAACTGGTCAATTTCATGCAGGGAGGAATAATAATGAGAATAAACAGTCAGAGATAGATAACAATAAACTTTTCTTTTGAGCACAAGAGTTACAGTAGCGAAACCCACATCATTAAAAGGAGAGAGAAAACAAAATAGAAGTCAATAGTCAAAATGGGAGAGGTTCTCATTACTTCTTCCCAATACTTAATCGAAATATAAAAACTATAAGAAAACAAATTAGTTAACAATAATGTATTTCTCTCAACGTAAAACAGGGATAGTCTCAATAGCTTCTAGCTACCCTTGAAGAGGTTTCCGATAAATTCATTTACAACCAACCCAAATTATCAAGCAACTACTAAAATTCTAATTCTATCCTACGTTAATAGCCGTATACACTACAACAAGCATGTTCATCCTAAAGATTAAAACAATTAAGATATTACAACCAAGTAAAACATGGTCCCAATTCCACAGGGATAATAGAAATCATTTTTTTTAATTAATAAGAGAAAGGAATCCATCTCAGTTCAAATACAATGGAAATCGCAAAGGAATCACCATTCATACTACATATACTCGTCATCGAGTTTAAAGGGAGAAATAAAAACTATATGCACCAACTCAAATCCTTCAGGTAAGTAAACTAAGCTAATCTCAGGTTCAAATAAGGAAGTTAATTTTAAACAATCATTTATGGGTACCAAAGGTAAGAGAGATAACATATTCCTTCGGATCATGCAAAAGTGAAGACAACATGGTGATCAGAAGGTCTCTAGGAAAACCCAATCACATTTAAATCGCATTTCAAGTAAGGAAGAACAATTCCAAATGAAGACCTGTCTTAACATTCCCCCAAAATCCACAACTTTTGAGCATATTTAACTCAGAAAACAGTAAACATGTCATTGTTGCCTTCAACAAATTCAAACCCACAAAGAAACAACACAACCGAACACCCATTTCACCAAATCTTAGCAGCAGTGATGGAGTTCCCATATAATTATAGTTTCAACTGAGAATATCGATTTTCTCAAACATACATTCAGAAAATACTCATATTGCATCTTTTCCAACAAAAACTCAAGCAGAAGATCACAATAAAAAATACACCAAAACATTTATACAAAACCGCTCATTTCTAAGAGCAGAGTTCTTTTAATGGAGATGTTTAGTAAAAAGCATAACTGTTTCATAAGAAGATCCTAACATGCATGGTAAGATTTTTTGTTAACTTACAGAAGATAACAACCAAGCTTCTCAAGAATCTCTTCTCTTCAAACAACGTAAACAACCAATTCTCCCAACTACCTCCTTATTTCCAAAGGCTTTGAAACAACTCGAAGGCACTCAAGATCACAATGGATCGAAAGAAAAATAGATTCGTAGGTTCAAAGGAGCAACCCATACGTGGAGCAAAAACCAAAATGAACAACAAACTTCGCAAAATCCACTTCCTCTCTTTCCTAAGTGGTTTGTTCGCTGAAATCAATGCCATTAAATGCATTGAATTCTCTTTTCCCTCTCTTTCCTCTCGCCACCACCAATTCAAACTCGGCGAGTTTCCATTCAAGTTTTTGTAAGTATTTTAAATTTAGCAGCGATGTTAGTTGGAAAACAAACTTTCTTTTTATGCCTTCGCCAAGCTTGGTGAATTTAAGTTGCAAAGACAGAAAAAATTCTCATTAATGCCTTATATTCCACTGCCACCAACCTTTCTTTTGCCACACATCCCATAGGCCCCCTTTAGGACTAGTAATAGTTTAGGCCATCTTACTAATAGTTAGGTTTTCATCTTAGTTCTTAGGTCTTTTTAATTTTTTTTTTATCTTAGGTTAGTTCAAATCCAAAACTATATCACATACCATCTTAGGTTAGGTTGTAATCTCTCTTTAAAGTTAAATTATATATAGGGCAGGGTATAACATCATAGTTTTAGGAACCAATAGTCATAGTCTAGTAATAGGTCCTTTATCTCCTCACACTGCTCAATGTTCTCAAAACATCAATAGAGGAGGTTCAAACTTACAATTTGTAGCATGATGTTAGTAAGGATACCTGAGGCCGATTCCTTCACGATTTATACCAAAATTCTACTTGGTTCCCTAACATGTTTCCTTTAGCATGTCTGTTAACAAGATGTCAATAAGGAAGGAAAAAAGCATACCTTGGATCAATGGAATTGATTCAAGGTGTGTTGTTACCGTATAAAACTGTGAAACAACAGTACAACTTTATAAATTTTTATTCATAAAATAGAATGGTCTTGTTTCCAAGTAAGCAGAATTACAAGCACAAATTCTGAAACATAATAATCCATTTATTGCAAACATGATTTTCAAAGTCAAAGGAATACACATTCCTTAAACAAATCACATGTCGATGTTTGTAATATCAAAAGTGGAGGTCATCATAGTAACCGTCATGATCAAGACGTTACATACCTTCCTCCTTAAAAGAATCATTGTTCCGATGATTAAATTAGTCAAATCATTAAGATTTAGGACAAAATTCAGTTATTGTCCTTCCATTCATGGGTTCATAATAGAACTAAATCTGAAAGTTCAAATTTTCAAAACAGTATTTAAAATATCTGTCCAATAGTTCAGTAACTGCCCAAGTTTGGTAGATTCAACATCAAAATATGGATAAAGTTTTTCATATTTTATCAAATTTTAGAAATAATTCCGATCAAACAAGTATGGAAAAGAAGATCTCATTTCTTTGAGATCTTCCCAAGTTACACTTTCCTCGCTAAAATGGTCCCACTGGACCTTACATTGTTTCACTTCGCAATTTCTTAAGTGCAACTAGCGAGTCCCCAACACTCGAATGGGCTTAACCACGATTATTCTTGGGTCTTGGACCTGCAAGGAATTCTAATTCACAACATGTGATAAATCTGATACGTATTTCTTAAGTAAATAAATATGGAAAACATCATGCATTCGTGATAAAGCAGGAGGTAATGCTAAATGATAAGATACAAGGTTGATTATTTCAATAATTTCGAAGGGTCCCACATAACGAGGTGATAACTTGGCATCCTTTCCAAAAGTTATAGAACTCTTTTTCGGCTTAACCCAAAGAAAGACCTTTTCACCAAGTTCATATTTCCTATCAACCCGTTTTAAGTCTGCATAACGCTTTTGCCATCGGCAGCCTCCTTCAAGTGTTCACGAATCATTTTAACTTGTTGTTCCATTTCTATAAAGATTTTTGGACCAATCATCTCTCTATCCTTAATGCTCTCCCAACTAACAGGGGTTCTGTACTTTCTTCCGTATAAGGCTTCGAAAGGTGGTATTTTCAGAGTGGCATGATACATGTTATTATAAGAAAACTCAACCAATGGAAGGTACTCCCATTTATACTTCTGGTCCATGCAATACATTCTTAACATATCCTCTAAAACTTGATTAACTCTTTCAGTCTTTCCATCCGTTTCCGAATGATATGCAGAGCTGAAATTCAACTTAGTTCCCAAAGCAACATTAAGTGTTTTCCAGAACCTTGATGTCATTCTTAGATATCTATCCGATATGATCAATTCAGGTACTCCATGTAATCTGAAAATATCATGCACAAATCTTCTTGCTAACACAGGTGAATCATCCTTTAGATTACCAGCATTAAATTGTGCTACCTTTGTTAGTTTATCAATAACTACCAAGATGACATCATGTGTATTTTTTGACATAGGTAATCCTTGAACAAAGTTTATAGTTATCACTTTCTATTTGTCCTACGGAATGCTGTGAGGTTATAGTAAACTGGATGGATGCATATGTTATGCTTTGACATGTTGACATTCTAAGCAGTGTGTCACGAATTCTATTACATGTTTTTTCATCCCTTTCCAGAAATATTGCTATTTTATATCAGGAAGCATTTTTGTAATGCCCAAATGTCCAGAAAAAGGTGAATTATGAAATTCAGTTAGCAATTTCTTTCTTAAATCATTTGCCAAGGGTATATATAACCTTTTTTCAAACCGTAATATTCCTTCATTGTCAAAGTGAAAACCTTTATATCTCACATCATTTGGATCTACAACAAGTGCTACCTTTACCTGTTGAAAATAGGAATTAGATTCCATGATGTTTTTCACCTCATCCTTAAACTGAGTTCTCAATGTTATAAGAGCAGAAATGTGCTTCCTACGACTTAGAGCATCTGCTACTCTATTTTCCTTGCCCTTAATATAACTTATATCAAAATCATACTGAGATAGAAATTCTAACCATCTTTGCTGTCTTGCATTCAGGTTTGGTTAAGTAAAAATATACTTCAACCCAAGATGGTCAATTTTTAGTTCAAATGGCTTACCGAGAAGGTAATGCCTCCAAATTTGAAGTGCATGAACAATGACAACAAGCTCTAGGTCATGTGGAGCATAATTTCATTCATGTAACTTGAGTTTTCTACTTTCATATGCTATGACATGGCCATCCTGTAATAGAATTCCTCCGAGGCCTTCCCCAGATGCATATGTTACAATAGTAAAGTTCCCATTGGGATTAGGTATAGTTAAAATAGGTGCTATTGTTAACCGTTCCTTTAGAATCTTAAAGGTAGATTCAAATTTATCATTCCAAACAAATATCTTGTCTTTCTTCTATAATGAAGTTATTGCTGCGGCGACCTTAGAAAAGTCTTTAACAAACTTTCTATAATAACATGCAAGTCCCATGAAGCTCCTGACTTCATGAACATTTTTAGGTGCAGGACACTTGGTTATGGCTATGATCTTTGAAGGATCTACAACTATTTCATCCTTGTTTATAACGTGACCCAAATAGTGCACTTCTGTGTCATACAAGGAGCATTTTGACAACTTACGATACAAATTCCTCTTCCTTAAGATTTTCAAGACTATCTTCAGATGCTCATGGTGTTCTTTAATGCTCTTAGAATATATGAGAATATCATCCAAGAATACTAGTACAAAATTGTCCAAGTATTCTTGAAAAATATTATTCATCAAGTTCATAAAGGCGGAAAGTGCATTAGTCAACCCAAACGGTAAAACTGTGAACTCATAATGCCCATATCTCATTCTAAAAGCTGTTTTATGTATGTCTTCATCCTTTATCCTCAATTGATGATAACTAGATCGAAGATCTATTTTAGAATACGCCAAGGCTCCACACATCTGGTCAAATAGATCATCAATTCTAGGAAGTGGATATCGATTCTTAATAGTTTCCTTGTTCAACATCCTGTAATCAATGCACAATCTAAGTGTGCCATCCTTCTTCTTCACAAAAATTACCGGTGCTCCCCAAGGTGAGACACTCGGCCTTATCAAATATTTTGAAATTTTTTTCTATAACTGAGCCTTTAGCTCTACCAGTTCTATGGTAGTCATTCTATAAGGTGCCTTAGATATAGGATCGGTTCCCAGTTTGATCTCGATTGAGAAGTCAAACTCCCATTTAGGTGGAAGACCTGGCAATTCTTTCGGGTATAAATGTCTAAAATTTTGTAACAAGGGGTATCTTTCCATAAAATCACTACCTTCTTAGTAGTTTCTGACATTTTTATGACATACAAAGTGCAACCTCTGCTTTTAGCCTTTTTAAGTTGCATAGTTGTTAATTTCCTAATTGCAATCTCACGCTTTACACCCTGAATGACTGGTATTTTCTATAGGTCATCAATACAACTAATATATTTTTCATAAATTCGACCTTTGCTTTATGTTCTGCTAACTAGTTAACACCTATGATTATATCATAAGATCCCAAAGGAGCAACATAAAGATCAAATTCTGTGGAAAAACTAGGAAAATGAAGGACTGCCCCAAAAAGACACATACTAACCGTATGAACAACATTATTTCTGTAGTGTACAGTCCATAATTTTTCTATTTTCTCCACTCTTATTTTTAATTTAGAAGCTAACTTAGTAGAAATAAAACATTCAGTAGCTCTAGTATCAAAAACTATAGTCACAGGTACACCGAATAACTTACCCGGAACTTCTATGGGTGTGGCTTACTTTTCAACCTACTTGTCGGCTACTGCAAACATATATTCTATGCTGCTGGTTGTGGTCATCCTTCTTCGAAGGACAATAATTCGCATAATGGTCTTTACCACAGTTAAAATAACCTCCAACAGGCCCCTTCCTAGGTTCAAATTTATTTCCAACCTTGAAGTTATCATTCTGGCTTCTGTAGAACTTCTGTTTATTGTTATTGTTCTTGACAAAGTTGTTACGCATATTAGCGACATGTTTTCTTATCACTGTTTTCTTATTATTATTAGTTTTAAATTTATTTTTCATGCCAAACCTCTTCCAGTGTCCCTTTTTTGGTGTAAGAGACGAAGACAAGTTCAGAACCTTCTTTCTAATTTCTTCTCTATAAGCAAAGATTGATTTTAATTTCTGTTCTTGCCTTATGGCTTTTTCAACAACCCCTTCCATAGTTCTTGGACCGTGAACATATACCTCACCACCTATGATGGGATTCGGCCCCATAATAAATTTTCGTATCCTGAACTTCTTGTCAGTCTGATAAAGGCACGTACTTCAGGAGTTTAGTAAACCCTTCCCAGTACTCTGTCACAGTTGTCTTTCCTTGTGATAAGTTCTGAAATTCAGTCATTTTATGATCATAATGAAGTTGAGGCAGCCATCATTGCCTAAAATAACCTTTAAATTGATCCCAGGTTATGTCTGATTCAACAATATTCAACTCAGCCTTTCAACTGTCCCACCATGAAGATGCCTCATGGGAAAGCTGATACGTTCCCCATATTGCTTTTGTTTCCTCAGAGAAGTTTCTTCTGGCAAAGTTCTTCTCCATTTCACTGAGCCAGTTCTCAGTGCCATCTCCTAATGTAGTTCCACAAAACTTAGGAGGTCTTATTATTTTTATATCATTAGTGAGTTCTATTGCTAATCTTACCCTTCTATTTTAAGGCTGATTAGGCACGTTCACATTACTATTATCAACACCCTAATTTATTTGATTGGTGTTGTCCACAGGAGGTGGCTGATCATCATTATCAACATCTTCTTCCTCCTCCTCATTTCCCATTGCTTACTGTTCCAACATAGCCAAATGATCTCTTGTGTCTAGGAGGGCAACAAGGATCTCAAACGAGTTTTTGGGCAGTAGTAGCTTCTCCACCCAGTGGCAGGATCTTTGCAGCATTTCTTCTTGTTCTAACGATTTTCTATTTAACAAGAAAATATAAGTTTTATTAGATTATGGACACAATAGGTCCAAGTGTTGCAACCTTTAGCTCTAATACCAAGATGTAACATTCCCATTCATGACTCTAGAACAAGGGAATTTTTTTTTACATAACATTCTCTGCTCTAAATTATTATAATTTGGAACACATGTTCCAAGTCTTAATTAATGTGCTATGTTTTAAATGACTATGATTTAAAACATGCATTACATTTAGACTAATGTTATCTATTCACATATTCATAATATGGAACACACATTCCATGCCATTCAATCACATAACAGATAACCATATGCAGCTGTAATGACTCGATGAATTACTGATCTCCAATTTCATGGCTTGGAGTTTCATCGATCTCTCATTTCATGACTCGGATTCTTACCGATCCTTCATGTTAATTCAATGTAATGTATACTAAGTATACCTGGTTCTCTTTACCCTTTTGGGTGTTTAAGTGTTCTATTTAAGAGGTCTATCTGAATATCTGTTACTGATATCCATTTGAAATCCCACTTCTTAAACTAGGTGATTCAGGACAACGTAACCAGCAGCTTGCGATACTTTGGCCAAAGATTTTCACATGCTTATCATGATTATATTCCTAGACGGAATACTCATCAATGGAATACATCCTTCACCCCACTTCATTTGTTATCTAGAATGGTATTTTTTGACTCTTGTCATTCCTCTTATCCAAGGTTGAACCTTAATCCAAGTCAGCAATATGAAAAGGTATAGAGAAGCACTCGTGATGACTAAGGGTACATAGACATACCTCGTTGACCCTAGTCGATTGCGTGTGTCTAGTTACATTTAGTCATCTCGATTCACTCCATATACAAGGACATGTTCCTATCTTGGTCCAAAGTAAAAATGAGGCTAAGTCCAATCTTATGTAAACCTAGATGATCTGATTCAGAAGGGCGTTGCAACATGTCAGCTGCAACATTGTGTTGTCATGAAGACCCGACCTTCATGATGAGACCTTATTGCAATTGGCATGTACCAACATCCTATGGAATCCTCCCATCTAGGGCTATATATCTAGCTAAGAGGTTGGTCACTTTCCCATCTTTATACTTTAAGAATAAGTTTTAACAACCTTGTTGATTCTCAAACCTCTTTGTTCATTACAGTTGCTAGCCATGAATGACTTAAATTGTCATGTAGCTTAATATATAATCACTCCTCCTTTCCGAAGGATTGTATATCATTTCTTGGTTCATTATTTAAAGTTTCAGACTTACAATCCAAATCAACTTAACATAGTAAGGTTAACTTACTAAGCTTAATCAATTTCATTCACAACTGATTCCAAATTAAGGTTTCCTTTATATTAGACCTCATTTGAATGAGGTCTATTTCTTATACACATGAATCCATTTCTTTTCAATTATCTTACCTTAATTTAAGGTTTATTAAGAGGAGATATGATTTCCTCTTTCCGAGTATCCTTGAATACGACACTCCAAGGGTAGTAAAAAATTCTTATTCCAGAAACTATTGTTCTTTCCTCATCATCTATTTGTTAGGATCCATTTTCAATGATTAATTACACATAAACTCATATGTATTTTTACTGTTTTATCAAGTTAATTGATAATCCATATTGACCTAAGTATTAACCATTTGTACATTCCAACTTAAAAGTTGTATTTAAGAGAAGAGTAGAGTGTCAATTCCCTCCTTCCCATTATTTCTTTTAAATCTAACAACCATCATTTATATAGGTACAAATTCAAAGAGTAGGAATATGTTTACGATTTTCTATCAACAATTTAATAATGATACAAAAAATAAAATAACACACCATTCCTTTTCTCATTCCTCGAGGTAATATATATATATATATGTATGTATATAGACACACACACACACATTTGACAAGTCCAATATTTGAACTTCACTCATGCAATCAACATTGATAACTCAACAAAATACAAGTTTTCTTTTTCAATTACATCAGAAAGGAATAACAATGTTTCAGATAAGGTCCAATCTCTAATTAAACGAGAGAAGCATCACAAATGAGCACATCCTCTTTAACACTTACGGAATCCATCTGTAAAAATTGCTAGCATGGGTAAGTTCCTCAAATTGAGCATGCTAAGCACTTAACATTAAAATGATGTGCTCTTGACTAACTATCTTAATAAAAGAACCCTACTTTTATGAAACGTTCAAACAGTTTAGATAGATAACTCATAAGAATAAAGCACTACTAAAGGAACAATGGATTAAACAACCTCATCATAATAAGTAAGCATCGTGATCAATCAACACTCTTAATTAGAAATCTCTTCAGTAAAATTACAACTGACAAGAAATATTGCATCCCTAAATTCCTAGCTTTTCCATACTATAATGTGTAGAGTTCATCACAATTTTAAACAAATGTCTCGATGAATATTAACTCTAACAATTCTTAGAAGAGAAATAATTAAAAAAAGTAATGATTTACCTTTCAGACAAAATCAAGCCAATTTCTTTTCATCTTAGTAAATGGGATTTTTATGATGAAATAACTGTAATCCAAAATAAAGGAAGATTCCTTCACATCTAATACTCACTTAGCTTCCAACCAAGTTCTATGTAGAACAAGGAAAAGTGATTAAACCCATGAAGACAACATTTCACCCCTTAAAAATTCAACAATGCAACATGGTATTTGCCCATCTCAGAGAGAGGAAAACAAGTAAAACATAATTACTTACACTCGAAGGAAATCATACACCAATTCAATATATATCCTAACTCTGAAATTGGAAAGGAAGATGAAAAGAAAAGTAGCATTTCTTTGAATTAATCATTTTACAATCTGTTACAGTTAACACGACCGAACTAGTCAATTTCATGCAGGGAGGAATAATAACGAGAATAAACAGTCATAGATAGATAACAATAAACTTTTCTTTTGAGCACAAGAGTTACATTAGCGAAACCCACATCTCAGAAAGGAGAGAGAAAACAAAATAGAATTCAATAGTCAAAATGGGAGAGGTTCTCATTACTTCTTCCTAATACTTAATCGAAATATAAAAACTGTAACAAAAAAATCAGTTAACAATAATGTATTTCTCTCAACGCGAAACAAGGATAGTCTCAGTAGCTTCTAGCTACCCTTGAAGAAGTTTCCAATGAATTCATTTTCATTCAACCCAAATTATCAAGCAACTACTAAACTTCCAATTCTATCCTACATTAATAGCTGTATACGCTACAACAAGCATTTTCATCCTAAAAATTAAAACGATTAAGAGATTACAACCAAGTAAAACATGATCGCAATTCCACAGGGATAATAGAAATCATTTTTTTTAATTACTAAGAGAAAGGAATCCATCTTGGTTCAAATACAATGGAAATCGCAAAGGAATTTCCATTCATACTACATATACTCTTCATCGAGTTCAAAGGGAGAAAGAAAAACTATATGCTCTAACTCAAATCCTTCAGGTAAGTAAACTCAGCTAATCTTAGGTTCAAATAAGGAAGTTAATTTTAAACAATCATTTATGGGTACTAAAGGTAAGAGAGATAACATAATCCTTTGGAGCATGCAAAAGTGAAGACAACATGGTGATCACAAGGTCTCTAGGAAAACCCAATCACATTTAAATCACATTTCGAGTAAGGAAGAACAATTCCAAATGAAGACCTGTCTTAACATTCCCCCAAAATCCACAAATTTTGAGCATATTTAACTCAGAAAACAACAAACATGTCACTGTTGCCTTTACCAAATTCAAACCACAAAGAAATAACAAAACCGAACACCCATTTCACCAAATCTTAGCAGCAGTGATGGAGTTCCCATATAATTATACTTTCAACTGAGAATATCGATTTTCTCATACATGCATTCAGAAAATACTCATATTACATCTTTTCCAACAAAAAAATCAAGCAAAAGATCAAAATCAAAAGCACACCAAAACATTTCTACAAAACCACTCATTTCTAAGAGCAGAGTTCTTTTAATGAAGACGTTTAATAAAAAGCATAACTGTTTAATAAGAAGAGCCGAACATGCATGGTAAGATTTCTTGTTAACTTGCAGAAGATAATAGCCAAGCTTCTCAAGAATCTCTTCTCTTCAAACAACGTAAACAACCAATTCTCCCAACTACCTCCTTGTTTCCATAGGCTCTGAAACAACTCGAAGGCAGTCAATATCACAATGGATTGAAAGAAAAATAGATTCACAGGTTCAAAGGAGCAACCCATACATGGAGAAAAAACCAAAATGAACAACAACCTTCGCAAAACCCACTTCCTCTCTTTCCTAAGTGGTTTGTTCACTGAAATCAATGCCATTGAATGCATTGAATGCTATTTTCCTTCTCTTTCCTCATGCCACCCGCCAATTCAAACTTGGCGAGTTTCCATTCAAGTTTTTGCATGTATTTTAAATTTAGTAGTGATGTTAGTTGGACAACAAACTTTATTTTTATGCCTTCGCCAATCTTGGCAAATTTAAGTTGTAAGGATAGAAATAAATTCGCATTAATGCCTTAGATACCAAGTCTTAATTAATGTGCTATGTTTTAAAATGACTATGATTTAAAACATGCATTACATTTAGACTAATGTTATCTATTCACATATCATAATATGGAACACACATTCCATTGCCATTCAATCACATAACAGATAACCCATATGCAGCTGTAATGACTCGATGAATTACTGATCTCCTAATTTCATGGCTTGGAGTTTCATCGATCCTCTCATTTCATGACTCGGATTCTTACCGATCCTTCATGTTAATTCAATGTAATGTATACTAAGTATTACCTGGTTCTCTTTACCCTTTTGGGTGTTTAAGTGTTCTATTTAAGAGGTCTATCTGAATATCTGTTACTGATATCCATTTGAAATCCCACTTCTTAAACTAGGTGATTCAGGACAACGTAACCCAGCAGCTTGCGATACTTTGGCCAAAGATTTTTCACATGCTTAGTCATGATTATATTCCTAGACGGAATACTCATCAATGGAATACATCACTTCACCCCACTTCATTTGTTATCTAGAATTGGTATTTTTTGACTCTTGTCATTCCTCTTATCCAAGGTTGAACCTTAATCCAAGTCAGCAATATGAAAAGGTATAGAGAAGCACTCGTGTATGACTAAGGGTACATTAGACATACCTCGTTGACCCTAGTCGATTGCGTGTGTCTTAGTTACATTTAGTCATTGTCGATTCACTCCATATACAAGGACATGTTCCTATCTTGGTCCAAAGTAAAAATGAGGCTAAGTCCAATCTTATGTAAACCTAGATGATCTGATTCAGAAGGGCGTTGCAACATGTCAGCTGCAACATTGTGTTGTCATGAAGACCCGACCTTCATGATGAGACCTTATTGCAATTGGCATGTACCAGACATCCTATGGAATCCTCCCATCTAGGGCTATATATCTAGCTAAGAGGTTGGTCACTTTCCCATCTTTATACTTTAAGAATAAGTTTTTAACAACCTTGTTGATTCTCAAACCTCTTTGTTCATTACAGTTGCTAGCCATGAATGACTTAAATTGTCATGTAGCTTAATATATAATCACTCCTCCTTTCCGAAGGATTGTATATTGTTTCTTGGTTCATTATTTAAAGTTTCAAACTTACAATCCATATCAACTTAACATAGTAAGGTTAACTTACTAAGCTTAATCAAGTTCATTCACAACTAATTCCAAATTCAGGATTCCTTTATATTAGACCTCATTTGAATGAGGTCTATTTCTTATACACATGAATCCATTTATTTTCAATTATCTTACCTTAATTTAAGGTTTATTAAGAGGAGATATGATTTCCTCTTTTCAAGTATCCTTGAATACGACACTCCAAGCGTATTAACGAATTCTTATTGTATATATATATATATATATATGTATATGTATATATATATATATATATATATGTATATACATATATGTATATGTATATATATATATATATGTATATATATATATCTACATATATATATGTACATATATATCTATATGTACATATATATATATATATATATATATATATATATATATATATATATATATATATATGTATATATATATGTACATATACATGTATATGTATATACATATATATGTATATGTATATGCATATATATGTATATACATATATATACATATACATACATATATATATATATATATATATATATGTATGTATGTATATGTATATACATATATATGTATATGTATATACATATATATGCATATACATATACATATATATATATATATATATATATATATATATATATATATATATATAGATATATATAGATATATATGTATATACATATATATAGATATATATGTATATATGTATATATATATATATGTGTGTGTGTGTGTGTGTGTGTGTGTGTGTGTGTGTGTGTGTGTGTGTGTGTGTGTGTGTGTGTGTGTGTGTGTGTGTGTGTGTGTGTAGACACACACACACACATTTTACAAGTCCAATATTCAAACTTCACTCATGCAATCAACATTGATAACTCAACAAAATACAAGTTTTCTTTTTCAATTACATCAGAAAGGAATAACAATGTTTCAGATAAGGTCCAAATCTCTAATTAAACGAGAGAAGCATCACAAATGAGCACATCCTCTTTAACACTTACGGAATCCATCTGTAAAAATTGCTAGCATGGGTAAGTTCCCTCAAATTGAGCATGCTAAGCACTTAACATTAAAATGATGTGCTCTTGACTAAACTATCTTAATAAAAGAACCCTACTTTTATGAAACGTTCAAACAGTTTAGATAGATAACTCATAAGAATAAAGCACTACTAAAGGAACAATGGATTAAACAACCTCATCATAATAAGTAAGCATCGTGATCAATCAACACTCTTAATTAGAAATCTCTTCAGTAAAATTACAACTGACAAGAAATATTGCATCCCTAAATTCCTAGCTTTTCCATACTATAATGTGTAGAGTTCATCACAATTTTAAACAAATGTCTCGATGAATATTAACTCTAACAATTCTTAGAAGAGAAATAATTAAAAAAAGTAATGATTTACCTTTCAGACAAAATCACAAGACCAATTTCTTTTCATCTTAGTAAATGGGATTTTTTATGATGAAATAACTGTAATCCCAAAATAAAGGAAGATTCCTTCACATCTAATACTCACTTAGCTTCCAACCAAGTTCTATGTAGAACAAGGAAAAGTGATTAAACCCATGAAGACAACATTTCACCCCTAAAAAATTCAACAATGCAACATGGTATTTGCCCATCTCAGAGAGAGGAAAACAAGTAAAACATAATTACTTACACTCGAAGGAAATCATACACCAATTCAATATATATCCTAACTCTGAAATTGGAAAGGAAGATGAAAAGAAAAGTAGCATTTCTTTGAATTAATCATTTTACAATCTGTTACAGTTAACACGACCGAACTAGTCAATTTCATGCAGGGAGGAATAATAACGAGAATAAACAGTCCATAGATAGATAACTATAAACTTTTCTTTTGAGCACAAGAGTTACATTAGCGAAACCCACATCTCAGAAAGGAGAGAGAAAAACAAAATAGAATTCAATAGTCAAAATGGGAGAGGTTCTCATTACTTCTTCCTAATACTTAATCGAAATATAAAAACTGTAACAAAAAAAATCAGTTAACAATAATGTATTTCTCTCAACGCGAAACAAGGATAGTCTCAGTAGCTTCTAGCTACCCTTGAAGAAGTTTCCAATGAATTCATTTTCATTCAACCCAAATTATCAAGCAACTACTAAACTTCCAATTCTATCCTACATTAATAGCTGTATACGCTACAACAAGCATTTTCATCCTAAAAATTAAAACGATTAAGAGATTACAACCAAGTAAAACATGATCGCAATTCCACAGGGATAATAGAAATCATTTTTTTTAATTACTAAGAGAAAGGAATCCATCTTGGTTCAAATACAATGGAAATCGCAAAGGAATTTCCATTCATACTACATATACTCTTCATCGAGTTCAAAGGGAGAAAGAAAAACTATATGCTCTAACTCAAATCCTTCAGGTAAGTAAACTCAGCTAATCTTAGGTTCAAATAAGGAAGTTAATTTTAAACAATCATTTATGGGTACTAAAGGTAAGAGAGATAACATAATCCTTTGGAGCATGCAAAAGTGAAGGACAACATGGTGATCACAAGGTCTCTAGGAAAACCCAATCACATTTAAATCACATTTCGAGTAAGGAAGAACAATTCCAAATGAAGACCTGTCTTAAACATTCCCCCAAAATCCACAAATTTTGAGCATATTTAACTCAGAAAACAACAAACATGTCACTGTTTGCCTTTACCAAATTCAAACCACAAAGAAATAACAAAACCGAACACCCCATTTCACCAAATCTTAGCAGCAGTGATGGAGTTCCCATATAATTATACTTTCAACTGAGAATATATCGATTTTCTCATACATGCATTCAGAAAATACTCATATTACATCTTTTCCAACAAAAAATCAAGCAAAAGATCAAAATCAAAAGCACACCAAAACATTTCTACAAAACCACTCATTTCTAAGAGCAGAGTTCTTTTAATGAAGACGTTTAATAAAAAGCATAACTGTTTAATAAGAAGAGCCGAACATGGCATGGTAAGATTTCTTGTTAACTTGCAGAAGATAATAGCCAAGCTTCTCAAGAATCTCTTCTCTTCAAACAACGTAAACAACCAATTCTCCCAACTACCCTCCTTGTTTCCATAGGCTCTGAAACAACTCGAAGGGCAGTCAATATCACAATGGATTGAAAGAAAAATAGATTCACAGGTTTCAAAGGAGCAACCCATACATGGAGAAAAAACCAAAATGAACAACAACCTTCCGCAAAACCCACTTCCTCTCTTTCCTAAGTGGTTTGTTCACTGAAATCAATGCCATTGAATGCATTGAATGCTATTTTCCTTCTCTTTCCTCATGCCCACCGCCCAATTCAAACTTGGCGAGTTTCCATTCAAGTTTTTGCATGTATTTTAAATTTAGTAGTGATGTTAGTTGGACAACAAACTTTATTTTTATGCCTTCGCCAATCTTGGCAAATTTAAGTTGTAAGGATAGAAATAAATTCGCATTAATGCCCTTAGATTCCACTGCCACTGACCTTTCTTTTGCCACACATCCCATAGGTCCCCTTTAGGATTAGTAATAGTTTAGGCCATCTTACTAATAGTTAGGTTTTCATCTTAGTTCTTAGGTCTTTTTAAAATTTTTTTATCTTAGGTTAGTTCAAATCCAAAACTATATCACATACCATCTTAGGTTAGGTTGTAATCTCTCTTTAAAGTTAAATTCTATATAGGGCAGGGTATAACATCATAGTTTTAGGAACCAATAGTCATAGTCTAGTAATAGGTCCTTTATCTCCTCACATTTCTCAGCGTTCTCAAAACATCAATAGAGGAGGTTCAGACTTACAATTTGTAGCATGATGTTGGTAAGGATACCCTGAGGGCCGGTTCCTTCACGATTTATGCCAAAATTCTGCTTGGTTCCCTAACATGTTTTCTTCAGCAAGTTCGTTAACAAGATGTCAACAAGGAAGGACAAAAGCATACTTAGATCGATGAAATTGATTCAAGGTGTGTTGTTACCATATAAAACTGTTGAAACAATAATACAACTTTATAACATTTTATTCATAAAATAGAATGGTCTTGTTTCCATGTAAGCAGAATTACAACAAGCAAAAATTTTGAACAATAATAATCCATTTAATTTCAAACATGATTTTCAAAGTCAAAGGAATACACATTCCTTAAACAAATCATATTGTCGACGTTTGCAATATCAAAATTGGAGGTGATCATAGTAACCGTCATGATCAAGACGTTACATATACAAAATTTTCCTGCTCAACAGCATGCCATAAGATACTTGGGATGTCTGCTACAAGGATAGTCATATTTAATCTCTTATCTGGGAATGGAAGCAAGTACTATATGTGCATCTTTGATTTACCCAACCAGAGGCACTGGCCTCTCCATTAAATAACATATTCTAATGGTTTTTTGTCAATGTGAGACCTAGAGCATTAACAACTTTGGCAGGCATCACATTGTCGGAAGCCCTAGAATCTATAATGCAATTACTTAATTTATAATAATTGATAAGTAATGACACATAGAATGGCTTAATCCTTTCCGATATAGCAAGATGGAGTAATCTTTGGACTAGACAAGATACCTCGTGAAACACTATTTTGTTGGAGTATTGGGACCATTACTTTGCACATACTCAACCAACCTATTTAGCTTGATTAGGAAATGCCCTCAAATACTCAACTTTTGACAATTGAACCTTGGTCTTTTTAATGTGATCAATAATGTCAAAATCTTGACTTACTTCAGCTAGATGCACATTAGCCCTTTGCTGCAAATTGAAAGAACTTGAATGCTTATCTTTGGGAGCTAATGAAGAAGGTAACATACTACCTTCTTTTTAAGGATAGTAACATCCGACCCAAGATCTCCTCTTTCTCTTCTTTGGTTGCTTGTGGATGCTTCAACATTTTGGCATGTTTGGGACCTTGTGAACACCGCAAATGTGTGACCATCTGAATCTTCAAAAGATTCATAATATCTCTCATTAGATTCATAGTCCAGGTAACCAATTTTGGAGTCTCTAGTGGGATCTACAAAGTCCTCATCATCAAATGATTCATCAATGCCAAGATATTATTCATTAGTTTCCAAGTTGTTCCATGGAGCAACTTCAATTTCCAACCATTGTGGTGCAAAAGTAAGTATATTTCAATTTTGATTTTGACTATTAAAGGTCCGAGTAGGAGCTATTCTTAAAGGAGTCACATTTCCTACTTGAGATATATGCTTCTTGATTTGTAGCATGTCGTTAGCCAATCTTTGTAGCAAAGGGTTGGAAGTACTTGAAGAAGCTCCATTGCCTTCGTGGGGTGATTATCTGATTTTTCCAGCCATGATCAAGTCATCTTCAACCTCCATGGCAATATTTTGTGCTTCTAGTAGATTCACAGGTCTTTCCCTTCACAATTGATATCTAACTTTGGGCAACAGAGCATTTATAAATAATGTCTTTTGATTTTCATCACTTAACACAACAGAAGTGGGGATTTTATATAAAGTCCTTTGGAACCTTGCAATAAAGTCCCACATGTTCTCATTTTGTTCCTTATTTAACTACGTCAGTTGAGTGATCAGTGTGTTAGCATCTTCTGCAAGCTTGAATCTTTTCAGAAATTGCTTTCGCATGAACACCCAATTTTTTATAGTTCCAGGGGCTAACTGATAGAACCATTCTCCAGTAAAATCATGGAGAGTCTCAATGAAAAGTATGATCGAGAAATCTTCATGCTCCAATGCAAGCACACCACAAGATATGATTAATGTTGCCAAATGATCATCTAGATTTTGCTTACCATCTCCAAAGAATTTTGGGAAATTATTTTTAGATCCTTTAGGCAGATCATGCATAGGTGGAGTCAAGTTCAGTGGCCCAAAAGTTGCTCCGCATGGGACAGGTACTATCTGGTTCTAACTCTGATTTTACATGATGAATGGTGCACGTCTTCTCCTTGTGTAGACTTGATGGTTAATTCCAGCTGCCAGATTATGTTGAAGATGATCCGAATCTTTATGAGTGTGTACTCTTCTTCCTGGTGAGAGGACTAGATTTGCAGCTTCTAACTTGAGGAGGATGATTGAAATTGAATTGCTCCTGTAATCTGAATAAATGATCAGTCCTTCCTTGTGCCTTTATAGATTGAGTGAATGGACGTTCATCCAAGTAAGAAGTTGAATGGGAAACACTCTGATCTGCAAGAGATAAGCTTTGATCTACAAAGATAGTTTTTCCCCAATGGAGTCACCAAAAACTATTTGCTAGATTTTCTGCATAGATGAAAACCTAGGTAGTCATGAGATAAATCTCCCTCATTTACTGGTGAGGATCTCATGTAAGATTTTTCAGTTAAATATGCTAGTATTCTATTTGTGGGCATTACTTTAACCATACGGCTCATGAACCATAGTTGTATAGGTTTGCAACAGGTAAGGCAAATGTTAAAGAAAGGAAATATCTAAGGAAGAATAAAATAACAAAAAACATGAAAGAAAGAGGGAAGATGTGCAGCCCAATCAATAGATTACAGACTTGATTGCATGCACATAGATAGAAAAAATAGATATTAACATACAAAATTATAAGCAAAGGGAACTTTCAGATCTAGATATAGAATAACGCAAAGTTTATGAATAGATCTAAGACAAAAAGTTAGAAAAAAATGCATTGTTGACACAAAGTTCCCCAGAAATATGCTCCTTTCTATTCCCCTGCTTCAAATAGCTATCAGGGGTTTCAGCACAAAGTTTGGAACACAAGAATGTTGTTTACCAATTTTGATTTTTTAACCTGAAGCTTCTCCCTCTACTTATAGAATGTAGAAGGGAAATTACAAATGGGAAACTTAACTGAACTAGAACATAAACAAGAAGTATAGATAACATATGATAATAATCTTCCTTTAATTCCTCTCTAAGTGACATGCATTGGGATCTATAGTCAAAATTATGCACATCTATCACTTAACTTATATAATCATTCCACATAAATTAAAGTAATGATTTTCAAACCAATAACTTTAAAGTTTTACAATTACATCTGGGAACATAGAAATAGAAGAAGAAAGAGTAGAAGAAGAAAGATCTGTCAGTTGTAACATCTACATCTTATTTTTTCTTTGATACTGAATATACTTGTCGAACATGTAATTCAACAACTTCCCATCTATTTTAGCCACAACTTCTTTTTCTGTCTTGAATTACAACAAGCCTTCATTTAAAACCTTGATGCACACTTCCACATCCTTCAAGCTAGGCCCGAAATTTTTAATGTTTGACTGCAGCATTACCAATTTATTGATGGAATCAATCATGAAAGGCCTAACAGCTCCATCAATCCTCTCTTGCACCATCAGAAGAGATCCTTCTAGGGAATCAAACACTTTGTTAGGAATGGTCCTTTTGTATGAATAAATGTTCTCAACCACTTCCTCATTAGTGAAAGAAATGACATTGTGTGATAGTGATGATGCCATACACTCAAGTGCCCACATTCTTTTCAGTATGATTCTAAAGATCTCCAAGTGGAAAGAAACTGCAAACTCAAGTTGTTTCCCCTTTTCAATTGATCCATCGGGCACAATTTGTTTCATAGTAAAAACCTCCCTTGATAACTTATTTATCTTGATCAAAGTACTCAAGTTACTTTCAGCTACTCTTTTCATTTCCATCGTGTTTGTCACTAGTTGTTTCAGCTGAACCGATGCATCCTTCATAACCTTTAGACGGGCCGAAACCTCCCTGAGTTGTACAGAAGCTTGACAAATGATTAGATTCTTCCATTCACTGATAGCTTTAACTTGGTTACCTACATCTTCCACTTCCTACATCAGATGATCACTCACCTGCTTATGTGCTAAAATTGGTTGAGTGGAAGATTTGGCAACTTTGGCAAAAATCTTACACAACTAAGACACCTGCTTTTGAAGTTCAACTTTTTCCACATTTTCTTTGTCAAGACTAAGGAATAAGGCATTTATCAATGTCTGCATGTCCTGCTTTAATCCTTCAGTATTGACTTGACCTATGGGTACTTTGGTCACTGTTATATCCGCTGCCATGAGCTCGCCCTTCTTCTTTACTTCTGCTAGAACTGATACCTCAGTGAACTTCTACCCTAAATCCTCAATAATCAACCTCGAATTCACCTTAGCAACTTTAGGTGTTTTTTCTTTTCTGCCCAAACTCAGGAGCAAATGCAAGTCATGTTCCTCCAAGTTGATCTCCTCTCTAGCCTCTGGGACTGAATGTGAAGCCAACCACTTTGAGAAATTTCTTCTCGGAGAATGAGAAGTTTCTAAATGTACCACCCTCTTGTGCTTTGGTTCCTCTCCATCTGAAATTGCTAGTGTCATGGCTACCATCCTCTGTATTGTCCAAAGATAAAGCTCTTTCAAATTCTTCTTTCTGCAACTTTAGCATTTCATTAGGAAGAGGTGCTGATTGGAGTGGCCAAGAAGAAAACACAAATGTTGTTGGATTCAACAAAGGAACAACATTATCCTACTGAGGTGTGAAATTTGGTGAATTACTTGATGTTGGATAATTCAGAACTAGCACCATAGCCGTAGAAGTGACCTTTTCCCTTGAATGAGAATTCTTATGCACTTTAAGCTTTTTAGGTCTTCTACTGCTTTCTCCCTCGTGCTTCTTTTTGATGGAATCTCCTGTGCTGAGGTTTCCTGTGATCTGGTTCATCAAAGTTTCATCAAGGAAATACCCCTTTGTTAGCAACCAACTCAAAGTGTTAACCAAAACAACGATAGACCTCTCCTCGATCATGTGGCAACCACCAATGTTATCCTGAAGTACAAATCTATCCCCTCCCATCTGATGGTATGTGTAAAGTAACACAGTCGCATCATCTGTAATATCCGTAGGTATCCGTGCTAATCCATAATTGAACACTTGTCGTGCTGATAACCTACTGAAGTTTTTCTTCCTAACTTCTTACTCGCTTCTGCACTTCATCTAGAAATATTCTAACAAAGGCACATGCGCGTATTCCTGGGAGATTGTATTTCTTGCTACCCTATATGGATCGAAGTTTAGCCGTGTTGGGAATAATTCATGCTCATACTCAGAGAACATCTCTGCTTCAATTCCTCTGGCTCTGTGAATGCTCTGTAGTTGTAATAGCCCACTATGATTGGAAAGAAGCTTTAGACTTGTTCCGTTTCAACTGTAGGTCATGGAGCTCCATGACATGTCTGCATAATTCCATGATGATCAATCTGTCACCTGGATATCTTGGCAGTTTGACTGGTTTCCCTGAAAATCTGGTTGCCTTGATTTATGGGAAGTCAGCAAACTTGATGAAGGTACAACCGTGATGAGATACAACTTCCCAAGATTCCTTGTTTACCCTGTTGGTCTATAGATCACCGTTCAATCTTACAAATGAATCCGTAGAATAATCCATCATTGACCACGTTGTAATATTTATTGCATACAGGCACAATAAGATGCGGATAACACTAAAAAATAAGATCCTTTGAAGGTACACCCCGTCTGTCCAGCTTAGAGAAGATACCCTGCAAGGCTACTACATATACCAAATATGAAGGCATCTTGAAGCTGTAAGTCCGCCTCACACTCCGGAGTTGCTCACCGATGTTTTCACTAATGATCTCTGACCAATTGATTATATAATCTATTTTTTTGATCTCAATGGTCCTGATGAAGGCATACATCCATGAGAGGAAGTTGTGAGCGTTAGCTTTGCCATATATCCTGCATAGAAATTTGGTAATGTCATCCACCTCCTGCACCAGATTGGATCATGGAAGAGTCCTCAGTAACTTCGATGGAGATATAGGCTTCTTCATATACCTGCTATTCATTATGCTGACACAGTCAACTTTATGCTTCTCCCATCTGTTTCCAATGTCCAACATGCTGATAGTAGTCACCACCTGTCGTGTTGGAATCTTCAAACAATAATTGATGAACTATGCATCCAACTGGATTATTGTCTTCCCTGCAGCATCCCAGATTGATCTGGATAGTGGATGGTATGACCTTGCAACTCCATGAAAAATTCTAGCAACTGAGCTGTGAATGGGAATGCTGAAGCTCGAATGATTCCGCTGCTCTTGAATGCCCACATGAGAGATGTCTTTCCAGCTCTGGATTTGTCAATCAACTTAGAAATAGGTTCTAGGCCTAGATCCGTATCACCGATATTAGAATATCTAGAAGTAATGTATGATTCTGCCGAGTCTTCTCGTCCATCCCGCTTTGCCATAGTTGGAACAATCTTTGTCTGAGTAATTCTTTTTCTTTTTATTTGGCTGAAATTCTTTACAACTGGTGCAGATATGGGAATTTCTTCAGATTCAATGGATATATTCAATGTATTTGACATTGATTTAATCTCCCTTTCAATTATATAAGCACCTGTAATGAATACCTGTAATTAATTTAGACAAAGACGGAAACTGGAACGTGAACACTTGATTTTTATCATAAAAATACGCATATAAAGCCCGCTACCCTAAAATTTGAGGCTTTACTTGCATGCAAAGAAATCATAAATATTTTCAACTTCACCTAGGCATCTATACCAATATGCAGATAATTAACCAAGCTTAAAACAAGCTCCTCCAATCCTAGGCGCCAAACCTCGAAGCTTTTCGGCAGTGAAAAACACTTCTCTATGCAAAAATCCTCCTCCTTTTGGGCGCCAAAACTATCCGCGCTGTACTACTCTACTAAAATAATTAATTACTTCTTTACTATGGCAACCAATGCTTATATAACTCTTAACATTTTTTTTGATAATTGCCTTTCCTATTCCTAGCAATTAATTAAATAAATAACATGCTTATTCCTTCAATTTGGGCACCTTAATTTGTATGCTCATGGCTGTCATTAAATAAATTAATTTAATTTATATTTAGCCCTCTACTTTCACTTCACATCATGCATGAACTTTCTATTTCTCCATGGCGCCAAAATTAGGAATAAAAACTATTAATAAATGCTTCAAAAAACATTATTTATTCACCAAATGGGGCACACTTTTTAGCATGCTTCAAGGCTGCATTAAATAAATTAATTTAATTTATTTATATCCTTCTACCTTCAGTATTCTTTGACCTCTTATCATGCATTGAATTTCCATCATGAATGGGCACAAAAATTAGGAAGAAAGACTATTAATAAATGCAATTAAAGTTATTCTTTAATTCCAAAAGGGGTCACACTTTTTTAATGAGGCTGATTTCTATATTTAAAAGTCATCTTTGATGGGATTATTCACCCTACATGGCAGCTCCAAAAATTCCTTCATCCACTTAAGCTATTTGACTTCCATAAATGGAATTTTTACCTTGCAAGGCAGGTGAGAAATTCCCATCAATGCCTTAAGTGATTTTTCTTTATTTCATAATGGGAATTTTCACCCTGCAAGGCATGTCAGAAATTCCTGCCTACTTGCTACCTCCAATTTTCCCATCGTAACTTAAGTGAATTTTCCTTCATGGGAAAAATTACCTTGCAAGGTAGGTACAAAAATCCCACTTGCCTGCTGCAACCAAAAATCCCACTGCAACTTTAATCCATCCATTCCCAAAAATGTGACTTGCCCAAAAGAGGCTCTTTTGTGCATGACTTCGTATTTCTAAAGAGAAGATGACTTCCTCAAGATAATTCCTTCTGGCATGGTGGCCGTAGATGATCTCCAGATACTCTAGGTAAGAAAATAGACTGTACTGGTGAATGAATTGACCTAGGGGAATTTCACAGAGAAAAATAAAAAAACAAAAAATGTTGCTAGAAGTCACAAAAAAGCCCAGGATCCATTCCTGGTGAAAAACCTACTGGTATATGTGAATATTGACATGTAAAACTTCAAGAGGGTAAAACCAGAGCACAATTTACTTCAAACGGGGCTCTAAATAATTAAATAAATTTTTCCCGCAGACAAAAGTTGACGAAGGGATAAAACGATTTTTGGCATCTGGGTATATGTTGAAATTGGCTCCTATAATTCACTGGGAATATCTTGATGCAATACAAGCATCTTCTGGCAATAACAACACATAATGACCCGCTATTTTAAAAGTATGAAATTTTTTACATGGGCTAGTCTCAGATTTTAGGGTGAAATCTAGGGACACCACTCTTATTCGTCATTTCTTGTGGGATTTTCCCTTTGTCTTGTGTGCACACTGTATGATTTTGGCTACTTCAGAATTGATTGTATTGTGAAATCGTGAGTGATCCCTTGTGTTTACAACCCACTTTTTACATTCTACATTATCTTCTTGCTTGTTACCTTACATATTTTATTCTATATGCGTGTTTATGTTGTTTATACTAACACTTGTTTGTAGCCCCTTTGTTTGTGTGTGCCTTGGTTTCTACCAAGCACACTCGCTCCCCCTGTAGGGATTCAATTTCAGTTTAACATTTTTTCCTCCTTTGGGCCACAAAATCTTAGCGACATCGCATGCACCTCAAACAAGGGGGGAATCAATGGGTGAAAAATTCACGTTATTCTACAGTTTACAGTCACAGTTCAACATAGTTCAGTACTGGTACAACACAGTCTTCGGTCTTAGAAAGGGCTCAAAATATGACTTGGGTCCTCAACACAACACAATCACCAATGCAAAGACATAGACAATAGTTCCTGGGCACCCTTGACTCTTTTTGTGTTCCTTTGACCAGGGGGTAGTTACACAACTTTTCTCAGTTTAGTATAGTTCTCGACAGTTTACAAAACGAATTTTACAGGACACATAATATTTCAGCATTCGGCATGCATGTATTACACCTTCCTTTCTAATTTCACGTTAGATTAGACTTAATCGAAATGGATCAGATTTATACACACCATATGTAGTGGTGTTTTATCTTCAAGAAGCATTCAAATGTTGGAGAATAACACTAGAAATTTCTCGCTACACTTATTCCGTACTTGACACAGTCAACATGAGATCACCCAAAAAACTTGTACTCAGCACAACTGGCGTGAGATCGCCCAAAAACTTATTCTTCTACATCATATTCATAATCCTTTCTATCTCTTTATTCATCATGGATCAGGTGCACATGTTCCTTTTTCATATTTTTCATATGCTTTCGTACATACTTCTTATATGTTTTGACCATATGCACACATTTGACTACTTGTTCGTTTTTCTCTTTTGCGGGTCTGTCCTTATGGGAAGTGATAATCAGATTAAATCAGACATTATTCAACATCAAACGACATAAAAAACAAGTACAAAACAACATCTACACATGCAATCTCACCCTAGGGTCATCATCATATTTTTTCACTTCCTCTTTTATAGCTTCCACACTTCTCATTTTTTTATCACTCCACATTTTTCCTTGTCTCTCATCACACTTTTCACCACCGATCTACATGGTTTTAGGTACACATATCTTATCTACTTTATGTTATCGAGAATTCACTCATAAACATAAAGTGGGGGAAAATGTAGACACTAAATCATGCACTTTGGGTATTTATCTAGTCGTGATCACATACTAGTATTCATATGATTCCTAAGAGAGAAAATTACTAATTGATCACTATTTTTGGCTACCTGTGCTTGCTCTCTGTTTCCTCTTTTGGTTCTACACTCCTTCCAGCCCAGTTTGTCTTTTCATACTTTGGCATTTATCACTTTGGACACTAGCACCCAACCAAGACGTCAATGCCCATGCGTCCCCATCCCCTATGAGCGCATCCAATCTCTTTGTACTTTTATCACATCTTTTGGGTCTCTTCTATTCATTTGGACATCATACTATTTACTAGTTGGCATTTTAGTGGTTTATTATGAAATTGGAGCAAAGGAATAATATAAATATAAAGCTATGTGACAATAATAAAGGAAAAAACACTAAACATTCACTATCTCCACCTAAGGTTACATCCAAAGGAAATTACAAGAACATTTAATCAACCATATAACATCCACACAAGGGAAAGGGAGTGCATTATTTTGCATACACTTCTTAGGAGGGGAAGTTCATTTTTAAATGCACAAATCTATCTACATATTTTACATCTAGCTACTTGGTCGTTATCAAGTTTGAGGTACACAAGAGCTACCTAGGGAACAATTTATTCACACACACACATAGAACTACATGGGGTTTGTAATGTAGTGCAACACTTGGTCGTGAGTTCACTTTGTTGATAGTCGAGGATATTATGACCTCCTATTTTGCATCTTTATGTTTTAGGATTTGATGTAGTTTGGGGGTTTTGCAGGTTTTAGGTGAATAACAACAAAGTACAATGACATACATGTGATCAAAGGTGATAGCTAGGAAACATCTCGAGACCCTGTAAAATTGGGTTTTGCAGCCTCTAAGTCGTCACATGCACCCATAATAGGTCTCTGACACCCCAAGCTCCCCTGAACCAATCCGTGCACCCCATTTCAACTTATTCTAACACTTCTGTATTTTCCTGGGCTTCGGTGTGACACTTTCCTCCTCCTGTTCATCAGTTCGTCATCTCAAAAAAACTTTGACATCATTATGAATCAACTAAGTATGTCATCCCTTCATTTGTAGCTAGGGTTTTATATTTTCTTGCTTGGGTCAAAATCTATACTTTATTGCATATTCATTCAACCCTGTTACGTATTTAGATTAACATCTATTTAATTCAATATTTTCCTAATCACATGTACATTTTTTTATGGTCATATCTAGGCTATTTAATGGATTTTTTACCACACTAAAGTTCAAGTTTTATGTGTTTTTACTAGAAAATTAGTAAGTGTTTTTCAGTTGGACATATTTTTTTTGAGGTGGGTCTTTGAATATGTTTGAGTGTGGTTGTTGTATCTATCCTAATGGTCATATCAAACTTCTATTGAATATTATACTTAAGTGTGGAGGAATATATAACTACACCAGAAACTGTATTTCATGCAAGTGTTTCCCAGAGTTGATGATGTAACTGTACTTGTGTGGGTGTTGTGTTTCTCACAATGGCTGATCTTATTAGTCTATTGTTGTCTGATTATAAAATTTTTGGTGGAGAAGGAAACCCATGTCTACACAATTCGAGTGGTGGCACTTTACTGGGTTATGGTTCACTTTTGTATTTAGGCAACCTAAACATGACCCTAAAAACCTTTCACTTTCCTCTTGATAAGAAATCTTTGATAATTTATTAGGTAGGTTGATAAGTAAGTTTACATCTCCCCCCAAAAGATGACATTATAGGTGCAAAAGTTTGGATAAGGGCCCCTCACCAATTTTCGTAGCCTTAACCCTAGGTCATGACTAATCCACGAGAGCTAAACTTAGAGAAGGGATTTTTTTTTGTCTAAGGTGTAGGAGGAAGTGTTGATTTTTTGTAAGAGAAAGGAACTTGCAAGAGCCATAAATTCCTTCTAATAACTCATTTTGAGGTTGATTTTTTTGAAAGCATGTATTTGTTTAGCCCTTCACATTGGTGCTAAATTTCCTTTTTTGGGTTGTATCAATAATTTGTTCATTGTTAAAAAATTGTATATGCACTAAATTATAAATATCAACTTTCAGGAGTTATTATTGATAAGTTTAGGGGTTATCTTGTGTTCTCTTCTACACTTTCATTTTTACAATCCTCTTTCTTACATTATGGGTCAAAATGTGGTACTCACATCATTAAAATATCATGAGTGAAAAATCAAAATGAAAATATTTTTGATGAGAAAGGGTTTACATTAGATCACAATGGGTGTTAAAACTGAACCAACATTAGATGCAACTAAAATTAAGTGATTTCAAAAATGTGACAAGGGTTACAATCTATTATGTATGTTTATATCTCTTGATTTGCTCTTTCACATCGAATCTACTAGCACACCCAATGACATCTAGAAAAAAACAGGAGTCTTTAGGAATTAGGATGCAATGAGGGGTCATGAATTAGAGAATGAGCTCATCAGTTTGAGTTCAATTTTTTTTTTCACTATACAATACTTCTTCACAAAACTCAAGTCACTTAGATTATAGTTGAAATTTTTTTGTATAGACAAAAAGGATGAGCAATAGATTCTTTATATTCTTGCCAAGTTGGGTCATAACTATTCAAACTTTGTTTCCACTTTCCATGTCATATGAGCTCCCTTGGAGACACTTGGAAAATGAATTTATTAGATGATTTTTCTTCCTCATTGACTAGGAAGAAAGGTAGGCTCATACAAATGGGTACTCTAAATTCTTCTAAGGAACATTCCATTTTTTTCAGATAGGAAAAATAGAAGGCTTCGAAAATAAGGATAATAAACAAAAAAAAAGGACAATGAGAAAATAAGGATAAAAAAATTGCCACCGATCCATCCTCTTCTGAATCCAAACCTAAAAAAGAGAGCGTCAAATGCACCTATTGTGTCAAAACTGGACATGATGAACATAATTGTATGTAATTTTTTTTTATCACTTAACTCATGTTCTAGAGAAGAACAATATTAGAAAGCCTAGTTCAGACACATAGATTTCACCATTTTAGGAGCTTACAAAGGAAAAATACAATAGTAAATGTAAAGCTAATGGAAAAGTACTTGTAGCAGTCACATCTCACCCTACCACATGGTCCCTTGACTTGGGTGCTTCACACCACATGGATTCATCATAGGTTGCCTTCAATTCCTTAAATTCATGTTCTAAACTAACTATTTTGATGGGTGATCTCACTTCTACTGAGGTATCTGGGAGAGGGTTTTTTGACATAGGGGATGGGACATTTCTTGATGTTAGTTCTATACCTTCATTTTCAAATAATATCCTATCAATATATTAGATCACACATCACATTTCAAGCAAGTGAAATGAGCTTACTCCAGATTATATTGTTATTAAGATGTTACACAATGATTCATAGTGGCAATAGGGAGAGAAAATCACCAAGATTATCTCTTCTCACATTTTTCTCATGATGATGAGTTCTCTAGATAGATGAGGATATCAATTTGATTTTAACTCCTGACACTTCACTTTCAATCACATTATACTCACTAGGTATTGAAGATAGTTCTAAAGATTTGGATTCACCTGGGTACACTCATGTTGATTCTTCTTCCAATACAAATGATGAGAGTATTAATGATGATGATTCAACTTTTAGTCCAAATAATGAGAGTAGTGACATGGAATCACCTTAATAATATCCTAGTCATGTTTAAGAGGTTGATTTCACACATCCAAACCTTCCTCGCCTCTCTTTTGATCATGTATATGAGGTTGATGAATCTCCTTCAGATTCTCCATTTTCAGGTCCACTTCTTCCTATCTCAAAAAATTCTAGACCACTTTCTTTTGACATTCTAACTTTTAGTCTAATTTAGACTCAACAAACATTGTAGGATGTAAATGATTTGGTTGATGACCCATCAAATGAGAGGAATGAACAATCATAGTTCCAGGATGTTCCACATTATCATTTTTATTCTTCCTTCAATCCACAATATTTCAGTGTAGTATATGGAATTCCTGATTGGTATTTAGTATTTATTGATTCTCCTTCTGACACCAAGATTCTACATCTGCATAATCTACTACGAGTTAATGAGGTCTCACCTTTTGGGGGAGGCTTCCTAGTCCTTTGTTCTTATTTTTCTTCTCTCTCTATTCATGGGGGATTCTCTATGTTCTTATAGGGGACTTATTTACTGAGAGAGATGTTCTTTACACTTATCTTCTCTCTCTTTTGGGGAGGATTTTTTCCTATGGAATTTCTCCTTTTCCCCACTTTATGAATTGTTTTATTTGTACTTTGGTACCTTGGCAGGCCTTGTTGCTAGGACCCATTTCTTATATTACCCTAAGCTATGTTTAAGGGGGGTGTTAGTGTATTAGATGGTTTCTCCTACACATGTATTATCTTGTTAAAGTGCCAGTGGGATAGATGGGAGTTACACTTCTCTACATTTTTAGGTGGTGGTTACACTTCCACACTTCCTATTTATACAAATCTTGTAAAGATATTTTATCATACATTTAATATATAAACTAGATTTTGAATCATTTTTGGTTCCTCTCTCTCACAAATTTACTCTCTATATGGATTCATATTTTATTAATGCTCGATCTTGGCCCACATTCTCACAAAATTTCCAATCAATCACTACAAACATTCCAATACAAGATGTGATGAATTCTATGAGTGTACACACCTATAAATATCCTCAAGGAGTTTATTAGTCATGAAATTGTATGATTTTAGTGATATTGTATACTTTTATATTATTGGTCCAAATTAGGCATTATTGCACACATTCGTAAGTGTCGTCATGTCTCCCCCATCTTCCTCTTCTTTATTTTCTTTGTCTCCTCTAAAATAATTTAGGGTTTATTTTCCTATATCTAAACCACCTTAGCTTATGTTGTGTTTTGATTTATTTGGTTCTAACCTGTAGGGTAATTTCTTAAAAAAACTATAATCCTAAGTGTGCTTGTGCGTAACTTGAATGAACATGTGTATTTTTCATGTTTGATCTCATTTTTTCATCTAAATTGTATATATTTGTTATTGTAATTAGAAATGGTGTTATATTTAATCAAAAACTCATAAAATTTATTTAAATTCCTTAGAAAGAACCCAAGTCATGTTTGAAAATAAAAAGGAATATGGAAATGTATTTAATATTATTCATTTGAACGATTTCCATCATACCAATCAAGTAAGTATAAGTGTAGCCAAGATTAGTAACCAATGTCATAGTGTAAATGTTTGATCAATTTTCTACTGTAATGCTCTATGTTAAATGTGAATCAATGAAAGAATGTACTGATAAAGTATTTTCAATGGAATCATTTTTGGGAATCTCATGTTATGAATATTATAGAATAATTTATATTTTTTTCACATGCATCCATTAGTAAGCCAAATTTGAGGTGGTAATTTTTTTTCATTGATGTCAACTCTAGGAACATATGAAGCTAGAGGAGGTTGTGTTTGATATCTCATCTAAACTTAAATATTAAATATTTGTCTAGGTTAGTTGTGTAGCATGATGTTATAGGTACATTAGGACCTATGATTTAAATTTATATAATATAGCTACATAATATTATAAAAACACGTGACATGTATATGTGTGTAAATAATTTTTATGAAAATAAATGATAAGATATTTTGTAACACTCCTAAGGTAAGAAAGGAAGTTAAAGTGATTAGCTATAAAGTTGAAGAGTCATGGAGTAATCTACAAAATATGTAGAAGAACATGTGCATAATTTTATTGGTTGTTAATTATATATTTTATTTTGTATATGAATACACATGTCTATTCCCTAGCCAATATACTTCGATTTTTGTGTATACAGATAATTATCTAGAAACTACTGCATGTATTATTTTGAGAGAAAGAATATGATTCTTTTGTGCCTCTTAGTTTCTTTCTACTACAAAAATTCTAGACTCATCTCTATAATTCACGTAGTTTGATTGTTTCCCAAATAGGTTCCTATGAAATAATGTATTCTTTGAGTTAAATCTTGTGAAAAAATATTAAATAAGTTAGATTACAACACTAGCATGTCTTGAAAAGGAAATTCATGAATGCTGCTACAAGTGGTTATGATGTGAGGACCTTAAAATTTTGAGATGTTTTTTTAGGAAAAAGAGACACATGTATAAATGGATTAAGGAAAAGATAGAATAATGTGTAGAAGAAAAAGAAAGTAAGTTGGGAATCCTTACAAAATAAGTAGTGTCTGAGCATAAATGGAAACATCTATGAAAATTTCTAGTGTAATGTTTAGGAGTTTCTAACAATTTAATTGTCAATACTATAGAACTATTGTTTCCAACCAAGCGAGAATTAATAGTTTAGATGGAAATAAGATAAATTAGAGAAGTTACACAAGCTAGAAATTTAATGGATTCGAGTTATATAATATTGGATGAAAAATAATATAGATAGGGATGTATTTGAATTTTTTTTCCATGGGTTCATTTCTTTTGACACTATACAAGGACATGTTTATCATGGGAAATTTGTGGAAAGTTAATTGAAAAAATACCTATGATGGTAAAGATGTTGGTGGTAGAATAACCAATGTTGTCAATTCCATTCAACGTAAACTAGTCAAATTTATGGTATGGGGATGATATTGTATGGGGGGTAGAGATGAAGGTAAAATGAACCATTTTGAATGAACCCCTAATAAGGCCCAAAAATAATTAAATTGCAAATAAATGAAGATAATGGATATTCAATGACAGTTGAGGCAATTCAAAATATGGGAAGCATTGAGCCCCACTAGAGCACATCCTAAGAAACATAGAATTAGGAGTAACATATGGATATAATAGGGTTTGGGAGGTTAGAATCCTTTGTTGGAAACCAAATATTTGGAGACATCAATGGGAAGTATAACAAAGAAGAAGAATGTGGAGAAGAGGATAATGTTCATGAATGGTAGAGAGATATAATGGCTAGAGAAGAAGAGGAGACCACAATAGAAAAATGTAGTGATATGTTTTTGAGGAATATAAGTCCATACAGTGGTTGGATGTAAATGAAGAATATTTGATTATAAATTTGATGTATGAGACTGTCATTTAAAGAGATAGTAACTTTCCCAATTGCATATAGAACAAATTCCCACACCATTTATTTGACAAGTTTTCCACTCATGTTCTAAGTTAATGAAATAACATACAAGAAAACAAGAAACTCTAAATATGTGAGGGTTTAAGGCTACCTCCAATGCGTGATAATGATGGTTATGGGAGACGGGTGCATAAATCCTTTCCATGGCAAGCTTGATAGCCTACACAACATAAAAGACAAATAAAAGAAAAAATATTAGTAGATTATATGGTGGCCTACCTGACCAAAGAAAGTCCAGAGAAGTGATGAACTTCATAGGAAGGATGTTAGCCAAATGTGCTTAGAAAATTGATTGAGAGTAATAGTTAGATAACATGCATAAGATAATAAAAATAAAGATACTCAGATATATGATAAAATGATATATTAGATAGTATAAATAATGATAAAAGGATGAAAACTAGATAGGGGTCGACGACGACGTGAGACAGTCGATGACAATCAAAGAATAAAAAAGATAAAAAAGGCTGGAAAGAGCAGATTTGGATCATATTTATGGATTCTGAGGATGTCATGAATCAAGTGTAGAGACACATGAAGCAGAGAATACACATATTGTAGGCATATATGATTAGGGAAGAGGTGATTGATGGAGACTAGAGGGTAATTGATGGCGGCTCAGGTAGAAAAGTGGGATCCTGGGGTGTCTGTTAGGGAAAACAGAGATATTACAAAATCTATATGTTTCAGGAATTGAGAAACTGATGGCAGAGGAGAAAAAATATAGAAACAAATGTTGCTGATCAGGTTGATGGTGACTAGGGAACAATCGACAATGACTAAGGCCAAATTAGGGTTTGATGAGGGTTTATGGATGGAAAATGAACTATTAGAAGGAGGTAAGGGTGGATGATATGATTACAAATCTCTAATATGACAAATGGGCCTATAGATAGATGATGATGAAGTGATGAAACAAGCTAGGTCTTCTAAAAGTATCCAAGCTTTAGATCTCCATAAATGGTTGAAAAGGTCTCCAAGATGGCTTTAAGAGATTAGTAATAGCTCACAAGAAGACAAAAAACATACAAAACTTCGTTAGAATTTGGATCTCCAAAATTTTATCCTCTTTGAGGAGTGGGCGACAGTATATATATAGGGTTTCCAGTGACTTGATAGGGTCATCGTCGATTGCAGGGAACCATTGATTTGTCTTAGGTGGATAATGCATAACTCAAGACATGAGGCCCTATTAGGGTTAGAAGTCGGTTTGGCAGGTTAGTGTTGCATATGGATAAGAAAGAGTGGGTGGAGGGTTGGAAACATTAAATGTGGGTAGATGATGAGGTTGGAAATAATTAATGAGAGGTTTAAGGATGTAATTAAGATAATAGATGTGTTTAGGGATGATAATAGTGATTAGAGGAAAGGAAATAATGGTGGGATTAAGATAGGACAATAGAAATTAGGGGAAATAAATTTGATTTAGGAGGGAAATGAACTTTTGAATATGACATGGGTGCGAGTATGCGTAATGATGACGAAGAAGGGAGAAAACGTGAGATGGGGAGTTGGTGAATTTTTTTTGGTGTCTACATTTTCCCTTTTGTGTCATGTGGTTTGTGTTAGGAAAGTCACGAGACAAAAACCAAAAGTGATAGAAGATGGTTGAGGTGTTCCCCCTCAAACAAGGGATCGATGACACAGAGGAAATCAATTATTAGGTTGACAGAGATGGATGGAGGAAAAGAGAAAATGGGGGAAAGATGAGAAAATATTCCCCAAGCAGAGAGTGATATAACCATTTCATGAAGGATGGTATAAAAAAAACATAAATATGGTAGTAATCCTAGAAACACATCGGTAGGGAACATAAACTGACCTCAATGGAGGTAGAGTTAATGTTATATGGACCTGTGAGTCGGTAAAGATCACTACATTATAGATGGAATCCAATGGGAATCCACTCAGATAAATGTGCAAGCCATGTGACCAATGGGTCAGAGGAAGACGTCAAAAGTATGCACAAAAATGTGATTATGGTAAAGACAATGGTCTGATATAAAACTAAGCAAAAAAGTGGGGAAAACGAGTATGCGATGTCCTTCAAATATGAGGAAGCAAACAATTATGTGTCTTGGTGGGAAGAAAAATGGACACAAAGGTGAACTTAAGATGAGATATGGTGCCTCGAGAGGGAACACGATGGTGGCCACAAAGTGGGCTTCTAGATATGAGGACGGATGGGTTTCAAGATAAATAGACAAACAAATGGTGAAATAAGCCATGTAAGGTAAAGAATGGAGTGTTATGGGTGACACACAAGTCTAAAGTGGAAGAAAATATAATTTTGATGAGTATAGATTAGACGAGACATGAGGCCTCCGGAAACACAACAAGCGTAGTGTAGTCTAGGTAGAATTTTGGTGCAGATGGTGGACAAGGTGGAGGATAGGGTCCTGCGCAAGAAGACAAAGTCTCATATTTGGATTTCACCACTTAGTGGGTGAAAATTATATGTACATTATTTGATAAATGTAAAGCCCAGTTAAGGCCTATCGCTGATGTACAAACATTTGGATGATATATGTATATGATTTTGTCATGTCTCATATGTGGATGAGTTAGATGCATGTGATGGATTATATTTTTGAGTAGTTTAGGTTTATGAAAATTATTTGATAGCTATAGATGTTATTATGTGATGTATTGATTAATGTATATGATGTATTGATTGGATTAGATGTGGAATTGGTGTGATGGATTTATATGTCAGAATAAATATATAAAAATGATGTGATGGATTTTAGATGTTAGATTAGAAATGGGAATGATGTGACTAGATTTATAAATTGTGTTGATTGGATATATATATGTATGTATGTATGTATGTGTTAAGTGGATTAGATATGAGATGAGATGTTATAATTGGATTGGATTAGATGTGATGGATTAGAGCATAGATCAGAATGGGAATCTGTTCTCAACATGGGTGGGTGCGATAAAATGGGATGGTTAGATTGAAAGGTATGGATAAGATGTGACCTTGTTAGGGTGACCAAAAAAATAGGAAGTACACTTTCATCATAGTAAGGAGTGTACATAGGATAGATGCTTCGGAATTGGATTGGAGGTAAAACATGAAAGGGAAAACAAACAAAGAAATGCACTTACATCAATATCATAGGTGCTAACACATAACTAACGATAGTTAGTCAAATGTAAGATCGTGAGGGGAATATGGAAGGTGTGCTTATACACTTGCTGTAGAAACGAAAAAGGGGTTTAGGTGTAGATTTAACAGGGGGAAAATAGGTTCTCCTTAGGTAGTTTTCCTAGGTGTATGTCCCAACTCTTAGAATTATTACGCAATATGATCAATACGACAAGTTAGATTTTGAGGGGAAAGCTTATCGATGCGGGTTTATTTCTTAGGATGCATGCTTTTGGATTGATGATTTTTTCTTTTTGATATTTTAAAGGTTGATCAATGCAGGAATCCTTTACTACCATGATATAATAAAGTAGCCATCCTTTGAGGTAGTGGTTAATAGATATGGATTTTTAGCTTTTGAATTTAGATGGAAGGATGAAATATGTAATAGCTTTCCTTCGAGGGATTAGTCTATACTTTTGATAATATTCTCTTTATTTGAACAATTTTCCTTTGAGGGAACAATCTATATTTTGGATAATATAACTTTGATATGAGCATCCATGATTTTTGATTTTATAGTTGAGTTGAGGATAACATAGTAGACCACTTGGAGAGGGGAAGTAATGTGTATAAGATACACACATGGACCCTTAGCATGGTTCTAGTAGGTAGATAAGAAGGAGATGAATGTAATGATTGTGGGGTTCCCACCTATAAGGAGGAAATTTTCCATAAGGAATATGCTACGAGAAGAGTTGTGGTGCTCATATTCAAGGTAACATATATGACAATTATGAAATATCACACGATTCTAAATCATTATGATGGAATATGGAGAAGGTTAATGGTGATAATGTTATCATTAATGTGATGAATGAAATGTTAGTAGGTGTGTTAACAATAGAAAGGCTACAAGTGCAAGGTGTTGGGAGGGTCCGTTTCAGGTTTACCATCAAGGGAGGCTAGGGGATAAGCCTCATATCCATAATTATGTGTGATAATGTATGGTCTAATCCAGTTTAGAGAAAATTTGCCACATTGGCTCCTTTTTAGATTAGTGGCATTCTGATTTTATTTTAAGATGAGGTTACCAATGTTAAAGTCACATTATGTAAGATGTTTGTTGGAAGCATGTTTGATACGTTCCTGATAGATGTGATCATATTCGAGGGTGATTAAGTGATGTTCGTTTAATAATTCAAGTTGTGCTAGACACTCTTGGTGATAGTCCTTTTAAGAGATGAAGTCACGAAGAGAAAAGAGAAAATATGGGATTTGAATTTTAAGAGGGAGGACATACTTAGAGCCATAGAAAAGAGAGAAAGGAGTAGCACCCATAGAATTTCAGGATGCTAGTCTGATAAGTCCAAAGAGCTAAGGGAATATGAAGGTGCCAATCCCAACCCTCCTTATAGACTGTTTTGGTAATAATGTTGTGGAGAATCTTGTTAGTAGATTCGACTTGGTCATTAGCTTATGGATAGGATGGAGAAGAGAACCTAAGTTTGATATTGAAGGTTTCATAAATATTATTAAGATATTTGTTTTTAAATGAATTTCTGTTGTCCGTGATGATTTTTTGAGGAATGCCGAAGTGAAAAATGATGTGCTAATAGAAAAATTTGACGATCTTTCTAGCTTTGGTTGACGCGAGTGGAATGGATTCCACCCATTTATTGAAATATTCATGAGCGGTGATGATGGAATGATGACACTGAGAAGAACATGGATTAATGAGGCCGATGAGGTCGAGTCACCATTATGAGAAAGGCCATAGATCTTAAGCTGGTTGCAAATCCTGGCTTCAAATATGGGTGAGATTGGAATGCTGCTAGAACTTGATGCACTTCTTAACATACAAAAATATTGGTTGAAGGTGGATCAATAATATCCCACCCAAAGAATGTTTTTAGTGATGGAAAAAATGCTAAAGTTTCCACCATATATGTCATCACTGGAATTCTTATATGGCTCGAATAGATTCATGGATTTTAAGGCATTGTAGTAAAATACCGTCAAATCCACATTTGTAGAGGATGACCCCCAAGAATAACATAGAAGTTAACGTCTTGATGGAATGGAACTCCTCCCATTTTTGGATAGGTAGGATGGAATTTTGGATTGAGAGAGATAATCAAAGAACTAGGTATAGGAGAGATCGGGTTGGTTGGTTTTGATGAGATTGATAGAATAAAGTTGATTGGTATGGGATGGTGATGATATTATGGATGAAAATACTAGGATCGAGGCCTGACATGTCAGTGCATATGACCATGAAAAATATTGTATATGCTTGGAGATGAAGGTGGTGAAGGATTCTAGCTCTCATGGATCAAGAGATTGGTTGAATTTGAGGATACGAGGCTCTTGTGAAGTCCCTATGTTAACATCGATGGTGGATTTGTTAAGGAGAGTAGATGTGCCAAGAGGTAAGGCCTTATGAAGATTATAATATCCTACCCCCATATAGGAAAGGATAGATTCATCATTGTTGCATTGAAGAACGTCGATGGTAGAGGAGTCCTCCTCCACCATGTTGGGTAATTTGAGAGGAAGGGACCTAGTTTCACCTTCATCCTGATAGGTGACCAACCATAAATTGATTGTGGAGATTAAAAAATCTAAAAGAAAGGGACATGGTGTCATATATGTCCATAAGATCATTGGATGAGAAAGGAGGTGATGGATCCGCATTCATGGTGGATTCAAAAGAGGTACATGGAAGAGAGTTTTTGGGGTTCTCTTTTAATCCCAAAATGTACTTCTCATGAGGTTTGTGAGATTGATTAAGGAAAAGATCATGCATGACTTGTTTATAGCATCCAAGACCAAATCCCTTCCATGCACAATGGTGGAGATATGTGTAGGTGAAATATTTTTTTTAAAGGAAACCAAATCCATTGGTGTATAGCTTGGTATGGGGTTGATTGTCAACATGGGAAAAAGAGTGATCAATTCCACTGTAAACAAGATTGTTTTTCAAGTTAGGTGGGCCAAAGGAAATAATATCCCCGAGGTTAGATTGGTACATGGGATCATTTTTGGGTCTACCAAATTGATTAGGTGTAGGGTGAGCATTAACAATGAGGAGTTGATACTACCCCTCAGCGAGAGACACTTTTTCATGGCGTGGAAGGATTTTTCATTGGGAAACTTAGATGTAGGTACATATAAAATAGTGGAAGCTTGAGAAGATGGATTTTGCTAGGGTATGAGAACACCTTTTGGCTTATAGGTCATATGACATTCTATGAAAGGAGGAAGATCAATGGGGAGTGTGTGAATTTCCCCCTTATATTCATACTTAATAAAATTATGAAGGGTGGATGGGACACAACACATAACATGGATCTATGGGAATCCAAGTAAGATGTATTAGAATTTCCCTTCTTTGATGTAGATGATTTCCTGAAGGAGTTTCTCATGAATGTGGATATGAAGGATGCATGTTCCTAATGCAAAAGGAACATTGTTGTTAAAGGCCTCAAGGACCATAGGTGATTCGGTGAAAATGGTGTTAGGAAGCTTGAGCTTATTGAATGTGTGGGATGAAATGATGTTAATGTTAACACCGTTATCAATCATGGATTATTTGATGAAAGTGTCATTGATAAAAACAATGATAAAAACGGGAAGGTCATGATATTCGGGTAGAATGTTGGGGATCTATGAATCATTGAAGGAAATGGCGATGAAAGTTGTAAGAGATCCAACAAGGGTTGTGAAAGGTTAGAATTCATTAGTTGTGATTGGTATGTGTTGCAGAGCTTTGATGAGAGCTTACTGATGGTGAGGGGAGCTTTGGATAAGCTCATAAAGATATATTTTGACGAGAGCTTGTTGCATTTGTTTCATGATGCTTTATTCCATGGAAAAAATATTTTGGGCTTGTGGAGCAGCTAGAATAGATACCTTAGTATTAGATGAAGAGGGAGAGGAAATAGGTTCATTAAGAAGAACAAAGATGATAAATCTCCTTTTTTGTTAGGTGGATGTTTGAGAATCATGAGGATGTGAATGAGTAGTGACATGAATAGAATTTATTTAAAGAGGGGGACCTTATTTAGGAGGGGTGGAATTTTTTGGTGGGATTGTGACTAAGGTGTGGATGAAGGTCTAAATTGAAAGGCCTTAGAAGTTGTGTATTTGGTTTGAGGGTTGTTCTTAGAGGTAGATGAGATAGTGGATGGAAGGGGGTGATCTTATTTGATGAGAAGATCATCCTGTTGTATGAGGTTGTTAACAAGTGTTTGAATATCCTTGCAGTGCTCTATGTTGTCCCCAGGGATACGATGACAAGCGTAAAAAATGTTGTAATAAAACCATGTGGGATTCCACCCACGTTATTTAAAGGATTTGATGGGGAAGAGTAATCATGGATGTTTAGATGAGGTGATGGAGGACTTCAGAGTAAGACCCAATGGGGGTTTTGAGAGATGAAGTCTCATGGATTTTGGGTTGAATTGATTAGGAGAGGATGATGAAGGAAAATAAGTTTCCTTACTCTTATGGGGTATTTTAGGGACCTTGGATTCATACTGGGTTTTAGAAGTATGAGTAGATGATTTTGGTTTAGATTTGGTGGTGATTGGAGTTTTAGATGAAGGATGCGGTCCCAAAATGGATGGCCTAGGTTCTAATATGGATGGTTGGAAAGTAAGTTGTTTGGACTCATAGAGCTTCAGGAGGAAGCTCTAATTTTTTGTGTGGATGATCAATGGATATTTGGAAGGGGGTAGTAAGGATCTTAGATTTATGTTGTGAAGTTTTAACTTTGGCATGGATAATGAAAATTTCAACAATTGAGTCGTCTTTAGAAGTGGGATTAAATCGTTTAGACATGGGTTGTGTTGTAGATGTGATGGTTGATGATGGGGACGATTCTTGAGTAGCATGATTGATGGAATGAGAAGGGCTTGTGGATTTTTCAAAATTTAGAGTTTTTGATATAGGAGTTGTTGTATTTATTGGAGGTAAGGACATGATTGTGAAATTACTTGTGATAGAATCAAGGGGAGATGCATGTTCTGTATAGGTTTCAAGAGACGATGTGGATATGGATATGGATTCAGATGTGGATGTAAATGAGGGTATAAATGTGGGCATAGATGTGGATTTGGATATGGGTGAAGATGTTGGTGTAGATGTATATTTAGATGTAGATGAAGGTATATATATGGGTATAGATGCGAATGTGGGTATGGGTGTAGAATAAGATGTGGGTGGAGATGTTGAAGCTTGGCTTAAGGTGTTAATTATGTGGGAATAAGGAGCTTGAGACATGATAGGGTTGGCTTGGTTTCTCAATGGATGGTTTGGAAATGGTTGTTTGAAAAGGTCTAATGGTTGGTTAGGGGGAGCATTTGAATTGTCTAGTTGGAGGTCCCCACGATCGATACGCCGTTGTACTAAATCCTTAAAGGTACAACATTTCTCAATGTCATGGCCATAGACTTGGTGATATTTTCAATAATGATCCTCACAATACCATGGTGCTTTGGGATGTGAGTCATCAATAGGGTGGATAGGAGAAGTTGGATAAGGTCTACGGCCATGATCTTGTCAAAGATGAAGTTTTCTGATTCACCAAGGGGAGTATAGTTGGGGGGTTTGTTGAGGTTCTCTTTATGGAGGCTCGGCATAAGATGTTGATTGGGAGGAATTTTTCATGAAAATATCATTTTCTGCATTCTTGTATTTTTTTTAATGATTGAATGATTTGGTGAATTCAGTCTTAGGTTTATTAGAGCAAATTTTAACATGGTATTGCTCAAGGGTACGTAGTTCTAACTTGCGAGCCATGGTAAAAGATTATTCAAAAGTTTTGAAGGACTAAATTTGAAGGGTAGATAAAATATTCTTGGGGCATGATCTAGAAAAAATATCAATCAATTTAGTTTGAGGTAGTGAGAAGGATAGTTGGTTAATAATCCCATGCCACTCAGTGACGAAATCAGAAATTGATTCGTCTTGAAATGGTTTGATGGTGTAAAGTTTAGTGATGGTTATCTTACACACTACGTTAATGGAGAAGTGTTCTAGGAAAAGCTACATAAGTTGTGTGAAGGGAAAGAGGGAATGTTGTAGGGATTTCATTGTAGTAGTCTAGAGTGGGGTCAACCAATGACATGGGAAAGGTACAAAGCATAAGATCTTGGTCATGTGCGATGAGGTAGCATGAGTGCCTAAAGGCACATAAATGTTTTTGGGGATCCTCCTTGCTGTTGAAATTAATTTTTTTTGGAAGCTCCCAATGTGGGGGATATGTCTTAACAGGCACATATGGATTGATGGGTTTGTTACATATTTTCTCATAAGTAAATGTAATTTTGGGACCCAATGTAGCAACCTTTAATTTAGCCATTCTACTCAATAAGACTTGCATAGGATCATTTGAGGTATGACGATGAGGACCTGATTGATGTTGTTGTTATGGGTTGTGGGTAAGATTGATAATGTTAGGTGTAATTGTAGACACCAAATTCGTGTCTCACGACCCCTTGTGACCCGCATTCCATTTCGCAACCTAACCTCATTACCTAAACTTTACACAATCATTTATTAATTACCTTGTAATTGATAAATCCACATCACCTTACCCGCCACCTCACCTTGCCACCTCATCATGACCTAGCCCTAACCCTAAACTAAGCTAATTAAGACCCATGACTTGGTCTAGACTCACATCCATAACTAATGCCTCCTTACTCGCACCAAAAGCCGACCTTCTAGCCACTTGACCAAGCCTGCAACTGATCACTCGGGAGAAAAACAGGGAAGGTGGGCTATTTTAGTAAAAATAGCCTACTTTTTCCTAACCGATGCCGGTTCCTACTCGACCGCCGTCGGTTACGCAACCGCCATCGGTTCCCTGTAAATGGGCTTCCCAAACCAAAACAACGGATCGGAATTTCATTTTGAGAGATCAATCAAAGGATTTCTGGATCGATGCGAGGGCATTGCGAATGAGGAACAGAGTCCAGATCTTCACTTGACCAAGCAGAGACGAGTGAAAATATTAGACGGGTTTATAGCAAAGGAGATCAACTTGCACCTTCATCAAAACCAGTAAGTTACATCTTGCATGTCCTCCATTATAACATTTCTTATGCTTTTGGAATTACAGTCCTCCCAAATCCGTTTCTGAATCCATTATCCAACATACCATTGCCTCTAGCTGTCATTCTTTTGTTTCTAACCATCCCATTTCCTAAAAACTATCCAAAAACCAGCCATTACAAACTCCACAACCAGCCCAGAAGATCCTAGAACCCACCGGTATCGGTTATCAGTAACCGCCATCGGTTATACGTAACTGGCATCGGTTCCTTCGATCAAAAATCTGGAAAAACAACCTTTCCCCCTACCCAGTTCAGCCAAGCAATTTAATTGATATTTTACAATCTTTTGTGTTAATTCACGTTAGCAGGGAAACTGACCACCTTCGAAAGGAAGTTTTACATTTCCTGGGCCCAAGGCAGTTTCCTCATTTATTGTTTAATCAAATCTTGTGGTCTTGTCTTCTTATTTGCAGGTAGTCCTTCCCAGACAAAAAGGAGTTCTCCGCAGTCAACCTGATCTTTCTCTACGGTACGCGCACATCATCTCGACATCCTACAGGTATTCCTCCTAACCCTAACCTTATCTGTTTCTATAAGGAATGAAGCATTTTCCGAGTGAAACATTTTGGCACACCCGGTGGGACCCAATTTTGGGTTTCTTTCTCTTGCTTATTTTCATTTTAGGAAGCATATTTGCTGTTGCTGTTTTTGTTATATATTTAGTAAAGAATTTGTCTTGCTTTCCTGGTTTCGCATTAGTGAAAGTCATCTCTCTTGCTTCATCGAATATAATTTTTGATTTGGATATAAAACACGTGCATTGCATCCCTGCTTGTTGTTCTCCAATTCTAGTGAACATAGATTAAGTAACAGGTCGTACACGTGGGGGTGATATCCACGGTATTGACAGGAAATTAACCTTAGTTTCACTACACATCACATACCGAATCACGTCACAATTAACACAACAGCTCAAACATCCCCCCTTTTCCGCTGTATTCCTCCGCCCGATTGAGGTAACCTTATAAGCCAAAACAAACTTGACATTTCCCCTAGGTCTTGTTGTTTAGGATTCTGACATCATTCTACGTCTACAGGCATAAGCCCACGATAACCAAAATTAACCCTAAGGTTAGTCTCTAGATTTGCGTGTGCCTCTTGCTTGTTTTCAAATCCTGTTTTCTCTGTCATACTTTGTCTTCTGTGATCAATAAGTTGCTAAACATACTCAACGTTGCTAAATCAAATCAACAGCCTTTTATATCTTCTTATCCTAGACTTTTAACACCGCCATCGGTTAGGGGACCGACGTCGTTTGAGCTATGACCGACACCGGTTGCTAAACCGATATCGGTTACTGTCTTCATCAGCCCCTGACAAACCAGCAGCTTGTCAAATTCACCATTCAGAGGTTGTTTTTGTTCTTGATAGATTGAAACTTTCCTGTGTGTTCTAGTCTATGGTTGTCATCACTCGGAAGCAAGCCGCCGCCATGGTTTCACATGCCTGCTCTATGTCTTTGCCTGAATCACCCCCTTCACATTCTATAGGGAACCCTACAGACACCAGTGAGATCCCCCAAATTTCCTGTAGGAGACAAGGACTTTGCCAAATTTCTGGATGCTAATCCCAGCGCTGTGCAATACTATTTGTCTCATACCCCTAACCGTACGCCTGATGGTCAGCTCCTTATGGGCATGCCTATTAGTATAGCTGCTCATTTAGCTCCCACTCCTCCTGATAACAATACCTTACTTCCTGCATCACTAGCCCCGTCTCCCAATCCGACAGCTTCAGAGGTTCATACGACCCCGATTAGCTTTCCTTTGGTTAACCTTGGACCCCACGTATCGCTACCACCAACTGCCCCTATCTCATCTCTTTTTCAGACCACTCCATTCATGACTTACTCTCTGCCACCTATTCAAACGAGCTTTCCTTCTCAAGCTCCGCCTACCTTTTCATTCCCATACACGTGTCCAGTAACCTCAACACCTTATATGGGACATCCCTATTCTGTGGCACCATCATCTCATCCAACCACAGATTTCATCAAGCAAATGATGGACAAAATGCAAAACCTGGAGGCTTCCGTTTCAGGAAGTCGTAGCGCCTTGACATACGAGCAAGTTTGTCGGGAGCCCATTCACCCTTCTGTCCCCCTTCATTCATATCCTCCTCAATGGGAGTTGCCAAAGTTTACTCGTTTTAACAGTAAAGAGGATCCTCAACAACACTTGCGATCATTTAGACATGCTTGTTATTTGATTGCCCATGATGATGCCTTGTTACTCCGCACCTTTCCCATGTCCTTATCAGGACCCTGCCTTGGAGTGGTACAGTGCTTTAACCCAGCACTCAATCTTCTCTTTTAACCAACTAGCCCAATCTTTCTTGGATCATTTCTCCATTAACATTGCCAAGAAAGTATCTATCACTGACCTCTATGCCATCCGACAATTTGAAGACGAATCTATCGCAGATTTCGTTGGACGATGGCGGGGCATTATCAACCAACTTACGTATGCCTTGCCTCAAACCGAACTCATCGAACTATTTACACGAGCTTGCGCTAAGCACATCTCCCCTACCCTCCAAATTCAAACTTTCCGTACATTCGACGAGGCCTTTACTATGGCTCGAAAATTAGAAATTCGAGCCTTAGAGGAAGAGAAATTGCGGTTGCGCAACAAGAACTCCACTTTCCGAACTCCTGATTCTACCAATAAACCAAATACCACCACTCCTCACGTGTCCACCTCTTCTAAATCAAAAGGAGATGTCCACGCGGTGATGGTCAAATCCCAACCACCGTCCAATACTCCACCAAAAAACCACCTATAAATACAAAGCCGAACCCATCAGCTACACTCCCTTGGGAGAAACCTATGGTGTGATATTGGAAAAATTGCTCAAAGCTGGGGCTATCACCTTGCCCCCTGTTAAACCTCACTCTGGGTTTGACTCCACTCACGCAATACCTTCCTGGTACAAAGAAAATGACTTTTGTAACTTTCACCGCGTAAAAGGACATAGTCATGAAAACTGCAAGATGTTGAAAAACATAGTGCAGGAAATGGTTGACGCAGGGGATATAACCCTCGATAATCCTAACGCTCCTACTAACCGAAATCTGAAAATTTTCAACAAGCCATTCCTGAATCACTCGTCCAGCAGCAACGTGAACCAAGATATCTTAGCTGAGGAGAGTGTTCATGAGATCCATGCAGTCTTCGATTCTCAGCCAAAAGCCTCTATCGAGAAAATTTTGAATCAGACCTCTTCACTAACACAGGAGCCCGAACCTCCTTTACCACCATCAAGCCAAAGCGAAATCGTTCCTTTACCCATAGAAGAGTCAACTACTCAGGCTTCCCTTCCCATCAATGAGTCTTCTTACACCACATCCCTACAAGACTGTGAGCGGATGCTATCTAATTTATCTATTTCCCAAACGTCCCCTTCTACCACTCTTGCTACACAAGAGGAAGGCTCACCACTCCTTTTGACATCCTTAGACGAGAAATCTCTTACACTAACATCACCACATTCTTTTAACATGATAGTTCTCCTTGAACACGCTCTCCTACCTATTAGTCCCTCATCGCCTAAATCTTTTCAACGACCGGTTGACCTCCTAACATCTATTGATACAGTGCCTCATCTGCCTCCTGCGTCACACCCACAATGGACTGGAATTACAACTCACTTTTCTTCCGTACCAAAATTACAAATCACACCTGGAGACTATCATTCCACAGAAGATAGACAGGCCCTATGGGAACGTTTGAGTACCCCTTTTTCTACTCAAATGCAAATGACTAATCCTGATGTCTCCACCATCTACCCGAAGTGCTTACAGAAGCTTAAAATGCCCCTGTTCTCGCCTTCACCCCCCTCACCTCTACCAAATGCCCCATCCACTTCTATCAACTTAACCGGATCTTCCCCTACGCTTGGGACCTCACCAATGCCCAGTCTAACACACCCGCCTAAGTGACTCGATCTATCCAAAAATAAATCCGTTCCGCCACCTAGGAGACGAACGCAATCCGGGCCTCTATCACAATTAAAACCCTCATCGTCACACCCACCTTCCATATTGGGACCTCATCCCTCCACATTACACCAATATATCATACCTCCTTTGTTTTCTGCAAAACGACCTACGCCTTCTACACCTATACAGAGATCAAAGGGTATCACAACATCGTTACCCCGCGTATCCGGTCCACCTATCAACCCTAAACCCAATCCCATCATCAAAGGATTTATTTTCTGTCACTCCCCTTTCTCCGTAGTTGTTTCCCGCTACCACGCCATCTGTAGCCTCATCATCTAACCAGCTGAACGTAACTTCTGTGTCCAAGAAACCACGTTTAGTGAAAAACATGTGTCAGCACCCCTCAGCTAAACCACCACCCATACGAACTAAACACGCCCAAACATTACCACAACCCACACAATCAATACCCTCATCCTCTTCCGATTTTGACCCACTCAAAGGATCTTACGCCAAAATCCTTGCTATGTTGGTGGAGAATGCGACCATTTCCCTACCTCCACTTAGACCTTATGACCCGTCTAAACCCCGACCTATGGGTTACGATGAGTCTAAAATCTGCGCTTATCACCGCACACCAGGACATGATGTGGAGGGATGCAAAGCTCTAAAAACCCTCCTTCGTCAGTCACCTCTCCCGGATAGACAGATTAAGAAAGACAACTTACGAAGGGAGAGACCTCTAGCGTCAATTCCCTCTACTATATCATCTATCCTTGCCTCACCAAGATCTATCATTATTACAACCCCACCTCTTGAAGACCATGAATTATCCCAACCATCTTCCTCATCTCAGATCTACGAGATTAATATGATTAGTGTCGCTACTCGAGGACAGAAAAAACAATGGGAAAGCGAAAGAAAACACACCTGCAACATCTCTTTCTCCTTCAAACCATCCCAATTACACCACCACCTAAAGTGGTTATTCGCGGACCCGCCTATCCCGTCTCTAATGGAGTTGCCCACCGAACCATGATCAAACAGCTTCATCAATCACCCATAAAAATGACACTATATGATCTCATTCAGACTTCTGAATCTCATCGACAAGCTCTTGTTGAGATCCTTCAAGGGATAGAGGTTTTACCCAACGAAACCCTGCCCGTCACCTCCATTCTAACACCCAATCACGTTGCCTCTCTCACCAAACAATCCATCTCCCCAACCACTTCTGTCTCAAAACAACAAGCCGCTTGCGGTTAGTTTCTTGGAAGATGAAATTATCGACTTTGGTGCAGAAGACCCTGACCCTGCCCTTTTCATTTCCGCTTACGTCCGAGACATTCGAGTACGTCGGGTTATGATTGACGGGGGCGCTAGCCTAAACATCATCTCTTCAAAAGCCTTCCAACAAATGAACATCCCTTCTAGTTACATGTGTGCCAACCCCCATCATGTTGCGATCATTCAATGACGCTATTACTTCTACCTTAGGCACCGTGATCCTCAACATTCGCGTAGGCCCACGTACTTTGCCCGAACTCTTCTATGTCCTTGAAGGAGAGTTCCAATATAATATATTGCTGGGTCGTCCTTGGATTTGAGCCATGGGATGCGTTCCCTCAACATTACATCGATGCATAAAATTTGAGTACGAGGGGAAGTCCTACACTGTAAAAGCTGATCCTCCCCCCTTCAAACCTGCAATATGTTATACCGCCCAAACGATGTGCTTATACCAATTAAGACACCCATACATTCAACCCAACCATCCTCTTCAAATGTACCTCAACCATCCACCTCAACTGCACCTACGCCTTCAACTGATGAAACCACAGTCGCACAAACCACTTCTCTTCCCGCAGCTAACATCCCAACCTCCGACCCCTTAGTAGATGTTTTTCATCGCCTCACGCTGGGGGAGTACCGCCTATATAACGTTAGTTCTTTCCCTACCCCGCAGGAGTACGGACAATTACATGCGCATCCCACCTACGACCGTCGCGTGGGGGAGGTAATCTCTTACGGGCCACCCCATTGCCGCACTAACCTAACATATGGGGGTGTTGACACATCCTCCATTACCCCTGAACCTCCTCTTGGTGTGGTTCCCTTCCAATCCGATTTTCAATACTTGACAAATCGTCATTTCGCCCTCACCTTCTTGACTCGCTGTGCGTGGAAAGGCTTTGGTTTTGGCCTTACGAACAAGGCCGACATACACTCATTCCCGTGACCACACGCAAACATAATGATCGCAGTGGTCTTGGTTTTTCCGAAACACCTACACAAGAGACACCTCCTGTCAGCTGTATCCTGGAAGAGGAAGACGTTGCCCCTACCGAACCATCATCACCTACTTGCCATCATCACCCACAGAATCGATGGACCCTGAATCTATCCCTCCTGACTTTTTTTTTTTTTCATAAATGCTATCTTCATAGGTCCTCTCACTTATCAACGCGATAATGAGGACCCATCTTCTCTTCCCCTTCTGTATCCAGACATGATCGAAGAGGATTCGCCTTTGATTAATGTTGTTGAATGTCAGGATGACGACTCCATACTCACTTACCTGGGCACGGATGATTCTTATATTCAACGCGCCCTACCATCTGAAACCCAAAACTATGCTGAACGAATCTACTATAGAAATCAACATCCACACGGAGGAAGATCCTCACATAGTGAAGATTGGACAATCCCTTAACACATCAGAACAAGCCGCCTTTACTACCTTTCTCTGTGCTCGCAACCAAGCGTTCGCATGGTCTTACGCTGACATGCCAGGAATTGATCCTACCATTGCCGTCCATAACATCACCCTAAACCCCGATTCCAAACCAGTCAAACAGAAATTGAGAAAAATGCATCCACGCATTGCTCTCTTGGTCAAAGAGGAACTCCAACGACTCCTTTCTGTTTCCTTCATTTTGCCTATTGACTATCCTCAATGGATTTCTAACATCGTACCTGTCACAAAGCGACGGGGGGACTTTGGATATGCACGGATTTCTGGGATCTTAACCTCGCTTGCCCTAAGGATGACTTCCCCCTCCCAAGTATTGATCAACTTGTTGATCTCACTGCGGGTCATGAAATGCTTTCTCTCATGGATGGCTTTTCAGGATACAACCAAATTTTGGTTGCCCCTGCCGATCAACACAAGACTGCCTTCATAACTCCTTGGGGAACCTTCTGTTATCGTGTCATGCCATTTGGCCTTAAGAATGCTGGTGCTACCTATCAGCGGGCTATGACCTACATTTTCATGACATTATGCACACTATCTTGAAGACTATGTCGACGATCTTCTCGGCAAGTCTAAACATCGTAGTGAACATCTCGATGTTTTAACCATCATTTTTGATCGCCTGTTACAATATTCTGTCCGCGTTCAACCGAAGAAATGTGTCTTTGGTGTTCTTTCAGGAAAACTTCTTGGCTTTATTGTCTCTTTGCGTGGCATTGAGGTCGATCCATCGAAAGTCAAAGCTATCCTAGAAATGCCCCCACCCAAAAATCTCAAACAATTGCGTAGTTTACAAGGTAAGCTCCAATCTATCCGACGTTTCATCTCCCAACTCTCGGATCGATGTCAACCTTTCCATCATCACCTCCTTAAAAAGGATATTGCATTCCAATGGAGCAAAGAATGTCACCAAGCCTTCGAAGCTCTCAAATCTTATCTCTTACAGCCACCCGTGCTTATCCCACCCCAAGACAACCGCCCTTTCTACCTTACCTTTCCGCCACCGACCACGCTGTAGGAGCCATGCTTGCACATCGTGACTCTGAGAATCACGAACAAGCCATTTATTATATAAGTCGCACTTTGGTGGACTATGAGACTAGGTACACACATATAGAAAAATTGTGCCTGGCCCTATCATTCGTCGCCACCGAACTCCGACACTACCTTCTAAATCACAAGACTTTTGTCATCACCAACACAGACCCCATCCATTACATGTACGCCAAACCTCATCTAAACCAACGCATTGCTAGATGGCTCATGCTTCTCGCCGACCTCGACCTTGAGTTTATCCACCAGAAATCAATCAAAGGACAAAGCATCGCAGACCAACTTGCGGACGCTCCTTTACCGGGGGAACAATTTACCAATTTCACATTTCCCGACGAAATCATCGCTACTCTTTCCCTCACGGAGGATTCGTACCCAATGACCCTCTTCTTCGATGGATCTAAATGCCAGCGCGGCGGAGGAGCCGGCGTTGTTCTCATTCCTCTTAACGCTGAACCTATGCCTCTTTCATTCCGACTTGATTTCCCTTACACTAATAATATAGCGGAATACGAGGCCCTTGTTCTGGGTCTCCAAGTTGCATTACACTTAGGTATCAAATCTATCAACATTTTTGGCGACTCTCAATTGGTAGTCAATCAAGTTATGGGCATCTACCAATGCAAAAAACGAGGAACTTCAAAAATACAAACACTACGTGGAATCACTTCTAGCTTTATTTACCCACTATTCTATACAAACCATTCCCCGCTCCACTAACAAATTTGCGGATACTATGGCTTGCTTAGCCTCGCAAAATCCCGCCGCGCCAACTGACTCTGAATTATCGTCTTGGTACACAACTTCGTCGTGGTCCAACAACTTTTTGCCCCATCTTATTCAACCCCGGTAGTTTGTATGATAAATACTGTGTCTACTAATTCACAGGATACCTGGTACCACCAATTTCACGACTACCTTACAATCTCTGTCCTCCCACCTGACCTTACTAGTAACGGCAAACGTGCTTTTCTTAAAAGTGTTTCGCGTTATGTTGTCATGGGGGGACTCCTCTATAAACGTGGCTTTGATGGTATCCTCCTTCGCTGTCTAACTGGCATGGAGGCCACTCATACCATCCAACAGGTCCATGACGGTATTTGTGGTGGACATTTTAGCGGCCTTGCCGTGGCCAAACGAATCCTTCGCCTTGGTTATTATTGGCCTACTCTCAATAACGACTTCTACGAATATGTTAAGCGTTGTGTTATGTGTCAGCAACATGCCAACCTTCAACATACTCCTAGCCACCCACTCCAGATCGCTCGAGATCTTTGGCCTTTCTCACAATGGGGTTTAGACCTTATTGGTGAGATTCACCCAACCTCTTCACAACGTCACCGTTGGATACTCACAGCGACCGAATATTATTACACAAAATGGGTGGAGGCTATTTCACTCATTTCAATCAAAAAAGAAAAAATTGTCGAGTTCATTAACCACCACATTATCTGTTGTTTGGTGTTCCTCACCGCCTGATAACAGATAATGGAAAATCTTTCAAAAACAAGTTGTTGCGAGACCTTTGTGACAACTTTGGTATCAAACTTAGTTTCTCATCACCTTACTATCCAAGCCAATGGGCAAGCCGAGTCTTCTAATAAAACACTAACCAAAATCCTCATGAAAGTTGTCAATGAATCTGGAAGAAATTGGCACGATCACATTCCCTTTGCCCTTTGGGCTTATCGTACTAGCATTCATACTTCTACTAATGCCACACCTTTTTCTTTGGTATACGGCACCGAGGCTGTTTTGCCTCTCGAAATACAAATACCCTCCCTTAGAATATCTCTTCAGGTATTCTCACCAACGATGATTTCCGCCAAGAGCGGTTAGCCCAATTGGAGCTTCTTGACGAACGCCGTCTTACAGCTCTTGATCACCTTCAAATCTATCAAAAACACATTAAACGTGCTTATGATAAGCGACTTCATGAGCGTACCTTTAAGATTGGTGATCTTGTTCTCAAAGAGAATCAACATGTAACCAAACTAGAAAAGAGCAAACGTGGAAAATTTGCTCCCAATTGGATCGGGCTTATATAATCACTCATACCTATGGATCTGGTACTTATCGTTTAGCTTCGCTCAATGGTAAACCTGAGCCTGAACCCCTTAATGCCTTGCATCTTCGACCATTCTAACTGTTGAAATTAGTATTATATCACTTCTTATCTACCTGTCGCTCGTCCCTTGAGCTCACTTACCACTAAATACACCCTGTTTCCTACACTTCATAATAACAATCAGGCTCACATAGTTTTGATCCTCACCTCCCCTGATGATGTCTTCCCCTTTTAGTCTAGTCCATGACTTCAAAGTATTAAAATAAGCCGTATTCTTCTGGGATTTTCTTGAGTCAAACTTCCTACTAAACTAGATGCTTCACGCCAAAGAAAACATCTAGTCATCTAAAAATAAATATAGACTGCTCCCTCGAAGGATAGCTATATGCCAAACTATTGCTACTACTATAAATAGACTACTCCCCTGAAGGACAGCTATGCGCTAAAATCATCTCTACTACTATAAATAGACTGCTCCCCCGAAGGACAGCTATACATAGTTAGCCTTTATCAGAAGCTTCTCGCATTGATCAGCTTCGTGAAGACCTCAAGAATAAAACAATCAATATCCCTTGTAGACTTCCGTGCCGATCAGTCTACATTCAATAAAATAAAAGCCTCATTCAAAAGAACTTTTTGGGTCATGGACTTGTCTATATAGGGTAGGTTCTCTTTCGTTGTAAACAAGTTCTTTGTACCTCAGCTATATCATCCACATCACCTCACCATTTGTTTCAACTCAAGGGACGTAACGTACACCTGATATATTGTGATCATACAAAATCTTTTCAAACTATGGACTTCTCGTCTATGCACGGCACTTAGGGCTTCAGGCTCGTTCTACGTTGTGTGGTTTGTTTTAGCTCTTTTCACCTACGGAGCACTCTTTCCGCTTTGCCTCGCATCTAGAATTGTGTGTTGATCTTAATCAGGACACTATTCCCTACTACTTGGGTATGCTAACCTTTGCTTTACCTATACCTACACCAACAACATTATCCTACCAGCACCAACAACATTACCCTACCAACATCACATTTTTACCAAACGACGAATTGCCTAAACCATACCAAAATGCCTAAATTCACCTCTCCCTGGTCCTAAGGGAGAACTACATCGGTCTGAGGCCCTTCCTTGCTTTGTGCAATGGGCTATGTAGGCAGCACTTCGGAGACATGGGGTCTCCCAAGGTTAGCTCGACCATCCCCTACCATAACCTATCCTGTGTGGTGAATATAAATATTTTTGTGTATTTTTATTTTAATCACATTTCTCTTTATCCCTTTTCGAAACACCGAAAATCAAACAATCTTATTATTATCATAACTCAAATCAACATACATATTCAGTTTTATTTAGATGTTAAACAAATACATCTTCTCTATCATCGACACGCAGGTCGGCATCCTTATTTATTCTTATACCTCGCTAACATGTACTCAGACCATCACAACTCATCCCGAACTAGGTGATGATCGTGATCGTCGACCCCTCTCGCCGGGCCTCTCTGTCCTCAAAGGTACCGTGGCTATTGGTACCGCCCACTGATCTGCCAATCTCTCCTATAACATATGAATATGCCCTCTCGCATGGAGAGAACTCCAGCCTCTAGTCTCGCCGCCCGTGACTCCGCAACCCACTAACAATCCTCTGGTCTCATTCACCTGCGTTTGGAGCTGCTGAACCAAACGCTGCAGACGATCCCTCTCTGCTGTAATCACCACTATGTCAGGGTGCTCACGTACACCTCGCAGTTCTGCTACCCACCATAATCTATAGGCCTCTGTCATTCCTGCATCCATTACCCTGCGATCGGCTGCTATCTCCTTGGGCCCTTCTGGAGGTGTTGCCGGGGTGGTGAGAATGTTGCCTCGGCATCAATCCTCATATATGGTCTATAAGCCTGTGGTATGTCCTGCACAAATCCAAATTGTCGCCGCACGCGATCTATAGGAATCCTCTTCATATATTCACCTGGCCTATGCCCGCGATCCACCTCAATCGCTCTACTACACCTCTCAACTCCTCAGCTATGTTCTCGGTTACCATATAGTTCCCGTAGGGCCTCCAACAGATATCTGCAACCGTCAACCTCTCCCATACCTGCCTGTAATACTCAATGTCACCCGGCACGGCCTGAGATCTTGCCTCTTGTTCTGTCTGGACCCATCGTCGGAATCCCAACCTCTGTACTCCGGTCTCTCCTGCCTGGATGGATCGGCCTATTGGTCGCACACAAAACAATGTGCTCATAGGCCCAACAGTGTAATAAGTATGAGCAATCCAACGTTGTCCTGTGACTTCGCCTACAAGCCCATAAACCCCTGTATAGCTCCGCCAAATATGCAGGTGCCCAGGAAAAAGTCACATTCCTTCTATCATCTCCCAAATAACACCCATCAATGCCTTTGGAAATCTTCCCCCTTCTGCCCTTGGTAACGCATAATACCCTACTGCCATCAATAAAATCACTGCTAACCTTGTCTCCTCAGGGTGTGCTGCATACATTACCCCATATGTGAATGACAAACCTCACTGTGTTAAGTCTCGTGCATATGGACCAAACACTTCTGTTATCGCTGCCCGCCCCGCGCTAGGTAGTGCCTGATATACTGGCTCTCCTGTAATAGGGAGTCTCAAAAATACGAAACACATCTTCCAAAGTTACTGTCATTTCACCTGTTGGCAGATAGAAGGTATTTGTCTCAGGATTCCATCTCTCAATCAGCGCCTGTAACATACCATGGTTACGTGCGATTCGTGAATAATAACGGATTCCACTTAGCCCCAAACGATTTATCAATGTCCATTCCGCTGGTGTTACATCCGCTCGGATTCGCGACAACAGCGCTGGCACGCTATCATTCATCCCTCAACCCTGCCTCTGCCTGCATACACCAAAACGACAAACAACCATTCAATCCATTAGGGTCTTTTTCAAACATTCTGGAAATTTCTCCAGTAACTGGTACCGGTTATACGTAACCGATATCGGTTGAACAACCGATACGTTTCTCCCTAACCGCTACCGGTCACTGTCAATTTATACACTTCCCTAAAAACAACCACGTACGACAATAATTTGCTCGTTTATTCCTTTTTATACATACAAACATACCTGAAACCCCTAATTGCCTACCCTGTAACACTTACCTCACCTGCAACCCTTGTTATCATGTTTTCTTTCTCATATCTACCCACTTACTCTCCCCCATCTTATTCACGAAACATGCAGTAGTCAAATCACAAACAAAACAATACCTCTTGGGTTGCAGCAGCTTGAGGTCGCCCTTGTCTTCCCTCATGACCTTGCCTGCTGAATGCTTCTCCTCGTTCTGCCATGATCACCACCCTTTTCAACTTTGTCTCTTCTGACTTCTGAACCTCGGATCACATTTACTTTCCTTGTCTCTTTTCTCCTTCTCACCCAAATCTCTCATGCAAATACCTGTCTCAGTCGTCAAAAAAGCGTCGCGTTCGCGTATTTAACCTCTTGCATGGCTCTAAAATTAAAACTTAAGTTGCCACCCTAGCTTTTCTATTTTTAGAAAAGCTCATACCTAAATAACCGGTATCGGTTACTTAACTGATATCGGTCTATCAGCTACCGATATCGGTTCTCTAACCGATATCGGTTACACACCTTCCTTTTGAAACAGGGTTCTTTTCTTCATTTCTCATCTAAATTTTTGTCGCGCCCGCCTCTTTGCCTGCATAACCAACAGCAATTTACCACATTTTGTTCATCCACCACACATAGCATTACAATTTTCATCAACATCATTTATTTTATAAATACACAAACCATCAACTACAGATACCAAAAACTATCAATCTATACATCATTGGATCCAACTCATCAGTTACATATATCACACTGTCAAAACCACCAATTATCACATAACCTGGGATTCATATATACGCACAAATAAACAAAAACATCAGCATCATCTATCTATCAACATGTCAATTAAACTCATCACACATTCTATATATTACCAGCCATTAACCACATATTTCAAACACATTTTAAACACAGCATGTGGATCAAAACATCGTCTCTATATATATACAAATTTTCAAAAATACAATGTGCCCTACATCGGGGCCTCTGTGATCTCATAACATACCAAAGCCGGCACGCAGGCCGCAATAACTACCAAAAATCTCGACTCGACTCGCAGGCCGGTCTCTCAAACCAAAAATATACTCGGCTCGCAGGCCGGTATCAAATATACCAACCCGTACTCGGCTCGCAGGCCGGTATATAATAAATAAATGAATCAAAACAATGAATAAGTGTAGGCACGCAGGCCTCTATCAATACAACCGGTTCGCAGACCGGTGCCCATGTCCCTATACAAAACCATGTCGGGGGATCTATCAGCTCTCCCCACCGCCCTCGGCACCTCTCCCGCTGGTCCCTGTGGTGCCTCTCGCCTCCTGCCCGTCACGACACGCCAGCTGTGGCTGCCCCTCCCTGAGATCTCTGGCTGTGCGAGGTCTCTACCCTATGCGCTGCATACGCCTGATACTCGACTCCGGTACTATCAAGAATATCCTGATAATAACGGGCCTCTGCTCTAACCTCCATATAACGATCTCGCGCCACTGAAGGAACTGGGGCTGGTCCCCTGGCACCTAACACCAATATCCCCTGAGCCTATACCTGCACCTATGGCTGTGGTGCTGGTGGAGGTGCTGCCTGTGCCTGTAACCTGCACCTGTGGGACCGTGGTGGTATCTGGGGCTTGTGGCTGTGCTGCTGCTGGTACGGCTGCCTGTACCTGTACCTGCACCTGTGGCTGTGCTGCTGGTGGTGGTGGTGCTGCCTGTGCCTGTACCTGAGCCTGGGCTAGCTACCCCTGTAAGACCCCTATCTGTGCCTGTGCAGCAGCCAACTGTCCCTGTAATAGCTGCACCTGCCCCGGAGCTGATATCTCTCTGCAGTAACTACAGCCAAGTCTAGGCTGCGCAGGCGGTACTATCCTCGCTGCTCTCTGCCCAGCCCACCATACCCTGTATGCTCCCGTGCACCCGGCATCATCCACACCCTCACCTGCCGGTCTCTCCGCTACCCAGTCTGGATCCCAAGGCTGTGGGCGCTGGTAGTGGGGCCTCTCTACATCATCCCTCCTGTACTGAGGGAAGGGAGGGAGGGGCTCGTCCTGTCGCAGCCCCATCTGCCTGCGTACCCTCTCTAGGGGTATCCGCTTGTACTCTCCCGGCCTCCGTCCTGCTATCCAGAATGTATACTGGATCAGGCGCAGCTGTATGCGGGCTCCTCTGCCAGGTTGGTGACCTCTGTAGGGTCTCCATATAATGTCTACTGCTGTAAGGCCCTCTAGCATATGTCTATAGTAGGCCACAATCCCGACCTACAACAACTGCTCGTGGCTGGCCCACGACCCCAACCACCTCTGAAATCCATATCGGTATACGACCTGTGGCCCTGGCTGCTGGGGTAGCCCTACCGGCCTGATGCATACGATGTGCTCGTATGCCCAACAGTGCAACAAAAAGGTAGAACAAATACCAAATCACCTCCTCCGGCGATAGCCCCATAACTCCCTGTATAATTGCACCAGATACACTGGTGCCCATGCGAAATGTGCTCCTCTCACCAACGTCTCCAGTAGCACCCCCATCAATGCCCGTGGGAAGCGGCCTCCCTCTGAATCTGGGAGGGCGAAGCAGGTGATCCCTATCATCATCAACATGGCAAGTCGTGTCTCATGTCTGTGTGTGCGGTACATGTCACCATATCCAATGCTCGCGCTATGATATGTAAGAAGCGCGGCTGCATCCCCAAAAACCTGCAGTATGCTATCCATGGCCGTCTCTGAATCTACCTAGAAAACGGCCTCTCCCTCGATCGGTAGCCGCAGGATGCGATACACATCCTCTAATGTGACGGTCATCTCCCCGGTCGGCAGATGGAACACATTGGCCGCCGGATCCCATCTCTCGATGAGGGCGACCATCAGGCTGTGATCTCTGTCTATCGCTCTGTACCTCTGGACCCCGCCAAGTCCCACCTCGCGCATGATGGCCCAATGCGCCGCAGATATGTGTGGCCTCATCCGACTCAATAGTGGAGGCATCCTATCACGCATCGTCAACTGTTGACGTGCCTGCACAACCAACCCACATTCTTAGACCCACTCTTTATTATAACACCTACTTTACCATCTAAACCCCCCTTTTGTAACACCCAAAATCTAACCCCACACCTCACCCTTCTCCACCCTAAACCCTAAACCCTAAACCCAATCCCATCCCAAACCACCTTCAAACCTAAACCCTAAACCCTAAACCCACACCCCAACACGCCACCCAACCCACCTTCAAACCTAAGCCCTAAACTCTAAACCCCACCCCAACACGCCACCCATCCCACCTTCAAACCTAAACCCTAAACTCTAAACCCCACCCCAACATGCCACCCAACCCACCTTTAAACCTAAGCCCTAAACTCTAAACCCCACCCCAACACGCCACCCATCCCACCTTCAAACCTAAACCCTAAACTCTAAACCCCACCCCAACACGCTACCCAACCCACCTTTAAACTTAAACCCTAAACCCCACCGATACCGGTCGATACGCGACCGATGCCGGTAGCCCCCAAATCAATCTCACCTTATGCCTTTGCGACCGATGCCAGTCGCCTACTGACCGACATCGGTCACTGTCTCCTGCCCGAGCCGAACCCCCGCGCGGCCCCCAAAAACCATTTTTCACCTATTTTTACCCATCTACCCACCCAAACACCCCCAAATTTTACACACCTAGCCGCCTTAGCCTATCTAACCTATCTACCCTCTCCCTTTCTTGAATTACCTCCATTTACCCATTATTTCCTCAAACATACCAATTCCTACCCAAATCCCAAAAACAACATAACTCAACCAAATCACCAAATTAAAGAGTTTAGAACCTACCGGTACGACGACACGTCATCGTGGTGGGATGGGTGGTGGCAGTCCAGCTGGTCCAGCTCCTCCAGCTCCTCCTGCCTGTGCCATGGCTCCAATCCTGATCTGCTGGGTCCCCGGCCAATCACCTGCTGCCTCCTCAACTATTCGGGCCCACTATCAACTCTCTCCGCCAATCAAATAGCTTCACCTCACTTAACAACCCTCCAAATCAACTCTCCACGTCAGACAAGTTAATTTGGATTGCAAATAACAAAAGTGACAATGACAGGCCGTATTTTTTCTTTTTATAGGTTTATCGACCTTAACCGATGTCAGTTTCTTTTTGCCCTAAGAAACCGGTATCGGTCATGCAGAATCGACATCGGTTTCATACCCAACTTTCACCCCATTATTTGCCCTTCTTTACTCCTTGCCTCTTTTTCACCAATATCGCCTCTGTCCACCTTTGCTGCACAACATTTGTTCACTTGTCCAGCCTGACCTAAGGCCTCAACCTACCATTCAGCCCGACCCAAGGCCTCAACCTACCATTCGGCCCGGCCCAAGGCCTCAACCTACCATTCGGCCCGACCCAAGGCCTCAACCTACCATTCGGCCCGACCTAAGGCCTTAACCTACCATTCGGCTCGACCCAAGTCCTCAACCTACCATTTGGCCCAACCTAAGGCCTCAACCTACCTATTTGGCCCGACCCAAGGCCTCAACCTACCATTCGGCCTGACCGAAGGCCTTAACCTACCATTTGGCCCGACCTAAGGCCTTAACCTACCATTCGGCCCGACCTAAGGCGTCAACCTACCATTCGGCCCGACCTAAGGCCTCAACCTACCTATTTGGCCCGACCCAAGGCCTCAACCTACCATTCGGCCCGACCGAAGGCCTCAACCTACCAATTGGCCCAACCCAAGGCCTCAACCTACCATTCGGCCCGACCTAAGGCCTCAACCTCCCATTCGGCCCGACCTAAGGCCTCAACCTACCAATTGGCCCGACCCAAGGCCTCGCCCTACCTATTTAGCTCGACCCAAGGCCACCGCCTGACCCAAGGCCGTATCACTTCCATACCATACCCACAATCAACGTTTTATTTCATACATCCATCATGTACCTTGTGTTCAATCGAACTCACCTGTTCGTGTTTTCGCATGATTAGGGTCCTTGACTTGATCTGTCGACCAGCTTTGCCCAGACCTAGACCGTGACGTTTATCTCAACCAAACCAACCTCTTGGTACTACCGAACATGCCTAAACGTTCCGGTACCTTACCTGTTATATATCCTGTAGCTACTTCCTATGCCTTGGATACCAGGATTATATCACCCTTGTTTGGATAAACTATCGACCTTTGCCTATACATTGCTGGTTTGCTAGTCAAATCATGTACCCTAGTCGTACTATTGAATTTCAACATGCATCTGCTTCCTTGGACCTACCCCACCCCCTTACCATCCTCTCTACCACATATACCCTTTATCAACCCTATCCCTGATTTCCTGTTCACTCAATCTGTGATAGATTTGAGGGGGATTACCTATATCTTTAACATGAGAAACCACTTCATATTATTGCCCGCGCAGCTTTACAGAACAAGCTACACGACAATAAGGGGCTAATGTAGACACCAAATTCGTGTCTCACGACCCCTTGTGACCCGCATCCCATTTCGCAACCTAACCTCATTACCTAAACTTTACACAATCATTTATTAATTACCTTGTAATTGATAAATCCACATCACCTTACCCGCCACCTCACCTTGCCACCTCATCATGACCTAGCCCTAACCCTAAACTAAGCTAATTAAGACCCATGACTTGGTCTAGACTCACATCCATAACTAATGCCTCCTTACTCGCACCAAAAGCCGACCTTCTAGCCACTTGACCAAGCCTGCAACTGATCTCTCGGGAGAAAAACAGGGAAGGTGGGCTATTTTAGTAAAAAAAGCCTACTTTTTCCTAACCGATGCCGGTTCCTACTCGACTGCCGTCGGTTACGCAACCGCCATCGGTTCCCTGTAAATGGGCTTCCCAAACCAAAACAACGGATCGGAATTTCATTTTGAGAGATCAATCAAAGGATTTCTGGATCGAGCGAGGGCATTGCGAACGAGGAACAGAGTCCAGATCTTCACTTGACCAAGCAGAGACGAGTGAAAATATTAGACGGGTTTATAGCAAAGGAGATCAACTTGCACCTTCATCAAAACCAGTAAGTTACATCTTGCATGTCCTCCATTATAACATTTCTTATGCTTTTGGAATTACAGTCCTCCCAAATCCGTTTCTGAATCCATTATCCAACATACCATTGCCTCTAGCTGTCATTCTTTTGTTTCTAACCATCCCATTTCCTAAAAACTATCCAAAAACCAGCCATTACAAACTCCACAACCAGCCCAGAAGATCCTAGAACCCACCGGTATCGGTTATCAGTAACCGCCATCGGTTATACGTAACCGGCATCGGTTCCTTTGATCAAAAATCAGGAAAAAACAGCCTTTCCCCTACCCAGTTCAGCCAAGCAATTTAATTGATATTTTACAGTCTTTTGTGTTAATTCACGTTAGCAGGGAAACTGACAACCTTCGAAAGGAAGTTTTACATTTCCTGGGCCCAAGGCAGTTTCCTCATTTATTGTTTAATCAAATCTTGTGGTCTTGTGTTCTTATTTGCAGGTAGTCCTTCCCAGACAAAAAGGAGTTCTCCGCAGTCAACCTGATCTTTCTCTACGGTACGCGCACATCATCTCGACATCCTACAGGTATTCCTCCTAACCCTAACCTTATTTGTTTCTATAAGGAACGAAGCATTTTCTGAGTGAAACAGTAATTAGGAGTTTGTGGAGGTGGTTGATAGGGAGGAACATAATTAAAGGTTTGTGATTAGATGGGTTGCGAAGTAGGATGTAGTTAGTTGGTTAAGACTGTGAAGGTTTTTGCTTGAGTGATATGGGGATCGGATTGAACCTCTATTGCATGAGTTTGGGTATGTTTATGAGGTGGTTGGGATATTTAAAGAGACTGATTGGGAAACATACACCAAAAGGTACTTCATAGTGGAGGTTGGTTAGTTTGAGTCAACTTTAAAGGGAGAGGTTTTAAGATAACAACATTGGTTTGGACGTGTAAAGTTAAAAGAGGAATTGAGCTTTGCAAGTGTTCATCAGGTGGTGTAGGAGGTATGTTGGTATCTAGAAGAGTTTGTGTGGGAGTGTTGATGATAAGGGTAGATGAGGAAGGAATAGGAATGGAGGATGTAGCATTGGTATTGATACATGGCTGATTAGGTGGGATAGACACCACCAATTGTGTAGATTTATGGGTTTGGGGAACCATGGTAGAGGACTCATGTGGGAAATTTTCATTTTGAGATAATGATAGCTCGTTCATGGCCCTAGGAAAAAATAAAATGAGTTGAGAAGTGAGGACTTCAATAGATTCAAAATGTGGGGGATAACAATAAAGATGTGGAATAGGGAATCCATCAATAGGGATTTTGGTGGATTTACAGACTAGATAGTCATGGAGGGTGATGAGGTTAGCATCAAGGAGTTCTTGACATTCCATGCATTTGCTAGGGATATTATGGGGGCTAAGTGATCCTAAGGAAGTAACATAAGGATATGTGGATAGTCTAGAAGGGAAAAAGTGATGATAGACAAAAGGATTAGTTTCGATATGGGGATTTCCTTGAACCATATGAGGCTCATGAAGAGGAACTGTAGGAATAAAGGATTGGGATACCAAAGATGAGGTGATCAAATGTGTAGAAGAAGCAAGAATGAGGGCATATGTTTTTTGTGAAGGTTTGTTTGAGATGGGGATGTCATTATAATAGGTTGAATGTTCCATTTTCTTAAATTGGGAATGAGTAACAATGGGCATGAAATAAATAAGTAAAATCCTATGTAAACTATTAATGTAACATGCAAGTCAAGTAATAGAATTTTGTTTATCAAGCTTATTTATAAAATCTGAAGAGGGAAGAAGTTCAGAGGGAACCTAGAGAAATGACCAATCTATGGATGGTTTCAGATGTGTTTAAGGATGGATTCCTCTATATACCCAAAGGTACATGAGGCAAGAATCTGTGATGACTATTGGTACATGGTATGATATAGGGGCCTACCCTTGCACTTCTCACACTCCAATGATAAGGGTGTCAGGCACTTAATTGATATACCAATAATAATAAATTTATTATATAGACACAACATCGTGGTGGCTTCCTTATTGGGTGATGAAATCCCAATAGCTCCACCTAGGTAGAAATTGTTTAGATGTGTAGATTGTGTGTGTGTGTGCTTTGGTTATTTTGAAATGAACGTGAATGTAAAGTTTTACCACTTAATTAAGCCATTGATCAAGAAAAAATAAAAGGTTCATTTTAGATCCAAAGCCAAATATGATGTTCGATGAGGAAAAGAAAGCAAAGGAAGGGAAGAATGGTGGAAAAAGGGAAAAACAAGATAAAAAAGGAATACCTAGATATGATTTTCCTTTTTCCAAATTATATACATGTTGTTGAACAAACAAGTGAATTCCCAAGAACACAAGCAAAGAACACCAAGCTACATGGTTATTGGAAAGAGGAAAATAGAATATAAAATAGAAATTGAAAATGAACAAGGAAATTACCAAAGGAGGAGATAGGTTCCACCAGGCATGCCAGAATTTTTGACATTTTCCCACTCCTGTTCCATGTTAATGAAATAGCATACAAGAAAACAAGAAACTCCAAATATGGGAGTGTTTAATGCTACCTCAAATGTATGATAATGATGGTGATGGGATACGGGTGCATAAATTATTTCCGCAGTGATCTTGATAACCTACACTACACAAAGGAGGGCTATAAGAAAAATATTAGTAGATTATATAGTGGGATTCCTGACCAAATCTAGTCTCGAGAAGTGATGAAATTTCTAGGAGGGATGTCAAGACACTTTTCTTAGAACATTGATTGAGAGTGAGAACCAGATAGCATGTAGAAGTGTTGAGTTTTAGATTTTCACTTGGAATGAAACCACAGTCAGGGGATAAGAAAGTCCCTCCTATTTAATGGGAGAGGTTCCCTTATTGAAAGCAGGTGCAAAACCTATGTACAAATACACAATATTTCATTCAATGGTGGTTTCTCGATATCTTGAAATGTGTTTTATGCCTGGAACGTTATCAATACATGAGGATATAAGACTTGAAGAGAGGAGGGAGGAATAAGAAGACAATACTATCAGGGAAAAGAGATGGAAGAGAAAACCCTTATATGTATTGAGCAAATGAGATATTGAGTAGAACCATTCATGTTTATAACAGGAAAAATCCACATAATCAAAGTTCTTGAGATTGTATAAACTAGAACAAAAAATTTCTAAGCATTCAAGGATTAAATGATTTACAGATCAGAGCAAAAAGGAAATAGAAAACAGAGGAAAAAGGGGAAATCCCTTGTATTAATTTGTTCAGATTCAAAATTACAGTTCCAGAATATCAAAATTCTAACCCCTGTACAATGGCTTTGAAAGCCCATGAAATAGATTGCAAGAGATGATTATAAATTCCTCGAGAAAGCAAGAAACAATTACAACTTCCTCGAGAAAACAAGAAATGGTTACAAATCATTCCAATCATTCACACCCTTTCGAATTCCTGATTCGCAAAGAAAAGTTAATGGCGGAAAAACTAGGTTTTCAAATATATGGCCATTACATTATTTTTCCAGTTTAAATATCGACCATTCGATTTGATTTTAGAACTTTAAATTTGGGTCATCCACATGGAAGAAATTTATTGGAGCAGACACGGGGGGAGGGGGGGAACTTTACGCTTTATAACTTTTACAGCAAAAAGGCATTTTGGAACATTTTGGCCTACTCACCTGCTTTGACTTTTCAATGGTTAGACATATGGCATTATCTACTTAGCGATGTGGTCATGGATCACTTTTTTACTTTTAACTCATTTTGATAAAAAAAAGCTTAAAAATTCAAAATTCTCCACTGACCTGCATCCTCACTTTGACTTTTCAACGTAGTTGCGTGGCACCATCTGATTGGTGGCAGGACTTAGGCATTCTTTTTTCTATCTCTCTGCATGGGCTCATGGGTTTTCCATTGCCAACTGTGCCCTTTTCCAAAAGGTGTTAAAAGTGCTAAAAATTTCCCATAGGCCCGCCAGCCCACCTTGGGCAAATAATACCATCTTAGGTCCGCCGGGCCATAACTTGAAAAATATGAAGAGTTAGGAGGACTTCTTTACCTTTTCAAAAATGGGAATAAATTTCCCATCTAATGAAGAAGTTTCTAGGAGACCACAAGCCTTTGGAAATAACCATATTTAAACTTTTTTGTTTTCAATATTTTTAGAGGCACCAACTCAAAATTTTAAGTCTAGACTTTAAAAATGAGGGGAATTTTGAGGGTGACAACAACTGGCTCTTTCTGGGGATGAATTGGCTTGGAAAAAAGACACAAGGCATGATTAAGAACTACAGATAAATATGAGAAGGAGGACTAGTGCCTTATCCATTGGATAAAGGAGTTAAAAGCGAAACCTATACAAGGAAACACATAAAAGACATGAAAAGAAATGAAACAAACCAAAAGGGAAGACCCAAAACAAAACACACCACATAAAAAAGAACAAGAAAGGGAAACAAGCCAAAACCAAAAACCAAATGCAATGTACAAAAGGACTTCCTAGCCACCTAGGACTTGAACAATTTTGTTAGGAAAATAAGGGATAAAATATACGGAATAATCCCTCACAAAATCGCAACAGTAGAAACTAATATGCAGAAATTATTATAGATCTCAAATAAAATTACAGAATAAAATAACACAACACAAAGAGACAGTATTTAACGTGGTTCACCCAATTTGGGCTACGTCCACCAAGAATCACTTGCTCAGATTTTATTACAAGCCACTGCTCTCTCAATACAATACCCAGATCCGTTTGGAGCTATGCTCAACAAAATCTACAGAATCCACACCCGAATTCAAAACACATCTGCAATACATTTGTTTGTACATCTATCATATGCATAAGACCATATAAGCAGACAACTTCTTAAGTAGTTTTATAAAACCGTGGGTATCAACACCATGGAAAAAACTCGTCCCATAAACCTATGGGTCAAAAAACTCACCCATATGAGAAAAGCACATTTCCCGATATTTCGGGTGCAATTTTTTGAGGCCAAAAAATTTACGCCTAATTTTTTTTTTCCGGGGGCTGCCTCCCCCAAACCCCCGCTCAGGGCCCGGCCTGGCCCCGAACCTCGGCGAGGATACATGAAAAGTGTACAGTACTCTTAGTGTACAGTCTTCAACACTTTCACACATGAAAATAGGCTCCACAACCTAACAAACTTTAGGTACTGCCCACTATAAGGAAGTGGGAGAGGAAATCCATCCATGTAGTCTAGATAAAAAGAGTTCTCTCCAACAAAATGTTTGATTCTAAAAGGACCAAGCCAAAGAGAATAAAACTTACCATGGCTTCCTCGTGGCTCATGTCTTTTGTCCCAAAGAAGCACAATGTCTCTCACTTGGAAAACTCTGGGTTTGACTTTCTTGTCAAACAAAGCCTTCAATTTCAACTGATGAGCTGTTATTCTATCAACCACTTGCAATCTGTCCTCATCAAGCTTATGAAGGTACATAATTCTCTTGTCCAAAGATCTACTGAAACTTGAATCTTCAATGGTTTTCATTAGATGCAAGGCTGGAAATTCCACCGTGATTGGCAGTTGAGCTTCCACACCATACACCACTTGAAAAGGAAACATTCTAGTTGATCTCTTGGGGTAATTCTATCAACCCAAAGTGCATCATATAGCTTCTTATGCCAATTCCTTTGAGAATCATTTACAAGCTTTCTAACCTTGTCTAACTATGTCCATTCCCTTAGGGGTAGTAATATGAAGAATGAGCAAGGGAGATCCCATACCCATAGCAGAAGTCCATCATCTCAAATGAAGAAAATTTGGAAGCATTATCAGTCACAATTTTATTTGGGGTCCCAAACCTGATCAATATGTTCTCCTTAATGAAGTTACAAACTACCTCGAGAGTAGTTCTCTTGACTGGGATGGCTTCCACCCACTTGTGAAGTAATCTGTGGTAGTCAACACAGGTATACCTAGCACTGGAAGATGGATTGAGTGCTCCAATGAAGTCTAAACCCCATTGTTGAAATGGCTCTTCAATCACTATAGGCTTGAGAGGCAAAGCAACCAACTTGGGTCTTCCAACAAACGTTTGGCTTGCTTCACATTTAGCAACCCATTTCGATGCATCTCTAAATAGAGTAGGCCAATAATAATCAGCACGAAGTATTTTATTAGTTGTTACAGTAGAGAAGAAATGACCTCCACAAGCCTGGTCATGAAAAGTAGAGAACAACTTATTTTGTTGCTCCTTGTCTACACACTTCAAAAACCTTCCATATATGCCTCATTTGAATAAAGCATTCTTCCATAACACATATTGTGTAGAACTCAGTTTGATGGCTCTCTTCTCTTTGGCACTTAAGTGAGGTGAACACTCTCTATAGGTCAGAAAGTGAGCAATGTCAGCATACCATACATCTATTGAGCTGCGGAACAAAACAACATGGACATCAACTCCATCTTTGGATAAATCCTTTGAAGCTCCCTCAGGAATGAGTTCACACAGGTCCTTACCCCGTGTTTCACCTGATTCTTAGAGCATTTCTCAGAATGTGATGAAATAGATAAGGGTAAAAGGGCTAGGAGGAATACCTGTTAAATCTGGTTGAAGGTTATTGCACACGCATGACTTCTTGATCCACAACTAATCATGAGAGCTCCCTTTTGGTTAGGAGGAACTACTTGAAATAGACAACAAGACCACCAAATGAAAGTTAAACAATATATGTAGTGGACCGCCTAGCACATGCTAGATCTGGGAAGTGTGATAATCCCTAGATGGCTATTAATCCACTATTTAAAATAATTAAATATTAACAATAAATGAAATCCTATTGTAGTTAAAATGATTTAGATATCTCATTCGATTACAATAAGCAAATTCATTCACAACATCCTAAGCTACGATTGAATCTGAAGGGCGAGGTCTCTGTCAGAGTATTGGTATTGGTTAGGGTCTGGGTTTAGGATACTTTGGGTATTTGGTAGGGAATTTAGGCTCTGTTCTTGGTCTGAGGGTAAAAACAAAGAGTTTGATGTCGGACTAGTATGACCGATGTCAGTTTAAGTTAAATCGGTGAAGGTTATGGGTAACTGACATCGGTATGGTCGAGGTAAAGGAAACTTAAAAGAAAATGATTAGATGGATTGATCTGGGATTTGATGTAGGTGGTGGGGTAGGTTCGAGGGTTGCAGAGGTCTTAAATGTGGTCAGGAATGAACAAAAAGTGAGGATAGGTAATCGAATGATGTAGATAATGGAAAAGGCCCAGTTACAAACTGATAAGAAAGGAGGAAATGGAGATGCAACAACTTAATCTGATAACAAAGATAATAAAAGCTATTATGGTGTTTTAGACCAAGTTGGTGGAGGTATACTTACAGTTATATGATCTTGATGGCTAGATGGTGATAGCAGTTGATCATATGGATGGAATTTGGTGTGGTGATGGCACTTCCCAGGATGCTCTCGTGAATGAAAAATGGTTCTGTGGTCACTTCTGATGCTAGCTGTGGATGTTTGGATGTGTGTGCGAATGCTGGTTCTACTTGCATGCAGCTTTGATCTCGTCTCTTGCTCTCTAAATGTGCACACCTCAAAATAATGTTACCAAAGGGAATAAAAGGTAACCGATGACACTTCTGGGTTGACCGAAATCGGTTAGGGCAGGATTTTATAGGTTTACTAAAATGGGCAGATCTTGTTTGATTTCTTGGATCTTGTTTGATTTCCTTAGCAGATTAGAATGGAAGCCTCTTTTGTAATGGGTGGGAATGTGGTTAGAGGGAATGTAGGCTTTGATTTTTAGGGTTTACTTAGGTCTTAGTTAATTATGGCAACATACTAAGAATAGATTTGGGGTGAGGTGGCTAGGTGAGGTGTATAGGTGAGGTGGTGGTGTGGGAATTATCTTAATTAGGATAATTAAATAATAAATAATGTGAGGACATGGATTAATTTAATTAAATTAATTAAATTTATATTAGAGTGGGTTAAAAGGGGCCATGGTTTGGTGAGTGTGTTCGAGTTGGTTATTTGACGAGGGACCAAGGGGAGTGTGACCCAATTTTGGTGTCTACATTTTGTAGGATTCAGGCCAGCAAATTAGGGGTAATGGGTAGTAATAAGACTAAGGAGGATAACTAAAAAATGGTCATAATGAACTGATGCCAATCACCATGGACGGACTATGGTAGGCTAGGGCATAGGGCCGATGTCGGTCAAGGTAAAACTGTCGCCGGTCAAGTCGGGAAGGCTATACAAAGAAAAAGTGCCACGTTTTTGAAAATCATTTGTCATTTACCACATAGGAGAAAATGACAAGAGAGAGAGAAAGAGGTGAAAAGAAACCAAATGACATGGAGAGATGAGTTGGTGAGCCACAAAGTGAGGGATTGTTGGTCGATAGGTGGGTCTACGAGCATAGTGTGATTTGATTGTGGGATTGATTTGATTTGATTGAGCCAGCGGGCAATTGGTGATGTTAGAGGTAGGAGAGGGATCGGGTGGACCTATGCAGTGGCCCAATGTGCCACCACGCAGATGGCAGCGTGATGAGGTAAGATCCCATTTTGATTGTATGTTTGTTTTGAGTAGGTGGAGGAGGGAAATCGGGTAGGAGGAAAATGGGTTTTAGGGGGGGAATATTTTAAATTTGAATGGAGGGAATGTAATGAGAAAAGGGGAGCAAGGGAGGGTAGGTTTAGGTAAGTGAGGGGTGGGAATATGTATTAGGTAGACATTGGTGGGGGAAATGGGTAGAAAGGAGAAGTGTAGTTAGAAATAGGGCAGGGCGTCGCGGGTTTATCACCGCGACAGTGATCGATGTCAGTTAACTCTTAGCCGGCGTCGATGGGTAAGGACTGGTATCGGTCACAGATATGGTGACCGATGCTGGTTATTTTTTGACCATGATTGATCGATGATGATCGATGCTGGTCAGTAGGCTAAAGAGGCAGGACCTTAAGGAGATAAAATGGACATGTTACAAGGAGAGTTAGGTAGGGGGGAAGAGTTATTGGTATGGGTAGGTGGGTGAATAAGGAAGATCGATGAGAGGGGAAAAATGAAAATAGGTGAGGGTCCGAGGCATGGGTAGATAGGTAAAATAAAAATAGGTGAGGGTCCAAGGTGTGGGTAGATAGGTGGTGTTGATTTAGGGCATAGATATAGGTGAAAGGTTGATTTATTTAGCGTAAGCGGTATAGTAGGGGTTGCAAGGTTGGATGCAGGTGTGATCAAGGTTTAATATTATGATTGGTTGTATGCAGGCTAGGGACCAGCTATGGATGAGGGATAGGGTGCCTCCCTTACTTATGGAGATACGAGGGAGCACGCCACACGAGGAGTGGATCCATGTTACAGATGTGGGTCTTATTGGGGTCAGACGCTACCAGAACATAGTGTAGGAGGTGAGTTTGATGGTTGCCCTCATCAATAGATGGGATTCGGAAACCAATACATTCCATTTTCTGACGGGTGAGATCACGATCACCCTAGAGGATGTTTACAGGTTCCTACGACTACCTATAGAAGGTACATAGGTTTACTCAATCTCCTCAGAGGCATCTGAGGAGTTACTGTTACCAGTGTTTGGAGAGGGGCTGAAATTGTTAGGAATCCACAGTGCCAGTATGAGGAGATGAGGCTGGTAGTGCTTCTGATGGAGGTAATATACTATTTTACACTGCCAGATGTAGAGGGTGGGAGATTCCCCTGGTCACTGATTGGGGTCGTACATGACATGGTGGAGAGCAGGACTCGGTTTACATGGGCACTTACGTTCTTGGTATAGCTATACAGGGAGTTGTGGGCTTATGGGTGACTATGGAAATTTAGCTTGTGTTGCACATTCTTGTTACATTATTAGGCTTATGAGCACATTGTGTGTGTGTACCTAGTTGGTATGCCCTAGGATGATGCATTCAAGCTAGGTTTTTTTTGAGCGGGCTACAGGTGATGGGTGCCGGTGATGGGAGAGCACCGAGTGGTGAGAGCTACACATGATGTAGCCTATTATAGGTGATTAATGGAGGTTTTTTTCTGGCGTGGACATCATTTGGAGGCCATATGTGGGCTTCCCTTCATACAGGTAGATGACAAAAGAGCTAGATCGGTTACGGATTTACAGGTGGATAGATGGGTAGCAGGCTGGGGAGCATGAGATGATACCCGTAGACTGGGTCAGATGGTAGTTCGGTTTACCACAGGATATACCTCCACCCTTCCCTCGATATAGGAGAGATGATGTGGAGAGGCCTATGTCTTCACCCAGACCTACAATGCTGACCGGACAGGAGGAGCAACTGGTTGAATGACAGATAGATGATTTCGGGGTCATAGATATGTATAGACATTGGTGGGATGCATAGCTATGAGTAGTACCACCGCAGGGCAACCAGATTTGGCTACTATCACAGTTTAGAGAGATGCCCTACAGGGGTAGGTGACTACCCTGGTGACCTAGTTGGGCATAGTACAAGGACATCTGATAGGGGCCGAGGCACAAGTTATGAATCTACAGGCATAAGTGACCACTTTTCAAGCACAAGGAGTATAGGGACCAGTACCCACATCGGGGGGAGAGGGAAAGGGTGGAGATGGAGATGGGGTATAGGTAGCTACCATATAGGTATAGGTGATAGGTTTACAAGGCCATTTGGCCATGGTGCAGGGATAGGTTACAGGTTTGTAGGGCTAGCTAACAGCATCACAGGCATATATATCAACCCTTCAGGCCTAGGTACAAGCGTAGGCTCCAAGGCCAATGGTACCACCACAGGGGCAAGGACAGGGTCCCACTATTTAGGTAGGAGTAGGGCTGGGTTAGAGGCCAATGACACCACCACAGACAATACCCACCACTAGATTGAGAGATGTCATGGGTGAGGTGAGGTACTACTAGGATCACTTGATGGCAGCGGGGATATATGTATTATCATATGCTAAGCACAGAGCACAACAGGCCTCGAGTGAGAGGAGCATATCCCACACACATTTTGTAGAGTACAGGGGGCAGCGAGCTCAGGGTCCAGGTCAAGGTGAGGCCATTAGTGCATGGAGACCAGCTCCATAGGCAAGACCATCAGGAGCTTGACCAGGGTGAGGTAGAGGGAGGTCAGCCGGATGTTGGGCTAGAGGAGCGGAGGAGGAGATAGATGAGACATGCTTATATATCAGATGGGGAGATGATTGAGCTCCATGTATAATTAGTTTATTTTGACATCATATTTTTGACATATATACCGGTCTGCATGTCAGAGATAGTGAGGATGTACATGAGATTTTTTTAAATTTTGTTATATACACCGGTCTGCGTGCCAAATATATTTGAGATTCATGTATATGGATACAAATCTTTGAATGTTTTATTTATAGAGATGATGATGATTATGGCATGATGTATACATGGTTATGTTTAACTTGCTATTTTTATTTGTATATGTGATGGAAACCAAGTAGTGTAGGCATGATAGAGACAGGTCATAGGCATGGATTGAGTTAGGTTGTTGGTTTAGGAATGGATTGAGTTAGGTCATAGGCATGGATTGAGTCAAGTTATAGGTATGGATTGAGTTAGGTCATAAGCATGGATTGAGTCAGGTTGTTGGTTTAGGCATGGATGGAGTCAGGTCATAGGTATGGATTGAATCAGGTTGGTTGAGTTTGTAATTCATTAATTTGTGTAATTAATGATGATATGGGTCACGTTAAGATGTTTCATAGTAAAGTGCATGATAATGGTAAAGAAATGGTAGAAATAATGAATGCATGAGTGATGATGGTAAATATGTGAAGCAATTGTTGTTTGTTTGATGTAATTTCCAATTATTGATATAAAAAGGAAACTAAGGTAGAATGTTACTAGGAAAGGGGGAGAGGTAATTGGTTAGGGTAGAGAGTGGCCGAGCTAACCTCCAAGGGCCCCATGCCCTCGGAGTGCTGCCTACATAGTCTCAACGAATAGGGACCTCAGGCCGATGTATTTCTCCCATAAGCTAGGGAAAAATGTGAGGAGGTATGAGAATGGGTCGGTAGGTTATAGGCATGGTTGAGTCGAGGTATTTTAAGTTAGGTGTGGTTGAATTGTGGGAACATTGGTATGGGTGATTTTAAGTTGATTGTGGTGAAAGAGGAAACTTTCCCAGAGGTAAGTGTTGAGGGTCTAGTCCTGTATAGGATGATCAATAAGTAATGAAGAAGTTAAAAGATAAGAGGAGGTAAGAGAGCCACCTAATTGGTGAGGATCATAACCGGTTGACCATACCTTAGGTAGGCTGGTGAATGTAAGAACCTAAAGACATTGCATGATTGATTATTCTAAAGGTGAAGAATAGTCACATGATCACAAAATGTCATATTTTTAGTAAGTCCCTTGAGGTGGTAGGAAATGAAGGTGAAAAGCGTGAGAAGGTGAAAAATGGTTAGGTTATATGGTATGAGATAGCATGCCTTTTGGAAAGAGATCCAAGATCACAATGAGCAAGTCCATGATGAAACACTTTTTTCTATTTGACTTGTATTTGAGATATACTGATCGATGTGGGAAGTCTATATGGGATGAGGAAATTATCTCCTTGAGGTCTTCGTGAAGCTGATCAATGTGGGAAGCTTCATGTTTCTATTTTCTTTTTTGAAGTAGGATTTACATAGCTGTCCTTTGAGGGAGCAAGTCTATTTATAGCAGCGATGTAGAGAGAAAGATGTCTTTTTTGAGGGAGTCATCTTTTTTATTGGAAGTTTGAATCAAGGAGTTGGATCCCATGTGAGGGATTTTAAGTCATGGAAAAAACAAAGGTGAAGAATCAGATTCTTGTGTTAGAAATCAAGGTGAAATGACCATGGGATCTCATCTGAAAGAAGACAAAAAGTATCCATGAGAATCATGCCATGTGCAAAGCCATGGTACACATATTTAAGAGAGGGTAAAAGAGTGACGGGTATGCACATGATTCTTGTTTAATCATTGGGGATGGTATAGTGAAAGGAGGGAAGTGAATAGCGCTCAAGGGATGAGCATGAAAAGAGGCAGAAGGTGAGGTAGGAAGTGAAATTTAACAAGTAGAATGGTCGAATATGCAAGGCATTAAGGGGATCAGGTTCAGGTTTACCATCGAGTGAAGATAAATGATAAGCACCTGATCCATAGGCATGAGTCACGATGTATGGTCCAAGCCAATTAGGAGAAAATTTTCCCCGTTTACTTTTTTCTGCTTTGGTTACATGTTGATTTTCCTTTAGGAAAAGGTCACCGACTTGGAAGGTTCGTTCATGAACACGTTTTTCATAGGCATGTTTGATACATTTTTGGTAAACTTGGAGATGGTCAAGAGCATTAAGATGACATTCATCTAATAACTCAAGTTGTGTTAAATGGTCCTGGAAGGAAAGTCATCATCATTGAGCATGTCATGGAGAGAAATATGAAGAGATGGAATCTGGACTTCGAGAGGCAGAACAACCTCTGTACCATAGACCAGAGAAAAAGGAGTGGTAATAGTGGAAGTGTGAATACTAGTATGGTACACCCACAGGGTGAAAGGAATGTGCGTATGTCAGTCCTTCCCAGTATCATTAACCACTTTCATGAGAATTTTGTTTAGGGTTTTATTAGTGGATTTGGCTTGGCCATTGGTTTGTGGGTAATATGGTGACAAGAAACTTAGTTGAATACCGAAGGCGTCACAAATTTTTTGCAAGGTTTTATTTTTAAATTGTTTTCCATTATCAGTGATGAGGCGATGTGGAACACCAAAGTGAAAGATAATGTGATGATTGATGAACTCACATATTTTCTCAGCTTTTATGGAGATGAGAGGTATGGCTTCAACCCATTTGGTGTAATATTCAGTAGCGGTGATTATCCATTGATGTCTTTGGGAAGAATGGGGATTGATCTCTCCAACAAGATCCAAACCCCATTGAGAGAAGGGCCAAAGGTCACGGGTGACCTATAAGGCATGACTGGGTGTATGATGAAGATTGGCATGTTGTTGGAATTTTACACAACGCTTAACGTAGTCACAACAATCATGGTTAAGGGTCGGCCAGTAATAGCCTAGGTGAAGAATACGCTTAGCAACCACGAGACCACTGAAGTGACCTCCACATATGCCATCATGAACTTCCTTAATGGTATAGGGAATTTCATAACTCGTAAGGCACCGTAAGAGAATACCATCAAATCCATGCTTATAGAGGAGACCACCCATGATGACATAACGAGAGACCCTTTTAAGAAAGGTGCGTTGTCCATTACGAGTGAGGTCGGGAGGTAAGATGGAGAGGGAAAGATAGTCTGAGTATTGTTTATACCAAAGGTCACTTGGGTCAGGAGCAGCGGTTCCTGATAGAGTAAACTTCATGAGGTAAATAAGAGGGTGATTGGATTCTTTGTATGGTGACAAATATTTTAGAGTTAGCGGGTGAAGCAGGTATCTGAGAAGCCAAGCAGGCCATGGTATCTGCAAATTTGTTGGTAGAACGTGGGATGGTTTGAAGGGCGTAATGGTCGAAGGTGGTCAAAAGTATGTCCACATGATGCTTATACTTTTGAAGTATCTCATTATGACACTGGTATATACCATTGACTTGGTTTATGACCAATTGAGAATCACCAAAGATGTTGATTGACTTAACATCTAAGGCGTAAGCAGCCTGGAGACCCAATACGAGTGCTTCGTATTCAGCAATATTGTTTGTACAATCAAAATCAAGTTTGAAAGACAAAGGCATGGGTTCACCATCAAGCAGAATGAGGATAACACCAGCCCCACCCCCATGCTGACACTTGGAACCATCGAAGAAGAGTGTCATTTGGTAAGTAGGGTTCATCCAGGGAAAGGGTAGCAATTGACTCATCTGGAAAGTCAAAGTTAGAGGGTTGATCCCCAGAAATAGGTGCATTGGCCAATTGGTTGGTGATAGCTTGGCCTTTGATGGAATTTTGATGGATGAATTTGAGGTCGAGGTCAGCCAGAAGCATAAGCCATTCATGTATGCCCATTGATTTTGGTAAGGTTTGGCATACATGAAGTGTAAGGGGTCGGTGTTGGTCACAACATAGGTTTTGTGGTTAAGTAGGTAATGGTGGAGTTTGGTGGCAACAAAAACTAAGGATAAGAAAATTTTTTCGGCATGGGTGTATCGGGTTTCATAGTCTAGAAGAGTATGGATTATGTAATAAATTACCTGCTCCCTATGTTGTTCATCGCGATGAGCAAGCATGGCCCCTAAGGAGTGATCGGTAGTAGAGATGTATAGGTAGAAGGGTTGATCATCTTTAGGTGGAATGAGTATGGGTGGTTGGAGAAGGTATTGTTTCAAGGCCTCAAAATATTTGTGGCAGTCATCATCCCATTTAAAGGAGACATCCTTTTTGAGAAGATGATGAAATGGCTGACATCGATCAGAAAGTTATGAAATGAAATGACGAATAGACTGCAACTTACCTTGCAGGCTACAGAGTTTTCCACAGGTTAGTGGGTGGAGGCATTTTGAGAATGGCCTTGACTTTAGTAGGGTCAACCTCTATACCACATAAGGAAATGATAAATCCCAGGAGCTTTCCCGAGAGAACCGCAAAGACACACTTCTTGGGCTGAAGGTGAACACAATACTTAATGAGGCAGTCAAAGATGGTTTTTAGGATGGACGAGGTGCTCGGAGCGGCATTTAGATTTGGCAAGGAGATCATCTACGTAATCTTCCAATATACTGTGCATGATGTCATGGAAGATGTAAGTCATAGCCCATTGATATGTGGCACTAGTGTTTTTAAGGCCAAAAGGCATGACTCGATAGAAGAAGGTCCCCCAAGGGGTGATGAATGTGGTTTTGTGTTGATCCTCTGGGGAAAGAAAGATTTGGTTATAACCCGAGAAACCATCCATGAGTGATAACATCTCGTGACCAGCAGTAAGGTCAACCAGTTGGTCAATACCAGGTAGAGGAAAGTCATCTTTGGGGCAAGCTAGGTTGAGGTCACAGAAATATGTGCAAATGCAAAGTCCCCCTGTCACCTTAGTGACAGGACAATGTTAGAAATCCATCGGGGATAATCAATGGGTAAGATGAAGGAAACAAAAATAAGGTGTTGAAGTTCTTCTTTGACCAGAAGAGCAATGTGAGGGTGCATTTTCCTCAACTTTTGTTTTACGGGTTTGGCATCAGGAATGGTTATGATATTGTGGACCACTATGGTGGGGTCAATACCAGGCATGTCAATGTAAGACCAAGCTGAAAGCATGGTTATGATTTTTGAGAAAAGAAGTGATGGCTTCCTGTTCAGCAGTATCTAAAGATTGACCGATCTTTAGAATGTGTGGGTCATCCTGAGTATGGATGTTGACTTTGATAGTTGATTCATTCAACATGGTTTGCATCTTAGATGGTAATGACTCGATGAATATAAGAGTCTTCTACACCAAGATAGGTGAGTATAGATTCATCATCCTGACATTGAACGACATTAATAGAAGGTGTATCATCATCGATCATTTCAGGATATAGGAAGGGAAGAGAAGAGGGAGCCTCGCCCTCGCGTTGATAAGTCAGAGGCCCCAAGGAAATGGTGTTTATGAAAAAAAAAAGTTAGGAGGAATGGATTCTGGATCCATCAACTCTGTCGGTGGTGAAGGTGGTGAAGAAGGTGGAGTGGGGGAAGAAGTGGAGGGTGGAAAGGTCAATATCCTCAATGAGTTCAATGCGGGCCTTCTTGGTAGGTAGTTTAGCAAAGCTGATACCACTATGGTCATTATGTTTGTGGGTAGTACATGGAATAACAGTGTGACGAACTTGCTCGTAAAATCCAAAACCAAAACCTTTCCATGCACATCGGTGTAGGAAGGTGTGGGTGAAGTGGTGATTGGTGAGTGACTAGAGGTCGAAAGAAAAGGGGTGGGTTTGTGATGGTGGTTCAGGTGTATAAGTGGAAGTATCAAGTCCCCCATAGGTGAGATTGGTGCGAAGGTGGGGAGGACCATAAAGGAGATGCTCTCCTATGTGGTGATCATAGTGAGGGTGTTGGTGAAGGCTTCCATACTCTTGTGGAGTAAGGAATGTGTTGACATTATATAGGCAATACTCCCCCAGAGTGAGGCATTGAAAAATGCCTTCCAAGGGATCAGTGGTCGATATGTGGGTAGCTGGGATAGACGATGTGTTAGAGATTGGATCAGAGGTGGAGCCAACTGATTGGGAGGCTGATGGGTTAGTAGTGGAGGTCATGGTAGTGGTAGGAATGGAGGATTTAGGTGTGGTTGAGGTAGCGGTGGCATTGGTGAGTGGAGGTGTAGGTGAAGAGGAAGTGGTCATGGATGTAGATGCCTTAATGGGTACAAGCACGTCATTGGGTCGGTAAAGCATGTTGAAGGTTTTGAAAGGTGATGGGTCAGCCGAGAATGGTATAGGTGTGCCCTTCATGCTCAAACTTCACACAACGATGCAAAGTGGAAGGAACACAACCCATGACATGAATCCAGGGTCTACCAAGCAACAAGTTATATTGAAATTCCCCCTCCAAGACGTAAAATAACTCTGGAATAGTATAGGGGCCCACGTGAACATGGAGGATGATGGTGCCAAGTGTAGAAGTGATAGCGTCATTAAATGAATGCAACATGACGGGATGTTTATGCATGTAATTGTCAGGTATGCGCATTTGGTCGAATGCATGGGAGGAGATGATGTTAATGCTAGCGCCCCCATCGATCATAACATGTCGTACATGTATATTATCAATATGGATGGAGATGAAAAGGGCTAGATCATGGGTCATCAGTTTGGTGTGGTGCGATCTCTTCATCTGAGAAGCTGAGGGTGGCTACTTGGTGAGTAGGTGGAGGTGTAGAAGAAGGTGGTAATTTGGTGAGAGAGGCTACATGATGAGGTGTAATAATGGAGGCTACGGGTGTAGGGTCATTGGGTAAAACCTCAATAGACTGAAGAACCTCCATGAGAGCTTGGTGATGGGATTCAGAGGTTTGGATGAGGTCATATAGGGACATTTTGAGGGAGGATTGGTGTAATTGTTTGAGCATCACGCGATGTGTAACCCCATTAGAAATAGGATATGTGGGGCCACGGATAGTGACTTTAGGTGTGGGTGTAGATGGTATGTTGGGTATAGGGTTGGTTGGTGGGTCAGGTTTCCTTTTCCTTTCCTTTTCCTTCTAAGCACGGGTAGCAACGTGGATCATGTTGATTTGAGGCAGGGGAGGTAGATGAAGTAGGTGAGCCATGAAAGGTGTAACGACAGGAAGGGTAGAAGCCAAGAGGTGGGAAGGAACCTTGTGAAATGAGTTGGGCACAATGACATTTGGGTGGAGGTTTGGAGTTCTCTGATACGAACCATGTTAATTTTGAATCTCGGGGATGGCTCTAAGAGTTGTGGGGGTGGAGATTTTGGTCGCTGAGTAGGTAGTGAGGGAAGAACTATGGAAATTGGTGTACTGGTGAAATGGGGTCCTCATCAAGAAGATCATCATCGTCAAATTTTTCTTCAGGAGGACACAACTGGACAAGAGTGGCTTTCAAAGCCTTACAGTTCTCTACATCGTGTCCTGGCACACGATGGTAGGCATAAATTTTGGTTTCATCAAACCCTTTTGGTTTGGGTTTGAGTGGGTCATAAGTTCTAAGAGGCTGGTAATGTGATGACAAAGTTTCGAGGAGGTTGGTTAAGATTTTGGCATAGGATCCCGCTAGTGGATCACAATGGGAGGTGAATGTGGGTTTGGGTGCAGGTGCAGTTGACTGTATAGGAAGAGTCTTTGCAAGAGGGGGAGTGGGTTGAGCTATGGTCTTAGGTGTTGGTCATGTCTGCTTGGGTAGGGGCATGGTAGATGAACTGGAAATAGAGTGTGTGGTTGGTTTAACTACCTTATTGGAGGGTAGCAGGATTTTTTCCTTTAGGTTGCACCTTCTTGGGTAAAGGTGATATGGGTGCACGAGATGTAGAGGGAAAAGTGAGATGGTGGAAGAGGGTGGGTTACCCATGGGGGTAACCAAGGTGCTATGGAGGTAGATGGCGTAGGTTGTGTAGGAGGTGTGAGGGAAAGGGAAGGAAGTGTCATGGGTAGTGAAGAAGTTATTGATGGTATTGGAGGTATGGGTGGTAAAAATGTTACAGGTGTGGGCGGAGGTTGTGTCAGGGTGCTTGGGTATATTAGAGGTTTGTGATGGGGAAATGGGTTGCTTGCATTTTTGGTTTACCAATGGATGGGGGTTTCTTAGCCAGGGTCAAGGGGTGAGGTCCTAGGATGGACAGGAAGGGGTGAAGGTGATAAGGGTGTGGTTGGCGAGGTTGGGGTATGAGATCTAGGAGATTGGTTCTTTTATTTAGGGGCCGGGTTAAATTTGGTGTTAGTTTTGGAGGACGTAGCTAAATCTAATTTGATGGGTGGATGAGTAAGGCTAGCCATTGGTATGACCCCTAAAGTAGTAATAGGTTTAGGCAAGGAAGATGATGTAGGTGTGGGTTTGGATGTAGATGCATGTTGGGTTATGGGTAGAGGTGTGAGTTGAGCCATGAGTGGTATCGTGGGAGAATTTGTGATAGTTGTGGTTGTGTTTGGTTAGGTCAGCTGAAACACTTTTGGATAGATAGTGGAGGTGTCAGCGAGTGACATCTGCATTTGTGTTGAGACAGGAAGTAGAAGACGCCCCCAAAGTAAGGATCTATCAACATAATCCAGGCGATCAGCTAAGCATGAGAATGACACTGCTGTGGGTGAGGTTGATGTGGATCCAATGGTGATTCCATAAAATGTGTTTTAGAAATAGGGAAATCACTAGCTTCAGCCTCTGTGGGTAAGAGAGCTGAAAGTAAGTCAGCATGATCTTGGGTGGCTGATGGAGAATGGTCACCTAGAGGTAACAACATTTCTACTGGATCTTTGATAGGTGGAGGAGATGATGGGTGCTCCTCTGTGGGTGGAGGAGATGAACAAGCATCTCCCATGGGTCAGAGAGGTACTACTAGTGACGGCTCTCTAGGTGGAGAAGCCAAAGGTGAAGTGGTATCGATGTTAACAGAAGGCTCCTTCACAGGTGAGGGAGGAGATGAAGGGTGTTCCTCTGTGGGTGGAGGAATAGGTGAAGTGGGTTCATGTGTAGGTGGAGGACTTCAGGCTAGGATTTCCTCTATGGAAGGAATATGAGGCAATTGGGAAGCCACTGGTGCGTCACTAAAAATAGCATGGACCTCACGGGTATTGCTATCATTAGTTGAGGTCTCCCCAGTTTGGTCAGAAGAAGGGGTGTGATTAGGAAATGGTTTCTTGAAAATGTGTAGGTTTTGGTTGGCAGGTGCATTTGGATTATCCAAGACTAACTCGCCATTCTCGAGCATTTCCTGGACAATGTTCTTGAAAGTGATGCAATTTCCATCATTATGACCTTTTACCCGATGATAGTTGCAGAAGTCATGCTCTTTGTACCACACAGGTGTGGGGCAAGTAGGATCAAAACTAGTGTGTGGTTTTATAGGAGGAAGGGTGATGGCCCCATCTTTAATGAGCTTTTCTAAAATAGAAGAATAAGGCTCCCCAATTGGGGTGTATTTCCGTTGTTCTTGTCTGAATTGAAAAGTCTGGACAGGGGAAAGATTAGATGAGGGATTAGCCTGATTTGATGGATGAGCTGGGCTGGCCTTAAGTACCACTGCATTAGCGGTTCCCTTGGCTTTTGAATAATTATTCTGTGGTTTCGAAGAAGAAGAGGTATCATTTGACTTAAATGCCATGTTCTTATTTCGTAGTTGGATTTTCTTTTCTTCAATGGCCCGAATCTCTAGTTTTCAGTGCCATGGTGAATGCCTCATCAAAGGTTCAGAAAGTATGCACCTATAGGGTTCAGTGAAATATGTCTAGCACAAGCCCGAGTGAATAGCTCTATGAGTTTGGTTTGTGGTAGTTGGAATGTGAGTTGATTGATCAAGCTACGCCAACGAGTGACAAAATCTGTGATAGACTCATCGTCATATTGACGCGTAGAGTAGAGGTCAGTCATGGTAACCTTCTTAACAACGTTGATGGAGAAGTGATCCAAGAAGGCTTGGGCTACCTGATTAAATGAGTAGATAGAATGTCTAGGTAATCCACTATACCAGTCTAACGTGGGCCGGTCAGAGACATGGGAAAGGTCCTCAGAAGCAAAGCATCATCATGGGTGATTAGATAACACCCATGTTTGAAAGACCACAAATGTTGTTGTGGGTCCTCTTTGCTTGTTGAAGTAGTTAAATTTAGGCATCTCCCAATGTACGGGATATGGATGAATAGGAATGGATGGGTGTATGGGCTCATTACAAATTTCATCGTAGGTGAGAGAGTTGTGTGAGCCAGAAACCGATGCCTCCAGTGTCTGCATCTTGTCCATCATTAACTTGATGAGGTCATTGGTAGGTGGTGATGGATGGGTACCTCCTGTAGTGTAAGAGGGTTGGTGTTGGACATATGATGGAGGTGGCATTCCAGTATATGATGATGCCGACATAGGTAGGTTGAGAATGAGGGAGTGAGATAAGGGGTACGTACCCAGAATGAATGATAGATGAAATGGGAGGCTGCTGATAGTACGTATATGGAGGTGGAAGGGTCAAGGTAACTCTAGTAGTGATGGGGGCTAAGGACTGTGGAATAGAAAGGACAATATTTTGAAATGGGGTAGTGGTCATCGACACTAGGGGTGGTTGTGTTGCTATGGGTATATGTGAGACAATAGGCACGGATGAGGTTATGTTTTGGGTGGTTGAAAAGGTATAGTGGATGCTGCAGGTGCATAATAGATGTGGCAGATGTGGTGGTCATAGTAGGTATAGGGCCTAGTTGCGAAATGACTGGGGACAAGGCAGGTGCGGGTAGTGCAGAGTTAGAAGGGGTTGACGCAGAAGTAGGAATCAAGAGTGTCGAGGGGATAGATACGGGCATTTCGTATATCAACTAGACCCGAGGCATCTCGAGTGGATGAGTGGGAAAGATAGAACTATAAGGCGGTAAGGGTTCTGATCAAGAAGTCATGTGCGAACTCCTCATCACCTGTGGCGATAGTGATAGGTTGGGTAGGATCCATGGGTGATAGAATGGAAGGTGGTGAAGGACTAGGTGGGAGTGGTTGACAACTAGCATGGAATATGAGGGAATTTTCTTGGCTACGAGTCAGCACCATGTGAACAAGTGCTGATTTGGTAGGACTGCTTTCTGTAAATGACACAGAAATACAATAGAAACATGGGAAAAACAGGTGCAGTGGTAGGTGGATTAGGTAAAAATGTTGAGCTGGAAAATTACACAGGCTAACCGATGCTGGTTAGGGTAAACCGATGTCAGTCAGAGGTAACTGCGGTTGGTCATTGTGGAAAAAGAATAGTTTTCCAAACAAGGAAAAAGACTGATAATCTACCAGGTAGATAAGTTGTAGATGGATTTTATCAGGATAGAGAAGATGCTGAGAGTTACAAAGACTCTGAATAACAAAGAATATGAAACAGGTGTCCTTTTGGGTAGGTTAACCAAAAGATAACAGTAAACTGACACCGGTTGGGGTAAAACCGGTGACGGTTAGAGGGTAACCCGATGACAGTTGCTGGACCGACACCGGTTACTGTGAAATTGAAACAAAGATGAAGAAAAAGGTGGTTGTGATTTAAAATCAAAATGTGGAATCAAACCCAGAACTCTGAGAATGATGAAAATGGGGTCCAGGCACACTCAGATGAAATTGGAATACACCAACTATGATGAGGAGCATGTGCAAGGAGAAATAAAAAGATGAAGAACGTGTCCTCTCACCTCAAAACACAAGCCAAGAAGAAACACTAAGAAAAATATGATCCTAAGAGTGCTCTTTCCTTTATGTTTGTTCAGCTTATGCTATTTAGAAAGACTGACTCATGAACTTTAGAATATAGTTTTTGGTGAGGAAGGCTTCCTACGAAGAAGGAGATCTACAAGGAGAGGTTTCAGGTTATGTTATGGCGGGGGCGGGCTGTCCTCTGAGATAATGACTTGATAGAAGTAACAAGCAGGGTGCCCACTATACCATGATCATGTGATCACCTACAACTTCTTCCTGGGTGAGATGTTGTTTAAGAATGTGTGTATTTTTCAATTTTGTGATGTTTGGTAAGACTCAGAGAGAGAGAAAGAGAAAGAAAGTGCTTTTCTACGATTCGTTTGTCAACCATCAATTGGGCATGACTTCCAACATATAGGTTGCCCTCATTTAATGTGAGCTAATGTAGTAAAGTAGAATGAAATGCAGTTGATTTTAAGCCCAAATTGAAATATTGAATTTGATGACACAAAAAATGAACAGGAGAGAATATGATCTTTCACTAATGCAGTACTGATGAAAGAAAAGAAGAATTCTTTTTATAGCACCAAAACACGATTGCTTTGAGACAATAGAAAGAAGAGAAGATTCCAGGGGAGAAATTTAATGTGAGAACCTTTCAGAAAGGAAACAAACATACAACTTTTCACCTAGAAATGAAGAAATGCAAGGAACCCCAAATGGGTCCCACCGGGCGTGCCAAAATGTTTCACCTGATTCTTAGAGTGTTTCTCAGAATGTGATGAAACAAATAAGGGTAAAAGGGCTAGGAGGAATACCTATTAAAGTATGGTTGAAGGTTGTTGCATGCATATGACTTCTTGATCCACAACTGATCATGAGAGATTCCTTTTGGCTAGGAGGAACTACCTGAAATGAACAACAAGACCACCAAAATAGAAGTTAAATAGTATATGACAGTGGACTACCTAGTGTATGCTAGTTCTGGGAAGTGTGATACTCCCTAGAAGGCTATCAATCCACTATTTAAAACAATTCAATATTAACAATAAATGAAATCCTACTGTAGTTAAAATGATTTAGGTATCTCATTTGATTACAATAAGCAAATTCATTCACAACAGGCTAAGCTATGATTGAATCTAAAGGAAGCGGGTCTCTGTCAGAGTACTGGTACTAGTCATAGGGTCTGGTTTTGGGTTGTTTTGGGTATTTGGTGGGAATTTAGGATTGTTATTCTTGGTACTGAGGTTATAAAACACAGAGAATCGACATCATGGTCTAGTATGACTGATGTTGGTTTAACCGAAACCGGTGATGGAGTTATGGGATAACCAAGGTGTCGGTTGTGGTTGAAGGTAAAGGAAACTCAAAAGAAAATGATTAGAGGGCTTGATCTTGGGATTTGATGTAGGTGGTGGGGTAGGTTTGAGGGTTAGCATGAGGTCTCAAATGTGGTCAAGGATGAACAACAAGTGAGGATGGGTAATCTAATGATGTAAATAATGGAAAAGGCCTAGTTACAAACTGATAAGAAATGAAGAAATGGAGATGCAACTAGAGGACTTAATCTGATAAAGCAGAGATAATAAAAGCTATTATAGTGTATTAGACCAAGTTGGTGGAGGTATACTTACTGTTATATGATCTTGATGGCTGGATGGAAATGGTAGTTGATCAGATGGATGGAGTTTGGTGTGGTGATGGTGCTTCCTACAGGGATGCTCTTCTTGCGTGAATGCAAAATGGTTCTGTGGTTTCTTCTGATGCTGGCTGTGGATGTTTGGATGTGAATGTGAATGTTGGTTCTGACTTTCATGCAGCTATGATCTCATTTCTTGCTCTCTGAATGTGCCAACCTTGAAATAAGGTTACCAAAGGGAATAAAAGGTAACCGATGATGGTTATGGGTTGACCGGCGTCGGTTTAGGGTGACCGACGTCGGTTAGGGTGGGATTTCCTAGGTTTACTAAATTGGAAAGATCTGCTTGATTTCTTGGATCTTGTTTTAGTTTTTTTTATGGATTAGAATGGAAGCTTCTTTTCTAATGGGCAGGAATGTGGTTAGAGGGAATGTAGGATTTGATTTTTAGGATTTAGGTAGGTCTTAGTTAGTTATGGCAACATACTAAGAATAGATTTGGGGTGAGGTGGCTAGGTGAGGTGGTGAGGTAATTATCTTAATTAGGATAATTAAATAATAAATATTGTGAGGACATGGATTAATTTAATTAAATTAATATTAGAGTGGGGTGAAAGGGGCCATGGTTAGGTGAGTGTGTTTGAGTTGGTTATTTGACGAGGGACCAATGGGAGTGTGACCCAATTTTGGTGTCTACACCTCGAACCAGCTTTGTTGGCCTGATGTCAAGATCACACTCTTGCACCTTTGCTACCCAATTACCTCTCTTGGTTCCAAATTCTTGCTGAGTAAGAATGGATTTGATTGTTGTATCAAGCACCAACACCACAAAATGAGAATTAAGGATGTTATCCATCATGGTGTACTTCAGCTCATGAGTTTTCAAGACATAACTCATGAATGCAATTGAGAGCTCATGATCTTTAGCATTCTTCTGGGTTAACACAATAGCTAGGGTATTTTTAGTGGAATAACAATAGATAATGAAATCTTTGCTAAATTTAGGGCATGCCAAGATTGGAGTCTTTGCAATAACATGTTTAATGTCCTCAAATGATTTCTTCCCTTCAGAGGACCAACCAAAATTTTTCTTCCCTTGCATCAGGTGAGAAATTCTCATAGTAAGTTCTACAAAATTGGGGATGAATATTCTTAGGAAATTGATCTTACTAAAGAAAGAATGGACACCTTTCTTACTTGATGGAAGAGGAATTTTCTGGATGGCCTGAAGTCTCTCCGGATCAATCTTGATCCCTTCCTTTGAAATAATGTGTTCTAACAGCTTTCCTTCTGTGACACAAAACACAAAATTCTTAGGGTTTAAATAAATTCCATGCTCTCTACACTTCTGCAATATTGTTTCAAGGTGTTGGAAGTGACATTTTCTTGCTTTAGAAAACACTGTCAAGTCATCCAAATACACAATAATTCATTTCCCTTTCAAACTACCAAAAATCCAAGTCCATGGCCCTCTGGAAAGTAGCACCAGCATTGATGAGACCAAATGGCATCCTCTTGTATGCAAAGGTGCCACACGGAGTTGTAAAGGCAATCTTATGTTGATTTGTAGTATTCACCTTTACTTGATTGTACCCTGAGAATCCATCTAACATAGATAGCATCTTTGAGCCTATGACAGATTGCAATACTTGGTCCACCATGGGGAGAGGGTAGTTTTCCTTCAAAGACCCCTGATTTAGATCTCTGAAGTCCACACAGATTTGAATCTCACCATTCTTCTTCTTGACAGGCACTATATTAGCCATCCATGTTCAATGGTGGATGGGGGAGATGATCCTAGCCTTTAGAAGCTTTTATACTTCTTGGAAAATTGTATCAGCTATCTTTTTATTATATTGCCTTTGTTTCTATTTGAAGGGTTTGATTCTAGGCTTAAGAGGAATGAAATGTTGCATTTCTTTAGGCTAAAAAGCCTTAAGATCATCATAAGAGTAAGCTAGAACATTAACATACCTCTTTAACAGATTCACCACCTTCTTTTTCTCTTCTTGAGTGCAACATTTTCCACGTTGACCATTTTGGGATCATCAAGACTCCCAATATTCAGTTTCTCAGTCTTAACAAATTTCTGGGCTCCTTGGGAAACTTTAGACTTCATATACCTATCATGTTTATAAAAAAAAACCTCCAAACTCACCATCCCTTTAGGGATTTTATTACCTTTTAGTTTGATGCATCCATTTTGATCCATCTCTTCTTTGACACCCTCTTCATTTGATGACACACACTCTCTAAGAAGATTGTCACTTTCTTCAAAGTACAACTGATCAAAGTTGTCTCTGAGCTCCAAGAAAGAAAGAAAATACTGGTCATCAATGAAAACTTGCCAATTATTTGCATTGTCAGGCACACTGGGTCTATGGATCATCTCAATGATGAATTTATCTTGAGGTAAATTAGGATGAGGAATCAACAAGGACCCCGAAATAGATAGAGAGTCATCCCTAGTGTTCCTTTCCCTTGGCACAAATTCAATGGAAAAAGCATAAAGGAATTCAATGGAATCCTAGACCAGATTCCTATAGTGCTTTAACCTTTTGTTCTTTACCTGATAAAGGTCTATAACTTGTTTTACAATTAGCTCTGCATCTCTATGAGAAAGAAGGTTATTCATTCCCATTTCCTTCACCATGCTCAAACCAAGAATGAGGACCTCATACTCAAAAGTATTGTTGGTATTTTCAAACTAAAACTTGAAGGATGAAGGATGAACCTTACCCCCAGGAGAAATGAGCACTACACCAGCTCCATAACCATCTGAAGAGTAGCTTCCATCAAACTCCAACGTCCACAGACCATTAGGATCAAACAACACTCACAATAGAAAACTTGTCTCCTCTTATGACATGATCATGTAGTTCCAATGCCCAATGTCTTCATACAATATTTGTGCTTTAGGATCATCTATCTTTTGTACAATATACTCTGCTTATTTCTCAGGCAGCAACTTCTTCATCTTCCCATTGACAGGGATCAAGGCATGTGACCAATCCATTTGGATATCACATCCAACATATTTGTAAAAGTTCCTACTTATCTGCATGTCGTAAGAAGGAGGGATATCAACAACCAAGATGGTAGCCAAGACCTTCTTCTCTAGTAAAGCAGCAAAATCCTCTTGTGTATCCTTGATTCTCCCAACTAAAGGCACTTTTTTACTCTCCATGCAATATCAAGAGCCATAAGTGTGGGTTAGGGTTAGACCTAAAGCATGAGCCACTTTTGTAGGCATTACATTATTAGATGCACCATAATCAATGACAGAATTGCTAAACTTGTGGCCAACTATGAGGAGAGTCACATAGAAGGGTTTGATCTTCTCATTAGGTGAAGTGAATGTAGCCACAAGGTTGGGTTGAGGTGGATAAGAAGGAGTGGGAAAAAGTCCTTTAGAAGAATGGGATGGGGTTTGAGATTTAGAATTTACAAAGTTAACCATTTTGGAAAAGGCTTTAGGATGGATTTGATAGAACTCTGCCTCAGAAATTAGAATCTTGGTCTTTTTGAGATGGTCTATAATGTCAAAAGATTCAGATGTGGATGGGGAATCATTACTAGGAGTAGGAGGAGCTTTTGATGTATCAAATTTATCATTTGTTGGACAAGAATTCTCATAAATAGAAGTAGAGGGGGAAGGACTAGAAGAGCCTACCTCTTGGGTGGAAGTAGTAGGAATAGGATCCCCTCTTCTTGCAATCACTAGGATGGTGATGGGGTACTCCTTGGATCTTTTTGCAGGTTGCACCACTTTTTCCTTTTTATTGGTATGCTCCCAGGTCATAACAACATATGAATCACTATTCATCTCATCCACTACATCATCATAGTCATCTTCATCATCCACACCTTCAGTGGTGAGGAAATGAACTCGAGAACCACCAGGCTTCTCCAGTTCTTCATCATATTCCTCTTCTTATTCATCATAGAGCCCATTTTCTTCCTCATCATTAGGCTCAAGAACCTCATAAGTAACATTGACAAGCACCTTGAGGGGTGGACCTTCAATGGCCAAATTGGTTTGAGAGGAGGGAAAGCGGTTCCTAGGCTGAAATTTCTTCCTTGGAACATCTTGATATAGAGCATGATGAGCCAATTGTTTCTTGATGGAAATGAGGTCATTAGCCAACTTTTGCACCAACTGATCTACATTACCTCTAGGAGAAGAGGAAGAAGAAGATGCTTTGGATTTGAAAGACTCCCTTTTCAACTTTCTAGAAATGATCAAGTCATCTTCCACACTGACATCCAATCTCTGATCAACATCCAAATTTGCAAGCTTTTCTCTCCTCAGGGCATGACTCACTTCCAGCAATTGAGCATTCAAGAAGAAACACTTTTGAATTTGATCAAAAGGCCTAGTATTTTGTGGAATTTTGTTAATCAACTTGTTGAACTTGGCCACAAATTCTCTCATAGGCTCATGTGGCTCCTTTTTTATTTGAGAAATCTAGGCTAACAAAGCATGCACATCTTCAACAAGTTTGAAACATTGCTCAAATTTAGTCCTCATAGTAGTCCAATCAGTGATGGTCCCAACAAGAAGATGGTAAAACCAATCTGTAGCATTGTCTTGAAAGGTCTCGATAAACAGCCTAACAGAGACATCCTCATGTTCAACTCCAAGGACCCCACATGCAATAATGAAGGATGCAATGTGTTCATCAGGGTGCACTTTTCCATCACCTCTAAATTTGGGAAAATTCTTCCTGTTACCCCTAGGTAACTCATGTAATGGTTGAGGAAGAGCCAGAGGCCCAACTCTTTGTCCCCAAGGCATAGGTGCTACCATCCTAGGAAAGATTTCTTGAAGTGGGACTGAGACACCAACAAGAATTAGGGCACGTAGATTAGGTCTATGTCATGCTTGAGGAATGCTACTACCAGAAGCTTGGTCTTCAACATGAGGTGTGCTTGTGGAATGAGCTCTTCTATTTCTTCTTGTTAGAGGAAGTTGAAAACCTTGTTGATCCAGGATTTGAAATTGAGGATCTTCAATTCCAAGAGCCCTTATACCATGGGTGTATCTTAGATTTGCCAGGTCAAAGAAATGATCAAATTAGTTATTCTTTTAGAAAGGAAATTTGTTGAACAAATCCCCAGTAGAGTCGCCAAAAATTGTTGGGTTTCAAATTTTCACTTGGAATGAACCCACAATCAAGGGACAAACAAGTCCCTCATCTTTAATGGGAGAGGTTCCCTTATTGAAAGAAGGGGAAAAACCTATGTACAAATACACATTTTTTCATTCAATGGTGGTTTCTTGATATCCTTAAATGTGTTTTATGCGTGGAATGTTATCAATACACGCGGATAGAAGACTTGAAGAGAGGAGGGAGGGTGAAGAAGTTAATAATTTCAGGGAAAAGAGATGGTAGAGAAAACCCTTATATGTATTGAGCAAATGAGATATAGAGTAGAACCATTCACATTTATAACATGCACAATCCGCAGACCCAAAGTTCTTGAGATTGTATAAACTAGAACACAAAGTTTCTAAGCATGAAAGGATTAAATGATTCATAGATCAGAGCAAGAAGGAAAGAGAAAACAGAGGAAAAAGGGGAAAATCCTTATATTGATTTCTTCAGATTCGAAATTACAGTTCTAGAATATCAAAATTCCAACCCCCGTATAATGGATTTGAAAGCCCATGAAATAGCTCGCAAGAGACGGTTAAAAATTCATCAAGAAAGAAATAAATGGTTAAAAATTCCTCGAGCAATAAAGAAATTGTTACAAATCATTCCAATCATTCATGCCCTTTTGAATTCCTGATTCGCATCCCCGTTTTGAGTTCACGACAAAACGATCGGATAACCCCTACGAAATTTTTGAAGTTGATTTTGTTTTGTGGCCTCTTTTTAAGAAAATCGGGTTTTCGGGTTTTACCAACAGCTCGACATGAGTTTTAACATGCTTTATGTCGACTGTCTTCCGAAACCCGAAACCCGCCTTGTATTGTGTAAATCGGGTTTTCGGACCCCCGGCGCATCGGAACATCCATAATCCAAAACATGTTTTATTCATCATGTTTTCCGATTCCCGAAGTCCGCTTAATCCTTTGTATCGGGTTTTCGGGGCTATATTGCATCTAAGCACCTCATGTTTTATGCATCATGTTTTCCGAAACCCGAAACCCGAATTGCACTAAGTCCCCTCGTGTCGGGTTTTCGGACCTCCTAAACATGCTGACATGGCATTCATGCCGAGTGGTCGGTGAGTTGGCACGTGCCGTGCTGAAGTGTATTAATTACCAATTTTCTTATAAATACGTGGATTTCCACGTCATTCTTACCATTCGTATTTTTAATTCGTGGAATTTTTGTGCGTGCTCTTTCGTTTTCAAAACCCGAAAACTCACCTTGCTCGATTGGATCGTCTGTTTTCGATCTTACATTTCTCGAATTGGAGGTATTTTTCTTTCCCTTCTTTATTCTTGGTTTTTATGGATCGATTGAGCGTATTTTATTCCCAATTTCTTGCCGGGTGTTGAAGGTTTTCTTTCCTTCTTCTTTCTGTGTTACTTTGGAAAGGGTTTTAGGTTTTTTGGGTTTATCTCTTCTGAACTATCACTTGGTTCTGTTCTCTTGAAATTCTAATTATATGCATGATGCATGAATAACAAAAGGAGATTGTGTATTTGGAATTCAAAGAAAAACCCTGTTTTTGCTTCTTGGGTTTTGAAGATTGTTTTGCAGAGCCAGAAACCCGAAGTGTATTGACGGATTGGCGCGTCGGGGTTTTGCCAAAGTTCCGATCTCCACAGTGCGCGTCAGGGTTTTTCAAAGTTCCGATCTCTACAGATTGGCGCGTCGGGGTTTCTCAAAGTTCCGATCTCCACAGTGAGCATCGGGGTTTCTCAAAGTTCCGACGTCAAAAGCAAGTGCCGGGTATCTCCGAGTTCCCGTCATCAAACGCAAGTGTCGGGTATTGCCAAAGTTCCGACATATCAAACTTGTCGGGTTCTCAGGGTTTTCCGACATCCTCCTCGGCGTGTCGGATTCTTCTATTCTTCCGGCATTTTCGGTCGATCGGGATTTTCAGTGTGGATAACATCTCCTGAGTTTCAAGCCTTTCTCCCTCCAACATTCTACATGTCGGACCCTGGTCCATCTCAGGAGAAGGCCGAGAAGTCTAGCAGGATGAAGTACAAATTCAAGAAGCCAGAATCTCCATCATATATTGATTGCAATCATGATATCAGGGACACTGAACTTGGCAATATAGATATGGATGACTTCTGGAATAGGGTGAAGAGTTCCTCTCAAACCCCATGGATGACAGCTTTAGCTAAAAGTGGCTTGCCCCTTGCAGCAGGTTTTCCCATGTCCGCCCAATGTCCAGAATTTGTTTTGGCTTGTGCGTCTAGTTATGACTCGGCTTCTCGTTCCGTGAAGAGCCAGGCTGGTGAGGTAGTGATCAGGCTAGATGGAGCGTATTTTGATGATCTTCTAAAACTACCTAATTTCGAAGAGTATGGGGACCTGAACATCAAGTCGGCTCAGAAGGCCTGGGATAGTAATCAGGAAGGCTGCATTAAGGATGTCAACAAAAAGTTCCTGATTAAGGCTAAACCAGCAGTATCTAGATTTCCAAGGACTATCCCCAGATGTGATTTCATACAAGAAATCAATGATATTATCACCCTGCTGAGCCGGGTTTTTGGCTTGCCTGAATCAAATGTATTTCACGGATGGATGTATCAGTTTATGGTCACCATCAAGAAGAATCAGCAAGGGATTGACTGGGGGACCCTTATCAGCAATGAAATTGATTCTCAGATGACTACGGTTTTATCAACTGGAAAGTTTTATATGTTTTCATATGTGGCTTACGCAGCAGCCGGGATGAGGAACTATCCCGGGCTGGATACTAAGGGAAGCAGAACGACAAACCCAGTTTATAAATATTTCCCTCAAATAACAAAGAAGGGGTCCAAAGAACATTTTAGAAGGGTAAATGATGCCTTCTTCTACGAGAATATCTGCCGGCTGAACCCAGGGCTAAGAAAGACAAGAGTCTCAGACGAGGCTTGGACTGAAGTATCCAAATGGGGGTGTATCTTCTTGCAATTCAAGAAGTTTACATATCTTCGAACAGTCATGTACTCGGGAGAGCCTTTCCGTCTGCCTCGCTATCCAGGAGATAGATTGATATTGATAGAGTTGGTCAGACAGCTGTTGGATTTTCACAAATTCCAACAAAGCAAGCATAAGGCAGCTGTATCCTTCCCAATTTCTATCGGGAGATATACTTGCTCGACAGTAGCAAAGGCCAAAAATGTTGAATGCGAACTTCAGGAAAAATTGAAAAAGCATATGAAGTCTCGGGATGGTTTTGACATCCGAGGAGTGCTTAGAGCCTACGGAGCCCAACATCTGCACAGGCCTGACATTGAGGATATATGGGTTGATCTGCGTAACGAAGTTGCGGTTCGCAGAAAAGATAATAGTAGGTTGACTATTAATGAGATTCAGACGCTGGAGCTTTCTGATTTGCCAGATGGCACGACTGACAATGAAAGTGTGTTGGATCTTTCTTATGATGGACTAAAGGAGGATCAATATGTTTTCCCACCTATTGATTGGTCAGCCAGCGAAAAAGCCTCTATTACAGATAGGTCGGCTCTCATTCTTGCTCGCACCAAAAAATGGCTCTCCTCTTGGGGGATGAATTTTAAAGATGACAAGTTTCCAAAGTTGGCTGCTTCGGAGGTGGGGCCCTCCAAAAAGAAAAAGGACAAAGAATCTTCTGAGGGGCCTATAAAAATCAGGATTCCCAAGAAGAGGAAAGAAAGACAAATCTCTTCAATTATTTCTTCAGCTGAAACGGTGGTTGTGCCAGAATCACCAACACCACCAGAAATAGGAGAAATTAATTTGGAAGAAGGAGGAAGCCAGCTTCTGTCTTCACCATTTGCTGATTGCTCAACTGGAGAGACCTTATCTCTTGCATTCAAGGCTTTGGAGTCTGAATCTGCACCTTCTCCCTCACAGCCACTTCTACCTCCTCATTCTCCATCCATTTCTGCATCCATGGCCAGTATTTTCTCTGGACTCTCACCCCTCTCTGCTGGAACCCAAGTGATCACCAGTACGCCCCAACCTGTACCTCTCGTTGTTGCATCTACTACCACGTTGGCTACTGTTCCCCCTCCAATAGTAGGATCTTCTCCTCTTGAGAGTAGAATACCAGTTACTACAACATTGGCAATTTCCTCTGATACGCCACAATGGCTACTCGAGCAAACTCCGAGGAAGAGGAAAGTGATTGTACCCCTGCCAGCCTTTGATTTCAGCTCACTCAAGGCTTCTACTGCGAAATCAGCCAAGAAACCCAAAACAGTTTCGAGGGTTTTGGTAGATGCTTCAGGAGATAAGTTCGCAGAGATTGCCACTCCCTCGGCTGACAAAACTAGAGAGGATATAACCGCTTCTGATTATCAGATAACCAAGGTGGCTCTAGGGAAAGTGACAGCAGAAGGAGCGCAACAAGATGCACGGGCTTCCATAGACGTGCTGTGCCAAAAGTTGAAAGAAACAAAGGACAGCAGAAATGAGCTTAAGGAAAAAGTGGAGCAGTTGACAGAGATTTTGATTAAACTCTCAAAACCCCTTGAATCCATACCACCTTCTTCTGTTTCTGCCGGGTTCGATTTCTCATCGGTGCCTGCGATTGAGAAGATTGCTAAAAAAGGAAGGGTGGTTGATGAATGGATCCAAAAGTTGCTCCAACAGGGGAAGGAAGTAATTCAAGATGTGGTGAAGGTTCATGAGTCTTTGGGGGAGATTCAGAAAGAAGGAGAGAAGATGGATGAGGAATTCACTGAAGAAATTGGACAGCTTGATTTGACTTGTGAAGCTCTCCAAGTGCTAAAGCAATTACCAGCACACCTCTTGGTGGAAGAAGGTATTCTCCCACATACAGATAAACATTTCCAGCTGACCAAGGCAATCAGGTTCAGAGTAAGGATTCTCAATGAAGCCTGCAGCAAGTTGAGAGAATCAAGGGATAAATTGATTGATGGGAAAAGTGATTTGGAAGAAGAGTTGCTGAAGATTTGTCCAAAGGTTTCAGTTGGGAACTCAAGTACCCTATCAGCAGATGATCTTTTCAAACAAGTCCAAGAATCTGTTCAGCATGAACCTGTACACGGATTTGACCTTGAAGTCATTGGTCAGTTTGTAAGGATTGAACATACGTTGGAGGCCTTAAGAAAGCTCAGCAAAAGATTGAAAAAGCTTCCCGGCAGTGCCAGTGATATTCATGAGACCTGCGAAATGTGGAATGATCATTCCACCGCACCTGATGAGAATGAAATGCAAGGCATTATTCAGAAGTTCCAGGAATTTCAGAACAAACAGTCTCAGCTGGAGGAAGAAAAAGAGAAAGGAGCAAAAGATGATGATTCGGATTAAGTCCCAACGTCACATGTCATTTCTATTTTTAGATTGACATGTCTTTTTTATTTCCGTTTTGTCATATTTTTGATTCATACTTTGACTTGATCTCCTGCGTGAGAATCATGCAAAACTGAACTCCAGTTAACATGCTATTTTTTAGGATCTGTCCTGTTTTATCTCTAGTTCCTTTTGTTATAAATAAGGGATGCCTGTGCATTCCAAAGGGTCGAGAATTTTTGGAGCATTAAGAGGCTATTGGAAAGGAGAAAAACTTTGTGTTTTCTTTCAATCATTTTGAAGAATAGGAGTTGATATTGTTTTACAGACTTTGTGTTGTGAAATATATCTTATTTAAGACAGTGTTCTTATGTTCATGATCTTAAGCTATTCTTTGCATAGAATCTCAGTGTTTCTAATTATCTCGGACATTACATCTGTGATCTAAAACTCGTATGATTATTTCGTGCTCTGTGTTTACTCGAAAGAAAATACGTTTCTCCCATTTCCTTTCTACCGTGCTTCTTTCACTGTAACAGTTTCTAACCTATTTCATTTACGAAAGCAATATTCTTGAATCGTGTGAATGTGGATTTCGGGATTTCATCCCAACCCCCAATGGTTAGATTAGTGTGAATATTGTATATATTATTTACTGTGTTTTAGATTAGCAATAAACAGGCAGCCTCACCTGTCTTTGAGGAGGGATTTAATCCCATGTACTGTGGTTGAACCTCATATTTTGGTTTGACAAAATATCCAACCAACAGTTTTTGGCGACTCCGCTGGGGAATACGGATCTATAGTATAAAGCTTATCCTCTCGGTGTCTGGTGACTCCGTATTTGCCTTATTTTTCAACAAGATCTCCTTTCAGTTCAAGCTGGCCAGGAAGATCTTCACTCGGTCTCGCCGAGCTCAAGGTGAAATTGATCCACTCTTTGAGTTACTGCAACAGCACAATTTCAGTCTTTCTCCCAACAGCATTGTCTCTAATCGAGCCAGAAGTTCTTCACCTGTTCGGAGAAACCGGATCCCTGTGGAAGGGGAAGCATCTGCAACTTGTCGTGCACTACTCTTGTCTGATACTCGGATCCCTGTACGCACTCTTTTCAGAAGGATGGCGGTTCAACCTGTGCCTTGGGGTGCAGTTATTGGTCCTCTTTCCTTGACCCCTCCATTGAATGAGTTACCACGTGGATCTCGTAAAAATATTCCCAAGTTCAATGGAGATGGGAAGCAGCATCCTGATGAGCACATTGCATCTTTCTTTGTTGCATGCGGTGTCCTCGGAGTGGCCCATGAAGATGTCTCCGTCCGACTCTTCGTTGAAACGTTGCAGGGAGCAGCAGCTGAATGGTTCTATCACCTTCCAAATGCATGCATCCCAAACTGGGCTACCATGCGGACTAAGTTCGAAGCACGTTTCAAACCAGCTGAAGATTCTCATGCTTTATTAGCTCAGCTCACGCACATGAAGAAAGAATCGCATGAACCTATGCGGGAATTCGTGGCTAAGTTCAACAAGCTGATCCGGAAGATTCCAGAAATAGCTGTACCTACTCCGGAAAACCAAAAATGCTTCTTCATCAATGCTCAACCTCCTGATATAAGCTTTTTGTTGAGAAGGTCGGTTATCCCAGATTTGGCTACTGCTCAGTCAACAGCTACTGAAATAGAGGATGATCTCATCTTGGCCGGAAGGATCAAGAAAGACATACCCAAACTCAAAAATCAAGGTTCTTCCCAAGGTAACACAGATCCTATGTTTCAAAAAATGGCTAATGATTTGATTGCTTTAAAGAAGCAAATGTCTCAGCAGGTGAACAATGTTCCGTATCGGGATATACCTAGGCGGAATTTCAATAACAACAATGGTGCACCTGCCAGAGATAGGCCACGGTTAACTCCTGCTCAACCGAGACTAGCAATTGAAGCTCCTCCCGTCAATGCAGCAGTGGAAATACTTGATGAAGAAGATGAACCAGAAGAAGAAGAATCCCATGAGGCTTTCGAAGCTTCAGGATATGCTGATGAGTCTTATGATGAGTCAGCTGGCGACTCCAGCATTGGGTATTTGGAATATGATGAAGATGAATGTGCGCCAGATGGTCAGTCATTTGCTGTCTTCACTCGGTCCCAATCTCAGAACCCCAGAAAACCTCTTGAAAGCACAAAGGAGAAGAATAAGGATCCTCCCATATCCATAGTTAAGAGGGGTACCCCTATTTCGGCACAAACTGAAAGAGAGGTTACCAGAAAGGCAGCTGCTCCTTATTCTCCTTCTCCTAAGATCAGTGCCCCGGCACAAGCTCATGTAAATAGAACTGAACCTACCATCATTCCTTCTTATACTGCTTTTGATATTGTTGATCATGCAAAGAGAACCAAAATTCAAATGTCAGAAGCAGAATACCTTCAGTCAAATCCTGAACAGTTTGAAAAGCTGGCCAAGTTTATCAGAAGTAAAGCGGCTATTCCATCACCTTCAAAAGGTCTCCTTCCAAATCCTACTCAACCCACACCTCAGAATAATCTGACCTCTGCTTCTTCCTCAGGAAAGATTGAACCATTTTATTTGTCTCTACTTATAAATGGGTTTAAACTCAGCAATTGCATCATTGACTCAGGAGCCTCTGATAATGTTATGCCCGCAAAAGTGGCCCATGCCCTTGGGCTTACTTTGACTAAGTCATATGGACGGTGCTATTCCATGGAAACTAAACAAGTCCCTCTGATTGGTCAAATCAAGGATGCACAGTTTGCATTTGTTGCTTTTCCTGAGAAGAGAGTGAAAATGACTATTCTGGTTGCCGACATTCCTGCAGCTTACGGTATCCTCTTGGGTAGAGGATTTTGTAAAGACGTCGGAGGAGAAATTAATATGGATTGGACCAAAGCCAAGATCCCAGTCAATGGGGTTCATCGGGTTCTTCATCCTGAGCCACAGGCGAAGTATTTGGTGACCAAATCAGATGATCCGAAAGCTCAGATCCTTTTCGAAGATGCTAGCTTTGGGAATTATTTCATGGCTTCAGAGATACCCATTGTAGATGTTGAAGAGGAAGATCCCAATGCTATTTGGACGCTCGAATTTGATGGTAGCTGCTCAACCTCTGGATCAGGCGCTGGTGTTGTTCTCATATCTCCTAGCTCCGAGATTTTCCCATCAGCTTATAAGTTGCAATTTGATAATACTAACAACACGGCTGAATATGAAGCCCTGTTATTAGGATTAGAATTGGCCAGACAGAAGGGAATCAGGAATCTCAAGGTTCAGGGGGATGCGGAGCTGATTGTTAATCAGGTCAGGGGTATATATCAGGTAAAAAATGATCGGTTGAGACATTACAGGAACAAAGTTTGGGATAGTATAGAATGCTTTGATGCATTTTCTATTAAGGCAGTTTTGAGAGATTATAATGACAAGGCTGATTCTTTGGCCGTGTCTGCATCTCTTCTTCTTCCTCATCCTCAGTTCAAGCAAGATACATACTCTATTGAGATTGTATATCGTCCCAGTATCCCAGATAATGCAACTCATTGGCAAGTGTTCAATGATGATCAACAGGTGTTGGCTTTCCTAGAAAAGGCTGACAATTTCAGTGAGTTATATTTTGAAGGTTCAGAATCAGCCTTCCGTGAAACTATTTCAGATCCATATCAGGAGGTTGATGGAGAATATATCCAGCTGAAAGGCAATAAGATACCCAAAGGTTTGGTTTCTTTGGAGGGCTTGTTCGACAAGCATGATCGCTTTATCCAAAACAAAAGGCAAGTTGAAGGAGTTTCTTCCTCTGAAGTAGATCAAATCAATCTAGGTTCATCTGATCAACCTCGGATGGTGAATATCGGTAAATGTTGTTCTCCTGAAGAGAAGGTAAAATTCACTTCGCTTTTGAAGAAATACATCGATGTGATGGCCTGGTCTTATGCGGATTTGAAATCTTTCAAGCCCAAAGACGTACAGCACAGTATCCCTTTGAAACCTGATGTGAAGCCGTATAGACAGAAGCAAAGACATTACAATCCGAAGATTTCAGGGACTATCCTGGCAGAAATTCAGAAGATGTTAGATGCTAGAATTATTTTCCCAATCCATCACTCCACCTGGATTGCTAACATTGTTCCTGTCAGGAAGAAGAATGGCGAGATCCGGATTTGTGTTGACTTCCGGAACTTAAATCAGTCCTCGCTGAAGGATAACTATCCCTTGCCTATCATGGACCAGGTATTACAAACTGTTACTGGATCGGAAATGTTATCCATGCTCGACGGATTTTCAGGATATAATCAAGTCGAGGTAACCACAGAAGATCAACACAAGACAGCTTTCACGACCCCATGGGGTACCTTTGCTTACAGGAGGATGCCATTCGGCTTGATCAACGCCGGAGCTACTTTTCAGAGAGCTATGGACCTGGCATTCAGAGATCTGATGGGCAAGGTCATAGTCGTGTATTTGGATGACTTGACCGTCTTTTCTAAAAAACGGAGTGATCATTATGATCATTTAGAACAAGTACTTCTAAGATGCAGACGTCACGGGATTTCGTTGAATCCTAAGAAGTCCATGTTCGGGGTGACAGAAGGAAAGCTGCTGGGTCATATTGTGACTAAAGAAGGAACTAAAATTGACCCAGAGAGGGTAAAGGCTATTCAGAGCCTTACCTTGCCCACAAGTAAAACAGGAGTTCATTCTTTCTTCGGAAAGGTTAATTTCTTGAGAAGATTTGTACCTGATTTTGCTGACAAGACCAAGGATATCCTTGGAATGATGAAAGGAAAAGTTCCATTTCGATGGAATACAGAAGGGAAGCTGGCATTCGAAGAAATCAAAAAGGCAGTTGCTTGCGCTCCTGTCTTAGTATGTCCAGACTTCAAGAAAGATTTCATCATGTACAGCTATGCCTCTGCCCACACAGTGTCGGCCATCCTGATGCAAGAAAATGAAGAAGGCATCGAAGCTCCTATCGCGTTCATGAGTTGCCCGTTGAAGGAACACGAGTTGAAGATGTCACAGATTGAAAAACATGCTTACGCAGTGGTACGAGCAGTAAAGCATTTCAGGTACTATGTGCTGAATTCCCATACTCTCGTTCTCGTTCCTGATACTGCTGTTAAATCCATTCTGACTCAACAAGAGCTGGGAAGCCAACGAGGTACTTGGATAGCTAAGGTTCAGGAGTATGACTTGGACATCAAACCTACCAAGTTGGTACGAGGAAGGGGCCTGTGTCAATTGATTGCAGAAAATCATGCTGAAACAGAGTGTGAAAAGACTCAAGATACTTCTTCAGAGCTGCCTATGGTGCTTCTTGTGAGTACGACCGATGAATGGTACACGGACATTGCTTTCTTCCTAACTTATGGTGAATGCCCTCCGCATTTAAATCAAAAAGAGAAGAGGACCGTCAAGCTGAGATCTGCGAAATACCTTTTGTGGAATAATGCAATATACAAGAAAGGTATTGATGGTGTCTTCTTGCGTTGTGTTGATAAATCACAACAGGAAAAGTTATTAGAATCCTTTCATAGCCTAGCATGCGGAGGACATTTTTCATCCTCTGTAACAGCATATAAGATCCTACGGGCTAGGTATTATTGGCCTACTCTTTTCCGGGATTCAGCAGAATGGGTGTCTAAATGTGAAGCTTGTCAACATTTCGTTGGTCGTCCCAAGCTAGCAGCTCTTCCTCTGAAACCTGTAGTGATTGAAGAACCTTTTCGCCAATGGGGGATTGATTTCATCGGAACATTGAATCCTGCTTCCAGTGCTGGACATAACTATGTGCTGACTGCTACAGACTATTTTACCAAGTGGGTAGAAGCTGTACCAATCAAGCAAGCAACTTCTGAAGCCGTTTGCAAGTTCCTGAAAGAAAATATAATCGTCAGATTCGGCGTACCTCATAAGATTGTAGCTGATAATGCTTCTAACTTCTCGTCACATGAGTTGACAGAATTTTTCTATGGATTCGGCATTACTCTGGCTCACTCATCTGACTATTATCCCCAGGGCAATGGGCAAGCTGAGTCCAGCAATAAGAATCTGGTTACTATAATCAGGAAACTAGTAGAAGAGAATCAGAGGACATGGCACAAAGCATTGTATGATGCGTTGTGGGCTGATCGGATCACTCCAAAGCAAGCCATAGGGATGTCTCCTTTCCAATTGCTATACGGGATTGATGCTGAAATTCCTATCTCAGTAGAATTGCCGGCCTTGCAGTTGGCAAAAGCGGTTGAAGATGTAGCTTTTCAGAATTCTATCGAGAAGAGGGTTATGTACCTAACCAGGCTAGAAGAAGAGCGAATCAAGGTGGTTGATCGTATATCAGATCATCAGAGCAGGGTGAAGAAGATTTTCGATAAAAAATCAAAGCAGCGCAACTTCCAGATTGGAGACCTGGTGTTGCTTTGGGATAAAAGGAGAGAACAGAAAGGAATGCATGGAAAGTTTGATTCTTTATGGAAAGGACCTTTCAAGATCCACGAGTTGAATGGTGAAAATAGTTTCCTTCTATCATATCTGGATGGAGGGTTACTCCCTTTGCCTTTCAGTGGACAACATCTAAAGCTATTCCACCATTAATGCAAGATGCTCTCTTGCATTGTACATATTTTGCTTTTTGTGGTGTGTTTGCTTTTGGTTTTCTTTCTTTCTTTCTTCGTTTTGTTTTGTTTTGGTTTTCTTCTTTTCTCCGTAGCCCAATGAATAAGACCAGAGATTCTGAATTCTCTTCCTTTGGTATTACAAAGAAAGTCCCCAACTGGAGCCAGCTGTTATCCCCGTTTTGAGTTCACGACAAAACGATCGGATAACCCCTACGAAATTTTCGAAGTTGATTTTGTTTTGTGGCCTCTTTTTAAGAAAATCGGGTTTTCGGGTTTTACCAACAGCTCGACATGAGTTTTAACATGCTTTATGTCGACTGTCTTCCGAAACCCGAAACCCGCCTTGTATTGTGTAAATCGGGTTTTCGGACCCCCGGCGCATCGGAACATCCATAATCCAAAACATGTTTTATTCATCATGTTTTCCGATTCCCGAAGTCCGCTTAATCCTTTGTATCGGGTTTTCGGGGCTATATTGCATCTAAGCACCTCATGTTTTATGCATCATGTTTTCCGAAACCCGAAACCCGAATTGCACTAAGTCCCCTCGTGTCGGGTTTTCGGACCTCCTAAACATGCTGACATGGCATTCATGCCGAGTGGTCGGTGAGTTGGCACGTGCCGTGCTGAAGTGTATTAATTACCAATTTTCTTATAAATACGTGGATTTCCACGTCATTCTTACCATTCGTATTTTTAATTCGTGGAATTTTTGTGCGTGCTCTTTCGTTTTCAAAACCCGAAAACTCACCTTGCTTGATTGGATCGTCTGTTTTCGATCTTACATTTCTCGAATTGGAGGTATTTTTCTTTCCCTTCTTTATTCTTGGTTTTTATGGATCGATTGAGCGTATTTTATTCCCAATTTCTTGCCGGGTGTTGAAGGTTTTCTTTCCTTCTTCTTTCTGTGTTACTTTGGAAAGGGTTTTAGGTTTTTTGGGTTTATCTCTTCTGAACTATCACTTGGTTCTGTTCTCTTGAAATTCTAATTATATGCATGATGCATGAATAACAAAAGGAGATTGTGTATTTGGAATTCAAAGAAAAACCCTGTTTTTGCTTCTTGGGTTTTGAAGATTGTTTTGCAGAGCCAGAAACCCGAAGTGTATTGACGGATTGGCGCGTCGGGGTTTTGCCAAAGTTCCGATCTCCACAGTGCGCGTCGGGGTTTTTCAAAGTTCCGATCTCTACAGATTGGCGCGTCGGGGTTTCTCAAAGTTCCGATCTCCACAGTGAGCATCGGGGTTTCTCAAAGTTCCGACGTCAAAAGCAAGTGCCGGGTATCTCCGAGTTCCCGTCATCAAACGCAAGTGTCGGGTATTGCCAAAGTTCCGACATATCAAACTTGTCGGGTTCTCAGGGTTTTCCGACATCCTCCTCGGCATGTCGGATTCTTCTATTCTTCCGGCATTTTCGGTCGATCGGGATTTTCAGTGTGGATAACATCTCCTGAGTTTCAAGCCTTTCTCCCTCCAACATTCTACATGTCGGACCCTGGTCCATCTCAGGAGAAGGCCGAGAAGTCTAGCAGGATGAAGTACAAATTCAAGAAGCCAGAATCTCCATCATATATTGATTGCAATCATGATATCAGGGACACTGAACTTGGCAATATAGATATGGATGACTTCTGGAATAGGGTGAAGAGTTCCTCTCAAACCCCATGGATGACAGCTTTAGCTAAAAGTGGCTTGCCCCTTGCAGCAGGTTTTCCCATGTCCGCCCAATGTCCAGAATTTGTTTTGGCTTGTGCGTCTAGTTATGACTCGGCTTCTCGTTCCGTGAAGAGCCAGGCTGGTGAGGTAGTGATCAGGCTAGATGGAGCGTATTTTGATGATCTTCTAAAACTACCTAATTTCGAAGAGTATGGGGACCTGAACATCAAGTCAGCTCAGAAGGCCTGGGATAGTAATCAGGAAGGCTGCATTAAGGATGTCAACAAAAAGTTCCTGATTAAGGCTAAACCAGCAGTATCTAGATTTCCAAGGACTATCCCCAGATGTGATTTCATACAAGAAATCAATGATATTATCACCCTGCTGAGCCGGGTTTTTGGCTTGCCTGAATCAAATGTATTTCACGGATGGATGTATCAGTTTATGGTCACCATCAAGAAGAATCAGCAAGGGATTGACTGGGGGACCCTTATCAGCAATGAAATTGATTCTCAGATGACTACGGTTTTATCAACTGGAAAGTTTTATATGTTTTCATATGTGGCTTACGCAGCAGCCGGGATGAGGAACTATCCCGGGCTGGATACTAAGGGAAGCAAAACGACAAACCCAGTTTATAAATATTTCCCTCAAATAACAAAGAAGGGGTCCAAAGAACATTTTAGAAGGGTAAATGATGCCTTCTTCTACGAGAATATCTGTCGGCTGAACCCAGGGCTAAGAAAGACAAGAGTCTCAGACGAGGCTTGGACTGAAGTATCCAAATGGGGGTGTATCTTCTTGCAATTCAAGAAGTTTACATATCTTCGAACAGTCATGTACTCGGGAGAGCCTTTCCGTCTGCCTCGCTATCCAGGAGATAGATTGATATTGATAGAGTTGGTCAGACAGCTGTTGGATTTTCACAAATTCCAACAAAGCAAGCATAAGGCAGCTGTATCCTTCCCAATTTCTATCGGGAGATATACTTGCTCGACAGTAGCAAAGGCCAAAAATGTTGAATGCGAACTTCAGGAAAAATTGAAAAAGCATATGAAGTCTCGGGATGGTTTTGACATCCGAGGAGTGCTTAGAGCCTACGGAGCCCAACATCTGCACAGGCCTGACATTGAGGATATATGGGTTGATCTGCGTAACGAAGTTGCGGTTCGCAGAAAAGATAATAGTAGGTTGACTATTAATGAGATTCAGACGCTGGAGCTTTCTGATTTGCCAGATGGCACGACTGACAATGAAAGTGTGTTGGATCTTTCTTATGATGGACTAAAGGAGGATCAATATGTTTTCCCACCTATTGATTGGTCAGCCAGCGAAAAAGCCTCTATTACAGATAGGTCGGCTCTCATTCTTGCTCGCACCAAAAAATGGCTCTCCTCTTGGGGGATGAATTTTAAAGATGACAAGTTTCCAAAGTTGGCTGCTTCGGAGGTGGGGCCCTCCAAAAAGAAAAAGGACAAAGAATCTTCTGAGGGGCCTATAAAAATCAGGATTCCCAAGAAGAGGAAAGAAAGACAAATCTCTTCAATTATTTCTTCAGCTGAAATGGTGGTTGTGCCAGAATCACCAACACCACCAGAAATAGGAGAAATTAATTTGGAAGAAGGAGGAAGCCAGCTTCTGTCTTCACCATTTGCTGATTGCTCAACTGGAGAGACCTTATCTCTTGCATTCAAGGCTTTGGAGTCTGAATCTGCACCTTCTCCCTCACAGCCACTTCTACCTCCTCATTCTCCATCCATTTCTGCATCCATGGCCAGTATTTTCTCTGGACTCTCACCCCTCTCTGCTGGAACCCAAGTGATCACCAGTACGCCCCAACCTGTACCTCTCGTTGTTGCATCTACTACCACGTTGGCTACTGTTCCCCCTCCAATAGTAGGATCTTCTCCTCTTGAGAGTAGAATACCAGTTACTACAACATTGGCAATTTCCTCTGATACGCCACAATGGCTACTCGAGCAAACTCCGAGGAAGAGGAAAGTGATTGTACCCCTACCAGCCTTTGATTTCAGCTCACTCAAGGCTTCTACTGCGAAATCAGCCAAGAAACCCAAAACAGTTTCGAGGGTTTTGGTAGATGCTTCAGGAGATAAGTTCGCAGAGATTTCCACTCCCTCGGCTGACAAAACTAGAGAGGATATAACCGCTTCTGATTATCAGATAACCAAGGTGGCTCTAGGGAAAGTGACAGCAGAAGGAGCGCAACAAGATGCACGGGCTTCCATAGACGTGCTATGCCAAAAGTTGAAAGAAACAAAGGACAGTAGAAATGAGCTTAAGGAAAAAGTGGAGCAGTTGATAGAGATTTTGATTAAACTCTCAAAACCCCTTGAATCCATACCACCTTCTTCTGTTTCTGCCGGGTTCGATTTCTCATCGGTGCCTGCGATTGAGAAGATTGCTAAAAAAGGAAGGGTGGTTGATGAATGGATCCAAAAGTTGCTCCAACAGGGGAAGGAAGTAATTCAAGACGTGGTGAAGGTTCATGAGTCTTTGGGGGAGATTCAGAAAGAAGGAGAGAAGATGGATGAGGAATTCACTGAAGAAATTGGACAGCTTGATTTGACTTGTGAAGCTCTCCAAGTGCTAAAGCAATTACCAGCACACCTCTTGGTGGAAGAAGGTATTCTCCCACATACAGATAAACATTTCTAACTGACCAAGGCAATCAGGTTCAGAGTAAGGATTCTCAATGAAGCCTGCAGCAAGTTGAGAGAATCAAGGGATAAATTGATTGATGGGAAAAGTGATTTGGAAGAAGAGTTGCTGAAGATTTGTCCAAAGGTTTCAGTTGGGAACTCAAGTACCCTATCAGCAGATGATCTTTTCAAACAAGTCCAAGAATCTGTTCAGCATGAACCTGTACACGGATTTGACCTTGAAGTCATTGGTCAGTTTGTAAGGATTGAACATACGTTGGAGGCCTTAAGAAAGCTCAGCAAAAGATTGAAAAAGCTTCCCGGCAGTGCCAGTGATATTCATGAGACCTGCGAAATGTGGAATGATCATTCCACCGCACCTGATGAGAATGAAATGCAAGGCATTATTCAGAAGTTCCAGGAATTTCAGAACAAACAGTCTCAGCTGGAGGAAGAAAAAGAGAAAGGAGAAAAAGATGATGATTCGGATTAAGTCCCAACGTCACATGTCATTTCTATTTTTAGATTGACATGTCTTTTTTATTTCCATTTTGTCATATTTTTGATTCATACTTTGACTTGATCTCCTGCGTGAGAATCATGCAAAACTGAACTCCAGTTAACATGCTATTTTTTAGGATCTGTCCTGTTTTATCTCTAGTTCCTTTTGTTATAAATAAGGGATGCCTGTGCATTCCAAAGGGTCGAGAATTTTTGGAGCATTAAGAGGCTATTGGAAAGGAGAAAAACTTTGTGTTTTCTTTCAATCATTTTGAAGAATAGGAGTTGATATTGTTTTACAGACTTTGTGTTGTGAAATATATCTTATTTAAGACAGTGTTCTTATGTTCATGATCTTAAGCTATTCTTTGCATAGAATCTCAGTGTTTCTAATTATCTCGGACATTACATCTGTGATCTAAAACTCGTATGATTATTTCGTGCTCTGTGTTTACTCGAAAGAAAATACGTTTCTCCCATTTCCTTTCTACCGTGCTTCTTTCACTGTAACAGTTTCTAACCTATTTCATTTACGAAAGCAATATTCTTGAATCGTGTGAATGTGGATTTCGGGATTTCATCCCAACCCCCAATGGTTAGATTAGTGTGAATATTGTATATATTATTTACTGTGTTTTAGATTAGCAATAAACAGGCAGCCTCACCTGTCTTTGAGGAGGGATTTAATCCCATGTACTGTGGTTGAACCTCATATTTTGGTTTGACAAAATATCCAACCAACAACGCTTTATAAATTTTACAGTGAAAAGGCATTTTGAAACATTTTGGCCCGCTTGCCCGCTTTGAATTTTCAATGGTCAAACACGTGGCATTATCTGATTGGTGACGGGGTTGCGGATCACTTTTTTACTTTTAACTCATTTTGATCAAAAAATTGTAAAACTTCAATATTCTCTTCCGACCGACATCCCTGCTTTGACTTTTCAACATAGCTATATGACACCATCTGATTGATGGCAGGCCTTAGGCATTATTTTTTCTATCTCTCTATGTAGGATCGTGGGCCTACTATCACTAATTACACCCTTTTCCAAAAGATGTTTAGTGCTAAAAAAATCTCGTAGCCCCGCTAGCCCGCCTTGGGAAAATAATACCATCTTAGGTCCGTCGGGCCATAACTTGAAAAATATGAAGAGTTAGGAGGAATTCTTTACCTTTTTCGGAAATGGGAAGAAATTTCCCATATGATGAAGAAGTTTCTAGGAGACCACAAGCCCTTGTAAAGAACCATATTTCACAATTTTTGTTTTCTATATTTTTTAGAGGCATCAACTCAAAATTTTAAGTCTAGACTTGAAAATTGAGGGGAATTTTGAGGGTAACAACAAGAAGATAATAAAAAAATAGATACTTAGATATATGATAAAATGATAGATTAGATAGTATAAATAATGATAAAAGGATGCAAACTAGAAAGGTGTTAATGGAAAACTAAGAAAATTGATGACGATTAAAGAACACAACATATAAAAAGGATGGAAACAACAAATATGGATCATATTTTTGGATTATGAGAATTTCCTGAATCAGGTGCAAAGACACATGAAGTAGAGGAAGAAAATATTGTACGTAGATGTGATCAGAGAAGAGGTGATTGATGATGAATAGAGGGAAATTGATGGTGAATCAGGAATAAAAGTGGGATCATAGGGTGTGTGCCAGGGAAAATAGAGAGATTACAAGATCTGGATGTTGCAGGAATTGAGAAATTGATGGCAGAGGAGACATAATACAAGAAAACAACTAATGGAGATTGGGTCAACGACGACCATGGAACAATCATCAGTGACCAAGGCCAAATTAGGGTTTGATGAGGGTTGATGGATGAAAATCAGACTATGAGAAGGAAATAAGGGTGGTTGATATGATAGTAGATCTCTAAGGTGATGAACAAACTTACACGTAGCTGATGAAGAAGTGATGAAACAAGCTAGGTATTCTAATAGTATCCAAGCTTCGAATATTAAAAAATGGTTGAAAAGGTCTCTAAGATGGCTTCAAGAGGTTAGTAACATCTCACACGAAGACAAGAAACATACAAAATTTCATTAGAATTTAGATCTTCAAAGTTTAATCCTCTTTGAGGAGGGGGTGATGGTATATTTAGGGTTGTCGGTGACCCAATAGGGTCACCGTTGAATGTAGGGAGCCGTTTATTTGGCTTAGGTGGATGATGCAAAATTTGATACATGAGGCCCTATTAGGGTTAGATTAGGTTTAGAATTTGGTTTGGTGGGTTATGGTTTCATAGCAATAAGAAAGAGTGGTTGGAGGGTTAAAAACATTAAATGTGGGTAGATGATGATGTTATAAATAATTAATGAGAGGTTTAGGGATGTAATTAAGATAATAGATGTGTTTAGAGATGATAAGAGTGATTAGATGAAAGGAAATAATAGTGGGATTAAGATAGGACAATAGAAATTAGGGGAAATAAATTTGATTTATGAGGGAAAGGAGATTTTGAACAGAACATGGGTGCAAGTATGTGTAATGACGAATAAGAGGGGAGAAAACATGAGATGGGGGATAGCGAACCAAATTTTGGTGTCTACACCATCGCAAGAAGAGATTGGTTAAAATGTGTCACGTCCCACCTAACTACCCATAAAATCGAAAACCTAAAGATCATCAATATGATTGTATCAAACTTCAAGGGTGATTTAGATCACATCACTGTGGGACACTGGTAGAATGCATGTTTATAGCAAGTGCTTGATGAGTATGGCTCAAGCACTCTTGAGAGTGACATGTGGTCCCTAACCCCTAAAGCACTTGACTCAATTTCTAATCATAATGGACTCTTGTTGAATAAACTTTGAGTGACTTCAATGATATATTAGAGATCATATCAATTTATAATTTTGAGTATGAGTCACCATAATATTGGAGGATTCTAATTTTTAATATTGTAGGTAATTTGTAGGAATTTCCTAGTATGGAATTTTGATGCTTGATTTGGCCATAATCTATATAAATACTACTTGTTGTTGACTCATGTTGTAGTAAGATTCACTCTCTTGATGGCCAAAAAATTACATGGACAATTTTCCTTAACAAAAATTTTCATTGTAAAACACATTTGAAGTATGGAATTACTCCTTCTAGTGGACTTCAAATATGTGACATACAATTAGTAATTTGATCAAAATTATGGACATTTGTGGTATGACCTTGCCTCACATGGATTACAATACATTTTCTTGACAAAACATGTTTTACATAAATATTCGGTAAGTAATACTGACTTGATGGTGATTTTACTTACACCATCAAATGAAAAATAACCCTCATTAGTTAATAATGTATTAATAATTTAACCATTTTGTGATCTTGGAACTTATGTGGGATATACATGCACTTTATTTGGTTATTTTCTAAATTCTTAAAATATAATTTAGGGGGGCTTATGACATACCTTATATGGGTCCTACTTGATGAACCTTGTAAAAATGATTATCATCTTGGGATACAATTTTAGATCATTTTTGGTGGCATGAAATTCACCTACATAGTTTTGAACTATGCCATTATTTCTAGTTATAAACCCCACAAGGGAGGGGGATATCTATAGTAAAGACATTTTATATTTGAATCCATCATGAAATTTTATTAAACATTTGATTTTAAACAAGTTCCTTATTATCATTACCTTTACATTTGCATGGGAAATAATTTCATGCTTGGAACTAACATTTGTTTATAAAATTTATGGATGTTAGTGTTAAGGAAGAATAAATTTGTATTCTACTAGATCGAATTTAATCATTGAAAAAATATTACGAATATGATAGACAGATAAGTTATGTAATGCATATTTTATAGTAAACTTTGATTAAACCTAAAATTAGATAAATAGATAAGAGTAGTGGAATGTGTTCTTATTTATCTAATGTTCAAAGGGTTAACACCACGTGGTGTATTCAAATTAATTAATAAACGCTAATACATAAATACAAATATAATATAATTTATAAAATTTCAAGATCATACATGAAAATGATTTCTGAAACATAAGGAGGTAGATGTACTTAGTTGATTATAGAGGCAGAAAGTTGAACTCAAAGTGTAAAACGACTTTGGAAATTAAAAATGAATTAGAATTACTTAGTGTCTAAAACTGAAATGTAAAACCAAGTAGGTATGGAACCATCAACTATGTATGGAAGTGCTAGATGGTTTGGTACATTTAGGATAGTTTTGCATGGTGATGTGTTAGTACCATGGAAAATTTTAAAGCCCCCCCCCACAAAAAAAAATAAAAAATAAAAAAAAGATAAAATAAATAATTGTAGAAATTCATTGGTGAATATGTTAAAATTGACTTTCATGCTAATGGCGAATATGAAGAAAATGCAAAAATGTTGTTGGCTAGTAGCATTTTTTATGATACCGTGCAGACAACATATATTATGTTGTCAGCTGAAGTATATGATGTAGGCCAAAAATGTATGTAATTTTTTGAAGAATTATTTTTTGACAATAGAAGTTAAAATGGCTGGATCGAAGAGAAATCTGTCCTCACAAAATATGGTGCAAATAAAAAAATCAAAAACAATGTTTTTTTTTGTGAAAATACACATTTTGCTAATTTTGTATGGGAATTTTTTTTTTTAATTTTTTTTTTTATGTTAGTAGTTAAAATGATTGTCTCAATTAAAAATTTTGTTCTCCCAAAATATTGCATAAGAAAACTAAATCCCATACTATTATTATTATTAGTAGTAGTAGTAGTATTATTATTATGTTACCGATAGGTAGCATAAAATATACTACTAGCCAGTAGCATTTTTTATATGAAAATTAATCATTAAAATTAAATTTACCTAGAAAATATATGATGATTTCTCTTGTGACGTGTTGTTGATTTGAAAGAATTAAGGATATATTTGAGTAGTTTTGGATTGTATTTTTCATGTATGCTCTTAAAAGTACCGGTTCATTTCCAAGTGAGGTAAATAGATGAGTTATACTTTATTTTATATGATTTTTTTGGTAAAGTTCCATCTTAAGAGTGACCTATACGATATGAACTAACCCATAAAATATATTCAATTAGAAATGTGACCATTAGGTGCCTTGGGATGAAATCGTATAATTTAGTTCAAACCATTCATCGATTTGATCCTAAATGCATGATCTTGAATAGGTAGTTTATGAGATTCTATAAATTTCTTGTAATGATGCCTAGGTGGAATGTATATTTGTGGACTGATGAAATTAATCATGTTATTGACTGAGCCATGTGAATATATAAGTAAGTCATATGACAGAGATAAGGACAGTTTAAATATGCTTGGAATGGGTATACAAGTCATGCTTTAGGTGCAAAGCCCAAATTGTCATTTTCAAATGACAAATGTTTGAATTTAGGTGTGTAAATTTCCCCCTTTAGGTATGAAATAAAAATTACATGCTTAAAGAAAAATATACCTAAGTGTGTACACACACTTTTTCTTCACTTGAAGTTGTTGATTGTGCTTGAGTGTTGGAAAAAACCATGATGAAACCTACAACACAGTGTAGTCAATGCCACTAAAAAAATTGAAATTGAAATTTTCTTTGAAAATACATTTGTAACATGAAGGATGAACTTGTGACTGGTAAAATAAATGAGAAAAAAACATGGAACAAATACAACTATTTTCTTTTTTAAATGAGAATCTCTCAATTTTTTTATATGGAGTTTTTTGGATTTTGAAACTGGGTTACTGAAGGATTGGGGGTGATCAGCCCTTGATTTTTCTAAAGGAGATTTTGAATCCAAAAATTAATTGGGTCTCACTTTCCCCAACACCAAAATAAAATGGGACATAAGAATTTCTATTCCTCACAAAAACCTTCCAAAACAAGTAGGGGTTTTAAAGGGCTTTGTAGTCAACCCAAAAAAAATCCATGAAAATTGATAATAAGAGTATCATATGGTTTTATATTTTCCCTAGAAATCTTCTTACCATATACCAAATCATTGTATATGGATCTATGTTCAATTAAAAAATAACAAAAACTAGAAAGGGAATGTTTTATCATTCCCTCACCATGTGATGTCCATGTGAGTATCAAATATGAAATGTTGAATATAGTACAAGGAGAATAAAACCCATGCCCCCATACATTGTCATGAAGCTGTGATCAAGTTATGTAGTTCTGAAAAGAAATGAATTTCTCAAACACTCCACACTCTGGAACAAAATGTAGTAGGCCCTGGCTTAAATTGTGTAATTTGTTTCTAAACTTATATTATAAACCTGTAACTCTTTGTGAAACCTTATAATTTTTCATTTTCTAAAAAATCTTCTGCATGATGAAAAAATTCATCCTATACCTTAATGTCTAGTATTTTATTTCCCTTGTATAGTTATTTCATGTCCTGTACATGATTTTTGTTACTAAATTTTTGTACCATGTTTCATTCTAATCCTAAATTCTGATTTTTTCTATGTTCCTATTGTGTATAGATTCCCATGTAATAAATACCATTGAATGCCACATATTTTGAGGTGAGTGAGATGTGAAATACAATTCTCAACTCAAAATAAATGATGTGGATGCATATCAGATGTATCAGATAGACAATATTGTATCATAGAGGATTATTGTAGGTCATCACCATTAAGACCTTGTTCCTATATGGGTGTGGATGGTAGAAAACCATGAAACATGGAGAAAGAAAATAAGCAAGTAAACAAATAAAAAATTAACAAGTACATATGCAATCAAATATATAAGAAATGTATCATATAAGTACACAAGCAATATCACATGTGTTTATCATAGTAAAGGAAAAGATATCAAAAAGGGGAGACCAAAGTGTCACAAATACATGCAAAAAAAAAGTTTGTATGCCAAATATATAAAGGAAAGTGAGAAAACATATGAATGTAATAAAATATAGTAACCATGAGGAATAAAGAACAAGAGAAGATAACATTCCATAAGACACACATGTTAGCCATATTAATTATAAAAATATTATATAACAAAAATATAAGAAAATGAGCTTAATGAGGAACTAAAAATAATTGCATCGAAACAAAAGAACCTAAATAGTGTAGAAGATGCCCCCATATTAGCAAGGCCACTAGAAAGAGAACTGGGCCAACACTTTTCATCATGTAGAATCATGTGTTTGTGTGTGTGTGTGTGTTGCATTAAGTTCAACATACCCCTTGAATACATGTGTGTAAAGAGTATATAGAAAAATATGTTATCCATAAAACCACATGACAAAACAACATAATTAAAGTTATATATATATATATAATATATATATATATAATTAAATATATATGTCAGTTTTGATTTTATATTTTGTAAATATTTGAGTGTTTATGTGCTTTTAGATTATTTGAATGTTTTTGTGTTTTAGGATCTTTGTGTGAAATCGAGAGAAAAAAAATATCTACCATATTTTGGGGTCACAAGGGCAAGGATGGTTAATCCATAGGCGGAGGAGGCTTGGACCTTAAAATGACATTGTGTGTAATAGGTACCTTAGTAATAACATCATGTGATCCATTGGTAACAAGAGTAGAAAAAACAAGTGTGTCATTTGTTAATGAAAGAAATAGTAGCAAAATCAAGTATAATATGCTCAATTGGAATAAGAGAAAGAGGGCCATGAATAACATTCACATCAATAATATCTTATATAAGATGATGAAGCTTGAAGCATTTAGTAGTATAGTTACCAATACATATATGAAGGTCACCACAGTCATGTGAATTTAAAAAGTTACTACAAGGATTTCTTGTATCAACCTCAATAAAAAGAGGGAGGGATATAAGGTTAAAAATATAGTAACTTCATATGGATCACTTAGGATGAGAAATTTAATTGTGTGAATTTCCCTCTAGGAGTAGCTTATAACTAAAGAATTGTAGGTCGATATATTTCATGATTAGTAATTGTAACATCAGTCTTGTTGGCATTATATTTTCCTCTATAAGTATTTTTACCTTGACATTAAAAAGTAATATGCAATGGGAGAATTGGACGCATACACAAGATTTTTGAAAGTAGTAGATGTAAGATCCATATACATTGTAACATTTTGAATGGGGATATAAGTTTCCCCCAAATATAGGAACTATAGGTGTATCGATATTAGGTATATCCATCGGAGATGAAATGATAGAGGTAGGAAAAGATAACATTATGAACTAAGGGTCTAACACCACAAATATGATCTAGAATTATATAATAAATAGTAATATGTAAACCATTTACATCATTTTTAGTACAAGCAATATCATAAGAAGCATTAGTAACATTTTCCATAGCAATAATAGAATACTTATATGGATATTCAATTATATCATTTTATACTTCAAGGGAAGATAGAGATGAATTACAACCATTTGTGACATGATCATGTGCTAGAGGAAAATAAGTATCATTATGTTTAATATCAGTATAATTGTTACTATAATAATATTGCAGTTACAACCATCATTAGAATGTGTATCATGTGTATGTTTAAGGCTAGGTACAATTACTAGATCACAAGTAGGGGAAGCCTTGATGAGAGAGAAGCTAGGTACTTTGGAAACAATTAAAATGCATAAAATATGGAGAATATATCAAATATTGGGTATCTATATTAGTAATGAACTCTATTCATTGTCAAAAAACTATTAAAATTATTTTCAAGTGTAGGGTGGTTTTGGAATAACTCAAAAAATGAGACTTGGGAATTAGTAACACATGCCATGATAGAAAAAATGAGAGCAAACCTGAGGGTAGAAAATAAATCATGCACCAAGTATCAAATGGAAGGATGACATTTAATAAACCATAGAGGATAGAGCCAAGAGTATTGGGCTTGAATATGAATAAAAGTAATCCCCCAATTTTGAAAATATCTCAAAATTGACTTTTAGAAAGAAATACAAAAATGATATTTGTTAAATTAATAAAATGACTATTACTAAAAAAAGGAAGATGAATTTTATGAAACCAAAAGAGGTATTTTAAGATCTCAATACGATGGACAAAAACCTTCAAGGGATTTACAAATACTTGCATTTTAAATTATGCCCTTGTTTAAGGAGAAGAAAAAGAGGTTTTCATTTAATTTATCAAAATAAATAAAAACATCTTAGAGATTTGAAAATAGATTCGTTAAATTTTAGATATGTTACGAAAAGTGTTTTGGCCAAAAGGGTACCCTAGAATGAATCCCTAAGAAGAGAACCAAACATAAATCCCTAGGGAAAGCTTAGAAAATCATAGTTAGGTCATGAAATAGATAGAAATCAGAATTAAATCTGATTTTAAACACTAGAAAATTAATAAATTTGAAATTCTAGGGTGGTAGAAGTTTGTGTAAAATCAAAACGCGGGTTCACTGAATGATTTAACCTTAAAAATAGATAAATAGATAAGATTAAGGGAATGTGTTCCTATTTATCTAAGGGTCAAAGGGTTAGAAACATTAGGTACATTCATATTAATTAATGAACAATAAATTCATACATCAAAATACTCACTCATTAACAATTTGGAGGATTGAACATGAAAATGATTGCTAAAACCCAACAAAGTAGACGCACTCAGCTAATTACAAAAGAAAAATATGAAATGGAAGTGGTGAGTGATTCTGAAAACTGAAAATGACCTAGAAGTGCTTCATTTCTTAAACTAGAATGCAAAAATGAGAAGGTATGGAACCATCCAATAGATATGTAAGCGCCAAATATTTTTTCCCTTTTGGATGGTTCCGTATGATGATACATTAGCACTCTGTAATTTTTTGTGTGTATGTGACTGAATATGATGACCTTCGTACTAATAAATTTTGTTAGGAAAAAAAGTGATTAAATATTACACATTCTCTATACTTATAGGTGTTTATACATATGAGTCATTTAAGCGTGTTATTGTATCTTTAGAAGTGTTAAAAATTATATTTTTGAAAATGATTTAATTGACTAGTATTGGGAACCTGATGTCCACTTTGTGGGGGGAATTTTACAATTGATCCTCAAATTCAAATTTTCTAATTAGAGAAAAAATGGAGGATGGAGGAGTTGGAGGTTAGAGGAAAACCTTCATCCTTTCATAAGGTTATAATGATGAGGCTACACAATACAATAGTTTAAAATAAAGTGTGCAGAATGACTGTGTCAAAGGTGATCGCCAATGACAGTGGTGGCTATTTATTTTGTGAGAACTTTAGTGATAGCGATTACATACAAAAGGATACTTGATATGATGAGGACTTAGTATTTTTTTCATGTTTTTTAGTTAGTGTGATATTGAAAATAAGAACAAGATTACATTCATATTCACATGATGTAATAAGGAATTGATTCTTGTGTAAATCCCTTATTGTGAAATGTAGTGGAAACTAAAAGCATAATGTATTGCAACATCATGATACTCGAAGTCGATGAATAGATGTGTGTGTCCTTGTTCATACCTAGGTTAGTGGTTATCCTATGTAAAACCATTTCAAAGAGTGAACAAATTTGTGTGTCTCTATTGATACATAAGTTAGTGTCCATCCTATATAAAACCATTTATGAAGGCTGAATTTATGTTCGTAGTTACCACAATGGTTCAACTGATGGGTTCCTAATAGTGCATGGTTGATGAAAGGATGACGAGTTCCTTCTCTACCTTCAGTTCAAGTTATTGACCAATATCATGAGAAAGAAAAGGGTCAATGTTGTAGAAGAAGTGTAATTATTTTTATACTATGTTTAGATAAGGGGGAATGTTGGGAAATTATATTTGTTCGTGCTCCATTTTAATGAGTTTACAATATATTTTCTATGATAATATATTATTGTTTAGATCAATGAGTTGTTATATAACAACTCATTAATATTTTTTATTTGATTATGTTGAGATATAATAACTCAAAATTACGATAGGTGAGAGTGGGTGAGGAAGGCTATCTAATCACAATCATATTACATATGGTTTCTCTAGTTAGAGGCGGGAGATCGGATTGTCCATCCGGAGTCTAGATATCTGGAAAAACTCTACTCTTTGTATTTACTACCCTATAGAGAGTTATAGAGAGGGGGGGCATGAAGAATGGGATTTTGGAGATTAAAGTCAGATTTGTAAGGAGATTATGTTGGGTTATTTGAGAGATATTAGGGCTTGAAGATTTTGTTTGAATCCTCTAGTAAGTGAGTGAAAACACACACACACACACACACACACACACACACACACACACACACACACACACACACACACACACACACACACACACACACACACACACACACACACACACACACACAAAACATCTATATATTGTATCCTCTCTACATAAATAAAATATCCCAAATGAATGAAGAAAAGTATAATTATTACTTTGTAAAATCAATTTATTTTGTAATATGAGCATTTTGTATTTCTAGCTTTTGAAAACTCTGACCAAAATAACTAAAAACTATGCAAGTTGTAAAAACCTACATTCTAGTGCCAACTTTGTAAATATTTTTTATTTTACAAGGTGCACAAAAATTAAAAATAACTTCAGCTCTATCAATACCCTAGGGATACCCATCAATAACAAATCAATGATGGGAAGTACTATAAAACCAATGAGTAGCAATTATCTCATGGTCGCAATGTTGTGCAACATCTACACTCTTATGTAAGGTTGCAACCATATGATGCAACCGCTGACACAAAACTATATTTGTTAACAATTGATGTGAAGTGGAGATGCCAAAAGAATTAATGGGATGAAATCAAACATTTTGATCTTATAGATGCTCTACATGGCTAGGATCTACAGTTAAGTTGTAAGCTTTAATTGGATGTTTTTTTAGTTTACAAGTTGTTTAAGATGTTTTGATTTCAGAGTTCAAGAGAAATAAATGTGAAATTCACGCACTCTAATATCTGAAGGAAATAAAATGGAACCTAAGCGAACAAATATTATCATATGTCATCACCAAAATGGACTTTAAGTTCAATTATGAAAATAACAAATTTTCGTATGTGGAAGGATTGTTTACTAGGATTCAATTTGCAATGACTCATGATAATTTAAAAAACAAAGAAGAATCCATTATAATGACCATTAGGGTTGATAAAATTAAGGACCTTGGGGAAATCACTTTATTGAATGCCAAGATAGATGCCAAATTGGATGTAGTAATAAGGATAATTGATTATCTTCAAGATAATAAATAGCCTTGTTTATCCATATGGTGCATAGATTGTGAAGAGGAATTCCACTATCAACATGAGTATCCCAAATAGATTGGTTACGAACCCTCAACATAAAATAATCAAAGAGGTAAATATTTTGATATTTAAAAAGTATGGAGACATCCTATTGGAAAATTTTATCTACTAAAACAATTCATGTGTGCTGAGATCAAAGCATGTCATGTACATCTTATTAGTCTAAGTACTCATGACATCAATAATTTCTAAGTGCCACATTAATTGAATGATGATGCTACACACAACATATTCCCAAGACATTCTTAAGCAAAACTATAACTATAATCTCATCCAATTGCACATGATGTGAATATGTCAGCACAATGATGATGGATCCTCATTCACCCTAACATAATGGTGGATGCGTTATTCCCTCTCCATAGCACTAGATGGGATGGTCACCTCCTTTTCTATAGGAAAAATTTAATTATGCTCCACCATTATTACATAGGTTGAATGGGGATTATCATAATCAACATCAAGAGAAGGGTCCTCCACAAAAAAAGGGTGGGTATAACTTGCATGGGACTATCAAGGTGGTTACCAACTATGTAGGAAGGGGATAGGGAAACCTCAACAACCCACTGTTTGTTATATGTTGTTCGCATGAAGCTTAAAAAGTTGAAAAATATAAATCTTTTAAGTTTTGGGTAAGTCCTTGGCATTTTTTAACACCTTTTCCTTGTGTCGAGTCAGCGTTCTAGGGGGAAAATTTTGGATTTCATCAAATTTTTCAATTATTTGGGAGCAATTCAAGTGAGTCAGGTCTTGGTGGAACATAAGAAATTGTTAATTTATTCCTTTGGTTCCCCAATTTTCTGACTTTACCACTCTATCAGTTAAATCAAACATTTCTTGAACTCATGCCCATGTTCCCTTAGGTCATTTGTTCCCCTATTTTCCACTTCCTTTGGCTTACACTCCCGTATCTGCCAAGTCGGTCATTTCATGCACAATAGAACTGTGGGAATTGTTCTCATTTACCTCATATTCCCCACCTCACTGATCTTCCCACTTTAAAACACAAAAATTGAAAGTTAGAAGTTTAAGCCCCTTTAAAATGTTTTTCCCTTGAGAATTCTCATGTCTGAGTCACCATTTTAAAGGCTTAAATAAGGAAATTCATGGGTTAGAATTTTCAAGCATTATAAATCACTTCCTAATTTTTTTAATTCCCTTACCTGTAAATTTTCACTACTCTATCATTTCTCTACGCTATATTTTACCCCCACGTCTGAAATCACTCTTTAGCTCATATCTCCTTCGTTTTGAGGCCAAATTCAAATGTTGAGAGGCTGTCTTTCTGCTCATCCAACTGGTAAGAAAATTCAATATTGTTTTTCCCACTTTTGAGGATTTTATTATCCTAGTGCTCTTTCTTCAATATCCTAAGAAATTACTTAACAAAATCCATTTGTCTCTGAGCTAGTACTTGATTTAGTCAAAATAAAATTTCAATATGTTGGGTATTAACACATTTCCTTTCTAGAAACCTCAGTCCCTGAAATAGGGGATAATGATATCAAGCATATGGTTTTGAATTATTTACGGACCATAATTGATGTAGGAGCATCCTCCTCAATATATAAATAGGGTTAGTATCAATTTTGGTTTGAAAACTTGTTTGTATATTTATGAGGTCCTAGGGAGTCATCTAGATTGGTTTGTGAATGTGTAGTCCTTTACAAATTCAAATTCTACATTTCCCCTCTAGAAATGTGGATTTGAATTAGAAGGATGAATTTGGTAAGGGTTGTAAGGTGTTTTTTAGGTATTTTAGGGGTTTTAACTCATGAAATAAGTCCTAGTGGGGGTGTAGGAGTCAAAATAAATGCATTTAAGAAGAATGGAACTTGGAGTCATCATTAAGCCATGATCTTCTCTTAAGAGCATTCATAAGACCAAGTCTCTTAAGAAGCATAACTCAAGTCCAAACTATCTTGTAGAGATATAAATGTAATTTTTTCACTATTTTAAGATCTATCATTTGAATGATCAGATAATGAAAGAGAAGAAAGCTCCAAGATTGAAGAGAAGAAATTGTTTACAAACAAAGACTGTGTATTAGCTTATTTTGTGTAGTTTGATTCTTTTGATAGCTTGAATGCATGTTTCATTGTTACTTCATGTTGTGGAAGACACTTTATAGTTGGTAATAATCCATGTACAATGCTATTATTGAATCATTTAAGTGATTGAATTGGTTAATTCTTGTTGTAGTGTTCCTTTAAATATTGTGACAGAGTATTTTGAGTCCAATCAAACTTAAAGAGACAAGAACACAACATTGAAATGAAGAGATTCGAGTTTAAATTGAGTTGATAATGTGTTGATATGTTTATAGTTTCAAAGAACCTTTGACAATAGTGTTAGAGACTACATTTTTGACCTAGCAAGCTCTAAAGGTTTAGAGACCCCTGTTTTGAGGTAGGACATATAGGAATTGACATTATTCATGAAGTAGAAGGAAATAAATCCGTTACTGATAATAAAGAAATTAAAAGGATAAATACACAACCTAGTGGGTGAAATCATATACCTTGAAACCATGGATTGAATTATTTGTGACCAAAAATTCCCTCTCGGGTTACACAATGAAGTAAAACCTTGGCTAGGGTTTGTGGAGTCAAAATTTTAATTTTCTCAAAAACGAGCTAACTAAAACCTTCAAATCTTGGTACAAATATATGTCTCAAGGTTTTTCAAGATACTAAAAAGATATTGACTTGAATCTCTCAGCCGTACTCAAGATTTTTGTGATAACCTTTATTAGGATCCTGTAATTAGAGTTTGAGGACCCAAGGTTTGATTCAAAAACTGATTTTAAAGGCCTTAAAATCCAAGGTCTGACTTGAAAATTGGAAGACACATTGGTATCATCTACTAAATAATTATCAAGGAATTTATAACTTTCATGGCTAGAATTTTTTGTTTTCTCTGACACTATATTGTCCCTGACTGTGTTAGTATAAGGATACCAAATAGGTAGAGTCAAGTTAGTAAAGAATGAGTCTTTGGAGTTAGAATTAAACCTTTGAGCCCTTGCTCACAATTATAACTTGAAAAATGGTATCTAATAATGCTTTAATTGAGTCTTGAAAACCCAGGAGAAGGAAGATATGTAAGAAAATGCCAAAAGGAAGGGCTGGTAAAACTAACAAGACTAACACCAACATGTCCAAGAGACGGGAGAGCACTATGAGTTTCCCACTCACTACTTTTTTTTTTGAATTTTCTACTACCTTTGGCACCTTCTCGGATCTTGAACCATCCTTGTCCAGACCTGGAGATTCCACTTGCTGACTTAGGTGGATTGTCACCTCATCCTCTTAAGGAGGCATGGAGAAATGCGGTGGCTGGGCCCTCTTCAGCCCCCCATATGGAGAAGTTGTTTCCTATCTTGTTAGAAGGGACACTTTATCTATAGATTCCATCCCATATTATGGTTGTGGCTGCTACATATAGAGATATGTCTTTGGTCAAAAATTTGATGGATCCTAGACCCCCGTAAAATACATCAAAAAATGGGCACAATTGAAATGGGCCCCTTGCGGATCCTTGGAGATTTCTGCCATCCCAAATGGTTTCATCCTTTTCTGCTTCAGCCTCAAAGAGGATTTTGAGCAGGATCTTCTTGAAGGACCATGGTTTTTTGGTAGGTGAGGTTTCTACATCCATAAATGGTCTTTAGGATTTAATCTGCTAACTGAAATGATGACGCATGCTCATATTAGGCCTTCCTTTGGAGTTCAGGGATCCGGCGGTCATTGAAGGTATTTCTCTTTCTATGGGCTCTCTCATCACCATTGATTAGGCCACTAAGGCCAAAAATATATTTATTCATGCAAACTTCTATGTTAATGCTGATGTTAGTGGCCCACTTCCAAAATCTATTGATCTTCTCTCAAACTTTGGAGTTTGGTCACAACCCATAGAATAAGAATATGTCCCCCAAACATGCTCTATCTGCAAAAGCATTGGCCAAAAATACCCTGATTTCCCTATTAAGCCACAAGATAAGTCAAAAAATCCTAAAATCTTCCCAAGAAATAAAGGTAAATATATACCTAAGGTCGTCCCAGAGGTGGCACCTAAGTTTATCACCTCTAACCCCATCGCTCTTTTGGAAGAGGGTGAGATCTCTCTCGCTGAACCCTTTATTGCCACTCAGACTTCCCCTCTTCTTGTTTCAGTTGCTGAGGCTCCTAACATTGATTCCAATATCTCTACTGAGATCCCTATCACTGCTATAGTTACCCCTTCCATTGAAGTCCCTTCTTCATTCTCTCTACCCTTTTCCCTTCCCATTCTAGAGCTTTAGTCACCCATTTCCCCTTCTTCACAGGACTCTGAAGACAACAATCAACACATTCACTAAGAATGATGAAGTAGGAGTGGAGAAAACTAAAAGAAGAACTCCTTGGAATATTAAGCTCCAACAAGAGTCAGCACTCAATGTGGCATAAGGAACTCAAACTACCATCCCCATGGTTGTGGGGAATAAAATAAAATCTAAAAGATGAAAATAGTTTCATGGAATATAAGTGGTTTCAATTGTTTGAAAAAGAAAAGAGTCTTACAAGACATTGCATTTAATCACTCTCCTAATATCATCATGCTTTAGGGAACTAAAATTAAAAATGATGAAAACCTTCCTAGGATGTGGCCTAATGCCTCCTTTTCTTCCCAAATCTCTTCCAAGAACTTGGGAGGTCTATGCACTTTTTGGAATCCTAAAGTTTTGTAAGGTGACTACCTCATCAAAAATCCAAAGTTCTTGGGTATGTTCTTCCAGGAATTTGGCACAGAAACAGGCTGGATTTTTGTTAACATATACACCCCTAATATGGAATCCCAATGTGAAAATATTTAGTAGGAAATTTTACAATTTAAAAGGATCCACTCAAAATTTCCCTATTTAATTATGGGATATTTCAATAGTACTCTCTATCCCCCAAAAAACAAGGTGTCACCCTTGCCAGACCCAACAATATGGATGCCCTAGATAAATTTATAAGACATGGGGAATTTTTTTACATGGACCTACATGGTGTCTCTTTAACTTGGACTAATTGCAAGTTGGGAAACAATCACATCTAGAGCCATCTTGATAAGGATTTGGGGTCAATGGATTAGATTGTTCACTTTTCAAACTTTTATCTCAGTGCTATCTTTAGAGCTGTTTAGGACCATAATCCTTTGCTTATTTGCGCTAACACCAATCACAAGACTAAAAATCCACCTTTCGGGTTTGAATTGGCCTAGCTGGAAAACAACAAGGTAGATGACCCTATCAAGAGCTGGTGGGAAATGGAATTCCACGGATCAAAAATGTTCAAATTTGTTAAAAAACTGAAAGAAGTTAAAAAGAAACTCAAGATTTGGAATGCTAAAGTGTTTGGAAACATTAAGTTGCATAAGCAATAGATGACATAGAAAATAATTGGAATTTCTATAGAAATTGAAAGGTAAGGTAGAACTGACCAACTCCACAAGCAGGAAATATCCCTGATTAGTGACTTTCACAACACCCTGATTGAGGAGGAAAATTATTGGAGACAAAGATTAAGTGCACTTTGGCTACAACAAGGAGACCGAAACACTAAGTTCTTCCACATCACATCCTCTAAGAACAAGAACAGAGACAAAACTAAGGATCTTTTCTCCTCTGAAGGTAATCTTTTGTCCTCTGAAATTGATATTTCTAATGAACTTATCTCCTTTTATTCTAAAATCCTACAAGAAGAAGCTCCTCTTGATGAAAATGACATGCTTAAGATGTTACATCACATTCCTAAGCTTGTCACTGAAGATATGAATGAAAACATGATGAATCCCTTCTCCATGGATGAGATACATAAAGCTATTTTCACAATGAAGGGTGATAAAGCACCAGGGCTTGATGGCTTCCCTATTGCCTTCTTCCAAATCTAGTGGGAGATTATCAAGAATGACCTCGTTAGAATGAATTCTTGAAAAGTAAATCTCTATTAAAAGAATGGAATGCTACTTTCATTTCGTTAGCTCCAAAATCCATTTGCTCTAACTCTATCCAACTTCTGACCGATCAGTCTTTGCAATACTACCTATAAGATTATTAAAAAAATGATGGAAAAAAGATTGAAATTGATGATGAACACATTAATATCTGAACAAAAAAACAACTTTATGAGTGGTTGTCTTATATAGCCTGGTGGTATTATCATGGTTCATGAGGTGATTCACTCAACACAACATGCTAAGACAACAGGGATGATTCTTAAGTTGGATATGCAAAAATCCTTTAATAGATTCAACTAGAATTTCCTTCTAAGAGTTCTAAAAAGCTTTGGATTTATCAACAAATGGTGTAGATGGATCTTTTCTTACATTTCTTCACCTTATTTCTTGATTCTCATTAATGGCATTCTAACTGTCTTCTTTAAGAATAGTCGGGGGATTAAACAAGGTGACACCTTTCACCCTTTCTATTTCTCTTAATGGCGGAAAATTTGAGTAGAGATATAACAACTACTAAGAAAGCTATTATAATTTTTGGCATTAAAATCACTACCCTATCTCCTACTTCCACTCACAGTCAATTTAGAGATGATACCCTTCTCTTGACTGAAAATGTGGTGGTGGAGGAAAGGCCCCTCAAAGAAATCTTGGAATGTTATCAAGAGGCCTCTCAAAAACAAATAAAATTCTCCAAAAGTGGTATTGATTTTATAAACACCCCGCCAAGTAGACAAAGGAAGATTACTGACATCTTTGGCTACAACATTATGGACCTTCCTTCCTCATATCATGGTATCCCCCTCTTCAAAGGTAGACAAATTAATAGCCTTTGGAATCCTTTCATCAAACATTATCAGAATAATTTGGCTAGATGGAAAGAGGCTCTCCTGAGCCAAGCATGTAAGCTTCAAATGGTCAAAGCTACGCTTCAAATTCTGCCCATTTACATTATGTATTTTTCAAAATGTCATCATCAGTTATTAACACTATTGTGAAAATTAAAAAAAGGTTTCTATGGTCTAGGTTTGAAGATAAGAAAAGAATCCATTTGGTGTCTTATCTCAGTGTTATCTCTAGAGCTGTTTAGGACCACAATCCTCTGCTTATTTGCGCTAACACTAATCACAAGACTAAAAATCCACCTTTCAGGTTTGAATATGCCTAGCTGGAAAAAGACAAGCTAGATGACTATCAAGAGCTGGTGGGAAATGGAATTCCACGGATCAAAAATGTTCAAATTTGTTAAAATACTGAAAGAAGTTAAAAATCAACTCAATATTTGGAATGCTAAAGTGTTTGGAAACATTAAGTTGCATAAGAAATATCTAACATAGAAAATAATTGGCATTTCTATAGAAATTGAAAGGGAGGGAAAAACTGACCAACTCCACAAGCAGGAAATATCTCGGATTAGTGACTTTCACAACACCCTGATTGAGGAGGAAAATTTTTAGAGACAAAGATCAGGTGAAATTTGGCTACAACAAGGAGACCAAAACACTAAATTCTTCCACATAACATCCTCTAAGAACAAGAACAGAGATAAAACTAAGCATCTTTTATCCTCTGAAGGTAATCTTTTGTCCTCTGAAATTGATATTTCTAATGAACTTATCTCCTTTTATTCTAAACTCCTACAAGAAGAAGCTCCTCCTGATGAAAATGATGTGCTTAAGATGTTACATCACATTATTAAGCTTGTCACTGAAGATATGAATGAAAACATGATGATTCCCTTCTCCACGAATGAGATACATAAAGCTATTTTCACAATGAAGGGTGATAAAGCACCAGGGCTTGATGGCTTCCCTACTGCCTTCTTCCAAATCTAATGGGAGATTATCAAGAATGACCTCGTTAATGTGGTCAATGAATTCTTGAAAAGTAAATCTCTATTCAAAGAATGGAATGCTACTTTCATTTGATTAGCTCCAAAATCCCTTTTCTCTAACTCTATCACCAACTTCTGACCGATTAGTCTTTGGAATACTACCTATAAGATTATTAAAAAATGATGGCAAAAAGATTGAAATTGATGATGAACACATTAATATCTGAACAAAAAAACAACTTTATGAGTGGTTGTCTTATATAGCCTGGTGGTATTATCATGGTTCATGAGGTGATTCACTCAACACAACATGCTAAGACAACAGGGATGATTCTTAAGTTGGATATGCAAAAATCCTTTAATAGATTCAATTAGAAATTCCTTCTAAGTGTTCTAAAAAGCTTTGGATTTATCAATAAATGGTGCAGATGGATCTTTTCTTGCATTTCTTCACCTTGTTTCTTGATCCTCATTAATGGCATTCTAACTATATTATTTGAGAATAGTAGGGGGATTAAACAAGGAGACACCTTTCACCCTTTCTATTTCTCTTAATGGCGGAAAATTTGAGCAGAGATATAACAACTACTAAGAAAGCTATTATAATTTTTGACATCAAAATCACTACACTTTCTCCTACTTCCACTCATAGTCAATTTAGAGATGATACCCTTCTCTTGAGTGAAAATTTGGTGGTGGAGGAAAGGTCCCTCAAAGAAATATTGGAATGTTATCAAGAGGCCTCTCAAAAACCAATAAACTTCTCCAAAAGTGGTATTGATTTTATAAACACCCCGCCAAGTAGACAAAGGAAGATTACTGACATATTTGGCTACAACATTATGGACCTTCCTTCCTCATATCATGGTATCCCCCTCTTCAAAGGTAGACAAATTCATAGCCTTTGGAATCCTGTAATCAAATATATCAAAATAAATTGGCTGGATGTAAGGAGGCTTTCCTGAGCTAAGCATGTAAGCTTCAAATGGTCAAAGCTACGCTTCAAATTCTGCCCATTTACGTTATGTATTTCTTCAAAATGTCATCATCAGTTATTAACATTATTGAGAAAATTCAAAAAAGTTTTCTATGGTCTGGCTTTGAAGAAAAGAAAAGAATCCACTTGGTGTCTTATCTCAGTGTTATCTCTAGAGCTGTTTAGGACCACAATCCTCTGCTTATTTGTGCTAAAACCAATCACAAGACTAAAAATCCACCTTTCAAGTTTGAATTGTTCTAGCTGGAAAACAACAAGCTAGATGACCGTATCCAAAGCTAGTGGGAAATGGAATTCCATGGATAAAAAATGTTCAAATTTGTTAAAAAACTGAAAGAAGTTAAAAAGCAACTCGAGATTTGGAATGCTAAAGTGTTTGGAAACATTAAGTTGCATAAGCAATAGCTGACACAAAAAACAATTGGCATTTCTATAGAAATTGAAAGGGAGGGAAGAACTGACCAATTCCACAAGCAGGAAATATCCCTGATTAGTGAATTTCACAACACCCTGATTGAGGAGGAAAATTATTGGAGACAAAGATCAAGTGCACTTTGGCTACAACAAGGAGACTCAAACAATAAATTATTCCACATCACATCCTCTAAGAACAAGAACAAAGATAAAACTAAGGATCTTTTCTCCTCTGAAGGTAATCTTCTGTCCTCTGAAATTGATATTTCTAATGAATTTATCTCCTTTTATTCCAAAATCCTACAAGAAGAAGCTCCTCCTGATGAAAATGACATGCTTAATATGTTACATCACATTCCTAAGCTTGTCACTGAAGATATGAATGAAAACATGATGAATCCCTTCTCCATGGATGAGATACATAAAGCTATTTTCACAATGAAGGGTGATAAAGCACCAGGGCTTGATGGCTTCCCTACTGCATTCTTCCTAATCTAATGGGAGATTATCGAGAATGACCTCGTTAATGTGGTGAATGAATTCTTGAAAAGTAAATCTCTATTAAAAGAATGGAATGCTACTTTCATTTCGTTAGCTCCAAAATCCATTTGCTATAACTCTATCACAAACTTCTGACCGATCAATCTTTGTAATACTACCTATAAGGTTATTAAAAAAATGATGGCAAAAAGATTGAAATTGATGATGAACACATTAATATATGAACGAAAAAACAACTTTATGAGTGGTTGTCTTATATAGCCTGGTGGTATTATCATGGTTCATGAGGCGATTCACTCAACACAACATGCTAAGAAAACAGGGATGATTTTTTAAGTTGGATATGCAAAAATCCTTTAATAGATTCAACTAGAATTTCCTTCTAAGAGTTCTAAAAAGCTTTGAATTTATCAACAAATGGTGCAGATGGATCTTTTCTTGCATTTCTTCACCTTGTTTATTGATCCTCATTAATGGCATTCTAACTATCTTCTTTAATAATAGTAGGGGGATTAAACAAGGTGCCACCTTTCACCCTTTCCATTTCTCTTAATGGCAGAAAATTTGAGTAGAGATATAAAAACTGCTAAGAAAGCTATTATAATTTTTGACATTAAAATCACTACCCTATCTCCTACTTCCACTCACAGTCAATTTAGAGATGATACCCTTCTCTTGAGTGAAAATTTGGTGGTGGAGGAAAGGCCCCTCAAAGAAATCTTGGAATGTTATCAAGAGGCCTCTCAAAAACCAATAAACTTCTCCAAAAGTTGTATTGATTTTATAAACACCCCGCCAAGTAGACAAAGGAAGATTACTGACATCTTTGGCTGCAACATTATGGACCTTCCTTCCTCATATCATGGTATCCCCCTCTTGAAAGGTAGAAAAATTAATAGCCTTTGGAATCCTGTCATCAAACATTATCAAAATAAATTGGCTGGATGGAAAGAGGCTCTCCTGAACCAAGCATGTAAGCTTCAAATGGTCGAAGCTACTCTTCAAATTCTGCCAATTTACATTATGTATTTTTTCAAAATGTCATCATCAGTTATTAACACTATTGAGAAAATTCAAAAAAGGTTTCTATGGTCTGGCTTTGAAGAAAAGAAAAGAATCCACTTGGTGTCTTATCTCAGTGTTATCTCTAGAGCTGTTTAGGACCACAATACTCTGCTTATTTGGGCTAACACCAATCACAAGACTAAAAATCCACCTTTCAGGTTTGAATATGCCTAGCTGAAAAATAACAAGCTAGATGACCCTATCAAGAGCTGGTGAGAAATGGAATTCAATGGATCAAAAATGTTCAAATTTGTTAAAAAAATGAAAGAAGTTAATAAGCAACTCAAGATTTGGAATGCTAAAGTGTTTGGAAACATTAGATTGCATAAGAAATAGTTGACACAGAAAATAATTGGCATTTCTATAGAAAATGAAATGGAGGTCAAAACTTACCAACTCTACAAGCCGGAAATGTCCCTAATTAGTGACTTTGACAACACCCTGATTGAGGAGGAAAATTATTAGAGACAAAGATCAAGTGAACTTTGGCTACAACAAAGAGACCGAAACACTAAAACATCACATCCTCTAAGAACAAGAACATAGATAAAACTAAGGATCTTTCCTCCTATGAAGGCAATCTTTTGTCCTCTGAAATTGATATTTCTAATGAAATTATCTCCTTTTATTCTAAACTCCTACAAGAAGAAGCTCCTCGTGATGAAAATGACATGCTTAAGATGTTACATCACATTCTTAAGCTTGTCACTGAAGATATGAATGAAAACATGATGACTCCCTTCTCCACAGATGAGATACATAAAGCTATTTTCACAATGAAGGGTGATAAAGCACCAGTGTTTGATGGCTTCCCTACTGCCTTCTTCTAAATCTAATGGGAGATTATCAAGAATGACCTCGTTAATGTGGTGAGTGATTTCTTGAAAAGTAAATCTCTATTAAAAGAATGGAATGCTACTTTCATTTCGTTAGCTCCAAAATCCATTTTCTCTAACTCTATCACCAACTTTTGACCGATCATTCTTTGCAATATTACCTATAAGATTATTTAAAAAATGATGGCAAAAAGATTGAAATTGATGATGAACACATTAATATTTGAACATAAAAACAACTTTATGAGTGGTTGTGTTATATAGCCTAGTGGTATTATCATGGTTCATGAGGTGATTCACTTAACACAACATGCTAAGACAACATGGATTATTCTTAAGTTGGATATGCAAAAATCCTTTAATAGATTCAACTAGAATTTCCTTCTAAGAGTTCTAAAAATCTTTGGATTTATCAACAAATGGTGCAGATGGATATTTTCTTGCTTTTATTCACCTTGTTTATTGATCCTCATTAATGGCATTGTAACTATCTTCTTTAATAATAGTAGGGGGATTAAACAAGGTGCCACCTTTCACCCTTTCCATTTCTCTTAATGGCGGAAAATTTGAGCAGAGATATAAAAACTCCTAAGAAAGCTATTATAATTTTTGACATCAAAATCACTACCCTATCTCCTACTTCCACTCACAGTCAATTTAGAGATGATACCCTTCTCTTGAGTGAAAATTTGGTGGTGGAGGAAAGGCCCCTCAAAGAAATCTTGGAATGTTATCAAGAGGCCTCTCAAAAACCAATAAACTTCTCCAAAAGTTATATTGATTTTATAAACACCCCGCCAAGTAGACAAAGGAAGATTACTGACATCTTTGGCTGCAATATTATGGACCTTCCTTCCTCATATCATGGTATCCCCCTCCTCAAAGGTAGAAAAATTAATAGCCTTTGGAATCCTGTCATCAAACATTATCAAAATAAATTGGCTGGATGGAAAGAGGCTCTCCTGAGCCAAGCATGTAAGCTTCAAATGGTCAAAGCTACGCTTCAAATTCTTCCCATTTACGTTATGTATTTTTTCAAAATTTCATCATCAGTTATTAACACTATTGAGAAAATTAAAAAAAGGTTTCTATGGTCTAGCTTTGAAGAAAAGAAAAGAATCCACTTGGTGTCTTATCTCAGTGTTATCTCTAGAGCTATTTAGGACCACAATCCTCTGCTTATTTGGTCTAACACCAATCACAAGACTAAAAATCCACCTTTTAGGTTTGAATATGCCTAGCTAGAAAATAACAAGCTAGATGACCCTATCAAGAGCTGGTGGGAAATGGAATTCCACAGATCAAAAATGTTAAAATTTGTTAAAAAACTGAAAGAAGTTAGAAAGCAACTCAAGATTTGAAATGCTAAAGTGTTTGGAAACATTAATTTTCATAAGAAATAGCTGACACAGAAAATGATTGGCATTTCTACAGAAATTGAAAGGGAGGGCAGAATTGACCAACTCCACAAGCAGGAAATATCCCTGATTAGTGACTTTCACAACACCCTGATTGAGGAGGAAAATTTTTAGAGACAAAGATCAGGTGAAATTTGGCTACAACAAGGAGACCAAAACACTAAATTCTTCCACATAACATCCTCTAAGAACAAGAACAGAGATAAAACTAAGCATCTTTTATCCTCTGAAGGTAATCTTTTGTCCTCTGAAATTGATATTTCTAATGAACTTATCTCCTTTTATTCTAAACTCCTACAAGAAGAAGCTCCTCCTGATGAAAATGATGTGCTTAAGATGTTACATCACATTATTAAGCTTGTCACTGAAGATATGAATGAAAACATGATGATTCCCTTCTCCACGAATGAGATACATAAAGCTATTTTCACAATGAAGGGTGATAAAGCACCAGGGCTTGATGGCTTCCCTACTGCCTTCTTCCAAATCTAATGGGAGATTATCAAGAATGACCTCGTTAATGTGGTGAATGAATTCTTGAAAAGTAAATCTCTATTAAAATAATGGAATACTACTTTCATTTCGTTAGCTCCAAAATCCCTTTGCTCTATCTCTATCACCAACTTCTGACCGATGAATCTTTGCAATACTACCTATAAGATTATTAAAAAAATGATGGCAAAAAGATTGAAATTGATGATGAACACATTAATATCTGAACAGAAAAACAACTTTATGAGTGGTTATCTTATATAGCCTGGTGGTATTATCATGGTTCATGAGGCGATTCACTCAACACAACATGCTAAGACAACAGGGATGATTCTTAAGTCTGATATGCAAAAATCATTTAATAGATTCAACTAGAATTTCCTTCTAAGAGTTCTAAAAAGCTTTGGATTTATCAACAAATGGTGCAGATGGATCTTTTCTTGCATTTATTCGCCTTGTTTCTTGATCCTCATTAATGGCATTCTAACTATCTTCTTTAATAATAGTAGGTGGATTAAACAAGGTGACACCTTTCACCATTTCTATTTCTCTTAATGGCGGAAAATTTGAGCAAAGATATAACAACTACTAAGAAAGCTATTATAATTTTTGACATTAAAATCACTACCCTATCTCCAACTTCCACTCACAGTCAATTTAAAGATGATACCCTTCTCTTGAGTGAAAATTTGGTGGAGGAAAGGCCCCTCAAAGAAATCTTGGAATGTTATCAAGAGGCCTCTCAAAAACCAATAAACTTCTCCAAAAGTGGTATTGATTTTATAAACACCCCGCCAAGTAGACAAAGGAAGATTACTGACATCTTTGGCTGCAACATTATGGACCTTCCTTCCTCATATCATGGTATCCCCCTCTTCAAAGGTAGACAAATTAATAGCCTTTGGAATCCTGTCATCAAACATTATCAAAATAAATTGGCTGGATGGAAAGAGGCTCTCCTGAGCCAAGCATGTAAGATTCAAATGGTCAAAGCTACGCTTCAAATTTTGCCCATTTACGTTATGTATTTTTTCAAAATGTCATCATCAGTTATTAACACTATTGAGAAAATTCAAAAAAGGTTTCTATGGTCTGGCTTTGAAGAAAAGAAAAGAATCCACTTGGTGTCTTATCTCAGTGTTATCTCTAGAGCTGTTTAGGACCACAATCCTCTGCTTATTTGGGCTAACACCAATCACAAGACTAAAAATCCGCCTTTCAAGTTTGAATCGGCCTGGTTGGAGAATAACAACCTGGATGACCTTATCAAGAGCTAGTGGGAAATGTACTTCCAGGGATCAACAATGTTCCAATTTGTTAAAAAATTGAAAGAAATTAAAAAGCAGCTCAAGATTTGGAAGGCTAAAGTGTTTGGAAACATTAAGTTGCGTAAGCAACAGCTGACACAGAAAATAATGGGCATTTCAGCGGAAATTGAAAGGGAGGGCAGAACTGACCAGCTCCACAAGCAGGAGATAACCCTAATTAGTGACTTTCACAACACCCTGATTGAGGAGGAAAACTTATTGGAGACAAAGATCAAGGGAACTTTGGCTGCAACAAGGAGATCGAAACACTAAATTCTTCCATGTCACAGCCTCTAAACACAAAAGCAGAGATAAAGTCAAGGAGCTTTTCTCCTCTGAAGGTAATTTTTTGTCCTCTGAAATTGATATTTCTAATGAACTTATCTCCTTTTATTCTAAACTCCTGTAGGAAGAAGCTCCTCCTGATGAAAATGACATGCTTAAGATGTTACATCACATTCCTAAGCTTGTCACTGAAGATATGAATGAAAACCCGATGAAGCCCTTCTCCATGAATGAGATACATAAAGCTATATTCACAATAAAGGGAGATAAAGTGCCAAGGCCTGATGGCTTTCGCTGCTGCCTTCTTCCAAATCTACTGGGAGATTATCAAGAATAACCTCTTTAATGCGGTGAATGAATTCCAGAAAAGTAACTCTCTATTAAAAGAATGGAATGCTACCTTCATTGCGTTGGCTCCAAAATCCCTTGGCTCTAACTCTGTCACCAACTTCAGACCGATCAGTCTTTGCAATACTACCTACAAGATTGTCACGAAAATGATGGCAGCAAGGCTAAAACCGATGATGAACACATTAATCTCTGAACAACAAAACGGCTTTATAGGTGGTCGTCTTATACAAGGCGGTATTATCACGGTTCATGAGGCGATTCACTCAGCCCAGCATGCTAAGACAGCAGGGATGATTCTTAAGTTGGATATGCAAAAAGCCTTTGATAGAGTCAGCGGGACTTTCCTTCTGAGAGTTCTAAAAAGCTTTGGATTTAGCAACAAATGGTGCAGCTGGATTTTTGCTTGCATTTCTTCACCTTGTTTCTCGATCCTCGTTAATGGCATACCGGTTAGCTTCTTTAAGAACAGTGGGGGGATTAGACAAGGTGACCCCCTCTTGCCCTTCCTATTTCTCTTAATGGCAAACACTCTAAGCAGAGCTCTAGCAACTGTTAAGCAAGCTGCTATAATTTATGGCATTAAAATCACTACTTGATCGCTTGCTGCCACTCACAGTCAATTTGCACATGACACCTCTTGAGTGCAGCTTCGGTGGTGGAGGCAAGGTCCCTCAAAGAAATCTTGGAATGTTATCAAGCGGCTTCTCAACAGCAGATAAACTTCTCCGAAAGTGGTATTGCTTTTATAAACACCCCGCCCAGTAAACAAAGGAAGATTGCTGACATCTTTGGCTGCAACATTGTGGACCTTCCTTCCTCATATCTTGGTAGTCCCCTCTTCAAAGGTAGACAAATTAATAGCCTTTGGACTCCTGTCATCGAACATTATCAAAAGAAATTGGCTGGATGGAAAGGAACTTTTGGCTGGATGGAAAGGGGCTCTCCTGAGCCAAGCAGGAGAACTTCAACTGGTCAAAGCTACGCTTCAAAGTCTGCCCATTTACTTTATGTCATTGCTCAAAATGCCGTCATCAGTAATTAACGCTATTGAGCAAATTCAAAAATGGTTTCTCTGGTCTGGTTCTGAGGAAAAGAAAAGAATCCACTTGGTGTCTTGGAATGTTGTGTGTCAGCCGACCCGCCTTGGTGGTTTGGGACTCAAAAGAATTGTTGATATGAATGAGGCTTTGCTTGCTAAGATTGGTTGGGAGGTTGCTTCTGAGAGCTCGGCTTCTTGGGTTCATCTCCTATGTTCTAAATACCTTACGCAATCAAGCAACTTTCTACATTTTGCCCTCCCCAGAGGTTCGGCCATATGGAATCCGGTGATGAGGTCTCTCCCCTTGCTACATGCTGGTACCAAATGGCATCTGGGAAATGGACACCAAATTGACTTTTGGTCGGATAGGTGGATAGGAGAAAAGGCCCTTAACCAAGACCCTTTCTGGGATCCGATCAAAAGATCTTTAATTATCCAGTGTGGGAGGAAAGTTAGTGGATACTTTCATGTTTCCAACTCCAAACCTGACTGGCTAATCCCTGATTGGCCCGACATTAGCAGTATCCAGAGTAAGTGTATTTTGAGCCTCAAAAATCTACTGGCTTCTCAATACATCCCCTTCTCTTTACCATAGGATGAACGTATCTGGCCTTTATCTTCTTCGGGAAAATTCATTGTTAAAGTAGCCTATGATTCAAAGCCTCGCACCCCATGTGGTCCACCTCTCCATCATATATGGCCATCTGAAATCATACCCAAAATTGGTTTTTTTGCCTGGTTATCCTTTAGGAATGCCTTCTTATATGGTGAAAACCTCAGAAGGAGAGGCTTCTCTCTTCCTTCTAGGTGTGTGCTCTGTTGTGCAACTCTGGAGACATCTTCTTATAAATTGCTCCTTTTCCCAAACCACTTGGAATCTGCTATTAGGTCATTTTGGGGTGTCATGGGTCTTTCCTGTGTCTCTGTCTAATACTTTTAACCAATGGCTTTCCCCTTTCTCGCATCAGATTCTCTCTCTTTCCTGGAAACTTCTCCTCCCTCACGGTCTTTGGGGTATTTGGAAGGAGCGTAACAGACGTATATTCAAAGAGCAATCCATGAATCTAGCGCAAGTGGCCAAAAGCATTGCTATCATATTCCAAGAGAACTTCAATAGTTGTATTTGGAAAAAGTATCAGCAAAAGGTTAAATTATGTGGTACTAAAAATTGGTGTCAGCATCCGGCGATACAAATTAAAGCTAAACCCTCGGCGTCGGCAAGAGCTGCAGTGATTTGGACTCCTCCCCCTCCTGGATGGCTAAAACTCAACACTGACGGTGCAGCGAAAGGAAATCCGGGTAAATCCAATGGGGGTGCCATTCTTCGCGACAAGGATGGTTTTCCTCTTACTGCCACTGCAGTTAACCTAAGCGAAGGCACCAATCACCGTGCAGAAGCTTTGGCTATTCTTAGAGAATTGGAGCTTGCCCTCCTTATTGGGCATGAGCGCATGATAGTGGAAAGTGATTCTATGAATCTTATAAAAAATTTAAACTCCGAAGAATCTGGCCAATGGACAATCAGAAATATCATTGAAGACATTCGTATTCTCCAATCCAGATTCCAGGAAATCCAGTATCAACATGTTTACAGGGAAGGCAACATGGTGGCTGAGTACCTAGCTAAAATGGGGGTCCAACAGAGAAGATCAAAAAATATGGATTGGGGATTTCGCAAGCGAACTTCTCAGAATTTTACATGATGACTACTCTTTTAAGCATTAACCTCTTGCTGAACTCTAGTTGTTGCTTCTGGTGTAAGCAGAGATAGTCCTAAGGAACCATTGTAGTGTTGATGGCGGTTGCCTCAATAAGCATCATTAATATGATTGGAAATTTGACAGCAAATGGCACGTGTGATAGTCGAGTTGGATTTAAAGGTAGAATTTTGGGAAAGATGTGTTTTTATGGCTCGTAATCATTACCCTTCAAGGTGAACTCATGTGAAGATCTACTCGTGGAAAGCAATCAACAATTATAAATATGGTGACCCGGGTGTCATTCTCAACTATTTTTGTTCTGATCGTCACCATGGGAGGCCAACTGAAGCGTATTGAGCCTATTTCTTGTGCATATAATTTCGTGAGGATGAGGAGGTGTGGGATATCCTCAAAGAAAATGGTATAACCACCTTCATGGAAAGGATATCGGGTTACTTGACTCAAGTTTCCTACTGTGTGTTGGCTTCGATGGAAGAGCGGTAAGGTCCACGTGGGCAACACCCAATTCACAATATCAACTAACGCCATTGCTGTTATGCAACTGGTCTTCCTGCGTCAGGAGCATGGTATATTTTAAGCAGTCCCTGAGGGCAGAGATGGTGGATTTTCTTGACCTAGGAGAAGAGCCTACCAAATACCTTTCGGGATATGAACGGGAAAATCTCCGTATCCACCTTGGGACAAAGTTGCAGACAAAATAATGAGATACTTCACCATTGACAGACGTTACAAGCTGGTGTATGGTCCGCACTTCTTTCTTCTCTCGCACCTGCGTTGTGGTAAGAAGATCAACCTTTCTGCTTTCCTGCATCAATCTCTTGAGCTTTCCATCAACATTGCCCATGAAGGGGAAGGTCCTTTGCTGCATCAATGCCTTATATATATCTGCTTTTTCAATTTGTACGCCTCCCCGATCAAACAGCTCCGCTTTCCTCCTAAATGGAGTAAACGCCGCCGCACTCAAACTGCCTCCCTGCTCCCTCATCCCTTGCTTCCCATCCTTCTTCCTCCAGCACCCCGGGCAGTAGTAAGCGACGCAAACAAATCTCCTCAGATTCTGATTCAGATATAGCCATTCTGGGTCTTTCCTTGGTTGGCACTAATCCTGTGGCTAGTGGTGTTTCCTCCCCCCATTCTCCACAGTCCGTCCATGGTCTCCCCTGATCCCCTCCTTTCCCCTGCCGAGCACCTCCCGACTTCTAGTTCCAACCAGCTTCTTTCTGATGCCCTTCTGGGCTTGGCTTCCCTTTACCCGGTTTCCCCAGATTTAGAGCCTATGGAGATGTAAGCAATTCAACCTCCGCCAGAGATACCTGATGCTGCTGGAAAGAATGTCGATATGGAAATTGAGGATATTTCAACCTATGGCTGAGATACTCCAAAGATAACATTCAAGTTGAGGTGGTCACTTCTATTCTGGAAAAGCTCCAGCGCTCTTTCACCGTGCTTAAGAATTCGAAAGATTTCACGGAGAGCACCAAAGCCATTATCGGCAAAGATACTGTGTTGAGATGATTTCCTTGGCTGACTCCCTGACAAAGAAGAGTGCCTCTGTTGCTGCTAAGAATGTTGTTAATGAGCTGAAAAAGCTCCTGTGACTCTTTGTTGTATCATCTCGTTTTTGCTCGTTTTTTGGATTTCGAATGGGTATAATCAATGGAATATATATTGTTATACTTAGCCATATGGGCTTTTTGTAAAAGGTTGTGGGACCTCTTAAAAGCCTCACTTTACCCTAATCCAAAAAAAAACTAGCAAGAGTAACAACAAAGAAGGAGTGATTGAAAGATAACTATTTGGAGTTAGATTCTAAAATTCAATCCACACCATAACCAGCCAAAAGGGTATTAGGAAATGCATATATATTTGTTTTGGGAATATTTATTTTGATCAATTCATGAACTCACCATAAGCCTTAGTTTTGAGAAGCTTGAAGGGAAGTTTTAGAGTAAAGTGGAAGAGTTGACATTTTTTTTTATGCTTTTGAATTACTTGGAAGGTTGAGTTAACCTAGTACAAGGACTAGAAATAAGATGAAATTATTGGTTAAAGGTAGTAAGCTAATACATAGAGATTTTTTTAGAATTTAGGGTGTGGTAGATTTGAGAAATAACTTGTTTAATGGTCTTAAATGACAGTTTTGAATTTGGTGATCATTCTAACTCATTGTATTGAGTAACATTTTGATTTGGATATGCATCATTTGGTATCAAAGTGTGTAAAATATTATTGAAAAGAATAAATATTGTTTTAAGAAGTGATTTCAAGAAAAGAAGAAAGCAAGATGCAAGTAAGAGAAGAGGGAAGGACGTCTTTGGAAGAGAAAATGGATAGAATGATGGATGTTTTGGTAAGAATATTTACTAATATAGAGGAGAATTAGAGGGTAATAAGGATGGAGGCTGAGTCTCATACAAAAGAAAGAGACAAGTGATCGAATGAAATTCATAGGTGAGTGTTATAGGTGTCAAGAAGATCTAGGACACAAGGCATATGAGAGAAAATAGATGAATGCATGAGTGAAAGAAGAGGAAAAAGCTATTGATCAGAATATTTTAGAGTAGAGGTAATTCATTTTTTTTGTAGAAGAGTTATTTTGAAACCAAATAAATTAGTAAATGATGTAACTTAGAGAATAAGCTTGTTTACAAGTTTATGTAAAGCTAAACGAAAATGTTGCTATGTTGTCATTGTTAGTGGGGAGTGCAAAAAGTTTAGTTTCCTTTGAAATGGAAGAGAAGCTAGGAATGAAAAAATGTAGTCTTTTATTTCTTACCAAATATCCCAAGGTGCATGCTGATACATCACTTAGCCAAAACAGAACACTCACCCGAAGCGTGCAAGGGTACCAAGTCCTTCTTTTATGACAACTTTTTAAAGGATTTATCATGAAAAACACACATATAATCCAGTTCCATAATAAGTAATCAAGTATAAACCATTACACAAACTATATCTAGTTAAAAACCATATGCAAGAATGATTAAACAAGAATTAAGATCAGATTTACCAAGAAAGGTCCAATAATAGATATGTCAATAAACCAATATCCAACCACATAGATCCATTGTATTAATTACTGGAGAATAAAAAAGCTAGATATATACATGAATGTATCATTATAGGTCATGCATGATCATAACCAGCAGCATAACCTTACTACCAGTTGTCTCTCTCAAACCATGCAAATCAATACATCTTTATAGGGGTGAGGACTTTCCCTTCACTGCCTAAGCATCCTAAAATAGGTTACATGATAAGAATATCCATGCGCCGCTACAAGATAAGTAAAAAATCATGCACGCTCACTAATAATAGATTATCTAATAATAAATACAAATCTAATCTTATTATTAGCCCAAAACCCGTACATGTCGCTTGATCTCCCACTTGTCCAAAATAGCCTTTGCTCAGTCTCTAAGTCTTCATGCCTTTGTGTGTCCCACACTCAACATATATATTTAGCCCATTATAACCAAAACAGCTAAGTCTCAAAGTCATACTTTCTCGAGCGCACCATTTCCTACTACATCTCTACGCTGCACTTTCTAAGTGCCCTATGTCCACGTGCCCCAACCTTATGCACCTTCATTACTTAGGTTTTAATTCATCAACCCAACATTACCCCACACTTGTTTCATTACCGCCTTAAAAAATGGTTAATCATGACTTATCACTCCGATAACATAAAATAAGGAATAAAAGAATGTTTTTTTATAGAGTGAATGAAAAAACAATACAAAGAATCTGGTGCCCTACTTTCCTAAAAGTGGTATCAACTTAGGATAGTTACTCTTTATTTCTACCTCTAGCTCATTCCAATCACTGAGTGCCTTATTTGTTTTGTTGGGGATGTCTGAAAGTACCCCTTCCATTTTGTCCATAGTCATGTTCTCACCTTCATTCTGCAATACTCTAAGGACGTTGGAAAAATTTGAGACCATCCCTTCCATAACATCCATATGCCGTGCTATGAGTTTCCCCAATTTCATTGATATTATTGTTGTGAGGGTCATGGGCTGCGGTAAGTGCATCACACTTTTATGATACTAAAGTGAACCTCTCATCGTGCCCAAGTTGCCTCGTTGTTCTTTTTTGCAAGGATTGCATTCTCTTCCACTATAGTTCCTTATTCTAATTATTACGTCAGGATCTTCCCACATGTTCAATGCCAAATCTACCTTTTTTCATTTCATCCTTCAGGAGTCTAAAGCAAAGACTCATAACTTGTAATCTAACACGCTATCATTTCCTTAGCTCTCTTTGCATACACTACATCATCCTTTGGCTTTGGCATGCATATTGGACTCTCATCTAATACCATGTGAACCATATTTCATAAATAATGCATAGCATAGGGGAATCTCTTAGCCACTCTATCTTCCAAATGTGGTTTTTCCTTCAAAATGTCCTCATTGATCTTCTCCACCATGTCAAGTACTGTATGCGCCTTCACCTTAACTTTCTCCTTTTCCTCTATCAGGCATTTAATCTCTACTTATTTATCCTTTTTATCTTCTATAAAATCATGAATATATGTTTCTTTATCGATGTTTGTGTGTGCAACCTCTGTAGATACCTTTGTTAATGCATTACTTACTTGTTCATATAAAAATTGAGTTGGATTGTTTGTTACATGGTGAGAATGTGGTGCTTTCTTCATTCTCCATGACACACATGATTCTTCACATACATAAAATTTAGGCTCATCTATGTGAGTCTACATAATCCACAACAACTATTTACGGGCGTGTGTAGTCACCATATATGGATCCATCATCTCCCATCCATATAACCTTTCCTTTCCGATGGTACTATGGAACCTGGCATGAATGATCTTTTTTCCATCATCAAATTATCCAAGGTTCTATGTTATTACCATCTCATTTTCTCTGGGATCACTGGTGTGCTCTCCTATGTGCTCTTATGTTTTAGTACCCACATCCTATTGTAATTAATCTTCTCACTCTCTTTCCTTATTCATGCATGCAACATGTGTTACTATCTATGTGTCTCCACCAGTGTAACTTTCCTCTTCAAGTCCCTACACGCATACGTTAGGGACATCCTCCTTGAATAAAGGCTGCTGACCACATATCTCCTCAAACAAAGGATCTTCACCACTTATCTCCTTGTCCTCTCGCACCTCCATACTGGGTGTGGTAACATTTTCATGCGTGCTTCTATGTGAAGACTTTTCTTCATCACTATCCTTGACCGGAATATATTTTCATCGTTTATTTCTTTCCTCCTCCTCCTTCATTGGTGTTATGCACGGTGACCTCCTTACTAGATGTGAGGGGCCAACACCAACACCTTTACCTATATGTCTCATGCGTAATATTAGTCTTCCATGATCAAGGGAAACACTATCTTCTTGCTCCTACTCATGCTCTAGGACATTCTGCAAATCTTTATCTCCATGTTATTCCTACTTGGTTGGTTTCTATTCCAATGGTGCCCTTGTTCCCATAATTTTTTTTCCCTTTTGAGGACCATGTAAGGATAATTCCTCTCCTGCAATTACTTTTCCATCATTAAATCATGGCCTTAGGTATATGTATATGCATGTGGGCTCAATATTCCCTACAACCAGAGTCTCCAGAGTTATATCAATGTTATCCGTCTCCATTGTTTCCACATACACCTCCTTGTTAGGCCATACATATGTCTTATGTAGAATATGTATGTCTGCATCTACTTTATCAACATCAAAATTTAGCTTGTGCACATTGTGCAACCTATTCAACAAATCCTTGAAATAACGTGTAATGAAAGCGAAGGGTAACTTACACCATGAGATCTTCTTTCCTGTATTCATGAAAAATACTCTCGGGTAAAATGCTGGTACACTATCAATTATGCATGTTCATTAAAAAAACTAGGTAGTTCACGTGGTATGCGTCACTCTCCCTCAAGTTCCTGATGCATTCTCCTAAACCACTTCTCTTGGGACTCCTTATAAGTGTTCGAGATTGAACCATGACATGTGTACTTCAAAAAATTTTGCGCAGGTGATTTCACTGAATACAACCAGAAGTAAAATAACATCCCAAGTTATTTTATCAACTTTGTCAGCTTGGATGCACGCCTCTACTACTAGGCCTCTCCACAATGTAACTTGTAATATTATAATAGGTATTTGTTGTCATTTTGTGTTCTATATGTAGCCAATGCTGATTAACCTATGTCTAATGTTTCGAGGTGCCTAGTTTATAAACAACTAAATGTGCCACTACTCTTGTCGCGAGGTCATCTATGTGCATAACATTGAATGATCATCCTCCCTTTCTAGACTAGAATGTTGTGGTTGTCAATTTGACCCCCTCATCATTTGATAAGTCACCCATAATCTCTAAACCTGAGTCACGCAAACCTGCAACTTTGTCGACCAATTTTGTTGTGATCCTCATCCTCCTGCCTGTGAAGTAGAATACACCTTCATGTACATGGGACATTAACCACTGGTACAATTGGTCAGGATTTCCAAAATATGGTGACTAATAAAGTTACATAACCCCAAGGATTTCTAATATCTTTTTACTGTATTGTCCAAGATCCTATTCTATTATGGCATTCTCCTATTTGTTTTCCGAATGGTCTCTGTAATGATATCTTTGTGGGTCTTCTTAGTTCTATGGTTAAAATCACTAATATTGCAATGTGTTATATTTTATTTCCATGGCCTACCCTCAATCACCTCTTTAGGGTACTGCATCTCGACCAAACATTCTTCTACTGCTTCCACAATCTCCTTCTCAACTACTGAGGCTCACCTTGGTGCTATTTTGTCTTCTTAATTTATAGGTAGATTCTGCAACTTCAACATTGTCATCTCCTTACCTTAAACTCCTTGAGCTCAAATAAAACTTGTGGTCTCATTCCCTAGCTAAACACATGCCTCTGTGAATCCCTAACAACGTGAACCTGCCTTAGAAAATATTCACAACTAGCTCAATAACACTTCCCAACAGAGCTCTAATAGTGACAGATTTCTCATTGCACTATGCTCTTCGTCACACTTCACAACTCGATAGCTCAAAGGATGCAAGGTAACAATAGCATTACATTCACCAAATTTATAGCTCATTTCAAAATTCCCCTCATTAATTTCTCCCCAACTACCACCATACGTGGCATTAATTCCAGTTCCGCACTTTCCTGCACATTGCGTGGTTTCCTTCCACACCTATTTTTTTTGTGCCCCAGTTATAACATTCTGGCTCACCCACTACTTCTTGGCCACATATTTCCTTATGCACGCCTCCCCGCACCAAAGTACCTATCAATTATGGCTGGTACTACTAGTTTCCAATTCTACAGCCTACCTCATGCTATACTGAACGTCCATCCCTCTACACGCGGTCTTCAATTCGAGTAATTTACTTGAAATTTATCCTCAAACCTATCTCTATTCTGAGAACCTATAATTTTATAATGTATTTCAATCTAAATTAAGGCACCTATCAATTATTCTTGATCCACCCCACACTAAAAGTATGTGTAGTCCTCTGCGTTTGAATTCAATATATAGTAATCATAACAACAATAAAAGGAAACACATATAAAGGAAATACAGTAAATGAAATTTAATCTAATGGCAATGGTACATTATTACAAACACCAAGAAGACGTATTTATATTAGGGATTCAACCTACTACCATTGAAACAACTGGGCAAAACCTTTTCCCATCTAGCGCCTATAACTAACAAGCACATGAATCATGTATATAAGTCACAACATACAGTCCTAACCAATGCACTTGGAACTTTCCAGGGTGGCACGAAAACTTTGAATCATATAGAAGAACCATCTAGCCAACTTCAATCTACTTATTTTTAATATGCCTATTATACCATGCCTTCTGCCTAACCTTTTGTGTGTTCTGAATCCAACAAGCATTGGCATGCCTTTCATCCAACCACATCAGTTTATCAATGCGCTCTTAAATTTCTTTCTCATAACCCAATCCACTTGTGTGTGCAATATGCTATGAAGATAACACGAATTCCATTGGTAAAATAATCATCATGCCAAAAACCAACTAAAAATATGTGGCCTTAGTCAACCTCTTGTAGGTTGTATTGTATGCCCAAAGTATAGTAGATAATTTGTCATCCCTATCCTTTCTTCCAACATAAATAATCTTAGTCAATGTATGCCCCAATATCTTGTTGAATGCCTCAACAGTGCCATTAGCCTGGGGGTGATAGGGTGTTGTTTTATGGTGTGCCACCATAAAGTCTACCAATAGTATCTTGACGGTCTCATTAACGAAATAAGTGCCCCTATCACTTGTTAGACTTAGTGGACATATATACCTGATGATGATGTTCTCCCACAGAAACTGTGCTATCGTGCAATCCTTTATAGGTGTTGCTTCTGACCACCTTGTAATATAATTTGTGCAAGCTATAATGTAGCGTGATCCATTCCTACGTGAGGGTGGGGAAATAAGACCCACAAAGTCAATTGCCCAATTTTATAAAAGGTTATGGACTAACAATAGGCCTCAAAGGCATCTCATCTATATTCCCAAGATTTTCAAGGAACTAAAAATGGTCACATGCCTTACAATATTCTATACAATCCTTATAAATCGTTTCCCACCAAATTCCTATTAATAAAATCTTGCACACAGTTGCATTTCCTGCATAATGTCCACTTGCAATCCCACCATGATCTTCCTCTATAATGGTAATACACTCATGCTCTAGTACACACCGGCACAAAACATCATACCGACCTAATATGTATAAATCTCCACTAATTAAAATTTAGGGCATGAGGTGTATAACAAGTTATTTCTTTTCAAAACCTTTCATTCCTTCAAGTGCCACACCCATACACAAATATACCAAAATATCCTCTAAGTCAAAGGGCATGTGTTTCAATGTTGGGCCCTTAAAATATTGACTAAGTAAAAAGGGGCGCATGAGTGCGCAAGGCCTAAGTTGAGGGGTGGGCACATAAGGAGAAGGCACACAAGGTAGGGTTCTAGGAGGGTTTGTGATATGCACTGGTAGAACAAGGTCTCGGGACTTAGCTATATTTTGCGTATCGGGTAGGACATAAGAAAAGCATGACCTAAATGCACATGCGGAGTGGATAAGATGCCATCCTGGTGACAGGTTGGCCTAGGAAGGAATATGCCTTGTGATGGAGGCTTCTAGAAGACCATTATGGCAAGGAGTGGAGAGCTTATGCCTAGAAGAGCATGCTCCCATGAAGGACCACATCTAGACACTTGGTGACGGATCTGAAGCCTCAGAAAGAAGAGTTGGTAGTTTAAGAGGCCTATAAATACAAGCGCCCACAGGAGAAAAATAGTAGATGAATAGGGAGTGGAGCTTTGCAGAAATGCTACAAGGAGTTGTATTGCATTAGGTACATAAAATATAGGAGAAGGATGCATCAAGGGGCTTGGGATTGTAAATTTTCTTTTGAAAGTTGAGGGATGTAAATCCAGTTATGATGTATGACTTTGGTTTGCCATACTACAATGTTCTGTAATGGATCTAATGGATGTAATGAGGTTACCAACTTATTTGAATATGATCATTAGTGATTCTAGTCCATACTATCTTCATGGTTCTATTCATGTCTGTTTATGGAATGAGTATGAATAATTATGCATTTTCCTTTCTCATTTTGTTCAGTCCTATAATCTATTAAGTATCTCTCTATCTGGAATGACTGCATTGGTCTAGAAGTCATTATGAGCTCTATGATGATTGCGTATCTCATTTCCACACACTCTCTTTAAATTCCTATCATAGATTATGTTTCCCACTAAAATCACATAATGGAGAGACTCGGTGCTCACGCGTGCCGTAGGTGAGTGCCCAGCACTCGTTGGGTGATAGGCCGACACGCATGGTATTCCCTTGTTCTTTGGTGGGTGTAAAAATGACTACATCTTGGAGCTATTGCCGGGACTCTCTTTTCAAAGAGGTAGTGGGAAATAACATACATAATGATCTGTGTAGTGAGTGATGACAGAACACCTAACTCTGGAAAGTGTTGAATCATGGTTTAAGAGCATGGAGGAATAATTTGCTCAGAGATTTAGTAACGGGATTGAGTTTGATGCACGTAGATGGGTAGAAGAGAACCTCTACCATGAGTTGTATGAATTTTTTTTCTGTTACTTCCCAGTAGAGATGTATGAATGGCTCTCAACATATGCGTCTAGATCAAGATGGTATTATAGATCATGTATGTGGACCCAAGAAGAGTACCAAAGGCTTCAAGATGAATATCTGACATGGAATCATGCTGTGGATTATTGGTGGGAAGGAGTACTTGCTAGCTACACTATGGATTATGCTATTTCTACATATTCTTGTCCAGAAGTCGTTGAGTTTGATTTTTTGCGGGAGCCCAGAGGATCATTTCTACATGCTATTCCTCTGGAAATGAAGATCTTGATTGTTACCTTGAGTTTGGAGGTGTTTCTGATGGCTGGATAAACTGTTCTAAGTGCTTAGAGAGGAATCTAGGGTGGAGGAAGATGACTGATATTGTGACTGAGAAAGAGAGGGAGGAGAGATGACTCAAGTATAGTGAAGTGCGTGAAAGGGATACTGCTAGACAACGTGAGGTTGCAAGTGTGATGGATATATGGAGGCAAACATTATGGGAAGGATTTGAGGTTCACACAAAGGATGTAGAACCTGAGAAGTCTATGCTACCCCATCTTGGAAAGCATATAAGAGAGACCCCTTTTGCTTCTGATGAGAGTTCATTGCACGGAGAGAGGATATTCAGTTACACACATCTAAACCCACCTAACGAAAAAACCCTGGTGCTTGGTTTTCTAGATCAAGGGAGGAGTATCGTTGACCCAGTTGGTATCAGTGGAAGTGACATATCTATGCCTAAGAGATACAATTTTTCATTTCCTACTTCATGGTTACGCATACTATTCTAGTATATGGAGGAATTTTTGGACAAGGAGAAAATACACAAGGCTTGGGTAATGCATCGGGGAGTGGCACGAGACACACATCTGGTAGTGGTACAATCTCACAAATGGTTGGCATGTAGTTCAGTGAGGCGTTGGGGAACACAAGCGTGACCCCTTCATGACCATTACTGGTTACATGAAGATCTAGAGGTTGAACCGGTGGGACTGGGAACATAGGACCTGGTGGATCTAGTGGATCTGACAAAAGAGGAAACACTAGAGGAGGTCAAGGAACTAGATCAGGAGGATAAGATCCCTAGCCACCTCCTCAAGTCTTCTTTTAAATGTCTTTACATTTTCCAGATTATAGAGGCATTGAAGATGCTGGAAAGCATGTTCACAAGTGTGAGCTGCTATGGCATGCTAAGGGGATCAAAACCCTAGAACGGAAGGCCAGTCATTTTGTAACGATGTTGTAAGGGAGTGCGCATAGTTGGTATAGGAAGTATGACCCCATCAGATGGTGGTATATTAAACCTCATTGAAAAAAACCTTTCTAGCAGAGTTCCACATCCTTGAGTTTGAATAGAAAAGTAGCAGTGCCCTTAAGGAGATTCAACAGGGGATGGAGGAGAGTGTACAGGAGTATGACACATAGTTTAAGACTCTCCTGTCAAAGTTTTCATATGAAATTCACCCATCACAACATGGTCAATGGTTTATTGGAGGGTTGATAACCCCATTTAGAATAGCTTTGTCTCATAAGACTTTCATAGACCCACGCAAGGCATTGGAAGCTGCCCTGTGTGGTGAAGCTATTGAAAGTGTTGATACTAGATTTAGCCTATTCTTGGAAGCTCAAATCACTACTATGGCTAAGCAGCTAGAAATTTTATTTGTGAACTTGGCTCATGAGACTCACAATGGAATGTGGTGTACAGATTGTGAAGTAGAGGGGCATGCCAAGGATAGTTTCCCCCAAAAAATAGTACGTGCCATAGCAATAGACTGTGAGATTTGTCATGGGGACCATGATGCAAGTAGATGTCCCTTATTACAACATGTAATACGGAAGAATGTATCTTTCTACTATAAGATCTACACCTCTATGACCCATGACACTAAGGATTGTAGGCTTATTGAATAGATCCATGAGGCCATTGATCTTGGTGTGCACCAAACTAGCCTTGCAAGTGGTTGTAAGGGTGATGATCATTTTTATGAGGAGCGTACAGATGGAGCGTATGTTGAAGGGGATTTCATGGAGGAAGAAGTAAGTTCCCACGTGGAACCTGTTTTAATTGTGGATCTACCAACCACTACAAGTGTGAGTGTCCAAACTTATTGTAGTGCTCATGGTGTGGGAAGAAGCAAAAATATGAGGAGTTCCCTGAGTTGTTTGAGCACATGAGTCGGCAACACTGGAAAGATAAGGGCACTGAAATGGTAAGCATTAAGAAGATTGAAACACAATGGATGCCACTGGTGACATGTGATGCAAGCTTGGAATCTGTTATGGTAACAAAAAGAGTAGATGCCACGCGTGCAAAGGAAATGCCAAAGCATAAGAACTTGGTTTCAAGGGAAGAAGTGGTGCATGGTAAGTACCCAGACCTTGTGCATTAAAAGTAGGTATATCAAGAAACCATGGATGTCATTCAGAGTTTACAAGAAGAATTACAACATCTAAAGGAGTAGTCCATGAGGGAGGAGCAAAGAAGGAAGGTTGAGGTGCCAAAGGATGACCTGGATGACGTCAGGGAAGTATGTAAAATGCTAAGGCAAGAGAACGTTATTCCCTTACTAGGAGCAAGGTTGAAAGAGAAGGTACAATGTGCCAGAGAAGAGCACGAGAGGCATGTCTTGCATGTAAACCTTCTCCCTCACAACCCTAACTATGATAAGGAGATCATGTTAAATGCGGTCGTGTATGGATCGATCCTTAGTAATATTCTCATTGACATAGGCGCGAGGTCAATGTTCTCACCTTGGATGCTTGGAATCAGATGGGAATACTTGCATTATAGCTATCTTCTAATGTGATGTATATGGTGAAAAAAATGAAGGAAATTCCCATCGGTGTCTTAAAGGATGCAACTATCACAATTCAGGGGGCTAAGTTTATAGGGGGCTTCGAAGTCTTGGCACTCATTGAGGCAGATAATTTCTCAACATTTCGTGGGAATCCATGGTGCTATAAGAACAATGTGGATCTTCAGTTCAACAAGGGATACATAAGATTTGAAAATAAGGAGGAACGGGTCATCATACCCATGACTGATGGAAAATCAACACCCTATACTGAACCCCTGGGAGAAGAGGTTTTGGATAGAATATACACTCACTTAATCAGGGACCCTGAGATAATCCATCCCATAGAAGGAGTTATCTAGTTTGAGGATGCCCAGTTTGTGAGTGACACCACCAACATAGCATGTGATAATTGGGCACATGGGACCTATGAGTTGATTAGATGTCATTTAAGAGGATTAGTGACAAAGGTGAGTACAATCTGGTGCCTAGGAGGAAAGAAGCTACTTAAGTATTCAAGAGGAGCCTTTCATGATATCTTTTTGTAGGATATGAAAGCTCGCTGGAAGAAGGAGAATGAATGAAGAGGGATGTTAAGTTATGTCCTACTCAGCACAGTGACACACTGGTGGATGACACATTGGTATAACCTCTTTGAATGGTGCGAGGTGAGAATTTCCTTCTCCATAAGGTTTTATAGGAGCAACGCGACCATGGATATAAAATACTACCATGGTAAAGAGACCACTTCCTTCCATATCCAAGCATGTGAGATAGCATGGATGGGAAGCACAGAAGCATTACCACCTTTACTATGGGTTCACAAGTTGTAATCCATCTTGCAAGGTTGTGCATGTGCATGGTACATCCACTTGGAGACGCATCATAAAACTAGTAATTGGCAAGAATTGGTGACTGGCCTCATTCAAACATTCGAGTACCAGAGTACAAAACCACCAGTACATAAGGCATTGCGGGTTGTCAAGCACCTTACTACAGGGGATAGTGCAATGGTGAAAGACAAGATACAAGAGTTGTTAGGTGAACCTAGCCTGGAGGCGCACTTTGAGGAAGAAGAGATACAATTTGAGTGTGCATGTATAGAGAAAGAAAAAGGAAGATGGTGTGTGTTATTGATGGAGAAGAGGAAGAGAATTTGGATGTTAACCACTCTGTAGGGATTTGTAAATTCATAGATAGTGTTGATGAACTGGCGCATGCCTACCATGAACCTTTAAGGATAAAAAAGGTTAACATCGGCTCAGGAGCATAACCCAAAGGCTATCATTGAAGACTATTGGTTAGAGAAAGAAGTCTTTAAGATCATTGATCTTTTACATGAGTTTGAGGATTTGTTCCCACGAGTGTATCATGAACTCAAAGGATTTCACAATTCATTGGGGGAAATGAGAATTAAGTTGAATGAGGGTGCACACCCGGTCCAGAAGAGACCATACCGAATGAATCCTAACCTACACATGAAGGTCAAGGAGGAAATATATTAGATGATAGCATTGGGACATCATTCAACCTATTGAAGAATCAAAGTGGATTAGTCCAATGGTGATTGGTATCAAAAAGGATGGAAGGATAAGGATCTGTGTTGATTACGAGGATATGAATTCAGTGTGTATCATTGACCCTTTCCCAACCCCATTTACTGAATAAATCTTAGAAGGAGTGGTAGGATGCAAGGTCTACTCTAAGCCCTTCACAGATGGATTCTTGGACTATCACCAAGTAAGGATCGTGAAGGAGGACTAGAGGAAGACAAATTTTGCCACTGATTGGGGAATGTTTTATCTATATAGTCATGCCTTTTTGGTTGAAGAATGCACCTGCTGTGTTCTCATGCAATCATGGTATAAGATTTCTAGGACTTTATCCATAAATTTCTTCAAGTCTACCTAGAATGATTAGATAGTATATGGGTTAGTGAAGGACCATTGTGACAACTTAAGGTTGATGTTTAAAATATGTTGGTAGTTGAGGATATTTTTCAACATTAAGAAATGTGTCTTTTCTACCTTGTTTGGAACATTATTGGGGCACATCATATGTAAGGAGGGCCTACTAGTAGATCCCAAAAAGTTGTAGTAATTTTGGGATTGAGGGAGCCTACTAGTCAAAGAGAGTGCATGTCTTTCTTAGACACATGGCTTACTATATGAAGGTCATCAAGGGATATGCCAAGATTACACTGCGCCTTTAGAAGTGTTACTTATACATAAAAGTTCCTTTCATTGGGGAGAGGCGCAGAAAAATGCATTTGACACTTTAAAGGATAGGTTTGTCACCATGCACGCATACTATAATTCCCCTCTTGGGATAAGCCCTTCCATGTTTATGTTGATGCCTCAGGAAATTCCATTGGAGCAGTACTTACACAACCTAGTGGAGGGATTGTTGATCATCCTTTGTGGTTTGCAAGCAGGAAGTTGACACCAATGGAGTAGAATTATACTACAACTGAGCGCGAGGCATCATCAATGATCTATGTGCTTCACAAGTTTAGAGATTACTTTCTGGTAACCCATTTTATATTTTACATTGACCATATGACATTGGAATATTTAGTGAACAAGCCCGTCCTACAAGGGCGCATATATTGGTGGGTACTATTGCTCTAAGAATTTCAGTTCATGGTGGTTGTCAAGCCAGGAAAAAGTATTTGCAGACCTGATCATTTTTCCAGAATAGATTCAGGGGAGGATGCGCAAAGCATTGAGGTTACCATGCCAGATGCATAACTATTTATGTTATAACACATGCCCTCAGGCTTAGAAGATATCACAGTATTTCTCAAGAAATGTGTAGTGCTGGAAGGGATGAAGGCATTGGATAAAAAAACAATTAGCTATATGCTCCGCGCCCTACATGTTGATTAGTGGGGATTTATAAAAATTAGGACGTGATGAGATTCTGCACCGGTGTGTGCTAGAACATGAGTGCCCAGCCATAATAGAAGAGGCGCACAGAGGTAGTGCAGGTGGACACTATGTAGGTGACATAACTGCACATAAGATATTAATAGAAGGATTATGGTGGGAGACCCTATATTGAGACAACAAGGAATATTGCAAGGCATGTGAAAATTGTTAGCACAATGGAATGAAATGCCTTTGCTCCCTATTCCCAGTGCCAAGCCATTCAAAAAGTGGGTTATAGACTTTGTAGGCCCTATTAGACCAGCTGCGTGTACGAATGGATCATGGTATATAATCACTTGGACATATTACTTGACAAGGTGGGCAGAAGCAGTAGCTACTAAGGATTGCACAACAACTACTGCAGCAAGGTTCCTATGGGGAAAACATTATTACAAGGTATGGATGCCCTTTGATTTTGACTAGTGACAGGGGTACACATTTATTGAATGAGACAGAAAGGATTTTGTTAGCAGAATTCATGGTGACTTGTCACAAGACTACCCCTTACCATCCACAAGCAAATGGAACTGCTGAGGAGTTTAACAAAATACTTAGTCACATAATGACTAAGATCTATGATGTTGGTAGATAGGATTGGGATGAAAAAGTATCAACCGTTCTTTGGGCATATAGGAAAAGCTACAAGAGGTTAAATAAGGCCACACCATTTCAATTAGTGTTTGGCATGGAGGCTATACTTCTAGTTGAATTCATGTTACCTTCTCTACATATATCATGCGCAAGAGGATTAGGAGATGAACAAACATTGAAAGAAAGAATTGAAAAATTAATGCAATTGGACGAAATACGATCACTCGCCAGGTGGAGCCAGAAGATTTAAAAAGAAAAAAAAAAGGCATGGCATGATTGTCACATTAAGAACAAGAAGTTTGAGGTTGGGAAGATGGTCTTACTATATTATTCAAACTTTTGGTGCCATCCTGGGAAGTTGAAAGTGCATTAGTTGGGGTCCCTACATCATCTCATACATCCTTGATTTAGGTGCATGCCAATTACAAGCACTGGATGAGACGAGATTGTGAGGACACTTCAATGGGAGTAGGTTGAAGCCCTACTATAAATAAGTCTTCTTGGTGTTTGTAATAAGGTAGTGATGCCAGTTAGTTTAGGATTTCCTTTAGTGAATTTTCTTTTCTTGTATTTCCATTTCTCGTAGTTGTTTTGTGTTGTGCCTTGGGTGCGCTGGTAACCTCATTAATTTTTCAAAGGTTGTGAGTGCGTAGAGGACCACACATCATTTTAGTGTGGGGGTAGAATAATGTGGAGGAAAGTGCAAAATGTGTAGAACTAGGAAGGATTGTATTGGAAAGTCCGATTGGATGGCACTGGGAAAGGAAGTGCATGGAAGGAAAGATGAAAAAGGATGGTTGGTATCAGGGTAAGGCTACATTGTGGATCCACATACAAGAGAGGAAGAAGCACAAAATAAAACACGAGGTAGGGGGAGAGTAAAAAACATGACATGAGTATCTTGGGCAATGGTGACGCATGCATAAGATTCTCCATTCAAGATGGATTGGTTGCATGCTAAAAGGTTTGGGGATTGTTTGCACAAGGTTGGGCACGTGAGTTAAGGTTGTAAAGTCGAGGTTTTGTTTAAAAATCCACATAAAGTATTAAAGTATGATGGTAGGTAAGGTATCATTTAATGCTAAAAAGAGGGGGAAAACTATAAATAGAAGGTCGAGCATTTCATTATTTACATTGAAAATATGAAGAAGAAAGAGATTTTGTGAACTAGGGTTTCCAGAGTTGATCTGTGTGAAGAAAAATTAGAAAACTTTAAATGTGGAGTGGCTATTTTGGATCTACAAACTAGGAAGGAAATAGTTCACGAGCGTAGAGAGAGTTATGGAGAAGTGTCCCTCTTATGAAGGGGGACATTCCAATGAGGGTTTGGAAGCTAGGGAACGGGTTGAAACGAATTTTCTTCAAAAGTTTGAGATCTAAGATTGGAAAAGGGTAGAGAAGAAGAGAAAGAAAAGTTGAAGTGCAAAGATAACCTACACAGTGGCACCCAAGAAACTAGTTATAACACCTAAAAAGGGAAAGGGTAAGGGTAAACAATAAGAAAGTACCACAAGTACCAACGAAGAATGGTATGTAGAAATGCAGTACCTAGATGGGGTTTTTCTTAGAAAGGAGTGGGAGTCCCATTTAAGAAACATGACAGTTAGCGATTATAACCATTGCACAAACACGACTAAAAAGTAAATGGCGTTGGAGTTGGTGCACCCGAAAAACAAGAGGACACTAGAAGGGTTACTCATTTATAACGATGAAGTAAAAGTGAAGTTGGAGAAGGTGGGATTATTACAACTCTATGAGCTTCCCTACTTTAGGAAGCCTGAGCGCCTCTATCAGTGGCTGATGTTGCATGTACAAAAAAGATCACTTTCACTTCGTGGGGCACAAGATGTGCATAACTCAGCTGATTTCAAAATTCATAGGTATCATCCATGAAGGAGAAAGTATAGAGGATGACCTATGCAACAAATAATCCATCAAAGAAATCGTCACCACATATGCATACAAGAAGGGGTCAAGGTACTTTGATATTATGGATATCTAAAACCTGGTGATGAGAATGGCCGCGTGCTTGGTAACCAAAATGAATGACCAAGAGAGGTGGATGCAAGTTAACAAGTCATGGCTCAATGTTTGTAGAAGGATATCAGAGTGTGCCATCTATAACTTGTCCACGTACATTAGGGATGAGATCATCAATAACGTCCAGGAGGGTGACAAGATACTTTTCAGTAATGCCCTCTTAACTATTATGTTTTCAGAGATCAGAGTGCCAGATGCAGCAGGAAAGTTCGTCTGGGGAGTACCTAGAGGAAGACCCCTTGCCCACAAAGAGATTTGAAAAATACACTTGTGATAGCATGACGGTGCCTTACAAGGCACATCTTGACAAGTGGTATACATACTTAAGGAATGCTTTTAGGGAAGAGTGGAGGATCTGTAGAACAACTGCCAACATTCATAGAGGGAGCATATGAATTCACAATATACCAACACTTATGCATTGGCAGATTTAAGTTGGTTGATGAAAGCATGAGCCCATGGTGTAAACTTGCATTTTCCTTCATCACTTAGTACTTTCAGGAGGGAGTAAACAGATTCAAGGAATCTAGGAAGCTGAAGTTTGACCTTGGAAATATGGATCGGGACCACAAGGAGATGCGCAGGATGTTGGTCTACCCTAACAAGCATGCATACATGGAAAAGTATGTATCGCATGAAGTTTAGATGCTAAAACTATGAATCTACCTATTGTAGGGAGGTCCCTAGCACATGTATACCTTCACGTAAGGCCCAAGTTTGAGAAGGGCACTTATCTATAAAATGAGGTATCTATACCTGAAGACCCAACAAGTAGGAAGAAGACCACACACAAGAAAAAGGCACCAAGAGTCCAAGATACACAAATGGTGGGGCGCCCTGGGAACAAGCACTATAACAAGTACTTACACGTGTAGGAAGAGGTCCCTAGTCAGAGAGGAGGCGTTAGAACAAGAAAAGCCTATCGAAGAGGAGAAATCACCAGAGGAGGAAGAAGAGAAAGCATAATCCCCTATACTGGAATCCTCAGTTAGGAAGAAACAAAAGGTGATAAAGGAGGCTGACTCGGAGGACACAGAGAGCTTGGAGAAATACAGGTGTGAGAAGGATGATGATGAAGAAGATGAACCTGAAGGAGACCAAGAACCACTTGTTTTTAGTGTGCACGATTTAGAAGAATAAGGAAAAGAGGAGAATAATGACTATTGCTTTGTGCGAAGGAGGGGCAGCCAGGAGGAGGAAGGTGCCCAAGACATGGGAGGAGGTGAATAGGTTAGCATAAAGGGTTAGAGGAATCCAAGCCTTACTAAGGATGAAGTAAACAAGGCAGCCAAAAGAGAAGCAACAAAAATCATTGAAGCCTTGGTAGAATAGGAATTGGAGTACAACGCTAAAATAGTGATAGATGAAGATAAGGAAGAAATCATAGGGAAATATCATGGCAATGCGAGAGGCCCTAGTCTAACGGTAATTTTTCCTAAGGGCAACGCACACAAGAGGGAAGTGCATGGAGATCCAGAGACGAAGAATGAGCTACATTGATGATCCAAATAAGGTGTTGCGTGCACGCTTCCAAAGCACAGTCCCAATAGACTGACTCTTAGCAATGAAGTTGTTTGATGAAGAAGGTGCATACCCTCATATGAGGAAAATGATTTTGTGGGAAATTTATTCCCACATCGACGAGCCAAAGTTCAAGGTGAGCCAAGGGGAAATAATGAAGTTTCTTGAGTCAAAAGGAGACAACCCCTTGGTGAGCACCTAACAACTTTCAGATGAACAAGTCTCTAACACGTTGAATAAGGTCTCGGTTGAACTGGAAAATAGGTTATTTGGGAGGAATGATAGGATAAAATTTCTAGAGGAAAAGCTAGAAAAAGGGTAAGAGGAGATAAAAAGAAGGATAAAGGACTTAAAGCAGGAGGAACTAATTAGCGCGCAACTAAAGTGTGAACTAAGGGAAGAAAAGGCAAGGGTGTACGAGGTATACAAAAAGGTAGAGTCCATCATAGATGCCATTTTTTTTAAGCATCTGGACCTAGCACCACCCCGCACAAAAGTATGGATCTTCCCTTGAGTGCCTTGAATAATTAACTCACATCCTCACCATGGAGAGGCAACCTCTAGCCTTAGAATCCATAGAAGAAGTAGTAGCATTCCTAGAAAAGGAGAAAAATATTTAAGGTTGTAGCAATAATTGCTGAGTACAACAAGGTTCTTGCTGATGTGAAAATTACTACCCATACTACTGAGGCCGTGTATGAAAATTGCATAGATAGAGATAAAGTGGTGAGTATTCTGGTTGCCACTCACAAGGTAGAGCTCAAGGAATTCTAAGAGAAGAACAAAGTAAACATATTAGAGTGGGAGAGGGTCCTAGCCAAGGTCAAGAAGAAGTTAGAAGATATTGAAACCTTACGAGGTTCAATTAAAAATCGGATGAAGGAGTTGTACCCACAGATTATAAGGAGGATGGATACGCTTGAGGACGTGGGGATAGGAATTGGAAGGAATGGTTGAAACATTGAACACTTGAGGAAATGGACTGGGTTTTGAGGAGGTAAGCACCATTAGTCGGCAACCTCTGTCAGAGAGTGCAAAATGAATTTAATGCTTGGAACAAGTTGGAGGCTGAATTATAAAGATATTTTTCTATCTTGTTGCAGTAATAACAACACTTCCCCATTCTTTCATTTTTTACAATTCTTCATTCCCTTATTATTTTTCCAAGATGTTAAGTCTACTGTAATTCTTTCTTTGAAGAAGTGCTCCTGAGGGTGGAGAATGGGTAAAGTGTGGGGTGATGTTGGGCCCCCTAAAATATTGACTAAGTACAAAAGGGAGCATGAGCATACAAGGCCTAAGTTGAGGGGGTGGGTGCATAAGGAGAAGACACATAAGGCAAGGTTCTAGGAGGGTTTGTGATACGGGCCGATAGAAAAAGGTCTTGGAATTTAGTTGTATTTGGCGTATCGGATAGCACACGAGAAAAGCGTGACCCAACTGTGCATGCGGAGTGGACAATGTGTTAGCCTAGTGACAGGTTGTCCTAGGAAGGAATATGCCCTATGATAGAGGCTTCTAGAAGACCATCATGGAAAGGAGTGGAGAGCTTAGTCTTGGAAGAGCATGCTCCCATGAAGGACTGCATCTAGACACTTGGCGATGGATCTGAAGCCTTAGAAAGAAGAGTTAGTAGTTCAAGAGGCCTATAAATACAAACACCCATGTGAGAAAAGTAGTAGATGAATAGAGAGTGGAGCTCTGCAGAAACGCTACGAGGAGTTATATTGGGTTAGGTAGATAAAATATAGGAAAAGGATTCATCAAGAGGCTTGGGATTGTAAATTTTCTTTTGAAAGTTGAGGGATGTAATTCCAGTTATGATGTATGACTTCGGTTCTACCATACTGCGATGTTTTGTAATGGATCTAATGGATATAATGAGGTTACCAACTTATTTGAATATGATCATTAGTGATTTTGTTCCATACAAATATGAATCCTTATGCATTTTACTTTCTATTTTTGTTCAGTCCTATAATCTATTAAGTATCTCTCTATCTAGAATGACTGCATTAGTCTAGAAGTTGATCTGAGCTCTATGATGACTACATGTATCATTTCCACTCACTCTCTTTAAATTCCTATAATAGATGATGTTTCCCACTAAACTCACATAAAGGAGAGACTTGGCTCCCACGCATACCTCGGGTGAGTTCCCAACGCCTGCTGGGTGATAGGCCGATGCGCATGGGATTTCCTTGTTCTTTGGTGGGGTATAAAACTGACCACATTCAATCTAAAAAAATGTGCATCCAACATTGTGTCCTCAATGCTATGTGTGTCCTCTTTGGAGTTCATCCTTGACTAATGATCTGGTCTTGAGTTACTCTTTCCTGGTGTAGACACTAAAATTAGGTCACACTCCCCTTTGGTCCCTCGAAAAATAAACACCTTCATCACATTCACCTAGCCAAGGGCCCCTTCACCTCACTAATATTAATTAAATTAATCTAATTAAATTAATTCATTATCCTCACCATATTTATTATTTAAATATCTTAATTTAGATAATATCCACACATACACCTCACCTAGACACCTCATCAATTCAACCACCCTAAGACCTATTTGTAGTAAGTTTCCATAACTAACTAAGACCTACCCAAACCCTAAAAATCAATGCCTACATTCTCTCTAACCATATTCCCACATGCATACAAGACACTTCCAGTCTAATCCACGGGTTAGTGACATGAGATCCCAAAAATCAAGAGGATCTCCCTAGTTTAGTAAACCTAGGAAATCCTACCTTGAACGATGCCGGTTACCCTTAACCATCGCCGGTTAAGTAGGAACCACCGTCGGTCACCTTTTAATCCCAAAAATAACCTTATTTTGAAGGTCGGCAGAAGGTTGGAAACATTGGGAACTTTCCTAAGAGATATCACATCTTCTGAGAATGAATTTTAGTGAGAACAACATGCAAGGAAGGAGATCAATCATTTTCTCTGGTCCAACCATCCAGCAATCACTCCAGCAAGGAGTTGATCCAATTAGGCAAGAAGGAGAGCACATGCAGCCCATGCAAGAGCTTTCCAACATTTGGTGATCCTCAACAACATTTAAACCCTTACCAACACCTTCACTTATCACTCATAGGCACCTAGGACTAGAATCCAAGGAAGTGGAATGTTGTACTCCTCTAGTTCATTTCACTTCATCATTATATTATCACCCTTTGTTCTCTTGGCCATCCACAGACCTCCGTTAATACTCACCCCTCCATATACCCATTAAAACATTGCCAAATCCCTCCCAAACCACCTAATACATCATCCTGACCAACCAAAGTCCTTTGTGTAATCACAAAGGAGACCCAAAACCCATTCTGTGGCATTCCCATAATTCCACAATTACCGGCACTAGTTACACCCAACTGCCGTTGGTCACCCTTAACCGGCATCGGTCTTTGTATTTGCCCATACAAGCTATAATAGTGACTTATTCACCTAATTCCACATCACCCTTATTCACCTGTGATCTGGTCTGAGACCTCTGTTAGACCTGTAGAGATCCAGAACTAGCTACTTGAGCTTTGGATCTTATTTTAACCTAGCATGTTAGAATAGATCTTTCTTATTGTGTTTAAATGCGAGATACCTAAATCATTTCAAATTACAATAGGATTTATTTTACTACTCACATTAAACTATTTTAAATAGTGGACTGATAGCCGTCTAGGAAGTATCATACTTCTCGGATCTAGCACATGCTAGGCAGTTCACTGCACATATTATTTAAATCTTTTTGGTGGTCTTGATTTCCATTACAGGTAGTTCCTCCTAGCTGAAAGGAAGCTCTCACGATCAGATATGGATTCAAAAAGTCATACGCACACAACAACCCATCAACCAACATTTGAACAGGTATTCCTCCTATGCCCATTACCTAATCTGTTTCGTCAATATTTCAAAGAAACGTCTAAGAATTAGGTGAAAATTTTTGGCACGCCCGATGGGACCCATCTGGGGTTCCTTGAATTTTATTCATTCCTAGGAAAATTTGTGTGTTTTTTTCCCTTATGAAAATCATACACATTAATTTTCTTCGTTGGTAACCTTCTTTTTCTTTCTATTTTCTCTAAAAAAACATTTCTTTTGGTGTACTTAAAAAGAATCATTTCTCTTTGTTTTCTACATTTTAGTGAAAGAGCATCCCTCTTCCTCTTCATCTATTTGTGTCATCCAAGTTCATACTTAGATTTGAGCTTAAAATAAGTGCATTACATTCTGATTTATCGCATTAGTTCACATTAATTACAGGAAACCTATACACTGGAATTCATTCCTAGTTGATGGTTGACAAACGAATCATAGAAAGCACATCTCTCTTTATATCTGAGTCTTGCCACATTGCACAAAATTCAAAACAAATACATATTATTAAACAACATATTTCCTGGGAATGCTTGTCAATGATCGCACTGATATGAGGATTGGCAGGTACTCCCCATCTCATTGCTATGTCGAGTCATAATTCAGATAAAAGCCCGGCCCCCAGCCATAGCATACCTGAAACCTCACCTTTTAGATCTCCTTCTTTGTAGGAATCCATCCTTACCAAAAAAACTCTATTTTACAGTTCATGAGTCATTCCTTAAATAGCATAAGCTAAACAAACATAATAGAAAAGGCACTCCTAGGATCACATTTTTCTTAGTGTTTCTACTTGGCTTGCGTTTTAAGGTGAGAGGTCACATTCTTCATTTTTCTTGCTCATCCTTACACGCTCCTCATCATAGTTGGTGTATTCTAGCTTCACCTGAGTGTGCTTGGACCATATTCTCATCATTATCAGAATTATGGGTTTGATTCCTCATTGGATTTTAATTCAAAACCACCTTTCTTTCATCACTATTTCAATTTCCAAAGTGACTGGTGTCAGTCCAACAACTGTCATCGGTTACCCTCTGACCATTGTCAGTTATACCCAACCGGTGTCGGTTCCAAGTCCTTTTGTTATCCTACCCAAAAAAGACATTTTATTCATCTTCTTCCACCTTTAACAGTCCCTGTAACTGCTATCATTCCCATTGACGTTGTAAACATAATCATATTTGGCATACCTGTGAAATTTGGCCTTATACCCTTGTTTTAACTCACTGTCTATTTCCCGCAGTGACCGGCTACAGTTACCTATAACCGGCATTGGTTTATCCTAACTGACATCGGTTAGGTTGTGTCACTTTCCAGCAAACATTTTACACCTAATCCACTTTTTACCACCTACTTCACCTGTCCCTACTATTTTTTCCGTGTCATTTATAGAGAAGCGGTCCAACCTGATCAGTACTGGTTCACATAGTTCTGATTCGAAGACAAGAAAGCACACTCATATTCCACGTTAGTTGTCAACTCGCTCCAACCTAGTCCTTCACCACCTTCCATTTTATCACCAGCCATGGATCCCATCCAGCCTATCACTATCACCACCAAAGATGAGGAGTTTGCACGACTCCTTTACCAAAACCCTGCCACCTTATAGTTTTACCTTTCCCACTCATCCACTCAGGATGCCTCAGCTCAGTTAATATATGACATGCCTATATCTATCCCCCCATCTCACATTCCCACTCTTGCCTCAACCCCATCTAGTTCTGCACTACCTACCTCCACCTTACCCCCAGTCGTTTCGCAGCTAGGTCCTATACCCGCTATGACTACCATGCCTGCTACTTCCGTTGCACCCACCACATCCACCATACCTTCAACAACTACCCAAAACGTAACCACATCCTTCCCTATTGTCTTGCACATACATGTAACTACATTACCACCTCCGGTGTTGGTGACCCCTACTCCTTTTCAGAACATGGTCCTTTCCATTCCACAATCGTTAGCCCCCATTGCCACCAGGGTTACCACGACACTTCCACCTCTATATACATACTATCAGTAGCCTCATGTTTCATCTATTATTCACTCTAGGTACATACTGTCATCACCAATCTGGCACTATAATAATTCTCCACCGGGAACTCCTTATGCTATGATTATTTACTAATGCAAAACTTTTAGTTTGGTGGATATAGTCTGGAAGCACAACAACAAACATAACACAAGAATACCATAGACTATGATACGAAGGAATGATGACAAATCTGAAAAATAAGTGTAAATTATAATATCAACATGAAATTGTTACAATCTCACCCATGAGGTACTTCAAGTGTTACTAACTTCACTTGCCTTCCAACAATAACTATGAGAGAGAAACTTCACAATTACACCTCTTTTTGGATTTCTTTAACACACTTACTCATACAATATTTCTCACCACTTCCTTCTATGCTAAATGAGGTGGGGCGGCCTCTCTATTTATATAACTTTCAGGCTTATCCACCTTATCTCTAAGATAGGATAATAAATATACTCTGACGAATCATATTCCATACCTTAACTTTTATCTTTACATGTAAGCTTATCTTTTAAGATAAGATAAACCTTATCATTTCACATGGGGTTCCACCTTTTTAGACTTTTTACAAAGAAAATACATAAAATATTTATAACATCACTCCTTGTCCTTATTACTAATATAATATTTCTAATTCCTAATCATGTAGACCCTACTTCTCTACTTACCCTTAACTTTGACATTACAGAACTACTTACGGCAAATATTTACTTTTTACCACAACATTCATATTGTACTTTGAATGTTACCAAACTATACATTATTGGCAGTGTCGTACCGACAGTGCCATTATCTTCTATCGAACGCTACTACTAATTATACTTAACAACATCCTATTCCTAATACATACATTAATGAAATAGAAATTATGGAGGAAAATTTTAGTGTCGACAGCTTCCCCCTTCCTAGCTTCTCCTCCGTCCTTAGAGTATACTGTTATGGTTCTTGGAAAATCTTTAACTTATCATGGTTGACCCCATTTCATAATGGGAGTGCCATCCAATTCCTTTAGTCGATATGTATCATTTTCATGCACAACTGCTATTTTGTAGGGCCCAATCCATTTGGGAAGAAATTTTCTCTGCCTTGTTTTTTTGTATCTGGAATCATATACTAGAAACCAAGTCATTCACATGAAATGGAGACCAACAGATCTTTTGATCAAAGTATTCCTTCTGCTTCATTTTCTTCTTATAGCTTGTATCCTTCACTATTTCCCTCATTTCCTCTAGCAAATGAAGATGCACCAACCTTTCTTTTACTAAATCACTTTTATCCATCCTTTCATTTTTCATAACTCTCACAGTGGGAATATCAAACTCAATAGAAAGAACTGGATCAATGCCATAAGCCAACTGAAATGGGGAGTATCATGTTGCTGAATTTGATGTTACCCCTATATGCCCACAATGCTACATGAATCCTTTTATCCCACTTATGTACCTATAAGGCTGCATCTTTTGCTAGAATTTGACACAACACAAAATTTATTCGTTCCACCTGTCCATTTGTGCTTGGCTTGTATGTTTTTTCCTTCCTGTGCTTAATAGAAAACTTGTTGACTAGGGCTTCTACCACCTCATTAATGAAGTGGCTTCCTTGATCTGTTACAATTTCTAATGGACAACCAAATCTGGTGACAATCGCGTTCATATATGAACCTTGCCACTTCATCTATGGAAGTTGTTTTTCAATGGCCTAACTTCAACCCACTTGGTTAAATAATCTATGGCAACTACAATATACTTATTTTGGCATGGGGTAGTTGGAAGTGGACTTAAAATATCTATTCCCCACTTTTCAAATGGACCAAGTGGAAGAATAAGGCATAATGGAGTTGATGAAATCTTACGGTTACCACATGTTTGAGAAATATCACATGTCTTACAATAATTATAGCAATCTCTAAAAAGAGTGGGCTAGTGATAACCTGCATCTAAGATCCTTCTTGCTATAAATTGTCTAGAGAAGTGTCCTCCACATGTACCATTTTGGAATTCCTCTATCATTTCCTTCCCTTGATCACGTCTAACTGCCCTCTTGTATTGTCCATTAGGTCCTATTTGAAATAATTACTCCATGTAGAATAGAATATGGACGACTGGCTTGAGTAATCTTCCTCTTAGTATTTTGATTGGCACCATCAAGAAACTTGAATTCATTTAGATAATTCCAAATATCTATGTATTCACTAGGGACTGTGTCAAGGGATAACAATGCTGCATTTGGGAAATCATCATCATCACAAGATGAACCTAAACCATCATAGGCTCGAGAGAGTGCATCTGCATTGACATGCTTCTTTTCTGTCCTATCTATAATATCAAATTGAAATTCTTGTAGCAAAATTATCCATCTTGCTATCCTCCCTGATGGGTTAGGCTTATTTACAATATATTTTAGAGCTTGATGATCTGTTACAACTATAAATTTCTGCCCTAGCAAGTAATTTATAAACTTCTTTATAGAAAAAATGATAGCTAGAGCCTCTTTGTCAGTTACAGTATAATTTACCTCAGCACTGCTCATTTGTCTGCTCCCAACGTAAACTAGATGATCATTCCTATTTTCATCCTTTTGGCTCAGAGTACTTCCTAGTGCTACATCTGAGGAATTAGTATACACAATGAATGGATTGCTCCAATCTGGATTCTTTAAAACAGGTGAAGACACCAAAGCTTTCTTCAGTTGTTCAAAATTTTCATGCGCCTTATTTCCTGGTTCATAAGTAACATCCTTCTTCAAGAACTGGGTTAGTGGCTGTGCAATCTTTGAGAAATTCTTGATGAACCTTCTATAGTAACCCATATGGCCTAAAAATTATCTCAACTTATTTCTAATCATAGGAAATGGTAACTCTTTGATTTTTGAAACTTTATCAGGATCAGTACCAATACCATCTCTGGATACAACATGCCCTAACAAAACACCTTTAAAACATCCAAATACACACTTTTTAGGGGTTTAGTGAGGATTGTGCTTCATCTAACCTTTGAAAATGCTATCTCCATCTAGTGCAGGTGGTCCATCTTGCTCCCATAGATTGAAAAATCATCCAAAAATACTCTGATAAAATTTCCAATGTAGGGTTCAAACACCCTATTCATTAAATGTTGGAACGTTGCCGGAGCATTACACAACCCAAAAGGCATAACTCTATAAGAAAATGTTCCCAAAGGAGTGGTGAACATGGTCTTCAGCTGATCTTTCTCCACTATACGAACTTGGTTGTATCCATTATATCCATCAGCAAAACTGTAGCACTCCTGGCCAGTTACTTCATCCAATATTTGATCTGAGAATGGAAGAGGGTAATGATCCTTCTTTGTTATCTTGTTGAGCATCCTATAATCAACAAAAATTTGTAGCTTCCCATTCTTTTTTATTGAGATCACAATCGGAGAAACCCATTCTGAATTCTCCATAGCAAATATGAATCCTACATCAAGCAACTTATCTAATTTATTCTTTTACATTCTTGGAAAAATTAGGATCCATTCTAAATGGCATTTACTTTATGGGGATTAACACCATCTACAACCTTAATAGAATGTTCTACCCAACTTACTTGATGGATTTCCTTGTAATCAAAAGTGAATAGGCGTTTGTACCTTCGAAAGAGCTAGAGGTAGGATTCCTTCTCACTCTCCATCATAGCATCACCAATCTTTATTTGTTGGAGACGATCATCAATTTCTTCTTTAGATAATTTTATGGGTTCATGAGTCAGTGTGACTGGAAGGATATCCATGACTGAAACATCAACCTCACTTTCTTCATCTTCTGTGTCCACTTCACTGGTACTAGAGTAATCAGAGGATGTCCAATTATTAGTTTCATCACTTGAATGCACAGGTTTCTACCTTATGATGCCGAGGGATCACATTTATCTTCACCCTCTCTTTGCCACATCCAAGTGTCATGAAGCCTTCATTCCAGTAGTTTCTTGCATGAACTCTCCTTAGCCATGGCCTTCCTAACAACATTGGGTATGCAATAGTACCATTTTTCATCACCTAACAGTCTACCACACATACAACACCCATAACAGATATTGCCACATTTGAAACAACACCTTCTAGTTTAGTTTTTCCCTTATTTAATGACCTTAACATAAGTTTTTAGGGTTGATCAATTTTTAAACCCAACATATTCATTATAGACTCAGTCATTACATTAACTGTAGCACCTCCATCTACGAAGGCATCATGAATTGAAATACCATTACATAATACCTCAACTTGTGGAGCGTAGGGATCCACCTCTCCCTCCAAAACAAGGACCTCAACCTCCTTCCTTCATCGAGCATTGAGTCCACTTCACAGCTCCCACCTCTTCTCAAAAGACAACCAAAAGTTGACCATATGTAATAGTTGCAGGCCTTTTGGAGAGATCTTCTAAGATGGAGTATGGTCCTTGCCCCCTGTGAAATCAAAAAAATCCTGCACATCCAACTTTCTTGTCCTATGTTTCTTACTAGTTTCTCCTTTCATCTTTTTAGGATCATTTCCATATTGGTTATCTTTTTATTTCTTTCCTTTTGTTACAAACACATCTGCTTCATTATTTATGCTCCTATCTACTACATCAAAAGAATTCACAGGTGCTTTTCCTTTATCATTATCTGTTGTACCAGATGTAGAAGCTCTATCTAGACAATTATACTTATAATGACCCTTTTTATGACAACCATAACATACAACTTCAAAAATATTTCTTTTTGGACCTCTATCTCCTCCTTGAGAACTAAATTCTTTTTCCTTGAAGAAGATTAATAGTTAACTGACCCATCTTCTTGAGCATATCTTCATACTCAATAGATGTACTAGGAGAAAGATTTGTACTCACCAAGAGTGGTTGTGGATTATGGACCAAAGGTGTTGGTGTAGGCTCTACCTTAGCAAAAATTTCCTTGGGCTCTTCTTGCATGCTTTCTTCTTGCCTTCTTGCAATCTCCTTTGCTTGTTTGAGGGTCACTAGGTGGTCATACTTCACTCATTGTCTGATCTCTGGCTTCATCCCAAGAATGAAGTGCTTACAAAGGGATATTATCCATGTCATTCATCAACCCATCCGCTGATCCTTCCTTCCGGATCTGGGCATCGAGCTTCCTTCTTATCTCTAGAACATGAGCATGATAATCCCTTATCTTCTCCTTCTCTCCTTAGGATATCTTTGTGATATCAATCATGAGATCTTCATATTTTTGTTGTTCACCAAATTCTTTAAGAAAATTTTTCAGTTAATCAATCCCATGAGTTTATCACATTATCACCTAATGTTTCAAACCACCTAAGGGATGAACTATCTAAAAATGTAGGAAAAAATTCAATCTAATGTTTCCTTCTTCTGAGGCCATTACAAATGCAAGATCATTTAAATTATTGAATGAAAGAGGAAGCATCTTCATTAAATTGGGCTGAAAAAATAGGAATCTTCTCCATTTTCAAAAGTAACCACAATGAAATACCAACCCACAAGTACAATCAACAAGACTTATGTGCACAAATAATTGGAATCACTATAATAGAAAGTGACTTTACACCTTTCTACAGTAAAATAGGAATGACCATAGTAAAACTTGACTTACTGCGGTAAAAACTGACTTTACTGTAGTAAACACTATTCATGATAAAAAGTGACTTTACCATGGTAACTACTATGTATAGTAAAAACAAGGTTACCCTCCAAATGATTTCTGACTAAGTGGGAATATCTCTCTAGAAAATACACCAACGAGGAATGGTCCTGGCAATGGAACCAAAATGTTATCACCAATCCAACACTATAATAATTCTCCACCGGGGAACTCCTCGTGCTATGATTATTTACTAATGCACATCTTTTAGTTTGGTGGATGTAAGCTAGAAACACAACAACAAACATAGCACAAGAATACCATAGACCATGATATGAAGGAATGATGAAAAATCTAAAATATAAGTGTAAATTATAATATCAACATGAAATTGTTACAATCTCACCCATGAGGTACTTCAAGTGTTACTAACTTCACTTGCCTTTCCAACAATAACTATGGGAGAAACTTCACAATTACACCTCTTAATGGATTATTTAACACAATTACTCATACAATATTTCTCACTACTTCTATGCTAAATGAGGGGGGTGGCCTCTTTATTTATATAACTTTCAGGCTTATCCACCTTATCTCTAAGATAGGATAACAAATATATTCTGACGAATCATATTCCATACCTTAACTCTTATCTTTACATGTAAGCTTATCTTTTAAGATAAGATAAACCTTATCATTTCACATGGGTTCCACCTTTTTAGATTTTTTACAAATAAAATACATAAAATATTTATGACATCACTCCTTGTCCTTATTACTAATATAATATTTCTAATTCCTAATCATGTAGACCCTAATTTTCTACTTACCCTAAATTTGACATTACCAAACCACTTACGACAAATATTTACTTTTTACCACAACATTCATATTGTACTTTGATTGTTACCGTACTCTACATTATTGGTGGCGTCATACCGGCAGCACCGTTATCTTCTATCGAACGTTACTACTAATTATACTTAACAACATCCTATTCCTAATACATACATTAATGAAATAGAAATTACTAAGGAAAATTTTAGTGTCAATAGTACCCCCTATTTCATTGCCTTCTTCTTAATCAACCAGTTGATGCAAAATCACAGCACCCCTGGATGTAGATCAGGCTTCTAGGTTGATCACTTAGGCATCCAGTGTGATTGCACAACATTGAATCCTTTCTCTAGGTGTGGGACCTGTAAAATGAGAAAGGAATCTCCAGAGAAGGCTGGTTCCTATTCCTCTGTTCAGATGCACACGAAATATGCAGAGGGTTTTCTCAAAACCTAATCTAATCTGCCAAGGAGACAAGGTAAGAAGATGCATAAAATAAATCTAAGCTAATAGAGGTGATGCACCGAGGAATGAAGAACACCTATTTTTCCAGTGAACACAGACCATTCAAATGTGATATAAGATCATGCACAGATAACAAAACTTGTAGTGAAAAGACCAGGAGGACGCAAGATGAACACAGAGAGGGCTGAGAATCATCCACAGACATGCATTACTTGCTCCAAAGATTGATACAATACACTACAGAATGCCATGAGGTAGAATAGTATTACAGTTCAAATGAGAGGTTCGAACTCCACAAATTCGCCTGAGGAGAAGAAGGGAGAGGCAAAACAAAAAAAAAAATGTTCGACCTTTTAAAAGAAGCTCCTCTTTACAATATATAGAAAGAATGAGAGAGGAAAGAGAGAAGGGAAAACCAAATCTACCCCAACCACCTCCAGGTTGCATTCAATTCATCTCATTATGACAGAAGCGGCGGATCCTGGAAAAATGGCGGGCTGTCCAACAGAAGCGGCGAACTGTCTGCTGCATTAAAGTTGTTTGTTGAAGCGTTACTTCTGTTTGTTATTTCATGCCAGAGGCATTTCTTGATTTTCTCTCTCCAAGCTGAACCAAAATGCAAGATTGACCCCGAAATCGTGTAGAAAATTTTACCAGCTTTCCATTGATATAAAGAACGTGCCAATCCGAGCTCTGGATCGAAAGTTATGGCGATCTGAAGATTTAGGGCACAAAACAGGTGAAAACAGATTTTTAAATTTCTTCCCATGCACTCTGCCACCTGGATGACACGTGGCAGGTTCTGATTCGCTGAGAAACTCTCTCTCCTCCACCTCTTGGCGGGCTATCTTTTGAAATTTCCTTGTGGGCCCTAGCTGGGACACGTGGCACTATCCCATTGGTTCGGATCAGTGCTCGAAAACTCACCCCTTTGACTTTTTGGACCTTTCTCTTGTGAGGACACGTGGCAACTTCTCATTGGTTTTCGGCCATGCCAGCTCTTTCGCGCCCTTCACATTTTTTATGTCCCGGATGTCCCAAACCATTTGGGACATAAACCTCCGATCCACCCGGAATGGGCTTCCTTGTCCCTCATTCGGCCGATGACACGTGGCGCTGCTTGATTGGCTTTCGGCTCCTTCGGCGATCCGCGTCCCGCGCGTCCCTTTGTCCCGGATGTCCCAGTGCTCCTTGTGCTGATTTCGGCCGAACCGGCTGGTTCGTGTCCATTTGTCCCAAATGTCCCAAACTGTTTCGGGCTGCCTTGACCTTTTTCGCCCGATTCGGCCGGTTCGCGTACTCGCGGCCCAAATGTCCCATTTGCTTAGCGGGCTGTTTGTGCTTATTTCGGCCGATCCGGCCGGTTCGGGTCTATTTGTTCCAACTGTCCCAGAAACAGTTTGATTTTCCTTTCCTTCGGCCGAACCGCCTTTCCGCGTCCCACGCGTCCCGACGTCCCAACTGCTTTCGGACTGTCTAGAGGCTTTTCGGCCAATCCGCGCCTTTCTGTCCCACACGTCCCTATTGCTTTCAAGGACTAGGACTTAGCCGATTTTCACAATTTTTTCTGGGTCAACCTACTTGCCTGGAACTGCAAAACTCTGATGCATGTTATCGAAATTTACCCTGGGGGGTGAAATTTTGACAATAGTTTTGACGACTCAGCGGGGTCACCTGCCTGCTAGGTAGAAGATCAGTGGCCTTTTAGCAATCCATTGGGCATGGAGTTATAAGCAATAACCTAAAACGAGCCTGATACTGCAACTTCTTCTCCAGCAACACTCTGAACTGTAGAAAACAACCTGAGAGCAGCAAAACCTGTGCCAAAGCACTTAGGAAAACAGAAACCTAACTACCACAGGACAATGTGCATACGCACTTAGAGGAATGAAAATCTAAACTAATATTTACAAGGGCAAACCTTTTCTTTTTTAGTAGCAATGTTTAAGATAGATTCCGTTAACTGGAATCGGAAGTTCCTCTCCATCCAATGCAGACAATTGGAAGGCATTACTATTTTTGCATCCCGTGACCATGTAGGGACCACTCCAGATGGCATCAAACTTGGAATGCCTTCCTGGTTTTGCCCGATCTGCATCCCATTTCAGAACTAGGTCCCCTTCCTGGAATGTCCTTGCTCTTGCTTTCTTATCAAACCATCTTTTTACTAAGGCCTGATCCTTTTCAATCGTCTGAACTGCATGTTCTCTGATTTCTTCTAATTCCATCAATTCTGCATACCTGACCTCCATTGGTTTGAACTCAGATAACTCAAGCTGCTTCATGAGCTCCAAGGCTGGCAATTCTAATGATATAGGCAATACTGCCTCCTTCCCATAGACCAACTTGTAGGGAGAATTACCTGTAGACTTCTTTGGTGTTATCCTGTCAGCCCATAACGCTGATTTTAGCTTTGTATGCCATGTTCTTTGATTTTCATCCAGAGTCCTTCTGATGATTTTTAGCAAATTCTTGTTTGTGGACTCTGCCTGTCCATTACCCTGCGGGTAATAATTTGAAGAGGTGCTCAAATAGATTCCATTCTTGACAGCCCATTCTGTAATTTTTGAACCTATGAATGCTAATGCATTATCTGATATGATGGTGGCCGGCACACCGAACCTGGTTGCTATTCCTTCATAAAAGTCTAGTATGTTAGACTCACTTGCCTCTTTGAGCGCTACTGCTTCGGTCCACTTGGTGAAATAGTCTGTCGTTGTAAGAATCCACTTGTGGCCTTGACTCGAATTGGGATTGATGACTCCAATGAAGTCCAATCCCCATTGCATGAATGGATGATCTACTGAAATTGGACGAAGGGGCAGCGCTACTAACCTTCCTTTCCCTGTGAAGAACGCACATTTCTTGCATTTCTTAACCCATGAGTAGCAATCATTGAATATAGTAGGCCAATAGTAACCAGCTTTCATGATTTTGAGAGCTGTTACTCGTGGGGTGAAATGGCCTCCTGCCTCCCCGTCATGGAACTCGTGTAAGATCCTCTCAACCTGACCTGTCCCAATGCATCTTAATAGAACACCGTTGATGTCTTTTTTAAACAAAACACCATCAACAAGCACATATGGAACTGCTTGTAATCTGAAGTACCTTCTTTTTGCTTTGCTCATTTCTGGAGGGCACATGCCCGTCTGTAGGAAACGTATCATATTCTGAGTCCAACAGGGAGTGGACACATCATCATTTTCCTGTTTTTGATCATCTTGTAATAGCAGGACAACGTCTTCTTCATCTTCTGGGTTGACTGGTTGTTTGGAAGCGAGCTGCTCACACAAACCTTTGCCTCTTACCAGCTTGGTGATCTTGATCTCAATGTCATACTCCATGACACGGGTGATCCATCCTGCCCTTTTCTCATTCAAATCCTTGTTGAGGAGGAAATCCTTAACCCCAGCATGTGAGACTAGCAACTGGACCTTGTTGTTTGAGACTAAATGCTTGAATTTCTTCAAGCTTCTGATTACTGCAAGCACATGCTTTTAAATAAAAGAGTACCTCACTTCGCAGTCATCTAGGCTCTGGCTGAAGAAGGCAATCGGCTGTTCATCGTTATCTTTGTTCTGCTGTACCAGAATGGCAGAAATAGTGTCATCACCTCCAAATGCATAGAGGATGAAATCCTTGGAAAAGTCTGGGTTGATGAGAGTGGGTGCTTGGGAGATGGCTTCTTTGATTGCTTCAAAAATCTCCTTGCCTTCTGCCGTCCACTTGAAAGCCATGCTTTTCCTTAACATTTTGGTGATGGGCTTGACAAGGGCTGCAAAATCTGGGACAAACCTCCGAACAAAGTTTATCCTTCCCAGGAAACTCTGAAGGGCTTTCTTGTGGCTTGGCAATGGTAGTGCTCTTATGGCTTCAACCCTCTCTGGATCAATTGCTAATCCTTCCTTGGAGACAATATGGCCAAGGAGCTTCCCTTCATGTGCAAGAAAGATGCACTTCTTAGGATTCAAAGACACTCCAAACTTTCTACACCTCTGAAACACTTGCCTGAGGTGAAAGAGATGGTCTGCAGCATTCTTTGAGAAGACAGTAATATCATCTAGGTATATCAGCACTATCTTGTTGATCAAGCCTTTGAATGCCATATCCATAGCTCGCTGGAATGTTGCTCCGGCGTTCGACAGTCCAAATGGCATCTTCTTGTAAGCATATGTGCCCCATTTGGTTGTGAAGGCTGTCTTGAACTGGTCTTCCTCCTTCACCATAATCTGATTGAAGCCTGAGTAACCATCAAGTAGTGAAAACCTTTCTGAACCAGCTACGACCTGCAATATTTGCTCCATGGAAGGGAGTGGATAATGGTCCTTGAGAGAGGCTCTATTCAAATCTCTGAAGTCAACACACAGCCTGATCTCTCCACTCTTCTTCCTGACTGGAACTAAGTTGGCAACCCAACTAGAATGCTTGATTGGGAATATGATTCTTGATTCAATCAGCTTGTCCAATTCTTTCCTCATGAGAGGCTCCATGTGTGGATTGACTGGTCTCTGTTTCTGCCTGACAGGCTTAGTATTTGGATCCAATTCGATGGTATGCTGAGCTAAGTTGGGATTGAAACCTTTCAAGTCTTCATAGCTCCAAGCAAACACGTCAGGGAATTCTTGACATAGCTGTATGAACTCACACCTTTCTTGCTCAGTTGTCATCTTTCCAATTTGCAATGGCTTGTTCTCTTCTACCAAGATGGATACCGAATCTTCTCTCTTGACCTGAATGTTTGCTTTCTCCTTTCTAAACTGATCATTGGGGTTAAAAATGGACTCCAAAGTGATAAGTCCCTTGGGCAGCTTGTCAGTTCTCAGCTGTATCACTTGGTCACCATATTGCTGTTCCAACTTTTCTTGATTCTTAACTGAGAACTCAGCTTCTTCTTGCAAGAAGTGGATGATTTGCTGGTCATTCTCAAATACCTGCCAACTGACATTGTTATCCGGCACTGAAGGCCTCACAATCACGTGGATGTTTGGCTGTACCTTGTCTTGTTGAATGTTTTCTACAATGTCAAAGGCTGCCCCTACTGCTGCAAGCCTGTCAGCAGCTTGATTCTCTTTCCTAGGGATGGATTTGATGCCAAAGCCCTCAAAATCTTCCATGAGGTCCCACACCCTATTCTTGTAGCACCTGAGTAGATCATTTTTGGCAGCATGTTGTCCCTTGACCTGATTTACAATTAATTCACTGTCCCCAAACACTTGCAAGTTCTTTATTTTTATTTTTTGATTGCCCAATGCATCCCTTGCACCAAGGCTTCATATTCAGCAGTGTTATTGGAGCATGCAAATTGAAATCTGAAAGCTGAATAGTACCTTACTCCTTGAGGTGAAATAAGCACGGCTCCACCTCCTGCACCTTGTCTACTCCTTGATCCATCAAAAAACAAGCTGCCATACCTCATTGTCATCCTTGTGGTTTGGCTTGGTGATGCTAGGAATAGGTTGACTTTCTTCATGTATACAATAGACTCCTAGCTCAGATTCTTCTATTCCTTGATAAGGATCAAAAGCATGCACCTTGCTTGCCCATTCATCAAGAGTTAGATCCGGGATGTTTCCAACTTTAGTGTCAGTTTCATCAGTGCTTGGGTGATCTTCTTGATCAAATGCTGAGCAATTGGCATTAATCTGACTTGGAGTATAGGGCTCAATGTGGAAGTTTGCAATAGGTTCTGACCTAATTGTAGCCTTAGTTCCATACCTCATTCTGAACAGCATGTGTGACCAATCAGTGGACAAATATCCCCCAATCTTGGCAGTGAAGTCCCTTGACAAACATAGGGCAAAGAGTGGTGGAAGGTCTATGACTGACACATCTTGTAAGACAACAACATTTGGGCATGCATGCAAGGTAAGACTCAAATTTCTAATCACTCCAACTGTTGCTATTGCTGTCCCATCCAGCTGCACTACTCCCTTAGATGTTATTTCATACTGAAGCCCTAGCTGATCAGCTATTTGTTTGGGCATGACAGAGCTACTTGCTCCAGAATCAATCATGCAATTATGCACTAGCTGATTTCCAATGATTAATGAAACATAGAAAGGAGGGGGTTTCAACATCTTACCTTGTTGTCCTCCATGATTTCCCTCAGGCTGGGCAGCATTTGTAAGCACTTTGTCTTGCATCTGCTGATTCGAAGCTGGCCAGTCCTTCATGGCAGCTTGCAGCAGATCTCTTTGGCCTGGGATGGATAGGGATTCCCACATAGATATATTGACGTTTGTCTTCTTCATCTGATCAATGATACTGAATGGTGATGAAGGATCTCTCTGCTGTCCCTTGAGTTTGCACATTTACTCCTTGTATGTGGGCAGCAACAGCTGGCATTTGGGTTGGCCTAGGGGCTGTTCTTGGCTGTCCTTGTGCATTTGAAGCGGGACTTTGCTTGCCAATCATTTGTGGAGCCATGGAAGGTTGTGGATTGGCTGGGGCTAATGGCTGTTCTTCATCCAAATTTCTCCTTTTTGACCTTGTGTTTGCTGCAACACCTTGAGAAACTACCTGGTTCATGCCACAAAAATCCTCTGCTTGCCAATTTACCAATGTGGTGTCATTTGGGGCTGATTGTTGTTTGAATGTTTCTTGTTGTTGGCTGTTTTCTTGACTGTTCTCACCCTCCACACCAGTAGTTGTTACCATTAAAGCTTGAGTCAAAGCACCATTGAAGCACATGGATTGATTATGAGGCTCATTACATGGAAAACACCAATCATACTCCTGGGCAATGTTGTTTTGTGCTGGTACTAATGCCCTAGAGGCAGATATGGCATTTGGATTATAGGGCTGGAATGGTCTATTGACAGGAGGCCTTGTTTGATTCATATTTGCAGCTGGATTAGGTGGCCTTTGAGGCTGATATGGCTGCCTATTAGGTTGAGCTTGAGGCTGATACGAAGGTCTAAAACCTTGAGCTTGCTGTCTTTTGAGAGTGACCAGCTCATTGCCTAGATTTTGTAATTGCTTCATGACCTCTTGAAGCTCATTTGGGGCACTTGGAGATGAAGTGGAAGCTTCATTTGAACTCTGATTTCTAGGGGTGGGAATAGGAGCTAAGACAGGTGCTTGACTAGCACTTGGGCTCTCTAAACTTGGATATAATGGCATTGGAGGCCTAGGAGCCAATTTACCAGCTTGGATAAGACAGTTTTCAGCTCTAATGGCAATGCTATAAGCAGCAGGTAAGGTTGTGCCTCCCATAGATTGAATTAACATAGAAATATCAGAATTCAAAGCTTTAAGATAGTATAGAAAAGCACCTTCTGCTGTTGGCCTGACTGTCACTGGAATCCTATCCCAAGACCTTTGAAATCTGAAGTTGAAATCAGTCAGCTGCTCGTTGGGGGCTCTCTTGATAGTTGTTAATTGTTCCAGTAGAGACAAATTGTCTCCCTTTTCTCCAAACTGCTCATGAAGTGCAATACACAGCTGATTCCAGTTTGTGATAGAACCAGCTGTAAGGCTCCTAAACCATTGCAATGCTTTCCCCTTGAATGAAGACGCCAGCAATTTGACAGCTACATCCATTTCATTTATCTCATGAATTGCACAGATGTTAGCAATGTCTTTGACATGATCACCAGGAGTGGTATGATTTTCTCCAGTGAAAAATGGAATGTTCTTCAACGCTGCAATTGGAACTGGATTCTGTGCATTGAGGGCAAGTGGGCTGCTGCCAGTGAAATTGACAAAGGGATTTAGTGGTTGCGCCATTCTGATTGGTCGAAGGACTCTTGAATACTGAATGAAAGGTCGAGCAGGTGGAGGAGTTGAGAGAGTTCTGTTTGGTGGAGATGGAGACCTTTGAATCCTCCTTCCTCTTTGCCTTCGTCTTGGAGATAATTGTAGGTATTCAAACAACACTTCTTCTTCTCCAACTCTTGACCTTGTGATTCTTCTCATAAGCTCTCAGGCCTGCACTGCTGAAACCAGTTGATTCTTCCTTTTGGAGTCACCAGATATGTGAATAATAGCTCTTTTCAAGAAAGAAAATTACAGCAGATGCATATCAACTTTGCTGCAATATAAATGAGACCTCTAGGTCCCACCGGGCGTGCCAAAACTGTTGATGCAAAATCACAGCACCCTTGGATGCAGATCAGGCTTTTAGGTTGATCACTCAGGCATCTAGTGTGATTACACAACATTGAATCCATTCTCCAGGTGTGGGACCTGTAAAATGAGAAAGGAATCTCCAGAGAAGGCTGGTTCCTATTCCTCTGTTCAGATGCACACGAAATATGCAGAGGGTTTTCTCAAAACCTAATCTAATCTACCAAGGAGACAAGGTAAGAAGATGCATAAAATAAATCTAAGCTAATAGAGGTGATGCACCAAGGAATGAAGAACACCTATTTTGCCAGTAAACATAGACCATTCAAATGTGATATAAGATCATGCACAGATAACAAAACTTGTAGTGAAAAGACCAGTAGGATGCAAGATGAACACAGAGAGGGCTGAGAATCATCCACAGACATGTATTGCTTGCTCCAAAGATTGATACAATACGCTATAGAATTCCATGAGGCAGAATAGTATTACAGTTCAAATGAGAGGTTTGAACTCCACAAATTTTCCTGAGGAGAAGAAGGGAGAGGTAAAAATAGAATAAAATGTTTGACCTTTTAAAACAAGCTCCTCTTTTACAATATATAGAAAGAATGAGAGAGGAAAGAGAGAAGGGAAAACCAAATCTACCCCAACCACCTCCAGGTTGCATTCAATTCATCTCATTATGACAGAAGCGGCGGATCCTGGCAAAACGGCTAGCTGTCCAACAGAAGCGGCGAACTATCTCCTGCATTAAAGTTGTTTGTTGAAGTGTTACTTCTGCTTGTTATTTCACACCAGAGGCGTTTCTTTATTTTCTCTCTCCAAGCTGAACCAAAATGCAAGATTGACCTCTGGAATCATGTAGAGAATTTCACCAGCTTTCCATTGATATAAAGAACGTGCCAATCCGAGCTCTGGATCGAAAGTTATGGCGATCTGAAGATTTAGGGCACAAAACAGGTGAAAACAGATTTTTAAATTTCTTCCCGCGCTCTGCCACCCTGGATGACAGTGTGGCAGGTTCTGATTTGCTGAGCAACTAATCTCTCCTCCACCTCTTGGTTATGGCTATCTTTTGAAATTTCCTTGTGGGCCCTAGCTGGGACACGTGGCATTATCCCATTGGTTCATAGATCAGTGCTCGAAAACTCGACCCCTTTGACTTTTTGGACCTTTCTCTTGTGAGGACACGTGGCAGCTTCTCATTGGTTTTCGGCTCCTGCCAGCTCTTTTGCTTCCCTTCAAATTTTTAATGTCCTGGATGTCCCAAACCGTTTGGGACATAAACCTCTAATCCACCCGGAATGGGCTTCCTTGTCCCTCATTCGGCCGATGACACGTGGCTGCTGCTTGATTGGCTTTCGGCTCCTTCGGCAATCCGCGTCCTAGTGCGTCCCTTTGTCCCAGATGTCCCAGTGCTCCTTGTGCTGATTTCGGCTGAACCGGCCGGTTTAAGCACATCCATTTGTCCCAAATGTCCCAAACTATTTCAGGCTACCTTGACCTTTTTCGCCTGGTTTGGCCGTTTCGTGTACTCGCGGCCCAAATGTCCCATTTGCTTAGCTGGGCTGTTTGTGCTTATTTAAGGCTGATCCGGCCGGTTCGGGTCTATTTGTTCCAACTGTCCCAGAAACAGTTTGATTTTCCTTTCCTTCGGCCGAACCGCCTTTCCGCGTCCCACGCGTCCTGACATCCCAACTACTTTCAGACTGTCTAGAGGCTTTTTGGCCGATCCGCGCCTTTTTGTCCCACACGTCCCTATTGCTTTCAAGGACTAGGACTTAGCCACATTTTCACAATTTTTTCTGGGTCAATCTACTTGCCTGGAACTGTAAAACCTCTGATGCATGTTATCGAAATTTACCCTGGGGGGTTGAAATTTTGACAAGACAACCTACATGGCAAGGTACCATACTTCATGGAGTGCCATCACCATCAAATAGCCTAAATAAGTCAGGTTTAGTATCATGCTATAAGATAAGTACTTTTTAATTGACAACTTACCAAGGGATGAAATTACATTAGAGATGGACATCATTTTCATACATCTATATGGTACCAAGTTATTTGGAGTCCTACAACATTTTTCACCTATGATTCGAGGATTTGTAACGTTATGTCCATTAAAGGCCTATCCATTGACAAGTTTTTACATGTCTCGAGAAAAAAGGAGTAAATAATTTTATTTCATATTTTAATTCTATTTACAACAGCATAGGAAGATTTTAAAAAATGACATGTAATTCAATGGTCGTATGAAACACAGGTGCTACCTGGATCACCCACGATGATGCTTTGCTCCTGAGATACCTTTCCCATTGTCTCAAACTGGACCTGCATTGGACTCTGTCTAAAGTGGTAGTTTTACCTAGAGACTTAGGGAAAATCTAATTCTATCAGGTTTAGCATAAAGTGGCATTTTTAGATCACCACTCTGTTGAAATTGGGGATTTACGTCAAGAAGGTTACCATGAAAAACCTAAAGTCCACTCATCTGAATGATTGGAATTAATCTATCTTAGAGTGTTTCTAATGCTCTACTGGTGTAGTCTGGATTAATTAGCTCACCTAGAAAAGGCCACAAGATTATTTAACTCAGTTTATATTCTTCAGAGGGGGAGTTAGTTTGATAGGAAATGGATAGTAAATTACCCTGCAGGTCCAGATATTTCCATAGTTAGATCTGGTAGGAAGAGAGTTGCAGTCCATGGCATGAAATTCAGAGTGTATTGAATCCATTGAAGGATGATTTATACTAAATGTTTTCCATCTTACGCATGTATGCTATTTGGCATAAAATCAAGTCGAATGATAAGTCTTCTTATGTCCAAATCCCAAAGAAATTATTTTATATTAGCTAGAGGTGTGAGAGTTGGGGATTCAATTGGGTTGTGTGTTTTTCAATGTACATGTTCCAATGGCTCTAGGTGTCTAGGTTAGAGATTTCGAAGTTGTTACCTTAGATACCTCATTCTTGTCTACATCATTTGGTATTATACCAATATTTCCCGTGTTGAGTAGATTCGTTAGCGCCTATAAAACCACACACTGGTTTTGACCCTGGTCGCCCCATGCCTATATGGTATAAAGAACATGACTTCTGTAACTATCATTAAGTAAAGGGTCATAGTGATGGCAATTATCACTTTTAAAAATATTATCTAAGAAATGATTGAGAAAGGTGAGTTAACTGTGGATAAACCTAATGCACCTACTAACCAAAACCTACACATCTTCAAGAAACCATTTCCTAATCATGCCCCTTCGTTTGATCAAACTGATAAGGCCTCAACTCATGATACTCATACCCACAAGGTCTACGCTATTTTTAGTGACACACCTATTATTTCCCAATTACCCCATATTCCATCCATAGAGGAGATTCTAGCTCGAAATCCTCCTTCCACATTGGAACCAACCTCCCATGTTCCTTTACCCACAGAGGAACACCTTTCATCTCCTTCCTCACCTATGAAGGAGTCTTCCACTAATATCGAGACCATTTCACCTTCGGCTTCTCCACTTAGAGAGTCATCACCCACAGTACTTCTTCAGTGCATGGAGGATAATTATTTATCTCCTCCCCCTGTAGAGGATCTCCCATCATCTCCAAACCATATCACAGACCCAATTAAGATACCCTTTTCCCTTGGTGAACATTCTCCATCAGCTACCCAAGATCATGTGGACCTACTTTCGGATCTCTTACCCACGGAAGTTGAAGCTAGCCAATTCCCCATCTCTAAGACACATTTTATGGGAATTTCCATTAGGTCCTCATTAATTCCACCTACAGATCTGTCATTTTCATGTTTGGCTGATTGCTTAAATCATGTGGATAGGGCCTTACTTTGGGGGCACCTTTTGCTTCCTATCTCGACAAAGATGTAGATGTCACTTACTGATACCTCCACTATCTACCTAAAACTATTTCGACCAATCAAAATGAATACAACCACCTCTATCACCATTACTTCCACGACACCCATCATAACTCAACATACACCCTTACGCATAACCCAAACTACATCTAAACCCAAACCCACACCTACAGCATCTGCCTCAGCTAAACCTATTACAACCTTATGGGTCACTCCAACCACCATCCTTACTCATCCACCTATCAAACTGGATTTAGCTACATCCTCCAAAGTCAACACCACACTTACTTCGGCACCCAAACAGAAGAACCAAACCCATAGGCCTCATACCCTGGCTGTGCCAATCAGACCTGCACCTATCTCATCCATCTTAGGACCTCATCCCCCCAACATAGTTAAGAAACATCTACCCATCATTAAACCAAAAACACAACAACCCATCTTTTACTCACAAACCTCTAACCTACCTAGACACCCAACATGACTTACACCCACACGTACAACATATTTACCATCTATACTGCCAATACTCTCAACAAATTCTTCACTACCCACTACACTTCAGTCTTTATCTCCTACACCCCCTACTTGACTCGCATCCTCTACCTTCACATCACCTATGTTTTCCCTATGGGTAGCTCACCCCTTTCCCCCATCTACTTTTCCTTCTAGACCTCGTACACCCATATCACCTTTACCCAAGAAGGTGAAACCCATAAACAAAACTCCGCTACCCTCCAATAAGATATTCAAAACACCCAGACACCCTCCTGCTCATTAATCTACCATACCCCTACCTAGACAAACATGACCAACACCCAACACCATAGCTCAACCTATTCCCCCTCCTGTAAAGACCATTCCTCAACAATCAGTTGTACCTACACCCAAACCCACTTTCACCTCTCATTGCGATCCACTGGTAGGGTCTGTCAACACTAAAATTTTCCTCCGTAATTTCTATTTCATTAATGTATGTATTAGGAATAGGATGTTGTTAAGTGTAATTAGTAATAGCGTCTGATAGAAGATAATGGTGCCATCAGTACGGTGCCGCCAATAATGTAGAGTACGGTAACAATCAAAGTACAATAGGAATGTTGTAAAAAGTAAATATTTGTCGTAAGTGGCCCGGTAATGTTAAAATGTCAAAGTTGGGATAAATAGAGAAGTAGGGTCTACATGATTAGGAATTAGAAATATTATATTGGTAATAAGGACAAGGAGTGAGGTCATAAATATTTTGTGTATTTTATTTGTAAAAATTCTAAAAATGTGGAACCCATGTGAAATGATAAGGTTTATCTTATCTTAAAAGATAAGCTTACATGTACAGATAAGAGTTAAGGTATGGAATATGATTCGTCAGAGTGGATTTCTTATCCTATCTTAGAGATAATATGGATAAGCTTGGAAATTCTATAAATAAAGAGGCCACCCCCCTCATTTAGCATAGAAAGAAGTAGTGAGAAATATTGTATGAAGTGTGTAAAGGAAGCCATCAGTTTAAAGGTGTGTTGAAGAAGCCATTAAGAGGTGTAATTGTAAAGTTTCTTCCATAGTATTGGTGGAAGGCAAGTGAAGTCATTAAAACTTGAAGTACCTCATGGGTGAGATTGTAACAATTTCATGTTAATATTATAATTTACTTTGATATTTCATATTTGTCATCATTCCGTCTTATCATAGTCGATGGTATTCTTGTGTTACGTTTGTTGCTTTGTTTCCAGATTACATCCACCAAACTAAAGGCTGTGCATTAGTAAATAATCATAGCACAAGGAGTTCCCGGTGAAGAATTATCATAGTGTCGGATTGGTGATGATAGGTCCTATGCCAAAATCTTAACCAACCTCCTTGAGACTTCTATCATCACTTTACCACCACTCAGACCTTATGACCCCCTCAAACCCAACCCAAAAGGGTTTGATGACACTAAAATTTGTGCCTATCATCGTGTGCTAGGGCACGATGTGGAGAATTGTAAGGCTTTGAAAATTGTCCTGTTATATACACTAAAATAATGAAACAATACAAAATATCTTTGGCACACAGGCCGGTATATGCTCAAAATATACAAAACCTCTCATACATCCTCTCTATCTTCAGCACACAGGCTGGTATGTGATAAAAAATACTACTATCTCTCGGCATTTAGGCTGGTATATATCATAAACATGACTATCATACATCAAATATCAAAAGCCCCATATTAGGCATCTCGACGGATGTCCTCCATCTCTATATCGCTTGTACCCTCTGCCTCATGGGTCCTTGATGGCACCTCACTAGGAACTAGTCTCCGTGCACCGGTAGCCTCTCCCTGCTCTAGCCTCGAAGCTCGATGGCCCCCTATGCTCTCCACACTGTGAGTGTAGGATCTCATCCTCTCACTTGACGCTTGTTATGCCTAGTACTCTCCATAAGATAGAAAGTCTATACTGTCCGCCATCAGCTGGTCCTGGTAGTATCTGGGATCACCTAGGGCATCCCGTAACATGGATATAGGCAAGGTCTATGGTGTTATCATAGGTCTCAGCCCCTGTACCTATCCTACGGAATCCTATCCCGCTCCTGCCTATGAACTGGAACCTAGTCCCGGTGCCTGTAGTGGTGTCCCCTGCCCTTGTGCTTGTATCTGGACCTGTAAGACCCCAATCTATGCCTGGGATGTGGCCAACTGTCCATGTAAACCTGCCACCTGTTCCTGTAAGGCTGTCACCTGACTATCACCCTCCTCTCCATCTCCATCCCCTCCATCAGCCATCTGGGCCTGTAGACTGGCCACATGTACATGTAGCTTGGCTACCTCTGCCTCTGCGCTCTCCAACTATGTCTGCACTATACCCAACTGGGTAATCATAGTAGCCACCTGACCTTGTAGGGTGTCTCTCTGCACTATGATGGTGGCTAGATCCGGCTACCCTGGTCTAGGTTGTATGGATCGTAAATGAGCCACCCACCATAGTCTATACCTATCTATGCACCCGGCATCATCTATCCGTCGATCCATTACCTTCTCCTCTTATCATGTAGGCACTGTTAGTTGTGGTAGAGGTAAGGGCCTCTCCACATCATCCCTTCAATACTTTGGGAAGGGAAGAGGTAGATTTTGTAATAGCCCAAATTACCGCCAGAATCTGTCCACCAGGATCATCTCGTGCTCCCCGACACGGTGACCTTGTATCCATCTCAAAAGCTGGAGCTCAGCTAACTCCTCATGCATATTCCTATATGAGGGGAATCCCACATATGGCCTCCATATAATTTCCACTCCAGACAACCCCTCTAACAACTGCCGAAAATAGGCCACATCATGTGTAGGTCTGTCAGATCTCCACTCCCCAATAGTCAGCAACCATCACCTGCACCCCACCCGCACAAATCTCAGTGGGAATGCATAAACTTGGGGCATCCCTAATGGCCACACACAAGCTATGTGCTCATAATCCCAATAGTGTAGTAAGAAGGTACAACATAGGCTAAACCTGCATAGCCACCCATATGCCCATAACTCTCTGTACAGCTACACCAGGAATGCTAGCACCCAGCAAAAGTGGGTCTCCTCTATCATCATGTCATGGAATACCCCCATCAATGATCAAGGAAAACATCCACCCTCTACATCGGGCAGTGTGAAGCAGCACACTACCTCCATCAAAAGAACCACCAGCATCGTCTCCTCCAGATGAGCTAGGTACATCTCTCCATATCAAATTTTGACACTATGGAATGTCAACTCAGTCATCCCCTTGCCAAACACCATTAGCATCAGCTCCTCTGAGGCCTTGAAGGAGATAGAGGAGACCTATGTACCAAATATGGGTAACCGTAGAATCTTGAACACGTCCTCCAGGGTGACAGTGATCTCACCCATCGGTAGGTGGAATGTGTTGGTCACAGAATCCCATCTATCGATGAGTGTGACCATCAAAATAGGCCACCGGACTACATGCCGGTATCGTCGGAATCCACTCAAGCCAACCACCTCCACATGCTGCAGCTCCTCTGGGGTGGTTGCGCCACGCACTATTACAAGTAGGGGTGGAACCCTGTCTTGCATGCGTAGCTGATCTCTCCCCTACATCTAATACAAACAAAAACATTAATCTACATTTATCATACCAATACTCACATATTATTGTTTTCCCCGCACCTTATTTTCACCCTACCCATCTCAACCACCTCGCCCACATCACTTTTAGACCCTTGTGCCCCAAAACCTGATCGGTTCTAGTTCCCTTTAACCAACCCTGGTCACCCCTTTACTGGCATCGGTCACCTATTTGGTGATCGATACCAGTTAAACCTTACCAACGCCGACCACACTTAACCAAAGCCAGTCACTGTCGTGGTAAAAACCGTGCTCCCCCAAAACCCCCCTTTCTCAAAAACCTCCCCCCTCAACCCCTTTTACCCAATAGAAATTACCTAATCCTCCCTTGACCTCATCCCATCCCCTCCTCTCCCATTTATTGCCCTCCCCATTCCTATTTTACCCACTTTTCCCCCCATTCCCAAATTTTATTATTTTCCCCACCCCAAAAACCAAAAACCAAAACTACAACCACAGTTTGTAAATCACCTAATCTATTTAACCAACTACAACTAGAGTTGGATGCTTACCTCATCATGCTACCATCGTCTTGGTGGCATGTTTGGTCATTGCATCGGTGGCCTGCCTGATCCCTCTCTGACCTCTGCCATCACTAAATCACTACCTGTAACCAAATCAAATCACTCAAACTAATCCTGTGGACCCATTTCTCAACAACCAATCACCCGCCATTTACACCGCCAACTCAATGCTCCATTTTTTCTGGAAACTTTTTTCTCTTTTCTCTCACTTTTGTCATTTTCTCAAATCACAATATGACAAATAAAAAATAAAAAAACATGGCTTTTTATATAATAAATCCGATCTAACTGACGCCGATTTTCCTTTACTGGAAATGGTCTCGTGCCCTACCTTACCATGGTAGGTTTCCCTATACCGACATCAGTTACCCTTAACAGGAATCAGTCACCCTCTTTTGCCCCAATTCAACATTTTTACCCTATTACCCAACCTATAATCCTTTTTTTCCACACCTCCCCTTTAGCCTTTACCCTAACCAACTACCTCACCTACCCTTTACACTGACTATTTACCTCACCCTCTCGACCTCATCATTTACTACCTACCTTTTTCTTCCTTTGGTGACTCCTTATTTTACCCATCCCTCGGCCTTACCCATGTCGTGACCTAGATTTTTGGCCTTGGACCATCGCTAGTGACCTTTGACCTCATATGTTCGCTATACCTTGCGGAACTGTTACCTGTGTTGATTGACCTAATGACCTTACCTAGCCTATTGCCGTGACCATTTATCTCGATGCGACCTTTGGTGTACTAGAACATACCTAAACGTTCCTGCACCTAACCTACGTTGTGCTTCTCAACCATATCCTACACCTTGGATACCGGAATCACTTCACCCTTGTTTGGATAAACCTATCTAACTTAGACGATGTAGAGTTTGCCTACTCTTTAACCTGGTAGCATGCTGTAGTTGATACATGTGCATGCGTTTGACTTTTACTACCTTTGATCCTAACCCATTACCTAGATTTCCCGCGTAGACCTTTAACCCTTTTCCCCCTTTTAACCACCTCTCCCCTTTCTCACATTTACCTTTTATCAAATCACTCACCGATTCTACCTTCAGCCTTGTCAATTCTTGGTTTGAGGGGGATCACGTTCACCCACACATGGGGCAACCACATCTTATTTTGTTAGCGTCACTTACCAATACAATCTACGCAACAAAAAGGGGCAAAATGTAGACACTAAAATTATGTCACACTCCCCTTTGTTCCCTTGACAAATAAACACCTTCATCACATTCACCTAGCCATGGCCCCCTTCACCTCACTAATATTAATTTAAGTAATTAAATTAAATTAATTCATTATCCTCACCATATTTATTATTTAAATATCTTAATTTAGATAATATCCACACATACACCTCACCTGGACACCTCATCAAGCCAACTCACCCTAAGACCTATTCTTAATAAGTTTCCATAACTAACTAAGACTTACCCAAACCCTAAACATTAATGCCTACATTCTCTCTAACCACATTCCCACATGCGTACAAGATGCTTCCCGTCTAATCCACAGGTTAACAACACGAGATCCAAGAAAATCAAGAGGATCTCCCTAATTTAGTAAACCTAGGAAATCACACTTTGACCAACGCCGATTACCCTTAACCATCGCCAGTTAAGTAGGAACCACCATTAGTCACCTTTTAACCCCCAAAATAACCTTATTTTGAAGGTTGGAAAACATTGGGACTTTCCTGAGAGTTATCGCATCTTCTGAGAACAAATTTCAGAGAAGAATAGGCATGCAAGGAAGGAGATCAAGCATTTTCTCCTACCCAGCCATCCCAGTAATCACCCCAGCAAGGAGTTGATCCAATCAGGAAAGAAGGAGAGCACATGTAGCCCATGTAGGAGCTTTCCAACATTTGGTGATCCTCAGCAGCATCTAAACCCTTACCAGCACCTTCACTTATCACTCACAGGAACCTAGGACCAGAATCCAAGTAAGTGGAACGTTGTACTACTCTGGTTCATTTCATTTCATCATTATATTGTCACCTTTTGTTCTCTTGGCCATCGAAAGACCTTTGTTAATACTCACCCCTCCATATACCCATTAAAACCTTGTCAAATCCCTCCCAAACCACCTAATACCTCATCTCGACCAACCAAAGTCCTTTGTGCAATAAAAAAGGAGACCCAAAACCCATTTTTTGGCATTCCCATAATTCCACTGTAATTGACACCAGTTACACCCAACCGCCATCGGTCACCCTTAACTGACATCGGTCTCTACATTTTCCCATACAACCTAGAACATTGGACTATCCACCTAATTGCACATCACCCTTATTCACCTGTGATCCGTTTGAGACCTCTGTCAGACCTGTAGAGACCCAAAACTAGCTACTTGACCTTTAGATCTTACTTTAACCTAACCTCTTAGAATAGATATTTCTTATTGTGTTTCAAGTGAGATACCTAAATCATTTCAAATTACAATAGGATTTATTTTACTACTCGCATTAAACTGTTTTAAATAGTGGACTGACAACTATCTAGGAAGAATCACACTTCCCGGATCTGGCAAACGTTAGGCAGTTCACTGCACATATTATTTAACTCTTTTTGGTGGTCTTTATTTCCATTACAGGTGGTTCCTCCTAGCCAAAATGAATCTCTCATTATCAGCTGTAGATTCCGAAGTCATACACGCGCAATAACCCATCAACCAACATTTGAAAAAGTATTCCTCCTATGCCCATTACCCTATCTATTTCATCAATATTTCAAAGAAACGTCTAAGAATCAAGTGAAACACATGGATTTACTAAAATTGAAAAGTCAAATTATCATAACAATAGAATCCAATGGCATATGCGCCCCTGTAAAACCAGCTTGTTCACCAAGTACTTAAGTGCCATGTGATCTGTATAGAAAATAAAAGGAGTTTCTAGAGAGTAATTTTTGAAACTTATGCAACACATAAGTTATGGACAATGCCTCACATTCCATAGTTGTAAAATTCTATTCAAATGGGGTCAATTTCCTAATTGTAAAGCAAATAGGATGATCAAAAATACCTTCTCCTGAATGGGCTAATACTACACCAATGGCCATGCCAGAGGCATCCACATGCACATGAAATAGTTTGGTCCATGAAGGAAAGCACATAATAGGCACAAAAGTAATCCTTTCCTTTAATGTCTCAAAAACATGTTGTTGTGCTTCACCCCAATGGAACTTTCCACTAATCTTAAATAATTCCTCTAAGGGCACGGCTATCCTAGCATAGTCATTGATAAAATTTCCATAATAACCTATGTGCCCCAAGAATCCGTGCACCTCTCTCAGGTTAGTAGGTTCTTTTAAACCCAGAATAACAACAACCTTATTAGGGTCTACCAACAAGCCTTCTTTATAGATAATATGCCCCAATAGAGTCCTAAAGGGTGTAGAAAAAATGCACTTCTTGATGTTTAGAGAGATGTTCAACTACTGACACCTCTCAACCATAAGTCTTAAATTATCACAATGATATTTTAGCATCCCATAGATTGTCCAATCATCTAAGTAAACCAACAAAACATTATGAATGAAGTCCTGTAATGCTTACACAACAATGCATGAAAAGATTGCAAGCACATTCTTCAATCTAAAAGGCATGACCATGCATGCGAAACTTCCCCACTCAGTGGTGAATTTTCTATTTTCCTGATCTTCTTTAGTAATCCTCACTCGATGATATCTAGAAAATCCATCATTGAAGTAGAATATCTCGTGCCCTGAAACGCCTTCCAGAATCTCCTTTGTAAATAGTGTAGGAAAGGGACCTATTACACAAGCAACATTGAAATCCCTATAATCCACATAGATCTTTATCCTTCCATTAGTATTTATACTAATCACCATAGGGCTAACCCACTCCAAATCCTCAATGGGATTAATGAGTCTAGACTTTAACATCTTATCAAACTCTTCCTTTACCTTGACGTGTAGATTAGGATTCATCCTTTAACTCCTCTTCTTGAATGGATGCACACCTTCCTTTAACTTGATCCTCATCTCTCCCAAAGAGTAATGTACCCCTTTCAAATCATGATATCCTCTAGGAAATAAGTCCTAGAAGTTGTGTAATAGCTCAATTATCTTTACAACCTCTGATTCAGACCAATAATCACCAATGATGGCCTCTTTCAGTTCTACAGTTGTCCCAACATTGACCTTACTTATTTTCATAGGCTCATGATACTCACAAGCCTTCTCATCTACACTCTCCAAGAATTCTCACATACCCATAATATGATCAACATACAGATTCTCCAATTCCTCATCATCAATCAATGTAAACCCATTTTTCCTTTTTCTTTTTCTTTATAGGCACACCCAAGATGTTCTTCATTTGTCTCTTCTTCTTCAAAATGTGCCTCCAGATCTGAATCACCTAGTAACTCCTGAATAAGCTCCTTAGCCATTGCACTATCTCCCATAGTCAAGCACTTCATAACCTGTAATGCTTTATTCACTGGGGGTTTAGTAGAAAAATAGTCAAAGGTCTGAATCATACTTACTGTAAGTTCTTGCCAATTCCTTGTTTCTCTATTCAATTCTGCATAAACATACCATGTGCGCGTGCACCTAAACATAGTGAAGTAGAACTTGTGCACCCATAGTGAAGGTGGTAAGGCCTCCTACCCCTATGTATAGAGTCTATCACACTTCTCAATGTGATATGAAACAAAATACTTCCCATGGAATTCACATGTCTGGTAGGGGAATTGATCCTAAGAAATATAGTAGAGAAGGTGATTCTCACCTCTTACCACTCTAAAAGACTATCTTTTTTTTGCATTCCACCAGCGTGCCGCTGTCCTGAGTAAGGTATATATTAGAATATTCCTTCTTTCCACTTGATCTGTCCACTGGGATTCTATAGCACATAAAAATACATCAAGATTTCCTTTTCTAGTTTACCTTGGTACCTAGATATTTCCCAAATTCCTAACATAGCATGGTCTTCTTACCTAAGTAACGAAACTATTCATCTCATGACTAACCATTTCATAAGTCTCATGCACCAAGCTATCACAAGCATCTCTTGTTGTATCACTCATAGAATGTGCATCATCCCATTGAATAACTCCTTTCTTTGATAGCTAAAGCACTTTAGGATCTCTAATTCTGAGCACATAAATTATGTTAAGATTTTCCTCACTAAAGACTCCACACAAGGTGCAACTTTTACGTATGTTAAAGGGAATATAAATTTCTCCTCTTTGTTCTCAAAACTAGTGTAACCTTTATTAAAGTGCAAATCAACATTGTTTAAATAACACGAAGGGCACCCAAGTAAAGTTGGAAAACTATCTTCCTCTGCAAGCACCAAGACTTCAAAGGCCCCCAGTAAACTTGGCCCCTTGTATAGTAATAGTGGCATCCTTCAAAAATCCAATGGGTGTGGCTTTAGTTCTATTCGCCATATATAATACATTTGAAGATGGTATTAATGGTGGCCTCCTCATCTAATTCCATGTGTCCAAGGTGAGTACATTCACTTCTATACCTATATCAATCGATATATTATTTAATAACCAACCATCAATAATTGCATTGAAAGTGATTTCTTTATCATAATCAAGACTGTGAGGAGGTAAGTTTGCATGCAATATATGTCTCTTACGCTCAACACCAACAAAAAATATCATCTCTCTTAACCATTCCCCTAATAAAGGAGTTATGTTTTCCTTATGCAACAATTTACAAACCTCCTTCAAGTCATCAGCATTTTTCTGAGGAAGCTCAATTGATTTTTCCTACTCCAACTTCCGCAGTTGTTCTTTCAAGAATTGTATGTCACCATGCAAGTTTAGAATGACCTCCATGATCTATTGATAAAATTCCTTTTGATGGGAAGGATCTAGATACTTTGCATGCAATACTTCTTATTTTGTAATGACATGTTTTTGCTTCAGAGTCTCACGCATGCATGCTGCCTTAGCGTGTGTAGTTACTAATACCAGGATTATTTTAGGCTCAGGGGATAAATTTGACATCCACTGGTCTTTCAAATTGTGTTGTACTCTAACCATTCCCATACCTTTATCTTGTTTATGCTTCTTGTTCATGTGCTCATAAAAATATGAGCATTCCTCAAACTTGTTACCCTTTTCGCACCAAGAGAAAATAATGTTTTGAGGGAACTTGCACTTATAATGATTAGGGGACCCACATGTATAACATGTTCCATGTGGGAATTCACCTCTTCCACCATTGCAACTTCATCCTCTAAATCCTCCATTGTAGCCTCTACCTCTACCACCTCCATCAGAGTGCCCTTCATTGTGATTAGGATTATGATGTTCACCTTGTTCCTTAGAATTATTTGTAACACTGGTTTAGCATATACCAATTTCAATGACATCATGAATTTGATAAATCAATCTACAATTCTCGATATTATGTGTGGTAGACTTACAAATGTTATAGTAACAGGACACGTTGTTCCTTATCACGTGTTACAACAAGGGGCACCTACTTGAATCATGATCCAAATGACAGATCTCATAATCCAGCAACATGGCTCGGACCAATTTACGAGGGAAATTGTCCTTAGTATATCCTTTTACTTCACAATCTGTGCACTAAATAACACTGCACGTATCATGATTTGAATTAACTGACAATTTCTATAAAAAATTTTCCATAGATACAATCTGATCTTCCAGAAATGGGATAACTCCAATTTCTATGCTCCCAACCACCTCAGTAGGAAAATTTTCTTCTAGTGCCTCACATGGATTTGTAAAATTATTTTGTGAGAGTACCCTTCTGAAAGGTATGATCAAACCTCTAATAAATCATTGAGCATGTTGACTAGGGTGAATATCATAAGACAAATTAGATAGAATTTTTTTAAAGCGTGCATCATACTCCCTTATGTTTTCAGCCATTCCATACTTAATGTCCTTCAGCACACTGATGATTTTCTTATCAAACTAAGGTATATGGAACTTTGCTAAGAAAGCATCACGTAGCATAGTTTATTCTACATAAGTCTGGTTTGGATCATATAATGCAGCCAAGAATTTACCAAATAACACCCTAGACGCGTTGGCACATCGCTCAGCCTAGAATGAGCACTCACCCAAAGCGTACAAAGGTATCAGGTCCCTCTTTAGGGTTGCTATAGTAGGATGTTAGTGTGATGAAGGAAGAAACATATAGATTCCTAACTAATCCATCATTCTACAATGCATGCCATATTCATATTTATGAAAGAACAAGCTTAAACAATAATCATGATTGAATCAAGAACATGTACTAATCAATTACACACAGGAATGTCACTTATATTCAACGAATATCTTCCATCTTTTAATAAACACATAAAATCCTTCCAATAATGGAAATCTATACCAATGCAGGCATGGATCTGATATAGTAATCTAATCATATGCGCATACCTCTATATCTTCATACATACATCTCTCTCTGTGTATATCTCCTACTATGTTCTTCATATCATATATATATAGGGTGGGGACTTGCACTTCACCACTTATCTATTCCATAAATAGGCCAAATGCTATTAATAGCCACGCGTTGTTTACAGGCATAGCCACACATGCAAGTGTGATATCTATAGACTTCTTATAGTTAACTGAAGTGACAATCCTATTCTTATATCGTCTCCATGCAAAATTCTTGATTCGATCCTCTAAAGATAGATAATGTGTGGCAAGCACGTCTCTGCATCATTGGTGTGTTTCACATGCCATCTTCTAAAAATGGGCTTCATGCTCAAAATAAGCTAAGTCCTGAATGTTCTTCATGTCCCTCAACTCCCTTGATTTTGGCCTTCTCTCCCACGTGGTCTTCTTATGTGATCTCTTACAAGTATTCTCTGATTAACATTACCCCACACTAATCTCATTGTCATCCCGAAAATGATTATCTCCAAAAAATTGAAGTAAAGAATAGAAGAATGAAAGAATATAGGTAAATAAAGAAGTTTTATGAGGCTATGAGGTAGCCTCCTCTGCATGAATTTGAAGTATCAACTCTAGATACTCCTCCTTTATTTCATCCTCTAAGGCCTACCATTCAACTAGTGCTTGCTCTACTTTCTTTGGAATGTCCAAAGCAATGGATTCCAACTCATCCCTCACAATCTCTCCTTTTAATTCTGAAGAACCAACACACTGTTGGACATTTATGTCATTCTTCCTTCTAGAATATCCATCTTCTGCACAATGAGCTTTCCAAGCTCTTCTAGCTGAGTCTTATGTGGTTGTTGTGCTATTGCCAGGAGCCTCGCACTTTTGCTTAACTATTGAAAATAATTCTGCGTGGCCCAATGTCTCATCCTTCATTTCTCTCTGGACCTCATTACTTTCTTCCATGGTCTTCATGTTGATAAACACCTCTAGAGATGTGTAGATGTTTAAAGCATGGTCTAATTTCTTCAATACTTCTTGTAGTGCTTGCAGGAAACCTTCATAGGATGTAATCTTTTGCATTATTGAGGATTTATCTCATTCTACCACTTGCTCTGACTTCCTTGGCATTGTCATGCACAGAGGTTCATCTTCAAACAACAGGTCCACCAACTTTCCCACATAATGTATCACAGAGGGAAACATCTATGGTATCTTGGTCTCCAAGTGTGGCGTAGCTCTTATGACATCATCCCCAATCTCCTTTGTGAAGATGATAAATACTTATTTCTTCTTTTCCGCAAAGTCCCTCTCTTGTGTTATGCGCACTATCTCAGCATCCTTTTTCTTTAGCTCCTTGCGCAGTGCTCTGATTGTTGCATCTTTGTCCATGTTTCTTCTAATAACTTCAGCAAAAACCTTCACTAATGCGTTGTTCACCTACTCATCTGACATGACAGTAAGCTTTACTATCATGTGTTTAGCTTCGGGTGCCTTCTTTAGCTGTCTCAAAATGCATGACTCTTCACATCCATCAAAGTTGGGATCATCCATGGTGGGTGTGCATTGAACATGATAGTTTATTTTGAGTGCGCATAGTCATCATATCCTCATCCATTAGCTCCTAGTTGAATAAATCCTTATGTGCTATCATGCTCTAGAAGTAGGCGTAGAAAATTTTACCTGTGTCCTATGTATACCCCATGGATGGTGGAATGTTCTCTCAACTCATCCTCTTCAATATAGGACCCTTGGGAATTATATCTTCAAGGTTAGGAGCCTGTTGCATTACATCCTGAGTAGTCACGTGTGTGGATCCAAAGGTTTCCTTTTCTTTTTCCCTCTCCGTCCTTCATCTCTTCATATTTTTTCTCTTCCTTGTTCTGTGGCTTATCTTCTTGTTTGAGTGGGGTTGGAGATTTCACACTCGATCTCTTGTTATTCCTCTACTTCTTTATCCAACTTCAACTTTCTTCTCTTCTTTGGTTCATCAGTATCCTTATGTGGAGAGAGACGAGGTGATTTCTATACCATTTGTGGGGTTCCACTTTGAGTCCTTATGCATTTGAAGACTTTCTTAAATCTATGCTCACCCTGCTCAACCTCTGTATCTTCCTCTTCATCCTGTCCTTGAGGTGGAGTGGCCACGCACTATGAATCTTCTCTGTCATATGGTTGCTTTCTTTTTCACTCCAAGCCTCCACTATCTTCACAATCCTCCTCTTCACCCTCTACTTCAACAACTTCTATGGACCTTTGTGCTAATATGTTTTCTATTGTGTACTTACCCTTTGGTGGCACTGGGAGCATGAATTCATTCTCTACATACTTGTTCTCCATCTTGGCCTTCAGCTGAAGATACACTAATGCTGCCCCTACATCTGCTACATCCATACTAATTGGCTTAATATTCAACACATCCTAAATGATCCTCTCAGTATAGGCACTTCTTCCAGGATACACATGTTTCTTCCTCAATGTATGGTAGTCACAGTCTACCTTATATGAATTAAATAACAGTCGGTGCATGTCTATAAATATGTGAATATATGCTTGGAAATACCTTGTAGTGAATGCGTAAGGAAATTAACACCAAGGGCTCTAGAATCAATCTCTCATTGGGAAGTGCACGATACATAAATGCTAATATATAGCAAACTATACGTGTTTCCCTAATACTGATGGTAGTCCTTTGGGATGCATCACTCTTCTCCAAATACCACACAAAGCTTGTTGTACCATTTCTTTTCCCTTTTCTTGACATCATCTGTCATGGCCCCTTTACATAGGTATTTTCTAAACCTTTTTAGCTAGTGACATTATTCTCCATGGCCTATTCCCATACCTTTTCCCTTCGGCCCGTCTAGTACTCTAATTTCCATGAATACTAGTGATAGTAGAACAACCCCAAAGCTGATATTCCCTCATGTGCGCGCTTCTTCGATTATTTTTTCTGACATCTTACATGCCAATGTGTAACCACATAGTATTTACCTATGACCACTGCTCCTGATCATTCAACTTTGTAACAAGGTGTGCTACTGCTTGCACAACCAGACAGTTCTTCAATTTGTCTATATCCATACCGCATGGACCCGTCAGGTACCCAACTCTTACCTGTTTCTTTAAGATCATGGCTTTATCTATGAGATCATTATTTATGTCCTCTCCTATGGAATTCAAACCTGTAACTGATGAGATAAGCACATATGAGATTCTAACTCCACGTCCTGCAAAGTAGAAGAAGTGCTCGTGTACTCTGCACATGATCCACTGATATAAGTGGTCATACTTATGAAAATATGGAAGCTCATATAATTGGTAGACCCCCAATTATCTTCAGAAGATTCTCACCTACATCATCATAAACCGACATGTCATCCACTGTACGCTTTTTCATCCTCGTAGTGAGCAGGGAATCGAGCTACTTCTTGATCTCTGCAGTCCCGTGATTTTATTCACTCACTTTTCTCTTTCTAATAGGTGAATCCAATTCTTGGCCAATGATGACTCCTTCTTGATATTACATTTATGAAAAATTTCTTTTGGGTGCCATCCTCTTCTTCCTCAATGACCACCTTCTTCATTCCTTTTGTTGCTGTTGCAACTGCCTTCTTGGATGTCATTTCTACCTTGTAATCGTCTCCTCTTTAACTCTATAACTTGCGAATCAAACCCTAGCTTGATTCAATCATGCCCTAGGTGGAAACTCCATGCCCTCTCTCCTCTCTGTCTCCTTTCTTCACTCAAACCCTTCACCACTGGGGATGCAAGCTTCTTTTTTCACAGATCTATTTGTCATGCTTGGTTTCACACCATTCACACTTTAACCCAATCACTCAAATCTTAGCACTTAGCTCCTTTCCCAAATTATATTAGTTGCAATGGTAAAAATAAATCCACATCCCATCCTTATATATATATATATATATATATATATATATATATATATATTTCAAAATTTGATGCATTTATTGCTCCTTCACCTACCAAATATCCCCTCATTCATTGACAAAATTTGTTTATTCCGTGCCGTAAATCTTCACGCCCCAGCTATAACCTTCTATCACGCCTTCCTACCCTCTGGTCACAAAATTCTCTTCAGCACATGCCTTTGAACCTGAGTACCTCGTCATTGTACCTTCTCCTGGTAGTTATCATGGCCTCTTCTTACCTCGTGTTATCCTTTCCTTTCATTCATCTCCATCCCTGGTCACTTTTGAGAAGCAATCTTCTTTTGACTTAAAGCACACCCGTAGCAGCTTATTGCTTTCACCTTTCAATCCCCACAATATTTTACATGGATAACTACAACCACACCACACTAAAAGTAGGTGTAGTCTTTTGCATATAAACATTCTTCATATAGTAATTAGCTTCATGCGCGCAAGCACACTTATTACACAAGAACAACAACTAAGTTGACAAAGCATAGCAAACAATGAAGGAAATAAAAAATGGAAACCTAACCTAAATGGAAATACTACCTTATTAAAAAAAACCAAGAAGACTTATTTATAGTAGGGCTTCAACCTACTCCCGTTAAAGTAACTAGGTAGCCATGTTCCATCAAGTGCTTCTAACTAGCAAGAACCTGATTCAAGTATGTAAGTGATGACATACGACCCCAACCAATGTAATTTGAGCTTTCCTAGATGGCATAAGAACTTTGAGTCATAAAGAAGTACCATTTTGTCCAATCTCAAACTTCTTATCCCTTATGTTTCTTTCATGTCATGCATTCTACCTGGATTTTTCCTACTTCTAACTCCATCGTGCAATGGCTCATCATCCAATTGAATCATCTTCTCTATACACTCTTCTAAATCCTTCTCATCAGCTAGACCTACAACACACACGATGCACAAAGAAGGTAATATAAATTCTCTAGGGAGAACAAATTCTGTGCCAAACACCAGTTGAAATGGTGTGGCTTTGTTCAATCTCTTGTAAGTTGTTCTATATGCCCAAAGAACAGCTAACAATTTTTCATCCCAATCCTTTCTTCCAACATTACAATTTTTTGTCAAAGTCTAGCTCAAAATCTTGTTGAAAGCCTCAGCAGTTCCATTTTCCTAAGGATGGTAGGGTGTAGTTTTATGGTGTGCAACCACAAACTCATCTAATAGGATCCTGATTATCTCATTCAAAAATTTTGTACCCCTATCACTTGTCAAGCTTAAAGGACATCCATATATTGTAACAACATTCTCCCATAGAAACCTAGCTGGTGTAGTTACTGTACAATCCTTCATAAGTGCTACTTATACCCACCATGTGAGATAATCTATGCAAGTAATGATATAGTATGACCCATTCCTAGGCACAGCTGGTGAAATAGGTCCTACAAAGTCAATGGCCCATTTTTCAAATGGTTCAACACTAGTAATTGGTCTCAAAGGACTCTCATCTCTTTGCCCTAGTTTTCCTAGGCGCTGACAATGATCACATGCCTTAAAATATTCTTTATAGTCTTTATACAATGTCTCTCACCATTATCCAACAAGTAGGATCTTTTGGGTAGTTGCATCACCTACATAATGGCCTCTAACAATACCACCATGGGCTTCTTCCATAATATCCTTGTGCTCATGCTCTAATACACAACTGGGTGATACTTCATCTCTACCTAACTCATAGAGGTCACAAATTATTAACATAAACAGTGCCACACATATAGCAATCTGTTTATTTTCTAATGCCTTCATTCCTTTTGGTTCCATACCACTTCGCAGAAAGAGAACAACATCTTCTAATTCTATGGGTGCACGTTGTAACCTATATAATTGTGCATCTGGTATGGTTTCTTCAATTGTCTATAATTCCTCTCCTGAGTGAATTCTAGACAAGTGGTCTGGTTTAGAATTACTTTTACCTGGCTTCACCATAACTGTGAAATCAAACTCTTAAAATAGGAGTACCCATCTGCATATGCGACCCTGTAAGACGGGCTTGTTTACAAAGTACTTCAATGCCATGTGATCTGTATAAAACACAAATGGGGTTGCTAAAAAGTATTTTCAAAACTTGTGTAATGCATAGATCATTAACAAAGATTCACGCTCTATAGTTGTATAATTATTTTCAGCAGGAGTCAGCTTCCTAGTAGTAAAAAAAATTGGATGATCTATAATACCTTCGCCAGGTTGAGCTAACACAATGCCAATGCCCATGCCTTGTAGTAAGTTTCTCTTTTAATATCTCAAACATGTGCTACTATGGTTCTCCCCAATAAAATGTACCTTTCCCCTTCAGTAACTCTTCCAAGGGTCTAACAACTTTGGCATACCGTTTGATAAATTTTCTATAATATCCTGTATGACCTAAAAATCCATGCACCTCACTTTGTCTCGGTAGGTTCTTTTAGGCCTAGGATGACTTCAAATTTAGCTGGATCAACCAACAAACCTTCCTTGCAGATTATATGTCCTAATAGTATTCCAAATGGTGTAGCAAATATGCACTTCTTGATGTTCAAAGCGATACTCAATTGTCTGAACCATTCAAACATTAAGTGTAGATTATCACAATGTTCTTTCACAAGCCCATATACTATCCAATCGTCTAGGTAGACCTGTAAGAAGTTATGAATACAATCTCTGGATTCCTGAACAACTATGCGTGAGAATATAGTAGGTGCATTTTTCAATCCAAAAGGCATCACAGTATAGGAAAAAATACCCCATTCAGTAGTAAAAGTTATCTCTTCTTGATCCTCCTGAGGAAATCCTAACTTGATGATACCTGGAAAACCCATCTGTGAAAGAGTATATTTCACACCCTGCCACTCCTTCCAGTATTTCCTCAATGAATGGTGTAGGGAATGGATCTATGATGCATGCAGCATTCAGCTCCCCATAGTCCACACATATTCTAATTCGTCCATCCTTCTTGATACTGATCACCATTGGGCTAACCCATTTTGACTCATCAAGGGGCTTGATAATTCCAAATTTTAACATTTTATCAATTTCTTCTTTTACTTTTTTTCACACAAATTAGGATTTGTTCTATAAGGTTGCTTCCTAACTGGTTGTGCACCACCCTTAATCTTTATCTTCATTTCTCCAAGTGATTCATGCACGCCTTTAAGTTCATGATACCCCTAAGGGAATAAGTCTTGATAATCCTTGAGTAACTCAATGATCTTTGCCACCTCTGAGTCTGACCAGTAGTCTCCAATGATGGCCTCCTTAGGTTCATCCTCCAAACTTATATTCACCTTCTTTTTCTGCATGGGTTCTTGATAGGCACGTGTATCCTTTTCTACACTTTCTAAGACTTCACGTACCCCTTGTGAATATTCAATATCCAGGTTCTCAACTTCTTCATCATCCACAATATAAACCATCTTTCCTTTCTCTTTCTCAAGGTAAGCGTGTTCAAGTATTATGGAGTCCATTTATTCTTCCTTTTCAAAACACGCTCTGGACTCTACCTCACAAAATAATTCCTAAATATTCTTCTCTACTTTTACACTATCTCTCATAGTTAAGTGCTTGAAACATTTTTAATGCCTCTTCTATTAGATGTTGGGAAGAAAAGTAGTCAAAGGTCTAGATCATTCCTATAGCCAAATTTTTCCAGTTCTTAGTCTCTCGATGTAGTTCTGTGTATACATACCAGGTGTGTGTGAATCCTTGTAGTGTAGATTACAATCTATGCACCCATAGTGAAGGTTGTAATACTTCCTGTCATGCTTGTCCAAAGTCTCTCACACTGCTGAATGTGATGTTGAACAGGTTGATCACCATGATAAGGGAAGATCTACAAAGGTGCATTATTCCTTACAAACCTAATAGATAAGGTGACTCCAATCTCTTCCCATTTTATAAGATTATCTCTGTGGACTACCCACCATCATGCTATTGTCCTGCACAAGGTATATACTAATATATCTCTTATATTAATTTGATTTGTCCACCATGTTTCCATGGATTTAAAAAATATAGGAATATCTTCTACCCGTGTATACCAAGGTATTGTGTTACCTATCCGTTGAACCGAACGAAGTCCATTCTTGTGCACAACCACTCTTTTCACCTCATGCCCTACTAGTTCATATGTACCATGAGCCCAATTGTCACAAGTAATACTCGTAGTATCACTAATAGAATGAGAATCCTCCACTGTAGGATGCCTTCTTTTAATGGATCATTGACCTCTAGGTCCTGAATAACGCGTACATAAATTCTATTTAAGTCCTCCTCACTTAGAGGCTCAACATATTGTGTAGAATTCCCATCTGTTAGAGGTATCACAACTCTTTCCTCCTTGTTCCCAAAGCTGATATACCCCTTATTAAATCTCAATTCCACATTAATCACATAACACCAAGGGTGTCCAAGAAAGGTTGGAAATTTTTTTGCTTCTACAAGTGCTAATACCTCAAAATCCCTAGTGAACTTGGCACCTTATATAGTTATAGATGCATCCTTAAAAACTCCTATGGGGGTGGACTTAGTCCAGTTTTCCATAAACAACACATTAGATGATGGTTGCAATAGAGGCCTCCCCATTTGTACCCATGCATCTAATGTGAGCACATTTACTTCCGCACCTATATCAATCAATATGTTTCTTAACAACCATCCGTTCATAACATAATTCAGAGTAATTTCCTTGTCATAGTAAACGCTATCAGGAGGAATATTTACATGCAGAATCTTTCGTCCAGTCTCAATACTTGCGCGCAGAGTGTTCCCTTTTAACTAACTTCCTAATAGTGGAATAATGTTCTCCTGGCACAACATTCTGCGCACTTTTATCAAATCATCCATAGCAGTTTGGATTGTCTTTGATGATTTCTTCTGCTCCTTGAGGTATTGTATCTCACCCTAAAGATTCCTTAGCACTTCCATGGTATCCTTGTAAACTTCCTTCTAATGAGCAGGATCTGGGTGCCTTATTGTTGATTTGAGTTTCCAGCTTCATGTCTAGATGAGTGTATGAGTAATCAAGAAACACTAAATAATGTCGAGTACCTTGGAGACGAGGATGGATGATACGGGTGTAAATAAGATAGATGCATGATATAAAGAAGATGGATTTGCAAAACTGAAATAGATAAGATTAGATCACAATATGCAGGACTTTCCTAGACAGTTCTGGTTCCAAGAGGATTTTAAATCCCTTGGAGGATGTCAACCCCCGTGTGAGACAAGATAATAATAGATCATGAACAATAATAATGGAATATAAAATGAAAAGTAACTAAAATGAAGAGGGAACTTAGCTTGTGCTCTGTTATGGAGATGAACTAGACATCAATATGACAAGATAATGAACCAGGGAAAAGGTTTCTTCCTTAAACTGGAAAAAATTAATTAAGCTATTTCTTCTCTCTCTAGGCCTAGGTATCTCCAGGTCTTCTTGAAAAATATATCCTCATCCTCTTTCTAAGTCTTCAATCTTCTTTTTTTCTCCACCCTTGAAATATGGGAGAGAAACCCATATTTATAACTTAAATGCGAGGTTAGATTTGGGGTTAACAGGTAACCGGGGTTGAGTAAAGTAACTTGAGTGAGGGATATGATGTGATCACGTGGGGACCACGACTTGAATTATTAGATGGATTTGAGGAGCATGATTGACATGGTGGGTGAGATAAAAGATTCCATTTTTAAAAAGGGTGTCAGATGGGTGTATTAATACCCATGGATTAAATAATTTGTGAAGGATGGGGATATGCCGAAAGTTGAATTATCAAATGGGTCTACATGGAGCCCATTTGATAATTAATCAAATAATGTGAGAAAATAGATACCATTTGATTTAATTTAAGAAAAAGAGAAGCGAGAATGGAAATTTCGTGAATGTGAGATGAAGAATGGGTGCACTATAACTAAAAATAGGTGTCTACATTTGCACCTTTTTGTTAAGTGGTTCGCGATAGTAAGCCACGAGACAAAAACAAAAAGGGTTAGGTAAAATATATGTTTAAATATGGATGAAGATATGATCAAAGGCAAGATGCCTCAGGCAAAAAAAAAGGATCGCAATAAAAATGAAAAAAAAAATGTATGGCAGTGACTCCAATATCACATCAGTAGAGGACAATTGTGGTCTCAACGGAGATAGATGACAATGTTCTATAGACCAGTGAGTGGGTGAAGACCACTACAGTATGGATGTAAACCAAGAAGACTAATGGGTTATAGGAAAACATCAAAATATGTGCAACTGAATGCGAAAGATGTGTGCAATCCTTTGTTTACGAGGAATCATGCAAAAAAATCATGCGTCTGCAAAAGGGACAAAGATGAAGATAAAGATTCCCCAGCATAGGACACGAGAAGGACAAAAAGTGAGTTCTATGTGTTGACAAGTACAAGGATGAAAAGGTGCCCCAACATAAGACAGATAGAATAATCATAAATGTGGACAAGATGAGCAGATAGGATAGAAAGGTGAGATAAAATTCCTTAAAAGGATAATAAATATGATGGAAATCATATTTCATAGGAAAGATGCTATAAGTGTTAGCAAATTAGAAGGTGAAGAAGATAAAAAAGTCTCATTTCTTCGATAAGTGTGATAGAGATATTTTTACGAAAAAACAAAAGCAGAGCAAATATTCATCAAAGAGAACAAGATTAGATAGGTGATGGCCATTATGGTATCTTCCAAGACAAAAATGTCAAAAGAAGATGAGAAGAGATTTTTAGAAATGGATATGATGATGTCACTGCATGAGAGGACCGATGAAGATAAAAGATGTGAAAGTGTTCTCAAAAAGAGAAGAGGTCAATGTGGCAAAGAGAAGAAAAAGGACGGTAATGAAAGGGATAGATGGCGATACATAAATGGAGAAACATTGGCATTGACTGTGAATTCTAGATGTAAGAGATGTTGAGAAAGAGAGAAGGGAATAGATAGGAGGATTGGTTGATTATGAGAAGAGTAATAAATATTGAATATGAAGGCGATAGGGATATGGAATAGATGGATGAAGAGGGAGGAGGATAAAATAAGGAATGAAAGGGGAGGAAGAAGATAACAAGGAAGGATTATAGAGAAAGGGGGAAATGAAGAAGGACAAACAAAGAGCAGACACAAAAAAAGAACATAGTTGAGGATGAAATTATGAAAAAGAGAGAGCAGTTATTCAAGATGAAAGGCGTGATGAAGGATGAAGTAGAGGAAAACAAAGAGGTAATAGAAAATGAAATAGATGATATAGAAAAGAAAATTAAGGGAAACATATCATAGTGAGGAAATCCAAGGCAAAGAATATGGAACTGACCGCATGGAAATGCATGTGGATGATGAGATGATAAAGGAGATGGGATAATGCTGAAGAGTTAGGTTTTTGACTGGGAAGTAAGGAAGAAGTGTGAGGTAAAATGGGGAGAAGAATGATACATAGAGGAAGTGAAATAAGACAAAGATCCGAAAGGAGGAGAAGACAACGAAGAAAAGTATGCAGAAGGAGGGGAATCAAGAATGAAGATATTTGGTAAAGAGTGAGAAGCATAAGGAACGTAAAGAGAAACTTGAGGGAAGGAATGACATCGATTAGAAAAGAAACAGAGATGCATGGGATGAGGATATGCTGATGATGAGAAAATAGAGAGAGGGTGTATGTTGAAGACAATGAAGAAATTGGCAAGGAAGGATGGAAGATGAAGAGGTGGAAAGGAAAAAGAAAGGAAGGGATAAGAAAGGAAATTCCAGTGAATGGATGTTAGGAGAAATCCACCGATAATGATCAGTTGGAAAAGATGAGACAAGGCAGAAAGTAAACGAAGAATGGGAGGGGGAATGCCAATGAAGGGATGTTACGAGAAGTCCTTTAATAATGATCAGAGTACAAAGAGGAAGGAAGGAATGAAGATAGAATGGAGGAGGTCAAAGAAAAGGATTTAGGCTATGCAGAATGGGGATGAGTGATTTTTTAGGAGAAGTCCACCGATAACTACTAGCGTGGAAACGGAAAGATGATGATGAAATAATGTTAGAGGGAGACCAATGAAAATGACAGGTAAATATGGGGGTAGATATGTGGGAGAACTCTAGAAGACAGAGTGGAAAGAGTAAAGAAAGGAGGGATAACGATGTGTAGGAAGATGAAGGTGAGGAGAGGACATGTGGTGGATGAGAACGAATGAGAGAGAAATGAAGAAACAAGACACGAAATGAATGGAGAAGTAATGATTAAGTAAGATTACCCAGCGAGGGATGATGGAGATGAAAAAGGGACTAGTAAGAAGTGGTGTTTGCATGAAAGGAAGAGGAGGTGAGAGGATGTGATGATGGGGAATGATGAGAAAATGTAGATGGAGAGAATGTGGGGTAGTGGGGGAGTGCAGGATGACAAATCATGCTTAAGAGGGACTCTTAAGTAAGATCGCCATGTTGCAGGAGGATTTAAGTAAGATCACCAAATCGACAGTGACGATATGGAAGGAGAAAGACAACATTGTATTGGATACAGATGTGGAAGGGTTGGTTGGAATGGATGAGTATGATGAGAGGCGGAAGATAGAAGATGATGAAGAGATGATGGGAGATGGAAGTGATCAGATGGCCAACCATTCTTAAGAGAAAATCTTAATTAAGATTTCCCTATGACGGAGATGGTTAAGTAGGATTTCCAAACCGAAGAAGAAGAAGAATGATGAAAAGACTAAGCAATGTATACCAAAATGGAACAAGAGATAAAAGGAGGTGATATTAAAGTGATAACAAAGAAACAAAGGAGTGTGACATGAGTGGATGGAGGAACATATGCAACATAGATGGAGAGTGTAAGAGAAATCCTTAACTGGGATGCCCATGTGGTGGTAGTGATGATGCAAGAGTGTTAAGCGGAAAAGGAGGAGCGGAAATACATTTTTGGTGATGATTGTCATCTGTTGAAAGAGGAAATGGTGGAGAAGATTCTACAGATAGGAGGATCCAAGGAATAAGATATACCTTACCTAAGGTTCTCTAGCTATATGGATGGCTAAGAAATATTTTCAAACTGAAAGTGGAAGAGTAAAAGAGAAACTCAAGAGGAAAGAGAAGTAAGATATCTGATGTCATGCAAGGGGATAAAAAGGTGAAAAGGATGATGTGGAGACAAATGGTGATGAGAGGACATGGAGAGCAAGGAGAAATGGATCAAAGATGGTGTTGAACATGTTGAGAGATAAGGAGCTGCAGGATAAAGAACTTGCCTTGAGAAGGATCCTCAAGTAGGATTCGCAAACTGTAATGGTGATCAAGTAGAATTCACAAACCGAAAAGTGTATTTGTAAACACATTCATGGAGATGATGGATAGATATAAAATTCATAGTGTGAAATTTGATGTGATTTTTATAAAATATGATTTGGATGAGATGAATGGAACATAGCTATAGCAAGGGGGTACAGGGAAACTATGTTTTGAACTAGATTGGAGATAAATAAGAAAGGGTTACTAATAAAGGCATTGCACTTGTAGCCAATAGTAAGTGTTGATACACAACCAATGATAGTTAGTTATACCAAAAGATCAATAGGGAAATATGGATGAAGGATGCTCATAATCCTAATATTAACATGACAAAGGGATCAAAGATGTGACTTGTATGCAGGAAGAGGGATCTCCAAAGGTGGTGTTCCTTAAGTCTATGCCCCAGTTCTTGAAAAGGGAAAGAAAAATAGTAGAAAGTTGATCAATGCGGGACTCTTTCGGAAAATCTTGATAAAATAAGGTTGATCAATACATAAAACCTTCCAAATGCCATAATAACAGAGTAGCCATTCTTCAAGGGTATGGTCTACTTTATACATAATATGGATGGAAAGAATAATATGATAGCCATCCTTCAAGGGATTGGTCTATTTCCTTTTATTTTTCTTGGATTTTGATTTGTATAAAAAAACATTTCTTTTGTATTTGCATGAAAAACTATCCTTCGAGGGATCAGACAGTATTGTTATAACTTTGATTTTTCCTTTTCCATACTTGAGTTTGAGCTTCACATGGGGGAGAGCTAGGAATAGCTAATTAAACCTAGTTAAGAGGGGATAATGAATGTACAAGAGACACCTCTGGACCCTTTGCATGGCTGCAATAGGAGAATGAGAAGGTAATGGATGTAATGGTTATAGGATTACATCAAAGTAGTGAAGGTAGACTACATAATTCATATTATTACAATGACAAATGGAAGGGGCTAAAGATGGCAGAACAATCTATGGATGTAACTAACTTCTCATTAGTATATATGCTAACAGTATACTGGTCACAAGTACAATGCGTTAAGAGGCTCCATCTCTAGTTTACCACCACGAGAGAGAAGACAATGTAGTTGCAATAAGATGAGATGATAGCCAAGCAAGAAACAAAAACTATGTCTTGAAGGAAACAAACATATGACCACAATGGTGGATTTAGATGAAAATAAATGATGCCCTAAGAGAGACTTAAACATAAAAGGACAATCTTGGCCTCAAATGAGGGCTTGATGAAATAGATGGTGTCCCAAAAGAGACACACATATAGCTACAATGGTGGACTTCAAAATAGATGGTGCCCCAAAAGAGACACAAATATATCCAAAAATGTAGACTTATAGAAAAAGGTCCCTCCATGGAAAGACAAACATGGCCTCAAAGGAGGGCTTCAATGAAAAAGACGATACTCCCAAAAGGAGCACAAACATAAAAGAACAAATATGGCCTCAAAGGAGGACTTAGAATGAGATGAGGATCTAGATATAATTAATTTAGATTGGATGGATGTGAAGAAAGTAAACAAAACAATGTCAAAGAGTTAAGTCCCCTAGTAACAAGGGATTTGTACGAATGATGTGTTCAAGGGCGAGGGAAGGCTATTCTCTGAATAAGTTAAATGTGAAGGAGGTAAAGGATGTCTAAAGAGATTAGATGATATTGTTTTAGAATTGGATGGGGTAAATGATCGGAGACCACAAGTGTGCTTAGTAAGATAAGAGACATTGATAAACAATGGAGGGAATTCCTTAGGAGGAATGACATGGGCTGGAGGGATGTTAAGGGATGATATGGATGGAGAGATCATGGGAGATCTGACAGATGGGATATAGATTGGATTCAAGGTAGATGGAGAAGGAAATTTTCCCTGAATGAGAAAATAATATTTCTCAATAAGGTTGTGGACAATTGACCGAAAGGCCTTATAATGTTCGATGTCATGACTTGGGGCACGATTATAGGTGCAACTGCAATTAGGATTGAACCATGATGGCTTGGGACCATAGGGATTAAAGGCTTTAATAGGAGTAATTTTGATGGTAGATGTTTGAGTCAAATATCAAAATATATCTGCGTATGACCCCATTGAAGTGTCATGGGGAAGGTAACTCTTATGGGTTTTGATGAGATGTCTCAGCTTGAATTTAGGAGAAAACGTGGATATAGATTGGATGTGTGAATTTCGTGTTTTGGAGGACAAATCAAATTTGGTTGAAGGATGGTATCATTTGGATTTGGATTGATTATTACAAGATGCCATAGATGGAAAGATTGATCCTAACATGGATGTTGTGGCATTAGATTGTTGAGAAGAGGGAAAACCTGAATTTTTCCGAGGAGGCACAGGGGAATGTCGGGGATGTTTTCCCTGAGCCTTAGAATTCAACCGAGAAGATTTACCTCTACCAAGGATGAAAATAATTTCAACCGAAGGATTTGATAGTAGTAGTGTGGTTATTAATGGAGAAAATGTCCTAAAACAAGATGAAGATGTTAATGAAGAGATAGGTGTTTGTATGATGTGATTAATGATATCTATGTGAGATGTGGATTGTTTTGGTTTTGGCATGGGAAGAGTTGATTTTGTAGAGGGAGAAGGTAAAGTATATTTATTTGATTTAGGTGCATGTGTTGATACAGTAGGTGATTCAAGGGATATATTTAATAAGGTTTTAGATCGAGAGGATTTGGTTGGTGTGATAGAAGGATTAGGTAAAGAGTATTGGGGTAGACTGGGTGATGTGGCCATGGGAAAGGTTGTCAAGGTAGAGATAGGTGGACTTGTTGACATGATAGGTATAGGGTTCGTTGGCATAGATAAAGATGTAAGCACTTTTGGAATATTTGGAGATGTGAGTGATGTGATAACTGATGGAGTATACCTTATAGGTATGGATAATGCAACAAATGCAGGAGCATTTTTGATGTAGAAGTAGAAGGGACTGGTTGTTTCATAAATGTTTTGAGGGGTAAGAATGATATGTTTGCTAAAGGGATTGATGTTGAAGATGGGGTTGCAAGGGTGCATGTTGTAGAACTAAGTTTAGTTCGGATGGTTGTGAGTAATGTAGGTGTATTTGAGGTAGATGTGGGTGAAGAAATATATGGGAGAGATGTAGGGATATGTGTGGATATGAGTGGGGCCAAAATAAGTGCTAAAGATAAATCTAATGTGGTATATAGAGGTATGTTTGAAGTGACAGAAGTGGATGGTATAGTTAAATTTTATGTGGATGTGATAAGGAGAGGAGAAGGTGCAGGTTCAACATAAGTAGTAAAATTTGATGTCGGTGTGACAAGTTCAGAATAAGAGGTGGGAATAATGTCTACTATGGGAACATGCGGAGTTGGTGATAAAATAAGATCTTTATTTAAAGTGTCAACCATACAAGCATTTGATAGTTGAGATGTAAAGGGGGTGACATGATTAGTTGGTGGTTGATTAGTTTGTGCAGTAGAGGTATCAATTTGGATATCCCCTTGATTTAAAAGTTGTTGGACATGATCTTTGAAGGAACGACATCTCTCAATGTCATGACCTTTGGCTTAATGATATTTACAAAAGTGGGCCTCATGATACCAAATAGGATTGGCTTGCGAGTTGTCCACGGGTCGTATGGGAGGAAGTTGGATGGATTTTACACTCATCAACTTATCAAATACATAATTGTATGATTCTTCTAAAGGAGTGTAGTTGGTTGTTGATTGAGGAGATCGTTGTTGAGACCATGTGCTTAATGTAGATGGGGATGAGGGTTCAATGACCACAGTGTTGGCTGCAGCCTTGAACTCGCCATTATGTGTGAATAGTTTGGTGGGTTCAATTTTTAGTTTAGTTGAACTTAGTTTAAGATGACCCTACTCAATGGCATGAGTTTCGAGCTTGTGAGCCATTGTGAAAGCTTCATCAAAGGTTTGGAATGATTGGATCTACAAAGTGGATGATATGTTTTTGGCACACAAATGCGAGAATAATTCAATGAGTTCGGTTTGCGGGATGGTGAAGAATAGTTGGTTTATAACATCATGCCACCATGCAATGAAGTTGGTGATGGGTTCGTTTTCATACTGTCAAATGGTATATAGATCACTAATAGTGGTCTTATGTGTGATATTGATAGAAAAGTGTTCTAAGAACAACTGTACAAGTTGAGTGAAAGAGAATAAGTAATGTCGTGGGATACTATTATACCAGTCCAACGCAGGACCAAACAAAGACATAGGGAAAGTGTGAAGAAGTGAATCATGATCATGCGCAATAAGACAACATGCGTGTTTAAATGTGAGGAGATGTTATTGGGGATATTCCTTTTTGTTTAAATCATTAAATGTAGGAAGTTTCTAATGAGGAGGGTAAGGTTTAATTGGAACCGATGGATGAATCAGTTTGTTACAGATTTGTTCATAGGATAAGGTGTTCTTGGGTACTACGGTAAGGGTTTCTAAAATGGCTAACTGATTCATTAAGGCATGAATTGAATTAGTCGACGTATTGTAAGGTTGATATTGGATCGGATGTGTGGTTTGAAAGGTAGTTTGATAAGGTGAATAATGTTTTTGTGGGTGTGTAGGTGTTTGGTGAAGCGTCTGATAAGGAGGTTGATAAGTTTGTGGATAGGCTATTTGTGGAATGGTTTGATAAGATAGTTGATTAATTTGTGGATATGTGGGTGTTTGGGGGAGCTTCTTGGCAAAGAATAACATGTATTACATTTTGGGATTACTGCATAGGTTGGTGTTGAGAAATAGGGGCATGACGATGAGTGGGGATATGTGTGTTAAGAATTGGAGACGGCTATGGACATGCCTATTAATGGAATTGTCAAAATTGGATGTGGGTGGAATGTGCTCCACCAATTTTGGAGATTGGGAGGATTAAGAGATTATAGGATATTTCTGGAGTAAGAAGTCATATATGGGTTTAGGAGGAGATTTGAGTGTACCTAGAGGAGCAGGAGATGGTGGTGCGACCAGTTTAGGAAGACTGGCTTGATGAGAGATATGAGGGTTAGTGTCAAGGTGGGGAGAATTTTGTATGACATGGTTCTCATGAGGTGAGACCATGGAGACTGGAGGTTGAGTGACTAATGACATGGTTTTGAGTTTAGAATCCTATTGAGTGAGATCATCAGAGGAAGTAACTTTATTGGATAGAGTAGATTGTTGTTTTGTCTCAATTTGGGAGAGAGTGATAATTGGTGTGAAAAAGAGAAACATCTGTTTATGTATGTTTTTGAAAAACAAACCAAGAAAATTATTTTTTAGCCTCGCGATTAATTTATAGGATGTGAACAAAAAAAATTAGGTAATGAAGGTGCCTAAAGGAATATAAGGTTGGCTTCAGGTAGTTATGGATTGGGAGATGTCTGAGACAGTTTCCTGTTGGGTGTTTAGGTTCCAATTAGTTAACTAGGTGAGAGGACTGTTTTGATGTGTTAATTATGTTTGTGTAGTCTGAGGTAGTGTGTGATAAGTGAAATGTAGAGAGTTAAATTCTTTACTTAAGCTATGTGATCAGGAAGGATGCCAAAAAGGGTTTGTTTTAGACCAAAATGAAATGTGATATTCGATACAGACAGTCACTCAGAAAAGAGAAAGTTAAATGCATAAAAGAGAAAATAAAGAAAAATGAGGAATACCTAGAGAATCGTTTTTCCTGGTTATTTGAGTGTTTTGTGTTTAGAGGTATTAATCACAAACACCAACCCGAAACGTCTAGTGACCTTAAAAGTGCACCATTAACGACTGGAAAGAGGGATATGGATAATGTTTTTTTTCTATTTTTTTGATCACATGTGATGATGGCATACTTGGAGGCGATGGTCAGTGGCCAAGAACGCCCGAGTAACCTAAAATGGCACTGTCTATGTTTGAAGATAAGGTCGGTAAATGTGTTTTAAGCGGTGTGTTTGATTTAAACATTGTCTTTGACAATGTAATGTTGTGGTCGTAGTGTCATGGATGTTACCTGCTGAAGCAAATAAAACGATTAGTCCACAGGGATGACAAAATAAGAAAAGTAATACCATGGTCATAATGACATGGTACTGAAAGAGATGCTTAATTAGGGAAATAATAAAGATAATTATTCTAGTTATTGAATAAAAATTGTGTCGTGGGAGATGTCTAACTAGTCAATTTGTTGATTAGTCACTTATAGACAAAACTGACAGAGATTTAAGTACGAATAATAATACCACCCAAGTAACAAAATAGATTAAAGTAATTATACTAATTTAACATAAAAAGAAAAACAATATTAACAAATTAAGCATATTAAATAAAAGTTAATTAAGCCACAAATTAGATTGATTAAAAAAATGCATTATTTAACTAAAACGATGAGTGAAAATAAAAGAACATTATTAACACTGCTTAACTAACACAATAAATATAAGAAAATGGATCATCAATATTAATAAGTTAATTAATAAACTAGAAACTTAAGTGGAAACTAGGATGGTGTTACTATTGCTGATTAGACATGTGTTTTACTTGTCCTATGTGGGAGATATGGGTGATGCATGCAAACAGGTGGAGATTAGGTGACAAGTCACGTCAAACCTCACTTTACAAAAAAGTAAGGACAGTGGAGATAGATAATGTATGATTGGCTATGTTGGTGCTGCGTGAATTGCTAGTAAATAATTGTAGTTCGGTTACTATGGAAAGGCTTGACAGTCCTTACCCACAAAGTTGTGCCTAAATTAGAAATGAAGCGGGAAATAGTTGAGACTATGTGGCGGTGAGGCAATGAGGATGGCTTGGGTAGAGCATGAGATGGAGTGAAGTTGTAGGCGGTGGGGGGAAAGGACAGAGTCATTGAGAGTGGGGATTCCCAGAAGGATGAGCGAGCTGGTCAGGGAACTCGGCTCTGAGCAGGAGATTTGAGGGAAAGCACATAGGGAGGATATGAATGGGGAGTAGGGAGTTAGGAGTCGTAATTGGGGACAGAAAGGTAAGTGGCTATGGTGTTGCAAGCATTGTTTAAATGTGTTGTAAATAATTGTAAGCCGATTGCTATAAATAGATTATACAGTCACCTGCATGGATCTAAAAATGAGCTAGAAATAATTGGACACATTAGACATCAAAGGTTTATGAACCTGAGTGGATAAAATTTGAATGTTTTTCTTTCTTACCGAAATTCAGATGCGTTTGAAAGGTGAGTGAGGGAGTGATTTGTGGTGAGGGATGGGATAAGAGCGGTGGTTGAGAGAGTCGAGAGGATTCTCGTGTCTTGGCTTGTGGAAAGGGACAAATATGTTCAAGGGGCGAGACGTGGGAGATCTCATGGTCGAGTGGCCAAGGACGTGGTGTTGGAGGAGTGGGATAGAAGGGATATGGGGAGCAGCGCAGGAGGCAGGGAGTTGGTGGATGTGCGAGTAGAGTGAAGCGTAGGTGTGAGAGTTGAGGGAAAAAGCGTGGAGGGGTGAGATGGTGGTCATGTGACTTGAGGATAGAGCTCAGGCAGAGCTGTGTGAACGATATGGGAGCTCGGGTCGAAGAGCAGGGTGTATGCGTGAGGAAGTGTGAGAAGTCAAGTTGTGTGGAGTGGGGGTGTGGAGGATGGAGCTCGAGCAGAGGAGGATGGCAAGTTGAGCGTGTAGATGAAGCGTCGTAGGGGGAAAGGAGACAATGAGGCGGGAGTCGATGTAAAGATTGGCATGGGGATAATTCTATGGGAATGGAAGAGCAAGGTGAAATGGCCGAGCTAGGAGATGAGTGAGTGGGAGAGAGCCGAGGGGAGTTGGGAGCTTGGTTAGGGAAGCAAGTAGATAGGTAAGAAGCTTAAGTTAGTATAATAATTTTTGTTTATTTAACTTTAAATAAATAAATATAGATGTAAACTTAAGATCTTAGATATATAAGATCAAAATAGAATAACAATAAAAGATTCTATATCATGTTTAATGTAAAATAAGATCTATATATACATCGTGTTCACTATAAACACAAGTTGAAAAGCGTGATTTTGTTGAAAGCAAAATATAGATTAATTTCTAGTTAAGATTGAGAGCAGAAGCCAAAAAAAAATAAGATCAATTTCCGAACTTGTTCCCCATGTGGGTAAACAGAAAACAAAGAGCATGTACCTCCAAGGTGACTTCAAGTGACCATAGTGACCTGAAATCGACAAATACTAAGATATTGCAAGCAAGCAAGTTAGAAAAGATGAATAAAATAACAAACAAAATGACTAGATCTAGGATTTGGTCCCACCTGGCGTGTCAAATGTTGATCTGAGTTTCCATCTTCCTCTCCAAATGAGTGTACGAGTGATCAAGAAACACTAAGCAACGTTGAGTATACAAGGGCTTAGTACCTTGGAGATGACAATGGATGATACGGGCGCAAATAAGATAGATGCATGATATAAAGAAGTTGGATCTGTAAAACTGAAATTGATAAGATTATATCACAATATGTGGGGGTTTCCTAGACAATGCTGGTTCCAAGAGGATTTAACTCCCTTGGAAGATGTCAACCCCCGTCGCAGATAAGATAATAATAGATCATGAACAGTAATAATGGAATATAAAATGAAAAGTAACTAAAATGACGAGGGAACTTAGCTTGTGCTCTGTTATGGAGATGAACCGGACATCAAGATGACAAGATAATGAACCATGGCAAAGGTTTCTTCCTTAAACTGATAGAACTTAATTAAGCTCTTTCTTCTCTTCTCTAGGCCTAGGTATCTCCAGGTCTTCTTGAAAAATGTATCCTCCTCCTCTTTCTAAGTCTTCAGTCTTCTATTTTTCTCCTTGAAATATGGGAAAAAAAACCCATATTTATAGCTTAGATGTGGGGATTTGGGGTTAACAAGTAACCGAGGTTGAGTAAAGTAACTTGAGTTAGGGATATGATGTGATCACGTGGGGACCATAACTTGAATTATTAGATGGAGTGGGGAGCATGATTAACATGGTGGGTGAGATAAAAGATTCCATTTTAAAAAAAGGGTGTCGGATGGGTGTATTAATACCCATGGATTAAATAAAATGTGAAGGATGGGGATATGCCAAAATTTGAATTATCAAATGGGTCTATATGGAGCCCATTTGATAATTAATCAAATAATGTGAGCAAATAGATAGGATTTCATTTAATTTAAGAAAAAGTGAAGCGAGAATGGAAATTGTGTGAATGTGAGATGACGAAGGGGCACTATAACTAAAAATAGGTGTCTACACTTGGATATAAAACTTCCTCCTTAGTGATCGTAGGCTTCTGGTGCAATGCCTCTCTTACACATGCCACTTTATCTCGTGTATTAATCTTCACTTTCAATGCCTTAGGTCCTTCTGCTATCTTGGGCATCCACTTATCTTCTACCGCGGACTGGATTCTAACCATCTCGAGACCTTTGTTTTTTTTCTTATTATGTTTACTCATATGCTCATATAAGTCTGGGCACTCTTCATAGCTATGGTTCTTCCGTACAGAAAGAACATGTAATATTCTGAGGACATTCTCACTTATAGTGGATAGGAGTTACACACGTATAACATATTCCATGAGGGAACTCATCTCTTCCTCCACCACGGCCTCACAGTCCATATCCACCATGATATCCATGACCTCATTCGAAATGCCCCTCATTCCTATAATAGCGTGTTTGATTATGATCTCGATCCTCGTGCACTCATTCTTACCCTTATAATTATCTGTTACACTTGTCTGTCATACCATAATGTCTATAGCATCCTGGATCTAACCAATCAACTGACAATCTTCAGTATCATGGGTTGTGGACCAGAAAATATTTCCAAAAGTAGGATACATTCTTCCTTATCACGCACGTTGTAACAAAAGATAGTGACTAGCATCATGATTCAAATGATAGATCTCACAATCTAACATTAATGAGCATACCGATCTGTGAGCGAAACTATCCTTGGTGTGACCTTCCACTTCACAATATGTACACCAAATTCTTGAGCGTGTTTCATGGGTTGAATTTGCTGATAGCTTCTCTAACTGCTTTGCCATAGTTGTAATTTGTGCCTCTAAGAATGGACTAACATTAGTGTCAATGCTCCTCACTTCCTTAGCACACAAAGTTGCTTCCAGTGCTTCACACGGATTGGTGTATTTCTTATGTGATAGCGCCCTTCTAAATGGTATAATAAATCCTCCAACAAATCATTGTGTATGTTGGCTTGTGTGAATATCATAAGATAGCTTAGATAGAAGTGTCTTAAAATGGGCATCGTACTCATGTACACTCTCAGTAGTGCCTTTCTTGATATATTTGAGTACGCAGATACTTTTCTGCTCAAATTCAGGGATATGGAATTCTTTGAGGAAATCATCCTTCAATGTTGTATAATCCACTCAAGTTTGATCAGGGTCAAACTTCCTATACCAGCCATGTGCACGTCCCTATAATGTAGTAGTAAATTGACTTGCCTTTCACTCAGAAGCCATGATCCCTTTAGCACACCACAAGATTTCACACATATGCACATGTTTGACAACATCCTCTATACCTTTATATTTTGGGAGACGAAGATACATCTCCATATAGATATTCTATGGTTGTTGCAGAACCTTGACCACCTAATCTAGAACCTCCTATGTTCCCTCTGCCTCCAGAACCACTTATACCTCCTAATCCTCAACCTGTAGCTGGAATATAAACTATAGATGTACTCCCCTTTACTCCAACAGTAGTACTATACTGAACCCCTACATTCTGTGAGGTAGTTCCACTTCCAGAGGTCAATCCAACATTTTGTGTAGATGATGCACCTAAGAATGTTCCTCCAAATATCATTAAAGCCATCTATCCTACCATTAATGTACTTTCTCCTTGACTTGCCCCTGCTCTCCTACTTCCCAAGTTAGTTTGTTGGTTACTTGTCATACTAGATACTAGAAAATCAAGCGTAAGGGCTAGGTCACCAGATGGATTAAGATGTGCGCTCATGGCCCAGGTAGTCTCTACTGGTGCACTTTTGTATGAGGCAAAGGGGGGATCTCTGTCATGTTTTCCAAGATGGGGGAGTTCCTGATGCTCTAGCTCCACATCTTCTACATGAGCTATAAATCCTTCATGAGCCATCTCTCTCCTCAACATCATACTTTTTAGAATGGAACGTTGCTTCTCTATTTCCCTCTCGTGTGCCTCATTATACTTAAGCCACTTCTCCTCTCTCTACCTCTTTTCCACTAGGTCTGCCATCTTTCACTAAACCTCATTCCTACCCTCCGCACATGGTGAAGTTTAGTTAGCCATTAATTTACTCTCCAAGTTCAATGTTACCATCAAGATCTTAATCGCTAGTGGAATACCTTGCAGATATACTCCTCTTGGATACCGTAAAAACTGTGAATTCAGCTACCTAAGAGAAAGAATACATTGAAATTGAATATTCCAGAATATAACTATTTTGAAAACCACAAAACCATGTATCCATAACGCAAGTCCAAATCAAATCAGCATCATAAAGGGCATGAAATTCTTCCTGTGTCTAGACAAGTGCGCGATACCTCAAATTCTGCTAAGATGCCACTTGTATAGTTCTACTAGAAGGATAGCAAAAAATATATCATATAGGCTATCATATAGATTTTATTCTACCCAAGTATGTGTGTTAAACTCAGAGCCACTGCTGAACCACCATGCATATTCTTCCTCCAGATCATGTATCCACTCCTCAATACTTGCTAGAGTTAACGGGTACATCTTCATCGCGAACCATCCTGAGAATAAATGAAAAAGAGGTCCCAACAATAGAACTAATGATGTAGCCTAGAATATACTAGATAACACCCTAGACACGTTGGCACATCACTCAGCCTAGACTGAGCGCTCACCCAAAGTGCACAAATGTACCAAGTCCCTCTTTAGGGTTGTTGTAGTAGGATGTTAGTGTGATGAAGGAAGAAACATATAGATTCCTAACTAATCCATCATTATACAATGCATGCCATATTCAGATTTAAGAAATAACAAGCTTAAATAATAATCATGATTGAATCAAGAACATGCACCACTCAATTACACACAGGAATGACACTTAGATTCAGCCAATATCTTCCATCTATTAATAAACACAAAAGCTCCTTACAATAATGGCAATTTATACCAATACATGCATGGATATGATAAATTTATCCAATCATATATGCATACCTCTACATCTTCGTACATCCATCTCTCTCTGTGTATATCTCCTACTATGTTCTTCATATCATATATATAGGGTGGGGACTTTCCCTTCACCACTTATCAATTCCAGAAATAGGTCACATGTTATTAATAGCCACACACCATTTACAGGCATAACCACACATGCAAGTGTGCTATCTATAGACTTCTTATAGTTAACTGAAGTGACAATCCTATTCTTAGCTTGTCTCCATGCAAAATTCTTGATCTGATCCTCTAAAGATAGACAATGCATGACGAGCACATCTCTATGCATCGTTGGTGTGTTTTACACGCCATCTTCTAAAAATATGTCTTCATGCTCAAAATTGGCTAAGTCTTGAATGCTAAAATTGCCCTCCACATGTGGGTTCTTTCTATCCCTACCCTTGATCCTGGCCTTATCTCCCGTGTAGACTTCTTGTGTGATATCTAACAAGTATTCTTTGATCAACATCATAATTCATGTACCAACTATGTACGAACCCTTGAAAATTAGTAGTAAAATGACTTGCCTTATGCTCAGGAATTGTGATCCCCTTACCGCACCATAGTATCTCACACATATGCATGTGCTCAGCTGTATCTTCAATTCCCCTGTATTTTGGTAGGTGAATATACATATCATAATAAACTTACTAGAGGTTGGTGTGGGCCATGTGCCTAATTGATCCAGAACTTGTATTACCTCCTCTATTCCCTCCACCTCCAGAACCATCGGATCCACTAGAACCTGAACCACCTGATCCTCTTGATCTCCCTCATGTAGTAGGCACCAGACTAGAGGATGTGCTACCTTGTGTTCCAACAAATGTACTAAAATGAACTCCCATGGTCTTTTAAATTATACTACTTCCAGAGGTAATACGAACGTTCTGTGTGCCCACGTTCTATGATGATGATGCACTAGAAAATATACCTCCAAATGGACCCCAAAATATCAAAGATGACATCTACACTGCCATGGATGAATGTGTTATCTGATTAACTCCTGAACATAATGGAAAATGAAATCTATCTGTTACTACTCTACCACCCACACTAGCTTGCTTATTAATGAATGTCTTAGAAACTGGAAAACCTAGCGCAAGGGCTAGGTCACCAGGAGAGATCAGATGCATGCCCGCAGTCCTTGTAATTTTAACTGACACACTCTCATGTGAATATGAAGAGGTTTCTATGCCATGCTTACCCAAATAGGGGAGTACCAGATGCTCTAGCTCCACGCCTTCTACATGAGCTCCAAATCCTTCACGAGCCATATCTCTTTACAACACCATTCATTTTGCAGCATCATGTTACTTTGTTAAATCCCTCTCGTGCGCTTCATTAAACTTAAGACACCTTTCTTCTCTTTATCTCTCTACTACCAGGTCTACCATATTTTTCCACACCTACTCCTACCCCCACATGTGGTGGGGTTTAGATAGCCATAGGTCATGTACCTCTAAATATAGAGTTACAATCAAGATATTAATCACTAAAGGAATAACACTTAAATAAGATCCTCTAGGTTTGCGTAAGAACTGGAACTCAACAACCTATGGAAAAGAATAAGTAGAAATTGCATACTCCAAGGTGTAACTCTAGAAAACACCACTCCACCGATGATCTATAATGCGTGTCCAAGTCAGATTGACATCATGCAAATTCTGGTAATATTCCTTCTTCTAAACAAGTGCTCTATACCTCTAATTTATCTTTGATGCATATGCTACTAGCCACTCATACAACTCTATAGGAAAATAAGAAAAGAATGTCTCATAGAGCTCATGATACAGATTCTATTTAACCCCCATGCGCATGCATCAAATTCAGGCATAGTGTTAAATATGTGAGAAAAATCTTACTCTAAATTCTCTACCCAGTCCTCAATGCTGGCCAAAGTCAACCGATAAATCTTCATCATGCAACATCCTTGCAAATATCTTGAAAAGAGGTGTTGGCAACGTAACCGAAATGTAGTATTTTATGTTATCAAACAACCCAAAGCATGTTGACACATCACTTAGCCAGAACTTAGCACTCGCTCGAAGCACACAAGGGCACCAAGTTCCTCTTTTATGAAAACTTTGTCAAGGAGTTAAAATGATAAATGCAAACATATAATCTAGTTCCATAACAAGTAATCAAGTATAAACCATAACACAAAATAGATCTAGTTCATAGCCATATGAAAGAATGATTAAACAAGAATTAAGATCAAATGTACCAAGAAAGATCCAGTAATAGATATGTCAATAACCAATATCCAACCACATAGATCCATTGTATTAATTACTTCAGAACACAAAATCTAAATACATGCATGAACGTATCATCCTAGGTCATGTCCACTCATAACCATCAGCATAACCTTACTACCAATTGTATTTATCAAATCGTGCAAATAAATACATATTTATAGGGGTGGAGAATTTCCCTTCACCACCTAAGCATCCTCAAAATAGGTTGCATGTTAATAATAGCCATTGTACGGCTACAAGATAAGTACAAAATCATGCAATCTCGCTAATAATAGATTATCTAATAATAACAACAAATCTAATCCTATTATTAGCCCAAAATTATGCATGTTGCTTGATCTCCCACTTATCCAAAATAGTATTTGTTTAGTATCCAAGTCTTCATGCCTTTGCATGCCCCACATTCAACATCTATATTTATCCCATTGTAACCGAAATAGCTAAGTCTCAAATCATACTTTCCCAGGTGCATGCCATTTCCCATTCCATCTTTACACGTGTACCTACATGCCCTATGTCCACGTGCCCCAACCTTATGTGCCTTCATTACGTAGGTTTTTATTCATCAACCTAACACTACCATGCACCCTAACTCATATCAAGTCTCATGGATGCAAAAAGGACATCATGTTCTAGTTAGGGAACAATTTCATGTAGAATATCATATGAGAAGGTATAATGAAAAGGTTTTGTGTGATTTGGTTCCAATGGATGTTTTCTATGTGTTTTCGGGAAGACCATGGTAGTATGATAGGAAAGTAATGCATAATGGAAAGAAGAACACCTATACTATTATAACACCAACAAGAGTCATCTATACACTTTCACCTATCAAAGGAGAACAGAAACCACAAACAAGATTGGTAATGATGCTATTAGCAAAGTGATACCTGGTGCAAAGAAAAGAGACATGTAAAAACTGAATGATTAGGGTTGTTAATCCTTATACATATGATTGGACAAATAATTTTTTAGGTGTGAAGCAAGAAGAAGGATTTTAGTTTTGTGAGAGGACAAGAAAGCTTGAGAAGCTGGAAACTTATGAGGTTAATGAGAATAAAGAGAGTGAGAAACAGTAAGTAGAAAAAAAGGGTATAAAGGTAATGAACAAGAGGATGAAAAGGTCCTAGAAGAGGCCTTAGATTTTTTTCTACAACCTTGTAATAACCAGCATGGTGTAGTGCAAAAGGAAGAACTCAAAGAGAACTAAACAAGATGTTGTAATGAAACAAGATCAAGGTGACAATAAGAGTAGAGAAACACAGTGAAGTTCTTGGAAAACCAAAACAAGGAAAAATGAATGAATGAGTATGTAAGAGGTGGTGAGAAGAGTGAGAAAGAGACAAACATAGTGAAGGTGAAGGATAAGGAAACTATGAAATAAGATGAGCAATAACATAGTATAAGGAAGAAAGAAGAGGCAAGTAAGCCTCCAAATTTTGACTCTAACTTTGTCCTAAATTTTGAATGTGTAGGTAAGAAAGAATTAAATGAAGAAGTGGATTATTTTCTAAATAAAATGAGGAAGATGGAAGATCATTGGAAAAAGGAAGTTTGTATGGAGGAAGACAAAAGAGGGTTTACAAATCAGAATGAGGGAGAAGACCCAGAACAACTCTTGAGAGAAAAAATTTCAAGAAAAGTACAATAAGGAATAGGGAAAGGAGTAGTATTCAGATCTAGAAAATAGTGGAAATGGTCTTAAAGAGTATGAACAAGCAACCCGAGAAGCAAATAGAGATCAATGTCATGAAGGAGACAACTATGCAATAACAAAGGTGAGTAAAAAGGTGAATAAAAATAAGTGTTTTCAAGATTATTTTTCCTTCAATAAGGTTTATATAGATCTAATAGTTGAGGTGGAAGAAGAACCATTAAGCAAAGATGAATCTTTCAAGTCAAAATCAGTGTATTCTAAATGTGAAAGTGATAACAAAAGGTAAAAAGAGGATGCTGAAGGTTATAAAATAGTCATCAATGGGAGAATTTATTTTCATATGAACATGGAACAATGGAATGATCTTAAGTATAAGGACAAGGAGACTTATAACAATATTAAGACCACCATCTAATCCAAAAATCTAGGTCAAATTTTTAACTAACCTTAGAATCCTATAGGCTGTTAGTGTTTTCTGAAAAAATTACTCTGATTAAATAAATCAACTCTAAAGAAGATGCACAATAAATTGAAGACCACGGTACACAGGTTTATAATGGAGTTCAACAATAACATATGTCTCCATGTTCATAATCGAACCGATATATTATCCACCTTAACAATTAAAATTCTACTACAAAATTACAATCTAAGCATTATAATACTAAATACAAAATGGAATGAGAACTTGAATATCGAGTAGCTACCTTGATTGTGAAGTAGATTTGATCCAATATTCACCTTCAAGAACAAATTCCTATGGTATCGATTGGTCTTCCAGATGTTGTTGCAACATCCTATAACACCCCACATCGATTCTCTAGACTCCAGAATATCAATTTTTGTGCAAATGGCCTATTGGGTAGTTTTGAATAACTCCCAATAACAATGATGTGCCTATAAAAAAATAGGCCACTCTTATAATAAATACCTAAATTAATATTAGGAATTTCACTCACAACTAATGCCATTTAAAAAAATGTGCTTTACTCTCCTTAATAGCTCAGGATTCTTCCTCCTTTCAAGCTCTAAGAATGAGCTTGTATGTTTTCAATAGAGGAGTGGAGAGGATTTTATATCCTTTGAGCAGCCGGGGCTCCACATTAAAGGGATTATCCTCCAATTAATTGCCAACCAACTCAATTAGTTGAGTTGGTTTGGGTGTTGTGCATACGTGGGGGAGGTCAAGGGTTCTAATCCCACTCCCTTCGATTGCAGCCACCATTTTGCACCTGCCAATGCCAAGTATCCTATGGTAATTCCTCCAACTGCCACATGGGCTTGCGACCCCAACCGAGTCCCTTGTGTTGCCTCCAATTTTTTGTTTCCGACTCGCACTCATCCACATGCCCTCATGCCATCCTTTTTCCACTATCACCCGCCATGCCAGGTCCATGAGGTTTCTACTCAGCCTTCCGCACCTTATCCACTGCTATGTGGATAATCCAACATTCATGGGAGTAGGAGATAAGGAAGGATTTTTTATAACCTTTGGCCAACTATGTGATTTTTGGCTTGGGCCATGTCCTCAACATTTTCCAATGAGATAAAAGTGAACAACTCACCCATAGCTCGATGAGATGTCATTTGACTCGCCCTTGCATGAATCAGTTGATAGCTCATTGAGGTAACTCTATCAACTTGCCCAGTGACGCGATAAACAAATCTATATATAGCACATCGAGTTGACTTGGGCAGAAGTGGTGGCAGGCCATGTGGTGAGCGAGGACCCACCACGTGGAAAATATTTTCTCGATCGTTGACAAAGAATTGTGTGTCAAATATAAAAGGTATGAAAATTTGAACCATGCTTATTGTCTTCATCTAATTTATGTCTTGCCACATTGTCGTGACTTGCCAGTTGACCTAGTCCTTCCCTAGGGTTGACTTCAACTTTGACTAGTCACAATTTACATGTACGGGCTCCATTTTACATGTCCAAAAAGTTGACAAAAATCTCACGGAGTTTACTTCCACATTGTGATGATCATGGGAGATTTAGGGAACATATTTCCTTTGTAATTTCCTCCAGATCACACCTCCCCATTGGGAAGGATTTTTGTCCCAAAAATCTTGTGAACCCCAAATCACGTTGCTGAGAAGAGATCTACCAACTCCAAAATAAAAAAACATGATGGCTTGATCCCTGTGACATGTTGATGACACCTCATGGTACTGTTCATCTTGCAACATGGACTATGCCTCTACACAAAACAAAATTTGGTGTCATTGAAGAAGACAATTTGTTCCATCCCACTACATGGCCTCAACCTCTACATGGTACTGACAAGTGTTTGATGGTGACTTACACTGCTACACGACTTACACCTCTACATAGTACAAGCCCAAATAATGATGACAATCAGGTACCACCCTATTGCACGACCACAATGAGCATCTACACAGAATGAAGATCCAACTTGAAGCCAAGTCCATGATGATCAGCTACCATTCTGCTACACAATCATAATGCCTCTATATAGATTGACGATTTGATCTGATCTCTCACAAGCTCAATAATGATGACTTCAACCCCACTGCATGAATACTTCCTCTACAATGTAAAAACTATCATATTGAAGATGACCATAATATACCACTCTATTGCATGGCCACAAGCCTCTATACAGAGTCACTATACAAACCGATGTCAGATATAAATGATGATCAACTACCATTATACTGCACGGTCACAATGCCTCTACACAGAAAGAAGATCCGAGATGACACTAGTGAATTCAACTGTCTTCTACCTTTGTCTTGATTTCCATATATTCCATATAGGGGTCTTAAATTTTGATAATCCCTAGATGTTTTGACTACCACATTTTATTGCTAAGGTATTATTATTTAAAAAAATAGGAGAAATATACTGTTACATCTACCCTCTGGGGGTCTTACACTTTAGAAATACTTAAAAATCACCACATATTCCATCGAATGGTTTTACACTTCAGAAGATATCACGTCCCTCATCTCCATGGCATCTTTAGGCTAGAAAGCTCCTGATCACTGAGATCCTAAATAAGGTTCTTGTATACAACTTAATTTGATACTTACAATATGGGGTTAGCATACCATAGATTACCCTTACATTGGGTCTTACAATATAAGTACCATTACACACAATTTTTCCCAAAAATGGGACTTCAATTTATTGATAAAAATGAGAATGGGTATCTTTATTTTTTTAAACCCAAAACAATGCTCAGAAATTGATACAATAATAGAATACTTTTATTTACCACCTAGATCCTAAGGTTGATACCTAAACTTGGTGTGGACCTAACTGCATCAAGGATGTATCTATTGGTCATGAGTGTCGTCTTCCCTTTCAGGCTGATCTGCTAGAGAGCATGAGTCAGATCATCCAATAATGTATCCATTGGTGGGTTTTGTAACCCAACCAGTTGCAAACTCCATAACTAGTCCACCATGTAGTTCAAATACAATTACTTCATCTATGAAGTGTGCTTGATGTTCCACGAGATAAAAAAAATCCTAAGGAATATCTCATTCATCTCCACATGTATGATATCAAGATGCAACACGTTCAATAATTTCACTCTTATTATATACCTGAGGTCAAAACAATCAGTTACAACTCTACGTACACATCCATCTCTAGTGCCATATGTTTCTACATGAGGAAGTGATATGTAGGAAATGTGTAGTCTATGAGAAAAATATTCCATCACATAGCCGGTTCCAAGGCTCCAGTCAAAGACAATTTTAACTCTTTATCCTTCTGCAACTGATGAAACAGTTTACCTAGTAACCTTTGGTGATCGCAACACCAAGTCTAAAGCTTCTGCCATCTATTTCCATACAGGTGTATTCGAATTCCCTTTCTGACTAAGATTTGTAGGATCCTTCGCCTTGGCGCCCTTGGAATTATACCATGAAGGTGTCTTATTGGGGTATAACTTCTAGCAATGCTAAGCATCATGTCCCTCCTTTCCGCAATGGCTGCACCCAATCTGCTCTGGTGTGGGTGGACTAACTAAGTTTCGTTTCTGCACAGATGACTTGATTCAATTACCTTTCTAGGTAGAAAATTCATGCTTCTCTAAAGCTCCGTGAGGAATTGTTGTTGTTGAAGTCAACGCTCTCTAACATTGGCTAGATGTGTTTGCATCTTTGCAATCTAGAAGTTCTATTCCCAATGACGAGTCACCATCACCCGAACCATCGTGCCAAACAAGGAAAGTACCACTAGTAAATTGAAAGAACATGTACATATCCATATATGGCACTCATCAACACCTGCAAAACCAGCTCTGATACCAACTTGATTTAAAAATCTAGGTCAGCTTTTTAACTGACCTTAGACCCCTATATGTTGTTAGTGTTTGCTGATCAAAATTAATCTGATTAAATAAATAAACTCTAAAAATTATGCAAAATGAATTGAAGACCACATTGCACATAGGTTGATAACGGAGTTCTTAAATAGCCTATGTCTCCAGGTTCATAATCGAACTGATATATTATCCACCTTAACAACTGCAATTCTAATACAAAATTACAATCTAAGCATGATAATATTGAATACAAAATGGAACGAGAACCTGAACACTGAGTAGCTACCCTGATTGTGAAAAATATTTGATCTAGTATTCACCTTCGGGTAAAAAATCCTATGGTAGATCGATTTGTCTTCCAGACACTACTATGATTTACTTATGACACCCTACATTGATTCTCTAGACTCTGCAATATGAAGTGAGCCACAAATGGCATATTAGGTAGTTTTGAATAACTACCAAGCACAATGATGTGCCTATAAAAATAATAGGTCACTATTACGATAAATGCCTAAAATAATATTAGTACTTTCACTCACAACTAATGAATTTTAAAAAAAGGCTCTTTACTCTCCTTAATACCTCGGGCTTCTTCCTCCTTTCTATCTATAAGAATGAGCTTGTGCATTGTGAATAGAGGAGTGGAGCAAATTTTATAGCATTTGAGTAGACTGAGCTCCACAGTTAAAGGGATTATCCTCCAACTAATCGCCAACTAACTCAGTTAGCCAAGTTGGTTTGGCCACTGCACATGTGAAGGGGAGGTCACATGTTCCAATCATGCTCCTTATGACCACGCCCACCATTTTACACCTACAGTTGTTGAGTCTCCTGTGGCAATGCCTCTGACCACCATGTGGGCCATCAACCCCAACCAAATCCCTTATGTTTCCTCCAAGTGTTTAATGCCAACTCACACCCATCCATGTGCCATCCTATTGCCACTTTCACCCACCATGACACATCCATGTGGTTTCTACCGAGCTTGCCGCACCTTACCCACTACTATGTGGATAATCCCACATTCGTGGGAGTAGGAGATAAGGAAGATTTTTTTATAGATTTTTGTGAACTATGTGAATTGTGGCTTAGGCCACATCCTCAACTTTTTCTAGTGAGATAAATGTGAGAAGCTCACCCATAGATCGATGAGATGTAATTTGATTCGCCCTTACATGACTCAGTTGATAGCTCACTGGGGTAACTCTATCAACTCACCCTGTGACTCGATAAACAACTCGCCATATAGTCCACTGAGTTAAATTGGGAAGAAGTGGTGGCAAGCCACATGGTGGCCTGAGGACCCACCACGTGGTAAATATTTTTCTTGATTGTTGATGAAGAATCATGTGTTGAATACTAGAGGTATGAAACTTCAACCAATGTTTATTTCCTTTGTCCAATTTGTGCCTTGCCACATTGTCTTGACTCGCCAGTTAACCTAGTCCTTCCCTAGGGTTGACTTCTCAACTTTGACCAGTTAACATTTACACGTATGATCTCTATTTTCCATGTTCAAAGAGTCGAAGGAAAGCTCACGGAGTTGACTTCCACACTATGATGATCCTGGGAGATTTAGGGAGCATTTGTCCTCTATAATATCCTCTGGATCACCATTTTAGCCAAATACATGATCAATACAAGTATGAATAATTTTTTGAGAAGTAAGGAGGAGTTAATAAATATATGGGAAGCTCTGCATGTATTGAAGATACCTCTTAAGTGGATCATCATCAGTTGGAAGCAAAGGAAGAAGATAGAAGAAAGTTTGCAAATACAAGTTTTGGAGAAACTTTTTCTTTCCCATGAGATTATGATGTAGGATCATCCTCCCTAATATGTAAATAGGGCCAGTTAGCATCAATTTTGGTTTGAAAACTTATTTGTAGATTAATGAGGTCCTAGGGAGTCATCTAGAATGGTTTATGTGTGTAGTCCTTGTTAGGTTAATTAATTATGCATAGCATATATTAATTATTTAATTAATTATATTAATTAAATAATGTTGTTATATGGTTTTAAACCATATTTGTCTCATTCCATAGTTATAGGATTATTTGTTGCATAGTTGCAACTTAATCATTTGTTTGTATTAATTTAATTGTTGCTTCCTGGATGTATTATGGAAGATGTTGTATTATTGGTTGTACCTGTGCAACCTCTCTTTTGTCTGCACATGACTGTACAATAGCTATAAGTATTACAGTCCATCTATTGTAACCTGGTTGATTCAGATTAATACAATCTACAGGCTTCTGTCCCTATTCTACATTTGGTAACAGAGTCGAGAATCTGGACCTGTGAGGCTATGAAGGTGTGGAAGAGAGAGCAACAGAGAGAGAGAGAGAGAGGATATTGGAGAAGCGTTTGTAGCATTTGAGAGCCTGTGCAGCCTCATGCAACCTCTTAGCCCCATCCCTACCTTCCCCACATCCTCCTGCTCATTCTAGGTGTTTGGAACGTAAATGTTTTTTCACTAGTGCACCCAACACTAGGAAAAAATTACTACAGGTATTGAAAATATATAAAAAAAATTCTCCCCATTAGGGGTTTTATCTCTAATATTAGAGATATATTTAGTCTCTGCTAAAATAGAAAGATGCTACATTTGGATGTTTCTCTGCTATATTTTGGAGGTCTTTGCATCTTGCATCTATCGAGCTCTTCCACAGAGTTCCCTGACAGGGCTTCTTTTGCATGTTGATTGAGTTCTATTTGAAAGTTTGAGCTCTTTCAAAGCATTCTACACCGAGCTATTTGGAGGGCTCTACATTTTCAATTGAGCTATCTATTAAACCCCCCCACCAAGGTGATAGCCGAGTTGATCGACCCCATATTTGCATTCAATGATGAGTTAGAATCATTGAACAACAACCCTGCAACAAGCAAGCCAACGTGTTGAGATCTCAAAACCGAGTGCCATCTCTGGAAAACACAACACCATGGAGATCTATATTGTAGCATCAAATACATTTAGACCTGTAGGGGAAAGAACAAAACTTCCACACACTTGTACAAATTGTTCAGTTCCCCTACACAAAACCATAGCAGCATACCTGCACAAAACAATACGTTGGTAAGATAAAATGTGTGAGGATATCAAATTTAAAAAAAGAGCCTGAAACTCCACCGCAAAACCTGTGCCACAAAACAAATCGGTGAGAAAAATAAAATAACATCAAAAGGAAAATACAAAAAGGCCATTATACAACAATGTAAAGGCATTTCAAAAGGAGATAAACTCGCTTCAGATCCGGTTTCAGTGCATACATGAGCCGTAACCGCCCTTCTCCAAGAAAGCTCGACATGGAATCCTCAGCTGGTTCAGTTCTTTCCAAAGGTTAGTTCAAAATTCCTTTATTTAAATATAAGTTTGTTCTTTTCATACACCAAGTGCTCATAGAGCCTATGTGGATAGAGGAAAGGACTTAGACGTGTGAGGTGCATGGTTTGAATCACACCAAAACACAAGTTTTTTTTTTTCAATTTTGAAATTTGGAGAAAAATTTAGTAAAACTACTGCCAAGTATGGAGGCCTATTTTGCTGAAAAACCTTCACTAAACCTGTTAGTTATAACTAAAAGGTTGCTAAATATTTAGCGAGAAAATCCCTAAATTTAGAGTAAATTTTTTTTTCTCCATTAATCCTATTTTTTTATTTCGGGCAACATTTGCTAAATGAGGACCATCCAAAAAACTTCATCTTTCAGGCTATTTTTTGCAACGGTTTCTAGCATTAAAGGGTCATTTTGGGCTCCAGAGGCCACTAGGGCCCGCAAAACAAATTTTTTTTGCCTGTCATTCATTTTTTTCTAGATTTTTGAATGTAATTACATGCTGCAATATATTGTACTAATTTTTAGGTTGCCATAATTCAACTACAAACTTTGTAACTAATTAGAAACTGGCAGAAATTGTAATAAAAAAAAAAGTAAAAAAATTGGTTCTGTAACACTCACAAGATCCTATATCTCATTCGCAGCATTCGGTATATACGGTGCCTCTGGGAAGCACTTACGGGTAAATCCATCATGACTACTACTGCACTTAACGCCTAATATAGCTGTAACAACAATTTCATCTGGGCATCAACCCTTTAAATCGAACGTGGAGTAATAAGGTCACAGTGCACACACTATGAGCCATCCCATCCGTCTATGAATTATTGCACGACATAAATCCAGATTGAGAAATTATCCAAGTATATAGCAAAGTTATGCACATATGAGGATATTTCTTTGAGCCGGTGTCAATAATCGCACAGACCCCTTTCAGTATTGTCTTGGTACCACGTATTTAAAATCTTTCACGTACGTTAACACCTCTTTCACGTACCATTGGGTATATAGAAAGGGTGAGATTCTTCCATGTACCATCTATGGTATATCATAAGGGCACATATATAGAAAGGTTCGGTATATCAGATCTGACAGTATATAGATTGGGAGACCTTATACCTGGAGTGATAAGAGCCAAACCCTGTCAGTGATCTCTACAAAATGGGCACCAATGCCCCCAAATTTTTTCTTCTGGATTCACAACTACTCAGAGGAAATAACTATGCTATCATGGAAGACAAAAATCAAGACACAACTTGAGTTTGAAGAGATTTGGCCTACTGTGAATGGTACTCTAACCATATCAACTACTGATACAACACAACAGTGACAATTTGATAAAGTAGATCAGAAGGCCAAACTCATCATATTTTTTGGAGTGTCTGATGATGTGCAACCCCACATTCAAGATGCCAAAAAATCCAAAGAAGTGTGGGATAATTTGAGCACAGTATACGAGGCCAAGAACAAGAATGTTATACTAAATTTGTAGAGTCATTTACACATTAAAGTTCAAGCAGAATGAAAAAATAGAAGCTTTCTTAAGAAGAGTTACAGAATTGAGGGATTCACTTCTAGCCCTAGGAGAAGTAGGTCAAAGATGATGATCTCATTCCCATTGTTCTAAGAGCACTCCCTTCTTCATACCACATTTTTGTAACAACACTAAACTTGTCAGATACGATAGTTAGTTTTGACAAATTAGTAAACTTACTGTAACAAGAGGAAGAAATGCACAATAAGGATGATGAAGAAGAACAGGAACTTTCTTCACATAAAAAATGGAAAGGAAAAGGTAAAGGAAAACCTAATTCCTATCAAAAGTCCCAAAATCAAAATCAGTATCAAGGGGATAGACAACAAAGAAGCAATGTCCAATCTGTAAAAGAGGACATAACCTACAAGATTGTTGGTATAATACATACAATATAGATTCATCAAGTAACTTCTAGACCTCAAAACCAAAAATCTCACAAGGGACATTCTAACTACAATCAAGGGCAAAAAAAGGGGAACTGGAAAAGAAAATACCCTATCAGCAAGGTAATATTTTTGAGCAAGAAGAACATTCAGATACTGAAGACTACTTGTACACTACTTAATCAAGTGAACCATCCATGTCATCTAGTGATGTCTGGTATGTTGATTCAGGATCCACTCGACACATGACCAGCCACAGAGACTGGTTTACTTCAATGAGGGACACACCTTCAAAAAATCCATGTTTCATTAGGTGATGATTCTTCATACATAGTACAGGGGATTGGGAACATTTCTCTACCCCTTGGTTCACACAACTGTAGATTATCAAATGTACTTATATGTCCCTGGGTTGACTAAAAATATGTTGTCAGTCAGTAAAATCCTTGATCATAACTTGAAAATTGACTTTGATAGTCATTCCGGACAAGAAAACGTGTTTAATTCGAGACAAATCACGAGGCTCAAAAATAGTTGCAAAATCCTCCAATGTGGGATGCATGTTCTATCTTGATTTTGTTCACAGAGATGATCAAGCACTTGTGGCTAATAACTCTACCTCTGCACAATTATGGCATTGGAGACTTGGTCATGTAAGTTTCAAGTATCTCGAGACACTTCACCGACATAATATGGTAAATGGATTACCATCTCTTCAGAAGGATACAGACAAGTGTCCTCACTGCCTAGTAGGAAAACAACATAGAGCTTCATTCTAGAAGAGTACTTATCGAGCTCATGGTAAGCTTGATCTGGTTCATACCAATCTTTGTGGTCTAATGCAACCAAGTCATTCTATATTTCAGTACTTCATGCTTTGTGTTGATGATTATTCAAGGAAAATGTGGATTTTTTGTCTTCGCAAGAAAAGTGAAGCTTTTGAAAACTTCAAGAAGTTCAAAGTGGCAGTTGAGAATGAAATTAATCAGTCACATCAAAACTCTCCACTCAGATCAAGGGGGGGAATTCACCAGTGATGAGTTCAAATACTACCTACAAGCTCACAGGATTCGTCGACAAATGCCTCCTCCACACACACCGCAACAAATGGTGTTATTGAGAGAAGAAATATACTATCATGGAAATGGTGTGATGCATGATCGATGATTCTAGACTAGTAAATACATTCAAGGTAGAAGCAACAAAGACAACAATGTATTTTTGAACAGAGTGCCCACAGTTTCTCTTGACGGAGTAACACCACATGAAGCATGGTCAAAGATAGAAACCATCTGTTGCACACCTTAGAGTATTTGGGTGTAAAGAAAGTATGCACATACCCAAGTAGAATAGAAATAAATTGGATATGAAATCACAAAAACTCATCTTCATTGGGTACAGTGAAGAGAATCTTGGGTACATATTGATGGATCCTAAGACCAGGAAAGTCTACACCAGTAGAGATGTTGAGTTTTTTGAGAAGAAGGAAGCATAGTCTCCTCCTCCAGACTCACCTGATGTAGATTTTTCACCAATTGTAAAAATTGAAGCTGATGTTCCCATCAGATGATGAAAGTGATGATGGGTATGATGGTGATGATCTGATAGAACCATGACCCACACGAGGAACAGTTCATCGTATGCCCAAGTGGTATACTATCATGCTACGAGATGCAAGAATGGATGCTCCACCAGATACATCCACCCTGGACCACGGACTCGTAGTAAATCAAGAGAAGAAGTTAAATTTTATTTTGATGAGTAGAGTTATTAAATCTGATGATCCCTCTACAGTCTAGGAAGCCCTATAGTCAAAATCTTGGAAAGATGCCATGGATGTTGAATACAACTCAGTGATGAAAAACAATCACTTGGCAGCTTGTCGATCTTCCACCAGGGAAGAAACCCATTGGATGCATATGGATATTCAAAACAAAGTACACATTAGATGGGGCCATACACAAGTATAAATCAAGACTTGTTAGCAAAGGGGTACATAGAAAAAGAAGGCATTGACTATGAGGAGACATTTTCTCCCACAACTAAGATCAAAAATGTTCAGGATGATCTTTTCTCTAGCTGCACAGTTTTGTTGGAAAGTCCATCAAATGGATGTAAAAAAGTTCCTTTCCTGAACAGAGATTCTAAAAGAAGAAGTCTACATGACTCAACCTGAGGGATATGTTGTACCTGGTCAAGAAGTAAAGGTATGCAGACTCAAGAAATATCGGTATGGACTTAAACGAGCACCCTGGGCATGGTACATCAAAATTAATGAGCATCTCGTATAACATGGATTTGTTAGAAATCCATACAATCCTAATATTTACCTTAGAAAGCAAGGGGGAAAATTGTGATTGTCATTGTTTATGTCGACAATCTAGTCATCATTGGAAGTTCAGTGAGGATGATCAATGCAATGAAGAAAGATCTTAACCGATCGTTTAACATGACAAATCTCGGCTAATGCATTATTGTCTTAGATTAGAAGTATGGTAGAAAGAGAATCACATCTTTGTTTCTCATTTGAAATATACTAAGACAATTCTCAAGAAATTCAGGATGATGGATTACATACCAATTGCTACACCTATGGAGAACATATTACAGTTATCTTGTTTAGATCCATCTCCTACGATAAATGCTACTCTCTATCAGAAGCTGATTGGGAGTCTCATTTACCTGACCTACACTAGACTAGATATCAGCTTTGCAATAAGCTATCTATCTAGGTTCATGCATGAACCCAAAGTTTTTCATTGGAAGGTAGCAAGGTGAATCTTAAGATATCTCAAGGGAATTAGTAGATCTTGCTCTAGAATATAAGAAGAATGACAACTTCTTCTTGATCAAGATATTTGGATTCAGATCATGCAGGTAACATTGATGATAGAAAATCCACTTTCTGGATTTTGTTCTTTATGGGATCTAGACCAATATCATGGGGAAGCAAGAAACAACGCATTGTTTCTTGTTCTTCCATAGAATTAGAGTATCGTTCTAAAGGAGAAGTTGTCTGTAAAGTGATTTGGCTACGTCACATACTTGAAGGACTTGGAATACCACATGACAAACCAACCACCATGTATGTTGACAATGAAGGTGTTCTAAAACTTGTTCACAATCTAGTGTTTTTCTTGAGATAACAAAGCACATTGAGGTATGTAATGTTCATTTCATACATGAACATGTGTTGAAGCACAATATCCAACTTCAATATTGTCCAATAGTTGAACAACGATGCAGATATCTTCACAAAGTCACTTACACTTGACAAGTTCAAGTTGTTCAGAGAGTTCCTCTCCTCATCTCTTGAGACAATGCACAATTAAGGGGGGGAATGTTAGGTTAATTAATTATACATAGGCTATATATTGCATTTATTATACTTAATTAAATAATGTTGTTATATGGTTTTTAAACCATATTTGTCTTATTCCAAGTTATAGGATTATATTGTCGCATAGTTGCAACTTAATCATTTGTTTGTATTAATGTAATTGTTGCTTCCTTGGATGTATTTTATGGAAGTTGGGATTTTTTGTTGTCACTGTGCAACCTCTCTTTTGTCTGTCACATGACTTGTACAATTCCTATAAGAATTGCAGTCCACTCTATTGTAATTCCGAGTTGGATCATTATTAATACAATCTATCAGGCTTCCATCCATGTTCTATAGTTACATTTGCAATATTTGAATTTTTAGGATTTTCCCTCCAAAGACACATGCATTTTAACAAAACTACACAGCAAAAATTTGGAAACAGTGAATGGTTTAAATAAACCAGGTTTTTTTTACAATATTTTAGGGGATTTAAGTCATGAAATAAAAAAAAGTTTTAAACCTATGAACATCTAGGATTCATACCCAAATATATTTAAGAACTAAGGAACTTAGAATAAATTAAGCCATGATATTGTTTTACAACAAAGGTAAACAAAAGACCACAAAATAACAAACGGAAAGAAGAAAAAAACATCATCACAATGTTGACAATTATCTTGTACAGGTACAAATTTCCTGTAATAAAAATGTCTAATGATCTATCATCCGAATGATTCCACATTAATGAACTATACATAATTGATATGCCCCCAAATGATAGCTTAGAATGCAAGAAATTGAATCGATCTGAAGAAAATACTATAGATACTAAAAGATTATTCTGTGTCGTTTGATTCCATTGAAGTTTGAATGCATGTGTCATTGGTACTTAAAATTGTAAAGACACTTTACAGTGGTGCCCCAACACAAATGTATATTATTGAAATTTAAATGATTACATCCAGCATAGATATCACCACATGAAGATGATTCCAAAATATGATTGTGACAAATTATGTTGACATCCAATCAAAGGTGAAATAGACAAGAAATATGTATCCAGTTGCTGAAAATTTGGAAATATTAGTTTGAAATGTGATTTTTTTTATTAAGGGAAAATAGTTTTGAAGGGACTATACCCTGTATACAAAAGGGCTCAAAAGCCAGATAGTAAAGATGAGAGAAACAGCCCAGAGAAGGGCAAAACAGTCAACCAAGAAGGGCTCAACAGCCAAATATTACAATATAAGTGAAAAAAGGATCTAAACGTACAAAGATCCAAAAAGAAGAAGGAAAGATAAAAAAGAAACCAAAAGAGAAACAACATATAGAGCTCCGCCAAAAAACAGCTCCAGAACCGCCAGATGACAGCCACATCGCAGCCAAAAAATAGCATCACAACAACCCGTTACTTGATGGCTCTGTCAATCTTGGTCTTGATAGCCTGTAGCGACATGAAGAAGGCAATGGCAGTGGCCTGAGAGGAGTCTTGCAAATCTGCTTGGGCAATTGCAATATCCCTTTTCTCTTTAGGGCCCCAAATGTCCTCATTAACCCCACTTAAATTGCAGACACTATGAACATGTTGTTCAATGAAATTATAAATGCTTTTGAGGGCAGACAATATGTAGTCATTGCGGCTTTTAGCATTCCCCAATCTGCCATCTAAGGACTGTAGCTTCTTGAAGACTTCAGCAATAACCCCCTCTTCCTCCTCACTTTGAAGGATCCTTTTACCCTTAGCTCTTTCCATGTTTTTATAGCCCCTTTGAGCTCTTGTATCGCCTTTTCTAATCTGTCCACCCTATCCAACAATTCCTCCTCCTTGGGCTCCTCCACCGGTTTGCTAATATGCAGGAGGTTTTCAGCAAGTTCCAAGTCTTTGTGGCTCCTTAGGACCCATTGGGAAGTAGGGATTTTAGCTTTGAGGCTCTTGCTTTTCTTGCTGGAAACAGTATCTTCATTCTTTCTTTTTAGCAGGGGGGAGTGGAAGCAGTGTGGGCAGGTGGAGGTATGGAGGAGGGAGGTGGGGTAGGATTCACGGGAGGGCAGCTGGAATAGTGGCGGTGGATCAAGAGGATAAGTCCCTGGTGCAAAGGGACATCCCTAGAGTGGCTCTGAACTTCCCTTATAGATTTCTCCAGAGAGTTAATCAAATAGTGAGGAAAGCTGATAATGTTATTTCTACGAAAGTGATTCAGAAAAATCAGATGCTTTTGAGGTATAGTCACAAATCTTCCTTCAAGGGTAACATACCTAACCACCATTTTGGCCAGCTCAGCAAAAGGTTCAGGAATCGACGCCACCTTGATGCCAGCAGTCACGAACTCAAGATTCTCCCCCTCTTCCAGAAATTTCTTGGTCTCCACCTCCCTGTCCACCTTCTTATTGAAGAATTTGGTGCCTTCCAGGCTGAGGCCCGTGATCTGAGTGATGAGCTCTTCCGTGATTTCCATCTCCATGTTACTATACTTGACAATCCTATTCTTCCAACCCTGGGTGAATTTGATAGAAATGTCTTGGTCGAAGCCTTGAATCCTTTCAATGAAATTAGACAGGCCCCCGATTTGCAGGTAATCCCAAAGCTCCGTGTTCTCTTTCCACTCAGGATTGTGGGTCGGTTCAGTTTTGCAAGGCGGACCCCCCATGTTTCCTCTGCTTCTTTTCCTGTTCTCAACGGTAAAAAAGCTACCAATGTGCGGGACAAGCCAGAGCTTTGATTTTGATATTTGAATCTTTCCTTACCGTGAAAGCTGATTTAATTATTATGCTACACTTGTTATTATTGCCCACCACTCCTCGGCTTTCCTCCTATGCCAAGAAATGATGACAGTCCATCCCGCACAGATCGCATCAGTCATCCATATCTTTTGTGATGTCATCATCATGTACTTGAGGATCCGCACATTAGTGTCCAAATTACAGCTGTTAGTGATGATTTTCACTGCCATGTAGATCAATGATAATGGATTTATTGACATGAGTGGGTAGAGCATCCCCCCCTAAACCAAGTTTGAAAGGAATTATTAACACCGAAGTTAGCCAAGACTGTCAGCTACCCTATTACCTTACCGATAGGTGTGGGTGATTTGGACATTTTCAAAGCTTTTGCATATATCAATAGCTTCCTCAATATAATCCCTGATAGACCAGCTGGGGTGTTGCTTTTTATTCAAAAGATTGATAATATTTAGAGAATCACCTTCAATTATAATATTTGGAATATTGCAATCCTTGGCCAGTTTTATACCCCAAAGAGCCGCCATGGCTTCGGAATAATGATTAGTCTGCCTGCCCATTCTCCCAGAAAAAGTAGCAACAAAACAGCCTCTTTGATCCCTGATGATTCCCCCTCCTCCAGAGTCGCCCGGATTGCCTTTTGAGGCCCCATCAAAATTTAACTTGTGCCAATCAGTGGGAGGTTTAATCCATCTGATTGTGGTTCTGTCAGTACCATTGTTATTTCTATTGACAGTGGCAATATTCCATTCAGTCAGGATGCTTGCTTCATTCTCCAGGGTAAAGACCATTTTTAGGGGGTTTAAATTTAGCAATATTATCTTGCACAACAATGATAATTTCCTTATATACTTTGTTACAAGCCTGTCTTTTGTTTCTGAAAATACTATCATTGCGAGCCTTCCAGATTCTCCACATAGTGTGGGGGTTAGAACAAGTTGCCATAGTATTTTTCACCATGAAATGTTTAAACGGAGAGCCCCATTGCTCCCAAGCCTGAAGACGGGTAAGGGGAAGAGTCCATCTCAGATTAAATTTATCAAAAACAAGCTGCCAAATTTTGGAGGCAATCTCACAATGGAGGAATAAATGTTTTATATCTTCAGCCTCTTTCTGACACATGCAACATCTATTTGGCATGATGAATCCCCTCTTGATGAGATTATCATTAGTTAGGATCTTTCCATTAATAATTAGCCACCAAAAGAAGTTCACTCTAGGGGTTAACTCCGGCATCCACAGCTTGTGCCACTTAATTTCGCTTTCCATGGATACAAAGAAAGAATTATATCCTGATTTAACAGTGTATTCCCCATCGAAAGAATCTTTCCAGATGAGCTCATCCTTAAGGTTATGATTACTTATATGGATTAGGGAAAGTTGATTCTAAAGATATGCAATCTCAGCCTATATACTATCATTCTCCACTTTTAGTTGTTTCCATTTTCTTTTGTTTCCATCCCTCTCAATGTACCCCTGGATTTTGTGTCCATACTTAGTAATTAAGTTGTCTTTAATATGATCAAAATCAGAAATCTAGTTAGAATCCGTCCACTTATCAGTCCAGAAGTTTATGTTTTGTCCATCTCCAAGCTTCCAGCTACACCCCTGAGAGAGAATGTGTCTGCTGCGTAGAAGGTTGTTCCAGAAAATAGAACCACTCGGAAGAGACTGATCATATATGAAGGAAATCTTGTTTTGGTTTGAAAGATATTTAATCTTAACCAGCTCTGTCCAAGGTCTGTGCTCTTTTATAATCCTCCATCCTAATTTTGCACTAAGGGCAGTACTCATATGTTTGATATCTTTTATGCCTAACCCCCCCTAGCCTCTTAGGTTTACAAACCTATTCCCAAGCCATTAGGTGATATCTGAATCTGTCCTCAGTACCATGCCATAGAAAGTGTTTTTTGAATCTTCTCAATATTGTTCATCACTGCAGTAGGCATGTTGAACATTGACAGTATGTAAATAGGCAAGTTTTGAAGCGTGCTTTTAACCAAAAGGCACTTACCTGCACTTGAAAGGACTGTTCCTTTCCAGCCAACCAAATTTCTTTGAAATCTCTTAATAAGATCATTCCATACCTCCACAGAAATCTTGCCAGTACTTAAAGGTAATCCTAAGTAAGTAGCTGGTAGAGAATTAATAGTGCATCCTAGAATATTAGCAATCTTTCTTTGCCTTTCCCTAGGATTATTGAAGAAATAAATAGAGATTTTTTCAAAATTAACTTTTTGTCCCGAGTCTTCCTCATAAAATCTGAGGACAGTTTTGATAGCCTTTGCCTCAATAATGGAAGCCATCAGGAGCAGCAAAGTGTCATCGGCAAACTGCTGATGAGAGGAGATCTGATTACCAGTAGTTGGAGGGAAGCCTTTTATCATGCCAATGTCAATAGCTTTGGAGATAGATCTGCTTAAACTGTCAGCCATAATAATGAATAAAAGAGGGGAGATTGGGTCGCCTTGCCGAATACCTCTATTGCTGGAAAAAAAGCCCACAGGTTCTCCATTAACAACCACAGAGAATCTAGAGGTAGAGATACAAGAGTGAATGATTTTTCTGAATTTTCTTTGAAACCCAAACTTGGATAAGACCTCTTCCATGAATCTCCAGGAGACTCTATCGAAAGCTTTATGCATGTCCAGTTTGATGGCCATCCCTGCCTTTTTACTTTTATCCATAGAATGTATAGTTTCATGAACCATGATAATTCCATCTTGGATAATTCTTCCTTGGATGAACCCCGCTCTGCTGTTGTGAAATGATCTCCATGAGAATAGGTTGCAGTCTAGTGGTGAGGATCTTTGTGAAAATTCTATAAATGACATTAACCAAACTGATAGGCCTGAAATATTTGAAGTCTTTTGCATCCAACTTTTTTGGGGCAAGCACAATGTGTGTATTATTTAGTTCTTTAATGAGATTTTTGTAAAATTCATTAACAACTTTCAAGAGATCTTCAGAGCATATTTCCCAACATCTTTGGAAAAAGTTAGCCAAGAAGCCATATGGACCTGGAGCCTTATCCCCTTCTAAAGCAAAAACAACCTTTTTTAATTCCTCAATGGTGACAGTTTTTGAAAGACTTTTAAATCTCTCAGAAGGTATGAGATTATTAGGAATGGAGTCTAAGAGAAAAGAGGGCCGCTTATTCATTGTAGGAGTTATCTTCAGTGAGAAGGTTCTTGTAAAAATTAAGCACCTTTGTTTTGATATCCTCTGGATCCTTAGTAATGTTTCCATTTCCTTTAGCAACCTCAGATATTCTGTTACAAGCTCTATGTTTGATGGCTGTCTAATGAAAAAAAATTCTATTTCTGTGTTGATATGTTTATAGTTTTAAATAACCTTTGACAGTAGTGTTAGAGACTAAATTTTTGACATAATAAGCTCTAAAGGTTAAGTTATTAACCAATATTAGCTAAGCTAATGTAGTGTGCGGATAGTTAATCTAAGCTATGAAAAATTGTGATAAAGTTAAAAAATGTAGTATAGAAAGTATGTAAAATATCTAAACAACTATGCAAAAGGAAAGGAAATGATAACCCTAATGTGTAAGAGAGAAGAGGAAAGAACTTAGTTGAATAACATATGCTTGCGGGACTATGTCGTAGTGATGAAATGAAAATATGGAAGTAGGAATGAATGTGCAGAAGTCCTAAAAAGGATGGGTATAGAGGATCTAGCTAGATTGGAGCACCTAGAGAGGGACTGGGGCATCTGCGGGCACTTTAGTCTACAATCTGGGCACCCCAATTTGTGAAAAAGATCTAAAAATGATCTTCACAGGGCTCAGAGGTGGTTTGAAACCCTCCCTATCTATCACATTAAGTTCATTTTCCTGTACCAGATGTTGCCACTAATGTAAGATGGTGAGAAGACCTGTAAAAAACCAAAAGAAGTATCAAAACCCTAAAAAAGAAAGATGCAACTGAATGGGTCAGAATGACCTCAAATACCACAACAATGGGATTAACAATTGAGCACTACACTACATTTCAGACCCAAATGTAGTTCTGGTGAGTGTGTCCATAATGTGCCCTTAGTGCTCTTGTGCCAGTCACACTTTGTGAAGTAGCGAGTAATAACTAAATGTAGAAAATTTAATAGTATATATGCATAGAATAGAATCCCTCTCCCTATGAAGTGTGATACAAATGTCCTAGCCTTGTGCCTTGATGATGGAGCTATGTGGATGCAAGTGATCTCTAATGTAGTAGATGGGTGCAACTATAGATGAGTGATAGTAGTAAATGATGATAGATCCCTCATTATGGTCTCATAGCTTTATATTTAAATGGTTCTCTTGGTCTAATTTCATAATTAACCCCGAAAAGGCCAACCAAAAGAAAGATAAAGACCTCAAATGGCTATAAAGAGCCCAAAAAGTGGCGCAAAAGTGCAAAAGGGACCGGGGCACCCCTGGTCGGACCTGGGTGCCCAACGGTGCCTCAATACTAATTTGGGTGCCCCAGTCAAGGCTAAAATGATGCAGGATGAAAAAAGATGACTGGGAATATGGGTGTAAGAGGTCAGTAATGAAAAAATAAAATAAAAAAAGATGGCCAAAAGATGGGGGTTAATTATTACTTTCTTCACTCAAGAACCTTCTAAATAGTAGTATGAGATCAAGATAAATAATGTCTAAAGTGCATGATTTTGTGACTACAGTTTTCCCCCACTTTATGTTGGTGAGTGGAAATCTTGGTAACATAAAGTAGATAGAGATGTGTACTTGACGTCTATGAAGAGTGTATTAGAAACATGCTAAAGGAATAGAAAAAGTGTGGAATGATAAAAAGATGGAGCATGGAAAATAAAGATGAAAAATGCACAAATAAAAAGTGATGAGAGTGAACCTAGGGCAGAACACGTGTAGATGTTGCAATGTATGATGTACCTACATGATTAGTAAAGCATATGTGGTGTCACATAGTGTTGTTGTTGTTGTTTCCCCCATTTGATTGCTTGTTTCTCATATAACTGGACCTACAAGGAGAAAATGATCAAGTAGTCAAATATGTATGTATGTATGTGTAAAAATGGAATGTAAAAGACGTTTGTATATGAAATTATGTAAATATAAAATATGCAGATGTAAATGGAACATGTGCACCTGATCCATGTCGAGAAAGGAAGTGTAGAAGGACATCCTATACTGTGAGTTTTTTGGGATATCTCATGTTATAGGCCAAAGAAGTGTATGGAGGAGATGCTCTATGTCCTCTAGGATCTAACTGCTTCTTTGTACTGTGTGTGAAAATATATATGTATCATCCTAGTTTTTTGGGCAATCTGAAGCCACTGGACGAAGTAGTGTAGAGAGGCACACCCACTATAACCTCCAAGCCTGTAACTATTTCCTAGAATGCTCAATGCACCATGTCCTATAAAATCCGCTATGTATAGGGTTTGTAGACTAGTCTAAACCCACTCACTGTATATAACTGAACCGTACTGGTGTAGAATCTTCATGTTAGTATGTAAAAACCCCTATATGATGCCCCCCTCTTCGGGGGTGCATGCGACACCATTGATAGGAGAAATACAGACCCAAAAGAGGACCAACTGCATGTATGTTGTAACCTTAAAAAGTGCTTGGTAGAAACCGAGGTACACATAAACAAGAAGGCTGTCCAAATACAAGTGTAAACATGCATGCATATATAAAACAATGTGTAAGCTACATAAAAAGTGTACAAGATACTAAGTAATGTGGTAAACACGTAAAAAGAAAAATTAAGTTATATAAAGTGGGTTGTAAACACGGGACATCACTCACGATATTGCAAGACATGCAAGGCCATCATGGAAAAAAAAACAAATGAGTTTGCACACCAAACAAAGGGAAAGGCCCGCAGACAAAAGCAATTAATAGAAGATAAGATAACAAATAAGTATGGAAACCAAAATCCTTACAGAATAAGTGCTACACATGAAGCACCCATTAGCATGTTAAAAAGATAAATAGTATGTAAAAATCATGTAGAACCAAGTAATGTAAAGTGATAAGTACAAAATGAAATAATAACACTTGTGAGAGTCGAATGTGGATGCCCCCAGTGACCAATGTAGAAAGGGTAGAAGGTGAACATCCATGTTGCGTGTAAGAGACCTGTATTTTTGATCATAACTAGAAAAAGATGTGAACTTGATGTGTGTATTATATAGATAAATGACATATAAGTAAGATAAATATCATGTGTAATAAAGTGATCATGAACAAGCAAAAGTAAGAAAGAGTATAAGCAACCATAATATGTAGTATGTTATGGATAGATGGAATGGAATGCAATATGGAGTGATAGGATCCACGTGCCCCTGATTAGATGGAAGTGTATGCAATGAGGTTCATTTTTTTTTCCCCCTCAATAGTCAATAATGAACCATAAACGAGAGTGTGTCATCGGGAAATGGTCAAAGAGTGTGTTGTGTCTAACGCGCTATGAGGAATGTGTATGTGTAGTGATGAGATGTGACCTAGTGAAAATGTGTGCATGAACCCTTATATCTGGAGCATATATCACAACCAAATTAATGTATACATGATGATTTAGCCTAGTCATATATCACTATAATATGAATGGATGAGCGATGATTTAGTCCTAAACATATATCACTACTAGATGAAAAGAGGGAGTGGTGATGTAATCTAAGGTGTATACCAGTACAAAAGGATAGAATAAGTGACGATTTATCATAAAGCGTATATCACTAGCCTAATAATGTCACATGATGAAAGATCAAATAGTAAATTTATGATGAGTGTAAGGTCAATTTGATTTATAAACCCTCAGCACTTGAGTATGGACCAAGGAATTAAAGTGCATCATCGGGTGGTGAGTACACCGCGTAGAAGACAATGTAGTATATGTAAGAATGAGATATGACCATGTGATGAGTGGAATGCTTAAAGACGTGATGTGTGGAGTGTGAAAAATGACATGTATGTAGATGTACTAGTAATGTAATGCGTAGTACGATGCAATGCTAGACTCACATATGATGAAGACTAGTATGATGTATGATGCATAACGTGCAATATGTGGATAGATGCAATGTGTAAGTTCTATAGTGTAGTATGTGGGGTTTAGTTTAGTAATCCCTCAACAGTCAAGTGTGAACTGAAGCACAAAAGTGTGTCATTGGGAGGGTAGAGTAACAAGAGTCACCTACCAAAGACCAAGTATGTGTGCGGTGGAACCATGTTGGATAAAGTCAATAGGAGAACTATGTGATGGTGGTGAAAATGAAAATATATCATGATCACTAGTAGGAGGATTAGTTACTTTGACGAAATGTGATTGGTTGGAGCTTAGACTTGATAGGAGGCCATGTTACATGGAGTCGTCAAGGGAAACTTCTTAGGTTGACTTGGTAATGCATTTGATGACTTCGTAGGAATGGTTTGTGAACTAATTTTGATAGGTGCTTTAATTTGTTGACTTGGGGATACTGTAGATGATTACTTAGGTGGATCATGACTAATCGAAGGAGTATCCGTAGGCAGCCCATGTGGGTGTAACCTTTGTAATAAGATGTTGTGCATTAAATGAAATAAGACCTTGAGGCTTAAGACATTGGTATTATGAGATGAAAAGTATGGCAATCATTATCATTATGTCCATTGATTTGATGATAATTTTAAGTATGGATGACCTTGATATTTTGCTAACCGATAAGGAGAAAAGTAATGAGTAGGTGATAGGGTGATTAACTGATGACTAAGGAGATGGATAAGAATGTCATGTGGCGATGGTATTATTCTCAAAATACAAGAGGCTCCGGAAATGGCATGTCTTGAGGTTTAGCTAGATGACATGTAGTGGTCATAGATTGTATATGAGATGTAGAAGGAACACAAACATGATGATTGAGAAGCATCCTTAAGCTTGTTAAATTTCATATCTAAGAGATGTGATTATGGTTTCCATGGACTGATAATTTATATCTTGAAATAATGAATTTAAGGCTTGAATCAACTTTAATAGGGGTTGAGTAGATGGATAGACTCACTAGGGTCATTAGTTGTCAGATAAATGATAGAATCATAAGACTTATTTTTTGTGGTGGCAATGTATTGTCATCCAGATACATGAGTGTCTAAGTTGTTTTTGCAAAACAATCCTAGACAATGAGGATATCTCTTAAGTAAAGTAGATAAAGAGACTTGGGAAACTTTGAGAGCCATGATAGGGGAAAAAGGAGGATCCTAAGTGTGAAAGATGGTCGGGTTCACCAAAATAATTAACTAAAATTAGCTAAACTAATGTAGTATGCGGGGATAGTTAATCTAAGCTATGAAAAACTATAATAAATTAAATAAATTTAGTATAGAAAGTATGTAAATGATCTAAACAACTACGCAAAAGGAAATGATAACCCTAATGTGCAAGAGAGAAGATGAAAGAACTTAGTTGAATAACATATGCTTGTGGGACTATGTCGTAGTGATGACATGAAAATCCATGGAAGTAGGAATGAATGTGCAGAAGTCCTAAAAAGGATGGGTATAGAGGATCTAGCTAGATTGGAGCACCTAGAGAGGGATTGGGGTGCATCTGCGGGCACTCTGGTCTGCAATATGGGTGGCTTGGTCTATGCAAAATCTCTATAAACTGATCTTCATAGGGCTCAAAGGTGGTTATGAAACCCTTGTCTATCTATCACATTAAGTTTATTTTCCTGTACCATATGTTGCCACTAATGTAGGATGGTGAGAAGACCTGTAAAATAACCAAAATAAGTATCAAAAACCCTAAAAACAGAAAGATGCAAATGAATGGGTCAGAATAACCTCAACTACCACAACAATGGGATTACCAATTGAGCACTGCACTACATTTCAGACCCAAATGTAGTTCTGGTGAGTGTGTCCATAATGTGCCCTTAGGTGCTCTTGTGCTAGTCACACTTTGTGAAGTAGCGAGTAATAACTAAATGTAGAAAATGTAATAGTATATATGCATAGAATAGAATATAATAGAATCCCTCTCCCTATGAAGTGTGATACAGATTTCCTAGCCTCATGCCTTGATGATGGAGCTATGTGGATGCAAGTGATCTCTAATGTAGTAGATGGGTGCAACTATAGATGAGTGATAGTAGTAAATGATGATAGGTCCCTCATTATGGTCTCATAGCTTTATATTTATAGGGTTCTCTTGGTCTAATTTCGTAATTAACCCCGAAAAGGCCAACCAAAAGAAAGATAAAGACCTCAAATGGTTAGAGAGATCCCAAAAAGTGGTGAGAAAGAGCATAAACAACCAGGGCTACTCCTGGTGGGATGAGGGTGCCCACGGGTGCCCCAATACTAATTTGGATGCCCCATTTGAGGCTAAAATGATGTGGGATGAAAAAAGCTAACTAGGCATATGGGTGCAAGAGGTGGGTAATGACGAAATAAAATAAAACAATATGTCCAAAAGACAAAGTTTTATTAGTACTTTCTTCACTGAATAACCTTTTAAATAATAGTATGAGACTAAGATAAAAAATGTCTGAATTGCATGATTTTGTGACTAGATTAAAAGACCCTTATTTTGAGGCAAGACATAGGGGAATTGACATTATTCATGAATTAGAAGGTAATAAAGCCAATACTAGTAATAGAAACATGTGAAGGATAGATACGCAACCTAATGGGTGAAATCATAGACCTTGAAACAATTGATTGACTTATTTGTGACCAAAACTTCCTTCTCAAATTACACAGTGAACTAAACCCTTGGCTAGGGTTCGTAGAGACAAAATTTGAATTACCTCAAAAATGAGCCAACTAAAACCTTAGAATCTTGGTACAAATCTTTGTCTCGAGGTGTTTCAAAATACTAACAAGGAATTGACTTGAATCTCTCAGCCATAATCAAGATTTTTATGACAGTCTTTATTAGGAGCCTGTAGCTAGAGTTTGAGGACCCAAGGTTTGATTCAAAAACTAATTTTAAAGCTCTTAAACTCCAAGGTTTTACTTGAAACTGAAATACCACATAATGGTAGCATATAATAAAGAATTACTAAGGAATTTAGAATTTTCATGGGTGGAAATTTGTTTTTTCTATGACAATATATTGTCCCTAACTATGTCAATATAAGGAGACCTAATAGTTAGAGCCAAGTTAGTAAAGAAGGAGTATTTCAAGTTGGAATTAAACCTTTTATCCCTTTCTCATAGTTATAACTTGAAAAAGGGTGTCTAATAATTCTTGAATTAAGTCTTGAAAACCCAGGAGAAGGAAGATATCCAAGAAAATGCCAAAAGAAAGGGCTGGTAAAACTAACAAGACTAATAATAAAGGAGGAGTGATTGAAAGCTAACCATTTGAAGTTAGATTATAAAATTCAACCCACACCTTAACCAACCAAAATGGATACTAATAAATGCATATATTTTTTTTGGGCATATTTAGTTTAATAAATTCATGAACTCACCATAAGCCTTAGTTTTGGGAAGCCCAAAGGGCAGTTTTAGAGTAAAGAAGAAGAGTTGATTTTTTAATGTTTTTGAATCACTTGGAAGGTTCATTTAACCTAGTTCAAGGACTAGAAACAATATTAAATTATTTTTTAAAGGCATTAATTTAATACATGAATATTTTTTATAAAATTCAAGGTGTGTAGATTTGAGAAATAACTTGTTTAGTTGTCTTAAAGGAGAATTTAGATTTTGGTGATCATTCTAAATCCTTGTATTGAGTGATAGTTTGATTTATCTCTGCATTAATATTGGCACATGACAACCCAAATAAACTATCCTAGATAATTTTAGGTAGTGGTTTAGCCCATGCAGGGGGTTTTCCCACCTCATTTCAATGTGCTTATACAATTCTAGTTTGTGGTTCCTTCTTTGACCCATAGACCAAGGAATTGAAAGATCCTCAAGGGAAAATTATTACATAATTGGTTTCCCATCATATCAACCTAGCCTTGGGTATACCCACTTTTGATGAATCCAATATCTTAACCAAAGCTAATGCTTATAAGGAATTTGATCTCACTCCTAAAAATACCAGTCTATGATTGCTAAGACTTGGTTGAAGACCAAAAAGAGCGGACAATCCAAGTTGCATAAAACCCTCTACAAAATTGATTTCATTGAAGAATTATTAGACATTATAGCATTGTTGGTAAGAGTGATGGGTCTACCTTCTACTCAGGAATTATAAAATTAGATGTGTATTTTCATTAACTTGATTTATGAAGGAAAACATGCATTAAGCTTGGGGAGAAATTATCTATGAAAATTTAACTCAGAAACTCACCCAAGTGCATAAAAAAAACCTTCTACATGACTTCATATCTTATTTACACCATATATGGCTATAGAATCTGGATTGGTTTATCAAACAAGGGCAGTAGAGAGAATCTTCCTATTTAGGATTTCTATACTCAATTGACCTATGAGAATAGTAAAAGTCATCACAAAAGGGTAAATGATGCCTTCAAAATGTTATTGGTAATATTATTGGAAGAAGATATAACCAACATGGTTTCAAAAGAAGATAAGAAGTAGATAGATGTGTATGGCAGATTATTTATCCAGTTTCAAAAGTTTTTATACATATAGAAAACATGTTTTGAGGGAGCTCCTTACAAGATTCCTATTTATTGTAGTGATAGAATTATCCTAGTTGAGCTTTTTATACAATTGGATCTCCTCCACATAACTTACATGGACAAGAAAATATATAGATCTAATTTCCCATATCTTTGAGAAATTACACATGTATATATGCCCTTGATGCTCATAATGTTGAAAGAACTATCTCTCCTTTTAAAATGCATACCTATCAAAAAAGGTCATCCTTTGATAGTAAAAAATTGCATCACCAACTATCTCTGATTCTCTTATCATCATGTGCCATCATTTGAATATTACTAGGAAGACTATGAGGATGATTATGAGGTTAAAAAAGAGCATATGGTAGGCCGAATCTGTAACAAATTCAATATTTCAAGTTGAACATGGTGTCAAAGGACATGATTGATGACGGTTCAAATCTACTTACTTATGATTTCACCAAATTTATTCAATTCATTCCTCTTCCTACCATTTAGTGGTCTCAAAAGGAGAATGATAACCCAAATGATCTTAATATTCATATGTCCTATTAAGAATGATACATTGGTTTAATAAGAAAGTGAAAGAGCATAAAACCTCTCAACAGGAAGTTTTTTCTCAAGAGACAACTTCTTCACAAAAAGTTACTCCTTCTCACCAAAATCCTTCTCCCTCTCATATAGATCCTAGAACTAAAGCTAAAGAGAGTGAAAAGAATATTTAAATACCCATAAAATAATACGATAACAAATATAAAGTACAAGAAGTGGGACGAGAAGTAGTGGTTGAACAAGTAGAGGCAGAAAAGGAAGTGTTATGTCAAAATTACAACACCCCTGATTACTTGTGATTTGTGTGTGAGGAAATCAGTGTAATCTGCATTACATGGGATTATCTTACAGTGTGGGACCTTATAAGTAGGATAACCCTAAGGATAAATCTGATTTCTTCTCCTAACCTAGTGTCAAGTTCTCAAAAGTGCAGAGAATGGAAAACTAAACTAATCCTACCCTAATGCTTTCCAAGGAGACACAAATAGAAGAATGCATAAAAGTAAATATACTCTAAGGGAAGGTGATGCACCAAGAAAGGGTGAGACATTCTAAGTAAGTGGAAAAGAAGGAGTAAACAAGGTAAGAGATGGTGGATAAGAGCCCCACAGTCTAAAATAATACTTCATCTCCTTAGATTCATAAAACACAACAAATTAAAGGTCCTATAAAGAGATATAAACATGCACAATATACCTGTAAACATAATGGAGGGAAAAATATGCAATATAACCCAAATTAGGGAAAGAAATGACAGAAAACACCAATTTTATTGATTAAAATCTTGCACAATCCATTACACTGTAGGCACATGGAAAAATCCTTTACAAAGAGCATAAATTCAAGGCTTTTAGCTCACAACATCTCTGGAAGAATTTTGACAGAGTTACTTTGCATTACAGAAAAATATCTCCTCAAAATGACGTGAATTTTACAATATATAGAATAATATCCTCAAAAGTTCCCCACCATTCGACAAATTTCATTAAAGAGGTATGGGAGACCATATAAATTTGGTACTTTTCTTGCATGGGAAGTCATGGGTGCCATAACTCATTAAACTGGTAGTCGAATTAACCTTGTACCACTCCCATTAATGCCTGGTTTATTCCTACACTCAGTCGGTTACATCAATGCAACCAACTGGTAACATGCTTTCCTCGCTACCGACCGGATAGCTTAAATTCCACTATCGGTTAGTAGCATCCGTACAACTGCTACTAGTGATTTTTTTGTCATCCGCCCGCTCCTTTATGAAATCCTTATGTAATCGGTCGGTAGCATTCGGCTAGGATGTTTATCCACTGATCCTACTACCGAATAGTATAATGTAAAATGCTACCAGACTTGTAGCATTTTAAGATTCTACCGCAACTCCTTATCTACCAATTTTCCCTGCTCAATCAGGTCGGACCTTTGTTGCGGCGAGGTAGCTCACCGTGAGTTAGGACCACTTGCAAGCACTTTGACCTATTAAACTGTCTAACACCCATTTAACCCGATACTATTTAAACTTCCCAACTCGACACTGACTCATCCATCACATTCCACAACTTGGCCGACATCCATCTTGTTTTCTCTCTGATACTTGGGGTTGAAATTGAAGGTCATCTACACGTTCAAGAATTTGAATAGTTAAGTGCAATTATAATGAATTATCCAAATTAACTGGGGGTAAATTTGGGATAATATGAAGAAAGTGAAGAAAATAAGTAAGATAATGAAGAAGAAGAAAGTGAGGATGTTGATGAAGAAGAAGAAGAAGAAGATGTAGTTGAGGTAGTAGCCCTTGACTCAGGAAAAAAAAGTGCCTCCAGACCTAAATTGGATGTGGTAAGACCCTATTCTTCCATTGTGACAACTACTATAGCAGTCTCTATCACTCAACCCCGTCCTTCACAAATTTCACTTACCTTACCCCCTTCAGGAGAGTCATCAGGGGATTCATTTACTTAGGTTTAATCTATGGTTGATAGCAAGAAGAGGAAGGATCAATCCAAGGTTGAAGTTCTTAAATATTATGTTGTAGTTGATCCCTTTGGTACCTGTCCTCCCCCTCCAAAGAAAGCTATGATTGTTTCTTGTCTTGTTTCATATTCCAAAGGACATAAATTTGTAGAAATTTCCAAACCAAAAGGAGACAAGAGTGAAAATGATATTATTTCATCTAACTTTGAGTTGACCAAGGTATCTTTGGGTGAGTCAACCCCTAAAGGTGAAGTGCATAACCTTAGGGAAATTTTTTCTAAGGTTATTAAAATGGTTGAGAAGGATAAAAAAACTAAATAACACTTGGAAGAGCAGGTTCATGTATTGGCCAACTGTATAAAATCCTTCTAATCATCTAGTAACACCCCATTGGATCTGACTCCCTTATATGCACTCCTGCCAACCACTATGACTGTTGATATTTATCTAAAGGTTATATCTGAGATACATAAACATGCAACTCTTGGTAAAGCATCTGAAGCTTTGGTGGAGAAAAATCCTAGTCAAAAGATTATAGTTTATTGATGAAGCCTATAAAACTTATGATAATATTATCTCAACTCAAAAGCAGAGCATCGTATGAGTTGAAAACATTGATAAAGAGCTAAAAATTTGGGTAGATGTTATCTAGGATATCTGTATCATGGGTATTATAGATGATTAAATACTTCTTTATGAGAATATTTATGATGATTATAAGAATAATCTATCACAAACTCGGTCTTTCAGTGTTGAGTGGAGGATGAAGGTCCTTGAAGAAACCTCTACATAATTATAAAATGTTATCTAGAAAGGAGAATCCTTGAAGGCTAAGATATTTACATATTTACAAGCTCTCTGTTGTGACATTTTCTAGGAAAATTCATCCCAATGAAATTCATTTGATAAAATCAAAGAGAAATTTAAGAAACTCATCAAGGAATATTTATATAAGATAGAATTTTTTAATAAGGATAAAATGGAAGGAGTTTTCAGAACTCAACAATGTGATTTTAGAAGATGACTAAAGGATTGTCTTAGTATAATGGCACAAGTTCATATATGGAGAATTCTCTTAGAGCATATATGAGTAATTTAACTACATACTATTGTGCCAAAGGAGACAAATATTTCTATTGTAGGCACAAGGTTTTAGATGTATGTTTTGAATTTGAAAGTTCCTACCTCCTCTTTCGCTTCTTCTCTAGGCTCTTAATACAACTAATTATTATATTTTTTATTGAATCTATTTTGTTGAAAAGGAAATATGTAATATAAATTCATTAGGATGTAACTTAACTCATTAAGTGTTTTATCACTTAATAAAACAACTAGTTGGTTAGGGTGGTTATTCCTCCCCTCTTTCCTATATAAGGATTATGTTTCTATTGTAAATGGGTTGAATGCTGGTGAATTTTGGATGTAAGAAATATTGATTTTGAATACAGAAGAAGAACCCTTTTATCTCCCTCATTTATTTCTTTGTATACCTTATTTTTCTTATTTTGTTCCATATTATGTATTGTTTGCATTATTTTCAAGTTGAAACTTTGTGTTATTACTGATGGACCAATAATTATTCGAAATTTATTTAATTTATATCTTGTTCACTATGATAAATTCCATTATGCAGGCATGTATGTTCTCAAGTTCTATTGATGTACATGAGTAAAATAAGATTTAAATTCTACTTATTTGAAAGTGTTTTTATTTCTCTCTCATATTTTTCATCCTTACATGTGTGGTGAGCTTACATGACCAAGAAGGAATTATTTGTTCTTGATCGATAAATTTGAAGAAGAAATGTGTGTCCCTAATTTTTTTGTTTTGCTAAACAGTTACACTATTGTATTCTTCTGATTATCATTTCCCAATCTTTCTTTTGTGTTTGAAATTATGGAATTAATCATTTCCACCAACATCCTCATTGAAACTTATTAGATTTTAATTTTGTAAATATTTTAGATTTTCAAGTTTTTGTTTGAATAAGGGAACCTCCCCATTAAAGAGGGGGTATTGTTCTCCCATGAACTGTTGATTGTGCCTTCGAACTAAATTTTTATGAGCCAACAATTTTTATTACCCACCATGGGGTACATATTTTGTTGTTTGAGTAGTGCACACTGAATATCATTCACCGACAGTTGAATAGAAATTTTTCTAGGAGGATTTACTAAACTGGATGTATGTAGAATACCAAAAGCTTGAGAAACTAGAGCATTGAAGATATTATCTTCTGGTTTCAATAACAATGTTATTTCTCTCTATCTCTAGAAAAAAGAGGTAAATGAAAGAGCTATGTGAGTACACCTCCAACCAAAATGAATTCTGGTTCACCTTCTCAAGTAAGTATAGCTCAATCTTTAGTTATAGCTGGGATTACTCTTCCTTTACAAACTATTTTTCCTAGAATGGATGCACTAGTTCCTTACAGACAAAACATTAGGCCTTTGGACCTTGCTCGACCTCTCCATGATTTACCTAAAGGAATCCAAAATAACTTCCAAAAATTTTGAGGAGATGGTAAGGTTCATCCCAATGAACATATGACAACATTAAATGTTACCTGTGGTGCTCTTGGGGTTGTACACGAATATGTTTCTGTTAGACTATTTGTTGAAAGATAACAATACAATAGCACAGAGTAGTCATATCATCTTTCTACCAACAATATCACCAATTGGGATACAATGAAATCCAAATTTAAGTCTAGGTTCAAGCTAGCATACAAGGTTCATTTTAAGACCCCCCCTTTAAAAAATTAGAGTTTAGAATTGGTGGTGAATCTCCAAAATTGACTTTTTCCTCAATGTCGAATTTTTGAAAAACCGTTTCATGGAAAATCTGAAAGGGTTGGATAGAAATCCATTATCTGTCATCCAACCCAGCCATCCAACCTGGGTTGGAAGGCCATCCGTCCATTGTCTATCATACAACCTAGGTTGGAATCCATCTAACCCAGGTTGTATGAGAGATGATGGACGACTGTTTGATCTGGGTTGGATGATAGACAATGGATGACCATCCAACCCTGGTTGGACGACTGGGTTGGATGGTAGACAAAGGATGACAATCTAACCTAGGTTGGATGACTATGTTAGATAGTCCATTTTCTACATTCTAACCTAGCCATCCAACCTGAGTTGGACGACCTTCCTTTGTCTGCCATTAACCCAACTATCCATCCTGGGTTGGGTGGCCATACATTTTCTATCATCCAACCCAGGTTAGATAGTTGGGTTAGATGACAGACAATGGATGACCGTCCAACCCAGGTTGGATGACCATCCATCATCTTCCATCTAGCCTAAGTTGGATATATAACCACTCTTTATTGGATGTCTATATTAAATGGGTACCCCCTGCAACCCCCCAGGTTATGTATTATACCTCGATGAATACATGCATAAGTTAATTTTTACATATAAATAGTAGGTGAACTGATCCATACAAATGACTTGTTGACCAAATTTTTTAGCGAATTGGGTGGCAACCGACTGCTGAAAATTTTCCATTTCCAGTTTCTAAAATCCCTAATATTCATGAGTATACGAAAATTCGCCACTAAAATTTTCCCTACTAGTAGAATATGCTTATTATCTTCTAGCACAACTTTCCTATATGAAGAAGGAACCATGTGAACCAATGAGAGAATTTTTAGAAAATTTTAATCAATTGGCACATAAGATTCTAGATATTTCTTAACCTATTATAGAGGATTTAAAATGTTTCTTCATCATTGCTCAACTTCAAGAGGTGAGTTTTACATTAAAAAGGGAAATAATACCAAACTTGGATGATGACCAAGATCTGGCCATAAGAGTTAAATGTGATTTAATCATGCGTTAAATATGATTTAATCATGTTTTGTAAGTTAAATAAATAACATTCCAAAGCTAAGGTTTCCACCTTATGACCAACTAATTCTAATCAATTAGTTTAGAAATTAGATAATGATTTGATTTCTCTAAAGAAGCATCTTTCTTGAAATACTCCCTATAAATATATTCCTATAAAGAATTTCAACCAAGGAATCGTCTACCCACTGCACAACCTAAGCTATCTATTGAAGCTCCCCCTATCAAGGTATTATTTAATGTAACTTGCAAAGTTCAAGATGCATATGATGAATTTACCATTGAAGAATTTGAATATTTTGAGGAATAACTCGAGGAAACTAATGAAGTTATTGAAGATTCTTTAATTAGATATGTTTTTTATGAGCTCGAAGAAGATGATTATGAAGATGTAGTGGAAGATATGAATAGTGAATCTTATGCAGTCATGACCAATGTACAACTAAGAAAAAAGAAAGACATTATTTATCCATACAAGAAGGAGAAAGTTAAAGAGGTTCATATGGCCATTCTAGTAGTCACAAAAAGAGGATTACCCATTTCTTATACTACTTAGAAGGTAAGCACTCAAACACCTCTAAAAATTGTTTCTAAAATAGCTATAACTCCTAAAGTTGATAATCCTAAGACCCCTATTGTGTCCAATCAAGAAGCTTATTATTCTGTAAGATATTTTAATATTGACCATATTAAGAAAACCAAGGTTCAATTTTCTAAAGTTGAATATTATCAAACTCATATAGAGGATTTTCCACAAGTTCCCAAGTTTATTAATGCCAAGCTGACTCAAGTTGTTTCCTCTTCCAAAGGAATCCTGCCCACTCATAAAGATCCTTTCCTGTAAAAAAAATTTAGCCTCTACTCCCTCCACATTTGGGAAAATTGAACCTTTCTATGTAACTTTGTTGATAGCTAGGCATAAATTAAGCAATTGCGTCATTGATTCTAATGCATATAATAATGTAATTCCTATACAAGTAGCTCATACATTGTGTATCATTCTTACCCATAATTATGTCTCATGTTATTCCATGGAGACCAAAGACATGCATGTAATAGGAATAATAAAGGATGCTCAAGTATCATTTGCCTTTTTGCCTAAAAAAGAGTTAAAACTACCATCTTGGTTGTTGATATACCACCCTCTTATGGAGTTATCTTAAGCAAAAAACTTTCCAAGATGTAGGAGGAGAAGTTCAAATGGATTGGTCCAATGCATTGATTTCAGTGAAGGGAGAAATGAAGAAGTTGCTTCTTGAAAGACGAGTACATTGTTTAAAAGACAAATGATCCTCAAGAATAAGTGTTTTATGAATACATTGTTCATGAAAATTACATGATAATTTCTTGTTCAGAATTGAGTATCCCTGAAGTCAATATAGATGATTCAAATGATATTTGGCCCTTGAATTTGATGGTAGTTTTTCTATAGCTGGTTCTGCAGTAGGGGTAGTTTTTATCTCGCCCTCTAGAAAAATTAACCCATTCGCATACAAACTACAATTTTATAATACTAATGACACTTATGATTACAAGGCTCTCCTCCTTATTCTAAAAATAGTAAAGGATATGGGGATTAAGAACATTCATGCACATAGTGATGTAGAACTTATAGTCTCACAAGTTGTCGCATGTTTCAAGTTACAAATGAGAGATTAAATAATTATAGGAAAAAGGTATGCAATTATATTGCATTATTTGAAGCTTTTTTAATTTATTTCATGTCAAGAGATAACAATTCAAGTGAATATGCCTTATTAGTATTTGGCTCCTTACTAATACCTTGTCCTAATTTCACTCAAGATAAGTTCACAATTGAAATAACTAAATTATACCCGATGTTCTAGACAATGTAGATAATTGGTAAGTATTAAATGATGAACAACATCTCATCTCCTTTCTTGAATTACAATTTAATTTTAATTAGATATATTTTAAAGGTAGTAAAGATAGTTACAGAGAGTCACTTTCATCCACAACTGAGGAAGGTATTAAGTTGGAGTCTGATCAAGATGGATGTATCAAGTTAAAAGGTAAAAAAATAGCTAAGGTTTTGATTATTTTGGAATATATTTTTAACAAACATGATCACTTTGTCAAAAAAAATTATTTCACAGAGCATAGATCAATCATTAGAGTGTGAAAAGCTAAATTTTGGAAGTGATGAAGACCCTAAAGTTTATTAATATTAGGAAATCTTATTTTGTTGAGGAAAAGAAGAAGATAGTAGAGCTATTGAAAAAATACTTAGATGTGCTAACATACTCTTATGAAGATTTTAATAATTTGAATCCCAAATATATGGAACATTATATTCCTCTAAATCATGGTATTCAACCCTTTAAGAAGAACTGGTGGATAGTATAACCCCAAAATTGTAGGAATAATCTACTAAGATATTAAGAACTTATTGAATGCTAAGACTATATTTCCCATTAAAAATTTTACTTGGGTTTTTAATATTTTTATAGTGTGAAAGAAGAATGGGGAGATAAGAATTGGTATAGATTTCTACAATCTAAATCATGATTTTTTAAAATATAACTATCCCCTTCCCATTATCGATCAAATTCTGTAAGCAGTAACTTGTTTAGAAATGTTGTCTTGATGTTTATTGGATTTTTCACTACAATCAAATTGAGGTAGATGTCTAGTATTAACAAAAAATTGCCTTTACAAATCTATGGGGTACCTTTTCCTATAAGAGAATGCCTTTCAGACTTATCAATGTAGAGGCCACTTTTAAAAGAGCTATGGATTTATCTTTTAGGCATATTACAAATAAAGGTATTATTGTCTACTTAGATGATCCTGCCATTTTCTCTAAGAGCATGAAATGCCATTTTCAGAACCTTATGCTCATTCTTCAAAGATGTAAGGATCACGACATATCTCTTAATCCCAAGAAGTCTATTTTTAGAGTTAAGTAAGGAATGCTTTTCAGCCAAATCATATCAAGATAAAAAATCAAAATTGATCTCAAAAGAGTGCAAGAAACTAAAAAGATTTATCTTCCCATGAGTAAGAAATGAGCTCACTCTTTCTTTAGTAAAATTAATTTCCTCAGGCGGTTCATCCTATATTTTTTTGAAATGAATCAAATTATAGTAAAGATGATGAAGAGAAAGCAATATTTCCATTATAATATTGAAGAAAATAAGGAATTTATTTAGATAAAAGAGGAAATCACACAGACACATGTTCTTGTTTTCCCTAATTTTTATAAGGACTTCATCATTTATCGCTATGCATACCTCTCTTCCATTTTAGTAAAGAAAAATGAAAAAGGATTTGAAAAAGATATAGATTTTATGAGCTATTTTTTAAAATCATATGATTTAAAGTATTCCCAGATAAAAAAATATACCCTTTTTATAGTCAAATTTGTAAAGTATTCAGGTTCTACACTCTCAATTCACATTCTACTATTTTTTTCCCAGATCTTGATGTGAATTATATACTAACACAAACATATATTTGTTTCAAAAGGGGTAACTAGATTTCTAAGGTTTAATAATATGATCTTAATATTAATCCTACTAAACTAGTATGCAAGGATGAAGTATGTGTCAACTGATAGAAAAATGTTTGAGATGAACATTCAAGTAATGATGAACCTGTTGAAATACCACCTATTATATTTATGAGTTCTACAGATGAATGGTACTCTAATATTTCCCACTTTCTCACATATGGGGAATTTCCTTCATATCTCTAATGCTAAAGAAAAGAGCAGTAGTTAAAATATGAGCTGCAAAGCCTTATGGTCCATGGGAAAAATGTATCTTTTCAGAAAAGGGATTGATGTTTGTTTCTTAGGGTGTGTGGATAAAGAACAATAGAAGAAGTTTCCAAGAGCCTATCATAATCAAGGCCTGTGGTGTACATTTCTCTTCCCCCATAACTACTCATAAGATCCTATGAGAAGGTTACTATTGGCCAAATCTATTTGAGTATGCATCCAAGTGGGTTTCATAATGTGAATCATGTAAAACATTCATTGGAATGGCTTAAATTAAAAACTCTTTCATTGGAACTTATTGTAATTGAAGACCCTTTCCAGTAATGGGGGATTAATTTCATCAGGATTCTCAGTCCTAGGTCTAGTGTAGGACACACTCATGTGTTTTCTGTAATAGGCTCTTTCATAAAGTGGGTATGAGGAAATTCCAGTCAAAAGGACAACTTCTATGAAGTCATGTGTGGTTTCATCAAGGAGAACATCTTGGTTCATTTCGTATTTTATAATAAAATTGTGATAGATAATGCTCTGAAATTTTCATCCTACGAGTTCATTGATTTCTATTATGGGTATGGAATTTATCTTTCACACTCCTTTAGATTATTATCCACAAGGAAATGGACAAGCAGAATCAACCAATAAAAATCCAATAACCATAATAAGAAAACTAGTTGATGAATCAGATAGGAATTAACATAAAAATTTATAAGATGCCCTATGGGATGATTGTATAACACCAAAGAGATCCATGTGAATGTCCTTGTTTCAACAAGTATATGAGATGGATGTTATATTTCCATTTATATTTGAGCCACCTTTCCTTGTACATAGCCAAAACAATTTAAAATTGTCAGTTCAAGGATGACATTTGAAAATAAAATCATGTACTTACAGAAGTTGGAAGAAGAAAGGATAAAAGTGGTTGATCATATCTCAGCTCATAAATGGAAATTTAAACAATTTTTGAAAAGAAGACCTAGTTGCACGAATTCCAAATTGGAGATGTTGTTCTAATTTGGGACAAAGAGAAGGGAGCCTTGCAGAAGCCACGTTAAGTTTGACTCCCTTTAGCTTGGTCCATTTCAATTTCAATAACTTATCCAGAGAAAATTCACATTAATTAGCCTATATGGATGAGAATATCCTCCCATTTCCATATAGTGGACATTATCTTAAATTATACAAGTGTTGAGTGGGTGTCTATCCTTTGTACATAGATTTTGGTTTTGGATTTACTTTTTTATGTGGTTGTTTCCTTTTCGCTTATTTTGGTTCTCTTATATGTATACTTCTGTACAATATTTTGACTTTGTGGCCTGATGGATAAGGCACTGGTCATCTAGTAAACCATGAGATTTATGGACTTCTGATTTTTGTCTTGTTTATACTATTGTATCAATCCAAGTCCAAGCCCTAATAAAGTGCCAGTTGTTGTCATGGACCTGAAAAAGTTGAAAAATTTAAAAAAATTAATATTTGGGTATGTCCTTGGAATTTTTGGTCACCTCTTCCTTGTGTTGAGTTAGTGTTCTAGGGGAAGTTTGGAATTTAGTAATTTTTTTATTGTTTGGGAGCAATTCAGGTGATTCAGATCTTGGTGGATGATTAACTAAAATTAACTAATATTTAGTATGTGGGGAATAATTAATATAAGCTATGAACAACTATAAATAAAGTAAATAAATGTAGTAAGTAAATATGTAAATGACCTAAACAATTATGCAAGAGTAAATGTTAACCCTAATGTACAAGAGAGAAGAGGAAATAATTTAGTTGAATAAGAAATGCTCACAAGACTGTGTCGCAGAGGTGACTGGAAAATATGGAAGTAGCAATGAATCTGTAGAAGCCCTAAAAAGGATGGATTCGGAGTATCTGTCTAGACTGGGGTGCCTAGAGAGGGACTGGGGCACCCAAGGGAACTCTGGTCTATAAAATGGGCACCCTGGTATGCTCAAAATATCTGAAATTGAATCTCACAGGGTTGGGAGGTGGTCTGAAACCCTCGATATGTGTCGTATCAGATTCATTGCCCCGTACCAGATGTCACTGATATCCCAAGATGATTAGAAGATCTGCAAGAGACCAAGAAGAAGTATCAAAACCCTATAAAAAAATAAAGATGTAAATGAATGGGTTGGACTGACCTCAGCTTCCACAACAATGGGCTTACTAATTGAGTGTTGCACTACATTTTGGACCCAAATGTATTTCTGGTGAGTGTGTGCATAATGTTTCCTAGGTGCTCTTGTGTCAGTCACACTTTATGAAGTAGCAAGTAATAACTAAATGTAGAAAATGCAATAGTATGTGTGCATGGAATAGAATAGAATCCAACCCCCTATGAAGTTTAATGCAAATGTCCTAGCCTTGTGACTTGATGACAAAGCTATGTGGATGCAAGTGATCTCTAATACAATAGATGGATGCTATCCTGGTATTTGGGTGATCCGACGCTGGTAGTAGAATAAGTATTTTGAGGAATTCCGTTGTATCTTCCAACCATTAACTTCTCACTCAAATTATAAGGACACAATGTCCTATAAAATCCGTTGTGTATGGATTTTGTAGACTGTTCTGAACCCACTCATTGTATATAACTAAACCAAAATGGTGTATAATCTCTGTGTTAGTATGTAAAAACCTCCAAATGAGGTCCCCCTCTTCAGGGGTGCATGCGATGTTGCTGATAGGAGAATATGGCCTCAAAAGAGGACTAACTACATGTACGTTAGAAATTTCTTGGTAAAAACCAAGACATGCACAAACAAGAAGGCTAGCCAAGACAAGTCTAAAAAAACATGCATGCATATGTTTAATCTACGTAAACAATGTAAAAAAAACCAAACAAAGTAGGGAACATGTAAAAATATAAAGTAATCCACACAAAGAGGGCTGTAAACATGGGACATCACTCACGATGTTGCAAGACACGTGATGTCATCATGGCTGCAAACAACAAATAAGTGTGCACACGAAACATAGGGCAAGGCCTACAAACAATAACAAATAAAAGTAGACGATGTAACAAACAAGTATGGAAGCCAATATCCTTATATAAAAAATATGACACATGAAGCACCCATTATCATGTTATAAAGATACCATTATGTCAAAATCATGTATAACCAAGTAATGTAAAGTGATAACTAAAAAATGAAACAATAACACCTATGAGAGATGAATGTGGATGCCCCCAGTGACTAGTGTAGGAAGGGTAGAAGGAAAGCATCCATGCTGCATGTAAGAGACCTGTATTTGAGATAAAAAAAAAAAAAAAAAAACATAGGAATGAACACACATGTGTGTATGATAGAGATAATTGATATACAAGTAAGCTAACTAGCATGTGTAATAAAGTGACCATGAACAAGAAAAAGTAAGTAATAGTAAAAGCAACCATAATAGGCAGTATGTTGTGGATGGATGTGATGAAATGAAAAATGGAGTGATAGGAGCTGCGTGCCCCCTGATTGAATGGAAATATATGTAGTGAGGTTCATTTATTTTTCCCCCTCAATGGTCAAGAATGAACCATAAATGAGAGTGCGTCATTGGGAAATTGTTGAATAGTGTGTTGTGTGTCTAGCGTGCTATGATGAATGTGTATGTGTATTGATGAGATGTTAGCTAGAAATGATGTGTGTGTGAGCCCTAAAGCCGAAGCGTATATCATGACCAAATTAACATGTAAGTGATGATTTAGCCTAAGCATATATCACTATGAGATGAATGGATGAGTGATGATTTATCCCTAAGCGTATATCACTACAAGATGAAAAGAGGAGTGGTAATGTAACCTAAGGTGTATACCACTACAAAATGATAGAATAGGTGACAATTTATCCTAAAGTGGATGTCACTAAGTTGGAATTTTCACATGATGAAAGGTTGAATGGTAAATATGTGACGAGTGTAAGGTCCATTTGATTTGTAAACCCTTGGCAGTCAAGTATGGATGGAGGAACTAAAGTGCATCATAGGGTGGTGATTCCATCACGTAGAAGAAAGTGTAGTATATGTAATGATGAAATATGACCATGTGATGAGTGGAATGTGTATTGTATGATGTAAAATAACAATTTTAATATGTGTGAAGTAAATTAAGTGTAGTATGTGTAACAGTGCAATGTATAGTGTAGAGTGAAATATGTGTAGTGTGCCTAAGAGCGTATAGTATATAGAATGAAATGCTAGATGTGTAAAGTATAACGTATAGAGTGACATGTAAGATGAGTAATGTATAATGCTAGATGCATGATGTGAACTAGTATGATGTGGAAGATGTGTCATAAGAGAAATGTGTATGGTATAATATGTAGTAGAATTAGGATGCAATGTTATACTAGTATGATACAAAAATATCAAAGTATTGTAGACTAAATGTAGAATATATGGTATATGATGTGTAATGTGTGATGAAATACAATGCGTAATTCCTATGGTGCAATGCGTTGGGTACATACGTAGTAAGCTCTCAATATTCAAGTGTGAACCGAAGCACAAGAGTGTGTTATCAGGTAGTGATTATAGTAAGAATGAATATGCGTGTGCTATGGAATTGAATAATGCAAAGATGAGATGTAAGTAAATGCTACAATGATGTATGCGTAAATGATAAGAATGTGATGTAGTACTATGTAAGAACTATAATGAAATAATGAGGAATATGACTATGATGCTAATGTGATGATGGTGGGGGGGGGTGTATGAGCTAGTATGCCCCCCAAATGTGTGTGAAAAAAGATCATGAAAGCCATCGAGAAGATTTTCATCCTCTGGGTCAAAATCATATGGATAATAATTGGTGACCTGATAATCAATAGTGTTTGGTTGATCATGCAATGATCCATTAAGGCGTAATTTTTACATCTCATAACATACTCCTCATCGATGAATGGAGGAAGTGGGAAACCATGTGCATACCAATGATTGCGATTTTGCGAATAGCCAAGAAAAGAACTATTGCATATAATAACATGACCTAAGGGAAAAGGAAATGAAATTTCTATATGACTAGGATCTAATGTGCCTCCAATATAATTAATCCAAGATTCCCCAAAATTGATTGGAGAAGAATGAGGGGGTATGTGATAAGTAGACCATAAGATGAAACACACGCATACGATAAGCGGTCGTAATAGTGATAAAGCCATAGTAGAGATGAGGGTCATGAGTAGAAGGATAGAGATCCTCAAAATTGAAACCAAAATGAGCTAGACCATCATGGGAACATATAGTGGCATTGCTTTTAGGATCAAATGGGAATATTTTCCCAATACGAGTCATTCATGAAAAGTGTGCAAGTGAATGGTGGGTGTGCATGTGAAGATGGATGTGATAGAGTGATGTCCAGAGACTAGACATGCCCCTAATAAATAATCATAGTAATAGTAGTAGGTCGCATAGAAGAAACTACATCTATCACATAAATGGTACCTTTAAGTGGTGGTAAGTGAGGTGGTTCTTCCCTAGGTTGGGGCTCGTGTGTGATATCTATGCATGGAATAGAAAGACTAGTATTAGGAGCTCGGTCACAATACTGGAATAGATCACGGTCATGAAAAATGGTATACTTCATGGTTTCATGTAATAATTTAACACAATTTTGTACAATAGAGGTGAAAACTTACATGGCATAAAGCTATGGCCTTCCCAAAAGATAGTTGTAGGAGACAGGGAAATCAATGACGAAAAATAAAATGTGGACAATATTTGTACCAAAAGTGATATGCAAGGCAATGTGACCAAGACAAGGACAGAAAAAACCATCATGAGCATGAAGTGAAATACTAGATGGTCTGAAATCATGAGCGGTAAGACCTAAAACGTAGAGGAATGACATAGGAAATAAATTAAGTTCAGATCCATTATCAATCAAAGTACACTTGACAACTACGTTATCAATGCGAGATATGATATGTAGTGGTGTATCATTATCACAAGTGTGAACATTAGCAGGGATATTAGACTTGAAAAATAGGTGTGAAGAGAATGCATTGGCAAAGGCTTGATAAACCAATTTGGGATGCATGTCAGCACAAATACAAGTAATAACAAGAAAATGTTTGACTCTATGGAGTAAATCATGATTTGAAAGTAAATAATAATTGATTGAGATACTCATGATGAATTAACTTGAGGATTCCAATGAATGAAGAATCTATAAGTGTGAATGATCGAGTCGGGTTCATAAAAATGATTAAATAAAATTAACTAATATGTAGTATTGGGAATAGTTAATCTAATCTATGAACAACTATAAATAAAGTAAATAAATGCAATAAGGAAATATTTAAATGACCTAAATAATTATGCAAGAGTAAATGTTAACCCTAATGTGCAAGAGAGAAGAGGAAATAACTCGATTGAATAACAAATGCTCATGAGACTATGTTGCAGAGGTGACTAGAAAATATGAAAGTAGCAAAAATTGTGTAGAAGCCTTGAAAAGGACAGATCTGGTGTATCTGGCCAAAATGGGGTGCCTAGAGAGGGATTGGGGTGCCCACAGGTACTCTGTTCTACAAAATGGGTGCCCTGGTCTATGAAAAAGCTCTGAAACTGAATCTCATAGTGATATATTAATCTCTCTACTTTGGAATTGTTCACAAAATCACAATTAAACGACGTTGTTGTACTTTTGATAAGTAAATGACATAGATAGCTAGTGAATGAATTTTTCTTATGCTTAGAATCAACAATTATAGAAAAGGAAAGAATATAAACTCATGAACAACATCAAGTTTTATCTTGGAAAACTCCAGAGGAGGAAAACCAATCAGGAAGGGAAAATGCTCTTTCTTTCCACTTTTTATTATCCAATTCAATTAAGAAGTATAAAACTTACAATAAGTATGAAAGAGAAATAGATAATATCTCACACTTCCTCCCAATTACTTGTTTTATTTTCCTCAACACTCCTTTCTTCTACAAACACAATTCCAGCACTAAGAATATCTCACTCACTTGCTTTAAAGCTTTGATAATAAAAAACTATCCTTCCTACATGTATTTATATCCTTTCTCATGTCCTTCTGTGCATTGGAGGATGGGAAAGGTCATAGAGGAGAAGAGACATGGACAACTTTTCCAATTTGGGGACTATTTGTCTTGAATTTTATTTTTCTATCTGAAAGAGCTAGGACTGCCACCCAATACAGACTGGTGGTTATAGACTTGTGGTCACAAGACTACTACCCTGGCTGGGTGGTGGTTATAAGACCTCCACTTGGGTTGGGTAGCGGTTTTTTGATCTCCACTCTACACATAGTGGCAGTTCTATTAACATAAAGACAAAACCTCTGTTTTTGCATTTTCCTTCTTCAGTGCTGGCTGATATGATGAAGTAGAGTCATTTTGGATCACACCTCAATTACTTAGGAGGGTTTTAGTCCCACGAAATCTTAGTGAGGGGGGTAGATGAGGAAATACTTCCCTCACTTTCTCCTTTGAGTACCATCAGGCCTACTTTAGTATCTTTCCTTTCAGTCTAGCCTACCAAGACTCCTATGGACCTCTCCTAGTCTCTTTGACCTTCTGTTGTAGCACTACATCCTCCTCCAATTCACCTCATGAGTCCAAGATGTAATCCTCAATGGAAGATATCAATTGTAGTCCTTCATCTTCATCTATCATAGATGGCTCATATATGTGCAAGTTATCATAGTTTACAATTGAGTACATCCTCATAAATGATGGAAAATCAATTCGAAAGGCATTTTCTCCAACCTGCTCCAATATGGTGAAGGGTACATATCATCATGGCTTGAGCTTTCATGTTTGAACCTTGTAGTCTCTCCTTGACTCAAGTAAATTTAAACTCTATCTCCAACATGAAGCTTATGTTCTCTCCTGTTCTTATCGTGCATAGCCTTGTACTTGTTTGAGATTTCTCTAACTATTCTTTGACTTTGAGATGGATTTTTTGAATCCTCTCAATGAATTTTTTTTCTCTAGTCACCTTTGTGTATTGTGTTTCCTCCTCATCCTGCTACCCAAATGTTATGTCTAGCGTATTTTTAGGAAGATATCCCAAACATGCTTCAAACGGTGACTTCATAGTTGGATGTGTGTACTGCCCGGTTATAGGAATGCTAAATGTAGGCCAAGGAGTCATCCCAAGTCCTTGGGTATTTGCTATTATACCCTCATATCAAACGTACCAAAGTCCTATTCACCACCTATGTCTGTCCATCTGTCTATGGATGGAAAGTGGTGCTCCTCTATAACCTGGTATCTATCTTGTCCCACAAAGTATTCCAAAACTTCCCTAAGAACCTAGAATCCTTGTCAGAAACAATAGACTTTGGAAAACCAAAATTCATCCATACATTAGCAAATGAAATATTTCTTGCCTCATGTGATTTTACAGTCTTTTTACATACCCTAAGAATACACATCTTACTGAATCTATCAACACCAACATAGAGATAGTCATGGCCATGTTTAGACATAGGTAATCCTCCTACAAAATCCATAAAAATGTCCTCCCACCGACGAGTAGGTACTTGTAAAGGCATATACAAACCCTCCTTCCTAGTCTTAGGCTTGTTGGTACAACAAAGTTTACATCCATGTATAAATTTTGATATTTCTTCTTACATATTGGGCCAATTCGCGTACCTTTGCAAGTGTGCCTAGGGTCTTACCAACACCAAAATGTCCAGCTACTTTCAAGGTATGTGCTTCCCTCATCAATATAAGTCTTTCTTCTTTAGTCACACAAAGCTTCCCCATCAGTAGAGCATCCCATCCTTGAGATAACAGTATTCAATCCTCTTCTTTTCATCCCCTTAGGAAAGCTAAGGGAACTACTTAAATCTCACCCTAAAATCTTTTTCTCAGTCATACACCTCTCTGTAAGCTTCCTTTGTGAAAGGCTCGATCTTAGAGATAGTGGCCAAGTACGAGAAATTTTCCTAGTGTCGGAAGCCTAGACAACATGTCTTCCACCAAGTTTTTACTACCCTTCTTATATTTGATCACTATATGGAACTGTTGAAGGAATCCCAACTATTTATAGTGCCTTGCCTTCTACAATTTAGACTGTGCTTGCAAATAATGGAGAGGTTTTCGGTCAGTGTGCACAATAATTTCTTTACCCAAAAAATAATGTCTTCCATTTTTTAATTTCTTGAACTAGTTCATACATTTCCTTATCATATACTAAATATCCTTTTAAGTACTAAACTAAAATTTCAAAATGATAGCATATGGGTTTACCTCCCTGAAGCAACACAATGCCCATAGTGTAATCACTAGGATCTGTCTCTACTTCAAAGGGCTGATGCAAATTAGGAAGAGAAAGTATTGGAGCATGACTAATCATGTATTTCAATAACTCAAAGGATTTATCTTGTTTCTTACCCCAGTAAAAATACTTACTCTTTACGTGTCCACTATGTGTAGAGGTATTGCAATCACAGAGAATCCCATAATGAATTTCCACATGTATTGTACTACTCCCAAAAAAATCCTAGTATTTTTTGCTCCTATTGGTGTTGGCCAATTGGTGATGGCTTCCACCTTCTTTGGATCCATTCATAGCTCTCCTCCTCTAAACACGTGCCCAAGATAGATAAGTGACTATTTGGTAAAAATTCACATTTCTTCATATTACAAAGCAGTTGTTTCTCCCTAAGAACTTGCAAGACTTGCTACAAATGATTTATATGTTCCTCCCATTTGACACTAAAAATCAAGATATCATCTAGATAAACAATGACACATGAAACCTATGAAATCCTATAATACATCATTCATCAATCTCATAAATGTAGCGGGTGCATTGCATAAACCAAATAGAAGTACTAACCACTCATACAAACCCTGTTTTGTCTTGAAGGTAGTCTTCCGTATATCCTCCTCCTTCATTCTGACTTGGTGATAACCTGACTTGAGATCCAACTTTGTGAAGAATTTTTTATGCTAAAGCTAGTCCAAGAGATCATCTATGCTGGGGAAGTGGATAGATGTTCTTTATGGTGATCTTGTTCAAAGTGCGGTAGTCAATGCACATTCTCCAAGAACCATCCTTCTTTGGCACCATCACAATAGGTGAACCACATGGTGAGGTGATCGGACCTATCACACCTTGGTCTAGCAGTTCCTGGAGTTGTTTCCTTACTTCAGTACTCTCCAACATAAGGATTTCCTATACAACCCAATGTTTGGTAGAGGGGACTCTGGCAATAGCTGAATCTCATGCTCTACTTCCCATTTTGGTGGTAATCCACTGTGAGCCTGAAATACTTCTTGAAAAGACTGAATAATACTATCCAAATCCTATTTTCCCTGGTTAGAAATATCTGAAACTTCTACCCCATCTTGTTTATCCTTTAACAAAAGTAAACAAAACTGATTATGATTTGAATGAATAAGTCATGTTTTATTGGTTAGCACTCACCATAGTAACTTGTGTCTTACATTGGTGTGCCCAGGATGTTGTAGCTTATCCCATCCTTGACCCATATGTATCAGTTTTCCCTTCTCATAAATATGACATCCCTGATATACAAGTAAGGACTCCCAAAAACAACATCAAAAGCATCAAGTGGAATAACATCAACTTCCAATACATCAATATATTGGGAATTTATCCCAAACTTGACCTTACATCTTCTTGTTACCTGAATTTCAACACCCTTCTTCACCCAACCCAAAGGATAAGGGTGTGGATGCTCGTAAGTCTCAAGACCAAGATTCTTTACAATTGCTTCAGAAATCAAATTAGATTGAGAACCGATATCAACCAAAGCATTTACCTTAGTTATCTTGATCTGGATTTTGATCTAGAATAGTCTACTCATCTCCTCTTCCTGGCTGTCCATGTTGGTGGCTATGCATCCAAGCCTTTCATCTACATCAGAGTCATCTTCAATTTCCACCTCCCCTTCTATCTTTACAAATGTCATGGACTTCTTTGAGTCCTTGGTTTGGTTATTCGGATGTAACTCCGGATGCAAACTTCCAACATGTAGCATTAGTATGACCATTGATATCACAATTCTTGCAAAAAATCTTGGGATATTTACAAGTATTTAAAGTAGTGGCAGCTTTTTTACCTTTCCCTTTCCACTTAACCTTGTTACTTATTTTCCCATGTTCTTTCTTCTGCTGATTTGTTGACTTGCTTTTCCCTTGGCTCTGCTTCTCCATTGCTTCTTTTCATCATCTATGTAGTATGCCTGCACACATGCCTCATTGAGATATTTGGGCTTCGTGGAGATGAAATTTCTTTGAAGGTGAGTGTGAAGTCCTCCCAAGTACTTAGTCAGAATATCCTCATCCACCAAGTCCATGTTTAGCAACATGGCTTGCCTCTGAAATCTCCATAGTATAGTCCTACACACTTTGACCACTGACTTGTCTAAAATACTGCCATTTAATCATTTGGTCAGTATTATGGCCAATAGGATAGAAGTTAGCTCTAAGTAATTCTTTAAATTCTTGCCAAGATTTCACAATAGGACATTTCTTCTTTTCACAAGTGCCTAGATGAGTTTCCCACCAAACCAGAGTGTGTCCCTCCATTTTGAGACATGCAAAGGTAATCCTTGTGCACCTTCAGTGACATTATGGATGCTAAAGTATACTTCTAATTGTTTTAACCATTTATCAAGCAACTCTACATCTACTTGTCCTTCAAAGCTTTTAATTTCAACTTTTGTCTCAACTTTAAAAGGAGCATGATCAGATTTTACCTTTTCTCTTGTATTTGAAGTCTCTTCTTCACTCTCTTCCCCATAATGTTCCTCATGGTGGCTCCTCCCTATGCCAAAATTTTCGGCTAAGCCTCGAACCACTGAGTCCATGGAGTCTTGCTTAACAGAAGCCATCTTTTGTAAATATGAAAGTTCTTCTTGTCTTCTAAACATCCTATCCATCATGGTCTCTAGCATCTCGATTCTACCAACCAAGTTCTCTTCCTCCATTTTCCCTGAAATTCTTTGATTCCACTTCCTTGTAGAAATATTTGGATCACAAGGTAAAGCCTCTTCCCTTTAGATCTCGTCACTGTCATACAAATCCAAGAATGAATACCACAGTCCTAGATACTTGTTAGCTCTGATACCAAAATGATCTGTAAACTCTCTACTTTGGAATTATTCACAGAATCACAAATTAAACGTTGTTGTTCTACTTTCTATTATAAAATGACAAAGATAGCTAGTGAATGAATTAATTTTATGCTTAGAATCAACAATTGCAGAAAAGAAAGAATATAAGACTCATGAACACAAACAAGTTTTATCCTGGAAACCTCCAGAGGAGGAAAACCAGTCGAGAAGGGAAAATTGCTCTTTCTTCCCACTTTTTATTGGCCAATTCAAATTAAGAAGTATAGAATTTACAATAAGTATGAAAGAGAAGTAGATAATTACTTGTTTTCTTTTCTCAACACTTCCTCCTAATTACTTGTTTGCTTTGTCCTCAACACTCCTTTCTTCTACAAAACACAATTCCAACACTAAGAATATCTCTTGCACTTTATTTCATGCTTTGATAATAAATAACTAACCTTCCTACATGTATTTATAGCCTTTCTCATGTCCTCCCATGCACTGGAGGATGGGAAAGGTCATAGAGGAGAAGAGACACGAACAAGCCTTTCCAATCATGGGATTATTCATTTCAAATTTTATTTCCTATCTGAAAGAGCCACGACCGCCACCCAATACAGACCGGTGGTCATATGACCACCACCCTAGCTGTGTGGTGGTTACAGGACCGCCGCTCAAGTTGGGTAGTGGTTCTGTAACCGCCGCTCTACACAAAGTGGCGGTTCTATTAACATAAATACATAACCTCTATTTCTACATTTTCCTTCTTTGTTGCTGGCTTATCTGATGAAGTAGAGTCATTTTAGATCCCTATGGATCACACAGGGCTAGGAGGTGGTGGCTTATCTATTTCTACATCAGGCTCTCTACCCTATACCAGATGTCACTAATATCCCAAGATGATGAGAAGACCTGCAAGAGACCAAGAAGAAGTATCAAAACCCTAAATAAAGAATGATGCAAATGAATGGGTCAGACTGACCTAAGATACCAAAATAGTGGGCTTACTAACTAAATGATGCACTACATTTCAAACCCATATGTAGTTCTGGTGAGTGTGTGCATAATGTTCCCTAGGTGCTCTTGTGTCATGTTGTTCTTTGTGAAGTAGTGAGAATCAACTAAATGTAGAAAATGTAATAGTATGTGTGTATAGAATAAAATAAAATCCATCCCCCTATGAAGTGTGATGCAGATGTCCTAACCTTGTGCCTTGATGATGGAGTTATGTGGATGCAAGTTATCTCTAATGCAATAGATGGATGTAAAATTACAGATGGATGATAGTAAGTGAATGATGCTAGTTCCCTCATTATGGTCTCATAAATTTATATTTATAAAAGTTCTCTTGATCCAATTTTGTAATTAACCCCGAAATGGTTGACCACCAAAAACATAAAGGTCAAAAACAGCTATAAAGAGCCCAAAAAGTGATGGGAAAGTGAAAAAAGGACTAGGGTACCCCTAGTAGGGACAAGGCACCCACGGGTGCCCCATTACTAATATGGGTGTCCCCATGGAGGATAAAATAGCGTAGGATGAAAGAAGATGAATGGGCACATGGGTGTAAGAGGTCAGCAATTACGAAATAAAATAAAACAAGATGGCCAAAAGATGGGGGTTAATATAGTACTTTCTTTACTCAAGAACCTTCTAAATAGTAGTATGAAACCAGGATAAATAATGCCTAAAGTGCATGATTTTATGACTATATTGGAATAGGAAGAATTGTTCCTTTTTTCCTCATGTTCCCCAATGGTTTTGGACTTAACCACTCTATCATTTGAATCATACATTTCTTGAATTTGTGCCCCTATTTCCTTGGGTCATTTGTTCCCCAATTCATTACTTCCTTTAGCTTACACTCTGCTATCGTCTACATCGGTCATTGCGGGCACAAATAGAACTACATGTAACTATTCTCACATACCTCTCATTCACAAAGATCATCAATCCTCCTGCTATAAAACACCAAAAATGAATTTAAAAATCTGTTCCCTCTATCCTTCTCATGTCTAATTCTCCGTTTTAAAGGATCAAATAAATAATTTCGTTGGTTAGACTTTCCAAGCATTATAAATCCCTTCACACTCACATTTTTATCCCCTCACTTGTGAATTGTGGTATTTCTCTATAATTTCTCTACGTTGTCTTTTTCCCTTACATCTGAAATCAATCTTTTGCTCATATATCCTTCATTTTGAGGCCAAATTCAAATTTTCAAATTACATGGGATGGAGACATTGAGAAGGTCACCTTTTCTGTTCATCCAACTGGTAAGTAACTTCAGCGCTATTTTTCCCATTTTGAGGATTTTCTTATCCTAGTGCCCTTTTTTCAATATCCGCAGGAATTCCTTAACAAAATCCATTTGTCTCTGAGCTGGTGCACTATTTTGATTTAACAAAAATATAAAAAATTCTAAACCCTAATATTGCAAAGTAACTAATAGAAATAATGAAGTACAACTGCTATACATAAATAGACACAAGAAATAAGCTAGTAAAATGTGAAACCCTAAGTTCAAGAGAGGGAAAAGAATGACTTAGCTGATTTATGCTCTTCATGGAAATAATATGGACTAGAAAACTGATGAATGGATAGGGTAGACTATTGCAATTATGTACTAAAAAATTTGGAGTTTTCAGATAAATACAGACCAGGGTGCCTAGACTGGGTTAGTGGGAGCAGAGTCTACTGTTGGGCTCCCGTGACTGCACATATGGTTAGAACCTGATTTTTTTGGTGTTGCACAAGTGTCGGTGATAGTCATTGTTGGTCACCTATATGTCTCACCTTGATCACCGAGTCTAACTGTAACCTACAAAATAAATGTTCACCTACAAAAACACATAAAACCGTATCAAATCTAAAAATGAAATATGCAATATGAGGAGTCAGGCTAACCCCAACGTTCACCCAACCAAGTGAGATTACAACCGGGAATTACACTACATCTCAAAATCCATATAGCTCTTGTGCATGTGTAACATAATCATGTCCCTAGGATGCCCTTGTGTAAGTGCACTTGATAGCGAGTGATAGATAGATGTACCAATGTAAATAGATGTATGGATGAAATAATGAACTTCCCCTTCTTATGCAATGTATGCAAAAAAATGTAGTCCCTTGTCCCTTGAATGGATGCTAGATGGATGCCTTTGATGCTCTTAGATGCCTTTAGATGCAAGCTTAAGTGATGATAATAGATGCTTAGATCATGGTTCTTTATTTTGGTCACATAGCTTTGTATTTATACGATTCCCTTGGTTTAATTTCATAATTGACAACTTAAAGGCCAACCCATAAGAAAATAAGATGCATAAAAGATAAAAGATTCTCAAAAAGAGAGAGTAAAGTAAAAAGAGGATAGGGGCACCTAGAGGGGACAAGGGCACCTGGGTGCTAACATCTTAGTTGGGTGTTTGTGTTTGAAGTCATTAAAGATAAGAAAGTAAAGTACCGATTGGGCTGTAGGGTGTAAACGACCAAAAAGAAGACAAGAAACAAAGAAAAGAGGCCAAAGATAGTTGTCAATTACTAGTTTTCTTGCTTAGGAATCATATGAATGTAAGTATGCTTTTAGGACCTATAAATATACCCCAAGTGTGTGATTTTGTGTCTAAATATTTATTTAAAATGAAATTTCAATATGCTGGGCATGAAACCCATTTCCTCTCTAGAAACCTTAGTCCCTAAAATTGGGATAGTGATATAAAAAAAATGGATTTGAATTATTTTTGGACCATAATGAAATATGATAACAAAACTATATTGGCCCAAAGAATTTTAGGTAGTGGTTTATCCCATGCATGGGGGGTTTCCCACCTCAGTTCAATGTGTTGATATAGTTCTAGCTTGTGCTTCCTACTTTGACCCACAGACCAAGTAATTGAAAGATTCTTCAAGGGAAAATTATTACACATCTAGATGCCCATCATATCAACTTGGCCTTGTGTATACCCACTTTTGATGAATCCAAGATCTTAACCAAATTTTATGTTCAGAAGGAATTTGATCTCATTCCTAACAAATACTAGCCTATGATTGCCAAGTCTTGGTTAAAGGCCAAAAAGACGGGACCATCCAAGTTTCCTAAAACCCTCTACATAATTGGTTTCATTGAATAATTATTAGACATTATAACATTTTTGGAGAGAGTGATGGGTCTAACTTCTACTCAAAAATTCCGAGATTTGATGTGTATTTTTATCAACCTGATTTGTGAAGGAAAACATGTATTAAATTGGGGAGAAATTATCTATGAAAATTTAACTCAACAACTCACCCAGGTGCATCAAACCAAAACCTTCTACATGACTTCATATCATATTTACACCATAGCTAGGTATATAATATGGATAGGTTTATCAAACCAAGGCATCGAAAAGAATATTCCTATTTATGCTTTCTATACTCAATTGACCTATGAGAACAATAAAGTCATCACATAAGGGTGAATGACTCCTTCACAATGTTCTTAGTAAGGTTATTAGAAGAAAATGCAACTAGTAGGGTTTCACAAGAAGCCAAGAAGTTGATAGCTATCTATGGAAGTTTATTTATCTAGTTTTAAAAGTTTTCATACATCTGTACAACAGGTTTTGAGGGAGCTCCTTATCACAAGCTTCCTATTGATTGTAGTGATAAAATTATTCTAGTTGATCTTTGTAGATAGTTGGATATCCTCCATAGAACTTGCATGGACAAGAAAATCTCTGGCATCTAGTTTCCCATATCTTTGGGAAATTACACATGTAGATCTTCCCTTGATGCTTATAATTTTGAGAAAACTATATCTCCTTTTAACCTGCATCCTTGTATCAAAAGAGGGCATGCTTTTGATAGTAAAAATTTCATTACTAACAATCTCCAACTCTCTTATCATCATGTTCTAACATTTGAATATTACTAAGCAAACTGTGAGGATGATTATGAGGTCAGAAAAAGAGCATGTGGCAGGATGAATTTGTAACAAATTCAATATTTCAAGTTGAACACGGTGTCAAAGGACATGATTGATGATGGTTCAGATCTACTTACTCCTGATTTCACCAACTCTATTCAATTTAGTCCTCTTCTTACCATTGACTGGTCTCAAAAGGAGAAGGATAATCTAGATGATCTAAATACTCTTGTTTTATTTAGAATGAGACATTGGTCTAATAAGAAATCGAAAGAGCTTAAAGCCTCTCAACAAGAAATTTCTTCAAGAGACAAATTCTTCAAAAAGCTACTCCTTCTCACCTCTCCTTCTCAGATATATTTTGGAACTAAGTTCTATGCTAAGAAAGATAAATATAAAGAGAGTGAGAGTGAAAATACAAACATCCAAAAAAGAAGATTATATAAAAGGATGAAGCACAAGAAGTGGGAGGAGAAGTAGCTGCTGAACAAATTGGAGGATATAAAAGGAAGAAATATGAAGAAAAGAAGCAAGATGAAGAAGAAAGTGAGGAAGGTGATGATGAAGAAAAAGATGTAGTTGAGGTAACAACCCTTGACTCAATAAAACAATCTCCTCAAAACCATAAATTGGATGTGAGAAGACCCTCTTCTTTCATTGTGACAAATACTATAGCAGTCTCTATCTCTCACCCCCTTCTTTCACAACTTGTAGTTACCTTTCCCTCTTCAGGAACATCATCAAGGGATTCATTTACTTGGGTTCAACCTATGGTTGACAAAAAGAAGAGGAAGGCTTGAATCCAAGGATGAATTTCCTAAATATGATGTTGTAGGTGCTCTCCTTGGTACCTCTCCTCCTCACTTTAAATAAATCCAAGACTGTTTCTCATCTTGTTTTTTATTCCACGTGACAAAAATTTCTATAAATTTCCAAACTAAAAATAGACAAGAGTGAAAATGATATTTATGCATCTGACTTTGAGTTGAGCATGATCTCTTTGGGTGAATCAACCTCTGAAGGTGAAGTACATAACCTTAGGGAAATTATTTCTAAGGTTATTGAAAGGGTTGAGAAGGATAAACAAACTCAAGAAAAATTGGAAGATCAGGTACATGTATTGGATCCAACTTCATAAAATCCTTCATATCATCTAGTAACACCCCATTGGATCCAACTCCCTTGTTTGCACTCCTACCAACCACCGTGACTGTTTGATATTGATCTAAAGGATATAGCTGAGATACATAAACATGATAACTCTTGGTAAAGCATATGAAGCTTTTGGTGGATAAAATCATTAGTCACAGATTAGAGTTTATTGATGAAGCCTATAAGACTTATGAAAATATTATCTCAAGCTCAAAAGAATATCAAGCTCAGGAGTAGACAAAAATTGATAAAGAGATAAAAATTTGGACAGATGTTATCTAAGATCTCCGTATCATGGCCCTTACAGATGAGAAAATCCTTCTTTCTGAGAATATTTTCGATGATTCTAATAATAATCTATCACAAACTTGGTCTTTCAGTGTTGAGTGGAGGATCGAAGGTTTTAGAAGAATCCTCTACATGGAATTGTAAAATGTTATCCAAAAAGGATGAATCCTTGAAGGATGAGATATTTACATATTTAAGAGATCTCTCCATTGTGACCTTTTCAAGGACAATTCATCTCAATGATAACTCAGTTGATCAAATTAAAGAGGAATTTAAGAAAGCTCATTAAGGAAATATTTATTCAAGACAAATTTGATTAATAAAGATAAAACGGAAGAATTTTCAGAGCTTAACAATGTGATTGTAGAAGATGTTAAAGGATTGTCTTAGTATGGAGGTACAAGTTCATATATGGAGAATTATCTTCGAAGCATGGATGAGTAATTTAACTAATACTATTGTGTCAAAGGAGACAAAGATTTATACTGTAGTCACAAGGTTTCGGATGCATGTTCATGAAGTTGAAAGTTCCTGCTTCCTCTGTCTCGTCTCTTCCTTCTTTCTTTAGTATCTTAATATGACTAGTTGTTATATTTTTTCATTGACTTTATTTTATTAGAAAAAATAAATATGTAATATAAATTCATTTGAATGTAACTTAAATAATTAAGTGTTTTATCACTTAATTAAACAACTAGTTGGTTAGGGTGGTTATTCCTCCCCTCTTTCCTATATAAGCCTCCATGTTTCTATTGTAAAGGGGTTGGATGTTAGTGAATTTTGGAGAGTAATAAATAGTGATTTTGAATACAAAATAAGAACCATTCTCTCTCCCTCATTTCTTACTATGTTTACCTTATTTTCCTGGTTCTCTTTCATATTATGTCTTGTTTGCATTATTTGGATGTTGCAGCCTTTGTGTTCTTACTCATGAGCCAAGAATTAATCAAACTTTGATTCAATTTAGATCTTGTTCATTGTGGTAAATTCCATTATACAGACATGTGTGTTCTTAATTTCTATTGATGTGAAAGGAGTAAAATAAGATCTACATTCTTCTTATTTGAAAGTGTTATTATTTCTCTCTCATATTTTCCATCCTGTGTAGGTGTGGTGATCTTTTACGACTAAGAAGGAACTATGTGTCCTTGATCGATAAATTTGAAGAAGAATTGTGTGTACCTAATTTTTCTGTCTTTCTAAACACTTCCATTGTTGCATTCTTCTAATTATTCATTTCCTAATATTTCTTCTATATTTGAAATCATGAAACTAATAATTTCCACCAACATCTTCATTGAAACTTATTAGATTGTAAATTTGTGACAATTTTAGATTTCCAAGTTTTGGTTTGAACAAGGGAACCTTCCCATTAAAGAGGAGGGATTGTTGTCCCCTAAATTGTTGACTATTCCTTCAAACTACAAAATTTTCAGCCAACATATGTGAAGAGAAGTAAATCAAATTTCACATAATTATCCCCATAATACTTAGTGGGAAACCTATTATGTATATTATAGAGTAGCTTCACAAAGCAACATTGAGTATTGCCCCACTTTGGAGAATAAAAAAGTAAGAAAATAAGATGTGCAATTTGAAAATGATTAATGTTGTATCTAAAGCGTTCAATAATATTTATGCAAGTATGAGTTTGCAAAGGAAGGAACAAATGATATATCCATTAGAGATGCATGCCAAGCATCAAAATAAGAGAGCATGGAAGGATACTTACACAAACCCGAGATGAGATAAGGCTCTCATAGAGGAGGAAGGAGATTTGTTATTCCATCAAATATTGAGACTCAAGAATGCCAAATTTTGTAGATACTAAATCAAATGTCTGCAGGAAGATCATATGCATACTCAAATATGGTGTATTATCAACATTAAATGATTTTCTTAAGAGTATAATTGTGCCAAACAATAAAGATATCTCACATAACGTTTCTCACCTACTCAAAACCCTACTAAAAATAAAAAACAATGGGTTGAATTGTACTAATAAATTGGTATGATATGTAAAAATTAGGAAACTTTGGGATGTGGATACAAATATGGATATCATTCTTACATAATACGAGATCTAAAATGTAATATTTAAGTTTAGAGGCACATTTAACATGATGCCTTACTCTACCTGGGAGCTTATGTGCAAAAAAAAAAATATTACATTCCCATTATTCTTAGCCTTATAAATTATGGGTGGGTGAAGCCTATATTTTAGTTGGAAGATGTAGATTTTCAAGTGGGATATCTCAGCTTTAGGGGAGAATTTAAAGTCATATAAATGAAGACTAATGAGACTTACCACCCCAAAGTGCATGTCAAACACAACTAATGATCTTCTTCAAGCTAACAGAGTGAACTCAATGGCTAATTGAATGGAGATCATAATTTTTGGGAATGGGTGCCAACTCTCTTACAAATACATATAATGGTGGAATGTATAAATAACCATATTTTTCAGCTTGGTCAGTAGAATTTCATTTATAAGGATTTTATCATGAAATCCAACTCAAAACAAAAAGATAAGTTACTATGACCTTAAAAGGTTTAATTACTAATATTTTGATTATGTATGAGGATATCCCTGAAATGAAACATGTGCATTATTGGGTATATCACAACAATTTAATGAATATGGATTGTGAAGATATAGTTGTGTTTTTTGTCACAGGTGTGGAGATCAAGGGAGAGTGATCCATCCTCATTGTTATTTGATTTCTATTTTTATACTTATAGCAACACTACTACCCTATCAATAAATTATAGCCATTGAAGGTATACTCTATGTTTCTATTTTTTTACCTTCTTTTCTATTGGTTATGTGTCCCCTACTAGTATGTAACTTTCCTTTGGGTTCCATTAATTAAAATTTTAATTATAAAAAAATATCGTTATATTGTGGTATGAAAAATATTTATGTTGTTTTCAAAATCATTTGTTACAATTAACATGGCCAAAAATAATAGTTGAGAATAAAAAATTGGGATGGTGTGTTTTTGAGTTTTTCCTTTATAATGGGGTGGATGAATAATTTACTTGGATTCATTGAGTCTATTTGTTCCTCTACAATCCTTAACGAGTCTTCACAAAATTTTCCAATCATATTCGCACTCGCTTGAGTAGTGAATTGACTAAACACTTGTAAGTTTGAGGTAAGTTGAGAAAAATATTGTGATATTATCAAAACACTTGATAAAATCAAAGTTTATGTCAAGGTTCCATACTGAAAATTAAATTTGGAATTAAGTTATAAATACTAAAATAAAATTATAGTGCATTGAACCCTAAATGTATTTGGTCATTAGTATTTATTATCTATGGAAACTCAACTACCCAAACACATCAAATCTAGTGTAAAAGTCAATGAAATAAAGAACATATAATGGGGGGATGTGTTAAGAGTTTATCCCAATGTCAGACCCTTAAGAATATGGTTGCAATATATATTATTATATGTATCCATTTTTTAATTCCATATTCATTTATGTGCTTATGTGTGTTTCTCATAACTCGATTAGAGATCCTAATAACAAATTCTTAGATGATATTTGTCAGAGATTTTGGGCTAGTAATTCAAGACATTTGTGATAATCATTTTAAATTGTGGGAAATCATTCAAAAGGTGTTATAGATTAAGATTTATCTTGGTCAAAAATCATTTAGACTTAATATTACTTTTAGTATCATTTCATTTTGATAGAAATATGCATAGATAGACCTACTCTTGTGATGATATCACATGTTTTTCCTTCTAATAATAAATTTTCCCGTAGTATTTGAACATTTAGTGAGCCCAATATTTCACTAAAGAGTGATAAAGAAATATTATATCTCATATTTACACTAAGGGGTACGAAGAAACCCTATATATCATATTATATATGAAGAGTTTTTTTTAAATGCTATTATCTTATTTTATTATTGAATTAAAATTTAAAATAAAATAGGGTGGATGAAGTTTACCTTTAGAAAATATCTCGTCAACACAATAGGGTTGAGGATTATATGGCTAATTACCATTTCTCTTACCTGACAACTCGGGATCAATGTACCAACAATTGATGCATAGTTTGGAATAAAACTATTGTTCCTCGACTAATTTATTGGTAAATTTATAACAACCTACTTACCATCATTATAAGTTATCAAAATACATATTCTCACCCCCTCTATAATCATTTATAACACCAATAGTCACTTAGCAATTTTTAATCCTTTTATCCAAATGTACTTATTAAACCATAATCAATCATTCTTCTTTGATTTTTTACCACTCACTTGTTATCCTCTTTATGACTAGTCTCATTCAATACACTAAATCCAGCCCTACTTTATTTTATGGAGCTCATTCTTGTGTTAATTTTTTTCCTTTATGTGTACTTGTTAAACCGTAGTCAATAATTATGCTAAGCTTTTTTACCAATTGTCTTTATCTTCTTTATGACTAGTCACATTTGTTACACTACATCCACCCACACTTTAGTTGTATAGATCTCATTCTTGTGTTAATTTCTATACTTTCTTCATAGTATCCCTATTGATTCTATTTCCTTGGCCCTATGTTCCCCTAATATATTATCTCTAAAACATGCACTATTCAATCTTATTTTATTTTATTCACTTGTGAGTCATAATCTTAACTCCACCTAGTCCACTTTTAAGCTCTATGTGCTCATGGTTACATCATAATTTCAATAAAAGCTAATAACTTGGAAAAAGGAATGACCCAAGTGTTATGATTCCCGTGTTGGCTAGTTGTGTGTACAACTTTACGTGCATTCACAACTTCAATTACCTTTGTTAAACACACATATCTGGCAGAGAAATAATTTCAATCCCACATAGAAAAAATCCCCAGAACTATTTCTTGACAAGTCAACTTAGATCTATAGTGAATAATATTTCATTATGAACGACATAAAAAAATATCCTACGAAATTAAATGTTGCTTTATACCCTATAAACCCTCAAAAGGATGTATTTTCAATGCATAACTTACAAATACACTTGAAAAATCCAAATAAAGGAAAACAAATTCCTAAAAATGATGCAACTGGATCCTTGGGGTAACAGAACAAGGTCATTTCAAATATTAAGTTTATTACACATCTAATCAATATTAACTCAAATGCATTGACTACCAATCACTAAGTAGAAAAAAGGAACATTTAAAACAAAAAGAGGATTCATAGAGTGATTGATATAACTATAATTTATCCAACTCAAATTGTAAATTTAAAATATATCAAGCACTTATGGTTTTTTGGAAATAGAGAAAGGAGCTTTACCTCCCAAAATACATCCAGCTCTATCATAGGTAAATCCATCATCTATATTAATGTTAATATTTCTAAAAATGAAGGAAAAGGGTAATGCACAAAAATAGGTGAGTCCTCCTAGGCCTCTTATAAAACAACCAGGAAAGAAAAAATGAATTTGCAAAATCCAAAATCTTGGCTGGTCACTTTTGAAGGTAGAATTCATTATATTGTCAATCCATATATTGTTAATTGTTTCTCAACTGAATGGTTTATTCATATTTGAAATCAAACATGATTCTTTGGCATAGTAAACCACCCAAATATTTATTCAATTAATACACAAAAGTTCACTAATCAAAGTCCATCATGTGAAACTCAATATTTCAAATATTGCCAAATATCTATCAAGACCTTGTTATATAAGCCAAAAGTAGGCTTAAAATACTTGGAATTGAGTTTGGGAAACAATTCTTATTCTTTCCAAATGAATTATTAGGTTAATCTCTCTAAAATATCAACTAAAGGAAACCCTTGACATATCTTGGTGAAATAATTTTTCGCTAGGACAAATTAGTTGATTTTTACCAACGCTCTAGGAATAAATCACTCATGCTTGAAAGGGAAGGCTCCCTTATTGCATGTGAATAAAAACAAATTTGTGGTTGGATAATAGGGTGGGGATCTAATAGGTATACTCCACTACACTTGTGGTAAATGCTTGCAATTTTTTGCAAGGAAGGTGAGATTATAAGAGTGAAAAATCAAGAGGGGGTGTTAATATTGCAAGTAGGCTAAATCAGATTCTTAAAATTGTTAACTAGAGATTATCAACACACAATTAGAAAGAATAAAAAATATACTAACTATATCAAAACAAAGTAAACTATGAGCATAAAATATCATTCATTCATTCATCGAGAAAAGATAAAACACCCTTCTTGATTGACATGTTTACAAAGTTGTAAAATGAGAGAGAGAGAGAGAGAGAGAGAGAGAGAGAGAGAGAGAGAGAGGAAACATATGGAAAGGGAAATAGAAGAAGTGTTATCTTTTCTTTGTTCTTAATAATTATCTACCCTTGAACTCACAAAATTGACAACCCATTTAAGTGAGGAAGTCACTACAATATATAATTTTCAAAAGATACACTTCACCTACCCCCCACATGTCTTTTCACTTGTATTTTACAACTTATGACTCTTTTACATTCCCAAGAAAGAAATTAAGTCCCCATTTTATTAATTGAGGGAGACTTATTACAATTTGAAAATATATTCACATATTAATGAATAAGACAAAATTGAATAATACTAAAATGAAAAGTACAACTGCCTAACGAAGAAATAGAACATGAAAAAAGAGAGGAAGGGGGTGGGAGAGAGAGAGAAAGGAGAGAAGATAGTTGCTTGGAAGAAGACGATGTTGTCATTTTCTAGATGGAGATTCCTCTTATGATGTAAGTCCTAGAAATCATATTCCAGAGATATCTATATCCCTTTGAATTCCTTGTTATGCCAAGTTCAGTGTGGGTAGAACTTAAAGATTTCTTAGCTTCCTTTGAATGCAGAGAGAGGAGATGTTTGTTTCTTTAGGATCTTGGAGGCCAAATAACTTGATGAGACGTAGCTCTTAATTCTTATTACAGTCCCCATGAACTATTAATTAAGGGAGACTTATTACAATGTTTGAAAATATATTCACTTATCTTAATGAATAAGATACTCCATTGAAAAGTGTAACCGCCTAATGAAAAAATAGAACATGAAAAAAGAGAGGAAGGGGGGTGGGAATAGAGAAAGGAGAGAAATAGTTTCTCGGAAGAAGATGATGTTGCATTTTCATGATGGAGATTCCCCTTATAGTAAGTTAACTCATATTCCATTTATTTTTGTTTTCTGTGCCTTTCAGTGTGGGCAGACACTTAAAGATTTCTTAGCTTCCTTTGAAGTGGAGAGAGGAGATGTTTGTTTCTTTATAATCCAATTCGAGGCCAAGATCAATGTTGATGAACGCAGCTCTTTTCTTATTGAACCACTCTTTGAGATCTCTGAATCCCATTGCCTCGAGACTCATTCATTAGATGATCCCTTGATTACCTCATATGCTCCAAGAGACTTATGGGAAGAGGTCAAATATTTCACATCTTGATAACTCAGTGGAGAGTCTTAAGGTCCCATATAACTATCTACCTTACCAGTGGAGTTGATTGCAATTGATAAACTCTATGACAGTTGTATTGACTTTCCTACTTCCCAGTCATATGGATTCATAGTCTTAATAAGATTTTAACACAAGACTCTAATCATCTCATTGGAGGGTGCCCTTAATGACATCCTAACTCCATTTAACTATAATCAAAATGTTGCAATCCCACAGTTCAATATCACATTCATGTAATCTAGTTTTACATGGTCCTAACATATGTCACAGTTATAGTAATAGATTCACTTGAAATGTTGAAGGCACTGCAATGGGAGTCATCACCATAACCTCTTGGCTAGGAGAGACCCTAGCAGCATTTGAATCACAATGAATATTACCTTTCACATGAAATGAAAACAAGGAAAGTGATTTACCAAACCACAACCTTCCAAGTCCTTTGAATCTCATTATATAGCTACAAAACAATTGTACATTCCTAGTTATGCAAGAAAATAAAGTGATGCTTAAGAAAATTCCTATCTATTTTCCTTGAGCATATCCGTCATGTGTTAGTTCGGTCACTACATGCTTGGTAATTGGTATTTACACACCAATACATGGGGCCATCTCACAATACAACTCAATCATTCATATGCTTAAAATCAGAGGTAACTCCATGATAACTTGTCCGCTACCAAGTGATAGGCAAACTTGCATGTTTTCTTCGATCTCTCTTGTTATATCCTCCTCCTACACAAGGAATGGATATAGCCTGGAAACTAACTAGCATCTATCCTACTAATCAATGATCTACTGTACATGTAACTACCTCCTAGATGTTATCATACACTACCATGATTATGACCTTTCAACTTATATTTTTGCTTTCGAGATGTATAACTCCCCTTATGTACATTATTGTAAGCATCTGGTAATGAAGCACAGGTGCATCACAAGACCCATATACACATGTGCAGCTTCACCCTAATATGAAACGATCTAAAAGACTCTGACAACACCTAATGGACCTGAGGTAGCATCACTTGAATCACCTTTTATAGTCCACATAACCATTGCATGATCATTAAGTTTCTCAAATGTCCCTTTTTGGAGGGTGTACACAAGTAGTGAGTCAGCTCAAATTTCCCATCTTCCCTGTTTTCTGTGAGAATGACTTCAGTAGTGAACTCTTAGAACATCTAAAGCTCTCTCATAACTCTCCCAAAAGTAGACTCCAGAGAAGATATGAATTTCTTGAAATCCTAGAGAGGTCGTGACTTCAATGCATGTAGATCCTACATCAAAAATATGAAGAAGTGTCTATATTTTTGAATCACTTCCTCATAGTCCATCTACCCTTGATATCTCACAAAATCTAGACAATCTCCTTTAGAGACTTGAGGGAGAGGTCAAACTTTCACAACTATGATAATTTTAAAAAGTACACACTTCACCTACCCCCCATCATGTATTCCCTCATTGTAGCCAATACAAATTTTGAATCTTCCTGCATGTCTTAGGAAATGTTATCCTCATATAAGTCCCCATTTTATTAACTTCGAGGGATACTTATTACAATAATTGCAACTAATAGTCCTCGATGTTAATGGAATAAGGTGCAAGTCAGTGAAAAGTGCAACATATCTAGAGTGAATCAGAATAGTCAACAGTGAACTCTTAAAGAGTAGGAAGTGGGTGGGGAACTATGAGAAAGAAGATTCCATAACTATTCAGAAGCATCAGACAACGTTGTATTTTCACGATGAATATTCCTCTTATGAGATGAGTTAAGACTCATATTTCATTTTTCTGGGTTGTGCGTTTTCCTTTGAATGTGGGAGAACTTAAAGCTTGTCTCTGAGGTACCTTTGAAGTTTTTGCGAGAGTGAGGTCAGATGTTTATTTCTTGATATCCGTGGAAGTTAAGCATCCTAACTCAATGAACACATACTCTCTTCTTATTCAACCACTCTTTGGATAAAATCTGTGGAATCACTGCCTCCGTACATTTATTGCATATCCCCTAGATTCCTAGATGCTCCAAGAGACTTATGGTTATGAGGTAAAAGTGCATAATCATAAGATTGCATACTCGATGTCCTACAACTCAATTCAATCATGGTTCATCCAATTTCCTCCTACAAACTAATCAAGAACCAAACTTCCTCAAATTTTATTACAAGCCGACTGCTCATCTCAATACATATGAGCCCAGATTTCCCTGGAGCTTCATGATCATCAGAACAATCTACATGCAATTCAGTCCTCGAATTTGTGGACACATGGTGTAATGTCAGGGATGCATGGAACCATTTTAGAGTGCTCCAAATTTCATAAGTAGACAACTACTTAAAGTGTAGGATTAGAGATTCAACTATGAGTATCAAAATCTTGGGCCAAATTTGATGCATCCCATAAGACCTATACACTAGAAAAATCCCAACAGAGATAGGAGAAATACACACCTTTCCCAGTATATTGGGCAGATTTCAAGTTTTTCATTGAGAAGAGTCTCAAGGGTTGTGCCCCCGCAAAACTAGTGAACATGATCTTATCACTGGGGTACCTGTATAAGTTTTCAAGGAGTGATATCAATCTTTAGATGCCCTGATGTACAAGAAATTTGAGAACTATGCTGAAAAAGGACCTAACATATCTTTGGATCAACAGTGGTAGTCTTACAAGCTAAGTATTCTCAGTCTCAGGATTTCCTTCAAGTAATTCTACATGATATACATGGTGAATACATCATTCACCCTTGAAAAGTAGTTGATAAATCTCCTTAAGGTTCAATTTTGGATGTCTCTCATAGGTAGGGGACTTTTGGGAGATGTTCTATGTGAGAGTTAGACCCCTAAATGATCTCTTACTGGCGATGAGCATATTCTAAGTATGATGTCATTGTAAATTTCTTTGTGATTGGTAGTTCGAGAAACTGAAAGTGAATATTATCACTGATTAGTTGACCCAGTAAATCATTTGATTTTCCTTAATGATGGTAAGTATGAAAAAAACCATCTAGTCCTGAAAAACCTTAGTGGTTTCCTCTCCCATCACCCTGCTCAATAGGGTGATTACATCCAAAAATCCTTCATGAAAATCATGCCTAGACCAAGCCTTTAGTACACAGGAGGGTTTCCTTACCTATTTCAACCATGATCACAATGTGATAACTTGAATGTATGTATCTGTCTTCGACCATTCTTCTTATGCAAATTCCTTTAGGTTGATTACCATGTTGCTCTAGGTTGGGATTTGCATACATTGTGATATTCCTTTGGGATTGAGCACAACCAAAATTGAATTTTCATATGCCCTCATGATTCTCATAATTGGTTCATAATACTGAGCACAATGCATGACCAATTATGTGATATGTATGGATAATGGGTGACCACCCATAGTGTATAAACCACTTGTGTATACTTTTCTTCTACAAGTTCTCTGGGACTGTCAAACATTCAGTTTTTTAGATCATCCAAGTCCATATAAGTGACATCACTATCACCCACATTCGGATACTTTAATTCAAGGTTTGAAATGAGCACCAAACCAAAAAATTTGAACTTCATTATTGCAAAAATCCACTAGGTGAGATAACATGAAGAAGACAACTTTCTGTACCTAAAACAAACACTTTGTATTTTTAGTAAGTAGGAGCTAGGGGCTGTTTTTTTCTTCTTTTTTATTTTTTATTTTTATTTTCAATCTCCTAACATACTACATACACTTTTGTTAATTTATCTATGATGATTTTTGATATTTACTATTTTTAGAAAGTTCTTTTTTGCTTTTTTTTGCTTTTTAAAATCAAAATTGGCTAGTTTTTCTACTCTACTGATCTTTGAGTGCAATGTTTCGAGAGGGTTTTATTTTTAGGAAGATTTTTATTTATAGTAATTAAAAATAATATATACTTAATACATTTAAAAATTTTACTTATCCTCATCATATTTCAATGAAAATTGCTTCAGTAGAATAGGTTTTCTCTCAAGATCTCGTTCTCAAAATTTCATGCCAATCTACCCACCAGAATGTTTAGAAACTGAAAAAGTATGATTTAGGACATCAAACTAGGGTTTGATTCCATTAAAAAATTAGAGCATCATCAAGTTTTCAATTAAAATCTTCTTCAAAGAGCTTGAATTGTAGAAAAACTGTGAAAATTTCATATGGATTCGATCATTGGTTTGGGAGATATGAATATTTCTTCGTTTCGGTGCTCATTGCTACATTGGATGAATTTAAAAGTATGTTTGATGAAATTATAGGTGTGTAGAGTTTTTTGGCTAATAAAAATCATTTCTTGGGTCAAGATGGTGAAGGAATGAGGTAAAAAAGCTTGCATAGCTCTTTAAAATCTCAAAACAGTTTATTGTTAGCTATGAAAATGCTTTAAAACCTAGCTTTGAAAGCAAGAGGGGGTGGGGCGCATTTTGTTGTCCTAACTATCCCCAATATCCTAGGGATAATTGGGATACTTAGGGAATCAAAATATGCCCCTACCTTGAGCATAATAAGTGGCGGAGCGATTATGAAGAGATGAGGAGATGAGAGAGAAATACTTAAGCACCCGATTAGCAAAAAAATTTAGTCACATCATAAACCTAGGAAGGGGCTAAGTGTTAGGAAATAAGGAATAAAATATGTAGAACAATCCCACACATAATCGCAATAGTAGAAACTAATATGTAGAAAAATATTACAAATAAAAAATAAAAGTGCAGAAAATAAAATAACACACCACAAAGATAGTATTTAAAGTGGTTCACCCAATTTGGGCTATGTCAACCAAGAATCACTTGCTCAAATTTTATTACAAGCCACCTCTTTCTCTCAATACAATACCTAGATCTATTTGGATCTATGCTCAACAAACTCTCCTAAATTCACACTTGAACTCACACACCTACAATGTTATTTCCCCCCTACCATATACACAAAAGCACATCAATAAGAAATTGCTTAAGCAAATTTACAATATCGTGGGTACCAAAACCATGGGCCAAAACCACCCCATAAACCTATTGGTCAAAATAATTCCCATATGCAAAGAGAATGTTTTCCGAGGTATCAGGCATGTCTTTCAAGGCTAAAAACATTTCTCGGGGGCTTCCGCCACCGCACCCCTCATCAAGTCTCGACCTGGCCCTGAACCCTAGTAAGAAAACTGTGGAGATTGTCTAATACTTTTAGTGTACAGTCTTCAACACTTCCACACATGAAAACATGCTCCATGACATAACACTAAGGGTGGGGAAATTTTTTTCCCCGTTTTCCTTAACATCCCAGGGATATTTGGGACAGTAAAATGCGTCCATGGGTTTCATGAAAAAACTTATCCAATTTTCAAACACAAAAACTTAGCACCCGTCGGGAAGAGAGAGGGTCATATGGTGAACAATTAAAAATAATTGGGGGAAATTTTCTTATACCGAATTTCCCCATTGTCCTCACTTTCCATGGGATAGTCGGGACATTCGAGACACCAAAATGCATCACCCACCTAATTGGGAAAATGACTAAGTCCCCAAATCTTGAAATCACTTTTCCCGGCTCGCTCCAATAACTCTTTTCAGGAAAATATTTATATCATTTTGAATCCTAAGATCAATGGGATGATTTTCAAGACCTAATTCTATCTGCTTATAAAAAATTATATTTTTCATTTGGGACAACAAGGTGAGTCTACAAAATACTGATCTACCTTGAGAAGAAACCATGTCTTAAGAAGAAATTTATGATTCCATCATGAATAGGACTCTTCAATATTTATGATATAGCTTTTTTGTCTCTTAACTAATTACAGAGCTCCGGAAATTTTTCATTTAAGTTAAAGTACTATTTTCAACTATAAGCTCCTTGACCCTCCAAAATCCACTTTCACTTTTTTTGTTTATAAACTTTTGAAACCTTCCTAAATCTTACTAAACATGTTCCATTACATTCTTAACTCCTTAACACGACTCCATATTATTTTTTATCTTTCACGTCTGTCTCAGAGAATGCACACTTGGCCCAAAAAGGATAAAAATAGAATTTTTATGCCTATTGAAGAATCCACCTTGAGAAGCACTACATTAAAAGAACTTACTGAGCTTATTACCATGTTTCAAACACTTGGGAAAGTTTTTTATGATACATATGAGTAATTTCAATATTAGGATAGGCATGACACATAGGATAGACTGATCTAGAGAGGTGTTTAGGAGGATTTTCAATCAAAATTTTGACACTAGGGTAAATTTGTGATGTTTTCAACTTGAATTTTGACCTTGCAAAAACACATAACAACAACATATAAAAACATAATGCAGAAAATTTATATGCCATAGTGTAGATTCTATAAGATATGTTGTCTAATGTTCAAAGCACTAACACTAGGTTTTTACCCTATCAATTTCACATGATAGAGGGAAAAACATTGGGAAAATATCTCATTACAACCCTTCTAATACTACAATATGATGTATAAGAACACCAAGAAGTACCCTAAACACTTTTAATAGCCTAAGCTATTTCTTGACCATCCTAAATACATCTAGACATCCTTAATGGCATTCTAAACTTTAAAAAAAATTATCTTAATAAAAGGGGTTAGGAGACCCACATCCCTCAACCCCCCAAAAAATTCAAAACATAATATCCTCATTACAATTCTTACCATTCGTATATTTTTTCTTTCCTTGTATTCTATGCACACACAAGCTATGTCATAATGTACACCCAATTTTATGAAAAATGTTAAAAACTTAATATCCTCATTACACTCATTAGCATTTGTATATTTTTTATTTCTTTGTATTCTATGAACACACAAGTTATATCACAAGGTACACCCAATTTTATGGAAAATGTTATGACTTTACATTATCATCACATGTGAAGATATTGACATGTTTTTGCACTATTTTATAAATGTGTAAATATACATATATTGAGTGAAATAAAAGATTTGCAATCTCTGTATTATATTCCTCTAACATATTTATGCATTTTTTAGAAAATTAAAATGATATAAAAATTATTTGTTTGAACTTAAAGATGTTTTTTTTTTCAAACTTAATTCATACATGAACTTGAACCAGAACCAAAAATTAAACTCAAATCTTGTGACTTAGCACATAAGCAAAAGCGCATGCACGCGCGCGCGCCCACACACACACACACACACACACACACACACACACACACACACACACACACACACACACACACACACACACACACACACACACACACACACACACACACACACACACACACACACACACACACACACACACACACACACCCACACACGCACGCACGCACGCACATATAGTTTTTATACTCGTCTCCAAAATCTAGTAATTTTTTTCCCCAAAAACATGTTTTCCAAAACATAGAGAAACATAGAAATAGCCACCCTACTCAAATGTCATATTAGTGCTAGAAAAATTCTTATTTTTCACCAAAAAAATTGTAAAAAAAATCCAAGTTGTGCATTAAACTTAGCTACTACAGAATAATATAAGGTCATTAATACAATTTTGATTTTTGTAAAATAATAAAAAATAAAATCTATTTCTACTTTGTTGGGTCATTTTATGTGTTTCACAGTTGATGTGAGTTGATTGATAACTATTTCCATTGTATCCAAAAGGATATTTATAGAGATTTGATCATGTAAGTTTCATGACTTAGTTATTTTGTTAAAGAGTATTCCACGTGCCCACTCTATCTAAATAAAACCCCCATTCTATGTAAAAATGGAAACATGTTTCCAATTATAAAAATACCAACTAAACTATTTCTTAGAGTACATGGAACATATGAATTTAATTTTAGTTGGGTTAAATAATTTCACGCAAATATATCTCATATAAGAACATGTTCTACTAAATAATAAATATTGTACAAAATTGGATTTTTTAAATAATGTTAAGTGAAATCAATGTCTAGATTTATGAAAAACAATCAATGTCAATTGTAACAAAACCATCAGCTTACATTAAAGTGGAGAATTTACAAAACATGTGAATAGTTTGAAATTTTCACCATGTATGTATGTATGTATGTATATATAATTTTCAAACCCAAGTTAGAAAGCTTCATTTTACAAAACCAATGTACGAGAATCCAAAACTACTATTTCATATACATCTTTTAGTGAAACATGTCTATCTATGCAAAAGAATTAGGAAGTTTCTTCATATTTGTAGTGAAGAAAACACTTAATGCAACTAATAATTTTTCTTTATTTCTTATTAAACATCATGATTCTGCATGTCAAACATCAGTCCAAAGCATTGCAGTAGCTAATAACACAATTGATGTTATTTCAACTCATAGTCAACAAAGCCCAAAACCAATGGGCACAATACCTGACTTATTTAGTCATCCAACCTTATTATCATAACATTCACTCAACCATAGAGAACTAAGTATCATAAAAGTCACTCAACCATAGATGAATAAGTATCATAAGAATTAACTCCACCATAGAGGACTGAGTATCATAATATCCAAGTGAGGTTTGTAAACACCTAAATTCTACTTTTGCAATCTTATTTCTAAAAGCACACAAATCACTCTCATTCTTACCATTTCCATTATAACTAGTGGTTTTTCTAATTAACTAACGTTTCTTACCATTTCAGTCAATTAACAATGCTTTGTTGATTACCTATCCTCTTTTGCATTTAAGATGCCACTTTACGACAAATCGTAAGTCAAAATCCTCTTCTAAACAGACAGTTAACAATTATTAGCTATTAAGCCTATTTTACATCTTGTGGTATGGTCAATCTCCATGGCAGCACTGTCGCATACCAAGCAGCATAATCCTGTGTAGTCCGTGGATCGACTACTTGCACCCATTGTACCAAAAGCTATGGTACTATCTATAAAAAATTGGTGCGGGCTCGTCCTAGTCTAATGTGCAACCCAATGTCAAAGGTCTCTTTGTATATGCGCCCGTACCACATCTCATCACCAGGAATCCCTTGGATGAGACCAAACTACCACTATATCTTGTCCACTCTGTACCACTCCATGATATGACCCCTGCCCCCAAGGATAAAATGATCAACTATAGTTGTGCTAAGCTTTTCCACATCCTCAAGCCACTGATATAACCTATATGGCTGCCATGTAATCATGTGAGGCTATACCTCATCAAAGGCTCGCTTATAGAAATTTTTGTCCCCCATGTGGCTGCAAACATTGTCTCCATTTGGAACCCAACCCATAAAATATGTCTTGTCAAGAGCTTAGGCTCTCAATGCTCATGCAGGGCATCCAATCACAATATGGTCCCAATCCCATATCTGTAAAAATGTGGCAGGACCCACAGACCTTTGTCCATGGTAAGATATCAAATGCAAATCTGCATATAAGTGGGTTAGAATGAAATGTCCCCAGTAGTAAACCTCTCCCTGGAGGAGGCTGTGAATCACTCAAATAGGGCCCAGAGGAAGACAAGCACCAGTATTTTCAGGAAGCAATATGTCGATGAAAAGAGCTAACAAAAACATGGGAACCCGTCCCAACCACTGATCGGCCATGCACCTACTAATATTATTAGTCATACCCTAGTAGGGTATGTCTACCACTCCAAACATCTTGGTTATACATCGTTGAATTAGTCCTGATGGGAGTTGTAGGTAATCAACTGACCCTGGATAGGAACTCGTAGGATCTTCCACACATCCTGTAGCATAACAATCATCTCACCAGTCGAAAGGCAAAATGTCTAACTCTCACTGCACCACCTCTCAGCTAAGGCTATGAGCATGCTATGATCTACATTAATTTGTGGCATGTCATTCACGTGTGTTAGACCAATCACCTTTAGTATGATCTCCAAGAAAATATATTCCCGTCATCAAATGAAAATATGCGTATAAGTGGGATAGAATGCAATGTCCCCAGCAGTAAACCTCTCCCTGGAGGAGGCCATGAATCACTCAAATAGGGCCCAGAGGAAGATGAGCACTAGTCTTTTCTGGAAGCAATATGTCAATGACAAGAGCTAACAAAAACACAGGAACCCGTCCTAGCCATTGATCGTCCATGCACCTACTAATATTATTAGTCATACCCCAGCGGGGTATGTCTACCACTCCAAACATCTCGGTTATACGTCACTAAATCGGTCCTTATGGGAGTTGTAGGTAATCAACTAACCCTGGATAGGAACTCATAGGATCTTCCACACATCCTGTAGTATAACAATCATCTCACCAATCGAAAGGCAAAATGTCTGACTCTCACTGCACCACCTCTCAGATAAGGCTATGAGCAAGCTATTATCTAAAGTAATCTATGGCATGTCAGCTACATGTGTTAGACCAATCACCTACAGTGTGATCTCTAAGAAAGTATATTCCCATCGTCTAAATGTCACCTCATAATCCTGAAGCTTCCTATGTCGCTCTCACGTATCTAGCCGCTCTAAGTCCATCTGTGGGGTCAATTGGATCATTTCTTATGACCTTATTATTCTATTCTATGATTTTATTCTCCTTTTCTATCATCTAATTCTTTTTTTTATCCAATTCATCTACTCTACCAACTAGGTTTTCCTAGAAATCTTCATTTTCTTCTAAAAGTCACTACAAAGTGTCTTTTGTGCACCAGCACCCACTCGATAGTGCCAGTGCACCCCCTACGATGTGAGCTCCCTCAGAGCGCCAAAATATCCTTCTGCGTGTTAACGCCCCCATCCACAAACTAGCACACCCTAATTTCCCACAACCCTCTTGCATGAGTAAGCATGCCTCCCATAGCGCTAATGCATTTTCCGTTGCACATGTGGAAAGGTGTATATGCCTAATGGACTTACATGCATGAGTGCACCCTCCTTGGCATTAGCACATACTTGTCCATGCCTCTCTACAAATTTTGCATGAGTGCCCTCCTATTTGGTGTTGGTGCATACACGCCCATGCCTAATCAAGCACTAGTGCACCCTGTGAGCACGTGCGTTCCCTAAGGGCCACGTTGGCACATTCACGTGGGATTTCTACCCTATTTAATACCTAATAAATATGATTTTAATCAAAATAAAATGTTATAAACTGATAAACGTGAAAATATTGGCTTTGTGTACCTACAGGACATCCCCGGGGAGTCTCATGTAGTCTCTCACATGATCCACATGGTGTTTCCGGTTCTGCACTCTTGCCATTTCCTCCCATAGGTCATATCTCAATAGATAGTAAAAAGGTAAGTGTATGTGGTAAATGAACTTGCCACGATGGTTTATATACCCATTTTTGCTCCCCCACGAAGTGTTTCTCACCCCTGAGGTGCCCTAGAGCCATTGTGGTTCTTCTAAATTCTTCTAGCACTTGTCATGATGATTATTTTTAATAAATAATTATTTTGCACCTATTTTTGCTACGTTGGGGCATATTTTTGCTTCATAGCGGCCTTTTCTACTACCCAGGGCATATTATTTTCTTGCAGTAACTTTTGGTGATATCCCATGACTTCATTATTTATTCTATAATATTTTATTCCTAAAAATTCAAAAATTTACAAAAGTATAATTTTTTCAAAAATTCATAAAATTGGTAAAATCATTAAAAATCTAAAAAATTGCAAAAATTCAAAAATTGGTAAACAAAATACACACAGTTGAAGCCTGTATCAAATGCATTATCCTCGAACATCGAAATTTTTCCTACAAAAACATCTTTCTTGGGTTCTTGCTTATTATTATCTCAAACAACTAGCGGATCATCGTGATCCACCTCCATTAACAAAGATGGATTTCTTACTATGTTAAAACTCCCATGCAACAGTGAGTTGTCAAATACTATGTCTTAGTACACGCATGCTTTCCATGGGATTACTTGTGTCCTCCGTTATTCCACTCACATGTATCCTTACTTGGGGCACCATTTTTAACCCTTGTCATTACAACATGAACATTCGAGATCTAAAGCTTGATAACAAATACATTGGTGAAATTGTCTTAAACATTGTTTGTTTGAGTATGTGTGATTGTACTTGTTTCTCTGTTAGGTTGGCTAGTTTACTTTCTTGTATTAGATTGCATTATGTATGTTGTATGGAGTTACATATTTTTAATAATGAACAAATGTTAGTAATTTATCTTTTCATATTATTTTACACTTTTGTTTATTTTAATAAAGGTCAATGATGTAGATCATAGGGGCAACATGATGAAATAAAAGTTTCTTATTGAATTTTTTTTATTAGTGGTAAAAAGAGGGTTAAGGGGACCCTACCCCGTACATCAAGAAAGCTCCATAAGAGTAGATAAAGCCAATTATAATAACATCAAAAAACCATAGTATAAAATTTTATAGTAATAAGAGCACTTAGGAGCCCATATAGTGATACTAACAGCAACAAAAAACCATAGTGAAACCAACAACATCGAAGGAACTAACAGCCATAGACAGAGATAGTGAAACAATAGATCACCCTGCACCAAATTCATTTGTAGGCTTTTTCAAGCCCCTCCAGCACCTTAGCCCATTCTTTTGCAAGAGCATCAATTTTAACAGCCAAAGATCCAAGGTCTAAACCATCTAGGGTCACCTTCTGTTTCCTTCCTCGACTATCCACAGCACAATAAGAATTGGTAAGTTGCCCCATAGTTTGAAGGTGTTACAGGGTCGACTTAACAGTCATAATGCTCCATTCCATATAGATATGAAGGATAGATTTTACCTGATCCATTTCCCTGGTTATGGTCCCAAAGTTGGCCTTTAGGATCTCAATCTCGCCACCATGCCCATTGCTAACTGCTTCTTGCACCTGCTCCTTCATCTTGTGCTAATAATTAAAAACAAAATGGACCGAGCTCTTAGTGAGCCGCATGTCCCCTTGAGCACATTAATATCAGCCACCATCCTGGCCAAGTGATTTTCCCCTTTGATCGGGCCAACATGACCCATAACCTCATAATGTTGTTCCAATTGAGCATTTATAGGATTCAGGGCACCCTATTTGCTAGAATCACCCTTAGTGTTTGGCTCAGTGCTCAATATTTTCTTAGATTTAAGATCTTTTAGGCTTTAGGCCACGACCACCTCCACCTCATCCTCTTCCATATCACCATCCAGAGAGTCTTCATCATCGCTCGAATCCTCCTCCTCCGATTCAGACCCCTAACTGTCCGCATAAGCTTCCAAAGCCAGCTTGAGGGCACCAGTTTTTCTTATTGAATATTATATGAAAAGATCTATTCCTATTATCCACTTTCATGTCTTATCACTATTAATCTTATTCTAAATCACCTGGGAAAATAAACAATCATGTTTATTCCTATCCTATTTCTTCTATCCGTTTCGATCATATTTTTGATCGTCGATTGACTTCTTCTATCACCACATTGACACTCGAGGGGCATCCTTCATTATACTAATTTTTCTTCAAAAATATACTTGTTTATGTTTGTCTACTATATTTGAAATGAATTCTCTCACTTCACCTCAAACAGGGGCAATTGTAGACACCTAAATTCTGTTTTTGCAATCTTATTGCTAAAAGCACACAAATCACTCTAATTCTTACCATTTTCTTTATAATTATTGGCTTCCATTAATTAACTAATGTTTCTTACCATTTAGGTCAATTAACAGTGCTTTTTTGATTACCTATCCTATTTCACATTTACGATGCCACTTCACGACAAATTGTAAGTCAAAATCTTCTTCCAAACAAATAATTAGCGATTATTAGCTAATTAAGCCTATTTTACTCATGTTTTGGTCAATATTCCCTATTATTGGATCAAACCCCTCTTCCGACCACTCAAAATTACTCCACTTTCTCTCACAATAGTTGTGTGGCCTTTGTTGGCCACTCATAGGAGTATTAAATCATCAAGTGCGTGTCTTGGAATCAATAATCCTCTCATAATAGAGTATAGTAACTGAGCAAATGATGAAACCACCATAGTCTCTATCTAAGTCATCATCTCCAAATTCCCAAAACGCTTGACATAGTCATAACCACAAAAAGGTCATCCCTAAGCCAACCAATTAAGGAGAGAGGGAAAAGTATAAGTTTCCATTCTTTGATCTTATGGTGTCCATGGAGCATAATATGCATGACACCAGATGAGAAAATTCCATACATACCAAACAAATTGAAGTGTATTTTCTGAATATGCAATACTCCACTTCCTATCTCATACTCATCTTGAGTAAAATGGTAAATGGTTCATTTTTCCTCAATGTATACATACACCTTTGATACTACTTGTAGGGGATTTTCAGTGTAGGGTACACAACACAAAACCTAACCAAATCACTAACAAAATAATTAATTACTTTCAACAACCATAACATCACATGTATAGGTTTACATAACGGATACAACACCACCATATGTTGATGGATTATTACATGTCATATTCCATATGATGAACTAAAAGTGTGAATATAGCACAGCATGCATTATAGGGTCACCATATTCCACCAATTCACAAGAAAACAAATTAGCACTTATAATATGAATACATGTGCATAATGAAACAAGGTGATGTATCATCACGAAACATCCATAATTAACTATGAAATTTTTTTATCACATAACATGTTGGTGGTACCCATATGAAATAACAAGGTGATACAATATTATAAAATGTTCATAACATCACAAATATGTGGTTTCTAAAATTAACATGATAGCACACACACCATACATCTCGGATTTACAAGGGATACATTCATCATGGAACACAACAATAGTTCATAAACACATACCAAGTGGTAAGCACAACAGGTACATTCACAACATCACATGTAAATATATGTTAATAACACAACATGATAAACATAAATCCTCCACCATCATACTTAGTTACACAAAGAATACAAATTAAGATCTCCTAGGATTGTAGTAGTGATGACACCATGATAAGTCAATAATGTATCAATAATTCAGTGTGATGTGAGGTCGAGAATGGTCTAAGATCAAATCTAGCATGTTCCATCAAGGAAATAAGTCTCTAGGGTGCCAATTACTGCAAAATACCATACACAACTATCACATTCACTGAAGAATAGAACTCAAGAGCAACTAACCAATCTCCTATTATAGTAGACATGAAACTATACACTTAGTACTATTACACACATGCCTCTTGTATGCCATTATATGCATGATTCATAAGCAAGAAAACTACAGATTAAAAACACATGTTTTACTTTATATTGACATTGCTTTATCTTTCCATTATTTCATCCTCTACTTTTTTGGAACTATACAGTTTCTTTTAGACAATACACAAAATGTTACGTAACTCAGTACTTACTATTTTAGCTTTGGAGATCTCTAGACATTAGAAATTTGTAAGAGACATGAACACCTAGGTGCTACTATCCCCTTTAGGAGTTTCTATCCTTTTCACTCGTTTTATTATGTTTAATATGCCACATCAATTGTTATCTATTCTAAAATTTTATTTATCACTTTGGGTCAAATTTTATGGTTGTTGATGATGAAATTTAAGAAACGGAATAATATATACACATGACCTACTTGCTATTCTAATGGGGAAATTAGGAAATTGAGCTATTACTTTCTATCTACTACTTGTGAGAAATGAACACTTGAGGATTGCGTTTGGGATGCATTATGTACTACATAGGAAGGGAAAATTCTAAATTCCATCACACACATTATCTTGATGGAAAAGTAGTTGCAACCCACTATCTTGGTGAAAATTACACTAGGGAAACCTAACTTCAAGGGACACAATTCTATCACAAACACATACACAGACCAAAACTACATTGATTCTAAAATGTAATGCATAAATAGTTGATAATCACATTGGGGTGACCTCTAGAGAGGTCAGTTTGACTTAAGAATATACATATTTTATTTAGTCTAATGTGTGTTTGAGTCCTTGTGTAGGTAGTTAGGGTTTGTTTTGTAGGTATATGTGTGATAGGAGAACCCTAAATGAAGTGGATGCGACACAAATTGAAGTAAAGGTGAAATTGATTAGAAGCCTTTAAGGAACCAGATCCACACTCTCTACCAAGACACTAGTGCCCAATTCAGACACTAGCACTTGGGATGATTCTGTCCCCTTCTAGGACACTTATTGTCCAGCATACCTATAGATCACTATTTTCTAGATGAAGCATGTACAATCAGGATTGAGCCTATTCCACCATCACTCTAGCCAAATTCAGTACAAATAATCAGATATCAGCTAAGTCACTCTTATCTCTTGTTACTTGTACTAACTTGTCATTGTATGTTGTATATTGATATTTTATGATATATCTGATTTACTCAGTCCTCTGATTAAGATTTAATTTTAGTTAAATAATTTGGTGAACCCAACCCTCCCATGAAACATCATAACCCTACCCCTACTAACCATAGGGTCTCTTTCTTTGGTTGTGGATTTCAATATCTTTCATTCATCATGCCGAACTCTCAAGGATCATTATCAATATCTATCTAGCTTTCCCACATCTCCTAGCTATCATAACTATCATGCATATTCATCTAGCACATATGATCTTGAGTCTATTGTTCATTCCCAAATAATTATTGACAATTCTCCCCCATTATATATTCAGGTTCACATTCATAATGTGCTTGTTAAGCATGCTTTATTTGATAATGGATTTAGTCTTAATATATGTAACATCTCTTTTCTCCATCAAATAGGGATTTTTGTTGTTGATTTAACTCCCTCTACTCTATGTATTTATGGTTTTGATAATACACCTAAGAAATTTTTAGGAGAAATCACTCTACCCATTACTATAGGACCTTGCAATCTTAATGTTTATATGTCACGTTATGCCTCATAATCTCAATTATAATATCCTTCTAGGCTTTCCTTGGTTACATACTATGTATGCAATCTCTTCTACCCATGTCCATATCAACAATAAGGCCCTTGCACAACCTTCTTCCATGGATAATGACTACAATAAATTCCACACTCATGTTGTTAATCTTTGTGATATCCCTCTCATACATGATAATGAAGGGACTACTTACATTGCACATCATTCTCCTCCTGTGATGGACTATAATGCTACTGATTTACATGATGAAATTTCTATTAGCACCCATGATACTCCTCCCATTATGTCTCACTCTCATCAAATGATGCTCGATGCCTAATGTATATTATTGCACACTTACCTATATCTAGATTTTTCCCCTATGATGGTTGCTACATATACGATACCAAGGTGTTGGGAGACACTCATATCCCCATTCACAATGTCACCATGACCATGGATTTCAAATTTGTTTCTTGGAACAAATCTTGATGAAATTATAATGATCATATGCTTACTAAATCCAATGTTACATCACTTGCTGTGAATTCCTCACCACAAGTAAGAACATAATGTGTTAATTTGATAATGATTCTTGATGCTCTTCTTTTACTCACTTTCCAAACTTCTATGCATGAATCATATGTTATGGCTAAACCTCATCTTGTTACATCCATGGGGGAAATCAATCCCCCTCTTTCCACATTTATGTCCATATTTCTTTATAATCATAGGGGCTAGTACATACAACTTTAATTCAATCTTCCATAATCTTCCCAAATTCATGTACCTTCCATTGCTTGACCTATTTCTTACCAATGTTCCACATATTCTAGTTTCTCTAATGACTCACACTCTTATTGTTTATATCATTACATTTACTACTTATACAGTTGGGATCTTGGACTCTATAGGATTCTCCCCTCATTATGTTAACATTATTCTATGGTAGCTCTTGTGTTACCCCCCTTGCTACCTGATGACACTCTTTTGTTCTAGGTTCAAACATGACTATTGAGGGCACACTTACCTACATGAACCTCACTTTGCACACATACACATTAGGGGAAACCTTTTCTTCCCTTCCCTAGTCATAGTATCTTATATTATAATAATACAAAAACATTTAAGATATTTTAAAAAATACAAAAACATTAGCTTAGATCTTGGTTGAATGTATCTTTGCTTGCTTATACTATTCCATGTTGCATTTTACCTATCATGTTAGCTTGATTCATAGTATGTTCTATCCTTTTACATATACACATGCTCATTCACATGGTACTTTGAGGTGAATTCAAGCTATCTACAGGTTATCACATGATGCATGATGCTTGACACTATTCTATATCAGTCCCACCAAGGCTCTTGGGGACATCTATATTCCCTACCTTTCCACATTCATGTGTTATCATTAAATATCTACTACTTTCATTTCTATTTTCAGATATATACATTGTGACATACTATCAATTATTATAACATGATAATGGGTGCTTCATGTGTAGCATTTTTCTTGACAGGATTACTTCCAACCATGGTTATTTTTTTATTATTTGCTTTGTCTTGTGTTCTATGTTTGTGACTTGTTTTCCATTTTTTGTGGGCTATGCCCTATGATTGATTACTTGTTTTATTATATGGCCTTGAAGGCCTTGAATGTCTTATGACATCTTGAGTGGTGTCCCATGTTTTCCACCAGCTACTATGATGTTCTCTTGATATGTTAGTTGTGTGTTTGACTAGTTTCTATTACATTATGTCATGTTTGTTTATCACTAACACTTTTTGTTATATTTCTTCCATTATTTTGCATGTTCCATGGTTGTTACCATGCACATACCCTATTCCCCCTATTGGATTTCTTCTTCAAATGTGCACATCAGATTCAAGTTCCCTCATTTGGGCCACACTCACATTGATCCATCTCACACCCAAATGAGGGGGGTCAATCATTGGGTGATTATTTCACCCTCTCAGCATAGTTCTAAAAATTAGATAACAAATGGTACATAACAAAATTTGGGTAAAACAAGTGATTAGAAAATGGTTCAGAATCAGACATGGGATAAAAACAACAGAGGGAAAAAAGCACCCATATCAGACAGGAATGGTGAGTGTTAGTGTCCCACTTGTAAGTTTTTATGTTGGGGTAAAAACAAGTACTTTATAATTGGAACATTTATTAGTGAATTTTTGCATAGGATCCAAAAATAAATTCATATTCAATTTACTATCTAGAACAAAGGAACAAAATTAGTGGCATGTTTCATACTTTGAGGCAAGGGAACTAATTACTCTTTACTCTTTCTATTGTTCACATTTTTCCTACCAATATCAAATAATCAAGGAGTGGAACCTAGGGCATATGCAGGGAAATGATATGTCTGGAACAAAATTTCATCCTTGGCTAGTTACTATTGGGTTCTTGACCATATGTAGTGGAACTTATCCATGGGGAAGCATCAATGGGTGGAGGGAAAATATGAACAACTCTCCCAACACTCTTCCTCTGGTTGCAGGATGCCTAAATCCTAAGATTATTCACATTAATTAAGGAATTGATCACTCTTGACTCTTCCAACCATCTCAAGGAAAATTTCTCCAAGGAAACAATACATAGGAACATTTCTATCCTTTCTCTCTTGACATTTTGGTGTACTTTATCCTTAATTCACTTGTTTTTTCATACACATGCATTCTATTTTTATTTCTCTAAGTTAAAGTTCAATTTTATATATCTGTGAGCATTGACTACAATTTTCTTCTTTTACAGGTTCATCCTTATCCCAACAAAAGGTAACATAAATGGAACAAGGAGAAATATTAAGCACAAAATTCTCAGGGAAAGGCAATATTTAGTTACAAATAAAGGTATCATTTTCACTACATGTACAAGTCACCCCTAGGGTTCTTATCCCCTCTTAGAATCCACGATACACATCCTATAATTTCCATTTGTCACATTATTGGTTATAACTCTCTTCATCTCTCACATTAGGTACATTCTTCCTATCTACTTTATGTTATCAAATATTCATTCACCAGCATAAAGTTGGGGAAAATGTAAACATGAAATTATGCACTTAGTACTATTACATCACACCTATAATATGTCATTATATGCATGATTCCTTAGCAATAAAACTAGATATTAACAACACTTGTGTTGTACTTTATATTGATATTGTTTTATCTTTCTCATGCTTTCATCCTCTACTTTTCTCAGGATTATCCCTTTTCTTTTGGACAAAAAACAATGTGTTAGCCTAGTTTAGTACTTCATGTATTATATCTTTAGAGCTCTTCGGACATTAGCGCCCTAGTAAGGGACATGGATCACTTAGGGGCTACTATCCCCTTTGGGTGCTCCTGTCCTCTTTCCCTCGTCTGTCTTATGTTTATAAGGATTCCACGTCACTTGCTTATATTTTATATACTTTGTATTTGTCACTTTGGGTTGGACTTTTAGGGTTGTTAATAATGAAATTAAAGCAAAGGAATCATATATATACATGACCTAATAATTATTCTAATCAGTGATAGGAGGAAATTGGGGCTATTACTTTCTATCTATTACTTCGAAAAAAGGAACACTTGAGGACTGAATTTGGCTACATTATTCATCTGGAAATTTGAGGGATAATTGTTTTTACAAATTATAGATCCACAATATAAATTGTCGAAGATTATAGTTTATAAATTTCATTAATTAAAAACATAGATTACAAAATGTAAACACCATGAACAAAAATTAAATGAATGCAATGACACAAGATATAAGTGGGAAAACCTTAGAAGGTAAAAAATCCACTGAAAATCACTTATATTTATTCATAATAAACTTTCACCCTGCACCCCCACTATTTCTCTATCAGATCGCTCATATAGCTCACATAAATGTTATCATCAAATCATGTGTTCGATATCCAATGAGATCACCTTGTTATATACAAGGTGGGTGGTCATGATCCACTCTTAAATTCAACCCACTTTTGGGTCTATCATGCTTATATTTTAAATATAATTTATAAGCCAAAAACATATAGTCTTTGGTGAGTTTCTAAATAAGCATTTTCCCGCTTAATATTATAAACCCAAAACTTCCCCTTAATGTTAAATAGGGAGACACACAAAAATTATTTTACCTATCAAATTTTGTTCCAAATAAAACTTGTCAACAAGTGATTTAGGCTAGCATGCAAAAAACACTTCTTCCACGAGTTTTGTAGTTCTACAGTGCACTACAACAATGTCTTGCGGGTTTTTCTACTTCACGGTACACTACCACAGTGTTCCGTGGACTTATACAAGCAATGAACAATTATAAATTTGTTACGGGTTTTAGAGAAGCCAAGGTACACTATTTTTTCGCAGTTCATAGCACTGTTTCTGCATATTCAATCAAAACTGCAAAACAAAGGAACATTACAAATTCTCAAGATAAAGTGATTAAGGATGAAGTCTTACATAATATTATGTATTTAATAAAATCCTCATATCTAATTCTTTGTTGGTGATTACAAGTAAACTTCAAATACATGAAAATGTAATTAAACAACATAGAAATAATCTAGGGAGTATCCATTTTGACATAATTAAGTTGTTAAGAGAGGGTATTGCATAAGAAAAAAAATGCACAATGCTCATTTCTTATTTCCCCCTCAAGGGAAACTTTGAAAGGCCAAAATTCATATGATTCAACACTAAAGATCAACATCATTCACATGATCATAAGAGTTAATATCTAAAATGCCCAACATAGCATGTAATTTACAGAACTTTGTAGACCCAAGGGGTTAGTAAAAAATTCTACAACCTACTCTTCAGTGGAACAAATCTTGATATTTGTGTCATTATTGAGATATTTTTCCCGAATGAAGTCCATATGGATCTCAATATGCTTGGTTCTTTGATGTTGGACTATATTGTTTGCTAGAGAAATACAACTTTTTTTTTCACATAGAATTGTAGAGTGTTTCCTTTAACACCCATATGAAGTTCAAGTCCAACGATATTTTGAGCCACATGGATTATTTTGTTGTTTCCATAGCACTTCTATACTCTACTTCAGTAGAAGAGATAGATATTGTTGGTTTCTTCTTATTGCTCCAAGTTATTTCACCTACACCCAACTCGAAAACATATCCAAAAGTAGATTTTCTATCCATAATATCACCAACATGGTCAGAATCAAAATAACCAAATAAATGTGCATTATCATAAGAACAATAACACAAACCATAATTGATTGTACCTTTGATATACCTTATAATCCTTTGTGTCATTTTCCAATGGTCCTCGTAAGGATCCTACATTTATCTAGAAACAATTCAAACTATATAGGATATATCAAGCCTAGTGATAGTTAAATAAATTAAACTACCAACCAGTTGTCTATATAAAGTAGGATTAAATTTATCAAAAAAAGGTTTTGGATATAATTTAACACCAACTTCCATAGGAGTAGATATAAGATTAAAATCAATCATATTAAACATTTTAAGGAAGTTATACATATATTTCACTTGTGATGCAACAATAAATTTGTGATTTTGACAAATAATAATGCCTAAAAAATGATTTGATAGTCCTAAATCAGTCATTTTAAAATGGTGTCTTAACTTCTATTTGATTCTAATAATTAGATTCTTATCACTACTAGTAATAAAGAGATCATCAACATATAAGACAATAATGATAACATGATTGTTTTCATACTTGAAAAATAAATCATTATCAGCAAAATCGTTATAAAAACCAAGCTCACAAAAGAAACTATTTATCTTATCAGAAAAACCTCTAGGAGCTTGTTTGAGACCATACAAATATTTCTTAAGTTTACACACATATAATTCTTTTTCAGGTTCTTCAAAAACTTTAGGTTGATGCATATAAATTTCTTCTTTCAAGTCACCATTTAAAAATGTATTTTTAACATCCATTCGATGAATCTCCAAACCATGTTTAACATCTAAAGCTAGAAGAATTATAATAGTGCTCATTTTTGGAAACAGGATAAAAGGTTTCAACATAATCCAAATTAGGTTTTTGAGTAAACCCTCTAGCAACTAATCTATCATTGAATTTATCAATCTTACTAGAAAAGTTATATTTGATTTTATACATCTATCTAGAGCCTACAATGCTTCTTTTAGGAGGAAGAGGGATTAATTCCCAAGTTTGATTCTTTATTAAAACATTTTATTCAGCTTCCATAGTTGTAATCCATATTTCATCTAGGTTATATTATTTAAAATATTGAGGTTCAATGTCATAAATAGTTGACAAGGCATGATAAGAATGCTAACTATGGGTCATCTTTCTCGAATCATAAAGTTGAGAGTTTGAAACCAAATTTTTGGCCCATTTAGGAATCTTGGATTGAGACAAGAACTGAGAAGACTCCTCGTCAATGTCTACATCCATCATATAAATAAAAGGATGATTAGTGACTTAAAAAACTAGTTTCCATATTGTCTAAGAAAGGATTATCATCTATAAAATTAGTTTTCAGACTTAGGAAAATTAGAAGAGGGAAGAGAGGTATATTTACAAAAAGGTCTCTCAAGAACATGCACATTCCTATTTTCTACAAACACATGCTTGATTATATCATATAATCTTAATCCATTTTTTTGACCACTATACCATGTTGGTGCTCAAATTTTTCTTGCCCCCATTTGTCATTGAAATTCCTCAGTTTACAGCCTCTGTTATGTTTTATGTCTCCCCAGGCTCAAATGGTGGTTCTCCTACATTTTACGGTTTGACGGGTGTAGTTTCCCCGGTCAAAATTACTTCTCGGCATCAGTTGAAATGTGGCCCTTTCTCATTGGATGTGGCTTTGCAGGGCACTTTAAAAATTCTAAGGCTCACTTCAACCCATGCTTGCTCAGGGTCTCCACTCTTAGGGACCATCTTAGAGTTGCGCCATAAAGACACGTGGAGGAATCCACTAGGCCTTCCCGTACTTATACTTTTCAATCAAATTCCTAAAGGGCCTGGAACACGTGGAGGGACCACACATTTGTAGGGTCTCTAATTTCCGGGACCATCTCAAAATGCACCATTAAGACACGTAGCAGGCAGGGAAATGGAAAAACGGAGCTTCGGGGTCATTTAAGGTTTTATACCTTTTATAAAAAAGGGATAAAATTGTAAGTTGAAGCACAGCCTCAACAAGAAAGAAATTCCAGCGTTGAATCGTTAAAAATGGAGGTGCGGGCCTGCAGGGAAAAATATGGAACTTTTTCCTTTTTGGAAAATAAGTATAAAGTGAAAAAATGAAGTGCATGTCCATTGGGACACGTGTCAATCCCATTTTCTGAGGGCGGAGGGGCAAATAAAATGTCAAAATTTTACTTTCTTCCAGAAGTTATAAAATTTCAAAAAATGCCCTCATGCCCATTTCCAATCACATTTTTCCACATGGAGGGCTCATATTAAAAGTTAAAAGGAAAGATCAATGGTAGTTGTGCATTTCATTTGTTTTTACCACCATTGAAGCTCCAAGATGTTTGGAGATGCATTTTTTTTCATCATTCTTCATCAATTTTTTTGCAAATTTGTGTCATTTTGGTCTGCAAAGTTTAATTAAATCAATTTGGGATCTCAATTTGTAAATCTAAAGTAATTTTGAAGTGGATTTTTTGCTCGGGCTCATGTAAAAAACGGAAAATACCATATTCAAAAATTACAAAGTAAAATTTCAAAGGAAAAGGAGGGAAAGGGGATGAAATGATGAAAGTGCAGGCACAAAAGGTGAAAAAGGCATTGCCTCGAGAGCAAAAAGGGATGACCTGTCAAGTCCAGCTATGCAGAGGCTCTGAAAAATGATTAAAAAGGGGATTTCTCACATGATAGAATAAAAATTATTAAAGGGACTCCCAAAAATTTGTGGCATGGCATCCTAGTCAGTAGTCAAGGCCCCAAGAAATGTGATTTGTTCACAGTTGGTCCACCTGGCAGATTTCGGATCTGAATTTGTTAAATGTCACTGTCTAAAAAAAATTGGTAATAAGAAAAGGTCCCTCAAATATTCTTCTCTTTTGGGGGGAAATTATGTGGGAAAAATGTATAAATGCAATGATAATACTCTTACAAATGGTTAGAGGTTGAATTCTTGAGAAATCCGTCTTCCCAAGAGGCCAAAGCTGAGATTACCTGTTATTTTCTTTCTGTGTTAGATTTTCTATTGTGTCAAGTTGGTTGCAGATGCATAGCCATTGACAATAATTGAGATTACTCTGAAAGCTTTCCCCTGCTGATGAATCTAAGCAAGTTTGGAATTAATTTGTGTCTAATCTCTAGCAATTTTATGTCTACTTTATTTTCAGAATGTCTGTAAATAGTTTCTTTTATTCCTATTGCAATATTATACTATTTTTTTTGTGAAATCACACAGGATCTCGTCCCTGTGACAGTCTAATGGTATTTAGAATTTCATTTCAAGAAGAGACTTCATCTTGGATGAGATAAACAAATTTAAAATCAATTCATTTTCATTTGTTGATAAAGATTATTTGTAAGTCTTCAGGTGTACCTTAGGCATGATTAATCAGACACTTTAGTGTTTAATTGATTCTTCCAATTCGATCCTTCATGTTGGAGTCTCAAAGATTATGTGAAAACGTGCTGATCTGGGCCTCCATTGAAGCACACCTTCTAGTTAAAGGAACATCTTGATTGTTCTGGAGCTTTATGTTGTGAAGTTGGTCATTATTTTGAACTCCCTCCAAATATCCAGTATAATCAACTTTTTCCTGCTTCATCTCCCACCAAAATCATTCAAAAACAATTAATCCTACCCTGAACTACCCCTATTTTGTCCTATGTATGAACAAAATGCAAAATCCAAATGTCAAAAATATGCAGAAGCAATCAGGATTCCAAATTTCTTTAGTATCCTTTGCCTTGTATTAAAATATCTCCATAATCTAGAAGTGACAACTTGTGAGAATCAGATTTGGTGTGTTGATCATATTTTCCCAAGGTTTTCTTTATAAAATTTGTGCAAAAGAAAGGTATATACGTCTCCTTCAATAACATAGGTTACAAAATAGGTTCTCTTACCTTGGTTGAAAGGCACAACCTAAAATATTTAGGATAAGATCAAATCCTTTTAAGGTGCTACCCACTTCTTTAAGGCCTGAGTGCTAAAAAGTCAGATAAATTGCTTCCCCGGCTACAAAACGACATACATAAACATTTATCTACTTTTGAGTGTCCTTTCAAATCCATGATGTCGCTCGGTTTGTGAAGAAGAGTAAATATGGGTACCAACATACCCAACAAAAATTCAAGGGTATTAAGTAGGATATTTTTTTTGTCTTTTAACTCTAGGAATGAGAAGGGATGCATGACTACCAAATATCTTAAAATAAGTTATATCCTATTTTTTCTTATTCCATACTTCATGGCATATGGTTTGATGTAAATATTTTGTGGGAACTCTACTAGGGATATGAACAATTGTGTTCATTTCTTCATCCCATAGAAATTTAGGCACATTAGAAGCATGAAGCATAGTCCTACCCATTTCTATGATGGTTCTATTTTTCCTTTCAACTATGTCATTTTGCTGAGGAGAATAGGGATTTGTTAGCTCCCTATTTCCACTAAATACAAAAAAATCATCAAACTAATTATTACCATACCCCCCTCCAATATTAATTCTGATTCTTTTAATCTTTAGATTAATCATGTTTTTAACAAGGATTTTTAACTCTTGAAACTTAGATAAGACACCATACTTTTTCTAATGTAATAAGACCAAGTATTTCTCGAAAAATCATCAATAAAACAAATATAATATAAAACACCACTAAAATAAGGTACTTCCAAAGGACCTCTAACATCACTATGAATTAAATCAAGAAAGAAAGAGGAAGACTCATGGTGATTGTGAAATGGTTATACATGTTGCTTACCATGTAAGAAACTTTCACAACATTCATGATCTGATTTTATCTTAGGAAGACCTACAATAATTTTAATACAAAACATCTAATTAAAAATATTAAATTTTACATTGCAAATTATTTCATGCCAAAATTGAACAACATTACAAGAAGAAGTGGAAAGACAAGATTCGGCAACAAATCCATAAAAAATGTATAATCCATTCTTTTGTAAACCAACAACAATTCCTTTACTAGGCTCATTGTTAACATATTATTTATATTGTAATAACATAATGTTATAGTCATCTTTAGTGATCCATATGGATCTAATAAAACACCACTTCATTAGAGAAACTATAATTAAAAGGAAAAATAAGTAGAAGAAGGAGAAAAAGGTTCAGTTACATAATTGTTGCTCTATGCGAAGTGGTGGTTGCATAATCGCTCCTCTACACAAATAGATGGTTGTGTAACCTCCATGACAATTGTGTAGCCTCCACACCAGTTGTGTACCTCTGGTCTATGTCCACCGGTGTTCTTGTCACTACTGAAAACAAAAATGTATATCCATGAATAGTCGCGAATTTCAAACGTCTGGGTTGTCTCTTCCTTAGATGACTCTTCCCATTCTTCAATGCACAAGAGAACATGGGGAGAAATTTGTTTAAGAAAGAAGAGAATGTGGAATGGATCATCAAATATTTTTATGGAGAGAAGTGAGCAAGATATTTTGTAGAAGCAAGGTGTGAGAATAAAACAAGCAAGTAAAGAGGGGTGGAAGTGACATTGTTTGTCTTCCTTCATATTCTTGAAATTTATATTTTCTTTGAATTGGCCAATATAATATTGGGAAGAAAGATAAATTTCCCTTCCCAAATGGTTTTCCCTCAAATTGGTGGTTTTCAGGATAAAATATTATGTTTTGTATTGAATTTTTATCTTTTGATTGCTGTAAAATAGTTCTAAGTTTCAGATTTCATTCACTAGCATTAAGAACTATCATTTTCAAGCAATTGGAAGTAGGAAAAATAGATTGTGGTTTTTTAAATTTCCAAAGTAGAGGTTTACATATCATTCAGTTAATTATGAACAAGATAAAAGCTTCTTCTTTAAGTTAGGAACAAATAACACACTTCCAAATATTCCATTTGCTAACTCAATATTGCCACAACATTTATACTTGATGATAGAGTTATCTCTTAGATAAATATTATCATGAAACTCAGCAACATCATGAATAATATCATGCATATATGCCATGTGTCTAGATGCACCACTATTTAGGAGCCGTTCATTATCATTGGAGGCTTAAATTGTAGTATAAAGAGCAATAAATTGCTCAACATTATTGGCTTGGTTATTAGTATGAATATGATTTTTTATTGTTCTTATTCTTTTTTATTGTTTTTCTTATTCTTAGGATTGTTAGGAGACTCGTTAGCATGACAATCAACTACTTTGTGACCAAATTTATCACAATTGTTATAATTTGCATCAAAATTTACTTTAAACTTAAGATTCTTCTTGTTTTGCTTACATTTAAACTTGGATCTAAAGTTTGATTGTTGATTTCTATTACTATTATTATGATTTTTAAAAGACTTATGAATTTGAGAGAACAATACCTGAGAGGCATTATCTTTTGAGTCAAATTTATTTATGACACTCTCTTCTTGAATAAAGAGAGAAGACAATGTGTCTAAATTAGGTAAATTAGATTCATTTTGATATTTAGAATCCAGAATAGATATGAAGTTTCTAAAATTTTCATGAATGTTAATTTGAATAATAAAGTAAAACAACTTATCATGAAACAATTCATAATTACATCCATCTAATTGATCTTTAATATCATTAATTTTAGATACGTAATTAACAATATTTTCATCATATTTCATAGAGGTTATAAATAATTCATTGATTAACTTTGTGTGTCCTATACACAATAAAAACTCATGGTTGATGCTTTGCAATAGAACTGACATGTCCTCTTGTATTTTTGAGAGAAAATGCTTAAGTTCTCAGTGGTAGCTTGTCTCCCAATGGGTTTCTTCTCAACACCACTAACTAAATCCCATTGTTTTCTATCCATAAAGATAACCTTAATCTTAATTCTCAAAATATTATAATTAGTTCCATTTAAAAATAGAGTGTTGGGTGGGTTTTTTAGAAGTTATAAAGATCCCTAGTACAAAGGAAATAGACTAAAAAAAATTAAATTTAAATAAAATAGCTTGTAACTTGATAAAAACATCCAAACAAAGTTATAACACAAATATGGGGAACTTCAAAACAAAAATAACTAGCCATAACAAGCTGCAAGGAACTAAGAAAAAATATATGGCCTTTTGAAAAAAACAATTGACATGCTGCAGACACTGAAATAGTGTTCTACAGGTTTTAGTGTATCAAGGAAAATATAACCAAAATACATGGAAAAAAGAAAGTATGCGAGACACTAGAAGTTTGGGGAATATTGAGGAAAGTTGCATAAGTCAAAAAGAGTCATGGAAGACTTTAGGAAGCCACAAAGCACTTAAAAGAGCCACATAAGACTTTAGGGAGCCAAAAATAACTTTAAAGAGATATGGAAGTCTTGGAAATGTCATTGAAGCTTAGGAAATTTTTTGAAAGCCCAGAAAATCCTAAGGAAGGCCACGAATGACTAGAAGAGTGTGAAATATTCAAATATGTCACACAATGGCTATAAAACGGTTTTAAAAGGCACAAAACATTCAAATAAGCCCCAGAAGATGGAATAACTGCTAAGGTACGATAAACATTGAGGAAGGCCACAAATGGTGAAAAATGAAGATCTAGACACACAAACTCTTATGGAGGATAGAAACACATGCACAAGCAAGATTTAATCTCCCTTAACTAATTTAACAATTGAAATAATTAAAATGCAAATTATTTTGGTGGGAATTGGATTTTTGAACCTAATAAAATTGAAGAAATCCGCGAAGCAAGCCAGGGTTTTATAGCTTTGAAAATATTCAAGCTTCTTCACACCTACAAATCAAAAACATCCAAATCTATCTTACATATACATAAACGCAAGATCTGATGCCAAAAATTTAAGGGATGAATAATGTTTACAAATTATAGATCCACAATATAAATTGACAAATATTAGAGTTTATGAAGTGCAGGAATAAAAAACATAGATTAAGATGTTTATAATGCAGATTACAAAATGTAAACACCGTGAACAAAAATTAAATGAACACAATCACACAATATATAAGTGGGAAAACCTTGGAAGGTAAAAATCCCACTTAAAATCACTTATCTTTATTGAGAATAAACTTTCACCCATTACTCCCTCTATTTCTATATCAGCTTGTTCATATAGCTCACATAAATGTTATCATCAACTCATGTGTCTAATATCTAATGAGATCACCCTGTTATATACAAGGTGGATGGTAATGATCCACTCTTAAAGTCAAACGGATTTGGGGTCTATCATGCTTATATTTTAAATATAAGCTATAAATCCAAAAACATACAGTCTTTGGTGGGTTTTTAAATAAACAGTTTCCTGCTTAATATTATAAACCTAACATTATTCACTACATAAGAAGGTAAAATTATGAATTCCATCACACATATTATATTGGGGGAAAAGTAATTGTAGCCCACTATCTTGGTGCGACTAGCACAATGGAAACCTCGCTTCAAGGGACACAATTTTATCACACACACACACACACACACTAGAACTACATTGACTATGAAATGTAGTGCAACAATTGGTGACAATGACATTGGGGATGACTGTCAATTTTAGTAGGAATCAAGAATTTGCATAATTTATTTATTCTAATGTGTGCTTGAGCATTTTACAGGTGGCTAAGGTTTGTTTTGCAGGTACATCTATGATAGGAAAACCTTACATCAAATTGGATGTGACACAAAGTGAAGTGAAGTTGAGATTATCAAACCTTGAAGGAACCATATCTGCACTCACTGGAAAGACACTAGCACCTAGGGTGGTTTTGTGCCCTTTTTTGCGTTGTCATCTAGCATACCTGAAAAACATAGTCCTCTATATGAAGTATAAAGAGTCCAGATAGATCATGTTCCCCCATCACTCCAACCCAAATTTGGTATGGACAATGAGTTATCAGATAATTCACTCTTACCTCCTTATTATTTGTAGTTGCTTTCCATTGCATGTATGTTTTTGATATCATCTAATTTATCTCAGTATTTTGATTAAGATTTAATTTTAGTTAAATCACTTGTCTCCCATATCAATCTCTAGATGTCACCCACACTGTTACTATCCAAAATTTATACCAAGTAATCAATGAACCAAAATTTTAAGTTCTTTGTAGGGTCTTATGTAAATGGCTCCACACAACACAATCCTATAACACGTATTTTTGAGGAGTCACATGTATATTATAAGAAGTGGATAGAGAAGCATCAAAATATCTCCATATAACACACCAATAAGAAACAACATGAAACTCATGTTATGCACATATAAACAAGCACAAAAGAATCATTTCTAGATTATTTAAAGGTTTAAGTGTTTGAACCTCATCTTTGATACCAAATGTAATGCCCCAAAATTCACACCCAAAATGTAACAGTAAAACTGGAAAAAAAAAATTGTTGTTTGACACCACTCTTACAATTATCATTAACCCAAAGGGTACTTATCTTACGTGTTTTCTTTCATAAGTATTGGATTCCATTACTTAATAAATTAGATTACAAAAGTATAGCTAATGTCACCAAGACATGTGATACCAACATCTCACACTCAAATCATTTTCAAAAATGTATTCAACCAAAACACTAGTTCAATACCTTACTTATGCAGACAATGAAGTGATAGGTACTTACTAAATTACCCCCAAGAGTTAAATATCATACAAGGAATGATTCATTGCAAGTCTCAGATGAGTTACAACACAAATTCTTCGATGATGTAATAATAAAATTTATTGTTTAAGTTTTCTCTTTAACCAGTTTACAAGGCAATTCTAAGTGGGATTAAGCATGAAATAGGGTTTACCAACCCCTTTTATATTTTTATACACTTCCCCATAATTCTCGTGTTCATTGCTACATGTTTCATAATTCGGGGATTAGTTTTCACATAAGCCACCCAGAACCAAGACTCATAAACGAAACAAGTTGGCATATAAGTTTAAAATGTAAGGTGTTGTAGAAATATTTCAAGGCATAATCCACTCCACCCATATTCCTCTTTGCACGCTAATCTATGACCATACTATTAATATAGTCCATCTAGCACTCAAGGACAACTAACATAGGGTTAAAATTTCATTTATTCATTTTGTGCCAACACCATTCATATGGTGGTGTAACAGAAGTAACTTACCTTAAGCCATTAATAGAGATGGTGTAAATCATTAACTTCCCTTTTTGACAATGTATGTGTTCATCTCATCCTAGGAAGGTACAGTTTACCATTGTTTCCTAGTATTACTTACTTCCCTTGCTTTTTGCTTTCCTAGGGTGAAGGCTTTAATAAAAGCTTGAAAAATGTTACACTACAATAGAACATACATAAAAAGAAGCACACCCTTCATTTTTATTTTTATAACTAGTTTTAATTTTGTTTTCCTTTTATTTAAATAAGGATTTTAATTGATGTACTAACCTGAGGGTTCTACCTCGCTCTATTGTTTAGTGGTGCTTGTTTGATAACCTCCAATGTCACAATATTGCATTCACTCTAATTTCACCCATGAACTAATGTAACTACATTATTTATTCATCTCCATTATAAGTTAGCTTTCAATATTCAACTGTTAAAATTATGTTGTTATAGATGCATTCGTTGGTCATGTTTCCAAAAAGTGGAAACTATGCCATTTGAAAAGTACACCATACATACTTGTACACACATACAAAAATTTACTACCAAGTTTCTAAGGAATACACATAAATACAGGGTCCATGTACATACTACCAATGGTAAGTTGAAGGTCCTTTAGCGATGTTGACCAATATCATGCATCTCTATTACTCATGTAATTTTTGGATAGCCAACTTCTCTTTGATTCCAATTTTTAGAGAAATACATGATGATTAACAAGTGGTCTACAAATCCTTCATAAGGATTAATATATTAGGGTCCTCATGTTGAATTTTAGGCTATCATCCTAAAAGGGTTAACCATTTACAATTCCCAACAAGGGGGTTTTAATTTCATTTTCCATTTATTGGTACGGTCTCAGGGGCTTATTTTTCTTGCATTGTTGTTTCTCTATGGTAGTTGATACTAGAATGTACATCTATACTAAGGTAATATTAACAACTTAAATGTCCTCTCTATTATAAAAATGACTACGTATAAGGGCAATCCACATGAAGAAATTACTCTTGGATCTCATTCTCTTCATTTATTTTTTTTCCTTCTTAGTTATCTAATGTTTAATAAATCACCCAAAGAACACATTCATTATTCTACACATGAGCATGCTATAAAAATGGCACTTCTATTTCAGTTAATAGATACATCTTCACCCTTATCAATATATGACCTGTCAATCAAATTACACTCACATCAAAGTGCACATTTCATAACACCCCAGTGCATGAACATTTTCCTACTCTTTACTCAAATAAAAATTTATATTTCCATTAATGAAAATAATGGAGGTTGAACCTTTACAATTACATTACATTTAAGATTACATCTTACTACAGAAGAATAAAATAACGCTATTAAATCCTTTTGTCCAAGGTACTTGCAACCAAAAGTTTTAGTTATCCCTGTAAATATGGTATGGAAATCTCCTATAACCTAACACATTCATCATTTGCATATTTTCCATTCACAACAATATCAAACACTTTACACACAATTAGAAAGGGTAAGGAATAAATTTGTAGTTTCATTACATTTGCAATATATATAGAGAGAAACACAACATTTCCCAAAATCAAAATTCTTAGTGTAAGTGACTAATAAAGGTTCCATACAAATATATGTGAAGGTGTCATAAGGCATCTTAATAGTTATTAAGATTCAAGGGGGGTCCCATGACAATTTTCCAATTATTGTTGTGAATTTACAAAAGTGACCAAATTATCCAAGAGTAGCTATGAAATTGATTTCAAAACCCAAAGTCCAAGACTTGAACACACATTTATTTTATTTCCATCCACTCCCCTATATGAAATAAAACCTTATAAATTGATAGAAAAAAATTTCTAACAACCAGAGTTCAATATATGACTACCTTTCTGGAGCTAATTATCATAAATGCACCAATTCATTCTTAAGTTGTAGAACATCTAGTGGCCTATAAAACCCTCTTGCAAAACTAGCTTCCAAAGTATTTTTCTCTAAAATAAAATTTGATCAGAATTCTAATAGTGAAAATATAGAGGTATGCGGGGGTCGATATCCATTTCACAACATAGAATCCCGAAACCATGAGTGAAAACTAAAATGAATTTCTAACTTTTGGCAGTCCGTCCCATGTTGTGAAATAGCCAACTGGACTAAAAAATGCATGTCATTAAATGAGGAAAATGATCATCCCGGTTTGGTTTAAAGATTGATGTGACATTCCATAGTACCAGGGATTATTTTCAAATATTTACATCTACGCATACGGGAGTTGGAAGGTGTTTTACATGCCAAATTTTAAAGCATCTTTCATTAAATTTTACAAAAGGCATGTAATTGGAGTTCTTAAACAAAATATCAAGTTCAACTTACTAATATGTAGAGGATTCCATTACCAAATTTAGTTTTTCTAAGTTTTTAACTAGCCTCAAACACAATGTTGGATCATGTTCAACTCTACAGGGGGTCATTCTAGTTTCGGGAAATTAAGTTAACTTTCAACAGTTTAGAAACAAAAGGTCAGTGCTTGTATAAATAACACGCCCCATCATTTTATTTTATTTTCAAAGAAATTATGAAGGCATAAAAAACAACAATAATTATGATAGAAGAGAGAGAAAACCATTCCTGAAGTAATCGAGGTGGGGTATGAGGTGCTCCAGATTTGGCATGGGCTAGGGACATGTTCACCAAATTCCAACCCAACACTCACTATTATTTCTCCATGCATATGTCCATATGCTAAGTCACTAAGTTCATTCATAGGTGAGTTCAATACTAAGCTCAGATGAGCTCCTCAAAAAATTATCTCACCATGAGACTTATTTGCATGGGTCAAATATCAACATCCAAGACAAGTTCATTATTCTGACAAGTTCCTATAGAAGCTCAAATTTGCAACTTAATATTCCCAAGTTCCTATCAATTTTCCAACAAAACATGCCACATATATTACCATGCCACATATTTTACCATGTCAAATCATATTTTAATGCCAAAATTACCATAACCTACTACGATGGTTTAAATATCCTATAAAGGACCCACTATAACGTAAGTGGTCTATTGACTTGGTAAAGAGATAAAACAACAATCATTCTCTTTTGTAAAGCATCCAAACCATATTTCAAAGATCTTTTTTTTGATATTTTTTATTTTTTGCATTGGTTAGGAATACGTTAATAAAGGTGAACTAGTCACCAAATTTGGTGGAACAACATCAATATCTGGATGAGCATACCCATTTCATTTGTAAGTGAAAAATATGTAGTATTCCCTAAGGATATGTCAAAAACATCCATAACTCCAAACATGTCAATCTTACCTAGGGAATTTCATACATTCCCTATACATTGATAAGTTTACTCCAATGAGATAGGTGATTAACCTACCATGGTCAATTACTGTAGCTCCAAACTTTTGGTTTAGTAGACACTTTAACTCACACTAAGTTGTAGACTGAAAGGAAATGCTACATCTAAGTAATAAGCTAGACTAAAATCATAACACAAGCTGAAATCTTGGAATAAAATTATTCAATTCTAATATATGCACTGCAATTGAACTAAAACATTAAACAAAAAGAAAAGGGGGGTCTAGACTATACCACAAGTGGTAAAATAAACATTGGGTGCTAATCATTCCTAATGGCTTATTTCTACAAATGGAGGATGTGGCTAGAACTCATATTTTCAATTGCATCAGTATGAGGTATTTAGAATGAAACTTACAACAATTCCTTTAATTATGGAATTGATATTTGATCTACAGTCTATGCTACTCTCTTCATATTCAATAAAGTACATTGAAGAGACTCATGTAAAACTAGGCACTGTTATATCTTGATTAGAGGAAAATATCACTGAATCCAATGAAATCATGTAGATTCTTATGAATGTTGATCAAGACCAAGAAAAGGTGTTTTAATACAACAACAAAACTAAATGTTCCCATTCTCAACCACCATCAGTAATCAAGTTATATCAACCCCATTCTATATCAGTTGTATTTGCAAGGTATAATCAAGTATTAGTGTGAGATCTACTTCACTTGTTGTCAGTCACTAGCTTCGTTGTATATGGTTCCCACAATATACACTCACTAAATAAAACAGTAAAATACCAGGATAATTTTTATTTTTTTGACTTACAATACACGCTACACACAACACAACAAGGGCTCCAAGTACAGGACTTGACACACATGCGACAATCACATAAGTCATCGACTCACATAGACAAATGCAGACGACATCGGCATGTTGACACTACACTTTTCCAATGGAAGGTTACTAGTAATGACCCAACCACAAGAAACGTGGCTTTAGGAACGACGAACCCACGACATATCATTACTTTAAATGTATTTTAGTTACGGCTAAACTTCCCAAGGTCATTATTAGGTAAGCATGATTTTCTCCCTTTTTCCACCTACATGTTCTGAAAATTTGTTTCACAGTTCACTTATTGTTCAACCATTTACTTTTCTCTTTACCCTTATGACAAACCTTCATTACTTACATAAGTATTTTCCATATTTCAAAATGCCTACCAGATTTTAAATCTCTCATTCTTATGTTAAGATTTTGCTTCTCAAACTGTTTATTTAACATATAAAATTTACTCTTGCTACACAAGAAAATCTAATGTGATGTCAAGATGAAATCTTGGGATTAAGAAAGACATAGATTTGAGATAGCCTTTTCCCAAGAACATCCTTCGATCACAGAATAGTTATTTCCTTATCATTATTATTATAGTACAATAACTTGTTGAATTCCAAATTTGATATATATATATATACATCCTTTGTCTTTCTCGAAGTTTGGTCACACCATTTGACAATTCATATTCTTTGTATCGCATGAAGTTGTTTAAATTAAGTCACAAGGACTCCCAGTGACATTATTCCCAACCTCAAATTTTAGTTTTACTCTCATATGATTTACTTTCACGTCGCACTAGGATCTCATGATTACCATCGTTTTAAACGTAAGAGTTACGAAAGAACTTTTCTTGACATATTAAAGAAGCACATGGTTAAGCTTAATTCCAGTTTCACCCATGGCTTCAATCTCTATTATAGGTGTGATTAAGGTTAAAATGTATTTACCCTATAATCCTTTCGTGAAAGATCAAGGCACTAAATTTTCACAAGCCCAAGACAAGACATTTATCTACGAGGGACAAAAGGGTTCACTAACGAGAATGCAAGACATAGAAAAACTATATCATGACCTTCATTTAGGTCGTTTGGATAGAACAGGGATTCCATTCACTTATGAAATTAATTTCTAAATCTAATTTCGTAACACCCAGAAATCCAATAGGATACAAGGGAGCAATATCTCTACCTACTCCACAGATGGGAAGGTTGCTCCGCTTAGTCATTCCTTCTAACAATGACTCATAAGGTGACTTCCAAGGCGGTCTTCACCACTCAGCTCTAGTGTCGTACCTGATGAGAGGACATTCTTCTCGTGATTACCAATACTAGAAGGGAACCGCATACTCTGAATAAAGTTGGACCATGTCATTCCTAAAGTATGGGTTCATGATAATGTCGTTAAAACTAATGACTATGAAGGTAAACTCCAGACTAGTGGTTTTTTATTTTACCTAACATAGGAGGTCTCATCGAGGGAAAAGCTTAAGTTCATCCTACAGTCTTAATTTTCTTATATGGTAAGAAGGGATCACACAAGCAGGTGAGTTATGTATGAATATTTTATTTAGGGTCGAGTGTTCCCATTAAAACTCTTTATTGTGTTTGCAAGGTAAGAAGGTAATCTAGTAATTAATTTTATCGTTTATGGAATACTGTGAAAGTGCTACAATATATTAACTTCAATTTCAATTTACTATATATAAATCAAACCCTTTTTGCCATACACAACTAATAAACAAATTGAACCGGTAATTAGATGCACATTTCCTAAGTATCCCTGAACTAACATATCATGCATGTTAAAAAATCTCAATTATAACTTTTCGATAACAAGAGACTACATAACACAGTTATTCATTTTACAATGACCTATAAAAATTACAATAGTAATAAATAAATTACACACCACCTTTTTTCGTCGTCATTCTTCCATCCTGAAAAACCCACTTGAGCAAGATATCAGTGATAAATTACTGGCATGGAATCCACCCTAATCAACCATAATTATCCTTTTTTTCAGTTTCCCATTTACATATTACAATAATTATAATTTGAAATCAAAATAAAAAGGTCTAGAAACATGTATTCATTGCATTTCATTTTTCTTCATTTTGAAAACTAAGAGAGAGACGAGCTCGAAGAAACTTCTTCAAGAAGGTTAAGAGAGAAAAAACTACTTTGTCAAATGTACCAAGTCAAATATCTCCTTTTAAATGAGGTCAGGTCACTCTATCGCCCTAGGCACATAGAGACCCGTCACCCCCAAAACCAAGTGAGATAATAACTCATGGTTCAAAAACCCGCTAGTTATCTGTAACTCCTTGGGGCGTACCCCTATACAATGAAGCGGGTCCATAGGTTCAACCACTCCATGGTGAATCCCATGACCCTGTTCCAACACATTACGACATTAGAACCAGCATAACAATCCATTCAAATGCCAAGTTACCAAATCAAAAGCCTTCGGCTAGGCTACAAAACATTTCAAATATGAAAAGAAATTTTTAAAACCAAGAAAAACAAGTGGCAAATTAGCCATGGTTAGTGTAAAATATAATTGTTAGTGCAACAATCAAATAAATGCCCAAAATATAATAACATGTCAATCAAGAAAAAGGTTGGTTCTAGCTAAAAGAGAAAGATTAATTTACGAATAAAATACGTAATGATAAAATAGCACATCACAATCACTATGTGTCCTCATACCACCACCAAAGGGGTACTCAATGAGTTGCTGGCACTCAGACATTGAGCCTCAGCTCGTGAAAATATACATGTAACTAGAAATGAGCATACCAAATAATGTATCTGTCATCATCTCTGCCTGATTCAAAAATCCAAACTCCCACAAGGCTCAACATAGTAAAAATTCACATAGGATTATTCAATGAACAATCCAATAGGAAAAAGAAGGGAACTCTAGTCGCATAATTTGAGCCTAAGGTGGTGCGCACCCACAATAGACTGAGCAAGCTCAAAGTATACTAAATAGATAGAAGTGGATTTTCAGTCTATATAAGACTCCACTTCCTCACTCATACTCAGCTCAAGATTATGAAAACCTGGTCCATCCCTCCTCTCTCCACACATACACTCTTGACAGTTCATCCCCTTAGGGTCGTCTAGTGTAGGGTCCACTACATACACATAACTACATCACTAACACAATGGTAATTCACACACAACAACCATAACGTATTACACATGGTAAATATATATACAGGGCATAACACAATCAATACTTTCATGGGTTACAATACATCACATTACCACATCCTACACCCCAGGTGCAATTATTGTACGTTATGGATCCTACTCACCATATGCCCCTAAATCACGATATGAACCATCACATATTACATGAATTATACGTATGAGGAACACAATGTCTAACATTACGGCATATAATCCCTTTGCGATATAACACAATGATAGACACTACTCATAACAACACGGTGATGACATCACAATATGATTCAATTCACTCTACACTTATTTTTCACGCAATACATCAATACATCATCACATCACATAAGGTCAAAATGCTTCAACATTCCACAACTAACAATATCATTCCTTTCACAAAAAACAAGGTAGTACATCACACATGGATACAACAGTAAAATACCAGGATAATTTTTTTTTGACTTACAATACACGCTACACACAACACAACAAGGGCTCCAAGTACAGGACTCGACGCACATGCGACAATCACATAAGTCATCGACTCACATAGACACATGCAGACGACATCGGCACGTCGATGCCACACTTTTCCCGACGAACGAATACTAGCAAAGACCCAACCACAAGAAACGTGACTTTAGGAACGGCGAACCCATGACATATCATTACTTTAAATGTATTTTAGTTACGGCTAACTTTCCAAGATCATTATTAGGTAAGCATGATTTTCTCCCTTTTTCCACCTACATGTTCTGAAAATTCATTTCACAGTTCACTTATTGTTCAACCATTTAATTTTCTCTTTACCCTTATGACAAATCTTCATAACTTACATAAGTATTTTCCATACTTCAAATTTTATACAAAATTCTAACTCTCTCATTCTTATGTTAAGATTAGGCTTCCCAAAACGCTTATTCAAAGTTTAGAATTTAACCTTGTTACACAAGTGAACCTAACGTGATGTTAGGATGGAATCTTGGGATTAAGGAAGACATAGATTGAAATAGCTTTTCCCCCAAGAACATCCATCGATCACGGAATAGTTATTTCGCTACCATTATTATTATAGTTCAATAATTTGTTGAATTCCAAATTTGATTTTTATATGTATATCTTTTGTTTTCTCGACATTTGGTCACACCAAGGCAATTTATATTCTTTGTAACACATGAAGATGTTTAAAATAAGTCTTAAGGACTCCCAGTGACATTATTCCTAACCTCAAATTTTTGGTTTTACTCTCATATGAGTTACTTTTGCGTCGCACTAGGATCTCATTATTACTATCATTTTAAACACAAGAGTTACAAAAGTACTTATCTGACATATTAAAGAAGCACATGGTTAAGTTTAATTCCAGTTTCTCCCAGGGCTTCAATCTCTATTATAGGTGTGATTAAGGTTAAAATGTATTTACCCTATAATCCTTTCATGAAAGATCAAGGCACTAAATTTTCACAAGCCCAAGACAAGACATTTATCTACGAGGGACAAAAGGGTTCACTAACGAGAATGCAAGACATAGAACAACTATATCGTGATCTTCATTTAGGTCGTTTGGATCCAACAGGGATTTCATTCACTGATGAAGTTAATTTCTAGATCTAATTTCGTAAGGCCCGGAAATCCAATAGGATACAAGGGAGTAATATCTCTACCTACTCCACAGATGGGAAGGTTACACCGCTTAGTCATTCCTTCTAACAAGGACTCATAAGGTGACTTCCAAGGTGATCTTCACCACTCAGCCTGGTGTCGGACCTAAAGAGAGAACATTCTTCTCGCGATTACCAAATCTAGAAGGAAACCACATACTCTGGGTAGGTGGGACCAGGACATTCCTAAACATGGGTTCACGACAATGTCGCTAGACATAAAGACTCAGACGGTAAACTCCAGCTAGGGGTTGTATTTACCTAACCTAGAAGGTCGCATCGAGCGCAAGTTTAAGGTCGTTCTACGATTTAATTCCTTATATGGTAAAAAAAGAATCACACATGCAGGCAAGTTATGCACAAATAATTTATTAATGTTGAGTGTTCCCATTAAAGCTCTTTATTAAGTTTACAAGGTAAGAAGATGACCCAGTAATTAATTTAGTCATTTATTGAATACTGAGAAGGTACTACAAGATATTATCTTCAATTTCAATTTACTATGTATAAATCAAACCCTTTTTTTTTTCCATACACAACTAAGAACAAATTGAACCGATGATTAGAAGCACATTTCCTAAGTTATCCCTAAAACTAGCATCTCCTACATATTAACAAATTCCAATTATAACTTTTCTGTAACAAGAGACTACATTAGGCAGTTATTCATTTTACAATGACCTATAAAAATTACAATTACAATAATTAAAATTACACATCGCCTTTTGCGTCATCAATCATCCATCCTGCAAAACCCACGTGAGCATGATATCAGTGATAATTCGCTGGCATGGCATCCAACCTAATCAATCATAATTGTCATTTTTCAGTTTCCCATTTACATCAGACAATAATTACAATTTTCCAATCGAAATAAAAAGTCTAGAAACATGTATTCATTGCATTTCATTTTTCTTCTTCATTTTGTAACCTAGGAGAGAGAAAGAGAAGGGAAGAGAGAGAAAACACCATTTTGTCAAAAGTTCTATTTCACACAACAGATACACTAAGGGTTTTAAACAGTTATTTGCATGTGTTAAAAGTTTTCAGGGTGATTTGGAAACCCTACGAGGGTCCGCAGTTTTCTATTTTTACATTTTCTCACTAGCTACAAAACGTACAAAACAAGCTCAGAGGCTAAGAAACTACTTCCAAAGGTTATCTCCCAATGAACACGCACACCACAACTATCTTTCTACGTGTCCCCAGATATACCAGGAGTTCATAGCAACTGACGGAATTGAAAAAGAGTGAACGGTTTGCGTCTGGCAGCTAATTTTCTGGGGCTACTGGTCGTAGTTGACCCAGTTGTAAAATGACAAAAGTTAGCTCGAGGGCCCAGAAAACCACATCCAAAGACAACGTTCGATGGAGGAGCATGCAACGGGACATCTCCTACTAGTTCCCCTATATAAGGAGAGTTCATCAGAGTCGACGGGACTGAGAACTAGTAAACTATTTTCAAATGGCGACACGTTTTCTGGAGCGACAAGAAGAAATTGGTCCAGTTTGACCTCGTCAAACTGTGACCGGGGGCCTACAAAATGGCTTCGCCAAACTATCCCGAAAAGTGATCTTTCCTATGTTGAATGTTCCATGCATTTGTCTAGTATAAATGCTAGAGGTTTGCGAAGACGGAACGTGATTTCTCTTTCCGGGTTTCAAATGGTGGTCCCAAACGAAAGCCAACTTTCTAGTTTTAACAACTCTCTACTGTTGTAAACCGGTGTAACAGGGCTCCTATAAGAGCGTCAAAAGGATGTCATATGATCGTTTCGGGTCAAACCAAAAATCAAGGTGACTCCTCGTATACCAAGGTACACGAATGAAACTTCACATCTCGTTTCCAGAGTTGCGAAGGGTACTTAGTGAGTCTCCGAAAAATGCAAAATTTAACTATTTTAAGCAGGGAGAAGGTCAACTTAATCAATGGAGAGTCAAATTTGTCTGGTCAACAAAATGATATTGGAGCGATCAAGAAGGGTAAGAGTTTTCTAAATCATCTCGAAGCGAGGGTGATAGTTCATGGTTTAAAGTAGGCGAGTTATAATGGCTTCAAGAGTTGTGACACGACACTTTATTGTTTTGCAATGAGTTGAAGAGACATTTTAACTGTATTTAAAAATCCCAATAATTTAAAATTCTATTTAGTTACAAAAGAGAAACAAAACACGAGAATTATGAGAGGTAAGGGAAGAAGGACCATGCCTGGAGAACGAAGTCGGTCGAAGCCGCAGGCTTTGGTTTAGCATCTTGCTCGGACTTCGAGACCAACCAGTTCACGAGCTGATCTAACCTCCACCACGTCACACCAACTTCCATCACTTGAATTTTGTCCAACAACATAAGTGGTTGCTTGAAATTTTCTTTTTTAACATACCCATCCTGATCCTGTTAAGAGACTGCATTGTCTGATGTGCAAGCTAGTCACAACGCATTTCAACAAAATCCTTTAATCGATGATGCAGTCGAGTGCCTTAAGCTATCCCAATCTTAAAACGCATTTGCTCAGGATGCATCTGGCAGAGGAGTTTTGCAAAGGTTAAAATTTGGCTTTCACCCACCATAGTAGGTTATGAGCACGCATATCTCCATGAATGAATCCAAGCTCAACCGATCCTTATGAGCACTTTGTTTGTACATCCACAACTTACATACAAAACTAACAAACTATTCTGAGAAAAACTGAGGCATGTATTCAGTCTATAATACCACGCCTTTCTAGCAGGCCACATTTTTATCAGGCATTTTAGTCAAACAGCTCTCATGCCTTGTGTTTATTTCCACATTTTGTATGCACTTTTACCAGTCCATATACTGATTTAAGCTCCCATTTAGGTGCACACACAGGGAGAATACAGCTAAGGTTGTTAAAGTATGGTTTTACACCTGCTATTGCATTTTTTTCATCTGCTTGAAAGTTTCCAAAGCCTTTTCAACAAACTCATTTTTTGTACACATCCTGAAATCATAGCATTCTATGAGACCACATTTCTTTGAGGCATTTCTTCCTTGCATGTCAAACAGTTCAATGCCCCCAACAGACCCATTTTTTTGTATATCCACATTCTTGCAGTCTAATAAACATTCAGCAAAAGACCCATTTTTTTGCCATATCTTTGTCAGATGCATGTTTGTTTAGTCAAACAGTTTGCAATGCTTCCACATTTTGGCATATGTATCTGTGCCAAGGCGCTTGCACTAACACATTTGACAAAAAAAGGTATCTTCCATGCGCTGAAAGGAGTCATGCCACCCTCTGTGGCATTTTTTTTGACACATCTATTTGAGAATTTGTCAACAAATGAGAACTCTTCTACAATTTGGAGACCTATTTGCTACATGGTGAAACAGTGTGGCAAAGTCCCTTGAGGAAAAACACCACCTGGCTGCTGAAAAATCAGCTGCCACATGAGTCCTAAAATGTCTCATTTTTTTATTTGGACTGAAACAATGAAGGTCGCATAAGGAAACATGCCTCCAAGCAACATTTGGTTTCTCACCTCCTTGAAGATAACCCTAAAAAACACCCAAAGAGCATTGATTTGAGTAAAATGAATTGTCTGGCGTGGCTTTCAGGATGCTGAAATAGTTGTGGAGTTTGCCAAGCCCAAACTCACTCCTTCCTCCCTCCAAAAGCATGAAACCCTAATGGACACTGAGTTTACTCGCCCATTCTCCACTTTTCCCTAATCCGTCCCCCACAAGAATCATCACGGGTTTTTTTGAAAAAAATTTAGTTCTTTTATTCTTATTTTTATTATTATTATTATTATTTTTAAAAAAAACAGAGGCATTACATTCTCCTCCCCTTAAGAAAGCATCGTCCTCGATGCGACATACAATGAAGAAGGAGAAATGGTAAACAACAAGGAATGAATATGGGCGAAGGTACACTCTAAGGTTACGATTTCAAACACAAGATCACGGCCACGGGGTGGCCCTAGGAACATCAGGTAGAAATTTTAACTTTCAAGGTTCTGTGAAGATTGGTAGTTCTCTCTTATTCGTTATTTAATTAATCTCTTTCTATTAACATTATTCTTAATTCAAGTTCTTTTAAAATTTCATTTTTGTAGAATTTTAGTTTATTCATTCCTGTGGGTTCCCATCATGAACTACAGTCACAACACCCTACCAGGGTTATACACAACACCTGATTTTCACAAGCATACTTTTACATACTTTCACGACCGTAACACCTCACAAGGGTTTCACCAACCATGGAGTGACAACAAGTAGACCACATAACAATCAATTTCCAACAATTACGCCCTAGACCTAGATCTAGTACACACATATGACTGACAACAGAATCAACACGTTGATACATATACAATGGGTATCACAAGCCCCAAAAATCCATGACTGCACCAACATAGTGCCAAGACAATACCCAATAGTCCATACCGACCAAGAGGAGAGTCAAGCCTCATACATAACAAGGTATCAAAAAGACTCATACAAGTACACATAACTCACTATACCAATCTCCACACATCACAAGGCATCACGAAACAAATCCAGATATATCCAAAAGCAATAGAATACAACTCCATATACCTCCCCAAAGCATCACCAGATAAGCTCCATATACCTCCCAAGAGGAAGAAACATAGTGCCAAAACCAAGTCAGGTCACTCAACCATAGAGCCCCATCAAGAATATCAGGTCACTCAACCATAGAGCACCATAAAGAATAACAGGTCACTCAACCATAGAGGCCCATCTCCTTTCTCCTTTTAAATGAGGTTGGGTCACCCTATGGCCCTAGGCACATAGAGCCCCGTCACCCCCAACCCAAGTGACATAATAACTCGTGGTTCAACAACCCGCTAGTTATCTGTAACTCCTTGGGGCGTACCCCTATACAATGAAGTGGGTCCATAGGTTCAACCACTCCATGGTGAATCCCATGACCCTGTTCCAACACATTACGACATTAGAACCAACATAACAATCCAATCAAATGCCAAGTGGAAAAATCAAAAGCCTTGGGCTAGGCTACAAAAACTCTCAAATATGAAAAGAAAGTTTTAAAACCAAGAAAAACAAATGGCTAATTAGCCTTGGTTAGTGCAAAATCCAAATGTTAATGCAACGATCAAATAAATGCCCAAAATATAAGAACATGTCAATCAAGAAAACGGTTGGTTCTAGCGAAAAGGGAAAGATTAATTTATGAATAAAATACGTAATGAGAAAATAGCACATCACAATCACTATGTGGCCTCATACCGCCACCAAAGGGGTACTCATTGAGTTGCTGGCACTCGGACATCGAGCCTCAGCTCGTGAAAATATACATGTAACCAGAAATGAGTAAATCAAATAATGTAACTGTCATCATCTCTGCCTGAACCATTCCTCCATACTCCCACAAGGATCAACATAGTCAAAATCACATAGGATTATTCAATGAACAATCCAATAGGAAAGAGCAGGGGACACAAGGTTGCATAAGTTGAGCCTAAGGTGGTGCGCACCCACAATATACTGAGCAAGCTCGAAGTATACTAAACAGATAGAAGTGGATTTTCAGTCTATATAAGACTCCACTTCCTCACTCGTACTCGGCTCAAGATTATGAAAACCTGGTCCACGCCTCCTCTCTCCACACATACACTCTTGACAGTTCATCCCCTTAGGGTCGTCTAGTGTAGGGTCCATGACATACACATAACTACATCACTAACACAATGGTAATTCACACACAACAACCATAATGTATTACGCATGGTATATATGTACAGGGTATAACACAATCACTACTTTCACGGGTTACGATACATCACATTATCACATCCTGCACCCAAAGTGCAATCACTGTACACTATAGGATCATACTCACCATATGCCCCTAAGTCACAACATGAACCATCCCATATTACACAAATCATACATACAATGGACATAGTAACATCACAACATAACATTCATTTGCTACATACAAAGTGATACACACATTTCTTCAAAACATGGTAAAACATCATGATACAATTCAATTCACTTTACATCAATCCAGTCATACCACATATCGACACACCCACATATCACAATATGCCACAATGCTCCAACACCCCGTCATCCACATTAGAATTCTTTTTACACATTCCAAGCAGTAATTCACACGTGGACTCTTCATAGAATCCACACGAAGGAGAGAGAATACTCCCATCCCCAGCACATCAACATGATAACAAAAGCGCACTAAGTGACATACACCTCATGTGCGTTCACACTATCACAATTACGACATAGATCACATCACTCTTAAAACACATTACTCTTCTAGTTTTTTATCACCATCATGAAACACCATCACCATCATGCAACCCGTCATGAAACACCATCACTATCCTGCAAAATCATCACAACTCCAATCCATCCCAGAGGTTCGAGAGCATGAACCTCTGCTCTGATACCATATGTAGTGCCCACATTTTACACACCCAAATACAACAGTAAAATACCAGGATAATTTTTTTTTACTTACAATACACGCTACACACAACACAACAAGGGCTCCAAGTACAGGACTCGACGCACATGCGACAATCACATAAGTCATCGACTCACATAGACACATGCAGATGACATCGGCACGTCGATGCCATGCTTTTCCCGATGAATGAATACTAGCAAAGACCCAACCACAAGAAACGTGACTTTAGGAACGGCGAACCCATGACATATCGTTACTTTAAATGTATTTTAGTTACGGCTAACTTTCCAAGATCATTATTAGGTAAGCATGATTTTCTCCCTTTTTCCACCTACATGTTCTGAAAATTCGTTTCACAGTTCACTTATTGTTCAACCATTTAATTTGCTCTTTACCCTTATGACAAATCTTCATAACTTACATAAGTATTTTCCATACTTCAAATTTTATACAAAATTCTAACTCTCTCATTCTTATGTTAAGATTAGGCTTCCCAAAACGCTTATTCAAAGTTTAGAATTTAACCTTGTTACACAAGTGAACCTAACGTGATGTTAGGATGGAATCTTGGGATTAAGGAAGACATAGATTGAAATAGCTTTTTCCCCAAGAACATCCATCGATCACGGAATAGTTATTTCGCTACCATTATTATTATAGTTCAATAATTTGTTGAATTCCAAATTTGATTTTTATATGTATATCTTTTGTTTTCTCGACGTTTGGTCACACCAAGGCAAGTTATATTCTTTGTAACACATGAAGATGTTTAAAATAAGTCTTAAGGACTCCCAGTGACATTATTCCTAACCTCAAATTTTTGGTTTTACTCTCATATGAGTTACTTTCACCTCGCACTAGGATCTCATTATTACTATCATTTTAAACACAAGAGTTACAAAAGTACTTATCTGACATATTAAAGAAGCACATGGTTAAGTTTAATTCCAGTTTCTCCCAGGGCTTCAATCTCTATTATAGGTGTGATTAAGGTTAAAATGTATTTACCCTATAATCCTTTCGTGAAAGATCAAGGCACTAAATTTTCACAAGCCCAAGACAAGACATTTATCTACGAGGGACAAAAGGGTTCACTAACGAGAATGCAAGACATAGAACAACTATATCACGATCTTCATTTAGGTCATTTGGATCCAACAGGGATTTCATTCACTGATGAAGTTAATTTCTAGATCTAATTTCGTAAGGCCCGGAAATCCAATAGGATACAAGGGAGTAATATCTCTACCTACTCCACAGATGGGAAGGTTACACCTTAGTCATTCCTTCTAACAAGGACTCATAAGGTGACTTCCAAGGTGATCTTCACCACTCAGCCTGGTGTTATACCTAAAGAGAGAACATTCTTCTCGCGATTACCAAATCTAGAAGGAAACCGCATACTCTGGGTAGGTGGGACCAGGACATTCCTAAACATGGGTTCACGACAATGTCGCTAGACATAAAGACTCAGACGGTAAACTCCAGCTAGGGGTTGTATTTACCTAACCTATAAGGTCACATCGAGCGCAAGTTTAAGGTCTTTCTACAATTTAATTCCTTATATGGTAAAAAATAATCACACATGCAGGCAAGTTATGCACAAATAATTTATTAATGTTGAGTGTTCCCATTAAATCTCTTTATTAAGTTTACAAGGTAAGAAGATGACCCAGTAATTAATTTAGTCATTTATTGAATACTGAGAAGGTACTATAAGATATTATCTTCAATTTCAATTTACTATGTATAAATCAAACCCCCTTTTTTTTGCCATACACAACTAAGAACAAATTGAACCGATGATTAGAAGCACATTTCCTAAGTTATCCCTAAAACTAGCATCTCCTACATATTAACAAATTCCAATTATAACTTTTCTGTAACAAGAGACTACATTAGGCAGTTATTCATTTTACAATGACCTATAAAAATTACAATTGCAATAATTAAAATTACACATCACCTTTTGCGTCGTCAATCATCCATCCTGCAAAACCCACGTGAGCATGATATCAGTGATAATTCGCTAGCATGGCATCCAACCTAATCAATCATAATTGTCATTTTTCAGTTTCCCATTTACATCAGACAATAATTACAATTTTCCAATCGAAATAAAAAGTCTAGAAACATGTATTCATTGCATTTCATTTTTCTTCTTCATTTTGTAACCCAGGAGAGAGAAAGAGAAGGGAAGAGAGAGAAAACACCATTTTGTCAAAAGTTCTATTTCACACAACAGATACACTAAGGGTTTTAAATAGTTATTTGCATGTGTTAAAAGTTTTCAGGGTGATTTGGAAACCCTACGAGGGTCCGCAGTTTTCTATTTTTACATTTTCTCACTAGCTACAAAACGTACAAAATGAGCTCAGAGGCTAAGAAACTACTTCCAAAGGTTATCTCCCAATGAACATCCACACCAAAACTATCTTTCTACGTGTCCCCAGATATACCAGGAGTTCATAGCAACTGAATGGAATTGAAAAAGAGTGAACGGTTTACGTCTGGCGGCTAATTTTCTAGGGCTACTGGTCGTAGTTGACCCAGTTGTAAAATGACAAAAGTTAGCTCAAGGGCCCAGGAAACCACGTCCAAAGATGATGTTCGATGGAGGAGCATGCAACGGGACATCTCCTACTAGTTCCCCTATATAAGGAGAGTTCATCAGAGTCGACGGGACTGAGAACTAGTAAACTATTTTCAAATGGCGACACGTTTTCTGGAGCGACAAGAAGAAATTGGTCCAGTTTGACCTCGTCAAACTGCGACCGGGGCCTACAAAATGGCTTCGCCAAACTATCCCGAAAAGTTATCTTTCCTATGTTGAATGTTCCATGCATTTGTCTAGTATAAATGCTAGAGGTTTGCAAAGACGGAACGTGATTTCTCTTTCCAGGTTTCAAATGGTGGTCCCAAAAGAAAGCCAACTTTCTAGTTTTAACAACTCTCTACTGTTGTAAACTGGTGTAACAGGGCTCCTATAAGAGCGTCAAAAGGATGTCATATGATCATTTCGGGTCAAACCAAAAATCAAGGTGACTCCTCGTATACCAAGGTACACGAATGAAACTTCACATCTCATTTCCAGAGTTGCGAAGGGTACTTAGTGAGTCTCCGAAAAATGCAAAATTTAACTATTTTAAGTAGGGAGAAGGTCAACTTAATCAATGGAGAGTCAAATTTGTCTGGTCAACAAAACGATATTGGAGTGATCAAGAAGGGTAAGAGTTTTCTAAATCATCTCGAAGCGAGGGTGATAGTTCATGGTTTAAAGTAGGTGAGTTATAATGGCTTCGAGAGTTGTGACACGACACTTTATTGTTTTGCAATGAGTTGAAGAGACATTTTAATTGTATTTAAAAATCCCAATAATTTAAAATTCTATTTAGTTGCAAAAGAGAAACAAAACACGAGAATTATGAGAGGTAAGGGAAGAAGGACCATGCCAAGCCATTCGTTGCGCACCTAGGTCTCATCGAGAAAAACCATTTTGTGTTTTCAAGAAGTCATCCCGATCTAAGAGACTGCATTTTATATGTCAAACAAATCACACACCTTTTCAACAAAATCCATTTTGCACATGTTCCAATTTAAAACGCTTATTTTAGCGCAATTGAGAGGGTGTTAAAAAAAATTGTTAAGTGTTGCTTTACCACTGCCAAATCCATTTCCTTCAAGGATTCAAAGGCCTTTACAACAAGCTCATCTACGAATACCCTGAAACCATTGCATTCCACGAGACTGAAAAATCTGAGGCATTTTGTCAAACAGTTCACATGCGTTGTGTATGCCTTCACATTTTGCATACACGCCCTGAAACACTTCCACATTTTCATGAAAACAACTAAGACACTCACAAAAGAAAAAAAATAGATTCTTTTTGTTCATACCCTACTCCAAGCTGCCACGTTTTTGCACAGGCTGGAGATACACTGACAAAGGTTGTTAAATTTGGCTTTACACCTGCTATTTGCATTTGGTTGAAAGATTCCAAATCCTGTTCAACAAACTCATTTTATTTTTGCACATCCTGCCATCATTGTAGTCCATAAATAACATTTCTTTCAGGAATTGTCAAATAGTTCGCATGCTTCCACATTTTGCATCTGTATATACCAGGGCACTTGTAACTGAAACATACAAGGATCCCTTCTCCATAATGCTTTGGCGGATGACTGTATTAATTTCAAAGCTCTTATTTTGGCGCAGGATGGGAAATTGTTGGAAAAAAAAATGCTGTAGAGTTTGGCTTTACACGTACCACAAGTATTTTCTTGGAAGTTTCCAAGGTCTTTTCAACAAACACCTTTGTGCATATCCTACCCTCATGGCATTCCAAGAGCCGCATCTATTTGAGGCATTCTATCAACAATTCATACCCCTCTTCTACACATTTGTTCTGCGCATACCTGTCTACCAGGGCAGTAGCAACTACAACGTCTGACAAAAATGCCTCTCCAGTCCCTAATCTTGGTAGTTGTCCACACGGGTCCCAGAGCTCATTTTTTGACGTAGACTGAGAAGATGTTGGCACAAGTCGCATAAGGAAACATGGAAAATCCATGGGATGACATTTGGCGAGGGTGCCTCCTTGGAAGAAAACCAGAAATTGCCCTAAGAGCATTGATTTGAGTAAAATGAACTGCAACCACGTTTCTTTCAGGCATTGCGCAGAACAGGCTGGAGTTTTCCCCCCCCCCATGGCAGCGGCAGCTGCACTCTCCCTCTTTACACAACCAAAACGATGGAAGAAAATCCCATTTTTCCCTAATTTGCCCTAAGAAGAATATCACGGCTTTTTTTAAAATTTTATTTTTAATTTCTTTTATTCTATTTAACATTATTATTATTTTATTTTTTTAAAATGGAGGCATTACACATGTTTATTTATTCATTTATCTTCGTAATACTTACAATCTTACATTTCGTGCTAATTTCATAAAAGTTATTAAATTATTATCTTTTACTAAAAATTACCTTTTTATATAATCACTAGTTATTTTCTTTTTTAAATTTCCTTTATTTATTATATGATATTTTAAAGTATTATCATCCTCATTATTTTCATGCACGCATATATATATGCAATGTATCCCGTGATGATCCAAACAAAATTTCAGAGGACATAATTTCCCTAAATCCTCTAGGATCATCACAGTTCGGAAACATACTCTATGATCTTTTCGTTGACTATAAGAATGCAGAAAATGGAGCACGTACCTGAAAGTTGTGGCTGGTCAAAGTTGGGTCAACTCTTAGACAAGACAAGGTCAACTGATGAGTCACATTATGATGTGGAAAAAGATAAAATTAGGCATAGGTGATAAGTTTAGGTTTGTGTTTTGGACCTCCAATATTTGACACATGATATCGTCATCTTCGTCATAATATAAAATGTATTCCCAACATGGTGGGTCCTTAGGCCACCATGTGGCCTGCCACAACATTGCTAACTCAGAAAGTTAATGGACTAGTTGGGACCAAGTTATATAAGTGAGATATGTTGGCTATCTAATACTTGGTTGGGAACAAGCTACACAATCACCTCGGTGAGCCATTGGGGTGAGTTGACATATGTGTCCTGGTGGTAAAAAGGTGAGTAATGTGGCCGCAACTACATTTAAAGGGAGCGGCCAAATCCTTATAAAGTCTTAGTGCTCAATTTGGGATTATTCCACCAACTAATGACCCGAATCCAATGCAGCATCCAATGCAGCCGAGTCGAATCAAGATATAGGTATGGCCTAAGCCACTTGGTAAATGGAGTAAACAAGCCTTTAAAATGGAAATTACATTTTAGTCTGCCACGAACGTGGGTAAGCACTCGTTATGGAGGTCAAAAAACCATGTGGAATGTGGGTTGGTAGTTTAAAAAGGATGACTGGTGAAATGGCCCAGGTGGAGTAAGGTAAACACATTCTCCAACACTGTGGATAGATGTAAATGTTAAGGAGGGTGGTCAATAAAAACAGGGGATTAGACGTGACCTCGCAACAGCCAAACCAATGAGTATAAAACCACACAAAGCGGCCCGCTTAGGATATAAAAATCCTTCTCCCCACTCCATTCAACAAAGAAACCCCTCTCACTCCAAAGTAATCTCGAGGAGGCAAAGGAGAATATGACGACTATGAGAAGGCCTTAGAAAAATTTGAAGGCCATATTTGAAGAAATATTTTTTTGTATTTATTATTATAGGAAAATTGGGGATGAAATGAAGTCTTATATTTTTATAGGCGTTATTAAAGATGAATGCCTATATTATTTGTTATAGGCATGAAAAATGAAGAATTCATATATTATTTTTTATAGCCACATAATGTAAGCCCAATATTATTATTATCAATATTATGATAATTTAAGTCCTATTATTTAATAGGCACATTGTAAAATTATGGGAGTTATTATTTGTTAACTCGGCATCGGTGCAAAGGAAAAATTGACACCTTATTCTCATTTTGGATCTTGGAAATTCCATGGAGATAAGGGACATGATGAAGAACTCGAGAAGAAATGAAGCTCAAATCCTTAACACGTTGGATGATTCATCTAGACCATCTTCTGGGAAGTAGGTTCATTAACAGTAAGATAATTGGTGACAATGGACTAATTTGACTTTCTGAAGATGTTTATTTGTGTCGTGCAACAGAGGAAAGGAGGTTATCAACAACAACAAATATCAGATCAGTCATAGATCTATGTATCCTTATGTTTCTTTTGGACTAGTTCAGATTCTATGGAATCAAATTAGGGTTGGGAGATGTGTTGTAGTAAGAGTGAATGAGGATCATTGTTATCTGCTAATATATGGATACTTAGCACCGTGTAGTGGAGGCATTGAGGTCATCTGGAAGGATACTTAACATCGTATAGTGGAGGCATTGATGTCTTCTATGAGGAGACTTAACACCGTGCAGCGAATCTGTTGAGGTCTTCATTATTATGGGAGTTGTTATAAACTCATCGAAACTATTCTGGAGCACCTGGATGCTATTTTTAGAGCCATAGGGTATTTCACATTGTAGATCCATTGGATATCAAATATTCATCATTGGAAACTTTTCGTGAAGAAGGTTCTTATTCTTCTGGTGTCAAGTTTATTATAGCTTCAATTTTGATTTTGTACTAGAGTTATAATTTAGAAGTGGATAATAAATCGGTTCAATATTCTGAACTCAAGATATGTAGGTATTATGTCCAAACTCTTATTATCAACCCTTTTGTAGTGTGGTTCTAATTCTTACATTGACATTTGATTTAAATTTTATTATTAATGGGGTAAATTCGGTAAAAAAACTAAATGCTTATAAGGGTCCATGGTCAAGGAAAAAACATTACTGGATGGATTTTCGGATCAAGTTTGGAATCAAAGTAGGTGATCGCACTTGTGAAAATTGCTAATCACTAAACAAGTTTGGAATCAGATTAGGTTATTATGCCTATAAGCTTGATAATATTTGATCAATTTGATATCAAGAATTAGGTTGTCATCTATAGAAGTGAGATGGACATGTACCAGTTCACACTATATCCCATAGAAGGATTCTCAATTGAGGAAATGTCTACATCTTATGGAAGTAGATAAAAATAAGCAAGAGCTACAAGACAGGTTTGAGTCTCTGATAGAATTTGGGTATTATTTGTATTGATATATTTACAATTGTAAGACCCTCTTGTAAGGGAAATTTTTTGTTGCAGTATATCAAATTTAATTATTGACTAATTTGTCTAGGAAAAATAAGAAACCAGTGTCATACTTTGAAAAGAAATTAATTGTGCAGAGAAGATGACAGAGGACCAGAGCCATCAAGTAAGTAGGCGCTATGTGACAGGATTATAATGTTTAGTGTTTTCTTGCATAATTGGTAATCAAAACTACATATCAAGACCTTAAATACTAGATGGAGATTAGTCATCTTGATTTGGCAACAAAGTGGCGTAATAGAAGGAAGTAAGCCCAAGCTCCACAGGTCCCAGAGATCAAACCAAATGCCTGATTAGATAAGTATCAATTCAAAGATTACGGTAACAGCTACCGAAATCTCTTCACAGACAGTGAGATGGTTCATGATCTAGGAGTGGAAAACAGAATATTTTTGGGAAAAAAATCCCCCTTAGTGGGGAGGTGTGATCCAGAGGACATTTCAAAGGACATAAGTTCCCTAAATCCCCCAGGATCCCCACAATGCAGAAATAAACTCTGTAAGATTTTTTTCAACTACAAGAACATAGAAAATGGAGACCGTGTGTGATAGTTGTGGTAGGTCAAAGTTGCGTTAACTCTAGGATGAGACAGGGTTAACTGGAAATTCACATTATGAAAAGTGGAAAAAATATAAATCGGGCACAAGCGATAAGTTTGGGTTGATGTTTTAGGCCTCCATTCTTTGACACTCGATAATAGTCACCTTCTTCAATGATTAAAAAAAATTCCACGTGGTGGGTCCTCAGGCCACCATGTGAGCTACTACCATATTTCCCCTTATACCTCTCACTCGATCGGGTGAGATAAATCAACTCATTCGAGCCATGCATGGAGAGGGAAAATCATGAGGTAAGCTACACAAGTCAGCAAGCCAAGCCAACTTGACCAGCCATTAGGTGAGCTGGTCTTAGATGTTTCGGCAAAAAAAGTGGGATTATGTAGCCCAAGCCACAACCAACCATATCTTCTATGGGCTTTATAAAGGTCCAGCTCATCTCAATCATGTTCAATGTGGGATAATACACATTAAAGTGGATAAGTCGTAACAGGCTCATAGTATGGTGGGTCTACGTGGAGGTCATAACAGGTGATGTGGAAGAACCAAAGTAGTTCATGGCGGGGTTGCTGAGGACATGGACAAATTTGGAGGGGATACAATCATGTGACATCAGCGGATTGGTCGACCCGAGGGATGTGGTGAGGCCTTGAATCAAACAGTGAAGAAGATGTCAGTTTAAGAAAAATGTCGAGGGCATGGGAGTTGACCCTACGACCTCCCTCGTACAATATGGACCCACCTACCAACTCGGCCAGCAAGTTGGTTGGGATGTAAGATGGTAGATATGGCATACAAGCCCAATATGTGGCGGAGCCTTGGATATAAAAGCCAACCTCCCCCTCCATTTCAACACACAAGATTATCCAATTTTTAAGCTCCTCAAATGCGAAGTTCAAAGCATAGAAGGAGTATGAAGGCTTCATGGAGTAAGAAAAAATATGGTCTAAAGAATATAAAGAAAATTTTGGAGATAAATATTATAATTCATATAGTATTTATTATAGGCATTTAAAAATAAGCCCTAGTATTATAATAGGCATTAAAGATCCATATTCTCCATTTCAAGCCACAAGGAGAAGCTGATTAGCTAAAAATGTGGATATATGGTAGTTAATCTAATCTAGAACAACATGTAAATATAGTAAATAAATGTAATAAACAACTAAGGAAAATTACCTAAGCGACTAAGCTAATGGAAAATAGAAAACCCTAATATGCAAGAAGAGTGAGGAAGTGACTCAGCTGATTAGATGAGTTTGCTAGACTATGTCACAAAATAAAAATAATAATTTAGAAGCAGAAAATGACTATTCAGAGGCCCTAAAAAAGGAAAGATCTGGAATGGTTCTCTGGAGTGGGGTGGTCAATAAAAGGATTGGAGCACCTGTGGGTTCCTTGGTCTACAGTATGGGTGCTTTGGTCTAGAGTATGGGTGCTTTGGTCTATGCATGAGGTCCAAAATTGAGTTTTATAGGTTTGGAAGGTGGTCTGAAACCCTCATTTTGTGTCACATCAGATTCACTGCACTGTGCTAGATGTTGTCGATAATCCAAGATGAAATAAATACCTCCAAGAGACCACAAGAAGTATCAAAACCCTAAAAAAAAAATGTAAATGAATGGGTCGGACTAAGCTCAACTTCCACAACATTGGGCTTACCAACTAAGCGTTGTGCACTACATTTCAGACCCAAATGTAGTTCTGGTGTGTGTGTGTGTGTGTGTGTGCGCGGCAGCGCGCGCGTGTGTGTGTGTGTGTGTGTGTGTGTGTGTGTGTGTGTGAATCATGTGCCCTAAGGTATCTTATTCCAGTTGCAATTTGAGAAGTAGCAAGCAATAACTAGATGTAAAAATGTAGTAGAATGGTGGATGGAATATAATAGAATCCCCTCTTATGCTTGTGTGAAGTAGATGAACCAACCTTTTCCTTTGTAATGGAGCTAAGTGAATGCAAATGATCTCCAAATACCTTAGATGAATGAAACCCTAGGTGGATGATAATAGTGACCAGTGCTTGGTCCCTCATTATGGTCTCAAAACTTTATATTTATAGGGTTCTCTTGATCTAATTTCGTAATTAACCTCGAAATGGAAAACCACCAAAAAGAAAAGAAGTTAAAATGGCTAGAAAGTGCCCAAAAAGTGGCAGGAAATTCCAAAAAGGATTAGGGGCACCCTTGGTGGGATCAGGATTCCTATGGGCACCCTAGTCAAAGATAAAATAACATGAAATGATAGAAGTTGACTGGGTATGTGGGTGTAAGAGTTCTAGAATGATGAAAGAAAATAAAGTAAGATGTCCAAAATACGGGGGTTAATTATTACTATTCTCTACACTCAAAAATCTTCTAAATAGTAGTGTGAGACCGGGACTAAATGATGCCTAAAGTGCATGATTTTGTGACTACATTTTCCCCCACTTTATGTTGGTGAGTGAAAATATTGGTGACATAAAGTAGATAGAGATGTGTACCTGATGTCCATGAATATTATAGTAGAAAATGCGCCTAAGGACTAGACAAAGCATGTAATGACAAAAAGATGATGGAGCATGGAAAGTAAAGATGAAAAAGTTTTAAAAAGTGATGAGAGTGAACCTAGGGCAGAAACATGTGTGTAGTTGTTGATGTGTGTGTAATGTACCTACATGGTTAGTATGGTGTTTATTGCTGCAAAATATTGTTGTTTTTTTTGTTGTCGTTTCCCCCATTTGATTACTTGTTTCTCATACGGTTGGACCTGTAAGGATAAAATTATCAAGTAGTTAAATATATATGTATGTATGTTACACTTATTTCACTAAATTTGGAATTATTCGAGTCCTAGAAGATAAAAAATATAACCAATATTGGAATTGGATATTGTTATTTTTGGATTCCAAAATGTCAAATATTGGAATTATCTACACTCCAAAATCGCACATATTGGATTCCAAAATCACATATATTGGATTCTAGAATCGCATATACTGGAATCCATAATCACATGTAGGGTAAGTGCACCACGTTGGGGGGTCAAAAAGTGGACAAAACCCAAAAATGAATGCAACACGATCACAGTTTTGCAATAGTGTGATCGTGTTAAATGTGTTCCTAGGCTCGGTTTAATTCACGAACCTAAAATGTCATTGCATTATAATGATCTCACGTTATAACACACTTGCGTTATAACATGCTTGCATTATAATGTGCAACGCGTTATGATGCATATGCATTTTGTTCTATATGAATTTTGTAGATCGTATTTAGTAAAATATGCAATATTATGGCTATTATTTCTTATACCATTGGCCAATTTATTTTACTAAATATAATGAAATTATGGTCACTCTGCACCTGATGGAAGTGGTCTCGTAGATCTAACAGTGATAATCTAGAAGATAGTTTTTTAAAATCTAATCTAGTCAGTACTTACTCATTTTTAGAATTTTAGCAATTACCTAAAACATTCAAGCCATATATATTGTAGTCGGTCTTTGTTTTGGGAAAGATATAGTCATTTTGTAGGTTTTTTGACCTTCTGGATTGGATTTTTTCCCTACCACTACTTGAAGTATGTACTAATTTTGAAATTTAGTCCATAATTCACTTTAGTGACCACGAATCAACTCTATGATGCTTGTCTACTTCTTACTAAAATGAGATCCTTACTAAAATGATGTTTATTTAGGTTTAAGTGTTTAGGGTTTAAGATTTAGGTTTTAAGTATTTTGTGTTTAGGGTTTACGGTTTAAGGTTTAGGTTTTAGGGATCAATATTTAGGGTTTTGGTTTTAGGATTTAGGGTTCAGTGTTTAAGGCTCATGGTTTAGGGAATAGGGTTTAGGGCTCAAGGTTTGGGGTTTACGGTTTAGGTTTTAGGTTTTAGGGTTTAGGGTTAAGGATTTAGGGTTTAGAGCTTATGGTTTAGGGTTTAGGGTTTATGGTTTAGGGCTCAGGGTTTAGGGTTTAGGGTTCCAAGGGCTCAGGGTTGAGAAATTATGGGTTAGGGTTGAGGGTTTAGGGATCAAGGTTTAGGGTTTAGGGTTTAGGATTTAGGTTTTAGGATTTCAGGGTCATAGGGTTTCAGGTCCTTCATAGTTTAGGTTTCATAGTTTAGGGTTCAGGTTTTAGTGTTTATAATTTAAGGTTTAGGGTTTATGTTTTAGGGATTATGTGTTTAGGGTTTAACATTTAGGCTTTAGTGTTTTGTATTTAGGAGTTTGGGCTCTAGCGTTTAGGTTTTAGGGCATTAAACCAGGGCTCAGGGTTGACAGTTTAGGGTTTAGGACTAAGGGTTTAGGGTTTATGTTTTAGTGTGTATGGTTTTGGGTTTAGGTTTTAAATCATGAACTCAGGGTTTATGCAACCTCTAAGCCAATGGTTTAGGGTTTGAAGGCTCATGGTTCAGGCAAAATTTAGGTTTTGATGGTTTTAGGGCTCAAGGAAATCACTGTTTTTTTTCCGGGTTTAAAAGCTGGATTACATAAAAACAATTAAAAACATGGTTTTTTGAGTTATGAGGTTTAGGGTTTAAAGCATTTAGAATTTAAGTTACCTTAGTATTTAAGGTTTGGGGTTTGGGGTTTAGGGTTTAAGGTTTAAGGTTTAGGTTTTCAGGGCTTATATGTATTTAATGTTTGGGTTTTAGGGATATTACGGTTTAGGGATCAAGGTTTAGGGAATTATTAGGGTTTATGGTTTAGAACTCAATTTACTCAGGGTAAAGAAATGTTACCCAATATAGCTATCTTCTTTTGCCCATCACATGGGAAATATTTTATGTCATTGTAATGTTCTACTGTCTTTCCCATTCTTATTAATAATTGATAGAGAGTATTCAACTGAAAAAGGGTTCATCAACTTCGTAGGTAGAACATTCAAAGAGATTTATCAAAATTTGATTTCTTTCATCTGTTAATATTTTGAAGGAGGGAAATGTCATATTCCTGAATGTCCAATCATTCCATAGACCCCTGTAGTCCTTGATCCTTGGATACATGGATTTCACCGTTACTTGTGATTCCATTTATAATGATAGAGGTATTTGTAAATTCAAATGTTATGGCCTCTGAATCTATATGAATTTAAAGTTGTTTAGGAAATCACATCACACCCTTCACTAGGATTTATGACTCAAAAATCTATCATTTTGAAGGAAATTTTGGGTCAACATCAATGGGTTTATCATTTAAGGAATTATCAATGATTTTAAAGGTCACTAATTCGTAGGTTAGGTGACTATAAAATTTAGAACTGAACAAGAAATATGGATTACTAGGTATTGATAACCCCTTAAAACTGTTCTTAGCCATTCCCCTATTGTTATGGTTATTTTAAACAATTCAGGAATAGTTTTTTGAAATTTACTATCCATTCCAGTAAAAAAGAAATTTCTCTTTCTCTGGGAGAGGATACTGCAAGAAAATCAATTAGGATCCTACACCTTCGCATTGTTATATTATTTATGTTTCTTTTGTTTCCTTTAAGATAGAATTTTTGTGTTCAGTGATGGTTATTTATATCCATCTTGTATTGGATCATCCTGGCTTGCATAATACCATACATGGAAATATGAGAAATGTGAAATTTGTTTCAGAGTGTGAATAAATTTACATTCAAGAGTGCAAGTATATGTGGAGAGAAAAAAAACTACTGGAAGAGATTTGTAATATGCATTGCAAGGCAAAAGTTAGATGTCATATCCATTTAGTTACTTGTACCCACCTCTCATTAAATAAGGTAGTTCTATAAGAAGACTCAATGCTAGTTCTAGGCAATGAGAATAAGAAATATTGATAGAAATCAGTGTTCGGGGTTTAGGGTTTAGGTTTTAAGGTTCATGGTTCAGGGTTTAATGTTTAGGGTTTATTTTAGTATGGTTAGGTTTTATAAATAGGGGTTAAGGATTTAGGGTTTAGGGTTTAGGGTTAATGATTTATTGTTTATGGATTAGGGTTATGGTTTATGGTTCAAGGTTTAGGGTTTAGGGTTTAGGGTTTAGGGTTTAGAGGTTTAGGATTTAACATTTAGGGCTTAAGGTTTAGGGTTTATGGTTTAGGGCTCGAGGTTTAGGGTTTACGGCTTAGGGATTAGGGTAGCATGGTCTAGGGATTAGGGTTTATATTTTAGGGCTCATGAATACGGGTGTAGGGTTCAAGGCTTAGGGTTTAGGGTTTAGGGTTTAGGATTCGATGTTTAAGGTTTAGTGTTTAGGATTTATATTTTACGGTTCAGGGTTTAGGGTTTAAAATTTAGGGCTCGTGGTTCATGGTTTAGGGTTTAGGGTTTATGGCTTAGGGCTCAGGGCTTAAGGCTCATGGTTTAGGGCTCATGGGTAAGGGCTGAGTGTTTAAGGTTTAAGGTTTAGGGCTTAGCATTTAGGGTTTAGGTTTTAGGGTCTATGGATCATGGTTCAAGGCTTAGGGTTTAGGGCTCAAGGTTTACATGTTTAGGGTTCTAGGTTTATGGCCTAGGGTTTAGGGTTTCAATTGTAGAATTAAATGCAAAATCTTTATGTTAAATGCTAAAATCCTAAAAATTACTTATGTACTAACCAAATTATGCTATAAAAAATATCTCCTAAACTGTGACTCATGGAGTTGTGAGACTAATTCCATAAGGTGTAGAGTGACCCTAATTTATTATATTTACATAAATAAATTTAAATTATAAGTAGAAGAAATGATAAAATATAAATAATAATAAATGAAAAGCATATGAAGCATGCCAAAAGCATATACAATGTTTATAATATAAAAAACGCATACACATTTTGCATTTTTACTTTTTCGAAGCCATGCCTCAAGGGTTGGGATCTAGTTTGGATCCCCAAGTTTGAGGCATGGACCTACACAAACACAACAAACAATGTGTTTTTGCAGGAAAATGTAAAAATGCCACTTCCTCCATGATAAATCAACATAAAACAATCGATTCGTTTAAAAAAATTATACCACGACGTAGAGCATAGTTTCTTCTTTCTAAAAATATATTTTTTCAAATTTTCTGACTAATATAAGGTTTCCATATTATTTATTTTCTAACTATGGATTTTTATAGTTATTTTTTGAAGTTTAAATATGTCTATCTTTCATCCTGTATCTTTTTTTTGTCATCAAAATTGAAAAAAAATGATACTACCACAAACTAGGCCTAATTCTATACATATTCAAAAACAAATTCTAAATTTTGATATTTTTTTAGGTAGTTAGGGGGGCACGGTCAGAGCTCCATTATTTTTCAAAACATAAAATTTATGTACTAGAAAAATCATAAAAGAATAAGTACTTGCTAAAAAAATCTAACAAAAAATTCTAACATGGAAACTAGATGCTCCTAGCTATCTTTCTACCAAAGGATTTTCAAAACTACTAAATGGTGCTAAAAAATGGTGGGTCACTCTGTTATGTTTTTTAACAAAAATAGGATCACCTGTTGGTATTTTAGTTATTTGACCCACTTAAACATATCCATTTTCAATAAAATTTAGTAGCTTAGTCCAACTAGACTCAAAATGTTACGATTCATGTTTATACAACATCTTCCAATTTTGAGTGTAACTATTTCAAAAAACTCATATAAATTGAAGTTTTTTATTTTTTTTAATCAAATGCATCCACTTAAATCCCCTTTTTGGCCCCCAATCTTGGTGCACTTACCCTATATTGGAATCCAAAATCACCTCTATTGGAATTAATATACTCCAAAATCACATATATTAGAATCTGAAAATCAAAATATTGGAATCCATTAATTTTCCTTCCGAAGTCCAATATATATGGTCACAATTTAAATTTATGAATTTGTGAAAAAATGTTTAATTATTTCATGGAATCCAACATTGATATGATAAATAATGTTTTGACGGTTAGCCCATATAGAATAGATACATGTTCTATTTTATAAGGGCTAGCGGAATGCTAGGCTTAATGATTTCTTTGGAACATAATACTCTTATTAGTTTTAAGAATGTTTTTAAGATTAAACTATGAAATTTTGAATATTTCAAATGCCATTGAGCAAGTGGCCGCTAGGCTAATGACATTCACAATATGTGAGACACTTCCAGATTCAATTACTATGGTTAGATTGAACCTTGGGCAAACAAGAGAATTATCAAAGATGTTATGAAGAAACTTAAAGAGGGTGACGATTCAATTTAGGAGAATGTAATTAACTGTAAAACCATTCCATATATATTTTCATATTTAAATTTAGATCTCATATTTACTTCATTTATTATGGTGTGATTGAACCTCAACGCAACCAAAGAATTTATGAAGAATGTTATGAAGAAATTAGCAGAGGGCGATGATCCAGTGTAGGAGAATGTAATTAATTGTAAAACCATACCAGATATATTTTCATATTTAAATTTAGATATAAAATCAACTGTAAGAGACATGGCATAAAAAATTTCATATTCAAATATGGATATGAACTTATTTAAAATTAATTGTAAAACTATCCCATATATATTTTAGTATTTAAATATAGCTATGAAATAAATTGAAATTCCTTTACTAAAGGTAGGTAGAATTATAGTAAAACATTTGATGAATAATTTTAATTTATAATGTAACACTATTCCCGAAATGGGCTTCCAAATCAACAATACAAATCATAGTAAAGCTCCAATAAAAAAGCTCCCTATAATTGTTTTTGTGATCTAATATAATCCTAAACATCTTCGACATCCTTCAATGGTTGCAACAAAGGCCACAACACATCTAACAAGTATGTGTCTTCTGACTTAGAATCTATGTTAAATGTTTCAGCAATTATGTAGTTCATAACATCATTGAACTTGTTTTTCTCTAAAGAGTCATCTACAAGCACTATATTTTTACAATTGTATGATGCATTAAACCAACCAAATGGAGTTAAGATTCTTGAGATATAATTTGGGATTCCTATAACCTTCATAATCAGAGTGTTTGGTCTTGACGCAATCTTCCTGTGTAAATATGAACTCAAAGCTTGCAACCTCCAAGCCAATGTTTTGAAGGAATGAAGGCATCATGTCATCAACATTTGACTTTCTCGCCGATGTTCATATTGCTATGTTGAAATATTTTTTACACTGTTGCAAGAACTCTTTCACATTAGGTCTAAGATTTTTTTTTTTTTTGAGCTCGATGTCACCAAACTTTTTAAATTGTTTAAATGTTGAAGATGCCTTGTGGAGGGTGTGTGCCAAAACACCATTTATATCAAATATGATCAGTTTCATGTTGCATGTGTTCGTATCTGTAAATGAAAAAATAAATCAAATCAAATGGTTGAGGGCGGTGAATCAATTAAAAAATAAAAAACAAGTCCCTTTCGATATTGTTATATCAAAAATCAAATGGTTGTAGGTGGTGACAAAGGTAAAATCTAAGGGTGTTCCTCATTTCTTATTGTTATACTAGGAATATTTTTTGTGAAGAATTTATTTGAATAGAATGTAATGTTTCAGTGACGAGTCTTTACATACCGTATTGTATTTATTTCATTGCATTGGAAAGTGGTATACATTTTCTAATATCTAAGCAAAAACTAGTATTTAAGCATGCTCGTAATTAATTTAGGAATACATATTTCATTAATAAAAACTTGATCAAAGATTTGTTACATTAAATATTTTCTGTTAATTCACATTTGCAACTTATACACTCACACTCTGAACTTATAATTAGGGAAGATTTAAATTCTCCCAACTTATAATCGTACAATTGTAATTTAAATAGTTACAAAAACCATCACTAAAACATATGAATGTATTTTATTTACAATGTTAAGTTGTATCATCACAATAACATTTTGAAATGTATAAATTTTTATTTAGCATTTACTTGCTCCAAATATTTGATTCCCTCTACCACATTCAATCCCTTTGACACTATTAGTGATAAGTCTTTGTGCAAATCAGGTCATCAACCACATATCTTTTGAGAAATTTTCTCCTCTGATTTTCATCCCAACCATAAAATTTGTTGGAGGGTTTCCCTTTGCACCTAATGTAATACACATTGTGTCTTCAAAATTGTAGGGGACATCATTTCTACTCCAAACCTTTTCTAGATATTTTATTGCAATTCCATCGACCATTTTGCAATGTTCTTTTCCCCAGGTGATTAATGGATTCAAGTCAGTCGATAATTTTTTATTGAAGGCCTTTGTCATCTTTTCAACATCAACTAAAGTGAGTTTGTCTGACCAGAATCCCATTTCAAATTTTGTTGATAATGACTTTATAAACTCTTTCAGCCACCTCGCATGTTGATTCTCTCCCTTGTAACTTGAATGTGATGTCCCCAGAGGGTGATTGGTTTTTCTCATACAACAAGCCCTCTAAATCTAAAATAATCAAGTAATTCTTGTGGCTAATTACAGGGAAGTAAATAATTTTTTAATCGGTCTCATATCAATTCTAACCAATGGAAAAAATCAACATTTTAGCTTGTGGCTACCACTTACCAAAGGGCCTTGCATGTAGGATTGCATCTTCTTTACCCACAGCTAGATCCTTTGATGAAATATCTGTTTCAAACAATATTAATATTATTAATATAGCTATTACTATGGAAAATGAAATCATATTTGAAAAAACACATACTAAACTATGTGGTAAAATGGTAAATTCAATATTAGCACTTTAGGTAGCTACCACTTACCAACTGAGCTTCTGGCTTGGCTTGCATAGACCTTACTAGCTGCTATTTTTTTTGATGAAATATGTATTACAAACAATAGTAATCAATTCAAAATAAATTTCATGTTATCACAAATGAAAGCATAATTGAAAAGCATACTGGTCTTGTGGTAATATGGTAAGTACAAATCAAAATGTTCTATGTCTTCTGAATGAATTGTAGCACCCGCTAGGGTTCATTTATATCCATTGAACCACCCATTGGTGGACAACACTTTTGAGATATTGATGTGGATTAGCGACCGCTAGGTTATGCCATCATTGGATGGAATAAGCATAGATTCTAATGTTTGTATCATTATGTCGATACTAATGGTTTATGCAGACAACCAACAACCTAGAAACTACAAACTATGTAGCATTGGATGCCACCATGAACTTTTGAAATAGTTTATTTGGTAATTCCTTCTTTGAAAATGGTTCCGCTTCTAGAATTAGCTGATATATTTTTCTATAACTATGTGAGCCTTAGAAATGGTTATGTTTAAAAATACGCATGGCTAACATACCTGGTTTTATGTCTACATATTCGTGTTGGCTACCACCGTGCACTCCACTGTTACTTTCTCTGGGTGTTGGTGGTCTGTATAAACCATTAATTTTTTTATAAAATTTTGTGGGGCTTAGTAACGGTTCTTATTTATAAATGCACATGACTAACATACCAAGATTTTTTGCATATTCATGGATGATGTGGTTGAGTTCTCCTCATCTGTGGTCAGAGCTGGTGAGCATAGAGTATTGTCAAAAAATGAGAACAATGGCAATTGAAAACAGATCTCATTAAACATATTTATAAAGTGATTGAAGGTCAATCACCATGATGAGTTGGTTGTGTAGCATCAAGGTGAGAGGTTTGTACATCGATTCCTATTGTTCTTGGGTTGTCTGCGTAAATAAGAAATGTGTAAGTAGTTTTTTTCAGTTGAAATACTTTTAACATAATCACATGTTTGAGTTGTATTCCAGTACCAACCTTTCTTCATATGAGAATAGTAATTTTTTAAAAACATTTCCTGACTATGTGTCTCAACAATAAAAACAATAGATTGATTGGATTCAACTAATGCACGCAGTGCGACACTGCCACCGTATAACACTAATACTATAGAATCTTGGGAACAACATCAAGCAAACATCTCAGACCAGAAATCATATGATCACTCACAAGGAAAAGGATGTTTGTTTCCTTTTAGGCCAATTTCACTTGCAGTTATCAATTGTTGTGGCAATTTTTCCATCCAATCCCTAGTGACTTTCTTCTCTTTCATCATTGTTTTTGTCGCACATTGTGCACTCCAGTTATTGTGTACATAAGACACAAACTTTTAAATTTCCTGCTACTATCATAGAGTCTATAGCATCCATCCAGAATTGATTCTTCACTATCTTTAACCTTTTCCATGTATTTTTTACTGTTTCTCTCAACATTTTTGAATATTCAATTGGTATGAGAACAATAATAATACATTCTAGCGCACTGGTTCCAATAACTGTTAGCAGCTCCATTATTTCTTCAGAAGAAATAATCACTAGACAAATTGTAAAAATCAGTGATAACACATTCTGCATTGAAAGGATTGGTGGCAGGAATAGCTGATAGAGTTGATGAAAGTTGGAATGGATATGCACATTGACAAGTAAATTCTTTTGTGTCCTCCATCCTTTTCGGTATATTGTCTTCCATTGACACCACATAGTTGTCTAATATTGTCTGAGCCTCGATGGGAAGATCTTCTTCCGCCACCTGTCCTTTTTTCATTTAGATTTTTTCCCCTATGTGGGAATCATATTTTCTCTTTCCTTTCCTCTCTTCACCCAATAGTACAGACAACTGGCGGTAGTGTGATTCATGCAATTTAACTTTTTCAATTACATTGGATTCACTACAGGATGTCAATAGATCAATATCTGGATGTTTGTCTTTAAAATATTGTAGAACCTTTTGCTCTCATTTTTCTGTCTCCTTTTATTCTCCGGAAGTAAGAATCAAATGTCTCTGCTATTACGCCTTCCTGAACAGGGCCAATTAACCATACATCCCCTGATTGTACTTTATCTGCTAGTACTGATAGTTCTTCATCATTCATTCCTCTAGCAGCCCTGAATGAATTGGATTGTGAATCTTGCCAATGAATTAGGCTGAAAGTTATCCTGATTATCTTTAATAGGTGAACAAGAAAGGCCACCAGATCTAAACAACTCAAATGTTGTAGTCCATTTAGTCCATATATCATCCGACAATAATAGAAAATTCCATTTGTCATATAGATTGATGGTTGTGTCCATTTTGAAAATCAAAAGGCATTGACTCTCAAAGTTCTGCATTCAAAGGACAATTAAATGTTTTATATTTTTATATAAGGAAGAAAAAAGTTAATAACAAATGCAATAAAATTAAAATACATTACCTTCCATTCCTCTGTTTTTTGTTTTGCCAATCCAGGACGTTGAGGACATCCAAGCAATTTCCAAACCAATCTAGCTTTTTACAGCAAATCAATAAACTTGGTTTCTATCCAAGTTCTGTTCACTTCATTCTATTGTTTGCAAATATTAGTAATGGCTTCGTTAGTTGCATTTGCAGAAAGAATGTGAGCCCTTCGAAATTGTAGCCTCAGATGTAAAGACTTGTAAGTATCTGAGCCCAAAATATTTTTTTGTGCACATATTGTATGCTAGTCCATCAAGTATATAAAATTTAACGTCATCCCTTTCCAAGTCTTTTAGATCTTTGAGCACCACAACCTTATTCATAGACTCCAAGAAGGGAAGAATAATTGCATCCCTCTATGTAGGAATAACATTTATCAACATGGAGTGCACAAGAAGGTCAACATTCTCATCATCAACAAGATGATACTGATACTCTAGAGGTGCTACATGGCACTTGGAAACATCAATTGAAAATACTTCACCATTGAACAAAAAGTAATCAAACTACTACTTAGTTGAAGGTTTTGTTTTCGTGAATATAGTGGTTGCTTTCTTCAGCAATGCAACTAATTTAGTATTCTTTTTCAACCCATGGAACTTTGATTTGGACAGATCGAGCTCCAATTTAGCCAAATATGTTCTCCTCATCATAGTAAACAACTTGGCATGTTTAGGCGGTGAAAGAGAACCTTTTCTATTCAAAAAATGACAAACGGAAGAGGTTGTATCACCTCTATACAATTTTCTAAGTACTGCAAGCATGCCATTGTGAATTTCTTCTGCATTTGAATAACCAATTTTGTCTTTATCTACTAACAACCCCAAATCCCATCCATGTGTTGAACAGGAACATTGTGTTTTGTCTTCTGAGGCTTGCATTTCCCGTTTCCTGAATAAAGAAACATCCAACTCCATATCCACAATAAGACACTTATTATTTTCATAGTCAATGCATTCAACCTGAACATGCAGTGTTCTCAAATCAATGACTACAGAGGATATAACCATTCCAACTTCCTCATGTCCATCATCTATAACAAAAAATAACCACATGGCATTGTAGTAGTTGTCAGGGCCATGGACTTCAACAAACCAGTCGTCATCTCTTTTCTTCCAGCTCTCAGTGCCTTCAATGAATGGAATTGCCAAGAATGGATTGCGACCAATGGAAGACATTGTATCTGCAATTGGAGTAGAATATATTAAAAATTACTTCACATATGGATTAATTTTTGTTCTCACCATATGTTAATGAATGAAAGTATTAGCCTTTGCGATCACCAATCTCTATAATACATTACTTTTTATCATTGGTGAGCAATCAAAGTAAACATTAGCTACTATTAGGCTTTGACCAAACATGACATCTAACCTTCAACTGGTTACTGTAAATCATATTTTGTGGATCACAACATTAATACCAGAAACTATGCAAAAAATGTTCTTGACAATTAACACACAACATATTTTGGAAGGATTATCCATTGTCTGACAACCATCCACTTTGCATAGATTACATGAAAGGAAATGTTTGAAAACATAGATGTTAGCGAGAGAGAGGATTTAAGTTGACATATGAATGGACAATTTTTAATATTACTTGTTGGTAATTTACACCAATTGAATGGACTAGCTTAAAGGCCATTAAGATTTAATCTCCATAACTAGTAGAAAAGAATAATGTAGCAACTGCACTAGGCTCAAGAATGTATTTATTTGAAAATATCTATATAATAACAAACAATGGTCAAGCTTAGCGGCCACTAAGCTCCTCTGATTACCGATTGTCAATGTAAGCACTATATGTTCAACTGTGGACCAATATTATTTTTCAATGATAGTAATTATATCATATTGGTTGGACTTCGCATGTTGGACCCAATTACAGCACTACATTTCAACAAGATGGATAAAGACTTACGTATTTCACCTAAAATATATCTTTGTAAATTATAAGCCATATTCGTTCGTATCAAAGAAAAATCCTAGCGACCGCTACAATTTCTTAATTTCAAAATAACTATTGAATAAAAAATCATGGTCTAGCTTAGCGGCCGCTACGATACTTTCATTACCTCTAGTCATAGCAATCACTAGAAGTACAACTTTAGAATGATTGTTATTGTCAATGACTATAATTGTATCAAATTAGCCACACGTTACCAGGTGGAGCCAATTGTTGCACTACTTTCCATCGAGAGGGATCAAGACTTTATCTTCGTATCAAAGGAATAACGTTGTGGCTGATAGGTGCAACAATTTCTAAATTTGAGAATAGATATATAATAAAAAACAATGGTCAAGCTTAGCGGCCACTAGGCTCCTATCATTACCATTTTCCATTGTAATCACTATCTGTTCAACTTTGGATGGTTAGTGCTTTTCATTGATTGTAAGTGTCACATATTGGGTAGACTTCACATGGCGGACCCAATTACTGCACTACATTCCATCGAGAGGCATCTAGTCTTATTTATTTCTCCTAAGATATATCTTTGAAAATTGTTAATCCATATTCGTTAGTATCAGAGAAAAAGGGTATCAACCGCTACACTCATAGAATTTCTTAATTTCAAAATAGTCGATTGAATAACAAATCATGGAATAGCTTAGTGGCCACTATGACCATATCATTACCTCTTGTCATAGCAATCACTATATGTATAACTTTAGATCGATTATAATCATAAATGATTAAAATGTTAAAAAATTATCCTCGTGCTACCTAAGCCAATTCCTATAATGCTTTCCCTCAAGAATGATCTAGACTTCCTATTCTTATTAAAATGTTAGCAATCGCATCCTTTTAAAGGAATAACGTAGTGACGGCTAGGATCAACAGTTCTGGTTAACGTCTTATCATTACCTTGTGAATCCAATTCCTGCAATGCTTTCCATCGAGAGGGATCAAGACTTTCTATTCTTATCAAAGAAAATGCTTAGTGACTGCCAACCTTCATTACTCATTGAAAGGAATAACGTAGCAGCCGTTAGGCTCAACAATTTTAATTTTGAGAGGATTCAAGACTTATTTATTTCTCCTAAGATATATCTTTGTAAATTATAATCCATATTCGTTCGTATCAAAGAAAAATCCTAGCAGATGCTAGGCTTAACAATTTCTCAATTTCCAAGTAGTTATTGATTAACAACTTGTGATATAGCTTAGAGGTTGTCAGGATCCTTTCATTACCTCTTGTCATAGTAATCACTATCTTTACATCTTTAGATTGATTGTAATTTTCAATGATTATAATTATTTCAAATTAGCTACACATTACCTGGTGGAGCCAATTTCTACACTACGTTCCATCGAGAGGGATCAAGACTTTTGGTTCGTATCAAAGAAAAGGTTTAGCGACCGCTAAGCTCAATTACTAGTTGAAAGGAATAACGTAGCGGTCGCTAGGCTCAACAGTTTCTAATTTGTGAATAGCTATATTATAACAAACAATGGTCTAGCTTAGCGGCCGCTAGGCTCCTATCATTATCACATGTCATTGTAATTGTATCATTTTGGGTGGAATTTACATGGCATCCCTAATTGCTGCACTACATATTTATCTCATACAAGATATATCTTTTTAAATTGGAATCCATATATACCCTGAGAGTAAGTGATATTTTTTGTAGTTTTGATAAGATAAATCATTGCACAACAATTACTTAATTTGGAAATAGTGATAGAATAAAAAATCATGATATAGCCTAGCGGCCGCTAGCTATATACCAATACCTCTTGTCATTGTAAACACTATCTTTACAACTTTGAGGCACTAGTGCTTTTCATTGTTTTAATGCAAAAAACACCTTCTGGGATTTCAAAATTTTCATGCCACATGTCGTCGTTTTAATGGTAGCTATTTATATTATAATATCGCGGTTCCATATAGTTTCAAAATATTTTATTATTCATTTCTTTACATTTAAATTTCATAATAAATGTGTCAATTATAATGTTTTCTAACTATTAGGTTCAAAACATGCCACATTGGCACAATATAATTGGATAATTATTTTTCATTTGTGCACTACATCTAACATTGTATAAGTTGATTTTGATAAAAATAAAAAAAAGTGCCTATACATTCATACACTTTATTTCATTTGTTTTATTACAATATTATATTTTTTATTGTGTTTCAACTATTTTAAGCTATAGCCATGTGTCGTCCCTTTTACTGGTTGCTATTTATATTATAATATCATGGTTTCATATTATACTAGTTTCTTTACATTTTAATTTCATAATAAATGTGTAAATTATAATGTTTTCTAACTATCAGGTTCAAACTTAACACGTGGCACAAAGTAATTGGAGAATTATATTTCATTAGCGCACTACATCTAACATTATCTAGGTGATTTTTGATAAATAAAAATAAAAATAAATGTGCCTATAAATTGATATAATTTATTTCTACTATTTTATTATAATATTATAAGTTTTATTATGTTTCAACTATTTTAAGCTATAGCCAATAACAAAAGGTGTTGTTTTCAATATTGTTTATTTTTTCGATATCCCACACCTTTTCTCAATGAGTGGCAAATTCAAAATTCAAATTGCAAATTCCCTCGCATTTTTTGAGAATTTGAAATTTCAATATTAACACAATTTCCCCTGCTTTAATTTTCAAATTTCCATATCCCATACTTTTTATATTTTCAAAATTTCTAACATGGATTGTGCCAAAAAAATATTAAATACCCCAGAGAACTAGTTTTTAGGGTTTTTGTTTTTTGGTCTTGTAGAACAACAACTCATGAAATCATAGAACAATACAAGTAAGCTAAAGATTGTAGGTCCAAATGCAAGAATCCTGGTCATTTTGGCTAGGGAACAATCAGACAGTAATTATAATCTCATTCATGGATTAACAAAAAGGGAACAATCAAGCAGTAACAAAAAGGGTGCTCACACACTAGGGAAGCAAAAGGGGTTGCAGAAAAATAGCGCAAGATAGTTAGCTCGATGCAGCAGTTAGTGGTTTGAACGACATCACCAAGCATGAAAAAATATCAAATCTAAATAAGGTATTTATAAAAAATGTATACTATACTAAATGTGCACCTTTTTGATTGCAGGCTTATACAGTCATTCTATCTTCGACCGGATCCTGTCTTTTTAACCTCAGTCCATCCCTGATTTTCCCTACAAAAATGTGCTTCGCAGCCCAACTCTGCTTACCGATTCCTTCTGGTCATTTTTTCAAACTACCTTGTGAATACTAGTTCATGTATTTTTCACGTCAGTCCAGCCCTACTTTGCCCTACAAAAATGTGATCCGCGGCCCAGCTCTGCTTACCGGTTCCTTCTGATCATTTTGTCACACTGCCTTGTTCTTAAAGAAAATAAGGAATCTGTTGGGCCCCAACCAAAGAAAATTTAATCCCTTTTCAACTCTGGTTTTTATTTCATTTGAACACTTTCAAGTTTCCGCCGATCTATGTCCCCCTCTGGATTGTTTTTCCCGATAATGATGGCCAGTTGCCTAAACACTAGTTTTTAAAATTTTAATGTTTAACGAGACTCAAAATATTGTTTTGGTATTCGTTACATCTACCTTTTTTTCCTTTTAATATGATGATAGAAACAACTCAAGGTAAATATTTCATTGTACATTGTTTATATGGTTGTCGCGTTGACTTTGTGAGAAGATATTCGAGGTTAACAAAATGGTCTAAAACTGTAAAATCATATTAGGTTTTCAATTGTGAGATAATTTTTTGTGCAATGGAAGGTTAAACATATTATATATACACCTAAATTTTATCTATAAAATATTATAATCACTATGTATTTAAATTTATATATTAAATATTTCAATCACTATGTATCTATGTATGTTAGTCAGGATGATATAATTCATTTAAAACAATATTATCAGTAGGCACATATTATTGGCGGAAGATAGAGTGTTGGCATATATATTAATTCATTAGGGTTGTTGTGGAAGGCCACAATATTATTAGTCTGTCTGGAAGGCCAAAAACTAATATTATTTGGATATTAGTTGTCCCTAGGATTTTACAAAAACAAGAAAGCTATTGCAAGCTTAGTGGCCGCTAGGGTATAACTTAATACCATATTTGTAGCTTAACGATCGGTACTCAATAACACATATCATGAAGTCATACGCCGCTAAGACACTGCCACATCATAATATTTGGAACATAGCAGTCGCTAGGATTTAACAAAATAAATAAAGATATTGTGAGTCTAGCATCTGCTAGGTATTTCCATGCAACATATTATTTGGAGCTTAGCGGTCGCTAGGGTTTCACAAAATAAAGAAAGATATTATAAGTCTATTATCCGCTAGGTATTGCCATAAAATAAAGAAATATATTGTAAGTCTAGCTTCCGCTAGATATTTCTGCTAGGTTATACCTCGAAAACATTTTCTGAGCTTAGGGATTGGTACTAAACAATAGATATCATGAAATTATATGCTGCTAAGACACTACCACAACATATTATTTGGAACGTAGCAGTTGCTAGGATTTATCAAAATAAAGAAAGGTATTGTGAGTTTATCACCCACTAGGTATTACCACAACATATTATTTGTACCTTAGCGGTTGCTAGTATTTCACAAATTAAATTAAGGAACTATAAAATTAGTGGCCTCTACATATTGGAACAACATAATATTTAAAAAATATTTCTACAGGATTTACCATTTTAAATGAAATTTATTTGAGCCTAGCGGCCGGTAGCCTTTATAACGATGTAATAATTTAAGTCTTTGTGTTCGTTAGGATTTAACACATAATATTTGGGGCATAGAGGTCACAAGAATTTAACACATTAAACATAAGATTCCAGGAGGCTAGCGTCTGCTAGAATATGCATACTCATAATGATTGCAACTTGTCGGTGATATGCTTTAACAAATCAAACTAACAAATTTTGAGCTACATGGCATCTAGTTTCTTCCACAATAGAATATTTTGAGCTTGGATGTCTCGAGCATTTAACAAGATGAAGTATGGAATTTTTAGCTTGATGTCTACTATCTTATGTTGCAACATATTATTTGAAGATATGGTGTCGCTAAGATTCAACTAAAAACATGTCAGATATTGCAAGCTTAGCGGCCACTAGGTTATGCCTCGAAAAAAATTTCTGATCTTAGAGATCGGTACTCAAGAACAGAATATCATGAAGTTATATGCTGCTAAGACACTACCACAACATATTATTTAGAGCTTAGCGGCTGCTAGGATTTCATGAAATAAAGAAAGATATTGGAAGTCTAGTGTCCACTAGGTATTGCCGGAAACATATTATTTGTACCTTAGTAGTCGCTAGGATTTCACAAATTAAACTAAAGCAATATGAAATTAGCAGCCTCTGCGTACTACAACAACATAATATTTAATAAAATCTTTCTACAGGATTTACCATTTTAAATGAAATTGATTTGATCTGAGCGGCCTACTAACCTTTACAATGATGTAACAATTTAGGCTTGGTGTTCGTTATGATTTAACACATAATATTTGGGGCATATAGGTCACAAGAATTTAACACATTAAATTAAGATTCCAGGAGGCTAGCATCCACTAAAATAAGTGTACTCTTAATGTGTAATGCCCAAGGATACACGACCAAAAACTTAGACAAAAGATGATTTAAAAAGAATGAGACATTTTTTTTAACTGTTAGTGACAAATTTAGCCAGATCAAACCATGATTAAGATAACTTGCTTTACCAAACAAAAGTGGCCATGGAAAAACTCCATTTACCACTTATGTCACAACTATAGTCAATTACGAAGAAACAACTCCATGTCCTTAAACCTTAGGTACAACAATGGTAAAAATATATATACTTATTTGTGAATCCACGATATCTAAGACCAACTCATTGTCAAAAACTCCAAACTAGATTTCACAAATGATGCAAAGGTGATCAAAATATTATTTTTGATATTGAGATTACTTTAATTTAGCGCAACCCTCTCCAACAAGTGGTTTGAAGAATATCACCAAGGACTAATGGCGCATCATGAGGGGGACTTACGTTTCTAATAACGTTCATAAAAAAACGAGATCTAAAAAGTGAGGGTGTGAAAAAATCCATAATAATAATAATAATAATAATAATAATAAAAGCAAAAACAACATTACAATTGTAGAAAAACTAGTTTAGTCCAAATATTTCCCCTTTAAAGAGTTATATAAGTTCTCGTAAAGCCCCATAATTTATCCCAATTTATTCCATGATTAAAACAACATAACAAAGTCCTAATTATGCTGAAAATCATTTGTTTTATCATCAATATATATATATATATATATATATATATATATATATATATATATATATATATATATTCAAAAAAAATTAATACTATGAGAAAATTAACATCTCTCCTAAGTGAAAATCCCCTATGAAAATAGAAAATCCCACCAATTTTACCCCTGGAATTAGTTAAATATTATGTTAAGAGGAGGATGGAATAAATTAAATAATAATCTCATGTTTTAAATAAAGAGGTGAGATAATAAAAAGAGTATTAGGAAAGTTTAGACTTTAGGATGAAATCCATCTAAACCGTAGGTTTCTTTTAAACCCTAATTTCTTAATACCATTATCAAATTCTTTTTTTAAACCATTTTCCATTCTCTTTTTTGTTTTGTTTTGTGTTGCATGTATGGTGGACGCATATATGGAGGCCAAAGATAAATCTCTTAAAATTTCTCCTCCTATCTCACTGCATACCCTTACTAAGGTCTTTCAAAATAAAAAGGTAAAACCTAATATCTTATTTGTAAGTTTGTTTGTTCTTTCTTTCTTTCTTCTTTTTTTCTTTCTTCTTTATTGCATGTAGCCGCCATGGAGGAAGTATGGAGGACATTTTATTCCCTTTTAAAATACTCTAGGTTTTGTGCTTATCTCGTTTTTATTTTTGTTGGTTTATTAATTTTTGTTTGTTTTTCTTCTTGTGTCTAAAGTGGATGAAAGGGAATGGGGGGCGGCCAAGGCGTTACAATGGAGGAGGGGGGCGATTAGGCATATATCTGCTTGTTTGATGGCCATAAAATCTTATTCTCTGGTAGTTTTTTTTTTTTTGTTTCCTTTTCTAATTCATTTTGATCTATTTTTATTTATGACAATGTCTGTAATATTTATTTATTTATTTGCAGATGGGGGCGGCCAGATTCAAATGGATTTTTTTTTTTTTTAAATAAATTTATATAAGACAAGTAAAATGACAAGTTTGAAGCACCATTTAAGCTGGTAGCACTCTGTGTTCTATTTGGGGTTTTGAATAGTGGCCACCCGATTTGTGGGTTTATTTGATAGGGTTTTTTTTCTCTCTTTTTTTGTTTTTTTTTCCCACTTAAAATTTTATTTTGCTGGTAATTACACGAAGAAACCAACAACAAAATAGATTCGACACTTTTGAACTTATGCGATTCATATCATATCTTTCAATCGAAATCTTATCTCAAAAGTATCTATATCACATGCCCTAATTCTTTTTTTTAAATGTGACTTGCTTTGCAAACCCAAAATTTCCAAAAAAATTAAACAACCACAGACAGCCATAAAGAGTCTACTTTTCAATATTTTCTATGGTATACAATGAAAATGCTCTTTTCACAATACAATCATTTAACAATTTTTTTTTAATATTAATAATGCTGACATTCAACATAAGAGCATAAGTTTATGTTAACATGAAAGGATCAATATTTCACTTCAACAACATTTATTTATTTTTTTAAATATGCATACATTCCAACCTGCAGAACTCATTATCAAGGGCATATGTGCATTGTCAACTTCCATAAAACAAAGTTCTCAAACATATTCAATGGTAAGAATAAGAGGTTATTACAATGCAGAAATAAAACTTTACAAAAGGACCAACATGCCTTCACAAGAAGATAGTTCAACCCAACTAGAGGGAGACAAGGTTCCAAAACAAGGATATTTACTCTCATGGAGCGAAGTAGAATACAATCCCATTACGTACAACCTTCAAGCTACATGTAAAGAGAGGGATATCACATACTTGCACAAGATTTATATACATCCCAAAATGACAGGCTCACAAAGGATAACTTACAACATGATTAAACCATAACTAAATAACATCGAAGAATTAGAACTTTCCCTATATTGGGGAAAAACAAGATGATAAGATCACCAAGAATGTTTCAACTATCTTCAAGCTTTAAACTCCAAATCTTGTACTCCATATAGTCTTCAACACAAAGAAAAATTATTTTTTTACCACCCAACCTATAGGCATCATTACATGCCTTTCCAAAGGTTGGAAGACATGCTAGCCTCCCCCAAGCCCATGGGAGAGAGAGCTAGTTTCCACAATTGTGCACAAGATTTTGGGAGACATAAACAACAACACATTTACATACAAGACAAATCCATACCTTGACGAAACAAAAAATTTACCCAACAAAAGAAAAGAGGAGAAAACCATATTCATCCTCAAAAATGGGGAAGAGTGGACGAGACATCCAAAATGCCAAAGAGTATGGTCCAACCATAGGATGCACACTTACAAGATTCTTCAAAAAACCTCCTTATCCCTCCAAGATAACAATCCCACCTTATTGCTCCACCCATTCGCCTAAAATCCTCCTTGGGAGGATTTTCAAACCCATTGGGTTTCCTCTCCAAGGATGGGGAAGGGGGGGTTCAAACCATATGAAGCACCTTCCCCACCTCAAACCATATGAAGTGAAATAAAAGAACCAACATGGCTTGCCCATCAAGCCATGAGGTTTAAGAGGGAAAATCCCTCCCTCTTCCCCTATAAAGCTCCAAAATCCATCAAGCCATATGATGGGTGGAGAAAATAACAATAACCCAAACAAGGAACAAACCATGTAACAAAATACAAATTTCAACCATAAGAAATTTAAGATCTAACATGCAAGATAACATAAAATAGAGATCAAGGAGCCTACCTCCATAAGCTCTCCAAATCTCTAAGTTTTTTTTTTCCAATCCCTTGTCCAAGCCAAGCTCCCACTTCCAAAAGACTCCAAGCACCAACCAAAAGCCAAAATAAAAAGTAGAAGAACCCCCACTTTCTCCCTCATGAGGGAGTATTTGAAGAGAACCAAATAAATTTCCTCACCAATGAGGGGGTGACATGTGTCACCCTTCTCTTCCCTCCAAGTCAAAGATTCCCAAAACAAAATGGAGAAAAGATAAAATCACCTTTAAACACCCTTCTCCCAAATTTTCCAAAAATAAAAAGAGACAAGTTAGTGCAACTTTTTAACACACACACATTCCAATCCATCTTACATGGATGGTAACAAAAGAGAGGGAAAATGGGAGGGAAACTCCCTCTATACCTTGAAATTAAGCCCCCCTACCTAATAGGTAGGGTCCAAGGGCTTATTTTCATGCTAAGTGAACTCCCAAAACTAAAAGGGGTCACTTAACATGCCATAAATAGCCCAATTTCAGGTTTTGCACATTTTGTCACAAGTGTAGAGGATGTGGAGCCCACTCAAGGGTGCACATGTGACCCTAATCCTCTCTAATTAACACACACTTGCCCAAATGCAAAACTTAATGCAAGTGGGGACCATTAAGTCCCCAAACCTAGTTTACTTAACAAAATAAACAACATAATCACAATTAATTGTACATGACATACAACATTACAATTAAGGGTCACTCATGGTGCCCAACTAATACAATCATACACTAAGGCCTCATACAACTAACATGGTTAGGACTTAGCCCCGTGGGCCACTTGTGCACAATTTGTGTAACTGCCCTGAAACCCACGTTCTCATGTGACCTGTCACCTGCACACTTAATGCACACATTAAACGTATTTTCCCAATACAAGTGTAAATCAACTACTCAGTAAACGATTAAGTCTAAACATGCAATTTATGATATCACAACATCAACAAGGAGTCGTAATTGATAAGACATGCACAGTTTCACACCAGTTCACCATGGTTAGCCATCACCTTTCATATAAATGACATATATCTATGCTATCATGTGTTCTCATCAATAAGTGACTAAACCATATCATCAAGACGCATGACTAAACTATGTATCCATCATATGTAAATTAGGTCAAAATAACATATCAATATGTTAGTATCCACAACATCTAATAAAATGTTCCAACATGCTAATCAAATATAAATTAGTGCTACGTGCCCAAATCACCATACATATCCATAAAGGTCAAATAACCTAATATAATGTCCAAAATATGCCAAAATCCCTGTCAAATCATAACTATGGGTTAATAAGTCAGGAGATAACTGTGGCTAGAAAATGTTGGCACTACATAATGTTTGCAAGTTATCGGCGGTATGCTTTAACAAATCAAATTAACAAGTTTTGAGCTACATGGCATCTAGTTGCTTCAAGAATAGAATATTTTGAGCTTGGATGTCTAGATCATTTAACAAGACGAAGTTTGAAAATTTTATCTTGACACATGTTATCTTATGTTACAACATATTATTTGAAGATATTTGTTGTTAGGATTTAAGTAAAAACATGTCAGATATTACAAGCTTAGTGGCCACTAGGTTATGCCTTGAAAACATTTTCTGATCTTAGAGATTGGTACTCAAGAACGGATATCACGAAGTTATACGTCACTAAGAAACTGCAACAACATATTATTTGGAGCTTAGCGGCTACTAGGATTTCTCAAAATAAATAAAGATATTAGAAGTCTAGCATCCGTTATGTATTGCCGCAACATATTATTTGTACCTTTGTAGTCGCTAGGATTTCACAAATTAAATTAAATTAGTATGAAATTAGCTGCCTCTATGTACTTCAACAACATAATATTTTCAAATAAAAAACTTTCTACAGGATTTACCATTTCAAATGAAATTTATTTGAGCTTAGTGGTTTCTATCCTTTACAAAAATTTAGCAATTTAAGCTTTGTGTTCGTTAGGATTTAACACATAAGATTTGGGTCATAGAGATCGCAAGAATTTAACACATTAATATAAGATTCCATGAGGCTAGTGTCTTCCAGAATATGAGTACTCATAATGTTTACAAGTGGTCGACGGTATGCTTTATCAAATCAAATTAGCAAATTTTAAGCTACATGGCATCTAGTTGTTTCCACAATAGAATATTTTGAGCTTGGATGTCTCGATAATTTAACAAGACAAAGTATGGAATTTTTATCTTGACATCTGCTATCTTATGATGTAACATATTATTTGAATATATGTTATTACTAGGATTCAAGTAAAAACTTGTCAGATAGTGCAATCTTAGCGGTTGTTGGGTTATGCCTCGAAAACATTTTCTGAGCTTAGATATTGGTACTCAAGAACCAATATCATGAATTTATATGCCACTAAGACACTGCATCAACATATTATTTGGAGCTTAACGGCCGATAGGATTTCTCAAAATAAAGAAAGATATTGGAAGTGTAGCATCCGTATAAGGTATTGTCCGCAACGTAATATTTGTACCTTAACAGTACGCTAAGATTTCATAAATTAAATTAAAGTAGTATGAAATTAGCATGGCCTCTACATACTGAAACAACATAATATTTAAAAAAATATTTATATAGGATTTACCATTTTAAATGAAATTGATTTGAGCTTACCGACTGCTAGCCTTTACAACAATGTAACAATTTAGGCTTTACATTCGTTAGGATTTAACACATAATATTTAGGTCATAGATGTCGTAAGAATTGAACACATTAATATTATATTCAAGGAGGTTATCATCCACTAGAATATGCGTACTCATAATGTTTGCAATTTGTCGAGTGGTATGCTTTATCCTATCGAATTAACAAATTTTGAGCTACATGGCATCTAGTTTCTTCCACAATAGAATATTTCGAGCTTGGATGTCTAGAGCATTTAACAAGACAAAGTATGGAATTTTTATCTTGACGTCCTACTATCTTATGATGTAACATATTATTTAAAGATGTATGTTGTCACTAGGATTCAAGTAAAAACATTTCGAGATATTGCAAGCCTAGTGGTCACTAGGTTACGCCTCGAAAACATTTTCTGAGCTTAGAGATCGAGTACTCAAGAACAAATATTAGGAAGCTATATGCCACTAAGACATTGCTAGAACATATTATTTAGAGCTTAGTGGCTGCTACTATTTCACAAAATAAATATATATATATATATATATATATATATTGGAAGTTTAGCATTTGTAAGGTATTGCTCGCAACATATTATTTGTACCTTAGCAGTCGGAAGGATTTCACAAATTAAATTAAAGTAGTATAAAATTAGTGGCATCTGCGTATTACAACAACATAATATTTTTAAAAATATTTCTACGGGATTTACCATTTTAAATGAAATTAGTTTTATCTTATCGTCAACTAGCCTTTACAATGATGTAATAATTTAGTCACTAGCATTTGTGAGGATTAAACACATGTAGGATATTGCTATGAGGCTAGTGCCCGCTAGAATATGGCGTACTCATAATGTTTACTAAGTCTGTAGGTAGTATGCTTTCCCAACAAATTAAATTAACAAATTTTGAAGCTACATGATTTTATCTTAGCGTGCACTATCTTATGTTGTAACATATTATTTAGAAGATATGTTGTCACTAGGATTCAACTAAAAACATAGTAGGATATTTTGAGGTTAGCGAGTCCACTAGGTTATGGCTTGACAAACATTTTATGGGATTAGAATCTTGGTTAGTAACAATAGTATATCACTGAAGTGATACACTGCTAAGACACTGCCACATAACAATATTTGGAACATAAGTGGCCTACTAGGTATTTAAAAAAATATAGTAATATATTTCAAAATTAACAGTCCGCTAGTTATTGTTGCAACACATATTATTTGGATCTTATCGGTCGCTAGGATTTCACTCATTTACATTAAGGTTGTAGGTGGCTAGAGTTAGTGAGCCTACATGACATACTACCTGTTCAACAAAAGAATATTTCATTCTTAACATTTGTTAAACATTTAACAAGGCAAAGAGTGAATTTGGAAGCATAGCTGTCAATAAGCGTGTTTTGCAACACATTACATTGAAGATATCTAGGTGGCTAGGAGTATTATGAGACATCTTACATCTAGGTAAGCTAATCCGATGATCATAATATTTGGATTCTTAGAAACTGTCTTAAACATTTTACAAGACATAGAGAAATGAAATTTTGATTCTATTGTATGCTAGGTATTTCCACAACATGTGATTTGTAGTGTATGCCACAACTGACAAATTTGGAGCTTAGCATATCAAAACAAAAAATGCATGTTTATATAATTATAGCATTTGGAATATATACCCGATCATTGTATCATTTATAAATATTCATATATTAACATGTCATACATATCATGGTGCTTTCTTTCCTATCTCACATACTACAAGTTATGATTCACTATGGTTCTTCCTTAACTATAGGGTGATGTTGATCCATGAGACCGTGGGCACAATTGCTTCCTAGGTTTGTTGCTCTCATTCAGGACACTATTTTATCATCTCGTTGGCATGCCTCCTCAAAATTATTTTTTACAAATATGAGAAACTCTATGTATATCTTGTTCCATATCCAAAATCCTACTTCTATATAGCATAGAAGACTTGTCAAGAAAATCCTTTTGACTACCACATGATTTTTTGGCAATTTCCTTCAAAGTCTCTATTTTTTGTACTTTTTCCCTTATTTTGGATACAATATCAACGACATGTGAATTTTCTCCTTCATTTTCCTCAGTTATTCTACTTTGAAAATTGACCATGAATTAATGAAGGGATGTCACAAACTCTTCATCAAAAACAAATGCATGGTTTACTTTCAATATTTCCATGACCGAAGATTCTATGAAAACATGATTTCCTCTAGAAATAATATCATCCAAACTGAAAAGAAAGTATTCTTACCTATTCATTACATTCCCTTAGTATTTGTCTTTGTATAATTAGCATTATGTATGGAATATACCAATATCATCCATGGTCATAATTTTAGGGTCTTTAAAAATTCCTTTTTCAATGACCTTCCCCATCTGTATTAATGTTTTCTACAACAATGTTATCCGTGTAATGATTTTTTCATTTTTTCGAAGAACTCCTCTGTGCCTCTTATTTACACATGGATACAACTATTTATATTATTTTACAAGCAATGCAATTCCTCTTATACATCAGAAACTATGTCAGGAGGAAGTGTGGCCTTTAAATGAGTATCAAGGTCTGTATTTCTAGCATGTACTCCCCTCACTACTTCTATGGCTTCTTCTATTGTGACCCTTATACAGGATTCTGGGTCTTCCTCATATTGCACCATTTGGGATCCTTTGGCTTTCATTTTATTTGTAAGATTGAAGAGGTCTTCTAAAGTTTCATTCTAAACAATGGCTTGTTGTGTTCACATCTTATTTTTGGTTAACCTTTTCAAGTTTCTCATCCTTAGATTGAATTCAATGTTCACTAAGGGATCTTCTCTTGCCTCCCAATCTAGATGTTCTTTGTAGGAAATTATGAATTTTTATTCTCAATCATTTCTCATTTGTTGTGAATTGGAGGGAGAAGATTGAGAAGGTTACACTGGGGCTTCACTGGCTGGAGCTTTATTTGGTTCAGAAAAGACTTCTCAAATCTCGGATCTATATCCATTTGGTGGAGATAAGGGAGCACATGGTTGTTGTGAATGTTTTGAATACAAATATTGCTTTCTCTTCATATCCTCCTTTTTATAATTGATCTCAGAGGTGGAACCATGATTTTCTCTTTCATATTCTACTGAACAAGGGTCTCTTGATGTTTGGGTAATCCATACCCAGTCATTATCATCATGAAAGTCAGCATAAGGTATATTTAACTTTCCTTTAAGGGAATTATGGTGTTGGGAAACCCTATTCCTTTTGTCATTTTTCCTTAAAGGGTGTTCGAGGAGATGAAATGAATTTCTATGGGCCCAGACAACTTTCAAATCAGACCACATTTTAACCATTTTACGTCTCACAAAGACTGGGAAGGAGGGATGTTTTTTAATCTTATTCTCCTTACACTTTAAAGTAATACCATTGCAAATCAGATATGCAACCTCTTGTACTACCAATTTTTTAGGCACATAATATGGAAACTGAAAAGGAGGTGTAAGGATCCCCTCAATCATGATAATTGTATATTCTAGATAGAAGAATACATATCTCATATTATTTATGGAAGTGAGGATGGCATCAGATATTCTTGGTGGCATCGTTTCATACAATTATTGGTAGAGAGAAGGATACAGATAAGTTCATATATCTTTAATATGTGATTTGAAATGATGGGCATAGAAGTCTAAATATTTCTAATTTACCCTCAAAGGGCTCGAAGGAGACCATATTTAACAGAAATCCAGACATTCGAGAACACCATTGACAACATCGAGAACATAAGAAACCATGTAAAATGGTTTCCCATTGTCAAAAAAATTATTTATTTGTATTGCTAAATTGAAACAGAGCACCTAAGGATGGAATCTTGGCTTCATCAATAATAAAATAAAGTAACGTGATCTAGGAAACATACACCTTAGAGATTGATAAATTTCCATATAGTCTATTCATGAGTGTTATGCTAATATGGACTCCTGGTATAAACCTTTTAATAAGGATTTCAGAAAGCTTAGAATCATCCATATTATATAATGGATCAAATGCCTAACTCTACAAAACATCTCTTACTCTCATTTTAGCCATCCAGGACTCGACTGTGTTTAAGTTGTACAAGCAGTCTGGCTCTGGAAATTTAGAATAAATTTTGTATCCATTGCCATCAAACAAACCTATTCTCTTTTTCCCTATTTTAGAAAATAATGACAAATCCTTGGACTTGGCATGAAATAGATAGAAAGTGAACAAATACTGAAATGGAAGCACCTTTGGTTTAATAACAATTAAATTGTGGCCATCTCTTTTTATCACCCTTACTTCTTGGAACTGTAGCGCTTTCTCTTCTAGTATACCTGTTATGTCTACGACATCAACATTAACACTTTCATTCTGAACTACGGAATATAGAGTTGAGTAATGCTGAGATTCATCATCTAAGGTTGTTAGATCAAACATGGTATCTCTTATTACTATTTCATTTTCATAGGAATATAAATAAGTATCTAACATCTCCATTTCCCACTCTCTCACCATGTTGAAAGATATAAGGGCCACGAAATCTGCATACATCATTAACAGAAACAAATTCTGATACAAATGACATAATTGATTTTACGAAAACATTCATATGCCCCTTATAATGAATAATAGGTAAGCTTAGAAAATAATTTCCAAATAAATGAAATAATTCTGTCAATACAAGCACTCTTGAGGCTTCAAGACTTAACATAGTTCAGATTCTAGCGATCACTATGTTCAGAAACTATGTAAAATTGTTTTTGAAAATTAACATGCAACATATTTTGGAAGGATAATCCATTGTCTAACAATCATTCACATTGCGTAGATATCATGAAAGTAACATTTTAAAACATAGATGTTAGCAAGAGAGAGGATTTAAGTTGACATATGAATGGACAGTTTTAACATTAGTTGTTGGTAATTAACACCAATTGAATGGACTAGTGTAAAGGCCATTAATATTTAATTTTTTGAATTTTGAAAAGAGTGTGCGAGAAACAAAACACAATAATTGGTCTAGTGGTAGCTAAGAAGAATTTGTTAAAGAAAAAAAGTTTAGTTTTCCCATAACACATTTTTTACAGAATACCATAGGCCCCCCAAATACCTAACTAGTTTTATTTGAAATTGAGCATAGGAATATGCCATAATTCAAATCCATTCATATCAAATAAAATGCTTCGCAGCCATGAAACTCCATTACTAATTGAAAGGAATGACAAAAAGACCTCTAGAATTTTTCTGATTCTTAATTTAAAAAGAGAGATACTTTCATTACCTCTTATCATAGGAATCACTAGTTGTACAACTTTAGAAGTATTGTAATTATCAATTACTATAATTGAATCAAGTTAGTCACACGTTATCTAGTGGATCTAATTTTTCACTACTTTCCATCGAGAGGGGAACTTCTCTTCATATCAAATAAAATTCTTAGTTACCACTAAGCTCCATTACTAGTCTATATTAATGGCCGCTCGGATCCTATCATTAAAATTTTCCATTATAATCACTATCTATTCAACTATGGATCACTAATTTTTAAAACTATGAAAATAATTTCTTGACAATTCACACGTAACATATTTTGAAAGGATTATTCACTGTATGACAATCATCTACATTGCGTAGATATAAGTCTTATCTAAGTCTATCAATAGAAGCAATCTTGAGGCTTTAAGAATTATTTAGTTCAGAACCTAGCGATAGCTATGTTCAGCCACAACAAAATATTTAGATATTGGTTGTATCTATGTATTATCCACTGAAAATTTATTACTATAATGAGAACACATTCTCAAATATTTGAACTATTGGGGTTTCAACATATACGTAGAGTTGATCTTAGTAGTCACTATGTTTAGCCATGATAAATTATTTAGAGATTTTTTGTATCTAGGATTATTTTAAAGCCCAACTATTATTACGATGAGCAATAGAATGCCAATCCTTGCACTATTGAGGGGTACAGACAGAAGTATTTTTGATCCTAGTGATCGCTAGGGTCAGCCACAACATATTTTTTAGAGCTTAATGGTTTATAAGAATCATTAACAAATAAATACATACTAATTATCATAGTTGTTACTATGATTAACTGCAACGATATACCTATAGCCTAGCGGTTGTTAGGCATCACCAATAGGAAAACTACTAATGTATTAACAAGAAAATATAAAAATCTTAACAGTCAATAACATCCACCTCAAAAACATATTTATAGATTAAGGGAGAGGAGCCAATAATGGAGTGTAGACCAATAATGGGGAGGGTAGATGTAAATTCAAGGACTAGTACATGTACATTTGTCACCTAAAATTTGAAAACAAAAATTAGCGAATAAAATGAGTCACATCAAATCACATTAAACAATCACCCAATCACATGATGCCACATAAGTGGGAAAAAATCATGACATAATCCCCTACTAATGGTCCACCTTTTTTATTTTTATGGAAAACTACTTTATTTAAATACCTTTAAAAACCAATTTCCATATAATATAAATGCTCAAAAGAAAATAATTAAATTAAAAATTAAAAAATCTATTAAAGTTTTTTTTTCAAAATTTGTGGTATTTATATATGTGTTGTACACCCCTTAACTTAGGGTGCACAACCATTGGCTCCTCTCCCTTAGGGTTTGCAAAACACCATACAATGGACATCAATCATTGACTTAAGAAATTTTTTTTGATACATGTATTCATAAGGGAAACATTTACTTATGTCTGATTAGTTCGTTGAAGGATCGCGAACTTACTATTAATGCAATGACCGAAGAAATGTTGTATAAGCACCACTAAGGGATCAAGATATACATTTTTTTAACCATGGTGTTCATAGGTGTCACTCCAGTAAAAAAATATTAACGTAGTGAGAAAGTTATATCAATATAAGCACTCTTGAGGCTTCAAGTCTTACATAGTTCAGATCCTAGCAGTTGTCTAAGTTGATCAAAAATGAAATATTTAGAGATTGGTCGTATCTAGGATTTTATTCATAGGACAATTATTATTAGAATGAGAAATTTTTTTACATTATTTGAACTAGTGGGGGATCAAGATATACATAGTGTTGATCTTAGCGGTCGTTAAATTTAGCCACAACGACCTATTAAAACCTTATCCATATCTACGCTTATTTCAAAGCACAACATTTATTACAATGACCAAAAGAATGCAAATACGATCACTACCGAGGGGTAAAGAGATAATTATTTCTTATCCTAGTGGTCGTTAGGTTCATTCGTAACATATTTTTTAGAGTTGAAGGTGTATAGGAATCATTAACAAATAAATATGTGCTTGTTACCCTTCCTGTTACTATGATCAGCCCCAAAGATATACCTATAGATTAGCAGTCGCTAGGCATTACTAACAGGACAACTACTAATGCATTAATAATAAACTATATGAATCTTAGTGGTCAATAACATCCACTTGGATAAAATATTTTGAACTAAGTGTTAGAAAAACATCATTCAACAGACGTCTCTTTAATTAATTATAATTCTATAATCTGCCAGGTCCTTAAATATCACAATGAATGTTCAACACATACGAAATTATGTTCCTAGCAGTATCTAAGATCAGCCACAACAAAATATTTATAATCTTAATGGTCATTATGATCAACATCGACCAAATATTTTAAACTTAGTGTTCGCAAGGCATCATTCACTGGACATCTATTATTGAAATGAGAAAAGAGTTGCATTACGTGTTTTCTTCAGGGGTCACACATTGTTTAGCTCTCATTATTTTGTTCCATGAATTTTTTAGAGCCAAATGTTGCACTAGATACCCTCGTAAGGGATCAAGCCTTTACTAGTTACTATTTAATATAAGTTATTGAAAGGAAGATAAAAAATTCCACATTTTAATTATAAATTAAATCTCAAAATAGATGGTGATCTATAATTAGTTAGTAAATGAAGTCTCAAAATCCATGGTATAATTCTAATAAATATAATGAACACACTCTTTGTAGTATGAAAATACACACTCCAAACCCTATGTATAATCTCCCTTGTTATTAAACCTTATAATTTTTCATGATATCACATCTCCTTATTTCCATATGCTTATTTTCACATTAAGAAATAAAATCCATGACATCTTATAATTTTTAGTGTTGATATATCATTAGCTAATTTAACTAAAACAACCAGACCCTGTAATTTTAATTTCTAAATGTCGTATATGTCTTTCCATAGCTATCAATTTTCTTATGTAATCAAACAATTATTGTAAACAAGTAAAAATTATTGTAATCAAACTATTACTATTTCATCTATTGGAAGTTACTATCATTATTTCATTACTAAAATTAAATTTAAAATGACATCTCTATAAAAATTGTTCACTAATGGTCCAAAATCCATAACCAATTAACAACCCTAACTGAGAAAAATATATTTTCCTCGGCCTTTTCTGAAACACCCATTTCATTCACTTCCAGTAATCATCGATCTCCATCCCATGTATTTTATGAATAATTTCTCAATCCTCTTGTGAAAAAAATATCCATAACATTTTTTACATAACTCGCAAGCGGGGTACAACATATTTAACAAATCATTTAGGGATCAGAAAAAATAATGACAAAACGATGTCAAACCCTATCCGTTGAGAAGTTTTTTGTCGAAGAGTGTTAAATAATAGATAGATTTGATTAGTGGAAGAAAAGAAAATAATGTTTCGTTGAAAAGGATACATAATATTCTACATACATTGAATTTAAAATGTTTGGTAGGAGCAAAGGTGAGAATGCATACCGATTTTTTAAGCCTTCACAAAAACAAATTGTGCTTATAATTTTGGCAATCAAAGGTTGTGATCTGATTTTCCAATAAATTAGTATTCTTAAAAAGTTATGCCCTTACACCAATTTTCTCGTACGAAGCTTCACAAATTTAAGTGTCCTTGAAATATACTAATGAATGATAATATATAATTATATGGAATGGACACTTCTAACTGCCACTTTCTTTGGTGCATGAATTACAAAAGACACGCAATTGCCATTAATTTTTTTATATTTAATGGCTATCAAAGGACGCACATATTTAAAAAATCGTGTGAACTTTACTTTATTCGGTTAATGGCCAATTAATTTTCGGGGAACCACTATATTAACCATATATGCTACACGTAAAAATTATCAATACTAACAACAATATCATCAAAATAACAACATGCTCAATGTCAATTTTATCATCTTTAGATTACATAGTGAGTATATAAGTATTACATACTTTGACTATACTACAAATTATATGTGGTTCAATTGATGTCTCACATATTAAATTATCATCTTTCAAATATCGCATGAACTTTACATTATTCGGTTTAATGGCACTCTCAAATATTAACCATTTATGCCACATATAAATAATATCAAAATTATCAACATTATCAACAAAAAAACACCATGTTCATTGGAAATATTATCGTCTATAAATTACATAGAGAGTATATAATTACTCCACACTTTGAATATACTACTAGTGATATGTGGTTCAATTGATGTCTCACATATTGAATTATCATATTGTCCTCAACAAAAATATACATGTTTACCAACATCATTTTTAAATTGTTTTGTTACACAAACAATATCTTTGCATGTGTGTGTCAATGATCTTAGTGGTGCCCGTGATGTTGATGGTTGGCATTTTTCTGAAATAAAAAGGATGAATGTAAAATAGAGAAGTATTAGCTAACTCCAATGTATGATCTTTTTTCTTTTAAGATGGAGTGAATGATGTAATACTATATTACTTAGGTTAAAAAAATGTAATTTACCTAGGTAAAAAGACTTGCAACTTGAAGTTATACATCCAATATTTTCTCCATTAGATTCCTCTCTTGTTCCATTATTTCACGCTCTAGTTGAATCCTTCCCTGCTCAATTTCTTTCAATGTCTGACTGAATATATGCATGTTATTTTTTATTACCTCTTTCAAATATCCATAAGAGTTTATTTTTATCTTCACATCTTTTCTCTGAATTCCATTTTTATTCAAAGGGGTTCCTATATTTTCTCCTTCCAAACTTTCAATGTTGATATAAGGGATTTATGATTATCCTCTCATGTATTTTTCAAAAGTAGAAGTGGTTGTATTAACCCTCTCTTTTCCATTAAAACCAATAATCTTGTGTCTTTTCTATGTAATGTGATCTATATCTTCATAGAAAGTCCATGTTGATTGTGTTTCCAATGTTGTTTTTTCCAATTGTTTCTCCTTCTTGATGGTTTTCTTCAACATGTTCATCTTGTATTTGCATTGCTTCCCAATGAATATTTTTCCACAAACTTCATTCAAAGCATCTGTTGTATTATCCCAATGTTTCTTACCAATATATCCACAGTTTAAATGTTCATACACCTCTTTGTATTTTGAAATAAATGTTTTCAAATCAGATTCTGACCAAAACTCTTCTTTGTATTCTTTCATCAGCTCCTCTTTATTTCTATCTCTTTCATATGCATGGCTTATTTAAAATGTTTCTTCTAATTTTGAATCATCAAAAATATATGGAGAATTTAGATTGATTTGTGAATGTGGAATGCAAGGACCCAATTTTTGTGTGCCACTTGTATTCTCTTGAAAATTTGAGACACTATTTCCATCTAAGTTTTGCACACAAAATTCCTTTACACGGTAGTTGCTTGGTTGTGTTGAAAAAACCATATTGTCTGCATAGTTTATTGGAGTTGATTTGAAAAATTTTGATTCGAAATGTGAAAAAAAGGGAAATTGTGGTATTTCCATGTCCTGCAAATTTATTAGTTACTATAAACAATCACAAATGAAACAATTTACGTACTCCATATTTTATCTAAACTTAATTTCATTTTTCATTTTCTAAAAATAAATATATAAGGAGTCATGTGCTTTATAAAATCACATAATCAAAACATGTGGAGAACTAATGAAAATTGGTTAATTACCTACTAAAAAATGCAATATGTATAATCACTGTGAAATGTGTGTATAAATTGAAATTATTCAAAATAAAATAACAATGCTTTACCTCTTTTAGTTTTTTGTAACTCTGTTCTTCCCTCATTTGTGTATGTGCTCCTTGTTTTGGTGTGGTTGCCTTCAAAATGAGTATACACTTTTCCATTTTATTGCATTAAATACAAACGTTAGCATAGTTTTTGTGGATTAAAATTTAATATTGTACCACTTAATATTAAATGCAGTACGAAAAAATAAAAACATACTCTCAAGTGGCAAATTTTACATTACACGGTTTAATGGCCATTTAATGTTTAGGGAAGTGCAATATTAATTATGTAACATTTGACCTTACAAAAAAGTGTAATTGTTGTTGTATTATAAAAATATAATCTTTCACCTACACTATGAGATTTATGAATAAAATTATACACATGGCAACACAATCTAAAATCAAGGTAACATTTGTATAACCTATTTTTAATGTATGAAAACTACAATTCGACATTTTTTTAGACTTAAATTTAATTGAAATTAAGTCTTTAATATTGAGAATTATTAATAAAAAACCACGTAGCATGTGTTACTTCTACTCAATATTATATACAATTATTAAAAACAAAGATATAAAAATCTTAGAAACAATTAATACACATAATTGAATCAAAGCATATACCACCATCGTTAAAAAAATAAAGTATAAATTATCAAAAAATAAAATTATATTGTTAAAATATTATGTAGGATATAAAAAGCTTAGAAAAAATTAATACACATAATTGAATCAAATCATATACCACCATTGTTAATCAAATAAAGGCTACAACTTGAACTCTATACCATAAAACAAGCATAACAATACAATTAGAGAATTAAATACATGAAGGATTTACTTCGACACAAAATTAATGGCCCTAAATTTAGGTCCAAGAGTCTGCTAGGCTATAGACAATTTTTTACTAGAATGGCAGGTGAAAATATGCCCTTCGATATGCGAGTGATCTCTATTCCAAGTGAAAATTCGCACTTCGTTTTGAAAATGCACATACTTTATCATGTGAGATATCACACTTCGACGTGTGGGGGATCACACTTTGATGAGTGAGGGATCACACTTCGACGTGTGAGGGAGATCACACTTTATCATGCGAGGGAGATCACACTTTTTCGTGTAAGGAATTACACTTGGTAAGATGTACGAGGCCAAAACTCTCTCGCTCTACGATCAGCTATCACTGTCACGTAGAAGTGCAAATTTTCGAACTTGGAATTACACTCGCTCATACATTGAAGTGTGATCACCAACTTCTGGCCTCCCGTTCTAGTCAATATTTGAATTTTAGCCTGTAAAAAAATAATTACGTCATCGCGGCCACTAGGCTATACAACTATTGAAATCCATAGAGGAAAGAAGCCAATGACTGTGAGTGGTAATGTGTAGTATAGTACCACTAATTGTAAAAATCGAAGTCAACATTTATAACTTATATACTAAGAATTTATAAAAATGGTAGCCAATAATACAAGTAAAATTCAAGTCACATGTACAAAGCAGCCAATAAAAAGGTGACACATCAGTTGTCTTGAAAAGATGATTTCATTCACAAGCAAGGGCCAATATTAATTTTATTTATACTAAAAAGTACCTATTTTTAATCCCTTAGAAATATTTTTTCAACAAAATTTAAATGCACAAAAGAAAATGTGTGCATTATAGAAATCTTAATCTTTCCCCTACACTATGTGGTTTATGGACAAAATTATACACACAATAGTGGGATCTAAGGGTGTAATACAATTTTTTATATGTTTAAATATTTGGATTAAATGAGGTTTTAAAGATGTTTATATAAGATGTATATTTTTATTTTCTCATTGTGATTTCAATTCTCCATACTAATGTTAAAGATTTAAGTTTTCTTTGTACTAATTTTCTCTTTTTATTTGTGGATACAATTGAAAATGAACTTTGTTTTTGAAGGAGCACATGTGGATTTACTATCCAAAGGTGTGAAAGTTGCGGAGGGGCTAGTTTATCCATCCAAAGATACACTCCATTATAGAGACGTGGGGTCTATCTTATTCGTTGTCATAATAAGTATTGTATTCAATGGTAGAGTAAGACTGCCATACACAATTGATGATTGTGAAACCCTAGCAGAAATTGAAAACAAGGGATAATTTATCCCATGGGAAAGGAAACAAATGATTAAGCATGTGATTTAAAATGTTTCACATGTGGGGGCTGATGGCATTCAAAACATCATAAGCAGTGACTTAGAGGATACATTTAATGATGATGAGGGTTTGAATTCTACTAGTAATATCCATTGTTTCACAACTCCTAAAGACATGGATGAATTTTCTATAACCTACGTGGTGCTAAAACATAAGTTTCCTTAGAAATAAGGTGACATATCAAAAGGGTTTATATCCTTGGTACAAGAACAACATGTGTTGATCATATAAAATATAGAACTTAGCGAAGAACATATAGAAGGTTCACACGAGAAAGTAGAGTGCATTCAAAAGTGTGAGAGGATCGGAAAGGAATCATGCACTAAAGATAGAGATAGTTTCGGGACTTAGCCATTTTCACGATGAGGATATATTTTTTGAGATAGCGTGCGGAGCACACAAACCAATTAAAGACTTGCGCGACACGCATTGGCTATTTTTTGAGGGTTGGCTACGAATCAATTTTCATGGATACAAGTTGAGAATATATTTATTATTAACAGTTAACTAGAAGAAGTTTAATGTTAGTGCACTTGCATGTGTGACTATTTTTGTAATGATATGTGGCTAATAATAGTATGTGACCTATTTTGGGATTAGATAAGTGGTGAAGGGAAAGTCCCCACCCTTGTAAATATGTAGTGAAATGTGTAGCATAGGAGAGAGGTGTGAGAGCTAAGTTATAATGAGGTTATGCTGCCAAATTTGATGCGCGCATGATCATATGTTACTATTATTGTAAGGAAGCTTTTGTTTATTATTGTATTTAATGTAATGGAATGTTATTGGATGAATTAAGCTGTTAATCATGGTTATAGTTTATTACTACATAGAGGGTTTCACTATGGTTATTGTTTGATTCATGATACTTTAAGATCTATATATAGGAAATGCTCTGTAGAATGTTAGATTAATTATGGATCTGAATGTTTTAAGTCTTCATCATGCTAACATAATGCAACAACAACCCTAAAGAGGGGCCTGGTACCTTTGTGTGCTTCGGGTGAGTGCTTAGTCTAGGTTGAGTGATGTGCCAGTGCGCCTGGGATTTTACTGTCGAATTCTAGGCTGCATCATTGGTTCTATTGCCAGGAACTATTTTTCAGTTGTTTTTAGAATGGTTCATGATGAAGACATATTGGTTGACCCTAGCAAGTGTTGAGGAGTGGATACATGATCTGGAAGAAGAGTACACATGGAGGTTCAACAATGGATCTTAGTTTAACGCACGGGCATGGGTGGAACATAATCTATATGATAGTTTGTATGAGAGATTCTTTGCTATTTTCCAGTAGAATTGTATGAGTGGCTGATTGCTTATGTATCTAAACAAAATTAGAGGTATCACACACTTGCATGGATGTAGGAAGAATTTCAGGCCCTTTATGATGCTAATCTGATTTGGACTTGCACTGTAGATACGCGGTTCCATGGTCTTTTGAATAGTTATATCTTGAAGTACTCAATTTCCACTTATTCGTTTTAAGAGGTAGCTGAATTCAAGTTTTTATGATATCCCATAGGAACTTACCTGTAGGGCATTCCATTGGCAATCAAGTTCTTGATGGTAAATTTGAATTTGGAGAGAAAACTGATGGCTAACTAAACCCCACCATGCGCAGGGGAAGGAGCAAGTTTGGTGAAATATGGAAGACCTAGCAATAGAAAGGTAGAGAGAGGAAAGGTGGATTAAGTATAATGAGGCATGAAAGATGGTGGTAGAGAAGTAGCGGGAGGTTACAGAGAAAATGGTGTTGTGGAGAAATATAGTTTAGGAAGGAGTTAAAGTTCATGCACAAGACATGGAACCCGAGCCTTGAGAATTCACCCATTTGGGAAAGGATGATGGGGAACCCTCCTCGACATCATGTAGAAGTGCTCTAGCAGAAACATCTTAGGCCACAGACACACATCTAAATCCACTTGCTAACCTTTCCCTTGTGCTTGGTTTTTTAGCATCTAGTACAAAAAATAGTCAAAAAGCTAATTCAAGCAGTGGGAGAGTAGGAGCGAGTCTTATAAGAGGCATAATGATGGCAGCGCAAACAACTTTGTTGTTATATGGGAGTACCTTTTCAGGTGTATCATCTACATAGAATTCAGGAGCAGATATTTTTGGACTATCTTCTCGGAGTAGTAACACTTAACAGACTGTTGGGGTGTAGTTTAGTACTACGGTTGGGACACAGGGAAGTACATCTTCTGGTTTGACCTTAGTTATAGGTTTAGGATTAGGAGGTATAGGTGGCTCTAGCTCTAGTGGATCTGGTAATTATGGAGGTAGAAGAAACATAGGAGGTTCTGGATTAGGTGGGCAAGGTCCGCACCAGCCCCAAAATATTTACATGGAGATGTCTCTTTGTCTTCAAGAGTATATGTGCATAAAAGATGCTGTTAAACACATACACATGTGTGAAATACTATGGTGTGCAAAAGGAATCACAGCTTTTGAGAATAGGGAAAGTTAATTTGTTACTACGTTGCAAGGGTATGGACACAACTGGTACAAAAAGTTTGACCTTGATCAGACTTGCGTAGACTATACAACTTTAAAAGATGCTTTCCTTAAAGAGTTTCACATCCCTGAGTTTGAGCAGAAGCCTACCATCACTAAAGAAGAGGTACTACATGCACGGTACCTAGATCCTACCCATCATAAGGAGGTTTACTACGAAACTATGGAGTTACTCAGGAATCTTCAAGGTGAAATACAATATTTAAAGGAGCAATCATGGAAGATGGAGCAAAATAAAGCATCATAGACGGCCCAAACTAGTATAGATGACTTGAAAGAATGGTACAAATAGTTATGCTAGGATAATATCATTCCACTACTAGGAAATTGGTTAAAAGGAAATACTTTTCACATAAGTACTGAGACTGGATGATAGATCCTGCATGTGAATCTTCCCCCTCATAGCATAGATTATGAAAAGGAAATAACTCTAAATGCTTTTGTGGATGGGTGGCTATTAATTAATATACTGATTGATATAGGTGTGGAAGTCAATTTTCTTACCTTAGATACATGGGAACAAATGGGGAGACCCCCTTTACAACCATCCTCTAATGTATTGATCATGGCTAATCAGACTAAGGCCAATCCCATCAGATTTTTGAAAGATGCATCTATTGCCATATAAGGAGCCAAGTTCATAGGAGTCTTTGAGGTTTTAGCACTGGTAGAATCAAATAGCTTCCCTGATCTATTGGGGCATCCTTGGTGCTATGTAAATAATGCTAATATTCAGTTCAACAAGTGTTATAAGGTCAGTTTTGAAAACAAGGAGGAAAGAGTTATTATCCCTTTAACAGGTGGAAAATCTGTGCCCTATGTTGATCCTTTGAGTGAAGAAGACTTGAATAGAATTTATGTACGCGCCATCTAGGATCCAGAGGTTCTTGAGCCATGTAAAGAAGGAATCCTTCAGTGGGAGGATGCACAATCTATTAACGATACTACATGTGTTTCTTGTGATAATTGGGCTCATAACACTTATGATTTGGTAGGGCACACAGTAAAGAGCCTATTTTCTAAGGACAACAAACCACGTTATATCATGAGAATAGGTAATATTTTGGTACCATGTTACACCAGAGAAGGATATCCTATGGTATTCCTACACACCATGGAAGAATGGTGGATAGACCCAATGGAGTGAAGGAGTATGCTAGCATATACACTACGTGGGACAACAACGTGCTGGTGGGTAGTCCACAAGGATAATCTTGTAGGATGGAATGAAATTAGGATTTCTCTTGCCACAAGGTTCTTAAGGAGAAATGTACCTAGATGGTCAAATCTGCACTTATCATGGTAATCAACATGTTCAGAACCATGTTCAGAAGTATGAGAGACTCGAGAAAGAGGGGCATGAAGCTTTACCACCTTCACTTTACATGCACAAGTTTTATTCCACTTTACAAGGTTGCACGCGTGCTTGGTATGTATATTCAAAAATCCATAGAGAGACTAGAAATTAACAGGATTTAATTGTAGGAATGGCCCAGATGTTTGACTTCTTCTCTACCAAGGCTCCGATGGAAGAAGCATTAAAATTCATTGGAAGAATTTGATTTCACAGTTGTGGTTAAAACAGGGAAAATTAATTCTAGACCAGACCATTTATCCAGAATATAGTCACGAGAAGAGACACTGGCCATTAAAGATACCATGCCTGATACATAGTTATATAGGCTACAATGAGCACCATCAGAATTAGAGTACATTGTTGTCTTTCTACGAATAAGTATGGCACCAGAAGGAATGAAATCCTCAGAAAACGAGGAAAGAAACAACTTGCTATACGCGTGACACCTTATATGTTGATTAGCGGTGACTTGTACAAGTTAGGCCAGGATGAAGTATTGTGTCATTGTATACTGGAACATGAGCACACAGATATCATGGATGAATCTCACGATAGTATTACAGGTGGCTACTATGCAGGTGATGCCACTACGCGTAAGATTTTACTCGCTGGATTATGGTGGGAGACCCTATATAAAGATTATAGGGAATTTTGTAGGGCTTGTGATCACTGTTAGCATCTTGGGAAACCAAGACAACGTGATGAGATGTCATTAAGGCATATTCCTAGTTCAAAACCATTTGAGAAATGGGATATAAATTTTGTGGGTCCTATTTCACTAGCCGCGTGTAGAATTGGATCGCTCTATATCAACACTTGCACAAACTATCTGACAAGGTGGGAAGAATCAACACCTATAAAGGATTGCACAACTACAATAGCCAAGTTTCTATGGGAGAATATTATTACAAGGTATGGATGTCCTTTAAGTTTAACCAGTGATAGGGGCACACATTTTCTTAACGAGACAATCTAAATTTTATTGGATGAATTTATGATTGCACACCATAAGACTACACCTTATCATCCTCAGGCTAATGGTAATCCTAAGGATTTTAACAACATTTTGAGCCAGTCATTGAAAAAATATGTGACGTTGGAAGGAAGGATTGGGATGATAAATTATTTGCAAAACTTTGGGCATATAGAACAACATATAAAAGGTTGAAACAAAGTGACACAATTTCAGTTAGTGTTTAGCGCAGAAGTAGTTCTTCCTATGGAATTTATGTTACATTCTTTACGTATTGCACACAATGGAGGTCTAATTGATGAGAAATCATTAGAAGAATAGATTGAGAAGTTAATCAAGTTGGATGAGTGTCGAGCAAATAACACGTTGGAGTCAGAAACAAGAGAAGGATAGGCAAAAAGCATGGCATGACAGGCACATCAGGGATATAAAGCTTGGGATAGGACAGATAGTACTCCTTTATGATTCTAAATTTTTACGCCATCCAGGTAAACTCAAAGTACATTGGTTGGGACCATATGTTATCACTCACATACTTGAAATAGGCACTTATTAGTTAGAGGTGCTTGATGGAATATGATTACCTAGGTATTTCAATGGGAGTAGACTAAAGCCCTACTATAAATAAGTCTTCTTGGTTTTTGTAATAAGGCAGTGTTGCCATTTAGATTAGGTTTTCAATTTTGAATTTCCTTAATGTATTTCCTTCTTCATTGTTATGCTTTTTCAATTTAATTGGTGTGTTTTTGTAATAAATCATGTTTACACACCAGAAGTTAATTCTTATTTTTAAGAATTTTTATGCGCAAAGAACTGCACATACCCTTAGTGTGGGATAGGTCATTGATATCCAGGTACAGGACTGATGAAAATAACACATGAAATTAACTAACTACTATGGGTGCTAGTCAAGTTAGAGAATTGAAAAAATTACTTCTAGAAATGAGGACCATAGATGGAGATGAATGAAGAAACAAGTATAACATGAGGTAAACAAAGGTCATGGGAGCTACCAAGGGAAAGTGCAATGATGAGGTACTCAGGTGCATAGAAGCATGTTGAAGAGAATTTTGTGGCTAGAAGGTAGGAAGGCACGCTGTAAGGTTATAGCTTGGGTGTGAAGATGTACTATGTGGAAAGAATGAAAATTGTTAATCAATGAGAGGATTGTTGGTAGGTGAAGAAGCAATAAATGTAGTAAATTTTTGAAAATATATATAACTACGGGATGCGAGTTCATTTTTACCATTGAAATTGATGATAATTTGAAAAGAGCCAAGTGTGACCGAGCTGCGAGAAGAGTCATGTTGAGGTGTGAAGAGTGTGAATCAAGATGATATGAGAAAGATTTGTGCACAGAGGAGAGGCTTGCGTTCCCATAGTTGCAAAGGGTTTGAGTGAAGCAGAGCATTACAAAAGAAGCTAGGGAACACAATCTCGACTAGGGAATTCTGAATTGAAGCTAGGGTTTCAAATTGTTGCAAGAGATAAAAGGTGAATATTTGGAGTTGGAAGATTGCAGGTCATAGATGACACTGAAGAAATCACCCGCAATAGGAGTAAAAGGGAAGAAAAAGGTCGAAGTGGAAGAAGAAATTTCTCTCGAGAGTAATTTCTTAGAAATACAATATCTAGAGGGTGTGATTCTAGGACAAGAATGAGATTCCCACATCCATCAATGTAAAATCACTGATTATAACCATCGAACATCAGATAATAAGAAGAAGCTTGATGCATTGTTGAGCACAAAAATGAACAAGCACACAGTAGAAGATATGTACAGTATACGATGACACGTTGGTGAGAAATTACTTGAAGCAGATTGGAGTCTACCAGTTGTACGAGCTGCCATATTTTGTGAAAGTATGAACCATTGTATCAATCGGTTGATGAGCAGAGTCCATGAGGACTTTTTATACTTCTTCGAATGGAGTTTTAGAATCAAAGTCTGCTTTGATTTCAACAGTGATAAGACTAAGGGGCCTCATGAGTAGATTTGGAGAGAGATTTTAGACTGATAAGGCCACAATATTAGAGACAAGGAAGGAGCTGGGGTATACCAAAGATCCGCGTGGCATGGACATTGAAAAATTGAAGAAGTACCCAATAGTTCAGGCAGCTGCACATCTTGTAACAAATTTGAATGACCAAGAAAGGTGGTCGTAGGTAAACACAATGTGGCTTCACGTTGCAAAGAAGATGTCTCAAGGAGTGGTCTACAATATCGTGGATCACATAGCAAAGACAATCATTGAAGAAGCACGGATAAGTGACAAGAATAATTTTTGGCACTATTTTATTATATCTTTGGTGTTTATGGAGATTGGAGTGCCCGATGGGCCAAAGACAGAAGATTTGGGAGTACCCCACGGAACACAAATCTCTTGCGGAAAGATTTCAAAAATATTTGTACGAAGGATCAATGAGTGGACCATTCAAGAAGAGGGTGGAGAAGTGGTATGATAGACTCCACACAACATTCAAAGAAGAGTGGTGCATACCTAAGGAGTTGCCTTTAGTGGTGGGTAAGGCAGTATCAGTTTGCAATCTACCAACATTTTTACATCACGCAATTTGTGAATGAAGGACAGGGCTTGGAGCCCATGGTGCAAACTTCCATATTCCTTCACAGCAAGATATTTCCAGGCATCAGTTCACCATTTTTTAGATGTACGCAACACCTAACCTTCAATGCAGACAAGGTAGATTGTGACTACCACACTCTGAGAAAGAAATATGTATATCTGAGGGCGGAATGCCTACATTGAGAGGCTTATCTTAGATATTATAAACATGAATCTTGTAAGCTTGGAAGTTGGGGACACCAGAGCAACACTTGTGTACCTTCAACTCAAGCCCAAGCTAGAGAAAACTAAGTATGTGGAAAATGAGTTCGCACTCCCAGGGCCACTAAAAGGTAAGCATATAATGGAGAATGTTCCAGTGCCTAAGCCCACAGAGACAATACAAGTAGATGATGAAGAAGAGGAGCATGAAGATAGTGGTGGTTTGGAGCACAGAGGTAGGAGGCATCCTCCAAATAGGGAAGAAGTTGAGTATGTGACTACTCCACCCTAGCCACAAGAAGGAGATGATGAGGACCTGGATGCGGTACAAAGAGAGTTCTGCTTTAAAAGAGTATTCAGGAGAACAAGGACCCAAGGTGCTACTCCATAATCAATGCATAGATCACATCAACTCTCTCCACATAAGGAGACAACTAAGAAGAGAAGAAGTAAGTTGAAGTTGAATGAGGAGGTGGAAGAGTCTGAGGAAAGTGCGCCCAATTCCCCTACACCTCCAGAGAATGTGGAAGAACCAAAGGATGAAGAAATGAAGGATGGAGAAGAGGGAGAAAAGGAGGTAGATGAGACAGTGACCGAGACTTCTTAGGGTACAGTAGAACAAGCTCCAAATCTCAAAGCCCAAGTTCCTAAGGGGACTAGATCAAAGAGAACAAGTGGAGAATATGTTCCACCAATCATGGGCTACGCCGAGGACATAGGTAAAATTTTATGCACCCATTTTTTTAGAGCACACTGACACAAAAGGAGTTGTATGGCTGGGAGCTGATGGATGAAGATATGGAAACCATGTGCACAAGGAAGAAACTATCATGGTCAATGCATGCACACATGGATGAACTAGAATTTTATGTATGTGAAGATTCATGTGTATCAAGGAGGTTGAAGAAGACACCTCAGGCCAAACACATAACAATCAAGCCTATTGTTATGTCAGATGAACAAGTGAGCAATGCTTTGGTGAAAGTCTCAACAGAGGTGGCATGGAGAAATATGGATAAGGCTGCAACAATTAGGGCGATAAGAGAAGAGCTCAAAACTAAGGATGTAGAAATAGCGTGCCTAAAGCAAGAAAAATACTTGGCACAGAAGAAGAACGTTGTTTTCATCAGCATGGCAGAGGAAGTTGGGGATAGTATCATGAAATCAAAGCCACACTTAGAGCCAAAGGTACCCAAAACGTTTCCTTCAGACAATGCATTATGTGAAAACCTTGGTGGACTTGGTACTTGAAGATGAACCTCTGCGCATGCCAGAACCAAAGGATCTAGCACAAGAAGCCGAGTAGGAAAAGGCTTCGGTGATGAGAAAGAATACATCATATGAGGGGTTTCTTCAAATCTTATGGGAGGGACTGAAGAAAGTAGATCAAGCGTTGAATGTATGTACAGCCTCATAAGCCGTTATAAGAACCAGGACCATTTTGGAAGAAAATGAAGTCTTAAAGGCCATGAAATATGAGACCTTGGGCTGCACAAATTGATTAGCACTTGTCAAACATAAGCATGATGCCCTTACAGCATCTCAAGAACCACACAAGGAAAGGTTGGATGAGCTTGGGAAACTCATCGCGTAAAATATGGATTTATTAGAAGGAAGGATGATTGCCATGTCCATCATTGTGTTGGTCTTGCAGAATGAGAAAGGAGAGATTGCAAAAGATGAGTTAGGGTCAATTGCGGGGGATATTCCAGAAAATGTAGAGGCTACGCTCAATGATTGGCATACTTTATAGGTCAAAATAAAAGAAGAATATCTAGAATTAATAATATCCAGATTCTTCAAGTTGAAGCAGAAGATGATGTAGGGTAAAGACATTATTTTATTCATCAAAAATTCTTTCTATTCTTCTATTCATATTATTTGATTCATTTTGGAGACAACCATTTCTAGGGTGGAAATGCAATTAGTGTGGGGTAATGTTGATCAGTTAAAATCTGGCACTTAGCAAAGAACATATATAAGGTTTACACGGGAAAGCAGAGCGCGTTCAAAAGTGCGGGAGGATTGGAAAGGAATCACGCACTGAGGATAGAGATAGATTTGAGACTTAGCCATTTTCACAATGAGGATCTATTTTTGGAGATAGTGTACGGATCACACAAATCGGTTAAAGACTTATCTGACATGCATTGGCTATTTTTGGAGGATCGGCTACGAAGTGCTTTGCATGGATACATGCTGAGAATAGATTTACTATTAACAGTTAACTAGAAGAAGTTTATTGTTAGCACACTTGCATGTGTGGCTATTATTGTAATGGCGCATGGCTAATAATAGCATGTGACCTATTTTGGGATTGGATAAGTGGTGAAGGGAAAGTCCCCACCCTTATAAATATGTAGTGAATTGTGTGGCATAGGGTGGCAGGTGAGAAATGAGTTATTATGAGGTTATGTTGTCAAAACTGAATCATGCATAGACTATGGTATTATCTATTATAACAAGATTTTGTGTATTTATCATGTTTAATGCAATGGAATGTGTTGGCTAAATCAGAGTGTCAAATCCAAAGTATAATTGGTTTTTGCATGCTTGATTTCATCATTGTTATCTCTTAAGTCTGATATTCTCTAGATCTGAATATGTACTATAGAATGATATATTAGTCATAGATCTAAATGCTTTAATTCTTCATCATGCTAACATCCTACAAAAACAACCCTAAAGAAGGTCCTGGTACCTTTGTGCGCTTCAGGTGAGAACTCGATCTAGGCTGAGTGATGTGCCAATGTGCCTGGGCTTCTATTGGTGAATTTTAGGCTGGATCAACAAGTGATTTCGAGAGTGGTGTTGGTACCTACACACTTTGGTGTTTTGTGGAGAATATTATAACTACATGCAATGATTGATATCCAATTCTACAATGTAACATCAAAGTTTCCTGGCTAATCAAAAACTTAGTTTATGTAGAAACAAGAACTGCAATTTTTTCGAATGGAAATTCTGAACTCCAAGAAATAACTGCCACATCAAACAATGACTTCAATTTGAAGTTCAAGGGGGTTACTTACAATTTGATACATTTTTGTTCAAAAGAACACAAATTTGTTGTAGAAGCAACAATTATAAATGTCTATGAAAGAGACATGGTGCACTTTGAAAAATTAGATAGCAATTCATTTGGGGTACATGTTGATAAATTAAATACACATTTTTGTAAGAGTTGATCCATATTATAAGGATATCTCATTCAATGGCATGCTAGCCAGTTGGCCCATCAAGATGGTTCTGTTATGGAAGTAAGGCTAAAAGAAATTCCAGAAGAGTTGTTGGTAAAAGTGTGGAGTACATTTGAAGATCCATTGCCTCAACTAGTATACCTAGCTTCATATGAATCCTCCATATGTAGTAGTAATGAAAACCTGACCAAAAGACCTTACAACCCCTGAAAATGCCAAAGGAAAATTCTACTTTATCTAGTATAACAAATGCAAGGGAAAATGATGAAAAATCAAGAGAACAATTTTTTTCTGAAGTTGAGAAAAAACCTTGCTGCAAGGAAGGATGTCTCTCCAATCTATCTCTAAGTGCTTTCAATCACAGTTGGAATTTAACTCTAGGTATGAATGAACTTTTCATCAAACACTTTTTACTTAATACATTCACCGCAAATGCTATCAGTTGTGATCAAGGTCAAACTTTATAACATACTATAGATAAATTAAAGTTATGTGGAAGGGATGTATGTCAGAATGCATGGTACATATGTCATGGAATCCTAAAAAGTGCCTATTATAGATGGAAACAATCTTGGATTAATGGCAAGAGGAGGGAAGTAAATGGAAATACATGAAAACAAAAAAAAATACCAAACACTATCACAACTATTGCATTGATATCCAAAATGGTGGAAAATAATTTTGATATATCCCCACACATGTCTCGTTCAGTGGGACAAGATGGTACTAAAGTAACAATGATATTGCTTCCTGCATGTTATACGTTTTCTTACATACTAAAAAAGTGTAACGTGGCCCTTTCACTTTTGGACCTTCCTCCAATGTCATAGTAAAATCTCAACAAAATATGGCAAGAACATTTCTCGCATGTTTCAATCACCAAGAAAAACTTCTTTTCCAAATGTGGCAAGTGCACAGAGCTTAAGAAGAAACATGCAGTGACCTCATGTCTAGGAACATTGGCACAAATAGATCAATGCTATAAATGGAACAATGATTACATTCAAAGTTATTGTACAACTAAATATGCACGTAGAGTGCAATCACAACAAAATCCTAATAGTTATTTGAGAATTGTGCATGAAAAAATGGATAAGACGAAAATTGCAATACCAAGGATTGGAAAAAAAGCAAAATCAATCAAAAATGCTATTAAAATCTCCCTATCACCTAGACTAGTATGTTGACACATGGGCACAAAACAGGGGGTTTCAGGCACTTCAGTCTCCCTTTTATTGAGCAAGGAGAAAACTTCACAATAACATCATTAGCACTATGTATCCAGAAGATAGAAAAACCAATTATAGATCAGTATGGTGATTTGTTATATATTAGTGGGATGTTAAAACACCCATTACATGATGCACTATTGCAAAATTATGCATATGACAAGTACAAGGAATACAAGCAAAAAAATGAGGGTTTCTCATACAACTAATATTGTAATCAATTTTTAAAGTTCATTTAGAAAACAAACACCAACTCTCTACTTGTAACTAGATATAGCTACAAGTGATAACAAAAATCACACATTGTTTACGTTTGCATCCATGCTGATAGCTAGAAGGGTTTTCAACACATTGTATGTGAGTTTCCTTCCAGTGGGTCACACCCATGAAGACATAGATGGGACATTCAGCCAATTATCAATAACATTGTGAAAATTGGATGCATTCTCTTTACCACTAATAATGGACACTTACAAAATATGCCAAGAGGAGTCCAGCACATTCACTTTGTACCTTATCGAGGAAGTCTATGACTTTAAGGCCTTTTTGGAACCACACTTGCTATATGGTAACCACAAGATTGAGGGTATCAGCAAACCAAATATGTTTAGATTCTATGTCAAATACAACAAGCCCACCATGGAGTTCAAAGCATCAATCTTGGAGTCATTCTGATCACACTCAATTGAGATTTGGAAAAAGGTGGATGGAAAACCTTTCTTTCCTTGAGGGGATCCTCCATTGGCACCCTTCAAAGAACCCGAAGAGATGGCATACATGTAGAGAGGCATTCAGGAATACATCACACACTTGGAAAAGAGTTCAACAGATGGTGGAGAAGCATACTAGGTTCCAAAGATTGCATATTGGAAAAATGTTCTACGTGCACTAGAGAATCCCTTTGTTAATTGTAACATGATGAGAAAATATTTTTTTTGACCAAAAAATTTTTAGGATAGCACAGTGTATGATTAGATAGTGGGTGCACCACGTACTAACATGGATAGCTACTATTGTCAAAATGTCCTTTCAAATAAGGATATATATGTTGGACCTATTTTTGATAGACCTCGAGAGGAATTCAACCCAGTAGTGGATGTGAATTTTGGGCAGATGATACTAGTAATACCGGTTGATGATAATGTACCAATATGGATGGGCAAGGAAGAAATAAAACTAATATAGGATGTTCACAAAAACACTCAAAAGATAAGGGTACACTAGTGGGAACCCACAGGAAAAGGAAATACAAAAAAATAAAGGTACGAGGAATGCTTATTGAAAAAGCAAAGGTGGCAAAAATCAAGGGATACATCAGATATTGATATAGACAATGTTATTTGGGCATGTATTCCAAGAAAAAAATGGAAATGAGTTCAAATTAAAATACCGAATCAGGGTCATGAAGCTATCCAGTAATACCTTGCACAAATTCAAGAATAGTAATTAATACCCTTGCGAGGGATCAATGCTATGTAATTTTCTCGAAGGATTGATTGCCTATGGAAATACATTTTCAAATCCATTTCCTCAAAACAATTTCTTTAATGTAATTATTAACTCTTTGTTGTTCTTTATGATTTATAGAATGGAAAAACATAAAAGAAGTTGACTTTATCACACGCAACTTGAAAATTTACAATATCACGGTCTTTTTTATATATATTTATATAAAAATTATATCAAAATATAATATACATAAAATATTAAATAAATATAAATTTGAAGTATTTCAATAACTATTGTTTTGTACTTTTTAAAGGGAAATATTGTAAAATTACCGTCATCTAAAAATTGCTTGACATGTATAAAAGGTCATCAAATTCAACCCCTAGGATGATGTAACTTTGTGGTGCCTAGGCTTATGTAACGCAGTGGTGGGTAGGCTTAAGGTTTATGAAACTTGTTACCCGTAGGCTAGTGTAAATTTCTAGCTGCTAGGATTATTTAACCTAGATGAATCTACTCTTGTGTAAATTAGCGGCCTCTAGGCTTATGTAAGTTAACAACCTATACACTTATGTAAGATATCAGCTGCTAGGCTTATGTAAGTTAACATCCTATACACTTATGTAAGATAGCGGTTACTAGGCTTATCATGCTATTATGTAACTTAGAGGCCACAAAGATTATGTAACTTGGTGGCCACAAGGCAAATGTAGCTTAGTGGCCACAAAATAGATGTAACTTTGACCCCGCTATGCTAATTTCACCTACCATGTGCGGTCGCGAGGCTTATGTAAGTTAGCGACCACTTGACTTATGTGGGGGATTCAATTAATAACAAACTAGAAATCCTAAATTAGTGAAACTAAAATCCAAAAATTGGGATTTATAAATTGCATTACAATAGTGGTTATAATAAATTGGATAGGATTTAGTCCATGTAAACCTATTCCAATTGTGAATGCTCGCACTTCATCTTGAAAATGCTCGTACTTTGTCATGCGAGGTATTACAAGTCACCATTCAATGGATCACACTTTGAATGTGTGATCCATCACACATTGGCGTGTGAGGGATTGCACTTCATCATGTGATGGATCACACTTTGTAGATGTATGAGGCCGTGAATCTCTTGCACTATGATGGGTTATCACTATCACGTCCAAGTGCAATTTTTCAAACTTGAAATTACACTCGCTTGCAAATTAAATTGTGATCACCAACTTTTGAACTCCCATTGGAGTCAATATTTTAATTTTAGTGTGTAAGAAAAAAAAACTACATCACAGTGACCGCTAGGCTATACAACTTTTGAAATCCATAGGGGAAAGAATCTAATTATTGTGCATAAGCCAATGACTGTTAGTGGTACTGTGTAGTATAGTACCACTTTTTGTACAAATCGATGTCAAAAATTATAAATTTTATACTAAAAATTTAGAAAAAAGGTATCCAATAACATAAGTAAAATCAAGTCAGATATACAAATCAGCCAATAAAAAGATGTAACTTTGACCCCGCTAGGTTGATTTCACTAGCATGCACTTTCATCATGTAAGTTAGCAACCGTTAGGCTTATTTAAGATAAAGGTTGTGAGGCTTATGTAAGATAGTGGTCACTTGGCTTATGTAAGATAGCGACTTCTTGGCTTATGTAAGATAGTGGCTACTTGGCTTATGTGGGGGATTCAAATAATAACAAAATATAAATCCTAAAATAGTGAAACTAAAATCCAAAAATCGAGATTTATAAATTGGATTACAAGAGTGGTGAACTTGGAATCTAATAATAGCGTTATTGGAATCCAATATTAGCCAAATTGGAATCCAATAATAGCGATATTGGAATCCAATAATAGCAATATTAGAATCCAATAATAGTGAAATTAGAACTAGAAGAATTCCAATAATGACAATATTGGAATCCAATATTGCTACTATTGGATTCCAATAATAGTAATAATGGAATCCAATATACATAAAAATGGAATCCAATATACACAAAAATGGAGATGGATTTCTTCTAATACTTGAAATACTGGAGTCTCAATTCACTGGAATATGTCTCGATTTAGTGAAAAAAATGTTATGTGTAAAAACACAATGTAAAAAACACATGCATATATATTTCAAATCATGTAAATGTGAAATACGTAAATGAAAAAAATGTAACTGGAACATATACACCTGATCCATATCAACAAATAGGGTGTAGAAGGATATCATGTATTGTCAGGGTTTTTGGGAGATCCGACGCCATAAGCCAAAGAAGTATAGGGAGTAATTCCGTTATATCCTCCAACCTTTAACTACTTCCCTGAACATGTGTGAAGATATCTTTGTATTTCCTAGTTTTTTGGGCGATCTGACGCCACTGGCTGAAGAAGTATAGGGAGGAATTCCATTGTATCCTCCAACCGTTAACTGCTTCCCAGAATGCTAAGGACAACCATGTCCTGTAAAATTCATTATATACAGGGTTTGTAGACTATTCTGAATCCATTCACTATATGTAACCCACAATGCCAAGGGTAGAAAGTGCATTGAACTGAACCGGTGTAAATACATTGTGTAGTATATAAGACCCCAAATGGTGCCCCCTCTTTGGGGGTGCATGTGACATCACAAATAGGAGAAGGGAATGTTCTTGGTAGAAACCAAGGCACGTACAAACAAGAAGGCTAGCCAAATATTATTTTTAGTATAAATAAGCATGCATGTATAAAGCAATGTGTAAGCTATGCAAACAGTGTATCAGCTACCAAGCAATGGAGTAATGTAAACATGCAATAAGACAAAGTAAGTTGAACAAAATGGGCTTCAAACATGGGACATCACTCATGATTTCATAAGACATGCAAGAACACCATGTTCGTATACAACAAAAAAGTGCACACCAAACATAGGGCAAGGCTCGCATATAAAAACAAGAAATAGCAGACAATGTAACAAACAAGTATGGAAGAAAATATCCCAAAATAAAAAAATTTGCACATGAAGCACCTGTTAGGATGTTAGAAAGATAAATAGTATGTCAAAATCATGTATAACCAAGTAACGTAAAGTGTTAAGTACAAAATGAAACAATAGCACCTGTAAGAGATGAATGTGGATGCCCCCAGCAACCAATTTAGGAAGGGTAGAAGGTGAGCATCCATGATGAGTGTAAGAGACATGTATCTATGATCACAAATAGAAAAAGACATTAATGCACATGTGTGGATGATATAGATAAATGGCATACAAGTATTCTAACTAGCATGTGTAATAAAGCAATCATCAACAAGAAAAAGTAAGCAATAGTAAAAGCAGCCATAATATGTAATATGTTATGGATGGATGGAATGGAATACAATATGAATGGTAGGATTTGTGTGCCCCCTAAGTGAATGGAAATGTATATGGTGAGGTTCATCTAGTTTTCCCCCTCAATAGTAAAGAATGAACCGTAAACAAGTGTGCGTCATCGGGAAATGGTCGAATAGTGTATGTTTTGTCTAGTGTGTTGTGATGAGTATATATGCATAGTGATGATGATATGTGATATATAGAAGAGATGTGTGTGAACCTTATATCCTAGTCGTATATCACGAAAAAATTAAAGTATGAGTGATGATTTATCCCTAAAGTGGGTGTCACTACAAGGAAGTGACGATATATCCTATAGTGTGTGTCAATATAAGATGAATAGTAAAGAGTGGTGATGTATCCTAAAGTGTATACCACTATAAGGTGATATATTAGGTGACCATAGATTACATGACCTAGGGATGTTGCATGATGAAAGGTTGAATGATATACGTGTGAGTATGATAAGGTCCATTTGATTTGTAAACCCTCGATAGTAGAGTATGGACCGAGGAACTAAAGTGTGTCATAGGGTAGTGAGTGCAACACATAGAAGATGATGTAGTATGTGTGATGAGTAAACAACCATATGATATGTAAGATGTGTAGTGTACGATGTATAAGATGTAATGCAAAAATTGTATGTACGTAAAAAAGTGTAAGATGTGTGCAATGTAGTATGAGTAGTATGTAATGTTAGATGCATAAATAATAAGAGTATGACACTTGTATGTTGAATAATAATATAGTGTATGATGTGTAGATGCACAATGTAGACTAAATTCAGAATGTAGGATGTAAGATGTATGAAATGCGATGTGTGAATAGGTGCAATGTGTGGGGTTCATGTGTAGTATGCCCTCAACAGTCAAGTGTGAACCGAAGCACAAGAGTGTGTCATTAGGTAATGATGACACTAAAGTATGAATGAATATGCGTATGTTAGGAAATTGATGTATGAGAATACCAAGATGAGATATGAGTAGATGTTAAGATGATATACACGTAAATTCTAAGAGCGTGATGTAGTACTACATAAGGATCTGAATGAATGATAATTCAAAGATGAGAGATGTGCCTATGATGATATGATGATGAGGGAGGCGGATGTGAATACCATGCGCCCAAAGTGTGTGTGATGAAAGAGCCTATCATGTAATGTCATATAGAAGATCATCCCTTTCATTATCATAGTCGAATGGATAAATGTTGGTGAATTCATAATCAATAGTGTTTGATTCATCAAGAAACGAACCGTGAAGGCATAAGTTGTACATTCCCATAGCATAATCCTCATCAGTGAATGGAGGAAGTGGAAAACCGTGTGCATACCAGTGGGTGATATTTTTTGTGTATACTAGGAAATATCTATTGTTGATGACGACACATCCAAAATGCATAGGAAATGAAATGTTAATATGATCTGGATCTAGAGTTCCCCTGATATAATCAAGCCATGGTTTCCCTAATGTAAGTGGAGAAGAGCGAGGACTACGTGATAAATATATCTTAAGATTAAAGATACGTAATTCATAAGAAGTAGTGATGGGAAAAAATCCATAATAAAGATTAGGAGCATGTGGTGCAGGATAGAGATCCTCAAAAGCAAAACCTAGGTGAGCCAAAGCCTTATGTGCACATATGGTGTCATCGCATGTAGAATCAAATGGAATATTTTCCCAATAGGTGTCATTCATGAAGAGCATGTAAGTAAATGGTCGGCATGCTGGTGTAGGTGGTGTAGGGGAAGGTGTGAGTGATAGAGTGACATCCATGGACTGGATAGGCCCCTGATGTGGGATCTTAGTAGTAGTATTATTAGGTGGCATAAAAGAAACTACATCTATCATGCAAATGGCATCGTCAAGTGGTGTTAACTGAGGTGGTTCTTTGATAGGTTAGGGCTCGTATGTAATATATGTGCATAAAACAGCAATACCATTATTAGGATCCCGGTCACAAAATTGGAATGGATCGCGGTCACGAAAAATGGTGTACTCAGTGTGTTCATGTAATAATTTGACACAATTATGTATAGTTGAGGCGACAACTTGCATGGCATGAAGCCATGGCCTACTAAGGAGACATTTGTAGGAGACTGGGAAATCAATAATGAAAAAGGTAGTGTGGACAATCTTTAGACCAATAGTGATAGGAAATGTAATGTGACTGAGACAAGGATGGACAAAACCATCATAAGAATGCAGTGAAATACTAGATGGACTAACATCATGAGCAGAAAGACCTAAAACTTCAAGGAATGACATAGGACACAAGTTAATTTTAGATCCATTATCAATCAAAGTGTGTTAACACCTACATGGTGAATAAGACATATTATATGCAGAACTGGGTCATTATCAAAATTATTAACATTCGCAGGAATATTAGACTTGAATACTATGTGTGAAGAGAATGCATCAACAAATTATTGATAAACCGAGTCTGGATGCATGTTAACACGAATTCGAGTAGTAAAAAGAAGATGTTGGAATCTATGTAGTAAATCAGGATTGACAACCAAATAATAATTCATTGAGATACTCATGATGACCAAACCCTAGGATGACAAGTAATGAATAAAGAACCTAGAAGCATGAATGATTGATTTGGTTTCATCAAAATGATTAACTAAAAATGTGGATATATGGTAGTTAATCTAATCTAGAACATCATATAAATACAATGAATAAATGTAATAAAAAACTATGGAAAATGACCCAAGTGACTAAGCTAGTAGAAAATAGAAAACCCTAATATGTAAGAAGAGTGAGTAAGTGACTCATCTAATTAGAGGATCTCATTGGATTGTGTCGTGGAATAAACAAAATAATCTAGAAGTAGGAACAACTGTTTAATGGTCCTAAAAAGGATAGATCTGGAATGGTTCTCTAGACTAGGGAACCTGTGGGTGCCCTAGTCTGTAGTATGGGTGCTTTGGTCCATGCAAGAGGTCCAAAACAGAGTTTTACAGGTTCGGTGGGTGGTCTAAAACCCTCGTTGTGTGTCGCATCAAATTCACTGCATTGTGTCAGATGTTGCTAATAATCCAAGATGAAAGAAAGACTTGCAAAAGACCACAATAAGTATCAAAACCCTAAAAAAATAATGTAAATGAATGGTTCGGACTAACCTCATATGACACAACAATGGGCTTACTAACTAATCATTGCACTACATTTCGGACTCAAATGTGGTTCTAGTGTGTGTGTGAATCATGTGCCCTAGGTGTTCTAGTGTCAACCACACTTTGTGAAGTAGTGAGTAATAACTAGAGGTTAAAATGTAGTAGAATGGTGGATGAAAAAAAATAGAATCCCCTCCTATGCTTGTGTGATGCAAATGAACCAGCCTTGTCCTTTGTGATGGAGCTAAGTGAATGCAAATGATCTCTAAATGCCTTCGCTAAATGCAACCCTAGGTGGATGATAGTAGTGACTATTGCTTGGTCCCTAAAATTATGGTCTCGTAACTTTATATTTATAGGGTTCTCTTGATCTAATTTTGTAATTAACCCTGAAATGGCCGACCACCAAAAAGATAAGAATCTGAAACAGCTAGAAAGTGCCCAAAAAGTGGTGGGAAAGTTGAAAAAGGATCGGGGTGCCCTGGTAGGACTAGGGTGCCCATGGGCATCCCAGTACTAGCTTGGGCACCCCAATTAAAGATAAAATAATGTGAAATGGTAAAATCTGACTGGGCATGCTAGTGTAAGAGGTCAGGAATTACGAAAGAAAATAAAATAAGATGGCAAAAAGATTGGGGTTTATTAGTACTTTCTTCACTCAAAAACCTTATAAATAGTAGTATGATACCGGGACTAAATGGTGTCTAAAGTGCATGATTTTGTGACTAAAAAATGAGGATATCAAGAAGCCTCTTGGAGATTTTGAGGCGCAAGAAAAAACATGTCCTATTGCAGGCATTATTTTATATGACCTATATTGTATTAGTATATGTATATAGAGATTTAAGCCATATATTGTACTAGTATAGGCATCATCATCATCATTGGACCTCCAATATTATTATTATCGGCAAGATGAAATTAAGTCCTAGTTAATAGGCACGTGTAAAAAAATTTGGGAGTCGGTATTTACTCACCGATCAGTGAAAATGCCAAATTGATGTATTTATTCTCGTGCTGGACTCAGAGATGCCATGAAGCCGAGGGACATGATGAAGCACCAGAGAATCACTAGAGCTCATATCCTTAGTACGTCAGACGAATCGTCAAGTCATTTTCTTCAAAGGAGGGTCATATTTACCATTGAGCTCGTTGGTGAAATTTTATCGACTTAGCCCTGTGTAGCAGTCATTTTCCACACAACAGAGTGAAAGGAGGTCATCATCAACAAAAGACATTGGATTAGTCATAGCTCTGCATAGAGGCTTAGTGTTATCATATAATAGAGTAAAAGAAGATCCTTATTGTCTGATCATATCTAGAGACTTCGCACCGTACAGTAGAGGTGTTGAGATCATCTGGAATACGGGAGTTATTATCAAATCACTTAAACTAGTGGAGTACCTAGATTCTGAATTTAAAGCAAAAGGTTATTTCACACTAGAGATCGAATCTGCTACATAAGCCGAGGTTTTGTCACTTGGTGATCTTGGAGGATATTCTTGTTCTTCTGGCATCATTGGAGATCAGTTTTGCTGCATAAGTTGGAGTATTATCACTTGGTGGTCGTGGAGGAGGTTCTTGTTCTTCTGGCCTTAGATTTATTATAGCTTCAATTGTGATTTTTTACTGGAGTTAGAATTTAGAAGTGAATAATAAATCGGTTCAATATTATGAACCCGAAGACAGGCATTCTGTCAAACTTTGTTATTAACATTTTTTCAGTGTGGTTATAATTCTTGCATTGCATTTGATCTAAACTTCAGTTTAATGACGTAATTTGGTAAAATAATTAATTGCCTATAAAGGTCTGTGGTCAAATTATTGGCTGGATTTTTTGATCACTTGGTTACTGTATAGTATTATCATTATTATTAATTTCGTTATGTTCTCCACATTCCCCACGTAAAGAAGAATTTTACATATTCATAATGGTTTTGACCAAACACCACACTCTCACACTGCAATTATGGATGCATGACAAGGCCTTATGAATTTCAACTTGAGGAGAGCTCACTCAAATGGATTTTAAACAAACTCAGCATACATGTCATATGCACCAGATACATTGACCTAGATCACACCCTCATGAGAGTAACCTCACATTGACCACCATTTGAAGTGAGGTTGTGTAGGTCACTACAATATTAATTCCCTTTTGAATAGTTATTTTCCCTTAGGCCTGTAAATAAATGTGTTTCTCTTTAGGACTTCAAGGATCTCACTTTGCATTTAGCTAATCTAGAGGTTGTCCCACTATTTTTGGTTAATTTTCAATTATTAGAAATGGGAGATTCAATCATTCTTCAAAATTTAACTAACTTATATGAATGGGAAAAATATTACCCTCCAGAACCATAATAAATACTATGTGTATTCTATTTTTGTTAGGCACATAATATGCTAAGAACTCCCATCATTATTGTTATTATTGTTGAATTTATTTTGGGATTCTATTGACCTATTTGAGTCATTTATAGACATTAATATCATTCCATTTCAGTTTTATTTCAAGAAGGAATATTTTCTTTGTATTCAAGATGAAGGGATAAGAGGGAAGAAAATACAAGAAGCCAAAATTAAGAAGAGTGAGAGGGCCACAAGTTTCTCTCACACCAATAAGATATATAACTATTTATCAGTAATACAATATAGTTCATGCCAAACATGAAGGAATGTTAGCTTTGTATTCAACATGAAGGAATAAGAGACAAACAAATATACGAAGCCACAATGAAGAAGAGTGAGAGGACCACAAGTTCGAGTCACACCAATAAGATAGATAACTATTTATTAGCAATACAATACATTTCGTGTCAAGCAACATTTGGTACCCCCATTCACAAAACACATCCCAATAAACTTATTTGTAACTTTGTTCTAATACATAAGAATACTTATTCCTATCTCCTACAAAGAGGTTACTCCCCAAAATTTATAAAGGTTTGCTAGTATATAAGTATGGAAGACTTGTTAAAACCTCTGCATAACAAGGAAGTTTTATGTTGCTCAAAAATTCCAATACTAAGACCACCTCACTTAAGTGATGGTATTTCCATAATTATGTCAAAATTTATCCCCATAATAACACAATGGAATCCAATATCCTAAGGAATCTCACATTCTCATATATTTCCAACTATATCCTTTAACTTGTTAAATATGTTCACCCAAATACACAAATAACTCAATGATCTAGTTTTGTTTTTAGAAACACTTAAAATAGGTATTTTCATTCACAAGGCAGTACGTGAAATTTTTGGAGCTATTAATTATACCCATATGAAGATGAGATAGTTATTTGGTCCTGACACAGGCATTATAAAGTGAGAGAACAAAAAAATCAAAATAAAAAGAGAAAAACTTTATCATTCATCCCCCTCCTTAATAATAATCATAGCAACGCCATTTGTAATGACAAGTAACTTTTATCTACCCAGTGAAGAACACACTTTTGCAGAGCCATGACACCACATTATTTCACCATGTTAGAAGGCATACATAATGTAAATTTCCAAATCATTTAGGTTTAAAAACATTCTACCTTGAAACTATAGAGGAGAAAGTTAAATATTCTCACCTTCTTTAGGTTCAACTAGTAGAAATCCTCTAGTAGAAATCCTCCAATATTTTTGCCAGCCGAAAATAATGAATCAACAAAAGGATTTTCCTCTTACACTTCCATAAATGTTAATATTGATGTTGTTATCTGGGATGTAAGAAAATTTTGTTTACAGTTACATGTATGTTTATCCACTATAAATTAATATCCAAGCATGCATCTAAGAAAAACAAAACCATTAAAATATCAAAGCAATTTAAGAAATGATTGAAAATCAATGAACAACATTTTCATTTCTAATAGGCACATATTCTAATTCAATATGAAGCAATTTAGAGTGTACTTTATTTAATTAGAAATATTATCTTCCTACTTGGAAGTGTTTCAGTTGACTAGTTGATTTGACGCGGTCTAATTTCATTGAATTAACTTAGTTTAGAACATAGTTATATTCATGAATCATTTGCAACAGAATATACTTGAATGAGTACATTATGAAATAGGTGGAAATTAACAAGTAAAAATATATCAAAATATGCAATCAATCATCATTTGAACTCATTTTTTGGAATATATGAGTAACATATGTAAGATCATCCTACTCTATCTCATTCATTTTTTAGAAATCTCTAACATTTAAAAGTTTTAAACAGTTCTATTTCCCAATATTTGCATTTAAGGATTACATTTTATTTCTAAATCTTACTACAATAATTGATTTTTTCCCTTTTGGTTTCAATTTGGAAGGAATGGTCTTTAACATTGGTACCAAACCTTTGCTCAATATTTTCTCCCTATGACCACAATGACATAATTCTTAATTGGAGTAAAAGATTCCTAGTGAAGTTGTGTGGCTAAAGATGAGGGAGGCCTAGAAGTAGATCCAAACAAAGATATGAATTTGGTAAGGTAAGCCTTGATTGATTTTTAATGAGAAATGGCTACCTTTAGTGAAAATCAAAACATGTCCATGTAGGAAATAAGTGAAGCTTTGAGGAAAACTCAACTTGCAAAGTTATTTCCAAAGTGAAAATAATAATGGAAGACATGTGCTTGAGGTATTTGAGTGAAGATTATGGAGTTCTTGGAATTGTTAAAGGTTTGATCTTTCTTGAAAATGAGATGAGTGATTTATTGCACATCTCACTCACTTTAAAAGAGGAGGCATTTAATGGTGGCTGTCACAAAGAAATCTATGTAAATTAGGCACACATACAAAATATAAAATTTAGAAAAAAATTGAAAAAAAATATAGATTCACAAGAAACAAGAACAAATATATATTAGGATTAAAATTTACATAAGGAAAAAACCATCCAAGAGGGGAAGAAACCGTCAGATGTTATTATCTAAAAAGGATGGTTCCATCTAGGGCAGTTTTTCAGCAATAAATTCATAATTTTAACACACCATACACATTTTTAGAGGCCCGTTATGATAAAATTTCAAGTATCGTTGGAAAATTATAGAGTAGATTTTACTACATTTCAATACAAAATGTAGGGGGGCATGAGTACTTCATTCCCTTTCAAATTTTCACATCTTGAGAATTTTTATGATACATAATATGGGGTCATGAGCTTTCTCATTTTTCTATATTCAACATTACATATATGATGCAGGGGGAATTTCATGTGGGGCATGGATATACATCATTCCATTTTGAATTTGCACTATTTTACACATTTAGGACCTAGATCTATTTTCAATGGTGTCATTCGTTGGTAGAAGATTTTTGGGGTGACAAGAAATCCCTACAACACTCTTCTTCTCACTTGTTGGGAGTTTTTTGGTATGGCTATACATTCTATAAAATTACTAATTGATCCCTATCTTTGGCCATCTTTTCTTGCCTTCTATTTCTTCTTTTGATCTTACAATTTTTCTATCCCATTCAGTCTTCTTATACTTTATTATTTATTATCCTAGACACCAGCGCCCAGCTACAATGCCAATGCTAGGTGTCCTCGACCTCTTTTTACTTGGTTCACATCTTTGGGGTCCTTTCTAGCCATTTTGGGCATCTTATCTTTTTGGTAGTCAGCCTTTTCACGGTTAATTAAGAAATTCAAGCAAGGGAATCATATAAATATAAATTTATGTGATCATAATAAAGTACCAAGCACTAAGCATTAGCTATCACCACCTAAGGTTGCATTCAAAGGATGTTATCAAGATCATTCAAGCATCCATATATCATCCACACACAAGGGAAAGGGAATGATACTTTTGTATACACTTCATAGGAGGGGAAGTTCATTCTTTCATGCACACATTTATTTACATTTCTTACATATAGCTACTTTCTCGCTATCAAGTGTGACACGCACAAGAGCCACCTAGGGCATGATTCCACACACACACGCATATAACTACATTGGGTATTAAATGTAGTGTAGCACTCAGTCGTAATATCACTCATTTGACAACTGAGGACATTCCAACCCCTCATTTACATTATTTTATTTTTGGGATTTGATGCACTTTTGAGGGTTTTGTAGGTCATTATTCATTACAGGTTACAGGAGACATATACGAACTTGTGTGACATACTAGAAACAAGAAGCAAAGGATAATGAACATCTCACAACCCAGTAAAACTATTTTTTAGAGATTTTTCATAGTCACGGTTCTCAGAACAGGTATTTGACACCCCAGGCACCCCTTGACCCTCCATAGGTGCCCTAGTCCAGGATATTGTGACACATCTACATTTTTCTGAGGCTTCGTGTGACATATTTCCCACTTTATTCATCAGTTCGTCACTTTGGCACAGTTTAGGATTATTTGCAAATCAGATAAGTCATTTTATCTCTTCATTTGCACTTAGGGTTTTAAATCTTAATTAGATTATTTTATTTGGTCTATTCTGTACTTAATTATTTATTCATTTAATGCTACATTGTGACATAATTATATATTAGGCATCTATAAATTCTATATTTGTCTTAATCATTTGGTGAACTCATGACATCATTCAAAAATTCTTAGGGTCCTCATACTTCCACTTTTCTCATTTTTCTAGGATCCTTTTATCATGGCTATCTCTATCCATGATTTCTTGCTAGCCCATCCTGAGTGGCGCACAAAAATCATTAATCTTTTGGCTAGTACTTAGATTCCTGATACTACTCATCCAGATGTTATCTATCAAACATTTTTCAATGCATTTTCTCAAAAAATTACTTTTCCATAAGCTATAGGTGAAAATATTGTTGTTTATGATAATGATCCTCCTCTCTATATACAAGTTTGTATCAACAACTTAGGCATCAAACATGTTTTATTCGACACTGGATTTGAGCTTAATCTTTTTCCTCTATCATTCATTCAGGCTCTAGGCCTTTCGGTTGTTGATCTTCACCCAACATCTCTTTTTGTGTGAGCATATGATTCTACTACATGCACATGCTTAGGAATCATCACCTTCCCACTCATAGTTGGGCCAAAGACTATTCCATTCCATTTTTTGTTTGTCGATCTTCCATTTTCATATAATTTCTTACTTGGTAGACCATGACTTCATTGAATGCAAGAAGTGTCTTCTACGGTCCATCGATGTGTTATATTCTTACATGAGGGATTTGAATATGAGATCCATGTTGATCATACACCATTCCAATATTGTAATGTAGATCTTAATACTACATTACATTTTCCTACTTATGCTACTATGCATCCAGATCCTAATCCATGACCTGAACATTATCCAGACAATTTACCTCCACTTGAGGGAACCGTTTGCACATTTAGACGTTATTCCATCTACTTCTGATCCCTCCTGCTTCTACTAATGCTATGATAATTTATCAGGGGATTTCCCAAACATTGGACATCATTCCATCTACTTCACTTTATCATGAGCAACCTCCATTAGCACATGCACATGCACTTTTCATGAATGAATCTTATTGGGAACACATTCCATTTGATCCTACTTGCTCTAATACTATTTGCACACATGATGGATTGAATCAGCTAGGATTTACAGTAGATGACATATTTCCTCCACCTCATGATCCTCATCTTTATCATGGATTTATCCACATTACTGTTGCTTATGGTCTTCGCATATTTTATCTCACTATATTTCTTGCACGTGTTCCTTGTACTTCTCCACTTACACTCGAAAAATATTGGCTTGATTATATTGGAGGTACATTAGATCCAGATCATATCGACATTTCATTCCCCATGCCCTTTGGCTGTTTTCATTTACAATGAATCATTTCTTGGACTATTCACAAAACCTCACTCATTGGTATACACATGGATGTCCATTACCACCTTTCACTAATGACGAATATTAATGGGAATGTACAATTTACACCTCAATGGATCTTTACTTGATCAACCTGATACAATTTCTTACCAAGTCTCATGATGCTTCACCATTTAGGTTTTAACCATGAGAATGATGACCTCTTAGATGACGTTACTTGATCACTCTCATCATCACACACTTGGGGGCATCACACTTATTTCTCCCCCCTTTTTTCTAGCATTCAACATGTGTCTCATACTTTCCTCACTTTACATCTAGTCTTTCACAAACATCATACACATCTTGATACACTCATGTATCATCATTACCCAATGATGCACTCTCATTGCTATGGTTCACACTTGACTGTTGAGGGCATATTATACACATGAACCTCACACACTACACACTACACACATACATTCATCACATATTTGTCACTCTTTCTACATGTTACACATACACACTCAGTACATTCACAACATATACTTGCATCTACTTCTACACGCTTCACTCATTTCCCTATGACACACTTCAGTTCCACTTTCCATACTCAACATGAGGTTTACATATCAAATGGACCTCACCACACTCACTCACTCACTCACTCTACACTCTTTATGCTCTACGAGTTATCGATCACATCTTTCTAGCACACATAATTCAAACCATTTCCCGATGACGCACTCTTATTATACAGGTTCATTATATGAATATTGAGGGGGCATGTATAAATGAACCTCATCACATGCATACTCATTCAGATTCACTCGGGGGCACATGCTCCTATCACACTCTCATTGCATTCCATTCATCTCATCCACAACATACTGCATATCTTGGTCACATTTACTCTTTCTTACATTTATGCATTACATGTACACTTTATTACACATGCTAGACATGTATTTTGTATGTCATTATCTTTCCATACACACATGCACTTTCACTTTCCTTTCTAGTTGTTGATCAGAAATTCTACAGATATGGATACAGGCAACATGGATGTTTGGCAGTACCTCTTACCAGTCCCACATGGCTCTTAGGGGCATCCACTTTCATACACACTACAAGTGCTATTGTTTCATTTTTCATAGCACATTACTATATCAGATTATACATGCTTTGATACTTTTATCTTTCTAACATGCTAACGGGTGCTTCATGTGCAGCATTTTTCTTGCAGGTCTATTTGCTTCCATGGTTGTCTGTTACATTTATTTTCTTCTACTTGATGTCATTGCTTGTCATTGTTTGTGGGCTTTCCCTTATGTCTTTATTGTTCTTTTATTGTATGTATGCTTGCGGCCAGTAAGGCCTTGATTGTCTTGCAACATCTGTGAGTGATGTCCCATGTTTGAAACCCACTTTTTGCAGTCTACTTTGTCTTCTTACATGCTTACATTGTCATTGTCTTAACTTACACATTGCTTTCTTAGCTTATAGCCCAAGCATCTTTTACATGCGTGTTTATATTTATTATACTAACACTTGTCTCCTAACCACTTTGTTTGTGTGTGTCCTTGGTTTCTACCAAGCACACTCCCCCCCCTGCAGGGCACAGTTTCAGCACAACAGTCAGTCCTCCTTTGGGCTGCATACTCCTCAACGACGTTCGCATGCACCCCAAATGAGGGGGGACATCATTTGGGTGAATCAGTCACCCCATATCATTTCACATTCATCATACAACACAATTCATTACTGGTACAATACATAGTCATCAGTCACAGCAACAACCCAGATCCTGACTTGGGTCCTTACAACATCACAGACACCAGTGCCCAGACTAGGAAGTAGCACCTGGGTGCCCCTTGACCCTTCCTGGATGCCTATGACCAGGGGGACAACATTTTCAGTTCAACACATTTCAACACTTCACACAACATATTTTATAGGACACACAATCCTTCAGCACTCGGCATGCATGCACTACACAACATTTTCTACTTTCATGTTGGATCAGAACTGTTTGAAACAAATCAGATTTTTACACACCATCTACATTGGTGTTCACATTGTGGGAAGCAATTAAAGGTTGGAGTATGACACTAGACTTTCTCCCTACACTTCTTCCATTCTTGGCATGAGATCACCCAAAAAACTCGCACAACGCAACTGGCGTGAGATCACCCGAAAAAATCATTCTTCTACATCATCTACATGATCCTTTCTACACTTTTTACTCATCACAGATCAGGTGCACATGTTCCTTTTTGCATTTTTACATACTTCATTTACATACTTTTTACTTGTTTTGATCATATACTTACATATTTGACTACTTGATCATTTCTTCTCTTTTGCAATTTCGTCCTTATGGGAAGTTGTAGTCACATCACATCAATAACATTAAATAAATCATCAATCACATCAATAGTGAACACCAACAATAGGTACAATCATGAAATCTACACATGCATTCTTGCCCTAGGGTCATCATCATCATCATCACTTTTCACTTCCTCTTCTCTAGCTTCCACGCTTCACATTTTTATCACTCCACGCTTTTCCTTGTCTCTTGACATACTTTTCACCATCGATCTACATGGTTATCAAGTACACATCTCTATCTACTTTATGTTATCAATATTTCACTCAACAACATAAAGTGGGGGAAAATGTAGACACTAAATCATGCACTTTGGGTATCTATCTAGTCATGATCACATACTACTATTCATATGATTCCTAAGTAAGAAAATTACTAATTGACCCATGTCTTTGGTCATCTTTGCTTTCTTTTTATTTCTTCTATTGATATTACACTTTTTTTTAATCCATAATATCTTTTCATACTTTGGTATTTCTCATTCTGGACACCAGCCCAGCCAGGATGCCAGCACCAGGACCCCATCCCCTTTGCGTGCCCCCAACCTCTTTGTACTTTGTTCACATATTTTGGGTCCTTTCTAGCCATTTGGGCATCTTATCTTTTTGGTATTCATCCTTTTCGGGGTTAATTACAAAATTCAAGCAAGAGAATCATATAAATATAAATTTGTGTCATCATAATAAAGGACCAAGCATTAAGCATTAGATATCACCACCTAAGGTTACATTCAAAGGAAATTATTAAGAGCATTCAATAATCCATCTAGAATCCACACATAAGGGTAAGGGATTGATACTTCATGCATACAGTTCATAGGAGGGTAAGTTCATTCTTTCATGCACACATATATTTACATTTCTTACATCTAGCTACTTGCTTGATATCAAGTGAGACGTGCAAAAGAGCCACCTAGGGCATGATTATACACACACACACATAGAACTATATTGGGTCTGAAATGTAGTGCAATGCTCAATCGTAAGATCACTAATTTGAAAGATGAGGATAGTTCGACCCCTCATTTGTCATTATTTTATTTTTTGGATTTGATGTGCTTTTACAATTAATTTATTCATTCAAAGGTTACAGATGATATATGTGGGCTTGGTGCGACATACTAGTGACAAGAAGCAAAGGACAATGAACATCTCACGACCCAGCGGAACTAGTTTTTTAGAGATTTTATGTAGTCATATGCACCCAGAATATGTCTTTAGTACCCTAGGTGCCCTTGACCCTCCATAGGTTCCCTATTCCATCATATTCCCAGACACATCTACATTTTCTGAGGCTTAGTGTGACAATTTTCCATCTTTGTTCATAACTTTGTCAATTTGGAATAGTCCAGGATTATTTGTGAATCAGCTAAGTCATTCCATCTCTTCATTTAAATTAGGATTTTTAAATCTTAATTACTTAATTTACTAAGTCTATTTTGTTCTTAATTGTTTGTTCATTTATTTCTGTATTGTGATTAGATTTAGGTATCTATAAATTCTATATTTGCTTAATCAGTTTCTAATCAATATTTCTAAATAGTTCATCAAAGAGCTTCTCCCTTGGCAAAACAAACAAGTCTAATCCTTACCTCATTTACTTTTTGAATTTGGTAAGTTTCAAGTTTTAAATATCTTTTTAAATTTAAGTTAAATATTCATTCTTTTTATGAACATTCACTAAAATTTGTGTTACAAACCTTTAGAAAATATAAAGAGAGTAAGTGCATGTAAATGGGGGGCCAAAAGGGGGGTCAAAAGTGGCCACATTTTTTCTAAAATTCGCAAAACCCTTAACTTCATCTAATAATTTAGCAGGCATGTGCTCAAATTTTGACAATTTGATAAGAATCAGAAATTGTTGAGCTGATTTTCTTTTCCCCCTGTTGAAGATTAGTGAAAATGGACAACAATGAAAATAAGTAACTCCAAAATGAGAGGGATAAGAGCTACCTCTAGATGAGATGATGATGGATACAGGCACAAAGAAAAGATCCTCCTCGCAGTGAGTTAGATGACCTACACAACAAAGAGAACTCAGCAAAGAAAATGATTAGTAGATAGATGGGTGGCTTTCCTAACAACGTTAGTCCCGAGAAGTGAGAACTTCCTAGGATTGATGTAAACCCACATTTTGATAAAACATGAATATTAGTAAACAATAAACTAATTGACGTGATGTAATAGAAATCTGGGCTAAAAAAGAGATTTGAGATCCAATAGATGAAGTAATAATGCAAATATGATCTAAGTAAATTCAAACCAAATCAAACCTGGATGGGTCGATGACGACCTGAGACTGATGAACCTAATCGAAGATGACTGTAGCAGGATGAGCCCAAACAACAAGTAAAAAGGATATATCCAAATGACTTAAAATCTTATCTAAAATGGGTGATGATGTTGTGATGACTGAAGTGATGTAAAAATAAAATAGATCTGAATGAGAACATAAACGATGCAAGAAAATTAAAGAAGAAGAGATCTTCTGACAGGTTCGATGACTGATTAGATCTATTGAAGATGAGATCTAAACCTACAGGTGTGTTTAATGGAAAGATTGACATATTTGAGGGATTGGGAGATAAAAAAGTAGAATACAAAATGAGTAGATGAAAGCCAATAAAATCTATATAGTTTGAGATGAAGGAGACCAAACATGGTCGACAGCCACTAGAAAGGGAATTAGGGTTTGCCAAAGGGGAAATGGGCCAAAAATGGAAGACAAGCCAAACTAAATGGGTGGCAAATGAATGGCAAGAGTTACGAGACAGTTGATAACCTACAAAAATTTGATGCAAAATATGATGAGATGGCCAAAGGACTCAAAGAATCATTAACTCTCCAATATCTCCAATAGAAACATGCACGAACTCCAAAGTAGCTTCAAGATGGTTGTAACAGCTCCAAGGAAGATAGGAGAATCGAAATTAAATTCACAAGATAGCTTGAACTCTCAAAATTACATCCTTGAAGGAGGGGTATGGGTGTATTTATAGGGTCAATGGTGACTAATTGTGGTGGTCCATTGATTTTTATGGTAGAGGATTGATCAACTCGATGCAAAGGGCTCTTATGAAGTGGGATTAGGGTTTTGGGAGGTAAATGTGAGCTAGGGGTGCCTAGGAAGGATAAAAATGGTAGGTGAGAGGTAGAAAACATTAAATAAATCCAAACGGAAGGTAAATTTTATTAAATGAAGGCCTAGAGAGGATAAAAAGGAATTTAGGGAAGATAAGTGGATTAGATGAAGATTTAGGATTAATTAAGGGATATTAGGGATGTTTAGGGAAGATAAATTAAGGATGGGATTAAAGTGGGAAATTAAAGGGATAAATTAAATTTAGGAGGGAAAGTGGAATTTGAATGGTAAGAGAGGTATTTATGTAGGAAATGATGACAAAGGGGAGCAGGACCCGAGATGAAGGTACAAGGGATACCCAAAATTGGTGTCTACATTTTCCCCCCTTTTGTCAAGTGGTTTGTGTTGGGCAAGCCATGAGAAAAAAATGAGAAGTGATAGGAGATGGTAATAATTGAGGTCGTTCCCCATCAAACTATGAACTAATGATATGAAGAGGAATTGATCAAGAGTTTTAAAAAGATATATGAAGGGATAAAGAGTGGAAAGGATGAGAAAAGAAGGTGGTGAAAGAAGATGCCCCAATTGAAGAGGGATAAAAAAATATGGCAACAATTTTAGAATCACTCTAGAAGGGAACAAAGTACGGCCTCAACAGAGATGACGGAAATGTCCTATGGACTTATGAGTCAGAAAAAATCACTGCATTATGTGACGTGCAAGTCGTGGGGCCAAAGGGTTGAAGGTAGACATCAAAATATGTGCAAATAAATGTGAAAATGGTCTGAAAAAATGTCGGGAGATAAAGTTAAATGTGATATCCTTCATACATGAGGAATCAAAACAATGTGTCTATGTAGGACGAGGATAAAAGATAGCCCCAATAGTGGGATTAGGATGAAATATGGTGCCCTAAGAGGGACACGAAGATGATCGTAAAGTGAGATGGTGGATGTGATGAAGGATTGCAAGATGAGATTGAGATAAGCTCGAGGGGATGGATAAAAGTGTGTTATAAACAACACACAAGTCAAAAGTGGAAGAAAAGATTATTTAAAAGAAGGATTGAAACAAACTTGAAAACCTTTTTAATACTTTCCTCTAAGTCGGGGTGAGGGTTGAACTATGGGAAATCTGGCTAGAGGAAGGATTCACAATGATATGGAAACATGATTTTCAATCATAGGCTTATTTTTCATGCTCAAAGTTTCAATTTTGCATGTTATAGATTTTAGATGACAACAAGTCAATAACCAATGAAAAAGGCCCCAAAACCTAAACAATGACTATATTATTTCCCAAAATAGATATAGATTATAAAATGTAAACCCTAAAAAGCTTTAGGTTGAAAGCTAAAATCCTCAAAAAATATCTATGTACTGATCAGATTAAAATATGAAAAACTATCTTCTAAACTGTGACTTATGGAGCTATGAGATTAGTTTCATAAGGCGTAGAGTAACCATAATTTCTTATATTTACTAAAATATAAGTTGTTTCATTTATTAATCTTTATTGGAAATATATCCCTCCCAAATGTACATATATAACATTACTAATATGAACATGCAAGTATTTTATAACGCACTTGTATTTTAGGTTTGGTAATTACCAATTTTAATAATTCAAAACATGATCGCGCTTTCCCAAAAAGCGCTCTTGTTTATCTTCAAATCAAAAATTTGGCCGATTTTTTTTTCTCCATCTCTATGCACTTGCCCAAGTATTTTCTACACACTCACGTATATTTTCTTTTAAGTAAGAAATCTTCATTTCCCTACTTTAAAAGGGGGCAAATGTAGATACCTACATTTAGTAATTTATCCCTTGATAAAGTTAATATTGACTTAACCCCTAAATCATGAGTTGTGTTCACATTCTTATCTCAATTACCTATCCTTAGTCCTATTATATGAAGTTATCTCCTCAGTCAGACTAACTCAATCACTCACATAAATTTTTTTGCATCATTCCACAATGGTTTATCACCTCCAAGTGTCATGCCCATAATTTTATAGCACCCTCAAGTTCCAAATATGGACAAAACCGCCAAACAATTTGGTTTGAAACTAGAAATTTCAGGACTCAACCACCTAATGGTCATTATCTCAATTTTATATCTTTCTACGGGTCAATAATTTTCTCATCGGTCAGCCTTAATGTGAAATTATATATGCAAACCCATCTACAATCAAGTCACTTGCGCTTAATTTACTCACTTGGAACTTTCAAGAGAACCGTTTGCAAATATCATTCAAAAGTATTCCAATATCTCCCCAAATTACCTTAAAGCCCAAAAAAAACTCTAGGATTAACTCTTGCATATATTTGAAGTACACTAAACTAAGTTTTAGAGTCGCACTTTCTAAACTAGAGACCATGCAAAACAAGACAAGAAAAACATGCCAAGCCATTGCATACATCATCGCGTGAATCAAATTTTGGAATTTAGTAACATTTATATAAATATCACATGACATGTGGATAACTATGTGTAGTTTGAAGCCTCTTCAAATTATTTTCAACATAGGTTGTGTGTGGATTACACTTCAACCCAACCACTAACCTTTATGTAGGTTATCTTACCCCATTATTAGGGTTTGAAGCTATTTTAGGTCATATAGAGGGATTCACACTTGTGTGACACCTAGGGTTTCACACTGAAGTATATTTCAGTTGGTCATATAAGAAAAGAGTCAACATAATGGTCACCAAATCACTATACAAAACCTCTTAATGGTTTCATACATATTCAATAGTTTTGATCCTGCTTATCTTGCATTCACATATTTGGAAACGAAGCAACTAAATATCAATTATAATATTTTTACCCTTTTGTCATAATCATATTAACTTCCCAAATACTCAATTATCTAAGTGCATCTCCCTTTCTGTGTCTTGTCACATTAACACTTGTCTTGATCATTTTATCGTGTTTATTGCTAAATAGGTATATTTTGATCTGTACATTGATATTAAATTAGTTAATCTGAATATGTCTCCTATTGTTAAACCTTGATATAGAGTGAAATAAGTAAAAATCCTACACACCTTACATAACACTTATTTTATTTTTAGGTTAAATCACTCATATCAATATTTTAATTTCATTATTATTACTCCATGATAAAGAAAATCAGTTTTTTCTTAAATGGGCCTGAACTAGTTACTATTACTTTATACTTTCAACCAATCAAAAGTCACTATCATTTTTTTGTATATTAAATTTCTCATATCTCAAAGTTTGGACTTGTATATTTTTAAATACAAAAATACCTAAAAGATGCATTATCATCTTCTCTATTATTTAACAAGCGGAAGATCTCTTCAAGTCTTATTATAGAATATTCCCTTCAAGTAAATATCATAATTATTAACTGATTGTAATGTTGGTTTTAAAATATTTTTTTATTCTTCTACTAATAACTTACCAAAAAAACACCTCAAGATATACTAATAATTATGATGTGGAATACATCATATAGTTTTTAAAACACTTTATTACAACATCATATTTTTAAAAAAATGAAAAAAATTATCAAATAACACCTCATCTTCTATTAATAATTATGAAGTGACATATAACATTGCATTACTAATATAAAATGATATATCAACCTATGTTGTAAAAAATGTAACACTGAATGGACACCTCAACCTCAATGATGTGACATATAACATTTAATTAGTAAATAATATTATAAAGAAAAATGACATCTCGACTTATATTAAAAAAAATTAAAATACCAAATGACACTTCAATGTAGTATAAATAGTTGTCATGTCATATAAAAAGTTTTATTACCAATTTACTTAATACCATCACATGACACATCAACGTAATAATTATGATGTGACCTACAACATTGAATTACTAAACACTTAAATACAAACATGACATATCAACCAACATTTTTAAAATGTAAATAAAAAACACCAAAATCACACCTAGCACATATTACTAAATGTTTCTAAATGATTTAATTCTACCTACAAAGCCATGCCCTCAACATTTTTACAAATTTTAAAATCAATTAACTTATTTTTTATAATACCACCTCCAATAATAAATTTTATGTGTCTCTTAGTTTTATGTAGCATCATCTCCTAGGCTACAATTATAGTTTAATGCTTCATCCAAGAAAACTCTAAATTGTCTTTGTCGTGCAATTTAAATTTTTCCGGTGTCCGTGAAATATATCCATTTTATTGGTGTTCAATTAACTTTTCTTCAATCAATGACAAGGATTAGTTGTATTGCGAATCATGTTATATGTTCGATCCATCGCGTCGACCATCTCTATCTTTATTACACAAATACCTTAACATTTTAAAGTAGTTAAAATATTACCTTGTTTATAGACTAAATGAAATATTTGACCATATTTATTCTCAAAAGATGCTTCCAAAACAACCATTAGGGATATTTTTGCTTATGGAAGCATGTCATGTTATACTTATCTATGTACACCATCAAGTACACAAATTTGTTTCTAATTACAAAAAAATTACATATGTGGTCGGGAGGACATCAAATTGACCTCCTTTTTTTGAATTATTAATTTATCTATTAGTAGATAAATAATGACAATCAAAAGGTGGAGCATACCCTATCGTATGGCCACCATATCACTTACACATATAATCAATGAGTTAATATTATACACAACAAACATATAAGCATTTGTATACACTTTATTTTGATTGGATTGACAAAAATTGATTCATGTGTGTGTGTGTGTGTGTGTGTGTGTGTGTGTGTGTGTGTGTGTGTGTGTGTGTGTGTGTGTGTGTGTGTGTGTGTGTGTGTGTGTGTGTGTGTGTGAAGTTTATCATCTCATTACACAATTACAAATATATGAAGTAATAAATAAATTTATGTGAATAAATCTTAGCCAAAATATATATGATAATGTGATCGACACTTTCTACATTATATAATAATGTTTTATTTTCAAAAAAATCTTTATAAATATACTTAATATTGGAAAAATTCACATCCCCTACTTTTCTACTTTGCACCCTTAAAAACCCACATTTTCCTATGAAATAATTGTTAGTATAACTTCCATTAACATGTTTAATTTCTACTACAACATCTTCTATAAGAGTAAGCCATTGCACAACACTTTTCTTGCCTAAAATATAACATCCATTAGATGCAAACATTTTAAGTTTTTTAATTATATTTTAATATTTCTATATGTCATAATAATTCCAAAGGTTAACATTAGAAGAAAATAAAATATTCCTTAAGTGGGTTATTGTGAAATATTTTATTTATCGTGTTAAAAAATCATAATATAAAATACAAATAAACTAATATCATAGTACAATTAACTTTTATCTTTATTATTATATTTATATGTTGAATCCATTACACCAACCAACATCTTTATTCATATGTTGGATCCATCACATCAACCAACACTTTTATCTTTATTATAAATATTCGTTTATCTTGTCAAAATTTTACTAGAATAATTAATTACGACATCACTTCTATTAACATAATGATTATGATATATTGAGATTTATATGTTACTGCAGAATAATCCAACCAACCAATATGGTATAGTCAATTGTTCTCTATTATTTTCTTCACAATCTTATTTACTACTCATATTTTTTGTAATAATTTGTTTAATACAAAAATAAAATTAAAAAAATTCTTATATAACTAGCAATTGTACATAAAATGTACGATGTGAATGCCTAAAGGGATATATTGAAGAAATGGAAATGGATGGAGAGGAACAATGGTAAAGGAAGATGGGTGTAGAAAATGGTGTTTGAGGGTGGAGAAGTGAATGGGAAGGGAAAGAGGAATCAAGGAGTGAATATGAAAATATATTCTTTATGAAGATCATGACATGTGTGACAATGGAAAGAACAAGAAAACTTGCGTCGGGGAAGACGTAGATGAAATTACAGAGGGAGATATCTCAAAATGCAAGTAGTGGATGGAAAATGTTACTGAGGCGAATAATTATTTGAATTTGTAGCTCTTTACTTTATTGGGTTGTTAGAAAAAAGTAAATTTAAGGGTAATTTGAATGCATGTTTCATAGGACACATCAGGGATATGAAGATATAGATTGTATGTAGAATGCTTAGGTAGCGATTCCATGTAAAATTTAGATTGGTGTTTTTCTCCAACTACCAATTTAATGATTAGGGTAGTGTAGTATTCACATGAGTGTAATTTACATCCAAAGGGGGAAAATAAAAAATGGAAAATCCAACATGATCCAACTTCGGAACTTGACCACAAAAAAATGGTATGAAATAGGTTGAGGAAACATATTTTTATAGATATCTAAAAAAGAAACGAGAGGTCAATTTTTACTTCCGATATCAATAATAATCGTTTGCAATTTCAGCTCGTGCACTTTACATGTAGTTAGGACACAAATAAATGCAAGGGGAATTCAGTTATGTGTGTCAAGGGTTAATTTAAAAACAAGGATATGTGGTGTGAACCTAAAATTCTAGGGTAGGGGTTACATACACAGTTATAATTAGGGTTTGTCTCTAGCCATGAGGCACACATTTTTCCAGGTGTGGATGATGGAGGTGAAGTACACCAACAATTTGAAAGGCACACAATGTGTATGTGGTCAAGGAAATTCTTGGAACTGGGAGGGAGGTCTCCTGAGATTACAACCCGATAGCTGGAATTACTCCCTTATGTGTTTTAATGGATAATTTAGAGACAAGGATTTATCAATTGTACTTAAAAACCAAGGGCTAGGGTTTCATACACAATTGCGAATAGGGTTTTTGAATATCTATCAGCAAAATAAATATAGTTTTCCTCTAGCCGTGAAGCACGTATTTTTTTGTAGATGAGAATGATATATGTGAAAAACACCTTGGAAATGTGAAGGGAAATGGAATGTGCTTTTGGAAATGGATTTTCTCAATCGAGAGGTGGGCTGAGATGGAAACCTAGCAGCTGAAATTACTTCCCTGGGATCAGGGAGCAAGGACGAATAAGAGGAATGTTCAAGGAAGATGAAGACATGAATTTAACGTTTGAAAAAAAATGTGATAATTAAATACATGCATGCCCCACGATTATTCCATAAGTTAGATTTTTTCCCCCAAATAATATATTTTATGTGCTCCACTTTTTTCTCAATATCTCTTGCATCATGCACATGAATGCAATTCGCATTTAAAGGGACCAAAAATTAAAAATGAGGAAAATCCAGTAAACGTTCATTTTCAATTTCAAGCTCAAGTAATTGTACCCTAGAACAGGTGATGTCTTAGTAAAAAGGTGGGAATTAAATACCTACATGTCCCACACCCATTCCCCAACTTAAATTTTTCTTACCTAAACAATATATGATATGTGCTCCACTTTATCATCTTGATCTCGCCTATATTACTGACATGAATGCAATTTGTGTTTAAAGGGGCCAAAATTCAAAAATGATAAAACCCCAACAAATTTCCCTTTTCATTTTCAAGCTCAAGCAAGCACACAAGAAAATTCAACTCATAAAAATCCATCAATATTCAATTCCTTCAAGCAGTTGGCCAAATGAGAGAAAGGTGGATTTTATTTTCCATTCAAAACAGGGATTTGAACTAATAAAACCATCAAAATGTTCCATGCAATGTATAGGTGGGAAGAGGTTGCTTGCTTTCTTAATTTAAGATCTAATGTGTTTAGTCTATGTTTAAGTAGTTCATGTCTTAGAAATTATAGTCATGGAATAATTAGTTACTAAGATTCAAATTTAAATTAGAGTTGAAAAGTGTTAAAAATGGTAAAAAAAATCTCAAATCTCAATTCCAACAAATCTCAAAAATAAATTCCAATGAAACAACTAAATCCATACCTAAACAACTAAATCAGTTGGATGTGGGTCTTATTGAAGCTGATTTGATGAGCTTCATGCCTTATTTCTTGACAATTTTTTGTTCATTGTTTTCATTTTCTAATATTATTTGCAATGATGGCATGTCTGATGGTACTTAAAAAGAATAGATGACTAACAGTGGGATTTTAATGGTGTCATATAAATTCAGAATTATGAAGTGAATAAGAAACATTTACAAAACTAAATAAATGGGAAAGCAGTGATATATAAGCTCTGAGTTAAAAATATTCAATGCAGATCTGGAATGATTACTTTATTTCTAAAATTTTGTCATTGTAACTCACAGTGGTAGGGTACATTCAACAGCCAACCATGAAGAACATGCAATCTATCTTCCACAACAAAACTTGAATAATACAACTCATACTAAGTGATTTTCACCATACAAAAAAAAATCCCTCTTATTGGTGCACGTAGGGTCCCCAAATCAGAGAAGGAGTGGAGCATGGGATATCCATGTAAAATTTTTCCCCTTGTCAAGAAAGAAAGACAGTACCTTAACAATAACGCTATCATTGCCTAGATTCAAGGCAGCGGTGTAATCCATGTCGATAGTGCCTCTACCGATATTAAAAATCCAAGTTGCAGAGTTTTTGACAGTTTCTTGTGAGAGCCCATCATTTCTTACTGAAAAAACCACCATTACTCCTTTCTTTATGGTTGCAAAGGCTCTTAGAGATATTCTTCATAATAAGTGTATGAGTGTATCTTTATTACATTTGTAATTTCAGCATTAAATACGTGATGATATAAAAATGAAAAAGTTTTTCCTGGACATAATCACTATGCTTCAAAGTATGTAAGATATTATATTGTATTAAATTAGAGATTGGTTATGCATCTAAAATAAAAATAAAAAACAAATTTCATCCATGATAGGATGCATCCGTGCAGGTTGTCGAAGTAAGTTATATTTTGGGTTGTCGATCTACTTGTGCCTGTCAGAGACCCAGTGGGATTTCCCTTTCTAAAAAATGTCTTTCAGTGTAAATAGAATACGAGCATAATTAACATACATTCCTAAAACATTATCGAGAATGAGGAATGGGAATTTTATTAGTCATTAGAATTAAAAGATGAACTGGAGTCTCAGAAGCGTTGCCCACCTCATCGTTCATTTATGTAGAAAGAAGCTTCCATTTGGCATTATTTTTTAAAGAAAAGTTTGCATATGACTCAACATGTAGAATTCCATCCAACCACGTCACTTGATATCTTGCATTATTAAAACATTATTTTCATTCTTTAAAAAAACATTAAATTAAGTATAATGTGATAAATTATTGTGAAATGGCTGCAAAATAACGCCTTAAAGAATCTACTTTTCAGTGCCCATAAAATAATATTTTTATTTTTTTGGTAGTTAAGAGGGATTGGTTAATACCTAATAAATTTTTCAAAATGATGGTGATGGTGGAACATGAGATGGGCTTGGATCCCTCATGTTTGTCAAGTGACCCACATTCAAAGAGGTCCACCTTGTTCTACTTGGTCTACATCACATATAGAGGCATGGTTGTTTCCTTTTAACTCAAATTAGTGCCTAGAAATGAATATGAAATTTGAATTAATATCATTGGGAGAAATTTTTTTTGCACCTATTAAAAAAATGCTTAAGATCAATGTAGGAGAGATATTTTTTAAGCCATGCCTTTCATTACCACCCTTGGCAGGCATGTTGGTGTATCTACGTTTAACTTGAATAAGTACATGGAAATGAGGAGAAATACTTGATGTGCCTCATAATGTAGCCTGAATTAGTTTAAATAGAGGTGACTGGTATCATCGTTGATGCTACCGACTAGTAGTATGTTTGGTGTTACTAGATTTTAGTACTAAAAATACTACCGGTCAGTGGAACTTAACATGCTATCAGTCGGTGACACCTAACATGCCAATGGCTGCTACCATCAAACATGATACCAATTGGTAGTATTCCTTTTGCTATAATAGCCTCTGCCCTTCTTACTAGTGTGCTTGAATCCCTTAATGCTATCAAAAAATTTCCAACCTTGAGAAATAAATTTTCCTGTGATTCATTGTACTTTCAAAAGTAGTTTTTGAAAATTTTCCAAATAATTTCTACGTGTTTTTTAGGGGCTCTTAAAATTTACCATGTTCCCCATGGAGAGTTGGGAAAATTTTCCCACGTGGGTATCATGTAGGGAATTTTTAATCTGTATCCATCTCATAAGTGACTCGCAGTGAAGTGGGAGTGAACTTCAAATTTATTATCAGTCCCTTGTAAATTTAGTTGATTAAAAATGATTAATTAACTTTATTTTTAAAAAATAATAGGTTAAAAAAGGGCTTATAGCCTAGCTATATTAATACTTAATGAACAAAAACTTGAGAACATGTTACAGTTATGAGTTTAAGCAACCTTGTCGGTGTTGTTACCATTAAACCAAAATTACATTATATTGAAGTAAAAAAAACCATAAATACTAAGTGCCCTCCTTAGGGGATCTAGAGATCACAACCTCAGGCACCACCTCAATATGCACTGAAGTTCAAGATTTCTCCTCTAGAACCAGTGCAGCAAGTGATTCCTCCAGTCAAGATTTTTCAAATTTATTATTCAAGATGCCCAACACAACACATATGGTGTCCAACTTGTGGCCTAGTTGACACTTTCTAGCCCTAAAAGTAACTAAGTACCTAAGGCACAAAGCCTTGTGGCACACAGAAGCAAGGCATGAAGGCACGCATAGAAGTAATTCTTGGAGAGGCATGAAGGCTCGTGCTAGGGAAGAATGGATTCAGGACTTAGTAAGTTTTGGACAACAGGAAAAGACGCATAGGGAGAAAATGGAAAAGTGACCAGATACAGATGTGGATAAGCTATGGAGACTTGTGGATCAAGGAAAGGATATTCCAGGGCATCAATATGGTTATCATGAAAGGATAAGGAGTCGAGGTTGTTAAGGATTAGCTGACACATGCATACTAGAAGGAACTCGATTGAGGGAAATACATGGCGACACCTGGCATATTCTTGGGTAGTGGTAGAGCAATGATGAAAGGATTCCATCAGGATTTCACAAGAGAGTAATGATGAGTGGTTAAGATGGAAGGAGGATGATTATTCTATGAGTATGATGGTTTTTAGAGAGAAGGGAGAGATAAGTAAGGATAGATAGGGAGTAGGAGAGAGGGACTGAAAAAATGTGTAATGGTAAGCTCTGTGATGTAAAGTAATCTCTTCTAGTGTGAACATTTCCAAAAATGGAACTCTCTTGATGTAATCTTGGCTACCATATTTTGGCTTATAAATATAATGAAGTAATTCTGAAACACTCATGTGATGGATCTTGATCTGTGTTTTTCCTTATGTTCATGTGTGTGTTATGGGTTTCCTTGATGATATTCATGGGTTGATTCTACTTTCATTTAGTTGATCATGTTAATCTATGCTTGGAATGCATTAGGTTAGGAGTTAATGCTTATATCTTAAATTCCATGAATGAATGCACTTATTCTCTGGTTATATTACATTCTCATGTTAAGAAAGAACATTCTCATGAAGCTCACATAAAGGAGGGACTCGACACCTACGCATGCCTTGGGTGAGCTCTAGACTAATCTGGATGATATGCTAGGCATGCTTGGGATTGGTTGCTGAAACAAGGAGTGATAATAGAGACTACATTTTGGTTTCATTGTCGAGACCTCTTTTCAAAGCTGTTGTGAGAATGGTGCATGATGACAGAGTGCTTGACCTTGGACAGTGTCAAAGCATGGCTTAAAATCATGGAGGATGAGTTTTCTCAGAGATTTAGTGATGGACCTGAGTTTGATGCACGTAAATGGGTAGAAGAACATTTGTATCATGAGTTGTATGAGACCTTATTTTGTTGTTTTCTAGTGGAGTTGTATGAATGGATTTCGGCGTATGCATCTAGATCAAGCTGGTACTATAGACCTCATGTATGGACCCAAGAGGAGTATCAGAGGCTGCATGATGTTGATCTGACTTGGACACATGTTGTTGATCATTGGTGGAGTAGAGTGTTGATGAGTTACACCTTGGAGTACATGATTTCTATACGTATTCCTGTCCAGAGATTTTGAGTTTGAGTTCTTGAGGGAGCCAAGAGGATCATTCTTGTGTGTTATCCCTTTAGCTATAAATATCCTGATCATTACACTGAGTTTGGAAGCATTTCCTATGGCTGGATAAGCTTCTTCTGAGCACTGGGTGAGGAAGCTAGGGTGGAGGAAGATGACAGACCTTGCAGGATGAAAAGGAGAGGGAAGAGAGATGACTCAAGTATAATGAAGCTCATGAGAGGGAGTTAGATAGACAACAAAGTTGCAGGAGTGATGGATTTATGGAGGCAGATGTTGTGGGAAGGAATTGAGGTTCACGTAGAGGACGTGGAACCTGAGCAGTCTGTGCTACCCCATCTTGGAAGTGTGGAAGAGAAACCCCTTCAGATTTTCTGATGAAGGCTCATCATATTGAAGAAAGGAGAAGAGTCATTGGCACGCATCTGAATCCACCTGGTGACCAACCCCTGGTGCTTAGATTTCCAAATCTAGAGATAAGTATTACTAACCCAGTTGGTATTGGTGGAAGTAACCGATCAACACCTAGGAGGTATAACTTTTCATTTGGCACATCTATGGCTGCACAATCATTTCCTTGTGTTTGGAGGTATATTGTCTAGAATGACATTTGGGAAAAGTACAGGGTACACAAATCTTGGGTATCACATCTGGAAGTAGGTAGGGACACACATCTGGTAGTGGTGCAATATCACAGACTTGTTGGTGCATAGTTTAGTGTGACATTGGGGACACAAGGTGTGACCACTTCAGGACCCTTACCAGCTACATGAGGTGGAATAGGAACTAGCAGACCTGGACCTAGTGGATCTAGAGGATTTGGTGGGTCAGGAGGAATAGGCACTGGTGGATCTAGTGGATCTAGTGGTGGAGGAAACATCAGAGGGAATCAAGGTTCTGGATCAGGTGGAAAAAGGGCCTCAACCACCTCAACAAGTATTTTTTGAAATGTCTTTGCATCTACTAGATTACAAAGGTGTTGAGGATGCTACAGAGCATGTACAAAATGTGAGCTGCTATGGCACGAAGGGGATCACTACCCCAGAATGGAAGGAAAGTCAGTTTGCAACAATGTTGCAAGGGCACACATAGTTGGTACCAGAAGTATGACCCCCACTAGACAATAGTAGATTATACCACGTTGCGTAATGCCTTCTTAGCTGAATTCCATATTCCTGAGTTTGAATAGAAGAGCATTAGCACACTGAAGGAGATTCAACAAGGTATGGTAGAGAGTGTGTGGAGTATGATGCACATTTTAAGACTCTCTTGTCAAAATTATCTTATGATATTCATCCTTCTCAGCATGCTCAATGGTTCATTGGAGGACTAATAACACCTTTCAAGAGAGTGCTTGTCACACAAGACTTTCACAGACCCGCGTGAGGCCTTGGAGGCTTCCCTGTGCTGAGGCTGTAGGAAGCATGGATACCAGTGTTAGTCCTTTTCTTGAAGCTCAGATTGCTGCAATGGAAAATAGCTGAGAAGCTATCTGTGAACTCGGCCCATGAGACTCACAGTGGCCTATGGTGCATGGATTGTGAGGTAGAGGGGCATACGAAGGACAATTTTCCTTGGAGATTGGTACATGCACCATGATGGTAGACTGTGAAATTTTCCATGGAGATCATGATGCAAGTAGGTGTCCGCTACTGCAGTGCATGATCCATAAGAATGTGTCTTGTTATTGCAAGATTTGTACCTCCACTACTCATGACACCAAGGATTGTAGATTGATTGACTAGATACATGATGTCATTGATATTGGTGTGCACAGACCAACATTGTAAATAATTCCAAGGATGATGGTCATCACTATGAAGGGCACACAGATGGAGGAGCCCATGGAAGAAGCTTCTGTGGAGGATTTTGAGGTTGAGGAAACTACATGGAGGTGGAAGAAGTGAGTTCCCACATGGAACTTGTTACAACTGTGGGTCTACAGAGCACTATAAGCACAATGCCCTGATCTGTTACAATGCTCTTGGTGTGGAAAGAAGCACAAGTATGAGGAGTGCCCAGAGTTATTTGAACACATGAGCCAACAACAATGGAAGGATAAAGGTGCAGGAATGGTAAGCATGAAGAAGGCCAACTCACAATGGATGCCAAGGGTGGCACGTGAGTCAGAGTTAGAACCTATACTGGTGACAACGTGAGTTGAGGCTACACACATGAGAGAGATACCAAAGAGAAACCACTGGTCACAAGAGAAGAGGTGGTGCATGGGAAGTATCCAGACCCTACTCATCAGAAAGAGGTTTATCAAGAGACCATGGATGTAATTCAAAGCCTACAAGGAGAGATCCAGTGCCTAAAGGAGCAGTCACAATAGTTAGAGCAAAGGAAGAGTGTTGAGGCTCCACAGAAGGATCTAGATGAAGTCAAGGAAGTATGCAAAATGTTGAGGCAAGAGAATATCATCCCTTTGCTAGGGGAATGGTTACGGGAAAAAGTACCACGCCTGGAGGAGAGTGTGAGTGACAGGTCCTGCACACTAACCTTCCCCCTCACACCATTTATTATGATAAGGAGATTACCTTGAATGCAGTAGTCGACAGATGGATCCTAAGAAATATTCTGATAGATATGGGTGTGGAGGTTAATGTTCTCACTTTAGATGCATGGAATCAAATGGGAAGGCCCCCATTACAGTCATCCTCAAATGTGTTGTATATGGCTAACAAGACAAAGGTGATGCCCATTGGTGTCTTGAAGGATGCTGTTATCACTATCCAAGGGGTGAAATTCACTAGGAGACTTCAAAGTCTTGGTGCTAGCTGAGGCGGACAACTTTCCAGCATTACTTGGGTGCCCCTTGGTGTTATAAGAACAATGCTTGACCTATGGTTCAATAAGGGGTACATAAGTTTTGAGAACAAGGAAGAATGGGTTATTATCCCTTTAACTGATGGGAAGTCAACACCCTATACTGAGCCCTTGGGAGAAGAATTCCTCGATAGAATCTATGTGCACACTATCAGGGACCCTGAGGTGATTAATCCTATGGAAGGAGTTATTCAGTTTGAAGATGCTCAATCTATGAGTGATACCACTAGTGTAGCATGTGACAATTGGGTGCATGGGACTTATGAGTTAATTGGGTGGAAATTGAGAGGCTCCATTACAAGAGTGACAAGGGCACACCCACTTAGGTGCCTGAGAGGGAAGTAGTTACCAAGCTACACTGGGGATGACAACCCTGATGTTTTCCTGTGAGCCATGGAAGCTCAATGGAGATGTGAGATCGAAAGAAGGAGCATGTTTGTCTACACTTTGCACAGGAACCACAACACATTGGTGGATGACACATCAGGATAATCTTCTAGGGTGGTGCGAGGTGAGGATTGTGCTCTCTATTAGATTCTTCAGGAGCAAACACCCACTAAACTTTGTGTCTATGATGGGAAAGGATCCACCTCAGATCATGTCCAGGAGTGTGAGAGGATTTGGATGGAAGGCAAAAGCTTTACCTCCTTCCCTCTGGGTGCACAAGTTCTATTCCACACTACAAGGTTATGCACATGTGCATGGTATGTTCATTCAAGAATTATGCCATCAGACAGGGAACTGGTGAGAGTTAACAGATGACTTGATTCAAACCTTTGAATATCAAAGTGCTAAGCCATTGGTGAATGAGGCATTGCAGGTTGTTAAGTGCCTAACTATGGGAGATAGTGCCATGGTGGAGGATAGGATACTGGAATTATTGGGTGAACCTGGCTTAGAAGCGTGCTCTGATGAGGAAGAATCAGAGGAGATACAACTTGAGCATGCATGCATGGAGAAAGAGAAGGGAAAGTTGGTCTATGTGATAGATGGTGAGGAAGTGGAGAACTTGGATGTTAACCATACTATGGGTACACATGAGGTAATGGATAGTGTTGATGAGCAAGCACGTGCCTACCATGAACCTCTCAAAACAAAGAAGGTTAACATTGGCTCAGAAATGAAACCTAAGGAGGCTACTATTGGGGACTATTGGTCAGAAAAGGAGGTTTCAAAGATCATTGATCTATTGCGTGAAGTTTTAGGATTTATTTCCGTGTGGGTACCATGAGCTTAAGGGAGTTCACCACTCTTTAGGAGAGATGTGGATCAAACTAAAGGAGGGAGTGCACCCTGATTCAGAAGAGACCTTACCAAATGAATCCAAATCTACATCCTAGGTCAAGGAAGAGATAGACAAAATGATCACATCAGGCATCATTGAAGTTGTAGAGGAATCAAAATGGATAAGCCCAATGGTCATAAGCATTAAAAAGGATGGGAGGATAAGGATCTGTGTTGATTATAGGGATTTGAATGTGGTATGTGTCATTGATCCCTTTCCAACCCCTTTTACCAAGGAGATCCTGGAGGGAGTAGCTGGGTGTGCACGAGATCTATTCCTTCACAGATGGCTTCTCAGGATATCATCAAGTTAGAATTACAAAGGAGGACCAAGAAAAGACAACATTTTTCCACTGAATGGGGAAGATTTTCCTACACAGTCATGCCTTTTGGACTGAAGAATGCACCTGTTGTGTTTTTTGTGCATAGTGGTCCAGGAATTTCAAGGATTTTATCCATAAGTTCCTTCAGGTCTACCTTGATGACTAGACAATGTATGGACTAGTGAAAGACCATTGTGACAATTTGTGGTTGATGTTTGAGAGATGCTGAGTAGTTGCACATATCCCTCAACATCAAGAAATGTCTCTTCACTACTCCATTTGGAACCTTGTTGGGGCATATCATATGTAAGGAAGGTTTGCTAGTGGATCCTGCCAAAGTTTTTGTTATTGTGGGATTGGGGGAGCCTACCAGCCAGAGCACAGTGCATGGATTCCTTGGGCATACGAGGTATTACCAAAAGTTTATAAGGGGGTATGCCAAAATCACCATGCCACTTGGAAGGATTGTTGAAGCACAGATGTACATTCCATTGGGGAGAGGCGTAACAGATGACATTTGACACATTGAAGAATAAGCTTATCACTGCGCCCATATTACGCTTTCCTTCTTGGGATAAGCCATTCCATGTACATGTTGATGCTTCAGGATGGAAATTGGGGAAATCTTAGCACAACCTAGAGAAGGAATTATTGACCACCCCTTGTGTTTTTGCTAGTAGGAAGTTAACACCAGCAGAGTAGAACTATACTACTATTGAGTGTGAAGCATTGTCAATGATCTACGCACTGCACAAATTCAGGTAGTATCTGTTGGCAACACCCTTTATATTCTACATGGACCACATGGCATTGAAGTACTTGGTAAACAAGATCCATTTTACAAGGGCACATATGCCGGTGGGTCTTTTTGTTTCAAGAATTTGAGTTTACAGTTGTTGTGAAACCAAGTAAGAGTAATTTGGGACCTGACCATTTATCGAGGATTGACTCAGGGGAGGATGCACAGAGCATTGAGGATACAATGTTAGATGCACAACTGTTTAGATTGTGTGCACTGCCCTCTGACTTGGAAGATATTGTTGTGTTTCTCAAAATGGTGTGGCACCGAGGGAATGAAGACTTTGGAAAGGAAGTAAGTTAGCCATACGTGTTGTGCCCTACATGTTAATTAGTGGAGACTTATACAAGCTAGGCCATGATGAGGTTTTGCACCCAGTGTGTGTTAGAACATGAGCATGTTGACAATCATGGAGGAAGCACATGGTGGGATTGTAGGAGGACACTATGTAGGGAATGCCACTATGTGGAAGATTCTACTGGCAGGGATTTGGTGGGAAAACATCTACCAGGATTGTATTGAGTTTTGCAAGGCCTGTGACCATTGCCAATGCCTTGGCAAACCAGGAAGAAGAGATGAGATGCCCTTGAGACCGATAGCTAGCACAGAACCATTTGAGAAGTGGGCGATTGATTTTGTAGGACTGATTTCACCTGTCCACGTGAAGGATTGGTTCATGCTATATCATTACTTGTACTGATTACTTAACAAGGTGGGTAGAGGAAGCACCTACGAAGGACTACACAGTGACCACAACAACAAGATTCCTGTGGGAAAACATAATCAACAGGTATGGGTGTCCTTTAAGCTTAACTAGTGATAGAGGCACACATTTTTTGAATGAGATGGTCAGGATTTTGTTAGCAGAATTCATGGTGGCCCATCACAAGACCACCCCTTATCACCCCCAAGATAATGGAACCACTGAGGCATTTAACAAGATACTGAGTCACACACTGACCAAAATTTGTGATGTGGGAAGACAAGATTGGGATGAAAAAGTCTCAGCCATACTATGGGCATATAGGAAAACCTATAAGAGATTGAACAAGGCCACACCATTTCAATTGGTGTTTGGCATGTGGAAGCTATTTTACCAGTAGAGTTTATGCTACCATCTTTGTGTATTGCATGCACAGGAGGATTAGCTGATGAGAAAGCACTACAAGAGCACATGGAAAATTTAATGTAGTTTAGATGAAAGGTGATCACTTTCTAGGTGGAGTCAGAAGACTGAGAAGGCATGAACAAAAATCATGGCATGATCGTCATATCAAAAATAAAACAATTCGAGGTTGGGCAGATGGTCTTGCTTTATGACTCTAAATTTTTGCACCATCCTAGGAAACTGAAATTCCATTGGTTAGGACCATACATCATCTCATACATCCTTGATTCAGGCATGCTAGTTATAAGCACTGGATGGGACGAGGTTACCAGGTTACTTCAATGGGAGTAGGTTGAAGCCCTACTATAAATAAGGCTTTTGTATAGTAAAAAATAAGGTAATTTTTCCAATTAGTTTAGATTTCTTTTAGTCCTTTTGGTTGTTTCCTTTGTCATCATTTTTGGATTTGTGTTGCACATTGGTGCGCCGGTGGCTAATTGCATTGTAAGAGGTTCTATGCACAGGGGACCACACATACATTTTTGTGTGGGGTGAAGTAGCAGATATATTGAACATGGAGAAGCATATGACAACAAATTCAACAGTGGACTTGTTGGAAAAATTAACGTGAAGACAAGAAGAACGAGCAACATAATGGCTAAGGTGCATAAATTCATGCAGTTATGAAGGTGGGTTGAAAGAATTGAAGACCACAAGAAGGGAAGGATCACGTGGTATGACATAAGGTAGGAAACACCATGGGGAACTACTTAGTAGATGATGCACAGAGGTTATGTACTTTGGCACAAAACAATGCATGAAGGAGGTCTGTGGCAGTTTAGTGGTATTGGAGTGCTAAAGGTTATAGCTACAAAGCAGAGGGGAAGTTGTAAAAGTTGAATTAAGTGAAATAAAGTGTTTTATTAAAAAGTGACATTAGGACACATGGTCGGAGGAACTCTAAGGCATCGATAAAGTATAAATAAGAGATAAGAATAGTCATTTTGACTACTTTTCCTTAGATAATTTCTTTTGTGCTCCTGAGCTCAAAGTGCGATGAAGGTTTTTCAAAGAAGAGTGACATGAAGTACTATCACGAACCAATGAACTAGTGCAAAGTTGTAGTAAAATCTTGTGACATAACATGGAGGGAAGAAGACAACAAAGCAGGAAGGAGGTGGTGTGAAAGAGAAGTGGGGAAGTTGTCGAGTTAGGGAAATCAAAAGAAAGGACATAACACCTAGGGCACGAATGAAAAAGGAGAGAAATATGGCACCAAAGAAGGCTTGAACAAAGAAACCAGTGGTGGAAAAGGAGGATCCCGTGGAGATCTACTCAGAGATGCAGTACCCTCCTGGAGTTATTAAGGCTGAAAAGTGGAGCTTAAAGCTATATAAATGTAAGATCAACGAATACAACCATAGAACATCCGACAATGAAAATATGATGTGGGGACCTAGTGTCGGACACTTTGATGATGGATGAGCTCAGAAACCCTAAGGTTGACGACTCAGTGTAGCAAGCACTACAAAAGAATGGAGTTTTACAGCTATGGGAGCTTCCCTTCTTTTCCAAACCCGCCCCACTTTTTAGGTGGTTAATGTCACGGGTGCATGAATATTTCTTCTACTTTGTGGGAAGAAGAATGAGGATCACATGCCATTTGATTCGGATGGTTACGGGCCTGCAGAACACTAGAGAGGATATGGCACTTGATTTATGTGCCACTGTCAAGATTGAGGAGATGGAAAAAAAGCTGAACTATGAGAAGGGGGATAGGGCACAGGTAATTACAGATCTCCCAAACCCAGTGTTGAGAGTCACCTCCCAAGCTCATTAGCTATAAATTGGGTGCATCATAAAGGTGGACAGACATTAACTGAAGGTTCATGTACATGGCCTACAAGGTATCCAAGAGGGTACACTACATTTTTTCCCAATTCATTGTGAATGGCATTATCGAAGAGGTGCGGGTACAGAATGACAAGGAGAATTGAAGATCACTTGGGGATCCATCCTGTTATTGATCATGTTCTAGGAGATTGGTGTCCCAGATGGACCAGATGAGAAAATTTGGGTCCACCCACCCGTGCACACATCCCCTATAGTCCAATTCATAAAATTCACCTGCGATGGGACCATCTCAAGCACTTACAAGGCTCAGATGAATAAATGGTTCAAGCGCATTTGCATGGAGCTTTTGAGAATGAGTGGTGCATTCCCCATGAGTTACCACAAGTTTTTGGAGACAAGGTAAAATTTTATGTTACCCAACATTTATTATCTAGAAAATTTTATGATGGCCAAGGGAGAAATGGGGCCATGGTGCAAACTCCCCTTCACATTCATAACCAGATATATGAAGTGCGCCATCAACCGGATCAAGGACATGCAAAAGTTGATTTTTTTATGTAGACAAGGTGGATGTTGATGTCCACACGTTGTGCGCTACATACAAGTATGACACTCGACCTTCCTATGTCAAAGTTTTGGAACCATATTTTTTTGACTTACACCCACAAGCTAGTGTTACCATCAAGGGGTATGTCCATCAGGTGTTCGTGTAGCTGTGCCCAAAAAAACAAGGAGGGATTGAGGTGGAGGTTATAGAATCTCCCTTTCCAAAGCCATGGGAGACGAAAATCCCACCCATGAAAGGTAGTGTAAGAGGAAGAGGAAGAGGAAGAAGAAAAAGATGAAGGAAGGTTAGATACCTCTAGAAAGAGGAAGTACTACATGTGATGAGAATGGTAGCAAGGGCACCAGAACTTTGGTACAGGGTGGCATCAAGGCTTCATTTCTAGGGTGTGAGGAGGAGGAGGAAGAGAAGGAAGATCCTAAAGAAAAGAGACAAAAGACACCTGACGCATCAAGCCCCACAGTAGGCTCAGAGGAAGGAGAGGAAAAAGACCCCACCACTTTCAAAGTGGAATTGGAAGTAGAACTGGAGGGTCAAGGAGGCTGAGGCAGAAACCATGGATGCAGGAGAGGCGTGGGGTGAAGGAGAAGAACACTTTGTAGGGGCTGAGAAGAGTCTAGCACGGGGCCGCTACACCACAGAATGGTCATCCCAAAGGGAGATAAAGTGGGACTCCTTTACTATAAATGAGGATAAGGGATTCACCCCTGAGGTGAAGAAGTAAAGAACCAAGTGCAAAGCTAACAAGGAAGAAGTGGACACCCATGTCCCCACACATGGAATTCATGGATGACCCCACAAAGGTCTTGCACACAAGATTTCCAGGCCACCCTCCCACCAGAAAAGTTGCATGGTTGGGATTTGATGGATCAAGATGGGGGTGTACCTAGGACTAGGAATATGCTCAGCTGGAGCATGCACTTCCATGCCAAGGAACTTGAGTTTGAGGTCAATGATCATGCAATCGATTGATACTGTTCACTTAAAGAAAAAGGGAGGAGATACATACAAAGTGGTGGATCCTAACCACCTAATAGATAAGCAGGCATGTAATGCATTACAAAATATGTCTTCAGAGGTAATCTAGCATAGTCTACGATAGAGGGGCCAATTATTCAGACCTTGATAAAAGAGAGGAAGATCAAGGATAAGGAAATAGATAGGTTGTGCTAGGGGTTAAGGGGAGAGACACGGCATGGATGAAGGAGGCATATGACCGAGTTGGGTGCCCTCGTGAAAAAAATTCTTGGACAATGTCTGGCTTTGGTGATCCAGGACAGGACCAATTATGGGGATGAGATGGAGTACCTTGTAGGACCTCGTGGGGATGTTACTCATTATCATCAAGGATGGAGCAAGGGCCCCATAGCTACAAGAGCTCATAAAGGAAAAATAAGAAAAAAAAATCTGCAATTGAAGCCTAGGATCATGGAGTCGAAATATTTACTCTCCCAAATCAAAGAGGTATATACTACTGCAGGACAAGTGCTTCAATAGCTATATAAAATGTGAACCAATTATCAATTCATGTGGGTAACAAAGTAAGAGGGATATCCCTCATATTGTTAAATGACACCATCCCCACCAACAAGGTGAAGTGCGCACATAGCTGGTTTGTCAAAAACATGACCTAGAAAGAGAAGATCAAGACAAAGTGTGAAGAACCTGGATTTCAGAATGAGTGAACTCTAAGACTCCATCACTGAATGGACGGATGAGTTCAATGGGTGTATCCACAAAGCTGATGGATGGATCATTAAAACTTTTAAAGGGAAAGGTGTAAGAAATCATCCCAGACCAAGTTCCCAAGTGTTTTTGGTGAAGTGCCAGGAAAGGCCTAATGAGATTTGAAGTCCTAGGAAAAATTGAAGGACGAGATAGATGTGGAGTTCCCTGAAATCCTCCAATTGATTTTATAACATCCCCCCCATTCCTTAATTCCTTATTCAGATTCTCTCCTAACCTCTATTCTTTATTCTTTGCAATAGTTTGTACCCATAGTTTGCCCCCAGAAAAATTGGATCAGTAACAACCCCGTGCAAGAAGAAATTCAAGAAATGGCTCTGTTGAGTGAATCCATGCCTCAAAAACAACAAACAGATTATAGGTGGGCTCAAAAATGGAATAGAATGGTCAGGGAAGGAGAAGATAGTTTCAAAGAAGCCATAGGCTCAAAGGAGAAGAAATGGTGAAAGTTCAAAGTCTTTGGGCTCTGAAACAGTTTAAAACGAGCTTTAAAAAAGACTAAGTATAGAAATGATAGCGGAAGCTGCCACGTGTCAGCTTGGTGCATCTCCAAAAGTGAATCTAAAGTGAAGACCCAAATGAGCATGGGCTCACCACATAGTCCAAGTTGAAAAATGGGATAGAGTGGGCCCAAAATCAACTAAGTATGAAGAACGAGTGCAACTCGCCACGTGTTCAGGGTCCAAAAAGGTAAGAAAGGGCATTGAAAATTCAAAGAGCATGCAGAGGATTCCACGTGTAAACCTGACGCTCCTTCAAATTAAACATCTTGAGTGGGTTTTTAAGAGAGCGCGAAGTCTCCATGTGTCTTGTTTTGTAAAGGGACAGGGTCGGGTTGAATAGTCAAAGCATTGAGACAAACAAGCGGAGGGTGCCAAGTGTCAGCACGATGCTAATTCAAGAATAAAATTAAGGGAGGGTTTCCAAAAAAGTGCCAGGCCTCCACGTGTCCCTGGTTAGATATATGACCCCACCGAGTAAAAGGACTTAGCCAAAAAATATGAAGAGACTGAGAAAGCCGTAGAAGAATCCATGTGTTAGCTTGATGTAACTCCAAAATCAAAATATAGAGGCTGCATCCTCAGACATGCACCAACCCTCCATGTGTCCAATTTAAAAAAAGGGCACCCATTTTGGTAGCTGATTCCCACTATGTTGTATGGACTCTGATCCAAATTTTAAATGGGCATATCTTTTAACTCAAGTGCTCAAAATATGATCAAATCTGACACCGTTGGAAAGATATCAGCCTCTTATACTGCCATGGAGATATGAAAATTTAAGTTTTGAGAGGTTAGATGGGGAGAAAATGAAGAAATGTATTCAGGCCATTAATACAAGATCTAATTGCCCCCAACAACCAGATCAGACTTGATCTGATCTGCCGTTTCCTCCTCCTTTGAGGTTTCAAACAAGTAATCGATGTAGACATGACAAAAATTTTGGGTGGATTTTGTAGGAGGCATTGATGACAGTAGTTGAGCCTGTGAAATTAGTTTTCCCACCTCTTTCTCCTTCTTCTATCTATATTGAATCAATAAAGGTAGGGTCAGGACTCATTCTAAAGGGTTAGACATTTTTTGTTTCATGTGCGTTCCCTTCTTCTTTTGTTTATAGAAGGATTTGTGGAGCTTTTCTAACCTCTCCTTTGGGTTGTAATGAAAATTTTTCCTCTTAGCTAATGCAATATAATGTATCAACTCCTGAGTAATAATATATATGTATGTGGATTTTTCTTAACCCTCTCATGTATTCGTTATTGTCTCCCTGATATTTTATTGCAATTTGTTCATCTATGCATAGTGTTTGTATTGCATTTCGTGGTCTCTGTTAAACTGTAAAATGAGCTTCTAACATTCCTTTGGTGTGTCACCTCGTTAGCTTAGGTTTATTCTCTTGCATCTCTCTAACCCTGTCCCCTTGGTAGATAGAATAGACTTAGAATAGATTCTCTATAATTTGTTTATATATACCTGAACAAAGAGGGATAAGAATTGACCTCAATATGAAGAGCTCTCTCAATTTGTAAGGTCTCACACCTTAAGAGATGCTCCATAATGTACAATCACACTAAGAGTCTCAACCTATCTAGTTGTAGACATTCAAGGGTGCTATGTGATACTGCACTAACAGTTTTGGCATTCGCCTTGTAGGAGAGGTTTGAAGCACATTACCACTTCATCTTAGCAGGTTGGTGTGTTCATGTTAAGGTTCAACCTTTTGAGGCACATGAAAGCACATTTGGAGACTCCATCTGGTCAATAACCCATCCTCTGAGTTGCAGACCTTTTCCATCCATTTCCACTCACCTTCATTCATTTTCTTCTTTCCACATTTCCCATATTTCTTCCATTTCATGAATTTGTACAATCATGACTTCATCCCCTTCATGGGATTCACAATTACAATAGCAATGCAGTCTGCCTCCAAGGCATTTCCCAAATGATCCAAATCAACATTATAATCAGATCTAAAACCATTATGCTTACCCATATGAGCAGGGTTCAAAGTCAATTTAGCCATGGAGCTTATCAAGAATAAGGGGGAACATATGAATGACAACAACTCAAATAGAGAATGTTGGTTTTTTAGAGAAGATACAAAGAATGGAGGTTAGCATAGTGCAATACAAGGGCCACAACATAGATGAAGGCATTCAATATTGGTTATAGGGCACCTTGTCCATGCGGAGTCCCCTTTCCAAGACATTATAGCCCTCAAGAGAATATTGACTTCATGGTTGAAGTGCTGCGTCTCAGCTTACACAGTGGATTGAGGACATTGAGGCTTATGAGCAAAGTGTGAGACAACCTTGTCAATAGATAAGTCAATCACCAGCTCCATGCCCTTCATTTCCTCTTTCTCAAACTTTATCATTTCAGACATGATCAAGAGTCAAGCCCCTCAGTTTCAGCTTCAAGTGTTGAGTTTCTCTTCCTCCATCTCTTTGATCTTCCACCTCCCCTTAGTTCCTCTATCCATTTCCATTCCAAACAGTCATCCCCTCCAAAAAAATAGGAATTTCTACCTCCCTTACCACCGGTCCACCATAAACAATTGTAAAGTCTAGTTGAACCCCAACTTGTCACTCCTCTTGCCTTCCCAACTCCATGTTAGGAAGAGAAAATCAAGAATCCTAATCAAGGAAAACAAAAATAAGGGGAGCCTAACAAAAAATAAATAAAAAACAAAATCTAATGAGTTGGGCTGCTAAATTTGGGTTTACAAAGATCCCCTTGATGCTCAGGTGAATAGATGAAAGTCAAGGATTGAAGAGACCCAGTGGTGTCTGAGGCTGAATTTACAGTAGAGGAGGAGGACCATATAGTTTCAGAGGCCCCAAGTGTGGAAAAGGACATACAGAAGAAACTTCAGTTCTTCCTACCTCTTCATCCCCTTTAATCTCTGATGTTGAAGAGGAGTTTAATCTTTCAAAATTCATGTTTGAAGATGAAGGGAGCCATGGTGATCAAAGTTGTCAGATCATGAGGACACCATGGAGGAGGTTGACCACATGCAACAAAACAAAAAGGAGACAGATTATCTATTTGACTTGGAGGATTGCTTCAATTGAGAAGAATCCCATGGAGATCATATCATTTACCCCTCCATCACCCATCTCCCAAGCATATGAGCCTATTGCCATGGAGGGGAACATCCAAGTGTAATACATCCTACACTTCAAAATGGATCTCTGGAACCAAGGTTGGAATATCTTGAGTCTTCTCATGTTCTCCACAAGAGTAGGAAGAGAAATAGGCATGAGGCTATCATCATCTCTCCCACACCATCCATCCATGAGGGTCCAGCAAGAAGGACTCCATTCTTGGAGTTAAAGTTTCAGAGAACCATAGGTAGATCCAAAGGATTAGGCCGTGCCCACTCAGGTACTTGGCTTCATTAGAGCCAAGGGAGAAGCCAAAACTACTCATGGCTTCTTTAGGACACGAGGATGAGTTTTGAAGTACCAAGGTTCATCATCAACACCTCCAGGAGTCCAATGCCAATCAGCTTGAGGAGGTATTTTCCGTTTGATGTTGATACCTTGATAGTTTGGGTGGAAGATCAAGCTTAAAGTCAAATTTTCATTCATATGGGTAGCTATATTTAGTGTCAAATTATTTGTATGGCTGCCCCTTTTGAGAAAAGGAAGCTATTTCTCCCTTCCTGTAACAGGATTTGTTTAAGATTTTATGTCTCTTTGGTTAGTGTAGGGGTAGGAGTATACTTTTTCTTTCAGTAAAATAAATGCTCGTGTACACTTTACATGTCTCATTTGGGGCATGTATGATTTTGTTTTTGGTATATAAGTTTTGTTCGTATTACTCCAGAGCTACTGAGGCCAAGGCCCTTCACTATTCACAATAGGTAGAAGACTCATAGTTTCCTGTAATAGTTATCTATTTTCAAAATAAAATAAATGATAGAGCAACTAAAAATAATGTTTTTGAGATAGTTCATTAAGGGACAGGTGACAGCCCTGGATCAAAACATATTTTTTTACTCTCAGAAGCCTTGTTTCAAGATTTCTTATGAAAATTAAGAGTACGAATGGTCGGGCATCACAGATTAAAGGTAAGAATCAGTATCGGGCCATCATTCTTGACTCCATGCCCAATGGATGCTAACAAGGCTACTAGTCCCTTTCATCTAGTAGGTAAATGCCCCTACGAGTCACCAAATTATTATCACTATTTATGTCCCTGATAAAAAAATTGGATCAGCCATGACCCCACACAGAAGAAGCCAAAGAAATCAGATTCAAATCCTGCAAACATGTTGCAGAGGGACTCTACATTGGAGTGGTGGGGCCTACAAAAGATCAAACGACCCTGTGTAAGAAGAAATTGAAGAAATGACTCTATCGAGTGAATCCATGCTTCAAATCCAGAAAAAAGATTATAGGCGGGCTTGGAAATGGAATAATAGGGTTGAGGAAGGAGAAAATAGTGTCAAAAGAAGCCAGAGGCTGAAACAAAAGATGCGGTGAAAGTTTGAAGTCTTTGGGCTATGAAATAGTTCAAAACAAGCCCAAAAATTAACTAAGTATAGAGGAGACAACAGATGCTAAAATGTCCAAATGGTGCACCTCCAAAGATTAAATCCAAAAGGGAAGACTCGAACAAGTGTCAGAACCCCACGTGTCCCAGGCCCAAAGGGGAGGCAGAGTCAAGAACTAAAATACAAAAGGTGAATAGGGCGGGCCTAAAAAAAGACTAAATATAGAAATGATAGCGGAAGTTTCCACGTGTCAGCTTAGCGCTTCTCCAAAAGTTAATCCATTAAAGTGGAGACCCAAATGAGCGCAGGATCACCACGTAGTCCAAGTGGAATAGTAGGGTCAGAGCGGGCCCAAGGAGGGGACTAAGTGTGGATAATGATCACCATCTCGCAACGTGTTCAGGGTTTCAAAAGAGAAAGAAAGGGTGTTGAAGGTTCCAAGAGCCTGCGGAGGATTCTGAAACGTGTTCAACCTGATGCTTCTTCAAAGACAAAATCTTGAGTGGGTTTTTAAGAGAGCGCAGGAAGACTCCACGCGTCTAGTTTCGTAAAGGGACTAGGTCAAGTTTAATAGTCAAAGAATGGAGACATGCTAGTGGAGGGTGCCAAGTGTCAACACGATGCTAATTCAATAACATATTTAAGGGAATATGCGTCCAGGCAATCGTCAGGCCTCCGCATGTCCACGGTCAGATATATGACCCTGCTGAGCAAAAGGAATTAGCCAAAAAATATGAAGAGACTAAGCAAGCCGCGGAAGAAGCCACGTGTCAACCCGATGCAACTCCAAAAGCAAAATACAAAGGCTGCCCTCATATATTGTGCCAACCTTCCACGTGTCTGGTTTCAAAAAAGGGACCCATGTTTGGTAGCTGATTCCCACCATTTTGTATGGACTTGATTCCACATTTCAAATGGGCATATCTTTCAACTTGGGGCTCAAAATTTGAACAAATCTGGCACCGTTGGAAAGATCTCGGCCTTATCTACTGCCATAGAGATCTGAAAATTTAAGTTATTGAGAGGTTAGGTGGGGAGAAAAATGAATAATCGTCTTCAGGCCATTAATATAAGATCTACTTACCCCCAACAACTAGATTGGAATCTTGATCTGAATCTGTCATTTCTTCCTCCTTCAAGGTGGCCGAATGAGAAATCGATGCAGACATGAAAGATTTTTTGGTGAATTTTGCAGGAGACATTGATGTCAATAGCTGAGCTATCAAATTAATTTTTCCTCACTTCTTTCCCCTTCTTCTCCTCTATACTGTATCTATAAAGGCAGGGTCTGGGTCTCATTGTAAAAGTGTTGGACATATTCTGTTTCATGCCCTCCCTTCTTCTTTTGTTTACAAAAGGATTTGTGTTGCTTTTCTAACCTCTCCTTTGGGTTGTAATGAAAATTTTTCCTCTTGGCTACTGGAATATATAGTATTGACTCCTGAGCAATAATATATATGTTTGTGGATGTTTTGCAATCCTCTCATGTATTCATTATTGTCTCCCTGATCTTTTATTGTGATTTGGTCATCTGTGGATAGTGTTTGTATTGCATTTCATGATATATGTTAAACTGAAAAATGAGCATCTAACATTCCTTTAGTGTATCACCTCGTTATCTTAGATTTATTCTCTTACATCTCTCTAACCATATCCCCTTGGTAGATAAAATAGACTTAGAATAGATCCTCTGTAATTTGTTTGTATACACCTGAACAGAGGGATAAGAACTAGCCTCAATCTAGAGAGCTCTCTCAACTCACAAGGTCCCACACCTTGAGAGATGCTCCATGTTGTGCAATCACACCAAATGCATCACTTCACACCTGGGCCATTCGGGGGTGCTGTGAATCTGCACTAACAACAGTATTTTGGTTGACAAAATTTTTGTTCGGGAAGCACGGAGGTTTGTTGGGACAACAACCAGTTTAGTGTGGGGTAATGTTGAACCCCTAAAAGTAACTAAGTACCTAAGGCATGAAGCCTTGTGGCATGTAGAAGTAGGGTGCGAAGGCACGTGCATAAGTAATTCTTGGAGATGTGCGAAGGCTCATGCCAAGGCAGAATGGATTCAGTACTTAGTGAGTTTTGGACATCAGGAAAATATGTGCATATGGAGCAAATGGAAAAGTGACCAGATATAGATGTGGATAAGTTATGGAGACTTGTGGATCAAGGAAAGGATATTCTATGGCATCAATATGGTTATCAGGAAAGGATAAGGAGTCAAGGTTGTTAAGGATTAGCTGGCACATGCATACTAGAAGGCACTCGATTGGGGGAAATGCATGGCAACATCTAGCACATTCCTGGGTAGTGGTAGAGCAATGATGAAATGATTCCATCAATCTTTCGGAGTTAATGATGAGCATTTAAGATAGAAGGAGGATGATTATGCAATGAGTATGATGGTTTTCAGAGAGCAAGAGATAGATAAGTAAGGATAGATAGGGAGTAGGAGAGGGGGTGAAAAAATTCTAATGGTGAGATCTATGATGTAAAGTAAGCTCTACTAGTATGAACATTTCAAAAAATGGAACTCTCTTAATGTAATCTTGGCTACCATATTTTGGCTTATAAATATAATGAAGTGATTCTAAAACACTCATGTGATGGATCTTGATCTTTTTTTTTCCCTTATGTTCATTTGTGTGTTACGGGTTTTCTTGATGATATTTATGGGTTGATTCTACTTACATTTAGTTGTGTTGGCTAGATTTTCTGCATAGTTGAAAACCTAGGCAGTCATGAGATAAATCTACCTCAATTACCAGTGAGGCTCCCTGTAATATTTTTTCAATTATATATTCTAGTATCTATTTGTGGGTATTACTTTAACCATGTAGCTCATTAACCATAGCTATGCGGTTCTGCAGCAAGTAAGTAGCTGTAAAAGAAAGGAAAAACTACAAAAAAGGAAAATAATAGGAAACAGAAGAAAGTAGAGAGGATGTGCAACCCAAGTAATAATTTACAGAGTTGATTGGATGCACATAGATAGAACAAATAGATCTTGACATACAAAATTAGAAACAAAGGAAACTTTCAAATCTAGATCTAGAATAACAAAAATTTTATGAATAGATCTAGAAAAGAAACAAGAAACAAAATACACCGTTGACACAAAGTTCTCTAGAAGTTTGCATCCTTTCTATTCCTCTGCTTTATAGAAGCTATCAGGGGTTTCAACTCAAAGTCTAGAACACAAGAATGTTGCTTACAAATTCTGATTTTTTAACCCATAGGTTCTTCCTCTACTTATAGTATGTAGAGGGGAAAGTACAAATGGGAGACTATAACTGAACTAGAACACAAACAAGAAGTAAAGAGAACATTTGGAAATCATCTTCCTTTAATTCCTCTCTTAGTGACATGCTTCAAGAGTTCAAGTCAAAATTGTGCACATCTGTCACTTAACTCAAAGAAGCATTCCAAATAACTTAAAGCAATGGTTTTCAAACCAATGACTTTTAAGTTTACAATTACATCCGGAAACATAAGAATAACAAAAGAAAGAAAAGAATAAAGAAGATCTACCAGCTGTAACTTCTACACCTTCTTTTTGTTTTGATACTGAATATACTTTTCAAACATATAGTTTAGCAATTTCCCATCTGCTTTAGCCACAGTTTCTTTCTTTGGTTTGAATTGTAACAATCCTTCACTCAAAACTTCAATGCTCGCTTTCACCTCCTTAAAACTAGGCCCAAACTTCTTAATGTCTAATTGCAGTGTTACCATCTTACTGATTGAATTCATCGTGAAAGGCCTAACAGCTTCATCAATCCTCTCTTGAATCATCACAAGAGAGCCTTCTAGGAAATCAGGAACTTTTTTGGGAATGGTCCTTATGAATGAAGAAACTTTCCCAACCACTTCCTCATTAGTGAAAGCAACTACATTACTTAATAGTGACAATGCCATATGCTCGAGCACCTGCATTCTTTTCAGCATAATTCTGAAGATCTCCAAGAGGAAAGAGACTATGAATTCAAGTTGCTTCCCCTTTTCAACCGATCCATTGGGCACAATTCGTTCTATAATCAAAACCTCCTTTGGTAGCTTATTTATCTCGACCAAAGTGCCCAGGTTACTTTCAGCCACTGTATTCATATCTACCATGCTTGTCACTAGTTACTTCAGCTGAACTAATGCATCCTTCATAACCTTTAGATGAAATGACATCTCCCTAAGCTGTACATAAGCTTGGCGAATGATTAGGCTCTTCCATTCATCGATATCTCTAACCTAGTCACCTGCATTTTCCACTTCCTGCATCAGATGATCACTCACTTGCTCATGTGCTGAAATTGGATGAGAAAAAGGTTTGGCAACCTTAGCAATGATCTTGCATAACTCGGGAACCTGCTTTTGAAGTTCAATTTTTCCTGCCTTCTCTTTTTCAAGCTTAAGGAATAAATCATTTATCAATGTCTGAGTGTCTTGCTTTAATCCTTCAGTAGTGGTTTGACCTATCAGATTTTTGGTCAATGTTATATCTGCTACCGTAAGCTTGATCTTTTGCTTTCCTTTTGTCAGAACTGATACCTCAGTGAAAATTTTCCTTGATTCTTCAATAATCAACCTTGAAGTCACGTTAGCAACTTTAGGTCTTCTGTCTTTTCCACCCAAACTCGGGAGTAGCTGCAAGTCATGTTCCTCCAAGTTGATCTCCTCTCTAGCTTCTGAGACTGACTGTGAGGCCAACCACTTTGAGAAATTACTTCTTGAAAAATGAGAAGTCATTGAATGCACCACCATCTCATGCTTTGGTTCCTCTCCATCCGAAATTTCTATAGTGTTGTGATTTTTGTCTTCTGAATTTTCCAAAAACAATGCTCTTTCAAATTTTGTCATCTGCAACTTTAACGTTTCTTCAAGAAGAGGTGAAGATCAGAGTGGCTAAGGAGAGAGCATAAATGTTTTTGGATTCAACAGAGGAAAGGAAATATCTTGCTGAGGTTTAAAAGCAGGTGAAGTGCTATAAGTTGACGCTGGAGAAGTCAGAAGTAGCACCATAGCCATAGAAGTGACCTTTTCCTGTGTATGAGACTTCTTTTACACTGTAAGATTTCTAGGCCTTCTACTGCATTCTCCCTCGTGCTTCCTTTTGATGGAGTCCCTTGTGTTGAGGTTTCCTGTGATTTGATTCATTAAAGCTTCATCGAGGAAATATCCCTTTGTAAGCAACCAGTTCGAGGTATTGACTACAACTGCAGCAGATATTTCCTCAATCGTGTGGTAGCTACCAATGTTCTCCTGAAGAGTAGCTCTATACCCTCCCATCTAGTGGTATGATTCAAGTAACACAGTCCCATTGTCTATGAGATCTGCAGGTATCCATGCTAATCCATAATCAAACACTTGTCATGCCAACAATCTGCTGAAGTCTTTCTTTCTAACTTCATACTTGCTTTTGCACTTCATCCATAAGTCTTCTAATGAAGGTACATGTGAGTACTCCTGGGATATTTTTTTCCCTGCTACGCCATATGGATCGAAGTTCAGTCGTGCTAGGAAGAACCCATGCTCATACTCAAAGAACATCTCAACTTCAATTCCTCTGGCTTTATGATTGTTTTGGCAGTTGTAATAGCCCACTATGATCAGAAAGAAGCTTGTCAACTTATGCCGCTTTGATTGTAGGTCACGCATCTCTACGAGTTACCTGCACAACTCCATGATGACCAATTTTTCGCTTGGATATTTGGGCAACTTGAATGGTTCTCCTGAAAATGAGGTATGTAAAGTCTGTAAATTGGATGAAGATACAGCAATGCTGGGATATAGCTTCCCAAGCTTCCTTTCTCACCCTGTTGGTCTTCATATCACTGTTCAACTTGCAAATGAATTCGTAGAAGAATTCGTTGTTGACTACCTTGTAATGTTTATTACTTTCAAGCGTAAAGTCAGCTACGAGTAGCTCTCAAAAATAGGATCCTTAGAGAGTATACCCCATCTATCCAGCTTGGAAAAGATTCCCTGTGAGACTGTTGCATAAACCAAGTAGGAAGTCATCTTGAAATTGAATGTCTACCTTGCACTTTGGAGCTTCTTACCGATGTTGTCACTGATGATCTTCTACCCAATTGATTATTGAATCTTCTTTGTTGATCTCAATGGTCCTGTATGAAGGCATACATCCACGAGCAGGAATTTGTGAGTGTTAGCTTCTCCATTTATCATACATAGCAATTTGGTAATATCATCCATTTCTTGCACCAAATTGGATCATGGAAGAGTCCTCGGGAACTTCGATGGAGATCTAGGCTTCTTCATATACCTGTTTTTCATTATTCCCACACAATCTACTTTGTGCTTCTCCCATCTGTTGCCAGCGTCTAGCATGCTAATTGTAGTCACCACCAGTCGTGTTGGAATCTTCAGACAATAATTGATAAATTGTGCGTCCAATCAGATTATTCTCTTTCCCGCAACATCCCGGATTGATGTGGATAGTGGATGGTACAAATTTGCACATTCCATGACAAATTCAGGAAACTGGGTTGTGACTGTGAATGTTGAAGCTCGAATGATTCCACTGCTCTTTACTACCCACATTGAGAAATGTCTTTCCAGCCCTTGATCTGTCAATCAATTCGAAGAGGGGTTCGAGGCCTAGATCTGTATCACTGATATCAGCAAATCTGGAAGCAATGCATGGTTCCACTGATCATTCTCTTTCATCTTTCTTTATCATGGTTGAAACAATCTCTGTCTGAGCAACTATTTTTCTTTTTATTCTGTCTGGAATTCTTTGCAATTGGTGTAGATCTGAGAATTTCTTCAGGTTCGGAATATATATTAAATGCATCTGACATTGATTTGAGTCTCCCCTTCACTTATATAAGCAATTGTAATTAGTACATGTACAATTAACTCAGACAAAGATAGAAATCCAGAGCATGAACACTTGATTTTCATCACAAAAATATGCATATAAAGCCCACTGCCCTAAAATTCGAGGCTTTTCTTGCATGCAAAGCAAGCATAAATATTTTTAACTTCACCTGGGCACTTATACCAATATGCAGACTAATTAACCAAGCTTAAATCAAGCTCCTCCCACCCTATGCGCCAAACTTTGAAGCTTTTCAACAATGAAAAACACGTTCTTTATGCAAAAATCCTCCTTTCTTGGGTGCCAAAACTGTCTCGGGTTGCACTCCTCTGCTAAAAGAATTAATTACATCTTTACTATGGCAGCCCATGCTTATATAACTCTTAGTATTCTATATTTAATAATTGTCCTCTCCTATTCCTCGCAATTAATTAATAAATAATCATGCTTATTCCTTTAACTTGGGCACCTAAATTTGCATGCTCATGGCTCCCATTAAATAATTTAATTTAATTTATTTTTAGCCTTCTTCTTTCACTTCACATCATGCATTGACCTTCTATTTCTCCATGGTGCCAAACTTAGGAATAAAAGCTATTAATAAATACCACAAAATGCATTATTTAATCACTAAATGGGTTGCACTTTTTAGCATGTTCCAAGCAGCCATTTAATAAATTTATTTAATTTATTTTTAGCCTTCTTCCTTCAGTCTTCTTTGACTTCACATCATGCATTGACTTTCCATCATCCCTAGTGCCAAAATTAGCAAGGAAAACTATTATTAAATTGCATTAAAGTTATTATTTAATGCCTAAAGGGGTTGCACTTTTTAGCATGGGTGATTTCTAAATTTAAGAAGTCAACTTTGATGGGATTCTTCACCCTGTAAGGCAGCTCCAAAAATCCCTTCATTCACTTAAACTGTTTGACTTTCATAATGGGAATTTTTACCCTACAAGGTAGGTAAGAAATTTTTCGTCAGTGCTTTAAGTGATTTTTTCATTATTTTACAATGGGAATTTTTACCCTGCAAGGCAGGTTAAGAAATTCTCGCTTGCCTACCGCCTCTAATTTTCCAATCACAGCTTAAGTGACTTTGACTTCATGGGAATTTTCACCCTACAAGGCAAGTAACTAAATTCCCACCTGCCTGTTGCTACCAAAAATCCCACTGCAACTTAAACCTATTTATTCTCAAAAAGTGTGACTTGCTTGGGAGAGGCTTTTTGTGCATTACTTCATCTTTTTTACCCAAAAGCTTGGCATTCTTGAGGCTGATTCCTTCTGGTCGTGGCGGTCGTAGATGTTCCCCAGATGTTTCAGGAAATTAAAGCCGACTGTACTAGCGAAGGAATTGACCTAGGGGAATTTCATAGAGAGACCAAGGAGAAAAATGAAGAAAAATTAAAAAGAAATAAATAACAGCGAAAAACATAGCCAGAAGTCACAGACAAAGCCCAGGATTCATATCCTGATGAAAACCCTGCTCATATATGTGAATATTGACATACAAAACCTTCAATAGGATTCAACTGGAGCACAATTTACTTCAAACAGACCACTATTTATTTAATAAATAATTAAATAAAAAATTCTCGCAGACAAAACTTGGCGGAGGGATAAAACAAGTTTGGGCATCTGGGTATTTGTCGAAATTAGCTCATATGATACACTGGGAATATCCTAACACAATACAGGCATCTTCTAACAATAAAAACACAAAATGACCCATTATTTTAAAAAGTATGAAATTGTCTTCAACATGGGGGTAGTCTCATATTTCAGGGTGAAATCTAGGGACACCAAGATTTATCAGTGAGTATATAATCTATGCTTTCCAATGCTACTCCCGTAGGACTTAATGATTATATCCAAAAGTCAATGAACAAGTAGCACTTATTCACTAGCTTCCATATTCCTTATACTCATGGTAAGAAGTAACCTAGTATCTACATGAAGCTTATTCCTAGACATGATTTTTCTTGGCACAAATTGTGCTAAATTGCCTCATATGACTACATAGATCTGCTACACACTTCTTGGATGCTTTAACTTTTCCCTGTATGTTCTCATAGGCAGTGTTTACCAGGTGCGAGAAGGCTACAACAACATAGCCCTTTTGGAGCACTCTAAAAGCATTTATCTAACTCTTCAAGGTGTCATAATCAGATTGAAAAAGATCCCTGGCACAGTGAAACACATCACCTAGAAAACTCACATTCCACCGCCGCATTCCTCCTCAAGCCTATTATGAAAGTTGGTAACACAATAACTGAGTTATTTGGAGCCATCGGGTATCACATTGATTGAGAGAGGTATTTTCATGCCCTGACAATTAGATTGTCATTGACAAAATTCCATGGCCTCCTTTGAAGTTTTTCATACTACACATTTTCCAGTAGGTGGTCAACAAGTTCAGTAACTTGATTTGTAGTCTGCAATTCATTAACCAGGTATCTCCAAAAGAATAGTGTCAATGATGTGGTCTTCCGCATGAATACTGAAGAAGGTGGAATCCACATTGAATAATGTTTTTTCCCTTAGGAAGGACAAAAATGATGTTCGCTGAAAATTCACCCACTCACGTGAAGGAAATCAAAGGCATCAGTGCAAAGAACTATGAAGTTGGTCCTGTAATCCCCTGGAATGTGGCCATAGGACTGAAGCAAACTAGAGACTTCTTCGCAGAAATGATTAAGGTAAGTACCACTGAATGTCCTGAACTATCATTAGTATGGGTATGGATCATTCATGTGAAAGAACCATAAAGAAAGAGTGAAGGCACAATAACCCTAACAACTGTAGAATGAGGATCCAAAAGCATCAGGTGGATTAGTGATGATCTTTTATATAGTAGAAGTGACATCTGGGTTGTACCTTTAAGAAGCACTCCCATCAATGGCCAATGGACTTCTCTAAAGTATAAATGTAGTAAAGGCTCTTTATTAAATTTGATACTTAAATCATCAATCTTAATTACTACAATTAATAACATCAGTGTCTGTGACAATTACATTATGTAATGTCTAACAAATAACATCAATCCCATTTAATGGTAATTCTTGAATTAACATAAGAGAATGATTAATGTACATGTATGTATCATCAATTGCGAGAGAAATAGGAGTATACATGATGCCTTGGAATGATAATGATTTTGGAATGCGATGGTGAGAATGATATCATGAATGGCCCATGAGGGATGATGGAGAACATGGATCCTGAGGTGTCTAACAGATCTCCAATTGGTGTGGAGAGCTAATGCAAGGGGGTTCAACATTATTTGAATGAGTTACCAAGATTTTGGGAGGAGAGGTTCAGTGCCTAATCAATACTCAATGTTATCAGAACAATCATCTATAGTCATTTTAGATACCTGATACAGCTAACAATTTGTCTTGTCAGCAAAACTAGCTATCACATGATCTATATGGGTGAGGGATATTGATTTCAACTGTTATCCCTAGAATAAGTTTGCTTGAAAGTGTGACCTATAATCTCTGAAGGTGTTCCCAAATAAGGTCACTAAAGAATGCTCTAAACAATGTGAGGACACTTCGTAAATGCACCACATGAATGGTAAATCAGGCCTATGAAATATCATGTCAACAAATGATCAATGGTATGCAATGGCTATACCGTTGTGGCAAGCTCGTGGGGGCTCTTTTTCAAGTTAAAGGTGATTGTGGTCACTTGGAGGGGCAAGTACTTGTCTATACATAACATGTTTGATCAAAGGTCAATCCACTGAATGAGAAACAATGTCTACATGTCGCAGTTGGGGCTCCTTTTCCATCATAGGTTAGTGGTATACGCGCTCACTCAGCCGCAATCCCATAAGAATTAGTAACAACAAGGTTACAAAACAGCTCCAAACGAGCTCAAAAGACCTCCCATACATCATGTAAATAAACCTCCCAAGAATGCAAACTACGTCACCTTCAAAAGGGCATCAATATAACAACTTCATCAATGTTACACAATTCTAAAGACACGTTAGTTGAAAAAATGCTAAAAAGGGGCCTCTAGTAGAATGACAATCCCCTCCACAAGTACACATTTAAGGAAATGTCGCATAATATACGCTAGATTTTTAATCATTTCCCCCAATTAAGTGATGTTTAATTACCAAAAATGAGCATTATTGGACGTTTCACAATAAATTCATGGTGAGTCACTTATTGTTATTTATTCACTTATTAGTTATTTATTCAATCACTTACATATGGTTTTAGTCGACAAGGGATATTTATTGCTACTTATTATTTATTTATTAGGTCGAAGTCATGTCACCCATGGTGAGTCATCTCAAACTTAGGTGAGTCATAGGTCTCTAGGATGTCATTAGGAGTTATATCGATGTCATTCATACGACTTGTCATCAATTGAATTTTGCATACACGTCAACATGCGTCATATAGTGAGTTACATAGGTCATTTAGTGGAATAGGTCAATAGGGTTCCCTTAGGGTAGTGTACACGTGTCATGCATAAGGGAGTTACAAAACACTCCTATATGTAGCTCTCTTTTTTGATCTATGAGCATGTCATAAATATCATTGTTGTCTTTATGTAATTGATTCTCATTTTGATTCTATCTCTTGCTATACCACATGAAGCGTTCATGAATCCATTGAAGTAAAACCTTGCTCGATATGTGTGGGGTTCTGAGTTGATACTTGTAGAATAATATGACATGGTATCCATAGTAAATGTTTAGTAAACATGCACTCATTTGATTCTGGTTACATATTGCTTCATTTTTTTGTTTTTGTGCTTCTCGGGTAAGTTTTTTGTTATTTGTGGAATCTTGTTTACAAGTTTAAACCATCTAGTTTTTTGAGTTTGTGTGGTTTTTTCAGCTGTGCATGTGCAAGTTACAAGTGGTTTTCCAGCCAGATCTAGCTAGCTGCAACTAAATCTGGAAGGATCCGCTACATCTAGAGGTTGGTTCTTCATTTATGGTTTTAATCTTTTTTTTTCAATTAGAAGTGATTTTTTTTTATAGTCTCTGGTTTCTTTTCATTTTCTCTTGTTGGTTTACAGAGTGAATTTCTTTTTTAGAATTTCTGGATTTTTATTCTTTGTTTTCCTCATTCTGAATCAAGCCATGGTTGCATTCTTTGTCTTTACATTGCATGTGAGTTGTTTTGGCTGGGATTCTACCTGGTCTGTCATTGCTTTTACTTGGATCTCTACTATTTGGGGCCTAGTTGATCTTTGCATTATTGATACCTTGTCTTGCTCGATGTCATTGGTCAGGCTTGCAGTTTCATCGGTCTATGGCATTATTCTTTGTACTTATCTAAGGTCATTTTTTCTTGCCCTTTCCAACCTCCGAACTTGGGGCTCGTATCTAACTGGTTTGGCTACTTGCTTTGGCAAGCCGTGGAGTCTTATCTACCCTGGGTCATTTTACTTTAGTTGTGTTTCCTCTACCTGGCGAGTTGTGTGTTGTGTTCCCCCCCAAAGTCAAGATGAGCTATGCATTGTTTTTCGTTGCTCGTTGCTACGTGATCTTTTGTATGCCCATGTACCCTTTCCATTGCTACATTGGTCCTATTTTGCTTATTTGCGTTATCATTTCCTTGTCTACCCGTCTACATCTGACCTTAGCTGGCTAGTTGTCTGTCTAACCTGCGTTAAGTTTTTTCCTTGTCTGTGTGTATTGGCGAGCCGTGTTAGCTCTGCATAGAGTCGAGTGCTCATTATTGTCCACCTCGGCCTTTACATTGTATTTCACCTCGCTGTGCTCTCTGACCTTTTCAGGCAAGCTGAGTGCCGTCTGTGCTTGTGCATTGAGGTTGATCCTATGCTTTGCAAGCCCGCTCACCTATGTCATGTTGACCTGTCTTCATGCCAGTCACCCACTCATCATGTTTTTCAAGTCCACTTTCCCATTCAACCTTGTTAGACTTCTCCCTCATTTTTTGCATTATTTCTTGAAATTCGAGATCTTCTTTCAAAGCCTTCATCATTGGTTGCTTTTTTATATTCGTGAAGTGGGGAGTTTTTTTTTTTAAAGTGTGGGTTCGAGTTTGTCTTATTAAGGGATCAGTGTGTTTATTAAAGGTGAAGTCGGGTTACTTAATATTTTGTGTGGGGTGAGATGTTATAAGGGGTTGATTGGTGTTTCAAAATAGAGGTGCGTCAATTTTTATTAAGAGTGGGGATTAATATTATATGTGGTGGTCATGTGTTTAAATAAGATGGGGTGGTGTTTATATAGTTATAAGGTCTTCATTTTAATCAATAAGGATCTCATAGTTTATTTATTAAATTAATTCTTAGTTTACAATCTAGATCTAATTTAATTTTTCAAAGCTAGATAAATTTAAATTAAAGAGCATCTAGCTCTAATATATGTAATTGGGCACCTAATTCATCTTAGCTTAGTAGCTCTTTATATATTTCGATTAGAAGTTACTTTTATAGTCATAAATTAAAGTCTAAAGTCATTTTTGTCATCTTTTTTAATCCTTTAAATAGGCTTATTTGTGTTTTCAAAATTACAATTTATAGCGTTACTGGACGATTTTTTGTAATAATTTGTTTGTCTGAGTGTGTAGCGTCCTTCTTTGCATTATTTCATCTTTTGGGATCCCTCTATTGCATTTTGGAAGCCTATTAGACTCTTTTTTAGCCCCCTTTTCCACATTTTAATTGCTCTTCTTCACTTGCAGATAAGTGTGCGCATATGCGACAACCTTGCAGAAAGAGACCTTATTTCCCTTCTTGCCTCCTTTTGTGTTTGTTCACTTGTTTCGTTGCGTATGATTGAGCATATTGTGGTCTCCACACTAGTTTGATATTTCAGTTAATTGCAAGTCTGAGTGACTAACCATCTCATGTTGCCCACGAATACTTGGGTGTAATCAATGCACTACTTATAAAGTTTTGTAATCAGGGGGTGTTCATTTTATGTGGTTCTTTTTCTTTCTGCCACTTTTTTATTTGCTTATTTTTATCTGTTACGGATCATAATTTTGTTCCTTTGCTTACTCAAATTTCACTATCATGAATGGAAAGATATTGTCATGCCTCTCACTTTAAGAAAACCAAAACTATATCAAATAACTATGGGATTGTAAACTGAACCTAAAGAAGATGCATAGAGAAATAAAAATGGTTTGAAAAATGTGATGAAGCCTTTAGACTTTTGTGTCTTTTTGTATCACCATAACTATGCACTTTCATATTAACACTAGCCAAATCACCCAAGGAATTATGGGAAGACCATAGAAAAACCTTTTGGGAAATAGGATGAAATGAAAGGGCATGAACTGGAAAATGAGTTGATTAGTATCAGCCCTAGCAATAGTTTTGACAATCTCCAATAATTTTTCACTAAACTTAAATCTCTAAAATTGCAACTGAAAAACTTCTGGATTTGACAAGAAGGGACTCTCAACTCAATCTTTTCGTCTTTAAAAAACTTGTTCCAAACTATTTAGTTTTCGTCTTGTACCTTCCATGCTACAAAAAGAGAACTTGGTGTAAGTTGGACTATGCCCTCCTTTAATGAGTTTTTCGTTGATTTGACTAGAGAACATGATAAGCTAATATCAGATGGGTACTCTGAGATCCACAAAATCCAATTCTCTCATTTTTGGTCATGAAAAACCTAGGGTTTGAAAAGAGAAGAAGTAGAACAAAAAGGATCATGAGAATAAAAAGGAATAATCCACCATCAAAATCAAGTTTTTCCACTTCATCTTCTATTTCTAAATCTCCTAAAAGAATGAATCAAATGTGGGTATTGCGTTGATATTCATGAAGAAGAAAAATGTTTTGAAGAAGAAGATTTACCTCCACACGAGTCTTTTTGAGATGAACAACATAGGAGTTCCTCGGTTATCTCAAGCCATATTCATCATCAACTCAAGAAATTTCTAGGGAAAAAAACAATAGAAAGGGGAAAGTGAAAGAAAAAGAAAAAGAATCAAATAAGGAGAAAACAAAAGCAAGAGCTTTAGTTGCAGTTGTGTCACCTAATCTTTCATGGGTAATTAAATCAGGCGCATCTCATCATATGGCCTCATCTGAAATTGAGTTTTATTCATGAGAGTCATGTGACATGTCTTCTATTCAGCTTGGTGGTGACACTTGCTACACCAGTTTTTTGGAGAGGTTATGTTGAAGTGAATAGTGGAACCTTCAACAATGTGCTTAATGTTCCTTCACTTTCAACTAATCTTCTTTCATGTATATCAGATAACTCACCTTAGTCAAGGGCATGTGGGTTGAGTTCACTAATTGATTCTATGGTTATGTTAGAGAGCTTCACAGTGGTAATATTATTGCAGTTTGTACAGTTGATCATCACAATTAGACTATACTCTTTTTCTCACTTTTTTCCTCCTTCAGATTCTTCATCAGAATTCACATGGACTTGATGATATTTCATGAGCTCACTTATAATAATGATGACTTATCTTCTAGCTTGGTTGATTGTCCATAGTGATGGGGACCCACCTCCACCATCCACTTATCATATACCATATATTGAGGATTTATTTCTTGATGCACCTACTTGTGGTCCTCTACAGACTTTATAAGGGAGAAGGTACTTTGATTCAGGACTCATCAGATACTCGGGCACTCTTCTATATAGTTACAAGACATTCCAAATTCCTTCTTCACCACTACTTTGGATTCACCATCCCTTCTTGGAGTAGGCGGCACTTCCTCTTCACATATGGAGCATTGTTCCTTGGATAGGAACCACGCCTTTTCACTTCAGGGATCTTCTTCTTCTTCACTTAATACAGAGTGTTCTTCGACACCTTCTTCATCTTGGGAGGTTGGATAACACTCTTCATCTCCTCTCTAATTCTAGAAAGATTACAATTTGTATATGAGTACCTTACTAGGACTTTTATTTTTTAGTGACTCATTTGACACATATTTACTTAGGTTATTTAGGGGTTTCTTTTGTCTCTTGTAAGTGGATGTTTTTCCTTTGAGGGTTTTCCTTCCATTACTTGAGATCCTTATTGTACATGGGTACCTCATCAATCCTAGTTGTTAGGAACCCATTTTTCTCCTCTTTTTCTTTTTCAGAAAGATTTTTTTTTGTACACAGATATCTTATCATGGATTAGTTTCCACGGGCCTAATTGACACATCTTTCTTATTTGTCTAGGGGATTTATCTTTCAATTCTAACTTTCCATGACCTCTACCTCAACTTTGATGAATGGTGGGTATTGGTGTATATGACTTGTTTCATCATCATTCGATGACTTTTCTACCATTTACAGTTAGTCATATAAATTAGTGAGAATAGGTCATAGTGGAATAGGTCAATAGAGTTTAGTTAGGGTTGTGTACACGTGTCATGCATTATGAGTTACACAACACTTCTATATGTACCTCTCTTTTTTTATCTATGAGCATTTCAAACACATCGTTGTCTTTCTGTACTTGATTCTAATTTTGATTTGATTTCTTACCTACTACAAAAATCATTCATGACTCCATTGAAGTGCAACCTTCCTCGATGTGCACGGGGTTCCAAATTTATCCTCATTGAACAATCTGACAAATCCCTTCCCTAAATTCCTTAACTAATGCATATGTAAGTTTTAATATATGTTTACTTCCTATAATGGCCTATTTCTACCTATCTACGACACACAATACATGCTCCACTGCCCACATTTCTAGCACAACAAATGAAGCAGTAGTTTATTATACCAACAAGCTTTGAAAGTGGGAAACATAATTATAAGGCTTGAAAATGCAGGACTTGCAATATGCTGCAACAAGATAAGACATTTTATACTTATCTTCATCTCCCATGATAGGCATTGGAACTCCCACCTTCACGGGATTCTTAAAATAAAGCATGTAAGTATACCCCAAAACACCTTCCACCGTGGCAGAATGATTGAAATATTTCAACTGGATTTCCATATGAGAAAAGTAATCGTATGAAGGAATTTGTTATCTATGAACACGATCGTCCTCCTTGGTAATATGCACCACATTGATAGACAATTCAACCATTTTATCAATGAAAATATTTATGATGTTACATTGAATGGTACATTCGACAGTCATTTACGTTGTGGATGAGGCGTTCCATACCGGCTCGTGCCCTTGGGGAATGGTGAATTCCTAGTTGTCAAAGGTGAAGAAGAATTGGTCAATATTGGTGTCACATTGGGATAATTTATTTACATCCATTGTGAAAGTGTGGGTGCCAAACATGATGCCAGGGACTAAATCAAGGTGAAATCCGTAGTTCTTCCTTCTAGCCTCCTGCCAATAAAATGAGCATTGATTTGCAGACTGTTATCAGAAACTATGGTGAAATCCTGGTTGTTCTTGCTATAGAAGTAGAACATCGCCTGTAGATCATCTTATATTGGAAGAAAAGCCTATTCTATACGACATTGAAACCGTCGAGGAGATTCTCATGGACACATTGATCATTAGCAAGCCTGTTACTAATGATGTTTAAATTATAGATCACTTGTGCCACTGTACTTCAAGCCTATTCGCCTGAAAACTTAAAAGTGCATGTCGTACATGATTACTACTAACTACCAACATCATTTTCCACCGTTTAGATGGTCGTTGATGCAGAAGATTTTCATAATTAGATGTTTTCAGGGGGGCATTCTACCTGAGACAACGCATTTCGGCGTAAAAATACTTCACATTAAAAAACATCACATTCACAAGATATCACTTGTTATATATTATGTTGAAATATGTTGTTTATGTTTATATAAATAAAATAATGTATACATTTTACATGACAATGTTTTATTGTGCTTATTTTACTACAGGCTCACAACAATTCTTTGTGACACATGTTACAAATGTAACAAGAAGTTTATTAAATTGCTAAAGGAGTTACAAATATAATGAAGATAATAGGATGCAGTTGGATTGACGTAAATAAAATGGTACATACGTTTCTTGTAGGGAATAGGTCACACCCCCAAATGCAGAAAATTTATAGAGAGTTGTTGAGATTTTCTTTGGAGATTGAAGCTGGTGTATATTCCTGATACGAGATTTGTGTTGAATGAGGTGGAGGAGGAGAAGGATCATATTCTTTAGCATCATAGTGAAAAACTAACAATGGCATTTGGACTATTTAACATGTCCCCTGGAACAACAATTACAATTATCTAGAACCTTCAAATTTATGGTAACTACCATTATGCGACCAAGTTCATGTCCAAGATTGTTGCAAGAGAAATAATTTTAAGGGATGTATTTTCATGAGGTGAAACCAAATATTATGTATAAGAGGAAATTTTATAAACTTTTACTTTAAAAGATTGTAAAATTATTTTGAAATTTCATTTTGATGTTTTAGACATGGGTATATGGTCTACAACCTTTTTTAAAGATTTATAGGTTTGGGGGTTTTTTATTTGTGGTGGATATAAATAGACCGAGGTTAATATATTTGTAACTGCTCGAGTACCACCCCTTTCTACAAAGGGACTACATTTGTATCAAATGCACTATGTTCAACTTTTGAATTTTGGGAGGTGTTTTTGACTTGTTTTTCAACTTTGCCAATCTGATCCTTAGATTTAATTTATGATTTATTTTACTTCTCGTTTCCAATTTGAACCTATTGAAACCCTACCATTGTTAAAGTTAGATTACAATTATTAACCCACATGCATTCTAAAATTTTCCAACTAAATTACTACAATGAAGTAAATTAAACAATTCTAATTCTATTTTAATGAATCCTAATATTTTCCCTCATAAAATCAATACAAATTCATAATTGAATTTATAATTCACAATGATATTTGTGGATTTCACAATAAATATATCCATTCCAAAAATTCTTCTCAGCCTTCCACAAGCACCTATGGATGCTTTTGCTAGTTTATATAATCTAAACCTTTTATAATGACAACTATTATGTTCAATTTTGCATGTTCTCACTTCTATTTAAAAATAAATAAAATTTAATTTAATTACGCCAGAGGCATTTATCAGTTAGAATGAGCCTTGATGCCTCTAACACAGGTTAGAGTTTACACGGTCGAGATTGTAAATTTCGTTGAAGCATTGAAATCTGACGGCCCAGGAATGTGTCCAGTCATTTCCCTTAGAGACATTAATTTAGCACCAACCCCATGAAGCATCTACATCAGAAAACATGCAGTCATAGAAATTATTAGCTACGAGATCCACATAAGCATGTCCGTGTTGATAAGGATCGTGTATTTCCAGCAACCCTTCCATACGAGATCTCACTCACATGTCGAGTCTAGCAGGTTTCATCTTCCACGTACGTACATGTCAAGAACTAGCAAAGCATCATAACTTAATCACATACTACAATACGACAAGTCTACAACGCGCCAGTCCTTCTGAAGCTCCCTCTGAAGTGTTGATGACCGTTGTGATCCACCGGATAATAGATGCCCCTCACATACTGTGTAAAATTTGGAGAGCTGATTCTGGAATGCCCATTTCTAAAAGTGCTCTGCTATTTGTAGATGTACACACAGTAGTAAGGACAGTAATGTTATTAATTGCCATTTGGTTTCCCACACCAACGAACCCAGATATATCCATATCAGCCATCTTTTTTGACACTCAAACATTCAGTGATCAAACCCTCTTTGGTACGTTGTAAGTTCATTCCAATTCTTGAGGACACGAATTCTTTTGTTGAAAGCATAATGCGATCCAGAATTATCTTGAAAACGCATGCACTTTAACTAGTCGGTTTTGTGCCTAGCGTAGAGTTCGTTGCTTCTTCCACATGACCTCATTGTCTCGTTGCGTCTGCTTTCTAAAACACAAAATACCCAAAACAAAACATTCTAAAACATAGCCTACACCAAAGTCCCTTCTTGGCCTCTCAAATGGACTTGCTCTTTAGGGAACAACCGTTGGTAGGCTAGTTTATATATATATATATATATATATATATATATATATATATATATATGATATATTGATACGCCTAAATCTGTTAAAGAATTACGAAATAATTCCTCCAAGATAAGATTACAATTATTAAAAATATGAATATCCACTTCACCTTCTTCGAAGAAAACAAATTACATGTAATATTACTTAATGTTAGAGTCTGGATATAAACAATACTATTTATATTTTTGTCCTACCTTTTTTTAATGGAATAGTCCACTCATTACTAATAAAAAAGATAATACAACTATTTAGGAAATACAAAGTATGTAAGTTTAACTTCGGCTCACTCAAATTTTTAAATAAGAAAAGTGCAATCAGCTTTGAAAATTTAATAAATGTAAGTTTTTTTCTTAAAATAATTCATGTGCATTTGCGACTTAAGATATATATAGATTTTGTATTCAGTCAAAGGAACAAATATGCATGTTCCAAAAACTCTAAAAAAATTTGCAGTGTTTAACAATTTTTCTTATAGACTTCAAAGTTTAAAACTATTTTTTTTTATTTCAACTTAAAGACACATTGGTTCTCCAATCATCTTTGTATATATCCTGACTTACCATTATTTCTTATGAGATTATATCAATACATAACATGAGTCATTTTATATTGAACTAAGACATTATTTTCTAGTCTCTTTGATTCAAAGTTCCAACTATGCATCTACATGTTTACAATTGTCTAATTTCTCCTTATTATGAATTCTTAATTCTTATGTCTAGACGTCAAAATAGCACAAACAACAAATCAATCACAAAGTAGGATATGTTCACAAGATTAAAGGTATCCAATATAATCCTGATAAAAATTCCAAAACATCCCATATTTTTTCCTGATAAAAGTGCCAAAAAATCCATATTTCATAATTTACCACAGTGCATATAAAGGACATTGTTAAGAATCTAGATCTACAAGCCTCTGTTAAGCCTGTCCTCCAATCTTGGTGCTTCCAAAGAGTTCCATGATCTTCCTCCTTCCTTCACTGTATCCCTCACTATTTTATTCAATTTTCTTATTTCTTCTCTGATCGTCGTGCCTTCTTCTGCAACAAGTAGTCTCTCGATAGCTTTAGTAAATTCCTCCTTCTCTATCAACCCATGGTTATTGGAGTTCAAAGCCAAACCCACTTTCCAGACATCCACAATATATGTGTTGTTAAGAAATTGATCAGAAAAATAAGGCCAACACAACATTGGCATGCCCATGGTGATGCTCTCCTGAACAAAGTTCCATCCATAGTGAGTAACAAAGCAAGCTATGGCAGGATAAATAATACCCTCAACTATGGTGCCCAAGAAACTATGCACCCCTATCTCTAATCCGCTTCAAAAATATAGGAGAAAAAATGGCCTGGCTGGAGTCCATCGGATTAGAGTGCACAACCCACAAAAATGGTTTGTGGGTGGCCTCTAGCACCACTGAAAGTTCTTCCATTTGTAACTTATTCAAAGCTACATAACTTCCAAATGAAATTTAGATGATAGATTGTTGAGCTTGTTTTTCTAACCACTCCAAACCTTCTACCTCAGGTTTCAAAAGGCTAGGGATGAGCCTCGTCATTGTGTTTCTATCGCCGTAGAGAAATCTAGAAGCAATTAATGGACATATGGGAAACACACTCATTTCTTTGGACAATTCATCAATTACGCTAGGTTCCTGCTCATAGAAACTTAAAAAGTGTTGAAAATTACCCACTTGATATTATTAATTTCTTTTTCCATGTGAATCACATGCTGAAAGATGCATTCCTATTTATACAACCAATGGGAGATGAGCAGACTATAGAGCAAAGCATGTTATCCTCTGTATTTTAAGCTAACTCGCTATCATTGGATTGAGTTGTCAAACTTAATTACTTCATTTTAGCATGCAATTGGAACTTGTCTGGAAAATACAGTAACTGGCATCGGTTAAGGGCAGACCGACATCGGTCAAGCATTCAAGTAAGGAACTGGCAACTAGCGAGTTAGGCAAAACCAGCGTCAGTTACCTGTGCGACGAAGTTTTAATTAACTCTCGGGAATTATATCTATTTTTAGCATTAAAATAGATTTATTGATTGTAATTGCATGGCTAAGTGCCCTAAGTCTATAAACGACTATATAAGCATAAAGCTAGGGTTTAGAAGTAATTTTAAAAATGATCAGAATTAGAAAGATAAAAATTTGGTGAGAGAGAATTTCTTGGTGAAGAATCAAAAAACTTGAAGGGAAGAAAGTATTGAACATCTGAGAGGTGTGGAAGATTGTAAATCTTCATTGTATATCTTGTAAAAGCTTTGGATAATAGATTGGCTTGTTTCTTGGTGGACGTACTGTAGCCCACACTGGGTGAACCACGTTAAATTTGGTGTTGATTTATGTCTCTTGTTTTGTATATTTCTTCTGGTAGAATATCTACTTTTATTTGCATGTATGCTTAGATCTGATATATTGTCTGTACAACTGGTGTGCTAACCCCAACAACTAGTATCAGAGCTTTGTTTGAGGGTTTTGTGTGTTGACAGATTTACTCACAAAGGGTTTTCTGATTGAGTGGGAGCTACAACAATGGCAGAAGATAATAAATACAAGGTAGAGAAATTTGACATGGCCGAAATTATCAATTATGGAAAATGTAGATTGAGGATTATCTGTATCAAAGAGATTTGTACTTACCATTGGATGAGAAGTCTAGACCTACGAAGATGACTGATGAAGAATGGAAGATTCTTGACAGAAAGGCTTTGGGATCTATAAGATTGAATCCTAGCAGCATCCGTGGCTTCCAATATTACAGAAGCGGATTCTACGGTAGACCTAATGAAATCTCTTGCTAATTTATATGAAAAACCTAGTGCTTCAAATAAAGTTTATTTGATGAAGAAACTATTTAGTTCTAAGATGCATGAAGGTGAATATGCCTCTGGTCATTTGAATGATTTTCAATCTATTGTAAATCAGCTAAAATCGCTTGCAATACCATTTGATGATGAAGTAAAAGCACTTTTATTCTTATGTTCTTTTCCTGATAGTTGGGACAACTTGGTAATGGTTGTTAGTAATACAGGACCTGCTAATAATATTTTGAATTTTGATGATGTGGTTAGTATAATCTTGAATGAAGAAATTCGCAGGAAGAGTACAGAGGAAACATCATCTGGAAATGATTTGAATGTAGAAAGCAGGGGCAGGCAAAAGGAGAGATCGAAGAGTAAGAGTAATGGGAAATCAAAGTCAAGGGATAACAGATCTAAATCTAGAAGTAAGGGAATTACTTGTTGGAAATATGGAAAGAAAGGACATGCAAAGAAAGATTGTTGGTCAAAGGATAAAGAGAACCAACAACCAGACAAAGGTAAAGAAGCAAATCTTGTTGCATCAAAGGTAATGCAAGATGCTCTTATTCTTTCTTTAGATTGTAGAATTGAATCCCATGGGTTTTAGATTCAAGAGCTTCTTTCCATGCAACCCCTAATAAGGGTTATTTCAGAAATTATGTCCAGGGCAATTTTGGGCATGTTTATTTGGGTGATGATGAACCTTGCAGTATTACTGGTAAAGGAGAAGTTCATCTAAAATTGTAGAATGGAAATACATGGGTATTGAAAGATGTGAGGCATGTGCCAAGCCTCAAGAGGAATCTTATTTCTGCAGGGAAACTAGGTGAATCTAGTTGCATGGTTACTTTTACAGGAGACTCTTGGAAAGTCACCAAGGGTGCTTTTGTTGTGGCAAGAGGTAAGAAGGTAGGAACATTATATTTATCTACCTGTATTACTGATTCCTTTTCTGCATTATCTACTTCAGATTCAGATGCATGCATGTGGCATAATCTGTTGGGTCATATGAGTCAAAAAAGGAATGCAGATCTTAAAGGCTAAGGGTAAGTTATCATATTTGAAAGATTTAGATCTTGATTTCTGTGAGCATTGTATCTTTGGAAAGAAAAAGAGAGTGAGATTTCTCAAAGTTGGGGCAACTAAGAAGGAGCAGAAATTGGAGCTTGTACACTCAGATGTGTGGGGACCAGCTTGGGTAGCTTCTCATGGAGGATCCCAATATTATGTTACTTTCATTGATGATGCTACAAGAAAGGTATGGGTTTATTGTATTAAATGTAAATCTGATGTTTTTGAGACTTTTAAAAGATGGAAAGCCCTTGTTGAGAATGAATCAAATTCTAAGTTAAAGTGCATTAGATCTGACAATGGTGGTGAATATTGTAGCAAGGCTTTCAATGATTATTGTTCAGTGAATGGGATACGTAGAGAAAGAACGGTTCCAAGAACACCACAAGAGAATGGTGTTGCAGAAAGAATGAACAGGACAATCATGGAACGTGCTAGAAGTATGAGGATACATTTTTGATTGCCCTTGCAGTTTTGGGCAGAAGCAGTTGATATAATGGTTTATTTGATTAACTGTGGCCCTTCAAGTTCACTAGATGGAGGAATACCAGAGGAAGCTGTGGACCGGAAAAGAGGTAGATCTTTCTTTTCTTAAATTTTTTGGTTCAAAAGCTTTTGTGCATGTTGATAGGGAAAATAGAAAAAAGGTGGATGCAAAATCCAAGAGGTGCACTTTCATTGGTTATGGATCTGGTGATTTCGGTTTCCGTTTTTGGGATTTAGAGAATTCTAAAATTATTAGGAGTCGTGATGTTGAATGGAATGAAAAGAGAATGTACAGGGATCAAATTTTGGTACCCAAGGATGAGAAAATTGAGAAGTTTATTGATGAAAATGAACTCTCAAGTTTTAAAGAAACACCTACATAAATACACAGTAATTGTGGTTACAGTTAGTCCTTGACCGACATCAGTCAGATGAACTACCGATAGGTTACAAATTATCAGAACTGGTATCGGTTAGTAGAACTGACATCGGTTAGCAAAAATGACATCCAGTGGTCAGAGTTAGAGGTGACCGGCGGTCGGTCACTGTCAGATAGTTGATACTAATGTCCAGGAGGCCCAGATTGAGCCTCTGGTACCCCAAACTCCTGTGAGAAGGTCACAAAGGGTAAGTAAACTTCCAGAAATATTTACACCTTCTCTATTTTATTTATTATTGACTGATAGTGGTGAACCAGAGAGCTTTGAAGAAGTAATGTGGGATAAGACTCACGTTTAGTGGGAGCATGGCATAGATGAGGAGATGGACTCCTTGGAACATAACCAAACATGGGATTTGGTTAAGTTGTCAGCAGGTAAGAGAACATTGCAGAATGAGTGGGTTTACAGGATTAAGGAAGAAGGGGGTGGACAGAAAAGGTACAAGGCAAGACTTGTAGTAAAGGGATTTACACAGAAAGCAGGTATTGACTTTGGTGAAATATTTTCTCTTGTTGTTAAGATGACTTCTATTCATACTATATTGAGTTTATTTGTAGTAGAAGATTTGAATTTAGAGCAACTAGATGTGAAGACGGCTTTCCTTCATGGTGATTTTGATGAAGAGATTTATATACACTAGCCACTTGGGTATGAAGTCAAGGGTAAGGAGAAATTAGTGTGTAGGTTGAAAAAGAGCCTATATGGGCTTAAGCAAGCTCCAAGGCAGTGGTACATGAGGTTTGATAGTTTTATGCATGAGCATGGTTACTTGAGATGTGAATATGACCATTGTGTTTATTTCAAGAAGCTTGAAAATGGGAGCTATATTATTTTGTTACTGTATGTGGATGATATGCTTATTGTAAGATCTAATATGTAGGGCATTGGTGAGCTTAAGACAAAGCTAGCTCACACATTTGCAATGAAGGATTTAGGAGCTGTAAAAAGAATCCTTGGCATGTAAATACATAGAGACAGGAAAAACAAGAAGTTGTATTTGTCTCAGGAGGATTATATCTACAAGGTGTTAGAAAGGTTAAACATGCTGAATGCAAAACTTGTTAGCACACCTATGGCTGGACACTTCAAATTGAGTAAAGATCAATGTCCTTCATCACATGAGGAGGTCAAATACATGACACAAGTACCATATGCTTCAGCAGTTGGAAGTCTCATGTATGTTATGGTTTGTACTAGACCAGACATTACACAAGCAGTGGGAATTGTGAGTAGATATATGGCTAATCCAAGTAAAGAACATTGGAAAGTAGTCCAATGGATACTCAGGTATTTGAAAGGGACATCTAGCATGCAGTTATGCTATGGAGGTTTGGATATTTCATTACGTGGCTATTTTGATTCGGATATGGCTGGAGATCTGGATGGTGGGAAGAGCACTACTGGATATATTTTCACTGTAGGTGGAACGACAATTAGCTATATTTCAAGATTGCAGAAGGTTGTGGCTTTGTCTACTATAAAGGCAGAGTATGTTACAACTACAGAGGCTAGCAAGGCGATGATATGGATGAGTAGGTTCATGGAAGATTTGGGAAAGGAGCAAAGTAATCATAAACTGTTCAATGACAGTCAGAGTGTAATTCATTTGGCAAAGAACTCAGCGTTTCATTCAAGAACAAAACACATTCAATTGAGGTATCACTTCATGCGGCAGGTATTGGAGGATGGACAGTTGAATCTAGAAAAGATTCATACGAACAAGAACCATGTGGATATGCTAACGAAGCCATTAGTAAAGGAGAAGTTGGAGCTACACTCCACTTATGTTGGTCTTCGAGTTTGAGACTTGAAGAGGAAGAAACAAAGCCAAGGAAGGATCCAAGAATGACGTTGTACATGTATGGTGCAGTAATTAAACTCCAAGTGGGAGATTGTTGAGTTGTGAAGCTTAATTACTTCATTTTAGCATGCAATTGGAACTTGCTGGAAAATACAGTAACTGACATCGGTTAAGGGCAGACCAACATCGGTCAAGCAAGTAAGGAACCGGTAGCGGTTAGGCAAAACCGTTGTCGGTTACCTGTGCGATGAAGTTTTAATTAACTCTTGGGAATTATATCTATTTTTAGCATTAAAATAGATTTATTGATTGTAATTGCATGGCTAAGTGCCCTAAGTCTATAAACAACTATATAAGCATAAAGCTAGGGTTTAGAAGAATACAAAAAATGATCATAATTACAAGATAATTATGTGAGAGAGAATTCATAGTGAAGAATCAAAAAGCTTGATGGGAAGAAAGTACTAAACCTCTGAGAGGTGTGGAAGATTGTAAATCTTCATTGTATATCTTGTCAAAGCTTTGGATAATAGATTGGCTTGTTTCTTGGTGGACGTAGCCCATACTGGGTGAACCACGTTAAATCTGGTGTTGATTTATGTCTCTTGTTTTGTATATTTCTTTTGGTTGAATATCTACTTTTATTTGCATGGATGCTTAGATCTGATATATCGTATGTATAATCGGTGTGCTAACCCTAACACATTGTTAGGCCTCCATGCAATTCAGAACAAAACCTGATCAGATACTTGATGTCGTACAGACTCAAAAAATATAATCTCAACATGTTGAAAAAGCCCTCCTGTTTGGATGGCAATTTTTATAATGTAAGAATTTTGAGCAGGTACCCAAAATCATAGGTGCCCTAGAAACTCTGGGATTTCTTACACTGCCGAAAGACATCAACTTCATAGCAAAGCTCCTGCAATCGATACCTATCTCTTTGTTTTTCTGGAAATCAATACCTCTCTTTTTCAACAGCTGAATGGATTCATGATAATATTTTGTGTTTTCATCATCTAGATCAAATTCCTTGAAATTGAATTGGCAAACAAACTTCATGCACATGATCGACTTCTTATCAGTACTACAAAATACCTGCAGTAGGTTCTCATTCTTGTCATAGAAGGTGAAGCCCACCTGGATGAAATTGAGGGTGTCCATATTGGCTTTTAAGGAGGTATAAGTGGAGTTCGAGCTCATGCCACCCCACATTGTGTGCCGCTAAGGTTTATAAAGAAAACTAGGAAACTTGGTGTCCATGCCCATGTAGGGAAAATGCTTCACCATGGCTTCCATTCCCATAAAATTCCTCATCTATATTTTCTACACACACCTTCCTTATGCAAACTGAAATAGAATGACAAGCAACGAAAGCACTAGCATTAGTCGACATTATGGTTTTAGTAGCAGGCATATGAATCCACAATCTGGGGTAATTAATTAGAGCTCCTACTTATTTGTTAACTTTAGAAAAAAGGGATCACAATTTATATATTCTTTCAACAATTAATTTTGTATCACCATGAAAATGGCCAACCCACTCCTTACAAAATATTTATATATATGCCTTTAAATATATTTTACACCATATAAGCCATTAAAAAACGGTGAAATCCAAACAATTTGATTTACCCCTAGTGCAATTTATTTATATTATTATAGTTAAGAGTAGAGATATCTTATATATCTAATATAATTACCCCTAAATACATTTTTTAGTTTCCTTCTTGAAATTACTTTTATGACTAGCATAGGTGGCGACTGCAGTGGAGGCTTGCTCTCCATGGAATCAAGTTTGCCCATACCACTGCCTACTAAATAATAATAAAGTTAATGAGAATGTAGAGACAATAGGTTTCCACACACAAGGGAAAGGGATTGCAGCTATGATTAAGAGGTCGTTGTAGGGTATGGGAATTTGGATTGCATCAGGCTATGCCTAGACCTCCCATTTTATATGTTGTCATTTGTATCTTCTTCTCCTCTAAGTTTGGATAGTTGTTAAATGGATAAGGTGATGTTGTAAATTTCCATTGGTGTTGTAGTTAAGAGTCCAATAAACAATTTTCAACCACAGCCGTTTGGGAGTGTACAATCACATATGGAAGATGTCATTTTACACACAAACAAACTTTGCATGCATCAAATTTGTAGAGATGGATACATGCAACTCTTCTGGAGGACAGATTGAACACTTTTATTTTAATCATAAAATCAACTTCATCACAATTTTGCCGTCCAAGGCATTCTTTGAATTCACACTTCCTACTCAATCTTTCTTATTACCCCCTATCAAAATTGTAAACTAACAAGCTTTCCATTTCCTTACAGACTAGTCCCCCTTAATTGCCTTCTTTCACCTTGCTACACCCTTAACCTATTGGTTGTATTAGGATATGAATAGCCGACTTGTAGCTTACCATATCATTTTATTATATCATTTATACTTTCTTGTGCTTAATATGTCGGCCTTGGTGATGGCCATAGAATATGAATGGTATATATAGGGGATTATAGGTAGTATTTCATTATCATTTGAGCATTTGAGTCTTATTATATGGTTTAGAGGTTGCCCCCTCGAAGCGGTGAAGCTATTCTAATTGTATATTGAGATCATTATTCTAAAATATTGTGTTATTTGGTGTTCTATTGTTGCTCTTAATCTGAATTATACAAGTAATTTCATTACAAGTGGTATTAGAGCTACGATCTAGGCCAAAATTAGGGCAAAAACCCTATTTTTTTGTTTCCACCAAATATTGTGAACCAGAAGGAATTGGTGGGAAATAGTTTTACTAGCGTTGTGAAACATTTCAAGTAAGATTCCCTAAAAATTGATTACAAATTTAGGGTTTTTCATAAAATCGCTCCCTAGGGTGAAAATTGTGGAATATTTTCAAGTTATTTACAGTTTAGGAAAGCTCTCAAAAAAAAGTATTAGTATCTTGTCAAGTTATTTTTTACTATTAGTGGAATTTGTTTGAAACCCTAAACCCTAAGGTTTGACATCATGACAGGGCCTTCCACAAAAGCAAAAAAGAATCTGGTTACTCCAGGTAAAACCCTAGATAAAGATGTGATAGTGATTAAAGAGATGGAGTTAGAAGGGGTAAATATAGATTCCTGAGCACTAGGTTTTACCTCAGTTTATCATAAGGTGAGCAAACTTGAGTATGAGCTACGAAATGTACAATTTGAGATGGCCTCTAAAGGAGACATAGACCCAAATCAATCATCAGTTGCATGATATCATGCAACATGTAAAGGGTAAAAAATATGGCCAAAATACTGCCCATATTAACCAGGGAGGATCTTTCAGTTCAAAATCATGCACAAATTAACTATATTGGATCACTTTTACAGCCCAATAAAAATCCAACTTATTCATAACCACAAAACATGATGCCAAAAGTGGATATTGCACAAATTTGATGGTAAGGATACCTTGAATTGGATAAATCAAATGGAGAACCTCGTTGAGTTACATCAAACACCATCAGGACAAAAGGTGACATTGGTATCCTTGTATCTTGAACCAGACTAATTCGTTTGGTATTGATGGTAATAGTGCTCAGAGGTAGAAGAATAGTCTCAGGTGTCACTTGGAAAAATTTTACCGAGGAGTTGAAATTGCACTATAGCTCCAGTGTTTCAGAGAAATCCTTTAGTCAATTATCAACGTTACAGAAAAAAAAGATCAGTCAAATATTATGTGCAACAATTCCAGAATCATATCCTTAAGGGTGGATAATATTCTAGAAGAGAATATGAATGACCTATTTCTTGGGGGTCTTAAGGACCACGTCGAGCATGAGGTACATATGTTTAATCTGGTCAAGATTTTTGATTCAATTATCATGGCATGTCGAGCAAGAGGAAAAAGTTCTTTGTAGTAGGAGTCCGCCTTTCATTAACACCAGAGACCATGTAGTATCTCTTCCCCTTCAATTGGTAGGCCAATTAGACTGACTCCTCATCAAATGGAAGAAAAGAGAGAGAAAGGATTTATGTTTTAATTGTGATATCAAATATGGACTAGGACACAAATGTGTTAAGAAGAAGTTGTTCTATATTTGACAAAGGTAATGAGGATGATGAGGAAGCTAAAATTATAGGAGAGGCTAAGGAACCAATAGAAGATGAAGTAGAGGATCACCAACCTACAATTTCTTTCCATGCATTGTCAGGTATTAGTACTCCTGAAATACTCAAGGTTATTGGCTATCTCAAAAAACTAGAAGGTGATGGTGTTGGTTGACTCAGGGAGTAATCATAACTTCATAAATAGTAAGTTAGCTTCCCTGCCTCAATTATTTTATTTACCTAACTCCAGAAATGCAAGTTACGATTACGGATGGTGGGACAGTAAAGTGCACAAGAAATTTCCATAGTATCAAGCTTTCCATGGGAGAGTACAAGTTGGACTCACGTATGTTTTCTATTTCCATTGGAGGGGCAAGATATTGTTTTGGGTGTCCAATGGCTCACAACCTTAGGTACTATAGAGTTGAATTCCTAAGAATTGTTCATGCAATTTCATTCAGATGGAATGAAAATAAAATTGAATGGGATGCTAGCTAAGTATCCACATATTATAAGCTCACATCAGACGTAGAAGGCTCTCAGAAAAGGAGTAGGATGGATTTATAGCAAAGTTATTTTCCATAAAAGTGATAAAATACAGAGTCTTTAATGCCACCCAATCTTCAGAAGATTGTTGATGCTCACTCATCTATTTTTGATGTGATTCCAAATGGAATACCACCATTTAGGGATCATGATCATTCCATTCAGTTGATTCCAAGGAGTCAAACACCTGACATCAGACCATAAAGATACCCATATTCCCAGAAAAGTGAGATCGAGAAAATGGTTCAAGAAATGTTGATAGGCAAGGTATCATTAGGCATATAGAAAAAGTGCATATTCTTCACCAGTGCTCATGGTACAAAATAAGGATGAAACATGGAAGTTCTGTCTAGATTACCAATAACTCAACAAGTACACCATCAATTATAAGTTTTCTATTCCATTAATTGATGATTTACTTGAGGAATTGCATGGTGCTATATATTTCACAAAATTAGATATCTTCGTTCAGGGTACCATCAAATTATAATAAAAGAGGAAGATGTTCATAAAATGGCTTTCAGGACTCATGAGGGCAAATCTGAGTTTTTGGTAATGCCTTTCGGTCTTACAAATGCACCCTCAACCTTTCAAAGCTTGATAAACACTGTTTTTAGGACATTTTTAAGGAAATTGGTATTATTTTTCTTTGATGACATATTGATTTACAGTAATACATGGGAAGAACACTTACAACATGTCAATAAAGTGTTGGAAGTTTTTGAGAAACATATTCTCTATGCAAATCCATCCAAATGTTATTTTGGTGTACAAGAGGTAGTGTACTTGGGTCACATTGTATCACATGAAGGTCTCAAATTTTATCCTCATAAGATCAAAGCTATGGTGGAATGGCCAAGGCCCAAAACTCATCAAAAATATTTTTGGGTTCCTAGCACTAATAGGGTACTACAGAATATTTGTGTGGGCAGTATGGTAGAATAACAACCCCACTCACTGCAGTGCTAAAGAAGGATGCCTTCCATTAAATAGACATAGCCAATAAATCCTTTGAGCAGCTGAAGGAAACCACGTGCAACACCCTCAGTTTTGGCTATTCCTAACTTCTCAAAAACCTTCATTGTTGAATGTGAGGCTTCAGGATCAGGATTAGGAGCAGTTCTAATGCTAAGAAGGAAGACCAATTACATTTGAGAGTCACTAATTCAAAGGAAAATATATGGTCAAACATGTCTATGAGAAAGAAATAATGGCTATTATTCATGTGGTCAAGCAATGGATGCCCTATCTCATGGGTAGACACTTTAAGGTAAAAAATGATCATGATAGTAACAAATAATTTTATGGAGAAAAGGTTATCATCTGAGGAACAAAAAAAGTGGGTAGCAAAAGATGTTGGGTTATGATGTTGAAATCATATACATAAAAGGGTAACAGAAAATATAGTTGCTGATGTGTTGTCCAAAAGGGATACATTTGTCAGATGCCTTACTATGTGGAATGTCCATGTTGATGGTCGATTGGGTGGATGAAGGAAGATTAGAATGGGATCAAGACAAGGATACATAATCTCTAATAGAAAATATCAAGCAAGAATCGATGACATCTAACAAATTTCAATTGAAAGGTAATGCCCTATGGTACAAGGAGAGGTTATACTTGAGTAAACATTCTAAGTTGGAGCATAATATTCATTGCAAAGCTACATGCCTCACATGTTGGAGGACACTATAGGTTTTTGAAGACATATCATAGAATAAAAATAGAATTATTTTTGGAAGGACTCAAGTGGGATGTAAAAAAATTTGTATCAGGAGTGTTTAGTGTGCCAATAGAACAAAGGGGAAATAGTTAAGACACCATGTGTGTTGCAACCCTTACAAATTACTAGATAGAGATGGGAGGAGGTCTTCATGGATTTCATCACTGGATTGCCTTGTTCAGAGGGTAAGAATGTTATTTTTTTGATTGTGGATAGGCTCAAAAAATATGCTCAATTTTTTTTCCCTATCACATCCATTTGCAGCCAGTACAGTCACAATTATTATTTTGGAGACAATTCATAGTCTACATGGAACCCCAAAGATAATTGTAAGTGATCGTGATCCTATTTTCAAAAGTAATTTTTCGATGGAATTATTTTCATGTTTGGGTACTCAACTAGCTCACAATTCATCTTATCATCCTCAAACTGATGGGGAAAACACAAGTGGGCAACAAATTCTTAGAGGGGTATCTACATTATTTTGTATCAGATAAGCAGGAAAGGTGGATTAAATGGCTACAACTTGCAGAATGGTGGTATAACACATCTTGTCATATGTCTTCTTAGATAAACCCATTTTTAGCATTATATGGTTACCATCCACCTTCTATCACTTCCTCCTTGAGGGTGAAAACTAAGGTTAGAGATGTTGAGGAACACATTCAACATCAATAACAGTTTGGTGAGTAGTTGAAGGAGAATTTAGCATTAACATAAAACATGATGAAACAACAAGCAGTTCAATATCTGTAGTAAAAGACATTTTTAAATTGGTGACTAGGTTTTTGTACATCTCCATCCTTACAAATAGATGTCACTAAAGCAATAGAGAAATGAAAAACAAACTTGCTTTTAAATATTATGGCCCTTATCAGGTTCTACAGAAAATTGGCAATGTTGCCTAAAAACTAGAGTTGACTCCATATTCACACTTACACCCAGTATTCCATGTTTCATGCCTGGAAGAAGGTTATTGGACATAAATTTGAATCACAGAAAGAGTTACTATAACTTGACTGAGGAAGGAACGAATCATTTTGGAGCCAAAGAAGATTATGTAAACACATACTAAGAGGATGAGAACCAGAGACATTAAGGAATATCTAATCAAGTGTTAGAATCTGAGCATAGAAGACACCATCCTGGGAGGATGAATTTTTTCTGTAGCAACCTCAAGAATTATTAAATGTTGAGGAAAATGTTTGATTGAAGGGGAAGGGCATGTTATGCCCTTAACCTATTTCTTGTATTAGGATATGATTAGCCGACTTGTGGCTTACCATATCATTTTATTTTATCATTTATAGTTTCTCCTACTTAATAGGTCGGCCTTGGTGATGGCAATAGCATATGAATAGTGTATATAGGGGATTGTAGGTAGTATTTCATTATCATTTGAGCATTTGAGTCTTATTATATGGTTTGGAGGTTTCCCCCTCAAAGTGGCGAAGCTATTCTAATTGCATATTGAGATCATAATTCTAAAATATTGTGTTATTTGGTGTTCTATTGTTGCTCTTAATCTGAATTATACAAGTAATTTAATTACACACCTATTCAATCTACCAAACACACATTTCAAGAATAAGACCTTTATGATGGATAGGCAAGGTAGTTCACTTTCTGTATGCTACAAGGTTACATGTTCGTAATTCAGTTCAAAAGCATTTACAAGTTCTTAAAAGCATGATACACGTCATATTTGTGTTCATTTTCATTTCCTTCACCTCTTCTACCTTGATCTTTGTTGTTGGTATAGTTTTTATCCAACGGGTGACAAGTTGTTTTGGTCATATAAAGTTCATTAATAGCTTTGGAGGATTCAAGTCTGCGACATGTGCTATCTTAACTCTATAGATAATATTTCTCTTGAGAGGACCTCTAAGATTAAAAGCTTCAGTTGCATGCCATCTCATCCTCTCAAGATGTGGAGAAACTTTGTGAATGTGCTCGAAACCTTAATAATCCCAATCGCTGATGCATGCATACACATGGTGAAATATTAGTCGTTCATTCCACAAACGTTCACCTTTAAAATCAAATTACACTCACGTGCATAATGTCGACTCGATTATCAATTATCTTTCACACTTCATCTATTTCCCTGCACTTAATTGAGCTTTGTATCATAAAGGGTGCCTATAAAGTGCTATAAAAAACAAGCGTTTCAATTGGGTTTCGAACTTTAAAGTTTTTTGGATTTTTCCCACTATTTATTTTGCCTCTATTAAGAACCAAATGCACTCACAAGAAAAAAATAACAAAGATAACCGATATCATTAGGGTCTTACAATTTGACATGTGAAAAATGTGTGATACATGCATTTCCGTTGGGTCTCAAACATGGAATACACTATACTCCCCTTCCATCGAACCCTTTCTTAATAACCCCTCATCATTTCCATCTTTTTCGCTTTGTCATTTTTTCATTCTTCACTCCATCCCCTTTGATGTTTCCATTGTACACTTCACATACGATTGCTAGTTTTAGAATTGGTGAACGTTGCATTACCAACATCCACCCATATATAGCCTACCCTTATTTTAGAATTTTGCTAAACATTAAAAAAACTCATAATTCAGAGGAGACCGTCTTTTATCAACTTTCTTTTGGAAATTGGCGTGGAATAATCACCAAAGCATATAATTGGCAGGAATACGGTATCTTTCTTTTGATAATTGGCGTGGAATAATCATCAAAGCATATAATTCGCAGGAATACGGTCTTTATATCGAAGACGGAACATCTCTTGGTTTTCATATCTAACAAAACCAAGAAACAGAATCTGTCAGGTCACAGGTTTGAATCCATAAAAAACTAATCAAGACCGTATTTTCAGCACAAAAAAATGTTAGATATGGGATTACAGACTCTAGCCGATTCGAACCTTGGCGCCATGCTCCCGAACTCTAATGTCTGCAAAGAATCGTCTCGGCGGCGCTGTTCAAAGGTATGGTTCATGTCAGTAATCTGCGGCTCGGCGGAGGCCTTCTTCGCCGGCATAGTGCCCGTCGCCGTGACGGCGCCGCCGCCCACCGTTCGACGGGCACCCCGATCGTTCACCACCGGCCGGAAGGTTCGACGGAAAATTACCTTCAAGGTAGCTGAAGAGGGTGAGGAGGAGGAGGGGTTTTCAGAGTGGTTTGGTGGGGGAAATGATGGTGTGGGGATCGGGTTTGGTGGCGGGGATTATAGCGGAAGGGGGTGGTCATATGGGAGAGGCGGTGGGTGGGGGAAGGATGATTGGGGGTGGGGCGAGAAAGAAGGGGATTGGGGCTTGAATTTTGTGTACCAGGCGGCGTGCTGGTTTTCTTTGTCGCATTGTTTGTATTTCGCTTTGAAGAAGGTAATGCGTGTGATTCAGAATGGGGTCAATCATTCTTCTCCAGCGGAGGCCTCGGCTCCCTTTGCAAGTTGTTCCTCTGTCATCAAGGTAATTATTTTCTTGAAAACAAAATTGCAAATATCTCCCCAGAAAAATATAGCGATTCGTTTAACATAAAGCCTATGCAAATCGTTTCCAGTCGCCAAAATTCAGGGCTTATAATTTTAAAATGTATTTTATCCCAATTTTCGTGTCTGCTAATTTTTCAATTTGTATTTCGTCAAAACTTAGGGATTTCAATGTTAAAATCTGCGTTATTTGGCCAAAATTTAGAGCTTTTCATTATAAAATCCGTGTTTTTCTGCGAAATTCAGGGCTGTTAATTTTGAATTCTGTGTTTTTGACCAAACTTTAGGGTTGCTAATTTAAAAATCTGCTGTTTTTGTCAAAAGTGGCAACCGTAAAGGAATATAAATAAATGCATAATACACTAAAAAATAAAGAAGAAGTTCAAAACATTCAACATGCTTGTAGTGTGTTTATGTAGGTTTAATAAAGTGTGTTCTACAAGTTTAGGGTTTTTAATTTATTTTATTTTTTGGCTTTTTGAAAGATCTGTGCAGCTGAAAGCGCCCAAGAATGTGCCAGAAATGGCTTTGTAATTTCTGCACTCTTTCCAGCACATCCTGGTAAAACAGTGCATTCGTACAACGTTTCTGCACTGTTTCATACCTGTGAATTGTACCAGGTATTATTCCGGGCAGAAACAGAAGGGGTGCAACATTTCCCTACAACATAGTAAAAAATGTAGTGGGTTAAAGGTCTTGCTTAGCCATCCACCAAGGTACAAATCTGACGAGGTACCAAGTCATAAGGGATGAGGCCGGAGCGTGCCCTGGGCGAATTTGGTGGAATGGAAACCCCTCACTCCTTCACAGCTCAGCCTAAGAATTCTATACGCCTAATCTGTGCAAGCTTCAGATTCAATAAAAAAATGTAGTGGGCCAAACTTTAGGGCTGTTGAATTAAAATTTGTATTTTCCTCAAATATTACACATTTCTTAGTTTTTCCAAAATAGAAGAATGTTTTAACAGAAGAAAACAAAAGATCCTTTTTAGGTCCCCTGATACATATTCAACTGTGCTAAGACTACAGGGTAGCTTTTTTTGCAGCATATGAGACTATGTTATTCAGAGTCAGACGTATCTTGGACTAGGCATTCCAAATTTGTGCCAAAATTCAATCAAAATAATTAAAAATTTATCAAAATTACTATTAATGAGTCATCTGTTCTCCAATTCATGTTTTTTCTTGTGTGTGTGCTGCAAACTAGAAATTAATATCGGAAAATGAGGGAGAGAGGAGTATTTTGCGAGTATTAACTAGATTCCCAGGTATTAAATTGTACCAGGTATGTTTCCAAGCAGAAACAAAAGGGGTGCAACATTTCCCTATGACATAGTAAAACATGTAATGGGTTAAAGGTCTTGCCTAGCCATCCACCAAGGTACAAATCCTAGGAGATAGTAATAAGGGATGAGGCTGGAAGCGTGTCCTAGGCGAATTTGGCGGAATAGAAATCCCTCAGTCCTTCACAACTCAGCCTAAAAATTCTATGCACCTAATCTGTGCAAACTTTGGATTCGATAAAAAAATGTATTGGGCCAGACTTTAGGGCTGTTGAATTAAAATTTGTATTATCCTAGTTTTTCCAAATAAGAAGAATATTTTAACAACAGAAAACAAAAGATCCTTTTAAGGTCCCCTGATACACATTCAGCTGTGCTAAGACTACAGGGTAGCTTTTTTGCAGCATATGAGACCATGTTATTCAGAGTCAGACGTATCTTGGACTAGGCATTCCAAATTTGTGCCAAAATCATTCAAAATTCAATCAAAATAATTTTAAAATTTATCAAAATTACTATTTAGTATTAATGAGTCGTCTGTTCTTGTGTGAGTGCTGCAAAACAGAAATTAATATTGGAAAATGAGGGAGGGGAGTATTTTGCCAGTATTAAATAGATTCTTTGCATGGGCCTTTTATTTGAGATAAAGTCTCCATCAAGTTTTGTCTTGATTTAGGATTTCTATGTATTAGGTTATACCTACAAATATTTTTCCAGTAAGAAAGGGTCTTCTACTTTTTTCAAGTTGCATTCCGTACGAGTCCATTGCTTTCTTCACGGAGGATTCATATAAAGTGTACATACAATCTCAGCAACCGCATTCGCCAAATTTCAAGTGTAAAATTCGACATTTGGCGGATTTCAAAGAGCAGAAATAAATTCGTCTGAAATCTCGACTGTATTCGTATGAATGGAAAAATGTGAGTTTTATTTGAAATTCCCTTTTCCCTGAACAATGTATATATCACTGCCATTTGGGTATATAACTATACATCCCGTCAAGTTTGAACGCTGATGCCTGTGCTGCCTGTAGGTGCAAAGATTGACCACCCGAGCCCTAGAGTGAAGCTTGAGGTTGAATGATAAAAGGTTTTCCACTTTTGTCGCTGCCTATGCATTGGGAAGAGGCTTGATTTTAGCTAGACGAGGGAGATAAAACATTGTAGCTTTCGGGCAAGATGAGTACGGAAAAATTTATCCGCAAAGACTTAAGGATTTTTTTATCTAACATTTTTTTTGTTAAAAAAGTTTAATTATTTTTTAGGTTTTTTATTATTATTATTATTATTATTATTTTAAACCTGTTCTATAAAGTTATATTAAATTGTTGTCTTTTATCAAAATTATATATTTTTAGCTAAATGTTATATATTTAATTTTCTTTAAATCATATATTGTATTTAAATGTATGATACTTATTAATCTAAAAGTATGTTTTTTACAGTCAAATTTAATTACGAATTATTACTTTTTTAAATATTCAATTTAAAAATATATGTTTTGTCTAAGTCACAAGGTTCGTGTTCATATTCGTGTTTGACAAGGATAAAGTTCGGATTAAGTTCGCCGAGGATAAAATTCGCCAAAAAAATTCATGATTAAATTCGCCGAGTATAAAAAAAATTAAAGCTAATGTTCTAAATATTAAAAAGTTAAAACTAAATAATAAAATACATAACATTTAAATAAAGCAATGAAAACATAAAAAATTAAAAAAAAAACCAGACCAAAATAAATAAATAAAAGACTTTAAAAAAACTAAACGTAAACCTAAAAACTTAACCTATGCTCGACTTGACCCGATAATGGTGGCAACTACATAGAATGCCATCCTTCTATGGCGGCAACTGCATAGACTACGTATCATTCTCCAGCTTCAGCAAGGCAACGGTTTGCAAAGACCTAAACTTGAACTCGAAACTTAAACTCTAATTGCGGCAAGGCAAGAGTTTAAGTTTAGGTTTTAAACTACTTCAATGGCCGCTGAGTGAGGATTGAAACGTGGAGCTTTGCTGGCTCGGGATGCACAGTGGAGGGAAAATGGAGGGAGCATTGAATGCAAAAGGAGTCTTCCACCGGCGAGCAAAAACTTTCAAACACGATTTTTTTGACAATTTTATGTGCCACAGTCACAATTTTTGGGGGGTTTTAAATTAAATCACATTACTTAGAATATTCGAATTTCATGACGAGTTTCAACGATTTTTTGCTATTTTATTAGAGTTCGCTGAATTTCGAATTTTTAGGTTAAAGTTCGGCGAATCCTGTGACTTACTGTTTTATAGTTGAATTTAATCACAAAGTTGCTTTTTTCAGTAACAAATTTTATCCTAGGCAAATTTGAACACGAATTCGAATGCAGCAACTTAGCATATAATCTATTACGTTGGATTCGTTTATGTGCAGTATATATTGATTATTCTATCCCAGATATTAGTCTAGGATATGTTTATTTTGATAGTTAATTTTGTTTTACAAGTGCTATTTTTTCTGCAAAGCTGTAACATCCCTGAAAAATGCTTTATAACAAATCTGGATATTTTGTCAAACCTTAGGGCAGCAATATAAAAATTTGACTTCTATGACAACTGCAATAATCTGTTTTTTTAATTAAAACCACCACAATATGTAGGAAAATTGACTTTATTTATTTCTTTCAAATCAACTTTAATAAAAACACTAAAATGTCTGAATACATTTTTTCTCAGAAAAGATAAGAACATGCAAACTGCTTTGACTTGAAAGTGTTTCCAGATATGGCACCAGTACTGAAATTCGTTTCCAGAGGGGGACGTCTTAGCTGTACTTATTGTTTTGGATGTTAAAATAGCCCTGAATATGGTGCCCTAGTTGAGCTAGATGAATGACCACTGCAACCCTCGAATAGAATTGCCAAGCATAGATATGAGAGATTTTGTCCTCAAATCTGTATGCAAATGAGGGTTTTCGTCCTCTATTGCTGATGTAGAAGCAAAAGCTACTTGCAAACAATGAAGCAGTTCATAAATTTCCAATATGAATGTAATAATAAACCCCAAATTTGGTTTAATAACTTCCAAGGCCTTATCCAAAATGGGTGCCCCCTCCTAAAGATAAGAATAAACAATATAAAATTGCTTTATCCTCTCTCCCATGTTGGCACCCCATCCTAAAAATAGGAATAACAATATAAAATTGTATTATTCTCTTTCCATCTTAAAAATAGGATCTTGACGCTCATGCAGCCCATTCCATCTTTAGCACCCCATAATATAATGCTTTATTTAATTATTAATCTATATTATTCTATTTCTGTTTTTTGGATTAAAAATATAATTGGAGTGTCCTTTTTCCAATTAAAATATAAAAGTACCCTTGAATCACCCCTTAGCCTGCAGAAAATAATAAGAACAGGCTTCGGGTATCCAGAATTAATTAATTCTGGAAAGGGGATATTACAAGAGCATTAGATTATATAAAATGATTTCGGGATTCAACTGCATAATTAAAAAATTATATCAAAAAAGGGGCAACAGTGCCCCAACTGTAGAGTAGATTTATTTAACCTCCCATTTCATGGACCAAACTGATCAGCCAGGAGGAAAATCCACCAGATATCAGTTATTTCAAACAAGATATTTGACAATCAACCAAACCATTCAAAGTCAACAGAAATGAACTGGATGCATTATGTTCATTTTCAACAGAGTTATTCTGTTGGGTTGGGATTGCCAGCATCAACTGCAACACATCTGGGTGGCAGTTATACATAGAGCAGTTGAGAAAAGAGGAATTTTCTACTCCATTGGGCCCACGGTCACACTGCTTAAGCAGCCATGCTGTTATAGAAAATCATAATTCCTACTGGGACCTGCGGTCAAAACTAGAGTAGTCACCTCATGGGACTACTGAAACCTTACTGCCATTTAAACAGAATTGCTCTCATCCATATATGTGTGCCAAGGCAAAAATGTGGCACTGCTTCCCTGCCAAGAACTAACCCCTGCTTCTTAATCCCCTTCATCGGAGGAGTCATCAATGCTCATAACAGAAGTACCTTCCTTAGCTTCTATCAATGTTAGAATATGGGTGTCACTTACTGAAATGGAGAAGCAGAGTTACTCTTTCCTTATCGACACCTTGATTTGCTAGGTAATCTGCTACCATATCACCATGTTTTCATATACGGTGACATTCGACCACCGTTATTCTATTCAGCAAAATTTTGATAGCTTAAGAGTTAGATTATATGATCAGGTAGTCAGTTAGTTGCTTTTCTTTGGACACGGCATTATTAATAATCATACTCTCTTTTTTATCATCAGGTTTGACCATTCCTTTAGTGTAGCCAATTGTATTCCTCTTGGGCTTGAGCCTTTGCAATGTTCTTTATTTCTTGTTTATATTTCTCATGGTAGATGAGCTTGGCATTGTCACTGTGATCTCTGAATATACCTACTCCCCTGCCTGTGCCTGGGTTTCCTCTGGCAGTATATATATTTTTTCATGTATGTGGTTTCTTTTGGCAGCCTATATATTTATATTTTCATGTATGGGGTTTCCTCTTGCAATATGTGTGTGTGTGCGTGTGTTGTCAAAATGTAGCTTATATCATAATTGTCACCTGGAAAGATTTTTTTCAAATTAAAATAAAGTTATCTATTATTGCCAAATTTTCTTCTTCAAATATTAGGCTATGTTTGGAATTCGGAGGCCAGAGCTTTCTACCAAATTTTGGCAGTAATATGAATGGAAGCTAATTAATTAGCTGAAACCTAAGTTGCCGAAATGGCAGGTAGGGGCCTCGAGAGCGGATACGGGAGCGGGAGCGGCAACAGGAGCAGCATGGCAGCGGGTAGGGAGCGGCCAGAGGCCTGCGGAAACGGCTGGGTACAGCCTGTGCCGTACCCGGCCGTTTCCGCAGGCCTCTGGTCGCTCCCAATAGCAAACAATGCATTTTCTCCTTTTTTTTATTCCCGAATTGTGTTTTTTCTATTTTGGCATTTATTTCCTTTTTTGGATTTTTGGTGAAGAAAACACAAAGACAGAAAAAAAAATTGTCATTTTTGGAAAGGGTCCAGGGAGATGTAGTAGCAAAAACTTGCATGAGCCATAACTTTCATTCTATGGCGCCGTTTCAGGTGCCATTTTCTCTAAAAGGATATATTTTCTCGAGCTCTACGCATTAATGGCAATATTTTTCTTATTTTCATAAAATCCATTTTTGCACCTTTTTGGACCAAGCAACTTCTTGCAATCTTTTGAAAGAATCACGAGCTTTGATCGCCTGTAGACAGATTAGTAATTAAAAATACAAATATGCGAGTATTCCAACTATGGTATATACAACTTATACAGTATATTGTACATTGTATACATTTATATAAAATACATTATTTAATTTTATACAATCTATAACATACACTATAAATTTAATTTTATTCGTTTTGTATATACTGTAGATTATTATAAATTTATAGTTAATAGTATAACTTGTCTTTTATCTTGTTTTTCATATACATAATATGTTGTTTATAATTAAATTCCTATTTAGAAGGCTGAGATTTATATATTTTTTAATTTTTATATAGTTTTTGTACTGCCGTATCCTACGCCATATCCGGGGTCAAAAAAAAAAAATTCATTTCCGCGTATCGGATACCCCGCTCCGGCTCCCGTATCCAAAACGTTTCAGTTACTTAGGCTGAAACTATTGAGACTTATGGTACCCTTTCCTTCTTTGTGAAAGGGTTTGTCTTCTTTTTCCAAATTGTTTATATCAGTCTATAACGACGGGAATGATTCATGTAATTAAATGAAATGCTGAGGGAAGGTTATGTAAAGACTAAACATATTGAGCTAGAGTTGGACAATTTTATAGTGGGAAAAACTTGACTGATGTGTTTCATCTGGGGAAAACTTCGAGTTATGAGAAACGAAACTATATATTAATATTACTTATAATCTAGTAATATAATTCAATTTAGTCAAAATTTCCTTTTCTCTTGTAACTTTTTTGCTCTCCTTTCTAGATTATTTTTTCTTCATTGTTTGTTTCAGAGGAAAAGGGTAAATATGGAAACATACTGTACTGCTAAAACAATTGCTAGATAATTTACGACTTGCCTATTTAAAATACAAAATATTTTTTGTATTTTGAAATGGAAAGATATGCCTTGTAAAACATTTTTCATTGGATCATCGCTTAAAAATATCTGTGTGATTTTGCAGAAGGACTTGGTGATTACTCCCCTGGTTTTGGAGAATGTGTTGAAGTTAGAGACCATCTCCATTTGAAAACGTTCGATCTTTGAATTTTTAGTTGTAAATATTAGGTTTGAAGGCAATGGATGAAATTGATTGGTTGGCCACGAGTTCAATTTCCAATGGAATGAAGTTTTTCTCGATCTCCTGTCCCAATGACAGACCCGGGCATGTGTTGAATTTCTGAGAAGAATTTAGTTATTCCAACTGTTTTTGAGCATGTCTTGAGGGCCAATGGTTTCTTCAATTCAAAACTCTCAAGGTTTGAATTTTAGTCATAAATATTGGGTTTTAATGCATTAGATGAAATGGATATGTTGGTCACGAGTTAGATTCCCTCTGGAATCTAAAAATATTCTTGGCTTGGATATGTATTATTTTGAGGAGCTTGTTCAGGCTGTCATTCTTTTTTTTCTGATGTCTACTGTTGTCAGCCTTTTGCCGAAGCTACATGATGTAAGCGAAGCAAGGCCTATATTTAATCAATATACCTGTTAAAATTACGAATGTAAATGATATTTTACACTTTCACGGCTGTTGATTTGTGTGTAAGAACCGAATCAATAGATTTATTGAAGTGGATGGATGAAATCTAAACCAGGAAAATAATGTAATATGAAATTGCAATGTTGCAAAATTTGCAGCATTCTATCCATGGATGGGTTCAGTTCAATTTTCAAATTAAATGTGATTTGCCGCACATAAAATTTAATGCAGTTGTTGGAATTTGAAATGTTTATGAATTAATGCTTGAACTATTTCGACGGTTCAGAAGAAGTTGCAGGTTCATGCCATCTTATCATCCACATTCTTGTGTAGAAATTTTAAATACATTTCTTTTAAGCAAATTTGTTGCAGGTTTACTTGCTACTATGGCTTAATAGTTAAAGATTTGTCAAATGTGAAGCATGGGACACAGGTTAATTTTTATTATTTACTAGCAATCGCATGTAGGTATACAATGCAATGTAAATGCCGAACGGTATATGTTATTTGATTTAGTGGGATAGTTATTACTTTTTGTAGTTTATGTTGATAAGGGGTGTGCCCAATCTAGATGCGCCATTTGTTCTGGGGGTCAAAATTGTGTATTTTTCCCTTGAGTCTTTAGAAAAAAAAGTATATTTTTACACAAGGAACATATTATAAAAAGAAGAAGGCAAGGTGGCGCTTCTAAGGAATACATGAATGGAGAAAGCCGATTAAAAGATATGTGATTTGATGATTTTTAAAAATGGGCTACATTCTACCAAAGTCATTCAGAGCCTTTAAAACACCAACAAATAACAACAAACGTAAAAGGCATGAAGTTGGAAACACCAATGGACATGGTCAAGAATGCAAAGAAGAAGTATTTGCAAATAAAGAATTTAAAAAAAAAAGTAAATAGGAGGGAATAAAAAATTAAGCGTTATAATTGAAAGCCTGGGCATCTAAAAAGTATTGTTTTAAATGGAAGCAACATGTGGTGTCTCCTCATAGGTATGAAAAATCATATTAAGGCAACGTAGCAACATTTGAGCTATGTAATTGGATATGGCTACATAGGGACTTAATCCAAGTGGACTATCCATATGAGTTACAGTGCTTTATGTATTATCAAGATACATAACAAGGTTTTATCAACACCAATTGACAAAATGGGTTATGATTGTATTGTGACTTCAATCATGATGGAGGTCTTCATTGTACAAGGACATACACTTTTCTTTGATGATTATTAGGGATTATGTTTGGGCAATTAATCATCCATAATGTATAAAAGAGGCGGTACATTAGTGAGTTATAGCAAATGTTAGGGATACAAAGGGTCAAATACGTTATACACTCCATGGTCACTTAGTGCCTGGTTTTATTTCTTTCAAAAAAAAAAATTAATATATTTTTGGCAAGAAGTCTACATTGTTTAATGTAAATTATGTTCATTTATGTTTGTTATGATTCCATGGTGTTTTTGATTCATATGCTTGTTTAATGTAAATTTTGTTGATTGATGGTTGTTAAGATTTATGATTATCTTGATTTATATGTTGTTTAATGTAAATTATGTTGATTGATGGTTGTTAGGTTTCCCTTGATATATATGCTACATATACCATAACTCGAAATAAGGAGTTGGCACTTGTTATGAGGGTGATACCCAGAAATAATCTCACCCCTATGTGCTTGGCGCAACATACTTATTGGAACCTTGCAAGCCATAACAGTAGCAGAACCATACTTGATAACAAAGTGAAAATATGGGCTTCCTCTTATACTCTGGTGGATCAACATCTTATTCCAACATGCGTTGTTGTGCTTGTAAAAAGAACACCCTATGATTTTAATAAAGATGTCACTATTGGGAGAAAAATAAATAATGTTCCTGGAGGGTATGATATAAATATGGCTTTGGACCCTCCAAAGAAGAACCCTGGTCTGAGACATGTAGTTAGAGTGAAGGATGATTTCAGTGGCAAGATTCTGAATTTGTGGACAACTGCTCAAGGATTACAATTTTACAGTTCCAATATGTTGAAGACGACTGTGGGAAAAGGAGGTGCAATCTATGGGAAATATTCAGCGTTGGCCTTAGAGACCCAGACCTTCCCATTAGGTTTACAAACCAGGGAAGATATACCATCATACTATGGTGTATGGATTTTCAATGTAGAAGTAGTCATCACAACACTGTTAAGACTAGGAGCAAGCAGAAAACATGTTAACAAAATAATTTGTTTTCTAAAGTTCATTAAATGGGCTAACGCACTGTAACGTACGATTACCTTTTGTTCCTCCAAAAAACCTCTGGTTTTCCGCTCCCAGAAGAAGCTTGACAACAAGTTGTTGTGCATCCAAACAAGGAAAAATGACAACATGTTATTCTCCACTGTTTTTTCTGCTCACTTCAAAAAAAGAAATGCAAACATTACATAACAAAATGACACACAAAAACAATCTATTTCTTGATTTTCATCTGAGCGAAACAATTCTAATGTATGCATTTGAATTTTGCCAAAGTCTCACACTTTTTTTGCAGACTATCGAGTCATCTCCTACTCTTAGGTATGCAGGCCATTCTATGAAGACTTTTATCCAACATACAGTTTGATGATTATTGTCAACATGCATCAATGAGAGTAGGTCAGAATCAAATAGTGAAACAATGTTGTTAAGGCCCATGACAAGGGTTTCATCTAATGGAGAATAATGCTAAGCTCATGTCATGGAGTTTCATCTTCCAGGGGTGAATTAACATCTCACAAAAAATGCAATGACAAAATATATACCAGATACATAAGCTATTAAACTACAGTTTCCCAAAAAGGTAAAGCCTCCATTTACCGCTCAATACATATTTACTTTGAAGAGGATTGCTTTTATTTTGAAATGCATAAATAGCAGAGTCCCATTGAAGGATGCATTTGCAAGCTTTATGCTACATATTTCCATATGAAACTCATCAAAAAGCTATAGTTGAGCTAAAAAAATCACTAAACCATCTAACCAGGCTAAATGCAAAAAAAGATTTGATTGTTTTTTCCATCTGTCAGTTGGTCAAGGAAGGAATTATTCAGTTGACAACACTGTTAAGGTTAGGAGCAAGCAGAAAACATGTTAACAAAATAATTTATTTTTCAAAGTTCATTAAATGGGCTAACGCACTGTAACATACGATTACCTTTTGTTCCTCCAAAAAACCTCTGGTTTTCCACTCCCGAAAGAAGCCTAACAACAAGTTGTTGTGCATCCAAATAGGGAAAAATGACATGTTATTCTCCACTGTTTTTTCTACTCACTTCAAAAAAAGAAATGCAAACATTACATAACGAAATGACACACAAAAATAGTCTATTTCCTGATTTTCATCTGAGCCAAACAACTCTAATATATGCATTTGAATTTTGCCAAAGTCTCACACTTTTTTTGTAGACTATCGAGTCATCTCCTACTCTTAGGTGTGCAGGCCATTCTATGAAGACTTTTATCCAACGTACAGTTTGAAAATTATTGTCAACATGCATTAATGAGAGTAGGTCAGAATCAAATAGTGAAACAATGTTGTTAAGGCTCATGACAAGGGTTTCATCTAATGGAGAATAATGCCAAGCTCATGTCATGGAGTTTCATCTTCCAGGGATGAATTAACATCTCACAAAAAATGTTGTTTGAATCCTATGCTTCACCAAATCAAATGAATTATTGAGTAGTTGACGACTGATGAGAAACTGGATAAAACGCAAAATTAAGTGGATGAAAAATGGATATAATAACCAAATTAGAATTAAAGGTGCACACAACCAAATTCATTGCTATAGCTATAGTCAAATATAACCAATTATACTTACCAGCAGTCACTTTCCAAGGAAGCTATAATTGACTATTTACTATTCCATAAGACAACATACCAAATCATTGCTTCTCTAAAGATCAATTAATTTCCAACAACTACTCAACATTAACAATTAACTAGCCCCTGTAGAGTCCATAGGTTCCATCTATGTCAATGATCAACACTGCCACCAAAGATATCAGTCATTGGACTTGTAAATGTGGCCGAGTGAGTTTGTTCACGCTGCCGCTGAAACCAATGAAGATGAATGCACATGCAGAACAGTAGGCCCTTATAGATCTAGAGAATGGATACTGGCATCCAAATCAGTATATTTAGGATTCAATTTTCCCTCCTTTTTTTGCTTTTGAAAGTTTGTGGATCACTTTTTTTAATCCATGATTTTATGGTGTTTTTTTTCTCTCTTTTAATCATCATTTATAGGCCAATGTGGGACTAATGTTCTCGCATGTCCCACCTTTTCGGGCAAGGGACAACTAGGAAACTCGTTGTTTCTTGAGGGAATTGTTATACCATAAATTGCTCACTAAACATCTTTGGTCTTCACTATAATCATCTCAGTTTTGGAAACATTTGTGACCAGGAAAAGGCAGGTAGACATTCCGGCCAGCATAGGATTTTCAAACTGATGTTCCTTGGTAGTGTTTAGTCATTGTTTTCTCTTTAATGCTTCTCCGTTTATGCTAAATGCTTATCCTTGTAAGTATATGAACATACTATTTTGAAGTACAAATGTGTGCCCTTGGTGCCAAATCATCGATCCAATTTCTTGGATAAATGGTTTCTATAATTTCCTTTGGCCTCAAACCCCACATGGTAGCCTCAAACCAGCTTCAAACAACATTGTATGGCCACAGCTAGCTTGTTATGGTGCCTCTCCGCATTAAGGGCAGTTAATTTTCCAACGCCGCTCCTTGGACTTCCTTGCTATGCAATGCTTGTTGATCCTGTTGGGGCTTAAACTTTTCTATTCACATGATCCCATGTTCTCGCCATTGCTATAGCTTCACACTTAAAGATAAAGCACAGTTAATTAGCCTTTCCTTTTTATTCTATGTCTGGCCATAACAATGCTATGTTATCCTTGTGTATCTCTCAGCACTTCCATTGTTATAGCTTCAGACTTAAAGATAAAGCACAGTTAATTAGCCTTTCCTTTTTATTCTGTCTGGCCATAAAAATTGCTATGTTAGCCTTGTGTGTCTCTCGGCACTTCTAAATTTTGTATAGCACCGCTAATATCATATCCTAAAGAAACATGATCAAAGATATGCCTGACACTCAAAACAATGGTTTCCTCCGCTCTTGTAACCATTCTCAGCACCAAAATACATACCTTTACTGGTTAATCAAATGATACAATATTTAATTTATGCCTCAGTTGCTTTTTCAGGATAAAATGCTAGAAGACTTAGGCATACACGAATGTTTTATTATTGAATAATTTATTTTCTTGAAACACAAAGCATGCGAGTCAGTCAGTAATCAGTTCAGTAAAATTCTACATTGGCTTGTTGGACAGGACTAAATTTTGACATCAAAGTGTGGAGTGTTTGTGAATGGTAACCCTTGTTGGAGAATATTGTAAGGAATTCACATTCTTGTCTGTTGCTTGGTGTGCTTGCATGGGGTCAGTATTCTTCTTTGATTTAAATACCAAAATAACACGATGCTACATTTTATTCTTCATAGGTAGCAGTTCATTATATGTATTAGATCACTTTTACCTCTCTGCAACATCACCATATAAAAAAATCACCCTTACATTTTAGTCTAGCCTACAAGGGAATTATATCAATGTGATTCCATCTTCTCTTCATTTTATAGTATTGGTTATCTAAGGAGAAAAATAATAGGGGACCTAAATGGCTCTTGTTTCCCATTTTTATGAATATATTTTTCAGCCGAGAAGTTCTTATTAATTGGTATTTTGAACAGAGTAGTGGTTGTGTTGGAGATTATGCTAAACCCCCACCTGCCAACACTGTAGAAAGATATTCAAGGAGGCATTCATCAAAAAGAAGAACGAGTGGACTCTTTCTATTGAAAAAGGACTGGTGGTCATCTAGCCCAGAAGATATGGAGAACAGTGTATATACTCTGCAGTTGGTAAAGAACCCATTGGTTGGCAACCCAAGTTAAAGTGAAGAAGCACAACAAACAAACAAAAATGTTGATGATGTTACTTTTGTAAATCATGGTATGTCTATCTTTCAGTTTACACGCCAAGGTCATTAAACCGATTAATTTTCCATTCATTATGTCACTTTAGCAAAAAAAGGTGGATACCAGATAGTTTTAAAATGAGCCTAACACAAAAGTCAGAACAAAAAGCAAAAAATATTAAATTGAAGTTGTAAGTTGAGGGATAAGTTCTACAATCCAGAAAGCTAGGGAGAAAATAGATGATTGATATGCATTGCTCCAATGCTTGTATTGTTACAATCCTTATGGGTATATTTTGGGGTGATGGTCTCATATCCTTTTGTGATGGGAATTGTGGCAATTAAACATTAATTTATCTATTTTTTTATAATTATATTTATTTGTGATAACAATGAATAATAATATGGGGGTTTGTGACATGTAATTATAAGAAGTTTATGTATATATGTATATCATGTTACAGTGAGATGACATTGTTATCTCTACATAAATATCCATTACATATCCAACTCAGAATTTGCATATTATGCTCACATTTTTATATTCTCTTTACATGATCAAGTCTTTATACATATATCATGCAATTCCTCGTTCAATATTGGGGTGTATATACAATGTGTTTTTTCTTTAAATTGTTGCAAAGCTACAATTTTTTGTTGTCTGATTTAAGTTTGTGATACTTCAATATTGGGGCACAAATTGGGAAATTGATCCAAGATTATCATTGTACAATTGAATTATATGTCACAGGGCAAGCCTAGAGTTGGAAGGAAGAGGAGGTCAACTTAGGATTGACCATAGGATTGGGATTGCAGTTGCCAGACTATTAGGAATGCCAACTAGGCACTTGCAGGCTTTCTCTTTAGCAATTAAGTTGTCAGTGCTAATTGTCATTGTCACTTGTTCATAGTGCAGTGTGTTTGAATTATGGGTACACCAGAGGTAGCTAATGCATTAATATTTATTCAATGAATGATGAATGGGAGGTTAGAACTTCCAATTTCAAATTTCTAAACATTTTACTTCCACCATCCGCCGCTCAGCTGCGAGAAACATATTAATGTTTATTGGACAATAACTGAAATTTTCTTCAGTTGGAAAGATTTCTGTTTGTTAATTTTCTTTCGGAGCTTATTAGATTTAGCTCGTAGATGCCTAATTCATGAATTTTTTGAATGAGTTGGTCGTGTTTCTTTTTATACCTCTATTTGTAATATTATTGAGTCTCTACTGATTCTGCATCATATTTGGTGTTTAGAACGATGAACAAGTTAACCTCAACTAAGACACAACTTCATTATGGTTTCTAGTATTTGGATTATTGCAAGTTTTCAAAGATTTTTAAGGAGAAAAAAGATTATGAATATAGCGTTCAAATGTAAGTCGACATATTTCATGGCTAATATCTTACTTTAAATAAGAACTACCATACAACTGGAACAATCTATTTTTAGCAATTGGATTTTTAAAACATTTTAATACTTTTTTCCTTATAAGCATTTACATGTTTTTCCAAAACAATATTCTCAATAATCTTCCTGTCGTAGTACCTAGGCAAAGGATGGATGGAAATCCAACTTATTCTTGTGAACATGGTTTCCGTGTTGGGTCAAAGCTAGCTATGCAGAGGTTAGTGCTTGATATGATATTTATGTAGAACTAATCATCTGATTGAAGTGTAACTTTTGAGAACTGGTTCTTATCCTAACTAATGGTTTGTGCAAAGTACAAAAGAGAAATACTTTATGCACTAACAAAACAAGTCCTAAAAAATACTACATAAGGGGCACACTTATCATCGTTTGTTCATACATTCCATGTTTTCTTGCAACTACTCGAGTTTAAAATTGAAAACAGGACCTACAAATTGTCTACATATGGTACATTTCACATGGTTTTTTACGGGCAATGGCGTGTTGTAGAAGTCATATGATTTGGTAGCATCCCTGTGAGGATTACAAGATAATTTTATGGTACTTTCTGCATTGGCATATCTGATTAATGGCACAAGGATCAGGATTGGTATGGAGAATGTTTTCATCTTTGTCGTTGTTCGTGTCTTACTTTGATAAGTTCATGTCTGCGTGGAACCCTCGTTTGGCTTGCAAATCAATCACCCATAGTTTAAACAAAATCAACTACAAAAGTAATAACTATCCCTCTAAAACAAATAACATATACCGTTCGGCGTTCACATTGCATTGTACTATTTCAGTGTTAATTTGTTTAATTTTTAGATCAAAAACATTATTCAAGCTGCCCATGTCTATGTTGTATGATGTCTATATGCATTATAGAATGATGTTAGTAATTTATAGTAATATTTAACCAGAGAAATTCAAGCCTTCAAGATTCAAAGAGGAAGGAAGGCATGTTGCTCCTTACACATTTTTACCCTTTAGAGGAAGAAGCACCTGCCCCGGGATGGGAATTTTCAAAAAACCAGATATTACTGTTCATACATTATTTTGTTAAATTTTTCAGTGGCTACATCCCACTTGACCCTGACGAAAATGTGTTAGGGAATCCAGTCCCTCCTCTCCCTGCCAATGGATTTCCTATAAAACTTTATACTCAAATATCAATGCTCCGAATGGCAAGTGAAATGATGCAAGAAGAGTAAGATACATGTTGAAAGACATGGGAGTTAGAAAGGAGCCAGAACTAAGTGGATTGAATCAAGAATACTATAAATTTTTGTATGGTGAAGATAGATCACACCCACAAATAAAGAACATATGCAACATTGGAGAGATTGTCGGCGCAAACTAAAGCAGCAGGGTGTGCACCTAACACAAACTTTGTTCTACATGATGTGTATTAAGAATAGAAAGAAACTTCTCTAGCATCATGGTGAGAAACTGGCCATCGCATTTGGGCTAATTAGTGTTCTACTTGTAACACCTATCAAAGTCTATGATAATCTGTGTGTGTATGGGGACTGCCACACTGCTTCCAAGTTCATTGTTTTTCTACGAAAATACACTACCAAGTTCATTCTTTACTATGAAAATACAGTACCAGTAATTCATTTACTGAAAAGTGGAACCTGCATAATTGGGTTCTTTCATACCCTATGTTGCTAGGTTACAGGTATGGGTACGGGTTCATCAAATGACATCAAGCAAGCTCATGTTGATATAATTTTTGCTACATTGGACGGAGAGCATCATGTGTAGTTCATACCAAGATAAACTTAATTGTATATATAATTATAGATAAATGACAAGAATAATATGCTTATTGGGTTTGTGTTCTCTTTAAATGCTTTGCTTGCATGATCCTAGGTCATGTTGACATGGAAAAGCATGAATGTAGGTTTAGTATGAATCTTGTGATGAACTTCCACCTAGTTGGAGGATTAAACTGATATAACAAAAAAAAGTATAGTAGTTGATTATTGTATTAATTTTGTAAGTCAAGAATCACAGTAGTTGGGGATTGAAGTGGAATTTGTAACCAATATTTTAAATTTGTTAGCACTCAAACAGAAGTGCAATTACATGCACTCAAAACTACTCAAATATACATAGAACAATAAGACATGTTTTTTACTCATGATATATGCAAATGTATATCTACGAATTTGCAACAAATTGGAAATGTAGAGAGAAAACCTTTAAATGCAATGCTTCATCTATATTCATACACTTACAAAATCAATCACACCCCTTAACAACATCAACTACAAAAGTAATAACTATCCTTCTAAATCAAATAACATATATCGTTCGGCCGTTCACATTGCTTCTCTAAAAATCAATTAAGTGTTGTTTGCTAGTTTGTAGCTTCGATTCCATTTAATTTTCCCAGTAAAGCGCTCACCAGGGCGCGGGTTCGAAACTCTGTGAATTTCTACTGAAAATTTTCCGTCTCTGGGGTTGTTCTTCGTCATTTTCTGTGTAAGCATTTATCAAGTCAGGGGTTGGATTCTTAAATTTTATTTGCATTATCTCCTAACTTTGTGTGTGTTGTTTATTCCACCCCGTTTTTTTTTTCCAACTGTCTGGGAAGCTATTTTCGTGAAGTTTATCGGTACGTCTGTATTCCTGCAAACAATGCACGTAAAAAAAACTGTTAAAAATGTGAAAATGTCCAGACGGCCCGTCAAACCGTCAATTTTAAGACAGTCATAAAAATGTTCGGAGGTCCTTTACCATAGGGGGGACACCTTCGACGTAAAAAATGCACTTTTATTAATAAAAAAATAAGTATAGTATGTTGAAATGTTTAATTTTTATACGATAATGATTAATTTTTATTATTGAAAAAAATAAGAGAAAAATCAACAACATAAAATTGCTGAAACCCTGCATGCAGAAACGATTTTAGCAATATTACAAAAACAGAAGATCCAGGTAAATGGGCCGACCTAGCAATTGAGAGAACAAAATCATAGCAAGAAAGCATTACAATCTTTTTAAATCACTACTTAATCTGGAAAGGTTTGCTTCATCAATTTCAAGTTATCTCATTTATTCTCCAATCTTTGCCATTTGCTGGCCAACTCAGCATTGGAAACCAGATAATTGTAAAGCAGCTTGGAAAGAACGCAGCTGCAAATTCACATTGTGTAAAACCTTTGAAGTACAACTTTAAACAGAATATAAGAGTTACAAAAAAGAACAATACATTTCGTATTTCAGGACTAGTAATGAGTGGTCTAAAAGATTCAATAATCACATTACGAGATACTAAAGTTTAAAGGAAAATCACCCCTATCTTGTAAAACAATTTGAAAACCCATTAACTCTACGTATTAACATCCCTATTTTTTTGGCCTAAAAACACATTTTAAAATTATCAGCCCTCTTTGCCACCTTGATGAAGGCGAGTTTGCACCTCCAACTAGATAAAAAACAGTCTAGTGAATTTTTGTTTTCTAACAAGCAACAGTTTTTTCAAAACTGTTATGACACCCTTTTTGGGTTGATTTTGAAGGATGTCTTTGGATGCTTGTTTTCAATGAATTGTTTCTCCTGGAATGTCAAGGTCTAACAAACTCCACTCATAAATACATTAGGTGAGACTTGTTTCTAGAGATAAACATTCTTTGTTTGCAAGAAGCTAATGCGGTAGGGTTTCTGCTATCCACGATCACTAAAGTTATATGGCCAAATGGTTTAGCTCTTAATAGTAATGATAACCCTAGTCGTGGAGGAATGATGACTTTTATCACCCCAAAATGACAGCATCATTATATTATTACAAATTGTCTCTTGTAGGTGTTATTCAATATTGATAATCACTCTTTTGGAGTAATTAATGTTTATGCGTCCAATAATGTGACATAATAGCCCACGTTTTGATGATGAATTGCCACCCGAGCTCCTCGATGTTCATTGGGTGTTGTGTGTCGACTTCAATATGGTTGAGCTAACTATTAACAAGATTGGCAATCTACCCATATGATGGATTGCTGGCGAAAGAGTAGCTTGGATGTATATCCACAACTAATTTGGGTTTTATGAGCCCAATGTGACTCGACAAATTGTCTTGTAGGTGTTATTCAATATTGATAATCACTCTTTTGGAGTAATTAATGTTTATGCATCCAATAATGCAACTAATGGACGACACTCTGGACGATGAATTGTCGACGAGCTCCCGATGCCCATTGGGTGTTGTGTGGTGACTTCAATATGGTTGAGTTGGCTATTAACAAGATTGGCCATCTACCCATGCGATGGATTGTTGGCGAAAGGGCGGCTTGGATGTATATGCACAATAATTTGGGTTTTATGACCCCAATGTTTCTTGTCATTTTGACTCCGTCGTTTGACATACTTGGTCTAATTTCTGCTAAGGATCTGATCACATATTCAAAGTGCCTCGATCATGTTCATGCTATTAGTACAACCTTTTTTTCTACTTCATGTGGTGGTTTTTAATTATCGATGGAAGTCATGCTCGATATGGTGCTTTCCGACCATTTCCCTATATCGCATTTAGGCTCGAATGGAACTTTTGGGACTCGTGCGTTCACACCATGCAGTTTTATCTCAATACCGCTCTTTTACATCATGGGCCCACCCTTCACCACATTAGGTGGGTTTGGGGCCTAGTGGCACACCCAACTGACAAGAAAGATGGATTGCATGGTGGAAAGATGCCATTCGATAGCTGATGTGTTTTTTTGCGCACCTTCAGGTGACAGCTGGCCCAAATTTGGTGAAACTCTTACTCTGCCACCACCTCCAAGTTGAGCCACTCCTTAGTTGTTATGGAGCAAACTCCCTTTGATGAACCTTTGCAAAGATATGGGCATGAATCTTAGGTAGCGCATCCAAAATTTTGATGCCTATAATGCCAAAGGAGCTCATATCAAAGCTAGATTACATTGGCTCAAAGTGGGTGATCGGGTTTTCAAAGAATTTTTTCACTCTCTCAAAGCCAAACATGCACACCAACAAATCAAAGCCATCTGGGAAGGCTCACTTTGTATGTCTGAAGTGTCAGAGATGGTACAAGGATTTTATGTGCCATTATCAACAAGTTTTCAAAGCTCATGAGCTTTCTCCTAAGCAACAAGTGGCTCTTGATCAAGCATAGTTGTTGTCCCTTGTAAGCTCTCTCAATCACAAAGGATTGCTTGTGATAGAATGTTAACTATCATGGATCTTTATGAGGCAATTTCCCAAATGACTAATGACAAGGCCCTAGGGCATGATGGCTTCCCTTGTGAATTCTATAAAACCCTTTGGGATGTGGCTGGTAATGACCTTTTTCAAGTCTATTTGGAAGCCTTTCATTCCAATTCACTTGGTCAGTTCATCAACCAAGGGCACATCAAATTCATTCCCAAGATGGGGGATCCGGAGCTCATTTCTAATTAGTGATTGATTACTCTGCTCAATGTCTCATACAAAATCATTGACAAAAGCCTTGGACTTTGCACATCCGTAACATGTTACCCACAATTGTTAGTCCAGAGAAAACAAGGTTTATCCAAAGCAAATACATTTTGGATAATATTATTGTAGTATGGGAAGGTATGGAATGGGCTCGGCAATCACAAGAAAAAGCCATGTTTGTTAAAATTGATTTTGAGAAAGCTTATGACAAGATTGAATGACACTTCATTTTGGCCATGCTCAAAGTGCTTGGTTTTGGGCCTATCCTTTATCAACTGTGTCCATGCTTTTTTCTTATGCCTCTTCCTATCTCTCCATCAATGGCATTCACTCTGAACCTTTTGGGCTTTTTCGCTCTATTCGTCAAGGTTGCCCTCTGGCTCCTGCTTTGTATGTGTTAATGCGCCAAAGGATTTTCCTATCTTCTCACCAATGCCACTCAACATGGCTTGGTGAAAGGCATTACACTGCTAGGGTTACCTCCTACTTAGCTTGTCAATGGCCATTTTGCGGATGATTCCTTTCTCACCTTAATTGAAGATGAGGCTAATGTTCAACAGGATTTATCCTGCCTTGATGTGTATTGCCTCGCCTTGAGTTCGAGCATTCAATGGTGGAAGACACAATGCTACAAACAATCTATTATGCCTCCACCCCCATGGTTATCTCTCTTCCAATGGAAGTGGATTCAACATGGAGAAATCTTCCAATTTATAGGCATCCCTTTTGCATTCAAGAAACCCCCTCCCAGCTATGACAATATGTTGTGGATTGAGTTGAGAAGTTGTCATATTGGATCATGAAGCCTCTCTCGTTAGTAGGTAAATTTCATATTTGTTCAAAAGTGCTTGCGGCCACACATGTTTACTATTCTTCATGTTGGGCCCCTTCTCAAGCTTCTTACAAAAAACTTGAGAAATTGCTCAAAGATTTTTTATGGGCTAGCTCAAAGCACAACAAGGGTTTTCATTAGGTTGCTTGGGAATATTGTTGTATGCCCAAAGAATCAGGGGGTCTAGGCTTGTTAGATGTTGGCTTCACTAGGGAGTTGCCTCTGTGCCAAATGGATTGTTTGTGCCATTGATGGTTCAAAGAAATGGAAAATTCTTTTGTGCAATTGCATTTCTGAGGGTTTGCCTCAAGGTCACAAGACCTGGAAGGGTTTGGATTTCCAAACTTACTTTTTATAAAAGCTCCAGTGAAAGTGGTTGGCTCATTTGTTATCCAAAGTATTTGGAAAGCTTGGGAGAAAATCAAACCCTGGCTGGTTTGGAATGGAGATGAGTTCAGAACTAGGCTATCCGTCAATTCCCATTCAATGTGGTGGTCACCGGTCATTACCTTCCACAATGTGCCTCTTGCAAAGGTTCCCTAGGTTCATGCCCTCAAGCTTTTCAAACAAGGGATTCACACATTGCAAGACATCTTAGTAGTCCATTTTGATGACTTCTGACCTGGCCAAAAGCTAAGGTTAAATTCTCATTAGCCAATAATGACTACGACTCATATCAAGCCATTCTTGAAGCTATTCCCGATGATATGTCACACAAAATTGGGATTTTGTCCTCTAGGCCTTGGTGGAAGGACTGAAAATGGTTTCCAGATACACCTTTTCTCAATTATTCACCCAACAAAGGTTATGATTTGTTGTCTCCCAAGCTTCCAATGGTGGATAAATCAACTTTCGTTGGTCCCTTCGCTCTTTTGCTTGGTGTTGGCAGCACATAATTCTCTACTATTTGGTCTATCATTCTTGAGCCCAAGCTTGCTCATTTTGCATGGTGTATTATTTATTAGGGGTTACCCATTGGCCATAGGCTCATTCACTTAGGTGTTCCCGATCCCCATTGCCCATTCTGTGGGTGAATTGAAACCCTTATGCACCTTTTCTAGTTTTGTCAAAAATCTCAAACCATTTGGGCTTGGATTCATGATTTTTTTCAGCCATTTCAACCAAAACCCTTCTTCTAGCAACCCATCTTATTAGGGGATTAGTCAGGTTTTTCCATGGCCTTCACCCAAGTCTGGCATGCTTTTCAGAGTGGAAATCCTTTTCTTCATTGGAAAGAGCGAAATTCAACTCTTTTTGCTCATTTAGTTATAGATTGCAATCTTTTGGGTTTTAACAAAGCGATGATTGTGTTTAATGTTTTTTGTAGATTCAAGTGCAAGCTCAAAAGGTGGCACTTAGAAGTCGACCCACCTTTAGACTGCTTTTGTATCACTGGGGCAACCCCTCTAACACTATTGCTCAAGTTCCACCGCCCCTTGCCATCTGAGATCTCTCTTTCTAAGGGTCAGGGTTGTCGACATAGTCGCTCTCATCGTTGCTCACACAACCAATCAGGGTGGGGTTCACCTCCTCACCGTCACTCTCCTTCTTCAACTCAACGGGAGATTGGGACTCATGCCTTCTCGTCATCACAACTCATCGCTGCCCACCGGACACTAGCAAGTTCTACTCGGCTGGCATTGGCCATTTCGCCACCCCAGGGGGGTAGGAAAATCAAAATGAAGAACAAAAGGAGGGCGCCAACACCTGCCACTTTGGGAGCCCATTCCCACAAGATCAAACCTTCTAGGTAGCAGGTGGGGCAAGTCTGATGACAGAGATCCTCTACCTTTGGCTCTCTTTGCGGTTGTAACTTAATTGTTCCATTTAAGTGATTTTGTAGCTGAATTTCTACTTGTGGGCTCTTGTTTTTTTATTTCCCATGCCTTTGGGTGGGTTTGACATTGAGGCATGTTTCTATACCACCTATGTTTTTGTGTGAATAGATGTACTCTCTCATTTATTGGTAATATAGGAGCTATTTCATATTAAAAAGTGGTTTTAGTCAAAATATTTTGATTTTAAATTTTGATAAATTTAGTGACCACTAAATTCAGTCAAAATTTAGTGCTCTACTTTGTGTTTTTGGTGTTAATCTTGTGGTGTGGGTTCCTCTGCCATGCTTATTTGGTGTTTATCATTTGTGGTGGTCTTTTGATTGATGTGTTTTTTTATAATCTTTAATTGGGTTGTGATTTTTTTGGCCACCTTTTTGTCGCAACCATCGTGTATTGTGTTGTTAATATATTGATGTGTTCTAATAAAACATTAACGGCCCAAAATTAAGAGTATTAATTTTGAAATTTATGTGATGGTACCGTTATTTATACATATTATGTAATTTATGTCATGGTTTTCAAATATTATACTTTTTATTGGTATTGTTTACCAAAGTTTCCCGCTCTTGTTTCAAGTTAATGGAATTGTGGCAAGAAAATAAACAACTCCAAATTATGAGAGGGTTTAATACTACCTCTTGAGATGCGATGAAGATGAAGGTATGGGCATAAAGATCATCTCCGCCATGAGCTGAATAACCTACACAACAAAGAGAAGCTAACAAAAAAATGGATTAGTAGATAGGATGGTGGGTTGCCTGACAACATCAATCCCAAGAAGTGATAACTTCCTAGGGATGGATGTCAACAAACTTTGATAAAAAGATAGATAGATGATAATGGATAGATAGGATGCAATAGATAACAAAAATCAGAGATCAAATATGTTAGATGAAAGATCAGATAAGGCAGATGATGATAAAAATAAGATAAGTAAAATCAAACCTAATCGGGTCAACTGCGACCCGAGCCTGACAGGGACAATCGATGATGACTCCTACAGGACAGATCAAAAAAATGCAAAAAATAGATCTAAGACATAATCTAGAAAAGCTGGAGATACCCTGGATCTGATGTTGGGATGTTGAGGAAACAAAAAGGATGTAAGAAAATTGACAGATTTGATAAATGAAGACAGGGTCAACAATGACTAGGATAGATCAATGATGACTAGGTCTGAAAAGTAAGATCTGGGCTCCTGAATAGGTGGATTACAGAAATAAAGGAATATGAACACTGAAGGAGTTGTAGGACAGATGAAAGATGAACCAAGAGACAAAAACAAATTTGATGTGGATTGGATTGACGACAACTAGTATGGATCAACGACGAATGATGATGAGGCAAATGAGATATGAAGTGCCAAGTGTATATAATAGAAAGAAAAGAATGTTTGAGATGATGTAGGGGCTGAAAATCAGGGAGCAAAAAGGGTTAAAGATAGAAAACAAGGCAATTACAGATCAGGTCGACGATGACTGGGCAAAGTCGACGATGACCGGGGATAGATCTAGGGTTTAAGGGAGTAGGTGGATGATAAAGAGGAATATGAGGAAAGGGAAACGAAAGCTGATAAATCGGCAAGGCTCCAAGGTAATTGGAAGACTTACAAGTCTAATGAAAAGTGATGATGAAACAATGATGAGGGATCCAAGCAAAGAAATGGAATTCAAATACCCCAAGATGGCATGCAAGATCTCTAAAATAGCTCCAAGTTTATGGTTGCAGCTCTAAATAAGAGAAAGAAACACAACAAAACTCGCAAGAAGACTTGAATTCTCAAAATTGCATCCTCAGGAGAGGGGGTATGTGCTTACTTATAGGTTCACCTTCGATTGTGGATGACCCTTGAACTGGGTGGTGGAGATGATGATCAACCAGATGCAAAGGGTCCTAAAGAAGTAAGATTAGGGTTTTGGGCTCTTTAGGCGGGTTAGGGTTACATAGGGAGGATAAAAGGTAGTTGAAGGGTAGAGATGCATTGAATGAGGGTAGATGGGAGCCTAGGAATGATAAATTAAGTGTTTAGAGATGAGATTAGGGAAATGGATGGGTTTAGGGGTAATTAAATATGATTAAGGATAGCTTAGGGAAGATAAAATAAATGATGGGATGAAGATGGGAAAGTGGGAAATTAGGATGTAGGAGGGAAAATATGAATTTGAATAGGAAGAGATGTATGTATGTGCAAGATAACGAGGAAAGGGGAGCAAACACGGGATGGGGGACAAGCATACCAAAAATTGGTGTCTACATGTATTTAATCGATATTGTACAAATATAATTTGTGATGACCAATCCTTGGTTCAATAGCGACTGGGTGGGTCGACGGCGACTAGGTCGAAATGCCTATATAAATGGCAAAGTTGACCAACTAAGCTCATTTGCATGATACAATTTTGACAATCGAGAGCTCTGAGAGGTAGTAAAGTTTGATATTTAGGTGAAATGAAGGCCAATAGAGGAGGAAGGAAGTGCCAAAGGTCATGGAGAGCGGTAAGTCTGAAAACCTATCTTAGTTTTGATTTTTATTTGGTTTTTTTATTTAAAAAAAAAAATAGAATTTAATGGGTGCTAAGGGCCGGTCGACGGCAACTGGATGGGTCACTGTCGACATGGGGAAAGTCGACGTCGACCTGTCTAGGGTCGAGGTTTTATTGATTAGAAATGATGATTTTCAAATGATTGTATGTTAATGGATATTTTTTAATGGATTTTGCAGGCTCGAAACATGTTATACTTGAGAGATAGAGTCCTAACCTTATTAAGGACAATGAGATTTGATGTGACCGATGCAGTGTAGGACCACCTAGAGGTAATTGGATTGAATGGATTCTACCATTATTAGAGGGTGCCCATGGATACAGGGATGATTATTGCATTGATAGTTAGAAGGGACCTGAGGACCAATACCTTCTAGTTGTGTACTGGAGAGATGATGATCACATTGGAGGACATGTATTGTATTTTGAGATTGCCGATTCAAGGGGCACCAATAGTGCCTATTACAACAAAGGGCAGGGTGGTGACATTGACACGGTTGTTTGCAGCAGATGCCCCGTAAATTACCTTTGTATCAGGGGCATTCTGCATTGAGACACGATATTAGCTAGCGACATCAGGAGGTCGAATGATTTGTTTGATTATGATGGTGATATCATGCTATGCATTACCAGGATCAGGTGGAGCTCAATTTCTATGGGCATTATTAGGAGTTGTGGTGGATATAGTCGAGCACATGATTGTGTTCACTTTTGGATCAACTTTATTAGTGGAAGTATATTGCGAGTTATGGATGTACACGTTGGCGATGGATGTGGGCTTCTTGTTACACTGTTGGACCTACAAGCACATAGTCGTGGTGAGGCTGCCAGGGATTCCCTTGGTGACAAGAGACCACATTGAGCTATCAGTTGGATTTTTGAGATGGCGAGCTGACCAAGTTCATGGAGACATGGGTGAGTGCGGCGAGGATTGGTATGCAGAGAGATAAGAGGCCTTGGAGGTGGATGATGTGAGAAGGATATTGTATAGAGGTTTTCCCACATGGCCTGGAAAAATGTACATATAACAGGGATGATGAGGGCTATATGGAGGAAGGGGCGGAGGCCGGAAATGATAGAGGCAGTCTAGTTTACATGAGTGATGCAACAGTTTGAAGTGGTGCAAATAGTGCCTGAAACACCCATCAAATACATACAAGATGAGACTCAAAGGCACTTGCCCAACCTAGTGATGGCAGACCCATTGGCAGAGGAGGATGAGCCATGGGAAAATGATGAGGATGATGTGGGAGTTGGAGATGGATTTTTGGAATGGATGACACAGGAGTGGGAAGTGCAAGTGGTGTAGGAGGTAGTGCATGTAGGTGGAGAGTCAGAGGTGCTGACAAGAGGAAAGGCACCAACGCCTGCAGGTGGAGTGGGTGGAGATGGATGGGAAGTTACAGAGATAGCCTGATTTCAGGCTGACACCAAGAGCTTGTGGGGATGCGTTAGGAGAGGGACCTAGTCATAAAGCAACGAGATCGATATAGGAGACAAAGAGAATTCCTACGGGATAAATATGGAGATCTGAGCTCCACATCCAAGGTGACAGAGGGCAAGGCTCAAGGAGCCACACAGGAATCTAGCCATATGGATCTTCCTAGCACAATGTCACTGGAGCAGTTTCAAGTGCTAAGCGAGGAGGCACATTACTATGAGCGCATAGTGACCACGAGATTATCAGATGTCTCACGCTATGCAACATACTTGGCAGGAGAGAGGATATCAGGGAGTTTGGCACGGCATGTAACATCAAGGAGTACAACTAGCGTGTCACAACTAATACACGATGGTGGTCCAGATAGTGGACATGGTGGAGGATAGGCCCCCATGCCAGGAGGAAAGGGTGTTTGCCTCGAGGATTAGAGCATTTGATCTTGTATTCACCGATTAGTAGGGTGAACATTGTATATAGATTTTGATTTTGATTTTGATGTATAGATTTTTAGATAGAGTTGAGTCAAGGCCTATCACAGGTTTATAGACACTTAGATGATATATATATATATATATATATATATATATGTGTGTGTGATGAGTAGAGTAGATGTATGTGATTTTGTCGTGATTATCCTTGTGTTGTGTTGTGTTGAGTATATTAGATAGCTGTGATGACTTAGATGCTTTGATGGAAGTCGATAGTTGATTATGGGTGTTGATTTAGATGGTGGATGTGATGTGATATGATTAGATATAGATGATGATGTAGATATTTGAGGTGATGTATGGGTGAGATGTTGATGATGTTTATACTAATTTGATGGATAGTGATTTATATATGATTTAGATTGAACTTAGATGTTAAAGATGATGATGAAGGGGTGTATGAATTTAGATATTTAGAAAGATGTGATTATGATGGATATGATTAGATACGATGGATATGATATAGATATGATTTAGATATGATGGATGGGATGTGGATATTGATGATGTAGATACTAATTTGATGGATAGGTAGATGTTGATGATGTAGATATTGATTTAGATTGCAAATGATATTTGAGTATATTATGGATATTAATGTAAATGATGCATGGATTATGATAGATATGATGTGATTGAGATTAGAATAGATGTGTTGAAGTGGATGTAGATGGTTTTGACATGATTAGATGTAGATGACATGAGGTAATTAGATGAAAAATGATATGATGTGATTAACATACTCCGGTTTGGTTTAGATTAGAATTGATGTGATGTAGTAGAAATGATGATTAGAGGGTTTATGTTAGATATGAAACCGATAGTTGCAAATGTTAATTGGATTGAAAAATATATAAGATGGAGCAATTGGATGGGATGCAATAGATAAGACACGACCTCGATTGAGTGACCCTATATAGAGAATTACACTTCATCATAGTAGAGAGCACGCGTAGGAAATATTCTTTTAGACTTAATAAGGGGAAAAACGTGAAAGGTAACACACACAAAGCAATGCACTTGCAACCTATGTTAGGTGTTAACATATAACCAATGATAGTCAGTCATATTTTAGATCATGAGGGGGAAAGATGAAAGGTGTGCTTACACACCTCTTATAGACATGACAAATGGTTTTAGATGTAGCTTGTATGAGAGAAGTAGGTTCTCCTTAGGTGGTTGTCCTAGGTCTATGCCCCAGATCTAAGCAATATGTAAACTGATCAATGCGAGAAGTTTTTTGTACATAGGAAAGTTGATCGATGCAAGAAGATTTCTTTGGATGCTCATTTTTGTTTTTTATTTTACTTGTAATATTAGAAGAATAATCTATAGAAGTAAGCCTTTTACTACCATGAGATAAGAAAGTAGCCATACTTTAAGGGAGTGGTCTACAATTAGGGATTTTTGACTTTTAGATTTTTTAGATGGTAGGATAGAGATGCATGCTAGTTGTTGTCCTTTGTAGGGACCAATCTATACTTTTGATATTTGTTTTGCTTTATATGAATAGAATGTCCTTTGAAGGCAGCAGTTTGTATTTTTGGATAACATAGCTTTTGATATGAGCATCCGTAACTTTTGGAATTTTTATGATGGAGCTGAGGATAGCCAAGTAGATCACCTTGGGGAGGGGAAGATAATGATGTACAAGCATACACATATGGACCCTTATCATGGTTCGAGGAGGTAGATAAGAAGGAGGCTGGATGTAATTATTGATGGGTTGCCTACCTATAAGGAAGAACTTATCCATGAGGAATATGGTATGGGAAAATTCGTAGTGCCCCTGTTCATAGGTCATAGATAGGTTAGTGATGGAAAAGCACATGATTCTAAATCATTACGATGGAATATGGGAAAGGATAAAGGATAGAAATGAGATCCTATAAGTGCAACTAAGATCACATTGGTAGGTGTGTTAACAGTAGAAAAGGACGCAAGTGTAAGGTGTTGAGAGATTCTATTTCTGGTTTACCATCAAAGGAGGCTAAGTGACAAGTTTCGGATACCCATACTTATGTAGTGATAATATACAATCCAATCTAGTTTGGAGTAAATTTTCTATGTTGGCTCCTTTCTAAAGTAGTGACGTTCTAATTTTTCTTTCAAGACAAGGTCACCGATGTTTAAGTCATGTTCTTTAAGATGTTTATTATAGGCATGCACTTAATGCATTATTGATAGATGTGATGATGTTGAAGAGCGATTAAGTAGATGTTCGTCTAACAAGTTCAAGTTGTGCTAGACACTCTTAACGATAATCCTCATTAGAGACGAAGTCTTAAAGAGAAACATGCAAAAGGATGAGATTTGAACTTTGAGAGGAAGGATGAGCCTCAGAGCCATAGACAAGAGAGAAGGGGGTAGCGCTTGTATATGTGCATGGATGCTAGTTTTAAAATCCCAAAGAGAGAAGGGGATATGAAGATGCCAATCTTGACCTGCTTTATCAATAGTTTTGGCAAGAATATTGTGGAGAGTCTTATTAGTAGATTCAGTCTTGGCCATTAACTTGAGGGTAATAAGGAGAAGAGAAGCTAAGCTTGATGTTGACTGTGTTGCAAATATTCTTAAGGTATTTGGTTTTGAAGGACTTTGCGTTGTCTGTGATGATTTTATGAGGGACGCCAAAGTAGCAGATGATGTGTTGATAGACAAAAGTTAAAAATTTTGTTGGCTTTGGTAGATGCGAGTGAAAAGGACTTCCACCCACTTGGTGAAGTATTCAGTGAGCGGCGAGGGTTAGAATTATGATGCACTTAGAAGAATGTGGATTGATGAGACCAATGAGGTCAAGTCCCCTTTACTGAGAGAAGGGCCATAGATCTTGAGCCAGTTGTAGTGCATCTTGAGCCGATTGTAGTGCCTGACAAGGGATGTGGATGAGATTGAAATGATGTCTGGTACTTGACATACATTTCTTAACATATTCACGTAGTCAACCTTGATTGAGGGTGGGCCAATAGTAGCCCATCCATGAAGAACACGCTTGGTGACAATGACCAAACCGCTAAAGTGTCCACCACATATGCCGTCGTGGACTTCTTAGATAACTCGAGATAGATTTATGGGACTCAAAGGCATCGTAGTAAAATGCCATCAAACCCACATTTGTAGAGAATGTCACAAAGGATGACATAATAGTTGGCGCATTGAAGGAATGACCTCCTACCATTTTTGGATAGGTCGGAGGGAATTTTAGATTGCGAAAGATAGTCAAAGATATAAGTCTACCAGAAATTAGATCGATTAGTGCCGATGAGATAGATATGAGGAAGCTCATGGGTAGGAGATGGTTGATTGATGCGATGGAAAAAATTCTTCATTTTTCCATGGGATGAGAGATGCAAGGCATATCATGGTATCTATGAAGTGATTAGGTGAACAAAGAGCGATTTGGATGGTATATTGATCATAGGCCTCAAGGAGAAAGTCGACGATGTCCTATTTTTGAATGACTTCATTTTTACATTGGTTTGGTTGATGATGAGTTGGGAATCACCATAGATATCAAGGATTTAAATGACAAGCATGATAGTGGTTTGGAGGCCCAAGATAAGTGCTTCATACTCAGTCATATTGTTGGTGCACTCAAAGTTGAGGTTGTAAGTGATGGGGATAGTTGTTTCCTAAGCAGGAATGATAATGACATCAACACATCCCTCTTGCTGACACTTAGATCCGTCAAAGAAAAGTTTCATCTTGAGAGGAGAATAATCATGATTGATGGTGTGGATGGATTCATTGGGGAATTGTTTGTGAGGGAGTTGATTATCAGGAAGGGGAGCGTCAATGAGTTGATCTATGATATCCTTGGCCCTTGATTGATTTGTGAGAGATGAACTCTAGGTCAAACTTAGTCATGAGCATGAGCCATCGAGTGATGCGATCACTATGGAAAGGCTTAGAATGCATGATTTGAATAGGATTGAAGCTAGTGACAAAAAAAATTATGATTAAGAAGATAATGGAAAATATTGGAAGTGGAAAAGAAAATATCGAAACAGATATTTTCAACTTCGGTGTAGCGGGTTTCGTAATCGTGGAGAACACAGTTGATATAGTAGACAAACTTCTCCCTGCCTTTCTCATCGCAGTACGCCAACATGGCACCCAGAACATGATCGGTGGTAGAGATATAAAGATAGAAAGGCTCTCCATCACGTGGAGGGGTGAGCACATATGATGAAAGAAGATAATGCTTGAGTTCATTGAAGGATTTTTATAAATTTTCATCCCACTTGAAGTGAGTGTATTTGCAGAGGAGGTGATGAAAAGGTTGGCAATGGTCATAAAGTTGCAAGATGAAACAATGAACTGATTGGAGTCATCCTTGAAGAATGTAAAGTTTCTTAAGATTAAAAGGAGGCATCTCGAGGATAGATTTGATCTTGGCGGGGTCAACCTCAATAACCTTGATATAAATGATGAATCCAAGAAGTTTGCTAGTTAGAAATCCAAACACACACTTGAAGGGATTAAGATGAAGGAAGAAACATATAAAGCATGGGAAGAAGATTTCAAGGATAGAAAGATGGTCATGTCAATGCTTGGATTTACCCAAGAGGTCATTGACATAATCCTCTATGGTTTTATGGATGAGGTCATGGAAGATATAGGTCATGACGCGTTGATAGGTGGCCCCTATTTTTTTCAAACCGAAGGGCATAACATGGTAGTAAAATTTCCCCCAAGGGATGATGAACAAATTTGATAGCGGCAGAGGATAGATCTATGGTTTAAGGGAGTAGATGGTTGACAAAGAGGATTATGAGGAAAGGGAAATGAAAATTGATGAATATGCAAGGCTCCAAGGTAGTTGGTAGACCTACAAGACTAATGCAAAGGGAAGATGAAGCAATGATTATGTCTCTAACAAAATAAATGGAATTCAAATCTCCCAAGATGACATGCAAGATCTTTAAAATAACTCCAAGTTGATGGCTACAGGTCTAAAGAAGAGCAAGAAACACAACAAAACTCGCAAGAAGACCTGACTTCTCAAAATTACATCCTCAAGAGAGGGTGGGTATGGGCTTACTTATAGGGTCGATGATGACTCACATGGGTCATCCTCGACTGTGGATGACCCTTGATTTGAGTAGTGGAGATGATGATCAGCTCGATGCAAAGGGGTATAAAGAGGTAAGATTAGGGTTTCAGGCTCTTTAGGTGGGTTAGGGTTGCATAGGGAGGATAAAAGGTGGTTGGAGGGTAGAGATGCATTGAATGAGGGTATATGTGAGCATAGGGATAATAAATGGAGTGTTTAGAGATGAGATTATGGAAATAGATGGGTTTAGGGGTGATTAAATATGATTAAGGATAGATTAGGGAAGATAAAATAAATGATGGGATGAAGATGGGAAAGTGGGAAATTAGGATGTAGGAGGGAAACTATGAATTTGAATAGGAAGAGATGTATGTATGTGCAAGATAACAAGGAAAGGGGAGCAAACGCGGGATGGGGGACAAGCATACCAAAAATTGGTGTCTACAGGTATTTAATCGATATTGTACAAATATAATTGATTTTTTTTGTTAGAATTATCCAATTAAAATTTATTTAAAATTTTGATTATGGGGTGTTTTGGTTTTTATGTTAAGATTTAAATACATTATGATGTTGTAATGTTATATAATAAATATTGTGTAAATATAAGTTCTTTTGATAATGATGTGATGCCTATCTTACACCTGTGATTATATATCCCTGATACCATAGACCATTTGTATCTAAAAAAAGCTATAGAGGACAAATAAATCAACCTTTGGCATAAGAAAAAATACCTACAAATGTGTTCAAAAGTCCACAAGAGAGGAGTGGAAACCACTAAAAGTGTCACAAAAGTCTTTGGTAGTGTTACAAAATCTTTTAAGGCATAAGTGGAAACCACTACTTACATCATTAATTGGAAAACTTAAAAGCCAATTTTAAGATATTTTATTCTAACATTTTGAGTTCATAATATTATAAAAGAATATAAATAAATGAAAGATATTAGAAATAATAAGAAAAATATACTAGTAGACAGGGTAAATTTTAATGTTCCCTCTTTAAAAAACCATAGAAAATAGTAGCCAAATTTTGAAAAACCACTTTCGAATGTAAGGTGAATCTTAGGAAAAATTGTTTCGTGGGGATGACAATTTTTTTGAAAAATTTAGGGAAAGGTTGCCACTGCAACAGAAGAAAAATTTTGCACGCCATTGGCAAAACAATAATGCTACTATCTGACAAAAAAGGGGGATTCCCCTTAAGGATTTTCAGTAATCAGTTTCTACAAGGTATGGTGCAATTTTTCTAGGCCATACTCATATTGCATGACAGATATACAAATATTCCATTTGGGTCCTTGCTTATATTGTGTGCACCCTTAGTGGAAAAAAATATGACTGGTTCTCTTTTTTATCCTCTGAGATAAGAAATGACTTAAATAACGTTAATGTGAATGACATTGTTACTATTAATTCCAAAAAAAATCTTCTTGCTTTGGATTATGAATCTCTTTACAATTTATGGTGTACCCCTAATCCTACTACACTCCAAATCAATCTTATAGCTATGTTTTTAACAAATGAATAGTAGGAGATTAGTCCCAACTCCCACATTTATGATTATTTTTTCATTTTCATCATTATAATTAATTTTTTTAATAGTTTATAAACTATATTATGAACTAATATTTTGTTCATTGCTGAATTATAATAGGGGACAGTTTTTGTAGCTACAACCAAAAGAAAGGTTGCCATAAGAGGGAATTTTCCACCAGATTCCAGAGATTTAGTAAGTTTTTCAAAAGATCAACATATTGAGGACACCACTCAGTATACTCCACAAATAAGCACTTATCAAGTGAAATGGATGAGGAGTTCCTTAACTCCTCATCCAATTGACACATTCACCATGTCACTAATCACATATGTTTAATACTTCTATATTCCAATATGTTTAACGTATATATAATTTCAAATAAATATACATTAAATATTTATAACTTGTTTAAATTACTTTTGTGCAACCTCCAGTATCTCAGGCTTATATCATCGGGCTCATGCATCCCTAAAATAATTGTATATGAATTTTATGAAACACATGAGAAAGTTATATCTTTGTTACCACAGGGTATGTATCTCATTTAAGTTTTAGTTTTATTTTATTTTTTAGTTTTTCATAAATTATATTGTTTTAAATAAAGAAATGTATACATTTAAATTATTAATGGTTAATTACATTTAGACCAACACTAACAATACCAATCCCACTCTCAATCTTTTCAATATAACCTCAACAACAACCACAACAACTACAAAAAGCACCGGCTACATCCTAGACGTAATCTATGTGAATAAGTATTGGTTTTTAATCATAAATAATACACAATTTTCTATGGTTACATTCTTATTATGTTTATCATTTCGATTTTCTCATGTTTTTTTACAGTTGATTCTCGTAGTGCCTCCTCTACCTCCAATTCCAAATCCATCTTCTTCTTTGAGGAAACAAATGCCACCACCATACACAACAAATTGTCAGGACCAGGGGTAGTGGGAAACATATTTCATTCAATGCTCCAGCTTCAAGTAGGGGAACCCTTAATTTTGGAGGTGAGTTTCCAAATTTTTCATTGGGAAATGTTACTAGTGCATGGGGTGTTTTTATTTTGAATTAATTGATTTGGATGAGGAATATCTTTGGCCTTGAAAGTGTCAATGGGATCTGCCCATGGAACTTTCAATACACAAAATATGATTCATGGGATAAGGAAGTATTCTCCAGCAAGAGAAAAAGATCAAACAGACCTTCTCTAGAGAAAATGCCTTAAATGATGATGAAAAACCCAGTTTTTCACTTGATAGTCTTTTGGATGACAATTGTCTAGCCACGGTTAATGATATTTTATCTAAGGATATAGAACTATTAAGATTGTGGGAGTTTAGGGATAATTTTTTTATTAAAGAAATAAATTCCCGATTTAACAACCACTCCCAAAGACATTTATTATATTCTTCAGGTTCAAAATGAACCAGCTAAGCTTGATATCTTGATGAATTAGGGATGTGTCTAGTAGTGTCTTTTACAAATACTTATAATGATGATGTATTAGATATAATGTTGAACAAAATAGAGAATTTAAATGTAGAAGCACAAGCCTACCATAATATGTGGTGAAGAGACAAGGGCCTTGTTGTTATTGAAAATGCAAAAAGGGATAAGGCATTGGTAAGTTTTAAATAATTTTCAAATATGATTTACAATTTTTTTAAAAAAAAAATTAAAAAAAAAAAAAATTGTTTTTTAAATGCAGTCAAAGTACTAAAATTTGAAGAATGAGGTAACAATGTTTGATGTGTATTTGAAAATTGCAAGGAAGAGTTTAATTTTAGTAATTGATTTGAAGCAAAAGCTTGTTATTTTAAACAAGCAAGAATAATACCTTAAGAAGGATAATAAAGGAGAATGGTATGGATCCTGAAATATTTTTGAAGAAGAAAATAGAAGAGGATCCAATGTTACTGTCTTCTAGTGATGCAACAAATGTAGAACGTGAAATACTTTCAAATATCAATGCAGCTACGAAGGATCTTGTTCAGTCTATGTGTTTTAAAAGAAGGTTATTGGTGTAGATGAGTCAGTAACACAAATGAAAGAATCTACTTCTTAAGGATGAAGCTGAAAGATGAAATTTTCAAAATTTCATTTGAAACTCTAATTGAAATTTGTAAAATAGTTTAATATTCACACTATAAATATATGTACTTTTCTAGTAAATTTTATCTTCTTCATTATATGAAAATATTGAGAGTTCAAATTTATATGGTGTTGTACTTATATTATATTCATGTGTAATTTCTCCAAATAATGCAATGATATTATTTTGATTTAAAAGACAACAAAAAACATAAGTATGACATTTCTCGATTAAAAACTCTAAACAAATTATTACACTGAAAATATTATTCAATAAAAACATGTGTATATCACAAATAACAAGTTACATACTTATAATATGATATGAAATTTGATTTCTAGAAATAATATTTCCATACATACATCTTTACTCTATATCAAGTAGCTCAAACAATTCTTGACTATTTAGGTCTTCAAAACTCAAACTGTTATCTAATATTTCATTGTTATTTTTAGTCATTGTTTTGATGTTTATATCTTCTTTGTTATTGTTAGCCCCTATATTAGGATTATATACCCCTATCATTTATGCAAGACAATTTCAAATACTGTCCATTACTCTTTCATAAGGAAATGTGTCCACATCATATAGGGAAACATGCAATCTCAAACAAGTCTTAATATTTTTATCCAGTCTATTTCAATATTTTGATTTTCACAAATGTTAATCCTCTAAAAACCCTTCGTCTTCAATTGATCATCAATATCATTATTTGACACAATTCATAATTCGAAAATATTCACTAATGCTTTCATGTAGGATGCTACTATACAATTTTCCATAGTCATGTAATTGCACCATTATATGTTGGTTCACTTAGTAAGTCATATTGTTCGACCATTGTGATGCTAAAATGAGTTGATTGACATGAAAGTAATTTCTTTTGAAGAATACCCTTAATTTGAACTTCGTTACATTCTACTGATTTTCCAAAATTGCTTAATGAGAGTACCCGTGTGTCTTTTATATGAACCACTTATAGCTTTCTTACCTGCTACAGGATTCCAAAATATAGGATTGACCACTACCATGGCCTCAAGAATCTCATCCCTTTTAAATCATTCTGTGATCTCACTAGGATAAGTATTGAGAAAAAAATTCTGCAATTTGATTCTTGTTTGAGATATAAGACCTTCATATAAATTATGTGTTATACAGTACTTCTTCAATGTTTGATCCAATAATATCCACTCTTTTTTGGAAAGTGTGCATTTGAATCTTGTTCCCATTTACAAAGATACAAAGATTACCACTTATATTGAATCTAAAATAGCTTTTAGGATCCTTTAAATTTGATAACGTTTTCCAACTACTGAATACATGTCCTTGAAAAATTCATCAGAGTTGTATAAAAAATCTAGTGTTTGACATACGTATTTTCTCAATATAATGAAGTCGACAATATAAGTGGATTTTATTGAGCATGTTTTGTTAAGGAATTGATTTCATTCAACATGGGTAGAATCCTACAAAGTGTAAACAATGTTTCCAAATCTGTTAAGTGATAAAGCAGATATTTTCCCTTGTCAACACACATACGGTACTTAAACATCAAACCATTTAATGATGGATATTCATAAAAAAAATTGTGTGCAGGTTCATACATGGAAATCCATCTTGTATCAACATCTTTAAGAATTTTTTACCATTTGTCACTCCAATTGTAAATTTATAAAACTCAAAAAATATTTTTGGACTGTTTGACATATACACATGCAATTCATGGATAATCTCTTCAAATTTTTCAACATTTTCAAATGTGTTAAATATCTTGTATGCAAGATTCATCCTATGAGCCATGCAATGAATTGGAATCATGTAAGGAACAACTGATGTTTGTAGGCAGAAACAGAGACCCATTTTATGGATTTTCATTACTGATGCACCATCATTATCAACACATATAAGCTTTGTAGCTATTGAATAATCATCCATCCCAACTATATCCTTCAAATTAGATATAATCAATTTGTTTTCAATATTGCAGTTTTCCTTCATTTTATGAATATCTAGAAGATGAGGATGCCTTGTGTGGTTCTCAAAAGTATAAACATGCATGCAAACCCAAGATGTGTTGTCCACTATTGTAACCTCGTCAATGGAAAGGGAGATAAAACTTACATTTGTTGACTTTCTCTTTCAAATCCTCCTTTTCAATCATTGCAAGATAGTTTTCCATTTCCCAAGCATTGCCATCTATGACCAATGTGATTGTGGAAGGTAAGGAAACCCATTAAACTTAAATAATTTCTTAAATTCAAAAAATATGAAATAGGTTTTCCCATTTTAAGAATGAAGAATATAGTTGAAAATTGTGTATTTTTTTCCTTAAGATTGTCATTTACATCTTTTCCAAATTTTGCATTAATTGTTCCTCCTTTCTCCAAAATTTTTTAACAATGTTTCTTCCTAATTTCATACTCCTCCACATATTTTACATGCATGTATTCTTTTTCTATTTTCCATTATATGTCTTCATTATTTTTCCATCATTTTCTTTAACTGTCACATATATTTTACCACAATGTTTCTCAATTGTGTCTAATTTTAGTTGCATTTTATGTTCTTTTCTAATTTTTAACTATAAATTATACATATACATTATTTTGGAGTATCATTACCATTTTATGGCTCTACAACTTCAATGAATGGATATTTTGCTTCCAATTCTACCTAAAAATACCTTCCAATTTTCCATGTAGTTTTCTTCCTTCTCACATATTTCTTTTTTTGAAGAGTACTATCAATATCATCTTCTGCTTGAATCTATTCATTAGAAAATTCATCTATTGGAGGCATTTGGTAGTGAGGATTGTCTTCTAGATATGGCATGTTATCATCAATTATATCTTCATATACTAAATTGTTAATTGTTTCTTTAGGGGATATGTTTTGGTTAATTGTTTCCTATGTGAATACAATTAACAGTAGGGGTTTCTGTATTCAAACATGAAAAAGGTTTCAGTGTGACAAAGATATAAAAAAATTAATCTGACAAATAATAATAAAAAGTTAATGAAAAGCTTATTAAGATATGCAACATTCAATCACAAGATCATAAAACAAAATACACAACACATGAACACCATAAGTAAGTGGGAAACCCTCAAAGGGAGGAAAAACCACTGAAACTCTGCTTATATTATACAAAGAAAGTAGATTTAGTGAAACACCAACTTCACAAGGAGCACCAACCCCTAGTTTAGTATAGCACCAACCCTTAATTTAGTCAAGAACACACTCCACAAGGAGGCTACAAACACCTAAGATGATTAAAGACAAAACCAACCACCTGAAGATGAATAAATATGATTTTGTGGCTTCCGAAATTGATGGAGATCACAATTATTTCAGCTCACACACTTTCTTCAAACCCTCATTTCTTAAACTTGTTCTTTCTTCTTCTTCTTTAACTTATCTTAGCTTCAAACCCTTGCTCACATGCCATATAAAATTATCAAAACATACTTAGTTCTGAATTAATTCCCTTGATTAGCTTTCAAACCCTCACCTAGGTCATATTTTCTCTAGAGGCTCAACTAGTTCAAAAATGAACTCAAACACTCACTTAAATATATTTCTCTTCTTTCAAACACAAAGAAGGTTGGTATCCCTCCATTAGTTCAACCAATACAACTTAAAAAAATAATATAACACTCAAAAAAATTCATCAAGTGGACTTATGTATGTCGGCCATGCCAAATGCACTAAACAAGCACAAAAACAACTCAAAACCCCATCACCTAAATGAGCTAAAACCACAAACGCCAAAACCATGATTATTCAAGCTCCAAAATTTACCACACATGTAAAATATAATATAAAAAAACCATAAATTGTCATTAATTATATTTCACCAATAAAATTTATCATAAATAACTCAAGAAGGCTCATATCCTTCACCAAATAGTTGTTTTCAGGACCATGTCTTCACCTTTGGAACTCATGCACGTACTAAAACATCTCAAATATGTCATGTAGCCACTCATTAGAATATTCAAGAACTTTATACCACATACATGCATGTTAGATCTCAAGAACCATCCATATGTGAAAACCACACCAACTTTACTCTTCACTAAATTGAGATGCCTAGAAAGTGGTTCTACAAACTCAAAAAAAAATCACCCTTACTATCACTTTAAAGACCTAAAAATTCCTTAAATAGGAATAAAATTCATCCCTATTAACTCTCCAACTGATAGAAAGCATACACCAATCCATTACATGCATCATCTACCTCAATCTTTCAGGCTGAGCAACCATGTCTTGAAAAACCAAACAACCTTATTCTCCACAAAATGAGTTGAATGACCCATAAAATATAATCATCAAGATACAAACCATACATCATTATAAATCCCTCTGAATCTACTTTCCATAACATCTTACATTTCCTTCCAACTCCAAGTGGAAGGCCTTCAACCAGGTCCAACTCTGAAACTATTCCTTTTATCCTTCTAGGACTCAAGAACTAAGCTTGATCTCAACTTGCTCTATCACCTCAAAAATCACTTCCAAAACTCAACCAAAGCATGAAACACACACTTATACATGATGTATAAGCACTCAAAATCCTTCACGAATCTTGAATAACTCAGAATCATCAACTTTACCTCATGAAGCACTTAACACCCTGCTAGAATAAACATCCTTCAAATTTTACCCTCAAAGAACAAGGTCATAACTTCTTGCATACCATATCCAAATACTATACCAGTTAGAATATATCTCAACCAGGATAAAAAAACATCTTGAATAGAGTCTTAACTCATTATGTAGCTCCTACAATTCCATTTTTACCACAAGTTGCTCCAAACTGCCCCATAAATCAGTCATCATAAATAGGGCACACTTTTCTATTTAGAAGCTCCACCATGATCTGAAACTATCATGAAAATATAGAAAAACTTCAGGTCTAAAAATAATGTTAATTTATTTATCACCTTCTTTGAAAAACTTCTTCATAAACTAAACTTCTTCAGAAAAAATAATTTTTCAGGTGGGGCCCACATACCGTCACATGCTCTAATTCACCTTTATGGAAATATGGAAGATTTATCTTTAACATACAATAATCACTTTGGAAAAATAAATCAATACAGGCTCAGTGCACTTCATTTTCTCCAAGTCACTTTTAGCTAGGGTTTAGCTATAGTTTCAAAGAAACTTATCTTCTAAACGATCATTCATAAAAACGTGAAAATCAAACCACCTCATTATTTTTTTGGAAAATTAATAACTCACATAAAAAAATATTCCAAATAGATTAGTCCCCCATGAGAACCACACAACTCACAAGTAGCATCAAAAGGTCAATTTTTGCTTCAAAAACACACTATAGAATACCTGGTTTCACCAAAACTTACATATCTTGCAAATACTTCTTCAGAATGACCTAAAAATTGTCATGAAGCATCATTAAAACATCCTCTAACTTTCCTTGCTCACCATCTAGCCAAAATATTCCTGAAATTCTCTATCCATTAAGACTTAATTGTGCTTACTTGTCTGTTCTTCACCTATTTACTTCCCAAGGACCATGAAACATCACAAAACCTCGAAGAACTGACTTGAAACTCATCATACCTCTTAGGTAAACTATCACCATGATTCTATAATGCTTGGTTAGGAATGATCAGCTCCAAATCTCATACTTCCATCTCATTATGCATGCTCTAGGGCTATGAATAACCCTGGAATGACCTGACTCAACCATAACACCTCGTGAACTGAACTTAGTGACCTCATGAAAAATATTATACACCCATGAAACATCATACCAACCATGTTTGACCATATGGAAACATTTAAATATCTCAGGAGAACTCAAACTATGACATAGCTCATTAAACCATGCACCAAGACCTCATAGAACTTACCAAACTTGGACGCTACCAATCAACCTTCATGTTTGACATTTGGATAACACCACATGGAGACTCATATGACCTCATGAATCCCTTTACCATCAATGGAATTGACATCAATGAAAACAAAAACACACAATGACCAACAACTTGTGTTATTGTTTGCAGTGGATGCAGGTTGAGCTCTCATTTTTTTGTTGGGTGAAATAATTTAATATGCTACTTTTTATTTTAAGTTGATTTACCTTGTTTTCATTATTCGTAGAGTCCATTGTACCTATACAATTGGAATTTTCAAATAGGTTATTTTTAAGTAGAATATTTAAAAAATTATAAATGACAAGTGAAAAAGGTTTGAATCTTAACACTGCGAAATTTTTCAACAGAATACACAGATCTACTAGACAACAACATGTTTAATGATACGAGACAACATGTTCAATGCTACTAGATGATAGCATGTATAATGTTACTTTTCGGTAGCATTACATATACCACCGTCCAGTAGCATAGACAATGCTACACCAATGCTACCAGTCGGTAGCATACATAATGCTACTGAACAGTAACATGTACAATGCTACCAACATGTAGCATACACAATGGTACAGACCAGTAGCATTGTATATGTAATCAAGAAAATATATATATATATATATATATATGCTAAATCTAATTTAAGTAACAACGCAACTATAAATATGCAATAAAATAAAAATGTGACCTAAGCAATAAGCGAATAAATTTGAAACCCTTGTTGCAAGAGAGAGGATAAGATACTTAGCTGATTTCACAATAATGTTGAAGTTGTGTCAAGCTAGAAAACTGATGAAAGAGAAAAAAAATGGTGTCGCAACCAAGCCCAAAAAATTGTGTGAATGCTAGAAATGTTGGGACTAGGGTGCCTAGACAAGGGTAGGGGCCCATGGGGCACTGTAGACATTCTTTGGTCACCTGTGATTATGCAAAACCTTAGAAAATGATTTTCGTAGGAGTTCAAGATTTTCGCTTAATGTCTCTTTTATTCGTCTGCATGTCGTTGTAATTTGTTGTCATTCGTCTGAAACATGCAAAGAGAAAGAGCACCTATAAAACCCAAAAACACATCAAATCCTAAAAAGAAAAATATGTTGTTACAAATATATTGTGACATTATTAATAAATTGTAATATTATTAATAATGAGTTTATAGAACTCATATTAATAATATAGTTGTAATAGTTAGGTGAGTGTCAGCTATTAATATTGGGATATTAATATCATATTTGTATGCGAGTTATAGGGATATGAGATGATAAAGAGATATGTGGGATAGGTGAGAGATTCTAGCAATGGATGAGAGATATAGGGGATTGGTGATTGATGTTGACTCCTTGGATAAAGGAGATCATCTTCTTATATAATATAATATTTATCAGTGAATAGTATGTACTGATAAAATAAAATTTACCAGTTTTATTTTTTATTTTGTGTAAAGCTCAGACCAAAATACTATTTGGTATCAGAGTGGTGTTAATCTCTACCATGGAAGAGTAAATAGTTTATAGGGTCATTCCATAGTTTTCTTATTTTCCCTATTATGAGATTATAATTCTCTGTAGAATCGTAGATTATATTTGTCATAGTTGCTTCATCTGTATCACCCCAAGTCTAGATTATTATTTGTGTTGACCAATTATTCAAACCATGTATTGGAAGGCTCTGCAAATAAAATTCTTGGCATCTGGATCTGAGACTATGGGAGAAAAAGTGTTTGGAATATCCGATAAGCTCTGGCAATCACCAATCCCCTATATCTCTCAACCACTGCTAGAATCTCTCACCTATCCCACATATCTCTCTATCATCTCATATCCCTATTCTAATGGTGAGATTAACTCACGTACATACAAATATGATATTAATATCCCAATATTAATATCTCACACTCACCTAACTATTACAACTATATTATTAATATGAGTTCTATAAACTCATTATTAATAATATTACAATTTATTAATAATGTCACAATATATTTTTAACATTCACTCCCCTATTGTTAACATTATTAATTCCCAATAGATGTAAATGGGGACTCATAATGACCCCGATGGTCACCTGACTGAGTGAAATTAAGATCCAAGTGTTGCATTACATTTTAGACTCCATGTATTTCTATGTGTGTGTAGAATCATGCCCTATGTGGCTCTTGTGCAAGATGCATTGAGTAACAAGTATTAACTAGATGTAGAAAATGTATATAGATGTGTGCATCAAAAAATGAACTTCCCCTCCTATGAAGTGTATGTTGAATAATGCATTCCCTTGTTCCTTGAATGGATGATCTGATGTTCTTGTAATGGCATTTGGATGCAACCTTAGGTGATGATAGTAGATGCTTAGTGCTTGGTCCTTTATTATGACCAAGAGGGGCCAAGGGCACCTGGGTGCTGACGTCCTGGCTAGATGTTGGTGTCCAGACTTAGAAAGACTAAAGTATCGAAAGTCAGACTGGGAAAGAAGGTGTGCAAGACTAAGAAGAAAACCATAAAGCAATAAAGAGGCCAAAGACAATGGTCAATTAGTACTTTTCTCACTTATAAATCATATGAATAGTCGTATGTGATCATGACTAGAAATATACCCAAAGTGCATGATTTAGTGTTTACATTTTCCCCCACTTTATGTTGTTGAGAAAATGCTCGAAAACATAAATTAGATAAGATATGCGTACTTGATAATCATGTAGATCGATGGCAAAAAGCATGCCGAGGAGACAAGAAAAAGCGTGGAGTGATAAAAAATGAAGAATGGAAGCTAGAGAAGAGGAAGTGAAAAATGGCCCTAGGGGTGAAAGTGTATGTGTAGATTCCACGTTGTAACTTTTGTCAATGTTAATTGATGTTGTATGATGTGTGACTACTACTTCCCATAAGGATAGACCTGCAAAAGAGAAGAACAAAAGAGTAGTCAAAGTCGTGTATATGAAAAATTTGATCAAACCGCGTAAAAACTGTATAAAAATTATGTAAAAATGCAAAAAGGAACATGTGCACTTGATCCATTATGAGTGAAAGAGATAGAAAGGATCCTGAAGATGTTGTAGAAGAATGAGGTTTTTTGGGTGATCTCATGCCAAGAATGATTTTTCTGGGTGATCTCATGCTAGTTGCGCCAAGTGCAAGTTTTTTGGGTGATCTCGTGCTAAGTGTGGAAGAAGTATAGGGAGAAATGTCTAGTGTTATTCTCCAACATTTGATTGCTTCCCGAAGTGTAAATACCACTGTAGATGGTGTATTCAAATCCTATCAATTTTGATCTAGTTCAATCCAACATGGAAATAGAAAAGAAGATAGAATGCATGCATGTCAAGTGCTGAAGGATTGTGCATGTCCTGTAAAGGTCTTTGTGTAAACTACTGTAAAATGTGCCAATATGAGAAAAAATGTGTAACTTCCCCCTCGTCATAGGTGCCTCAGAAGGGTCAGGGGCACCTAGGAACTAATGTATGTGTCTAGGCACTAGTGTCTGTGTTGTGTTGAGGACCTAAGTCAAATTCTAGGTCATTGCTAAGACTGAAGATTGTGTTATGTCTGTACTGAAATGTGTTGTAATGTGACTTTAAACTGTTGAATGGGGTGACTGATTCCCCTAATGGATTCCCCCCTCGTTTGGGGTACATGCGACGCCACAAGGAGTATGCATCCCAAAGGAGGACCAGACGATGTGCTAAAATGGATGCCCTATAGGGGGAAGGGAATGTGTTTGGTAGAAACCAAGACATATGCAAACAAAGTGGTTGAAAACAATTATTAGTGTAAATAAGATAAACACGCATATATAAGAGAAGATGTGCGCTAACAATTAAGAAGACAAAGTAGACCACGAAAAGTGGGTTGCAGACATGGGACATCACTCACGATGTCACAATAGAATCAAGGCCGAAGCGGCCAAAAGCATACATTGTGCACACAAGACAAAGGGAAAAGCCCAAAAACAATGACAAACAATGAGAAGCAATGTCAAACAATGACAAGCAAGATATCAGACAACCATGGTAGCAAAGAGTTCCTACAAGAAAAATTTTACACATGAAGCACCTGTTAGCATGTTAGAAAGATATAAAGTATGTCAAAGTGTGTATGATCTAATATAGTAGTGTGCTATTATGAATAAGAAGTGGTATAAATCAAAATAATAACACCTAAAGTGTGTACAAAATTGGATGCCCCCAGGATCCTGCTACGGGACTGGTAAGAGGTATAGTGTCAAGTATCCATGTTGCGTGTAATGATATGTGTAAAGTCTACAATCACAACTAGAAGGAAAGTGAATGTGCATGTGTATATAGAAAATATAATGACATACAATGTATCCAACTAACATAGTGAGCAAGATGCATCATGCGAGTATAAGTAAGCAAGAACAATGTGCAACCACGATATGTAGTATGTTGTGGATGACTGAGATGGAATGGAATGGAAATTGAGTGTGATAAGATCATCATCCCCCCCGAGTGAATGTGAATGAGTATGCATGAGATACAACTCATTTATAAATTCCCCCTTAGCAGTTAAGAATGAACCAACAAGAGTGTGTCATCAGGAAATGGTTTGAAATGTGTGCTAAAAAGATATGATCAATGAAACATAAAGCGTAAAAAAATGTGAATGAGTGTGGTGATTTCCATTTCAAATTGAGAACCTCAGCAGTTGAGTATGAACCGTGGAACTAGAGTGCGTCATAGGGTAGTGTGTTATAAAGATTGTGCATTAAAAATATGTGTCGTGAATGCACACAGTGTAGCTATGTGTAGTGTGTCAAGTTCATGAATGTAGTGAGCCCTCAACATTCAAGTGTGAACTATAGCACAAGAGTGCATCATCGGGTAATGATGATACAAGTGTATCAAGATGTGCAAGAGTGCTTAAAGATGTGAAATATGAAGCACAGAGCGTAATAGTAAAAAATGATAGCCACCTAGTGATGCTAGAAGGGTGGGAAGTAAGCATGATGCCCCACAAGTGTGCCTATGGTGGATATTTATGAAGCAACACAAGAGATACCTTGCCATTGTGGGAGAGTGTTATCTATGTCATAATAAGAGAGAGGGCCAACACAATGGTAGACTTGATAGACTTGATAGTTTTTAGTGAAGGTTGCATAGGTTGACTTAATAGTTTCGTAGATGATTTGAGAGGAGGTGGTGTGAGATTGATTTTGAGAGGTTGTTTCTTAACTTGAGTAGATTGCATAGGTGACGCTTGAGTGATGGAAGAAGAAACATTAGAAGTGATAGCATGATGTTCATTAAACATAGACAATTCAAATTTAGGAAGCCATTGATATGTAACAAGTGGAGAGGACCATGTAATAGAACGATGTGCAATGAATGAGATAAAACCTTGATGCTTAAGATTTTTGATTCTTCTTTGTAAAGCATAGCAATCATTATCATTATGTTTATTGATTCGATGATAATTTCAATATGGAAGACATTGAAATTTTGCAAACCGATAAGGAGGATACAAATGAGTAGATGTCAAGTTGATTAATTGATGGGCTATGATCCACGGATGAATATCTTGCTACTTACAATTGAGATCAAACTTGAGAGGCACGAGGAGCGGAAGGACTTAAGGTTCACTGATATGATCACATGTAGAAGACATAAAATGAGGATGATGATAGAAGTATAAATAACATGAGCATGAGATGCGTCCTTAAGATGTTAGATTTCAGATTTGAGAGATGTAAATGTGGATTCCATAGCTTGAAATTTATATTGAAATAAAGAATGCAAAGCTTGAATAGACTTGAAAATTGATTGATTTGCATTGGAACTAATAGAGTCATTGGAAAGACAATCAAAGATGGAACTAACTTGTGAAGGCAACATGTTGATAGGGAGATACATAGTAGCTAGGGTTTTTGAAGAAAATCTTTACAAGATAGGTGCATTTGAAGAAATTAAAGTAAATAAACTTGAGAGACCTAATGAGCCATGATAGAAGAAAAAAAGGATCCAAGAGTATTCAAATGCAGGTTCACCAAATGATTAAGAAAATATAGAATATCTAATTTAAGTAACATCGTAGATATAACTATGCAATAAAATACATATGTGACCTAAACAATAAGTGAATAAATTAGAAACCCTAGTTGTAAGAGAGAGGGTAAGATACTTAGTTGATTTTGTAGTAATGTCAAAGTTGTTCCGAGCTGGAAAAATGATGAAAGAGAAAATTAGTGTGTTGGAACCGAGCCCAGAAAATTGTGCAAATACTAGAAATGTTAGGACTAGGGTGCTTGGACAAGGGTAGGGAAACCTGGGGTGCTGCAGACCTCCTTTGGGCACCTATGACTACGCAGAACCTTAGAAAATGATTTTTGCATGATCACAAGATGTTTGCTTGATGTCACCTTTAGTCGCTTGTATGTTGTTGTACTGCACTATCATTTGCCTGAAATCTGCAAAGAGAAAGAGCACCTGCAAGTCCCCAAAACACATCAAATCCTAAAAATAAAAAGATGCAAATGGGGATTCAGACAGACCGCAGTGGTCACCCAACTGAGTGAACTTATGATCCGAGCGTAACACTATATTTAAGACTCCATGTAGTTCTGCATGTATGTGTATAGAATCGTGCCCTAGGTGGCTCTTGTGCAAGATGCATTAAGTAGCGAGTAATAGCTAGATATATAAAATGTAGATATATGTGTGCATGGAAAAATGAACTTCCCCTCATATGAAGTGTATGCAAAAGAATGCAATCCCTTGTCCCTTGAATGGATGCTAGATGGATGTTTTGATACTCTTGTAATGGCCTTTGGATGCAACCTTAGGTGACGATAATAGATGCTTAGTGTTTGGTCCTTTATCATGATCATATAGCTTTGTATTTATATGATTCCCTTATTTGAATTTCATAATTAACCACTAAAAGGCCAACTACCAAGAAGATAATATGCTTAAATGGCTAGAAAAGACCCAAAAGATGAGAGCAAGCTATAAAGAGGTCGGGGGCACCCAGAGGGGACGGGGGCACTTGGGTGCTGGTGTCCAAACTCAGAAAAAATGAAGTATTAAAACTTAGAATGGGCAAGAAGGTGTGCAATACCAAGAAGAAAACCAGAAAGAAAGAAAAGAGGCCAAAGATAGTGGTCAATTAGTACTTCTTGTTTAGGAATCATATGAATAGTGGTATGTGATCAAGACTAGAACTATACCCAAAGTGCATGATTTATTGTCTAAAATATGTTACCGTCCAGTAGTATTGAACATTCTACCATCTAGTAGCATCCGATACAATACCAATACAACTAAAAATACCCTAACACATGCCCATAGGGTTACAATTTGCAATATCCAGTCAATCCCGTGCTAAGCAAAAATAAATTGTGAAGAATATGTACATGCTACCGTCCAGTAGTATTGAACATGCTGCCATCCGGTGGCATGCGATACAATACCATAACAATTAAAAATACCTTAATGCAGGCCCGCAGGGTTGAAACTTGCAATATCTAGTTGATCTCGCACTAAGCAAAAAGAAATTGTGAACAATATTTGATACTGAGAATTTGCATATGGAATTTTAAATACGTAATTAGTATATATATGAAGGCGAATTTGGAAAATTTCAATTTCGTGCTAAAGATGAATTGAGTTAAAACAATCGGCTATTGGTGTAAACACTAGGTGAACCAAACCCTAAAATTAAATTGTACCTAAAAAATTAGGTGACCTGGTCCTAATTCCAACCCTAAAAATTCACCAAATGCAAATTTTAAAAACAAGAATATTCGTGAATTAACGAATATTCGCCACTAAAATTTACCCTGTTGGTAGATAATTGCATGATTCAATTTATTTTAACAAGGAGAAAAAATGAAGTCATGCAAACATTATAAATAAATTATTTTATTTTAATTATTTTAAGGACGTTAGTAGTTATAGTTTTATCTGTTTTTAATATGGTTTAAAATAAACTATATTAAGCATGTTCACATATTAATTTTTTTATGATAAATACATTGTTTTGGAGGAATTTTATTGTAAAAGAAAATTTATGTAAAAGATTGTAAATGTTTATGAAGCTTTGGCAATGGGTAAAAAAGCTAGAGGGTGAGAAACCCAAAGTAACTAATTGCATTCATCATTCCTCCTCCTAATCACAAATAGTTATAAAAAATACGTGAGGACAAAATATCATTTTTCAGAAGATTATTCACTTGTAGAGGTCGTTTGGATAATGACAAAAACACACAAAATATGAAGTTCCACACACAATATCTAATTTTATTTTAATTTTTAAAACTAGTATCTTAAATAATAAATGTTTAAGAGAGTTGAGTGCTTTCTAACCCACCCGTAATCGAATCTCACGAAGTGCTTGTTATATGTTACAATCAATATTGATTTCTTCTTCTTCAATTAATTCAATATAATTGGTATTTTTAAAATTTCCTTTTTATCTAAAAAGGATTAGATGTTGATGTGATGGAAAAGGTTGAATATTGTTACGTTTCTTCTTTAAATTATATATTATGAAAAATTGTAAGGTTGTCCTATTTATCACTTATGTTTGTGATAATGACTAGCAATCGCACTCGAAAAGTACAATGGAGACGCCAATAAGGAGGTGTACAAATGTTAAAATTTAAGGAGGCAAGGTGAAACATTGAAGGAGGAAATTTGAGACATTGAAGGAGGAAGGGGGTGGAGCCTGAGGAATGAAATATGCACAACAATGCTATTCAAATATTGAAAAGAGGATCTAGATAAGAAATGTGACAACAAACCAAAGGGAAGTAAACTAAGAGAAAAAAATTGTGTGCCTCTACATATATAGGGGCATTTCCACTAATATACTCAAACGTATAGATGGAAAGGAGAAATAGAAACTAAACTATTCTTAGTACTATGAAGGTTTTCTTTTAGTGCAACTATATTTCATAGGGAAATTTCCACGATTTTCCAGTTACTCAACAAAAAATATGAACTGCAAGAGTTTTTTGGATTTATATTGCAACTGTATCTTTATCATTCCATGGTCTTACAATCATTAAATTTTGAGGATTGTCATGTGTATATTCTTATGCCTGTTATTTTTTTTATGAATTAGATCTTATATTATATTAATAATAGTAACATGATAAAAGATAATTTAACAAAAATGTGGGCAGTATGAGAGCACGCTCAAAAACCATGAACAAACTAGGACAAGCCTAGGAAAACTAACAAAACAACTTAAAAAACACAGAATCTATGTTGCTGCAGCAAAATGTTGACCAACAAATGGAGGATCATGATCATCTAGTCAACCAGGACCAGGAAGGTCTTTACCAGTGTCTAGTGCTTCCCAACCAGAGCCTGAGGGGTCTTCATCTTCATTGTCAACAGCAAACCACATGGGGGAGATGGAAAGAGCCATCTGGGGGAGCTTATCCGATGGAGGCAGAGGCAGGATGCCCTACCCATTGTGGGTGCGTAGCTCTGGGGCAATAGGTGAGCCCCAACCGAGTTAACGAGTTGGAAAGGGAACCCCAACCCTGGTGGTGTAGACACTAAATCATGCACTTAGGGTAATTATCAAGTCCTGATTGCATACTACTATTCATATGATTCCTAAGTAAGAAAATTTCTAATTATTCTATGTCTTTGGCCATCTTTGATTTCTTTTTATGGCCACTTTTTGTCTTGTACACCTTCTTGCTCAGTTTGACCTCTAACCATTCAATTTCTCTGAGTCTGGACACCGATACCTAGCCAGGATGCCAACGTCAGGCGCCCTCGTCCCCTCTGGGTGCTCGTAACCTCTTTTTACTTTACTCACATCTTTTGGGTCCTTTCCATCCATTTGAGCCTCTTATATTTTTTCTAGTTGGCCTTTTCATGGATAATTATGAAATTCAATCAAGATAATCATATAAATATAAAGTTATGTGATCATAATAAAGGACCAAGCACTCAGCATTAGCTATCACCACCCAAGGTTGCATCCAAATGTTATTCAAGAGCATCAAAACATCCATTATCCATTCAAAGGTAAGGGACTGCATTATTATGTATACACTTCATAGGAGGGGAGTCTATTCTATTCCATGCACACATATATTACACTTCTTTACATCTAGCTACTTTTCTTGCCATCAAGTGTGACATGCACAAGAGGCACCTAGGGAACAATTCCACATACACACATAGAACTACATTAGGTATAAGATGTAGTGCAATGCTCAGTTGTAAGATTACCATTGTGATAGATGAGGACAGTCTGACCCCTCATTTTGTATCTTTATTTTTTAGGATTTGATGTCTCTTTGAAGGTTTTGCAAGTCAATACTTCATTGCAGGTTTCCAGTGAGCTCGCCGATCATTGTGCAACCTCATAGAGACTAAAGGTGAAGGAAAACAAAAAACTTGTGACCTGGAAAATATGAGTTTATGACCTTTTTCGCAGTCACAGGCACCTATTTCAATTCTGTGGTGCCCGCAGGTGCCCCTACCTCTTTATGGGTGCCCTTGTCCAGTTTGTTCCTCCAAATTTACATTTTCCAGGGTCTTTGTGTGACGCTCCTACCTTTTTGTTCACTTGGTCAGAACTTTGTCACAATCCAGTTTCCAATGCAAATCGACTAAGGTTGTTCTTACCCTATTTTCAACTAGGGTTTCACATTTTATTGTTTAGTTTGCTTAGGTTGATTTCTATAATTAATTGGTGCATTTATTTACTGCTACAATAGTAATAAGATTAGGCACATTATCCACATTTCACTTAAACATTTTGGTGAACCTGTCACTCAAACACATCTTGCTTTTAGGGCTTTTATCATTTTCTCTATCATGGTTCCGAAGGTTCATCAAATCTCTTTGTCTGAATTACTTCAAATGCATGCACCTTACAAAAAGGTTCTTCAAAAATCCCTAGACACCATATATCTCCCAAGAGATACACCACCAGATCAAGTGAGTGCTATATTTGATTGTCTATCTAATGAGTTGATCCGTCCTATTCCTCTATCCAATCAACCCATATTCGAGTCAATTCAAGCTTTATATTCTTTATTTCAAGACAAATTTTAAGCTATGGAATCTAGGATTGCATATCTTAAATCTAAAATCAAACAGCTTAAAGATGCTTCTCAGGATCATAATAATTATTCTTCTCATTTTCATTCTATGTCTTCTACATGTGCTCATATCAATGAGCCTCACATCTTGCCATTTCCAGAGCCTCTCACATTTGACCACAACGCTAAGCAACATGATATTCTTACTAATCTCCTTAGTAATCAATTGATCACTTTAGCATCTACTCATGGCTATCCTCATTATCATCTTGAAAAATATCAAGGTCATCTGTATTGCAATTATCATCGAATCAATGAACATAATGACAATGACCGCTATGCTTTACAACGAAGAATCAAGCATCTTGAGCGTCAAGGATTTATCTCATTTGTTGCACAACATTATGTTGCATGCCCATCTACAAATGCTACATCCAAATGGTCTCCTAAACCTACTTCATCTATGTCCAATGAGCATCATGCTATTACTTCTAACGTTCCTTCTTTGGTTAGTCAAGCATCACCTATTCAACCCATTATAACTAAGAAATCACCTCTCAAAGTTTTTTTTCCATCACCTCCTCCTCCTCATTCATCTACAACATTATTAAATCAAACCAAGTAACCTCCTCTAAAGATCAATACAGCTCCTCCACCTCTCAAGTCATTTATGGTAAATAAGAAACCACTCGCTACGCAAGACCACCAATATCTAGTTGGCCTTTTTCAACTTCCACTGCTCAAGGCTCCTACAACATCACCACTTCAGCATCCAATCAATTTTGTTAAGAAAACTACTCCTTACATTAATCCACTTAGTGTATTTGACTAGATCTCCATCGCTTACATACTTAGGGGGCATCATAGCTTCTCCCCCTTGCATTGATATCAAATGTCGATCTCATCTCATGCACTTGACACTTCATGCTTAGTGACTAATATTCTCTAAGCATTATTACAAACCTCTTGATACATTTATATCGTTGTTAACTGATGATGCACTCTCGTTCTATGGTTCACACTTGACTATTGAGGGCATACTATGCACAAGAACATCACACAGTGTAAATTTCGTATTTATGACACCTGCTACACATTTTCCACTATACATTGTCTCTTTACTTCTACTATGCATTATATGCGCTTTCTGCTTTCCACACTTACACAATATATACATATTGCACTACACATTACACATCCTCACACTCAATACATTCAACACACATATTTCTAATGTCGCAATCGAAAACAACATAGTACACATTTACAATCTACATACGCATCATGTTATTCTATTCTAAACTTTACACATCATGATCAAACATTTGTAGTGCACACTACCCAACGATGCACTCTAGTATCATGGTTCATAATCGAATGCTGAGGGTCCACATCTCAAATGGACCTCACCACACTCACACATTCATTCACTAAATCACACACTCTACACTCTGCGCTTTAATGATCACATCTTTCTAATACACACAATTCAAACCATTTCCCAATGGCGCACTCTCGTGCCATGGTTCACACTTGACTGTTGAGGGAATCCTATACACATGAACCTCACACACTACACACTACACTACAAACTACATGCTTCACACATCATGCACTCATATCCTTCTTGTGACATCTATTATGCATTATACACACTGCACACTCTATACATTCACAATATAGCTTTTTGACATCTACGTTTACACACTATGGTTATTACCCTATAACACACTCTAGTTACATGGTCCATACTAGACTGCTGAGGGCATACATCTCAAATGGAACTCATTACACTCACGTGTTTAATCACTCGCTCATCTACTCACATGCTTACACTCTACACTTTGCACTTTGACGATCACATCTTTCTAGTACACACATTTAAGACCATTTCCCGATGATGCACTCTTGTTTATAGTTCATCATTTACTGTTGAGAGAGCATAAATAAATGAACCTCATCTCATACATACACATCCACTTGGGGGGCATACTACTCCTATCATTCACACTGCATTCCATTATATCTCATCCATAGCATATCGCATATCTTGGTCACACTTAGTCTTGCTTGGATTTACTTGTTACATGTACATCTTATTACACACGTCAAATATATATCTTGTATGTCATTATCTTTATCATACACACATGTGTGTTCACTTGATTTTTAGTTATGATCATAGATACTACAGATCCATACATGTAAAATGAATGCTTGGTGCAATACCTATTACTAGTCTGACAACGGCTCCTGGGGGTATCCACTTTCATACACTACAGGTGTTATTGTTTCATTTTGTTTCATAACATGTTATTATAGGATTATACACGCTTTGACATAATTTTTATCTTCTTAACATCCTAATAGGTGCTTCATGTGCATCATTTTTCGTGCAAGTCTATTTGTCAAATTGGTTTTCTGTTACATTGCTTGTTCTCGCTTGTCATTGTTTGCCACTATTTGTGGGGTTTTCCCTTTTTCTTATGTGCACACTTGTATGATTTTGGCCTAGTTAGCCTTGATTGTCTTGTAACATCATGAGTGATGTCCCATGTTTGCAACCCATTTTTTTGTAGTCTACATTGTCTTCTTACGTCTTAGCTTACACATTATATGTTTGTTTACTAGCTTATGTTTTACATGCATGTTTGCTTGTATTAATACTCGTCTCCTATCCACTTGTTTTCATGTACCTTTGTTTCTACCAAGAACACTCCCCCTACATGAAACAGGTTCAACACAGCAGTTGGTCCTCCTTTAGGCCACATACTCCTTCAATGACGTCAAATGCACCCCAAACAAGGGGGGCATCATTAAGGTGAATCAATCACCCCATACAACAATTTACAATCACTGCATAACATATCACAATACTAGTACATCACAGTCATCAGAATTGGATAAGGCACAAATCCTAACTTGGGTCCTTGACACAGCATAGACACTAATGCCTAGCCATGGATAGTAGTGCTTGGGCACCCCTGACTCTTCTTGGATGCATGTGACCAGGGGAAAGTTACATATAATTCTTTAGTGAAGCACAATCTACAACACTCCACAAAATTTTTTACAAGGAATGCATTCCTTAACACACACCATACATACAACATTAAACATTGGATCAGAATTGGTCAAACTAGATAATATTTTTACACACCATATGTAGTGGTGTTCTACATTAGTAGGAATCAATTAATAGGATGGAGGATAACACTATACTTTTCTCCCTACACTTCTTCAATATCATTGGGGTGAGATCTCCCGAAAAATTTACAACCGACACAACTGGCATGAGTTCTCCCAAAAAAATTAGTCATCAACAACATCTACAGGATCCTTTCTACACTCTTTTCCTAATCAAGGATCAAGTGAAAATGTTCCTTTTTCACACTTTTTTTTTTCATTTTACATACTTCTTTACATGTTTTTTACACATATACATGTGTATTTGACTACTTGTTCCTTCTTCTCTTTTGCAGGTTCATCTATATGGGAAGTGGTAGTCAATATCATTCAACTTCATCCTACACCAAAAACATCACACACAACAACATTGACATCAGAAACAGGCACATTTGTAACATCTACAAAATATGCTTCTTCCCTAAGGTCAACATCTCATCGTTTTTTGCACTTTCTCATCTTTAGTCTCTATGTTCCACCATTTTATCGCTCCACTCTATTCCTTGTCTCTCTACACATCTCTTGTTGTCGATCTACATGGTTATCAGGTACACATCTCTATCTACTTTATGTTATCGAGATTTCACTAAACAACATAAAGTGGGGGAAAATGTAGACACAAAATCACGCACTTTGGGTAATTGTCTAGTCCTGATTACATACTACTATTCATATGATTCCTAATTAAGAAAAATACTAATTAACCCATATATTTGTCCATCTTTTCTTTCTTTCTACCACCGATTTTGGTCTTGCACACCTTCTTGCTCAGTATGACCTCTGACCGTTCAGTTTCTCTGAGTATAAAAACCAACTCCTAGCCAAGACACCATCGTCAGGTGCCCTTGTCCCCTCTAGGTGCCCTAAACTCTTTTTACTTTATTCACATATTTTGGGTCCTTTCTAGCTATTTGAGCATCTTATCTTTTTGGTAGTCAACCTTTTCGGGGTTAAATACAAAATTTAAGTAAGGGAATCATATAAATATAAATTTATGTGATCATAATAAACGACCAATCACTAAGCATTAACTATCATTACCTAAGATTGCATTCAAAGGTTATTCAAGAGCATCAAATAGCATCCATTCTCAGAACCTATTCAAGGGAAAAGGATTGTATTATTATTCATAAAATTCATAGGAGGGGAGTTTATTATATTCTATGCACAACATCTATTACATTTATTTACATATAGCTACTTTGCTTACTATCAAGTGCGACATGCACAAGATCCACCTAGGACACAATTCCAAACACACACACACACACACACACACACACACACACACACACACACACACACACAACTACATTGGATCTAAGATGTAGTGCAATGCTCAGTCAGTAAGATCACCATTGTGACAAGTTGAGGAAAGTATGAACCCTCATTTTACACGTATTTATTTTTTAGGGTTTGATGTCTCTTTGAGGGTTTTGCAAGTCATTATTTCATTACAGGTTTCCACCGACCTAAGAGAAAATTGTGTGATATACCTCATAGTGAATAAAGGTGAAAGGAAACCAGTAACACCTTAAAACCTAGTCAAAGATGAGTTTTATGAGCATTTTCACAGTCACAGGTGCCCAATGCCAGGTATGTGGCGCCCAAAGGCGTCTCTTTCCCCTTTTTGGGTTCCCCTGTGCAAATTATTACTTTAGATATGTACATTTTCTCTAAGTCTCTATGTGACAGCTTCCTACCTCCTTGTTCACTCAAGTCATCACTTTGGAACAATTCAAATTTTACTACTGAAAATCAAGCTAAGGATCTTCTTACCCTCTTTCTAACTAGGGTTTCACATTGTAATGTTTAGTTTGTTTGAGTTAATTTCTCTACTTAATTGTTGTATGTATTTACTTGCTGACAATAGTAATCAAGATTAGGCATATTTGGTTTGTACAAGGACAATTAAAAAGGTGGAGAGCTAGGGAAGATACGAAACATATTTTTTTACCTACTTTCAAGAAGACTTAAGTGTAGCACGACTTAAAGAATGCCACTAAGAAAGGCTCCAAAGACCACCTTGGGGATGACCACTGTAGGGCGGAGAGCACTAAAATGGTGAAGGTGGCTCCCAAGAAACATTACAGGGGGCATCACCCCGATGCTCCAGGAGGGTCTATAAATGTTCCACCTCAAGGGTTACCTTATTCACTTGCATTTTATCTGCATAAGAACATTGAAGATAACCACCGAATTATTATACATAGATAAATGTTGATCAAATTCAACACTAGTAAATAAAAAAAAATTCCTTTCTTTCCATAGCCAAAAAATAATTTCCCCTTTGAAAGCATGCCAAATATGGGAGAATAAATGTTGTAATATGGGGTTATCTCCTAACATAATATGTTGCTAGGTAAACACTCTGGAAAGAATGGGAGAAAGAATGAATGAATCCAATTCCAAGCCCGTTGGGATTTTTTTAAAAACCAAAACATGTGCAATAAGGTTTCCAAGTGCCCACATAAATTGCATTTGGTAGCCGAGACAACAATTTGAACCAAACGGGAACCAATCGGGAGACCTTGATGTAAGATACACCACAAAAATTATGGAATTTCAGGCTCAACACAGGAAAATGAGACTGTGTCAAATATCCTTCTCCAACTGGAAGGAGAGGAATGAATCCCTCACCAATTGTTGAGATTTTTGACCATGGGAAAATGCAGAGAAATCTAACAATATCCTTTGCTCGCCAAATAGTTTTGGAATGGGGTGTCCATGAACCATTTCTAGTCCATCCATCAAGGATGGGAGGAACACACGTAAATGTTGTGGTACATAAGATTATGGAAAGAAGAAATTACGTTAGTGATACTAGCATGAACATGTGTAATATGTTTGATTCAAGCTTTTAGCACATTTCAAGGACACTAGGATTGGATGTTTGTAAAAATGGTCCTACATGGAATGAATTCCTCACTTGAAGAGCTTGAGTGTAGCAATTTCAAGGACCTTTGCAAGACAACGATCCTAGACTTGGATGACGGGTGACCACCACAATGAGTGTTGGTTGACAGAGATGCCATTATGAAATCTATTGCCTTTCCATTGAAGCCATTGTTTTGTTTTCTCATGTGCTTTTCAAATAATTTTGAGTACAAAAGTGTCGACCACTTTTATAGGAACAAGAGCAATGCGGAGAATGGAAAACCCTAAACCTTTCTAGGCTAGACGTCCATATGGGAAACCCTCCGCAATGCCATGGTGCAGAAGCACTTTCCAAGATTTTTGTCCTTCAATACTCTGAATTATGTATTTGGCACAAAGTGTCTGCCCTTGACGCAAAATATCAATAAGGTCCATCCCTCTAGAGTCACTTGGAGGAAAAAAATTCTCCCAAACAACTTTTTTGAATCCTTTGCCAAAGGAGGCATTGGCCCAAAGAAAATATTTGAGAAGATTTTTCAACTTCAACACAAATGATTTGGATGACACCCATCAAGAAGGGTAATACACATGTGTGGCTTCAAGGAATTTTGAGCAAATCTAGAATTTACCCACTAAGGATAGCAGTTTGGTGATCCAATATTCTAGATTTTTGGCCACCCGTTAGATAACATATTGCCATAGATGCACATGTGATGCTTGAAAGGAAAAATGAATGCCAAGAAACTTAAACATCTCACCATGGCCTAGAATTTTCCAATCATAAGAATCTAGACAGGGGGCATGGGAAGGAAGGATTTCCTATAGCATTGTGTTTTACTCCATTGAATGGAAGAACTTGAAGCTAAACAAAAAATATCCAAGTACTTCATGGAATTACAAATTTTGCTTTCATCCTTAATTAAAGTAAGGAAATAATCATCCACAAAGTGTCCATTGAGTAATTGAGAGTTATCCATAGAAGGAAACATAATTCCCCTAACAAGCCCTTGAGATTTGGCTTTGGCAAGTAGATGTCCAAACCTTCCGCCGTGAGAACATAATAAACAAGGGTTAAAGGGAAACCTTGGCGCATGGATCAAAAGAGGCCAAAAGGTGCTAAATTTTGGCCATTAATGGTGATTTGGGCCGAGGCATTAACAAAGAGAATTTCAACTGATTGAATGAAAATAGGACCAAATCCCAAAGCATGAAGCATGATAAGAATAAACGGCCATTCCATCCTGTTGTAGGATTTCTCAAAGTCTATTTAAATGAACATGGTCAGTTGGTTGGATTTATGTGCCCATTCCATGCCCTCCCAATTGAAAATGATATTTTCCAGAATATAGAGCCCCTGGATGAAGCCAATCTGCTCCGAGCGTATAATGGTGGTAAGAATATGGTGTAGCCAAATTACAAGGGATTTGGTAATAATATTGTAGGATACATTAAGCATTGTTATAGGATGCCAGTTGGTAACTAGTTATCCTCCTCCATTTTATGTATCCTTGATTATTGGAAACAAATTGGTGCACAATAGTATGATTGATTATGGGGGTAGTAGTTCTGTGATACCCAAACAAATAGTTGACCAATTGGGTCTCCAATATGAAGTCATCTCTATAGCGGTAGTGCAATTAGACGGGACAACAGTGACGACTGTTGGAATCACCAAAGATCTTAACCTCACTCTGCATGCCTACCCCAATGTGATTGTTTTGCAAAACGTATCCATCATAGATATGCCACCACATTTTGATTTGTTCTTGTCCAAGGACTTCACTATCTGTCTGTTGATTGGTCACATATGCTCTTTAGAACAAGGTATGGGGAAAACGCAACAATCAGATCTGAACCCATTGTTGATTATCATATTGAATCTTATGTGCCTAGCCTAATCCATGCCAACTACTCATATTTTGATCAAGAAGACCTCCTAAGCACTTGTGAAGCAGATACCAAGGTGGGATGTATCCCAAACTTGACTCTTGATGACTGGGCCAACAAAAGACATGCTTTTGACCCCTATAAGGAGATGGAAGAATCTGAGCTAGGTGTCTACTGTCTACATGAAGAGAATCATCATCTTCATGGAATGATTAAGCCAGAATATAAAGATGATAATGAGGTATGGAAATTGTTCTTTAATGGCTCAAGGAGTAGACAAGGAGTTGGAGGACGAGCTATGATTGTGTCCCTTAAAGGTATGACATATTATTCAGCCTCCAAATTTCAGTTTTCCTACTCAAACAACACTACTGAATATGATGCTTTAGTCCATGGTCTTCATTGGGCAAGGAAGCTAGGAATCAAGAACTTACAAGTGTTTGGTGACAGTGAACTGGTTGCCAATCAAGTCAGAGGACTTAATGTTGTCAAGAATGATCTGCTCAAGAACTACAAGAGTAGGGTATGGGATCTCATGGAGGATTTCGAGGCCTTCAACATTGTGTTCATACCCAGAAAGGAGAATGAAGCTACCGATAGGCTTGCAGTAGTTGGATCAATGTTTGATGTGGTTGATAGCATCAAAAAAGACAAAGAACACCCACATATCCATATAGTTGTGAGTCCAGCAGTGCCAGATAACAACACATGTTGGCAAGTGTTTGAGAATGATCAGCAGATCATTAATTTTTTGCAAGAAGAAGTTGAATTCTCAGCTAGAAATCAAAGCAGAATAGAGAAGCAATACGGGAATCAAATAGTACAACTACATACAAACTAGCTTCCCAAAGGCTTAGTGACATTAGATTCAATCTTCAATCCTAATGATCAGTTTAGAAAAGAAAATGCTAACATACAGATCAAAGGAGAAAATTCAGATTCAATCCCAATTGGAGAAGACAAAACACTTCAAATTGGTAAAGTGGCCACCAAGCAAGAAAGGTATGAACTCATACAACTTTGCCAAGAATTTCCAGATGTGTTTGCTTGGAGCTATGTAGACCTAAAAGGGTTCAATCCAAAGCTAGCACAACACACAATCGAACTAGATCCAGTTGCTCATCCCATCAGGAAAAAATAGAGACCAGCCAACCCACACATTGAGCCTCTAATGAAGAAAGAGTTGAACAAGATGATAGAGGCAAGTATCATATTTCCAATCAAACACTCAAGTTGGGTTGCAAACCTGATCCCAGTCAGGAAGAAAAATGGAGAGATTAGGTTGTGTGTAGATTTTTGAGACTTGAACAGAGCCTCCCTCAAAGATCACTACCCACTCCCTTCAATGGATCATATCTTGCAAGTGGTGTCTGGATCAGATAAATTCTCCCTCCTGGATGGCTACTCAGGGTACAACCAGATCATGGTGAAAGAAGATGATTAGTTCAAAAAATCTTTCACCACCAAATGGGGCACCTATGCCTACAGAAAAATGTCATTTGGATTATCCAATGCTAGAGCCAATTTTCAAAGGGCAATGGATATGGCATTCAAAAGAATGATCAACAAAATAGTACTGATCTATCAAGATGACATTATGGTGTTTTCTAAAAATGCAACAAACTGCCTTTTCCACCTAAGGCAGGTGTTTCAAAGATGCAAGAGTTTTTGGGTATCATTGAACCCTAAAAAATGCATATTATTGGCCCATGAGGGCAGGATTTTAGGCCATATTGTATCAAAGGAAGGATTGGAAATTGACCCGAAGAGAGTTGAAGCAATAAAAGCATTGCCATTGCCAAACCACAAGAAATCTCTTCAAAGCTTCCTAAGAAAAATCAATTTTGTCTGTGGGTTTGTACCAAAAAAATTTTCCCTTGTTAAGCCAATAGCGTTGATGTTGCAGAAGAGCTTAGAATTCAGGTAGACAACTGAAGGAAAGATGAGCTTTGAGGCCATCAAATAAGCTATATCACAAGCCCCAACTCTCGTGAATCTAGATTTCTCTAAAAAATTCATACTGTATGCCTTTGGTGGAAGTGACACAATTTTTGCAATCTTAGTTCAGCATAACAAAGAAGGTACAGAACAACCAATTGCTTTCTTTAGTCAAGGTCTGGAAGACTATGAAGTGAGATACTCCGTCATCGAAAAGTAATTCCTGGTAGTAATCAGGGGATTAAAGAAGTTTAAGCATTTGGTGTCAAATAATAAAATCAAATTGTTGGTCTCCCATGTGGGAGTTAAAGAATTCCTTCTCAGCAAGGATTTGAATGAGAAATGTGCAGGATGGATCACTCGTGTCATGGAATATGACATTGAGATCAAGGTCACCAAGCTGGTCCATGGGAAGGGGTTGTGTGAACAACTAGCCTCAGGTCAACAAGATGAAGCAAACAATAAAAAGGAGGTTGTTTTTGTTCTGCAAAATAATCAAGAGGAAGGAAACGATGATGTACCTACTCCTTGTTGGACTCAAGACATGGCACACTTCCTTCGGACATGCATGTGTCCCCATAGGATGAATAAAGCAAAAAGGAGACATTTCAGCCTACAGGCCATCCCATATGTTCTCATTGATGGTGTCTTGTTCAAGAGAGACATCAATGGCATTTTCCTGAGATGCATTGGGACATATCAGGTTCAGAGAGTGTTACAAGAATTCCATGTTGAAGCAGTTGGAGGCCATTTTGCTCTAAAAGTGACAGCACTCAAGATCGTGAAGGTGGTTTATTATTGGCCCAGAGTGTTTAGTGACTATTATGCATGGATCAAAAGGTGCAAGAATTGTGCGTTCTTCAAAGGAAAAGAAAGGCTACTAGCACTTCCATTGCACCCAATATAATTCGACCAACCTTTCATGAAATGGGGATTGGACTTCATTGGATTCATCAATCCAAATTCAAGCCAAGGCCACAAATGGATTCTGACAGAAAAAGATTATTTCACCAAGTGGACAGAGGCAGTGACACTCAAGGAAGCTAATGAGTCTAGTATACTAGATTTCTATGAAGGGATAATGACCAGATTTGGAGTGCCAGCTACCATCATATCAGATAATGCATTGGCATTCATAGGTTCCATGATCAAAGGATGGTCTATTAAAAATGGGACATACTTGAGCACTTCATCAAACTATTACCCTCAAGGTAATGGCCAAGCTGAGTCCACAAACAAGAACCTATTAAAGATCATTAGAAGAACTCTTGATGAGAATCAGAGAACCTGGCACACAAAGCTCAAATCAGCCTTATGGGCTGATAAGATAAAGCCCAAGAGATCTACAAGTAGCCCTCCATTCAAGATTATTTATGGGAAAGAGGCAGTGTTGCCTATATCACTAGAGTTGCCAGCATTGGAGCTCGTGAAGTAGCTAGAGATGTTTGAATTTGAACCAATGGAGGCCAAGTATTCGGAGCTGATAGAATTAGAAGAAACCAGAGAGCATGCACTCCAAGCAATAGAGAAGGATCAGGCCTCAATCAAGAGATGCTTTGACAAAAGGGAAAAAGCAAGGACCTCCCAGGAAGGAGACCTAATTTTGAAATAAGATGCAGATCGAGCAAAACTAGGAAGGCATTCCAAGTTTGATGCCATTTGGAGTGGCCCTTACATGGTCACAAAATATAAGACTAGCAATTTGCTTTCCAATTTTCTACATTGGAGGGTAAAGAGTTGCAGATTCTATTGAATGGGATCTATCTTAAGCACTATTACTAAAGGGGAAGTTCTCACCCTGTATATATTAGTTTAGTCTCTCTTTCCTCTAAGTGCTTGTGCACATCGCATTGTTGTAGTTTAGGTTGTTTTTCTCCTAAGTGCTTTACATGCACTGTATGTTCTATTTGGAGCATGTTTGATTTCAAATTTTGTATATAGTTTTGGTGTTGTTTTATTGCTCTTATGTAGTCCATTCAGAGAGATAGATGAAGCCCCAGGTCAAAACAATTTTCTACTCTTAGAAACCTTCATTTCAAGATTTCTTATAAAAAATTGAGAGTGCAAATAGTCGGGCTTGTGAGTTAAAGGCAGAATCAGTATCATACCATCGTTCTCGACTCCATGCCTAATAGATATGACAAGGCAATTGGTCTTTTCATCTAGCAGGTAGATACCACTATGAGTCACTAAATTGTTATCCATATTTCACCCCCAGGAAAAATATCGGATCAACTACGACCATGCATAGAAATAACCTGAGAAAACTCGTTCAGATCTATAAATAGGTCATAGAGGGACTTAACAAAGGAGTAGCAGGGGCCGAGAGAGACTAAAGGACCCTATGTAAAAGAAAAAACTCTGTCGAGCCATTTCCATGTCTTAAATCCATTTTCCAAGTTGCAGAAGGACCCAACAATGGAATAGCAGGGTCAGAAAAGAAGGGGCAGTGTTGCAGAGGAACCAGGAGAAAGAAAGGGGAAGAAACAGTGAAGATCAAAAGTCCTTGGGTTCAAAACAGTTCAGGAAAGGTCTGAAATTGACTAAGTATGGAGGAGGCAACAGAAAGAACCATGTGTCCTAAAGGCGCTTCTCCAAAGATGAATCCAAAAAAGGGAAGCCCAAACGAGCGTCAGGATGCCACGTGTCCCAGGTCAAGAGATATGCCCCACCAAGCAAAATATTTAGCTAAAAAGTTACAAAATGGGCCTCAACTCTGCCCAAAGGAAAAAATCAACGTTTGGGCCCAAGTCAAAGCCAAAGTGGGGCGTCAGAGGAAAAGGTGAAAATTTTCCTTTTGACAAAAAGGCACAGAGACAAAATTGAAGCGCATCTCCCCAACCAACCAAAGGGTGCCACGTGTCTAGGAAGAGCTTCGGGGCCGCGGGAGTTTTCTGAGTTTTGCATTTTTTGAGAAAAGGGGAAAAAAGATAAATTACGGACCCACAAGCCTGATTTTTGATCTAATCTGGCTGCCACATGTCCCATATCAAAAGGGGACCCATTTTTCAAATTATTTTCCCGCCCATTTGTACAGATTCGATACAAACTTTGAAGGGGCATATCTTTCGACTCAGGGCTCAAAATATTGCAAATCTGACACCGTTGGAAGCGTCTCGACATCTTCTACACCATGGAAAGATAAAAATTCATTTTGTCAGGCCTTGGTAGGTGAAAAATGGAGAAACATATTTAGGCCTTTAATGCAGGATCTCCTTGCCTCAACAACCAGATTGGATTCAATCTGTTCGTCGTTTCCTCTTCCTTCAAGGTGTCGAATGAAGGATTGATGCAGTAAAGACAGATTTGGGGTTAGATTTTGTCAGAGGCATTAACAGTAGTGGTTGAGCTTCAACCTGGTTTTCCTGCTTCTCCCTCTCTTTCTCCTCTCTGATTGAATCTATAAATACAGGGGTGGGATTCATTATAAAGGGTTGGACATTCTTCATTTTGCAAGCTCCCCTTTTCTTCTGGCAAAGAAACTCATGGGGTTTCAGACCTTCCACTAGACTGTAATATGTTTCTTCCTTTTGGCCACTTTTTAATGCATTGTATCAATCTGCAGAGTAATAAAACACATTTGTGATCAACTTTAGATCCTTTCTTGTCCCTTTTGCTTTCATCTGATTTTCATTATAGATCTGATTATCTATGTGCTTGGTTATCATATGCATTTGGTTGGTTTGTGTCTATTGGCAAACTAGTGTTCATCATTCCTTCAGTGCATCACCTTGTAGCTTAGTTATTTCTTATTTCTTATATCCTTTTTTCCGTGTCTCCTTGGCAAGTTTTAGATTAGGTATAGAGAGAAATCCTCTGCAAGCTCTCATGTATGCACCTAAACAGAGGAATAGGAACCAACCTTTAATCTGGAGAGCTTTCCCACTTTTGCAAGGTCCCACACCTTGGGGAAAGTTTAATGTTATGCAATCACACCAGATGATTCTACCTTAGAAAAGTAGATTTTTAGAACTCATTTGGGGGTGCTGTGATTTTGCACTAACATTTTTGGCACACCCGATGGGACAGAGAAGTCTCCATCTTATTACAGTAAGATTGATGTGCACTTGTTGTGATTCTAACTTTTAAGAAGTTTTAAAATTATACATCTGGCGAACTCCAAAAGAAACAAATCCACTGGTTTCAGCAGTCTAAGAAAGTTCATGAGAAGGATACAAACAAGGTCTAGAACAAGAGAGGAAGGAAAGTTTATACACATACACTTGTCTCTCGACAAAAGGAAAAGAAGAAGAGCCCAGAGGTCTCCATCTCCCCCAAATAGAGCCTTATCAACACCTCCTCCTAGTAGGTCGTTCTTTCAAACAAGAAGGGTACTCAAGCCGATCAGAATGGCTCAGCCAAATCCTTATGTCAACTTCACTGGCAGTAGCCCACTCGCCTGAATGCACAAAATCTGGTCCAATTGCAGCATTAAAGAGCATCCCATATTTCACTGGGGAAAACCAGACTTCTCCTGGTGATCATGTCCAAGATATTGCAAATGTCTATACAATCCACAAAATCCATGAGATGGACATTGCAGTCAAGTTGCTAGCCTCTTCACTCAAAGGTAAAGCTTCACAATGGTTCAAGAGCCTTGAAGCAGGCTCTATTCAAAACTAGAACCAACTATGCACAGCTCTTCACAACCAGTTTGGAGAAAAAGGTGATAACTTGTCTTTGTTGGAGCAACTGACAACAATCAAGAGAGCCCTGAATGAGCAACTGACGGATTTCAACCTCAGATTTCAACGGACCTGGGACAGGATTCCAACAGCAGTAAAGCCCACTAATGAAGGTGCCTTCTTATACTTTCTTAGGGCTTTAAATTATGATATTTCTTTGATGATTCAGTCAATGGGGGAACAACCTTACCTGTAGCCTATAGCCTTTCCATAGGAGCTGAGAACCATTTGATTCAGGCTGGAAAACTTACCCCTAGGCCATCCATGCCCCTTTACCCCGAGTTAGGAAACCCAGGTACCAGCCAAACACCCACACTAGCTCCTATACCCACCCCCAAGAGTCAAAGTTTAGCTGAAGCCTCCACTTCATCATCTAACACCTCAAAGGAGCTTCAAGAAGTGATGAAACAATTGTAAAACCTAGGAAATGAGCTAGTAACCATCAAAAGACAACAAGCTCAGAGTTCTAGGCCATATCAAGCCCAAGCTCAGTATCATGCCAGACCCCCATATCAGTAAAATAGACCACCAGCCTAGGCTGTAAATCAGAGTCAACACCAAGGGAAACCTCAAGCTGCTAGACCTTTCAGGTCATATGACCCAAACACAGTTTCAACATCAAGGGGATTGGTTCCAGCATAGAATAACATGGCATAAGAGTATGAATGGTTTTTCCCATGTAATCAGCCACATAATCAGTCAATGTGCTTCAATGGTGCATTAAATCAGGTTCTGATGGTGCAAACCATTGGTGTGTCACAAGAACCTAGCCATGAAGAAAGTCAGCAGCAAGGAGCTCAGCAAGAGGGACCCCCAAACGAAACTATGCTTGTCAATTGGCAGGCTGAAGACTTCTATGGAATGAATCAAACTCCTTCTCAAAGTATAGCTGTCAATACACCGGTCTAAGAAGAGAAATATTGGAGAAGGACATTCACCAAGCTCAGGTGATCCTCAACCCTCCATCACTCAGCAAGGTATTGGCATTCAAAATACAACTCCCAATGTGCAAAGTCAATCCAAGCCACCTTCCAGACCTACTCAGGCACCAGTTGTAACAACCCAGGTGCAAGAGAAAAATGTGCCTGGGAAGGGGGGCAGCAAAAGGATAGCTCATTCAACATCATTGAGAAAATGAAGAGGACAAGTGTGAACATTTCACTATGGGAGTCACTGGCCATTCCAGGGCAGAGGGATCTATTGTAGACTACCATACAAAATTGGTCGAGCTCAAATCAACCCCCTGACCAGCAAGAGAGAGTGTTTGCTAATGTAGCTCAACCTGGGAGGAACCATGGAGAACAACAAGGTAAGATCCTGAGACCTCCTCCATTCTATGTCTCATTGATTATTGGAGACAAATTGGTGCACAATTGTATGATTGATTCTGGGGCTAGTAGTTCTATGATGCCCAAACAAATAGCTGACCAACTGGGTCTCCAATATGAAGTCATCTCTAGAGGGGTAGTGCAATTAGATGGGACAACAGTGACAACTATTGGAATCATCAAAGATCTGAACCTCACTCTGCATGTCTGCCCCAATGTGACTATTTTGCAAAATGTATCCATCATAGATTTTCCACCACATTTTGCTTTGTGCTTTTCCAGGGACTTCACTGCCAAAATTAGAGGCTATCTGTCTGTTGATTGGTCACATATGCTCTTTAGAACAAGGTATGGGGCAAAGGCCACAATCAGATCTGAACCCATTGTCGATTATCATATTGAATCTTATGTGCCTAGCCCAATCAATGCCAATTGCTCAACTTTTGATCAAGAAGACCTCTTAAGCACTTGTGAAGCAGATACCAAGGTGGGATGTATCCCAGACTTGACTCTCGATGACTGGGCCAACAAAAGACATGCTTTTGACCCCTATAAGGAGATGGAAGAATCTGAGCTAGGTGTCTACTATCTACATGAAGAGAATCATCCTCTTCCTGACCTAATTAAGCCAGAATATAAAGATGACAATGAGGTATGGCAATTGTTCTTTGATGGCTCAAGGAGTAGACAAGGAGCTGGAGGAGGAGCTATGATTGTGTCCCCCAAAGGTATGAAATATTATTCAGCCTTCAGATTTCAGTTTTCCTACTCAAACAACACTAATGAATATGAAGCTTTGGTCCATGGTCTTCATTGGGCAAGGAAGCTAGGAATCAAGAACTTGCAAGTGTTTGGTGACAGTGAACTGGTTTCCAATCAAGTCAGAGGACTTAATGTTGTCAAGAATGACCTGCTCAAGAACTACAAGAGTAGGGTATGGGATCTCATGGAGGATTTCAAGGCCTTCAGCATTGTGTCCATACCCAGGAAGGAGAACGAAGCTGTTGATAGGCTTGCAGCAATTAGAGCAATGTTTGATGTGGTCGATAGCATCAAAAGAGACAAAGAACAGCCACATATCCATATAGTTGTGAGGCCAGTAGTGCCAGATAACAACACATGCTGGAAAGTGTTCGAGAATGATTAGCAGATCATTAATTTTTTATAAGAAGAAGCTGAATTCTCAGCTAGAAATCAAAGCAGAATAGAGAAGCAATACGGGAATCAAATAGTACAGCTGCATACAAACAAGCTTCCCAAAGGCTTAGTGACATTGGAGTCTATCTTCAATCCTAATGATCAGTTTAGAAAAGAAAAGGATAACATACAGATCAAAGGAGAAGATTCAGAGTCAATCCCAGTTGGAGAAGACAAAACACTTCAAATTGGCAAAGTGGCCACCAAGCAAGAAAGGTATGAATTCATACAACTTTGCCAAGAATTTCCAGATGTGTTTTCTTGGAGCTATGAAGACCTAAAAGGGTTCAATCCAAAGCTAGCACAACACACAATCAAACTAGATCCAGTTGCTCAGCCCATCAGGAAAAATTAGAGACCAGTCAACCCACACATTGAGCCTCTGATGAAGAAAGAGTTGAACAAGATGATAGAGGCAAGTATCATATTTCCAATCAAACACTCAAGTTGGGTTGCAAACCTGGTCCCAGTCAGGAAGAAAAATGGAGAGATTAGGTTGTGTGTAGATTTTTGAGACTTGAACAAAGCCTCCCTCAAAGATCACTACCCACTCCCTTCAATGGAGTAGATCTTGCAAGTGGTGTCTGGATCAGAGAGATTCTCCCTCCTAGATGGCTACTCAGGGTACAACCAGATCATGGTGAAAGAAGATGATTAGTTCAAAACAATCTTTCACCACCAAATGGGGCACCTATGCCTACAGAAAAATGCCATTTGGATTGTCCAATGCCGGAGCCACTTTTCAAAGGGAAATGGATATGGCATTCAAAGGAATGATCAACAAAATAGTACTGATCTATCTGGATGACATTACGGTGTTTTCCAAAAATGCAGCAGACCACCTTTTCCACCTAAGGCAGGTGTTTCAAAGATGCAGGAGTTTTGGGGTATCATTGAACCCTAAAAAATGCATATTCTTGGCCCATGAGGGCAGGCTTCTAGGCCATATTGTATCAAAGGAAGGATTGGAAATTGACCCGGAGAGAGTTGAAGCAATAAGAGCATTGCCATTGCCAAGCCACAAGAAAGCTCTTCAAAGCTTCCTGAGGAAAAATCAATTTTGTCTGCGGGTTTGTACCAAACTTTTTGCCCTTGTTAAGCCAATAATGTTGATGTTGAAGAAGAGCTTAGCATTCAGGTGGACAGTTGAAGGAAAGGTGAGCTTTGAGGCCATCAAAGAAGCTATATCACAAGCCCCAACTCTCATGAATCCAGATTTCTCTAAAGACTTCATATTGTATGCCTTTGGTGGCAGTGACATGATTTCTACAATCTTAGTTCAGCAGAACAAAGAAGGTACAGAACAACCAATTGCTTTCTTCAGTCAAGGTCTAGAAGACTATGAAGTGAGATACTCCTTCATCAAAAGTAAGTCCTGGCAGTAATCAGGGGATTAAAGAAGTTTAAGCATCTGGTGTCAAATAATAAAATCAAATTGTTGGTCTCCCATGCGGGAGTTAAAGAATTCCTTCTCAATAAGGATCTGAATGAGAAACATGCAGGATGGATCACTCATGTCATGGAATATGACATTGAGATCAAGGTCACCAAGCTGGTCTGTGGGAAGGGGTTGTGTGAACAACTAGCCTCAGGTCAACAAGATGAAGCAAACAATGAAAAGGAGGTTGTTTTTGTTCTACAGAATAATCAAGAGGAAGGAAACGATGATGTACCTACTCCTTGTTGGACTCAAGACATGGCACACTTCCTTCGAACATGCATGTGTCCCCATGGGATGAATAAAGCAAAAAGGAGACATTTCAGACTACAGGCCATCCCATATGTTCTCATTGATGGTGTCTTGTTCAAGAGAGACATCAATGGCATTCTGTTGAGATGCATTGAGACATGTCAAGTTCAGAGAGTGTTACAAGAATTCCATGTTGAAGCAGCTAGAGGCCATTTTGCTCCAAGGGTGACAACACTCAAGATCATGAAGGTGGGTTATTATTGGCCTAGAGTGTTTAGTGACTGCTATGCATGGATCAAAAGGTGCAAGAATTGTGCATTCTTCAAAGGCAAAGAAAGGCTAGCAGCACTTCCATTGCACCCAATCTCAGTCGACCAACCTTTCATGCAATGGGGATTGGACTTCATTGGAGTCATCAATCCAAATTCAAGCCAAGGCCACAAATGGATTCTGACAGCAACAGATTATTTCACCAAGTGGACCGAGGCAGTGGCACTCAAGGAAGCTAATGAGTCTAGTATACTAGATTTCTATGAAGGGATAGTGACCAGATTTGGAGTGCCAACCACCATCATATCAGAAAATGCATTGGCATTCATAGGTTCCAAGATCATAGGATGGGCTGTTAAAAATGGGACTTACTTGAGCACTTCATCAAACTATTACCCTCAAGGTAATGGCCAAGCTGAGTCCACAAACAAGAACCTACTAAAGATCATCAGAAGAACTCTTGATGAGAATCAGAGAACCTGGCACACAAAGCTCAAATCGGCCTTATGGGCTGATAGGATAACACCCAAGAGATCTACAGGTAGCTCTCCATTCAAGCTTGTTTATGGGAAAGAGGCAGTGTTGCCTATATCACTGGAGTTGCCAACATTGGAGCTTGTGAAGAAGCTAGAGATGTCTGAATTTGAACCAATGGAGGCTAGGTATGTGGAGCTGATAGAATTAGAAGAAACCAGAGAGCATGCACTCCAAGCAATAGAGAAGGATCAGGCCTCAATCAAGAGATGCTTTGACAAAAGGGCAAAAGATCAAGGACCTTCCAGGAAGGAGACCTGGTTTTGAAATGGGATGCAGATCGAGCAAAACTAGGAAGGCATTCCAAGTTTGATGCCATTTGGAGTGGCCCTTACATGGTCACAAAATGTAAAGAGTAGCAATGCTTTCCAATTGTCTACATTGGAGGTGAAGAGTTGCAGATTCTAGTGAATGGGATCTATCTTAAGCACTGTTACTAAAGGGGAAGTTCTCACCTTGTATATATTAGTTTAGTCTCTCTTTCCTCTAAGTGCTTGTGCACATCGCATTGTTGTAGTTTAGGTTGTTTTTCTCCTAAGTGCTTTGCACTCTCTGCATGTTCTATTTGGAGCATGTATGATTTCAAATTTTGTATATAGTTGTGGTGTTTTTTTTGTTGCTCTTGTGCAGTCCATTCAAAGAGACAGATGAAGCCCCGAGGTCAAAACAATTTTCTACTCTCAGAAACCTTCATTTCGAGATTTCTTATAAAAAATTGAGAGTGCAAACAGCCGGGCTTGTGAGTCAAAGGCTAGAATCAGTATCAGACCATCATTCTCGACTCCATGCCCAACAGATATGATAAGGAAAATTGGTCTTTTCATCTAGCAGGCAAATACCCCTGTGAGTCTCCAAATTGTTATCCATATTTTTCCCCCCGGGCCAAATATCGGATCAGCTACAACCCCGTATAGAAAGAACCTGAGAAAACTCATTTAGATCTGTAAATAGGTCACAGAGGGACTCAACAATGGAGTAGCGGGGGCTGAGAGAGACTAAAGGACCCTATGCAAAAGAAACGACTATGTCGAGTTGTTTCCATGTCTTAAATCCATTTTCCAAGTTGCAGAAGGACCCAACAATGGAATAGCAAGGTCAAAAAGAAGGGGCAGTGTTGTAGAGGAACTAGGAGCAAGAAAGGGGAAGAAATGGTGAAGATCTGAAGTCCTTGGGTTCAAAACAGTTCAGGAAAGGTCCAAAATCGACTAAGTATGGAGGAGGCTGGAAAGAACCACATGTCCTAACGGTACTTCTCCAAAGATGAATCCAAAAAGGGAAGCCCAAATGAGCGTCAGGCTGTCGTGTGTCCCAGGTCAAGAGATATGCCCCGCCAAGCAAAATATTTAGCTAAAAATTTGCAAAATGGGCCACAACTCTACCCAATAGAAAAAGTCAACGTTTGGGCCCGAGTCAAGGCCAAAGCGGGGTGTCATCAGAGGAAAAGGTGAAAAAAATTCTTTCGACAAAAAGGCACAGAGACAAAATTGAAGTGCATATCCCCAACCAACCAAAGGGTGCCACATGTCCAGGCGGAGCTTTGCGGACGCGGGAGTTTTCTGAGTTTTGTGTTTTTTGTGAAAAGGGGCAAAAAGATAAATTGTGTGTCCCTTATCAAAAGGGGACCCATTTTTCAAATTTTTTTCCCACCCATTTGTACGGATTCGATACAAAATTCAAAGGTTCATATCTTTCGACTCATGGCTTGAAATATTGCAAATCTTATACCGTTGGAAGCGTCTCAACGTCTTCTACACCAAGGAAAGATAAAAATTCATTTTTCCCAGGCCCTGGTAGGTGAAAAATGGAGAAACGTCTTCAGGCCTTTAATGTAGGATCTCCTTGCCTCAACAACCAAATCGGATTCGATCTATTCCATCGTTTCCTCTTCCTTCAAGGTGCCGAACCAAGGATTGATGCAGTAAAGACAGATTTGGGGGAGATTTTTTCAGAGGCATTAACAACAGTGGTTGAGCTTCAACCTACTTTTCCTGCTTCTCCCTCTCTTTCTCCTCTCTGATTGAATCTATAAATACAGGGGCGGGATTCATTGTAAAGGGTTGGACATTCTTCATTTTACAGGCTCCCCTTTTCTTCTGGTAAAGAAACTCGTGGGGTTTCAGACCTTCCACTAGACTGCAATACGTTTCTTTCTTTTGGCCACTTTGTAATGCATTATATCAATCTACAGAGCAATAAAACACATTTATGATCGACTTTCAGATCCTTTCTTGCCCCTTTTTCTTTCATCTGATCTTTCATTATAGATATGATTATCTGTGCTTGGTTATCATATGCATTTGGTTGGTTTGTGTCTATTGGAAAAACTAGTGTTCATCATTCCTTCAGTGCATCACCTTGTAGCTTAGTTATTTCTTATTTCTTATATCCCTTTTTCCTTGTCTCCTTGGCAAGTTTTAGATTAGATATAGAGAGAAATCCTTTGCAATCTCTCACGTATACACCTAAATAGAGGAATAGGAACCAACCTTTAATCTAGAAAGCTTTCCCACTTTTGCAAGGTCCCACACCTTGGGGAAAGTTCAATTTTATGCAATCACACCAGATGATTCTGCCTTAGAAAAGCATATTTTTAGAACTCATTTGGGGGTGCTATGATTTTGCACTAACAGTTTGTTCTTATTTTTCCATCCTCTAACCTTTTGCCACCCCTCCTCCTAAGGGGGTTTGGCCACTGCAGAAACCACCTTAGGCATTAGACGTTTACATGGGAAATAGAGAGGATAGTCCTTGATCTTATGATCAGAGGCCTAATACCGGAAGCAAGTGTTAAGGAAGTTAATGTATAAAATATGTTGGGAGTATACTCGATACTCCCATTTGAATCTCCATGAACTCTTTCAGCTCTTGAGATTGGTCAACTGCAACACAAACATATTTCTATGTTTGCGCACTGTAAAAGCATTGAGGTTCCATGCAAACAATCCGCCCTATAGAAGAAGCTATTTGATGCAGGAAATGAACACATGGTAATGACAGACCAAGAAATTAGACCCAAATGGGTACTTTGATGGCCGCATATTCAGAAACCACCAAATATTTGTTTCATGGAGAGAGAACCAAAAGAGAGTTACAAACATACCAAGTGGTTGAGCAGTTCAGTATGTCTGAGACATGCGATGGGTTGGATGCCGTGAGCAGCCCAAGCTGAGTTAACCCATGATTTTAGCATGATTTCAAAGGGGATGCAACCCACAAAATACCCAAGAAGGTAGAACTGTTCTAACCATTGGCATGCAACATTAAACTCAAGAACAAGTAAAATAACATCAGGGGGAGATTCATTACCTCATGGAAGACCTTCGAGACAAACTTCCAGGGGCATTTTAGTGGTGGTACTATTGTTTAAATCTCCACAAGCTCCAACCATGACTTCAATAACCGAGCTGAAGGTGGAAGAGGCCATTATATAGGTGCGCCCAGAGGGTGAGAAACCCTATAAAATACTGATAAAGGTACTGACCTACAACGCCCAAAGAGATCGTGGTATGACATGCACATGGAGGAAAAACCCTAGTAGAGCCAACTCCAGTTCCTGAAAACATGCATGTTATTTTGAAATATGTGTCTTCTATGTGGGATGCAAGAGGACCAACTATATGGGTCTTCTCATAAATTTTGTTAGGAGATTATCAAAATATGTTAGGAAAAGTAGATATAAGGACTGCATCTATAACAACTTGAAGGACATGGAAAAAGTTATTGACCTTGAGATCAATGGTCTAGATCTTGTACATTGTCATTGTTCTTTCTAAAAATACATCACAAAAATGGATTTATTATTAATTTCATTATTTGTGATACTAGTTCTCATTCAGATATAGGCCTAATTTTTTATGGAAATGTTTTTGATATGGGACTTGAGAATGTATGGAAATTCCATTTTGATGCAACAACTCGTGTGGTAGGGAAAGATTTTTAGACTAATATTGAGCCCCTGTAATTTTGATAACGTGAATGTTTTGTCGAATTCTTTGGTTATGTAGGATTATAACAGTCCTTGGGACTCATCTTCACCCTCACATGATTTTTCTGAACTTGGCAAAGAAAGAAGCAACAACATGCTAGGGCATTTAACATTGACAAAAACAAATTTGCTGAAATAGATGTTAGCATTTACACTTTTAATTATATTTCTCACAAAACATCTTGCAAGTAACACAAGGCATGTTACACATTTTGTCTACTACACTTAACTCCAAAAAAATCTCTTCTAAAATTCTTCAACTAATACAGACCTTTCTACCCTTACAGGAAGAATGTAGTAATATCGTGGATGCTCACCAGGTGGTAGATGACATGTAAATCATCATCTTCCCATGCTGCCATCACTACCATATTTACCAAATACGGTGGATATGGAAATATTTACTTTTTTTTTCCCCCATCCACCATATCAAACACCAAAAGTTTCGAGATTTATTAGTTTAAAATACAGAAAAAAAAAAAAACCAAAACATGCAGTTGTAAATAATAAAAAAATACACCAAAACATATTTGGAACTACTGTTATAATTATTATAATAGATGTTTAATATTAATTAAATACAAAGGTATGTAGTTTATTATTTAATAATGCATTACAGAGTATATAGCAAGTAACACTTGCAGGGTGAAAACAATTATTTTTCAGAAGCTTCAACAACACAAAGTTAATCTTTTTAACACAGTTTAGAAGATTTCATTGCAACAACACATGCAAGGTTAGAATTTATTCCAAGCGCAATTTATTTTTGGTTTTTAAGGTTTATTTTTATTCTATTAAAAAACCAAATTTCATTCATGTATTTAAAAACAAAACCCAGTATATCAAATTCTAAATCAAAATGAAATTCTTCTTCAAATCTTACACTTATATTTCAAAACAGGGTAGATATGGCACAAAAAAGGTCCATAATACTTGAGTGGAAATACATCCAGAATGTGATGATATAGAAAAGGTGCATAAATGCACATTTTGTAAATCTAGAATGCAAGATAATTTAGCTAGGATTCAAAATCATCTTCCTGGAAATTCAAACCAAGTTTCTAGTTGCCTACATATTGATAAGGATACAAAACAAAATATATTAAAACAATTTGAATCCGAACTAGAGAATGTTGGAAGGAAACATAAAATACACATTAAAGTTGGGTTAGTCCAGTCTCATCTGCAAATGTCACAAGGAAAATTAAAAAAACATTAAAGACATTTTGGAATCAAAGTTCTAAGGAAGATGTTGATAGGGCAGTGGACAGGTATTTTTATGGTGATGTAGTACCTTTCAATCATGTTAGATCTCCATATTTTTGCGGAATGGTGCGTGCAATTTCAGAATTTGGGAAAGGGTATATTATACCTTCTTATTAGAGTTTGAGGACATCGGGTCTCAAGAAAGAAAATGATGAAATAATAAATGAGCTAAAACCTATTATAGATTCTTGGAGCAAAATTGGATGCACCATTGATAGTGATGGTTGGTCAGATAGGAGGCGTAGAACTCTTGTCAATGCTCTTTATTTTTTCCTCATGGAGCTGTGTTTTTAAAGCTCATGGATGCTTCAAATGAAACAAAAAATTCATAATATATTGTTAATGTCCTTGAACAAGCTATTTTACATGTCAGAGTGGAAAATGTAGTTCAAATCGTGACTGACAATGCTACAACCTGTGTTGAAGCAAGAAAATTTTCTATGGAAAAATATCCAACTACATTCTGGAGTCCTTGTGTTGCTCATGTCTTGGAACTTATTGTGGAGGATTTTGGAAAGTTACATTGGGTATCACCAGTTGTGAAAGGATAAAAATTGATTGCCAAGTTTATTATAAACCACCAATTTACATTTAGCAAATACAAAAAAGAGTGTAAGAGAGACTTATTGATGCAAGGGGACACAAGATTTATAACTCGATTTATTACCTTGCAAAGAGAAATTGAAGAGAATGAAGCAATCAGAAGTGTGGTGGTTGGTTGAGATTGGGCAAATAGTAAACTTTCATCTATTCAAAAAGAAAAAGAAATTGCAGCTATCATTCTAGGCGAACAATTTTGGGAGGGAGCAATAAAGGCCAATAAAATATTTGAGCCTATTTTAAGAGTGCTTTAAATGGTTGATGGTGACATTCCTTGCATGTGAGATATTATTGAGGCAATGGACACAAAAAAAAGAGGAAGTCAAACAATCCTTTGGTGGAGATTCATGTAATCCATATTGGAATTATTTATGGGATAAGATAGATGTGAGGTGGTATATGATGCACTCTCCCTTACATTCAACAACATGTTACTTGAATCCTCGCTTGTTTGGGATAAAACATGAAAGTGATGAGCAGATTGTGGATGGTTTATATCAATGCATGGATAGAATGTGCTTAGATCATGATATTTGAAGCAAGTTAGATGTTCAAAAAAATGCATATAGGAATGAGATTGGCCTTCTCTTCTCTCGACAAAAAGCAAGAGAGGATAAAACTAATCCAGATATCACACATGTGTAATGGTGGGAATATTATGGTGGTTCAACTCCAAAGTTACAAAAACTTGTTATTCGTGTTCTACGTCAAGTATACATTACATTGAGTTGTGAAAGGAATTGGAGTACATTTGAACTTATTCATTCAAAGCAGAGGAATAGATTATGGAATCAATAGTTATCATACAGGCTAGTTTTTTTTCCATAGGAACATGTGAGTCCTAAGTGCCAATATTGCAAAACAATACTCTTCCACCTCTGCTCCTCATTATTTGAATCCTGATGCAAATTTGAACTATGAAACAGATTACTATGCAGATGTAAGTAGTGGTGATGACAAGATATCAAATGGTGAATATTTAATGAATGATACAAATGAGGGTTGACTCTGTATAGGGAAGCTTCAAAGTTGTGTTCCTATTTTTAAGAATTGTAAAAATAATTGTCATGACTCATGATGTTAGAGACATAAAATATGTTATTTCCATCATTTTAGTTAATGTATACATGTTTTAAGTTTAATCCATAATTCCTTGTCACTTTTATAAGTTTAAATTTGTTGTATAGTAATGTGTTTATGTATTAAAATTACCATATTGTTATATATACAATTTACTATATTTTTTGTATGGACTATTTTTTTTTCCATATTTTGCGTCCACCATTTAATACTCTTTATATGAAAGTTTCTAGCTCGATCACCACACATGGAGCAATTGTTAATGAAATTATTGCATGCTTACGGATGATTGAACCGCCGCACCACCAACCAAGCTACCCCGACCAGCACTGTGATGCGCTTGGCCACCAACAAGGGGTGCTTCAACTTCCACTCCTATGGTTGAGGCCAAAATCATTGCCCGAAGTGCATGAATATCCACAGTGCATGTGTTAGACTCATTAACATTGTCAATCCAACATTTTCTGAAATTGAACCCCAAGATATCCCTCCGATCAATACAAAATTATTCTCTATTTGGAAGTCACGGGATCGAACCTCGACGTGTTTCACGGAGTTACATAGAATTCCGTAGCCACACCAACAAGATAGAGCCAATTCTGGTGGTGTTATGGCAATGGAATAGATTAGAGCGGCGTTGGAGGTGTAGATGAAGGTGGCATCAAAGCTCATCGACAACAACACCTTACGGATTTGGACATATCCCTTCTTCAAGCCTAATCTCCTCTCTGACATGTCACTGGTGACATCTGTAGAAATTTCAATAGATTCGCAACTGCTCATGAAATTTATCTAAATCATGAGACACAAATCTAATCTACTGCATAAATAAAAAGTCATCACACACAGAAACTGCATAAATACAAAGACAAGATATATCAAAAACCCGGGGAAAGCTTACTACCCAAAACCCCACAAGCTCTGTTTTGCATTAATCAAATGGAAGAGATCAATTACCAAATCCAGTTGCTCAACTGAACACAACCTACCTATATAAGATCTATCTTTGTCAGATCACTAAAACAAAACTCCTACTTCTCCTGTATACTTAATTAGTTTACACCTGCTGTCATCTGCCTTCGAAATTCCACCACAACTTAAGAATTAGAATTATTCACATGCATGAGAAAAATATGGGTTGATTGATCAATTAACTAAATGATCATTGGGTTGGACTGAAGTCCAACCACCTAACTAATCATTAACTAGTTCAGTTTCACTTGAAACTAGTTTTAACTGATTTACAACTCAAATAAACTCAACCTGGGTTCCTAAAATATAGGAATCTCTGTAACTAACTGATCTCATTGTCTCAACTCAATTTTTACTGAGTTAATTGATTGCTAACAACTCAGCTAACACATCCAAGTGGTCTGTTGATGTGGAATTTCAAATTTCCTCCTCAATTTAATTTAGACAGAAAATTAAATTGAGTTTCTTGCTGCTATTTTCAACACTTCCTCTCAGCAAGAAAGGGATTATCATGGACCCCAATCTTGTCCCTATGGAATTCAAATTTGCCTCTTGACAAAGCCTTCATCAAAATATTTGCATCTTGTTCCTTTGTCAGGATGTATTGTAGCAACATAATCCACCTCTGCACACAATCTCGAAGATGGTGATACCGGATATCAATATGCTTGGAGAGATCATGAAAAACTGGATTCTCAAAGAGTTTGATACAACTCTGATTGTCACAGTGAATCACCGTAGGATCCATCAATTGACCAAATAAACCAACAAGAATCTTTATCATCCAAATAGCCTCACATGCTACTTGACTTGCAACCATGTATTCTACTTCTGCTGAGCTGAGCACCACAGATCTCTGCTTCCTGTTGTACCAAGAAACCACTGCTGACCCAACACTGAAAATTCCTCCTAATGTGCTCTTTCTGTCTGATGGATTCCCCTCCCAATCTGCATCTGTGAAGCCTCATTCCCTCTGTCCATCTGTACCAAAGACCAAACTGAGTAGTGCCTCTAAGGTATCGCAACACATGCTTTGTTGCCTTCCAATACAGTTTGGTTGGCTTGACCATGGCTTGACCAAGCTGGTTAACTGCATAACACATGTCTGGTCATGTGTTCACCAAATACATAAGTGAACCTACAAGTTGCTTGTAAGTGGTAGCATCTACTACTTCACCTAAAGTAGCATCCTCCTTCCTCCAGCTTCCTGCAAGAGGTGTCTCCATGGGTTTTACTCTTCTCCATGTGAAATATTTTTAGTATCTCATTGGCATACTTGCCTTGAGAAACAAAAAGTTCTCCATCTCCTTGCCATACTTCCTAACCTAGGAAATAATGCATGAGTCCCATGTCCTTCATTTCAAATTCTCTTGCAAGATCCTCTTTGCAAGAACTGATCAACTACTCATCACCGGTCAAAATTAAATAATCAACATATAGCACAATAATCAATAATTTACCTTCAACAACAATATGATAAAGGTTTGCATCTGCTTCACTTTTGGTGAAGCCTAACCCAGTGAAATAGTTGTTGATCCTGGTGTACCAAGCACGAGATGCTTGCTTGAGCCCATATAACGCTCGCTTAAGTCTGCACACATGTGACTCTCTGTCAAAGGTCTCAAACCCCTCTAGCTGTTCAATATACACCTCTTCCTCAATCAATCCATTGAGGAATGTTGTTTTTACATCCATTTGGTGGATCTTCCACCCCATCTGCGCGGACAAAGAAAGAATAGATCTGATGGAAGAGTACCTTGCTACTGGAGAAAAAGTCTCCTCATAATCAATACCTTCTACCTGAGAAAACCCCTTTTCCACAAATCTAGCCTTATGTTTCTCAATGCTTCCATCTGCTGCATGCTTTACTTTGTAAAGCCATCTTGAACCTACCACTGATTTGTCTGTTGGCCTTGGGACCACCTCCCAAACACTATTTCTGACAATGGAATCAAATTCCTCTACCATAGCACCAACCCATACTAGTTGCTCTATAGCTTCCTCGAATGAGGATGGCTCAGTCTCTACACTCTCTCTCATTAGAGCCATGTAGTTAGTGTACCGACTTGGTAACCTCGTCTGCCTACGATGCGATGTGGGCTGTCCCACGCTCTCTCTAGCATCATGCAAAAATCTATCAACTTCCCTGGTTCGCTTGCTGCCATCTCTAGTGGATGACTCTGCATGAGTGGTTTCTGCCACTCCATGATCCTCTGCATGTGGCTGTTCCACATCTTGAGGTTCATCCTTTGGAACTAAGAGTTCCTCTTCTGTATGCAAATCAAGCTCCCTCTCAAGGGATAATCACATGGCTTTCTCCTCATCAAATTTAAGATCCCTTCTGACCACTGTCATCCTGTTAGCTAGAAAATACACCTGATAGTTGTGGGGAGTATCAGTATACCCCACAAATATCCCAATCTCTGCAGTTGGTTCTAGCTTCTTCTTGACATCTTTGGTCACATGGCAATAGACGGATGAGCCAAAAATTTTAAAATATGAAACATCAGGTTTCTTACAAATAAAAGCCTCCTCTGGTGTACTCATGCCAAGCATCCGATGAGGACTACAGTTTTGCACAAATACGGTTGTGTTGCATGCCTCTTCCCACAAGTGCAATGGTAGGCCTTGATCATGTAACATAGCTCGTGTTGCTCCCACAATTGTTTTGTTCTTTCTTTCTGCAACCCCATTCTGTTGTGGGTTATGAGGTGTAATTAACTCTCTCTGAATTCCTTCTTTGGCACAGAAGTTCTTGAATTCATTAGAGATGTACTCACCACCATTGTCACTCCTTAGAGCCTTCACCTTCTTCCCTATATCTTTCTCTACCAGTACTTTGAACTCACAAAAAATTTGAGAACGTCTGATCTTTCTTTTGCATGAAGTAGATCCAACACTTTCTAGAAAAATCATCAACAAAAATCACATAATACATGTGTTTTGTTGTGGAAGCTGTTGAGAATGGTCCACACACGTCTGAGTGAACTCTCTCAAGGATTTACGTTGCTCAGTTCTCCTTCTCATGAAAAGTGGCTTTTGTATACTTCCCCATGGTACATCCCTTGCATGTGTCTATCTGCGCAAAAGTACCCTTTAGAAGACATGTAGAAATCTGTTGCATGATCTTCAAAGCACCATGGTGTAGATGGCCCAATCTCCTGTGCCATAACTCACCTTCATCCTGGCTCACCACACTGTCTGTTTTACCCATCAATGTTGTGTTACCATCTACATCAAGTTTGTAGAGGTTCTTCACATGAACCCCAATCTGCTTTACTTGCATAGTGGTTATGTGTCTCAGGAATGCTTTTCCCTGGCTGAATACCACATCATAACCACGGTATTCGAGGATTGCTACCGAGATTAGGTTCTTCTTCAAGCCTGGCACATACATGACATCTTTGAGTTGAAGATCTGATCCCAACTCTCTCTGCAAGGTTACAGTGCCTATACCGGTTACACTGTACCGCCCGTCATCACCCAGCTTGATATTTATCTGTAGATCCTTCTCCTCCATTTCACTGAAGAAATATTTGCATCCAGTCATGTGGAAAGATGCACCCGAATCTAAATACCACACGGTACTCATTACTGTGCTAGCCATGTATGCAACGAGTGTGAAATGAAGCTCGAACTGTGAAGTTAAAGCTTCACCTACAACTGCAATTTTCTTGTTGGATTTCTTCTACGGACATCTGGTTGTGTAGTGCCCAAACTCGTGACAATGGAAGCACTTCACCTTTGACAAATATCCCTTTTTACCGCCATGATTAGAATCAAGCTTGGGTTGGAATTTCTTCCCTTTCCCTTTCTTCCCTTTTCCCATCAATGTGAAGTTTTCCTCTTCATCAACTTTGGATGAGGATCCATCTCTTGTGCTTCACCTAAACACTTCCTGCTAAAGATCAGACCACAAGCACGACCAATCAGGTAGCTTTTCTCGACCATTTACAGAATCTTGGTAACTGTGCCAGCTCTTGGGAAGACCTAGCAATGCTAGACTCACCAAATCGTCTTCTAGAACAGTAACTCCAACACTACCAAGCTCATCACGGCACTGTGTGAGCTTGCTTAGATACTACGGAATAGTATCATTCTTCTCCATCTTGATCTTTCGAAGTTTATCCTTGAGTGCCAACTTTCTCTGGTCACTCTGATTTTGGAATAACTCTGTCAATGTTTTCCACATTGCGAATGGAGAAGTCTTCATATGGAGGTTTGAGACAATATGATCTCAAACCCCTTCGAGGATAATTCTCCTTCCTTTCGCCACATCCTTCTTTCACTGAGAAAGTTGGACATCTGTTGCAGCTGGCTGTGGAATATCAGACTTGATATATTCCAACAACCCATTATCTGCAAATACTGCCTCCATGTGATCCTTCCAAGCTACGAAGTTGGAGCTGCCATCCAAGGAAAATTCTAGCCTCAACCCGCTGAAAGCCATCTTCCAAACTCTATAGAGATGTTGCTACACTGACCTATAGACCTAAGGAGAAACTTCAAATTCCCTGTTCTTCTGTGATTATGGCTCTGATACCATGTAGAAATTTCAATAGATTCGCAACTGCTCATGAAATTTATCTAAATCATGAGACACAAATCTAATCTACTGCATAAATAAAAAATCATCACACACAGAAACTACATAAATACAGAGACAAGATATATCAAAAACCCGGGGAAAGCTTACTGCCCAAAACCCCACAAGCTCTGTTTTGCATTAATCAAATGGAAGAGATCAATTACCAAATCCAGTTGCTCAACTGAACACAACCTACCTATATAAGATCTATCTGTGTCAGATCACTAAAACAAAACTCCTACTTCTCCTGTATACTTAATTAGTTTACACCTGCTGTCATCTGCCTTCAAAATTCCACCACAACTTAAGAATTAGAATTATTCACATGCATGAGCAAAATATGGGTTGATTGATCAATTAACTAAATGATCATTGGGTTGGACTGAAGTCCAACCACCTAACTAATCATTAACTAGTTCAGTTTCACTTGAAACTAGTTTTAACTGATTTACAACTCAAATAAACTCAACCTGGGTTCCTAAAATATAGGAATCTCTGTAACTAACTGATCTCATTGTCTCAACTCAATTTTTACTGAGTTAATTGATTGCTAACAACTCAGCTAACACATCCAAGTGGTTTGTTGATGTGGAATTTCAAATTTCCTCCTCAATTTAATTTAGACAGAAAATTAAATTGAGTTTCTTGCTGCTATTTTCAACAACATCAAGCACAACCTCAACACCCTGTACATCGCCAATATCAACCTCTCCCTAGAGGTCAATAAGAATACTCTAATACTTTGTGACACCATGTGTAAGGCTAGCCTTAATTTTGCAAACACAATGAAAATAGAAAATACTAATTTTTGATAAGGTGGTGGTGCCCACATGATTAAAAAACATTCCATCATCCACGTTGGTATCTTGGGTAAAGAGGAAGGCCCACGATAAAAGGGTGTCTTCATTCATTGAGTCTCTTTCACTGATGTTTGCATATAGTTGTGGAGGTGATTGTTGCCGCTGAGGATGCGGTGGTTTGTCGAAAAAAATATTAAAGCACTCGATGATTTTGTCAATAGGCATCCCTAACACCACCCACACCTTCTGCATGTTGTCCATAATGCTTTATTAGAGATTGTATGAATGGTAATGATATATGAAATGAAATGGTTTTAGTTACATCTACGAGACCCAATGGTCAATGAGACCATTGATTACACTATTTACCTCCATTACTCAAAGATTCCTAAAGTCTGTGATATCCTTTAAAAGGTTATCCATTCTTTTTTTAGTTTGATTTAACATCGCCCTAAATTCTTTTATTCTTTTTTCCTCATGTAACTCTACCATGGAGAGTAATTTTAACATGTCCACATACTTGCCTTGAATGTTCACGTATTGAGGACATTCAAGGATGAAGTGCTCCTCCATTTTGACCTTCCTTGTGGTATAAAACATTTATAAAACCTGTCTTTCCTGTTTCTCCTTAGGATTCATCCATCTCCCCATCTCACATCTAAGCCTATGAGATTCAATCCTTAATTGAGTTGTGAGGTTTTTTCTCTTCATTTGATATCAATTGTTGTACATGTGCTTTTTCAGTATGTTCATAAGTCGGGGTTCAACATTGAAATAAATTTCTATCTTTTCCTTCTTGTTTCTTTCCTCCACATTGTTCTTCTAAACCTTTTTATTCGCATATTTTTGTATGCCTTTGTTATGATTTGGGCATTTGGTTAAACTCATATTACATCCACTCATCCATGTGTGGTTCTACTTCATCCAAATGTTCTTCCTTCTATACAACTCTTCATCATTTGTGGCCCTAAGCTATCTGTCAGCCTTCATGTTTTCTATTTTTTTAAAGTAACATAATAGCCTATTCATAGTTAATTCCTTTGAAGGAAATGTACATGTCTCAACAAGGATGATTTCATAGGGGACTGCATCCTTAATTTTTAAATTGTTTTTTTATTAGATGTTTTTGGATATTTTTCTATTTGCATTGAGTTTCAAACTCGTTGTACCACTAACCCACACCTCACAACCATAATAATACCACTAAAGTGACAAGTAACCCAAAAAAAAAGCATGGTGGTCTTCCAATCTCATAACTCAACATTCTTATAACTATTTTGAAGTGCATAAAGAGTTCTCCAACCACCTTGCATTTTTTTGTCCTACACATATCCCAATTGAGCTTGTTGTGAATGTCAAGGCCGAGATACTTGCATTGTGACACCACTTGAAGAGACCCACCCTCAAAATAAAATTAAGGTGTTGAACCTCCCTTTTTTGTTGAAAAAATCATGATTTTGGTTTTTTCAATGTTCATTTATATCCTTACTTCCTTACAAAAGATGCCTAGAGCCAAGAAGACGGTCTCTCAAATCTTGTATTGTTTCTACCATCAGAATTAGGTTGTCAGGGAACAACAGAAGCTTCACCACATACTTAACTAAGTGGACCTCCTCCCACCAAATAAGTTTATGCAATCTTCTAGCTTATCAGTTTATAGTTCAAATAAAGTTGGAGTAGTAGAGGGTAAATTTGTTCGATGCTTGTATATCACTTTTGAAACACTCAAAAAACCCTACCCGCATTTTTATTTTAGCATTGAATTGGTCATAAAATCTTTGAATCGTAGCTTTGTAGTGCATTGTGACCCCTAGTTCCCCCATTATCATCTATAATTTGCTCATAGGAATCGTGTCAAGTGTCATTTTGAAGACTGCAAAGCAACAATATGCATCCCCTTTTGTATCCCAGACCTTTTTAACTTAAGTGTCTAAGCTAGACATGTTGATCGATAGTGGAGTGCTTGGGTCTGAGACCTACCTGTCCTTTTGCTCTCTTTCCTTTGTATTTTGGCCGACTACTAATTGTACATTCTATCGTACTCCCCAAGTAGCTTTGCAAAAAAAGAATTGACCATGATAGTTTGAGGTAATTTGAGGAGTTGTCTACATCTTCACTTTTCAATACAGATATGGTTAGACTTGTTGTCCACTCTATCGGGAAGGCATTCTGGAGAGCATTCTGGATGATCTCATTGAAGATTTCATTTATTTGGGATGTTAGGATAATCTGCTCCCCATCCTAAATGTTCGGCTTGAAGATTGCCCATGTCTCAAGTTTTAATAGTTGCTAGCTTTTTAATCCCTCACAATCTGTTGTAGAAAAAGTCTTCTTTAATACTAATTACGGGTAGTGTTTCTTACTCACCTTCTGGCCCCACATAACTGTTTTGAGTACTCAGCCACTCTTTTTCTTCTTGCGAATATGTGTCAAGTGATAAAACATACTCCTGTCATCATTACTTATTCTCGAACCCAAACTGTGAAAAATAATCTCTCTATTATATTCCAACTTCAGAGTGAGAAACATAATGTTTATAAAAATTGAAGTACGTAATTTGTTTAGAGTTGCAAGTATTATTTGGTTTAGAGGAATTCAATAGCTTCTCTAGGAGTATTAGAGAGATGGGCTCCTATTAATGATAGCGGAATCAGTATTTTTTAACTGCATTCAAGTCATTGGATCATATTTAAAGTTTTTAAATTAACTAATTGTCTTGTTCACATTTAAAATTTAAACAACTATGTAAATAAATTGTTGTTTGTGTTATTTTCTTTCACTCCTGTCTCTGAAACGTGTGCATTTTAATTTAGAAGCATTTTATTGTATTGTAGATTCAATAAGTCCAAGTTTGAGAATATTAAATAACCGGTGGCTTGATAGCTTTTAAAAATTTGTTTCAAACATAAAAATAATGTTCACCATAAAAAGTGGAGTAATGATTTGCCTAAGAAAATCTGTCACTGATAAAGAGAGGTTTTACATGTTAAGTGGAAAAATGTCTATCATTTTAAAACTAGCAATCGCATGTGTACAATGCAATGTGAACGCCGAACTGTATATGTTATTTGTTTTAGAGGGATAGTTATTACTTTTGTAGTAGATGTTGGTGAGGGGTGTGATTGATTTTGTAAGTGTAGAAATATAAATGAACTATTTCATTTAAAGGTTCTATCTCTACATTTCAAATTTGTTACAAATTTGTACATATACATTTGCAAATCTTATATCATGAGTGGTAGCGTTTTGTGGAGTAGTTTATTTGAATTAAACATGAATACATGAAGAGCTCCGTATAGCTGTAGGGTTTGTGTCAATTTTCGTTGGCAGATGGCATTCATTTGACATATCAGGCCACTCTTGATTGACTATTGCATATTAGCTAAACATTGCAATCATTAATATGCAAATGCTTTATGTAGTCTGCAACTAAAATTGTAAATAATATTATGAAAAAATGGTTATGTGACTATTAATAAACATACACTCTTGTTTGAATTCAAAAGAGTAAACATAATATTATGAAAAACTTGTTATGTGACTATTAATAACCATACCATAGGCATACACTCTTGTCTGAATTCAAAAGAGTAAACATAATATTATGAAAAACTTGTTATGTGACTAAATTAATAAACCATACCATAGGCATACAGTCTTGTCTGAATTCAAAAGAATAACATAATTTCTATGGTTACCACAGAAGTATTGCTTGAGAGATTACAACTTCAAATCAAATGTGAATTTCACATATTAAGTTTGTGGGAAAGCTTCAGATATTATGTATATAGTGGCAGGCAAAAAAGATAGCCATTAAATTACTAATCAGAATTCTGAAAGAAAAGATAGAAGTCTAGCACATGTTATCATTCATAATATTAAAAACACAAAGATTAGATGGTCCTTGATCAAAATGATGTTCAAACGTGTGTTTTGAATTTTTTTTGAAGGGCACATAATTTTTTAAATACATTATTGCAAAATCAACATAAATTTCCATAAAGGCTTCAATAAATTGGTAGCCTCCAAACAAAGAGCTATGATGTTCATCATATTTAAGGCACCATGAACATTCACCACAGACACTCTTCTAGAAGACAAGGTTTCTTTTTATACTCGACAACAACAAATAACGTAGATCATGTGCATCCAAACCTTGATTTTCACTTTCCTTTGCCTATAATTAATGATATGGCGAAAAAGACTCTCCATGTTGAGCAGCTTCAGTTAATCTTCACTGGATGAATAAATTTACGCACAGAACCAAAAGCATGCATCTAGACCGGTGACCAGTCAGGATAACAAAGACAATGCGGGAACCCAAAGATGAGTATGGTTCAGTCATGTAAGTCAAAGTAAAATCAACCAATGAAAACAAGCTCTAAATCTCACCAGTTTATTGAAGAAGTAGATGGGTTCGCATATAAAAACAAGGTTGTTTTGGTATTTGTCTGAATTTTGTTTTTTTTTTCACCTTAAATTGCAGGTTTCTTGTACCCTCCACCTACCAATGGTAATCTTCACTGGTACATCAATTCCAAAGTAGCTAGAACAATACTGATCTAGCAAACATTGTTCCAGAAGGGTGCATACACCAAATTCATTTTCACGGGATACCAAAGATTCAGTATGAGTAAAATTGTGCCATATGGAAGTCAGAATGAAAAGTCATTCTCAATGAAAACAACTTTTTAATTTTGATGGAAGATGCCACCAATTAGTATAAGAGTCTCGATTATTTTCCCTAGGTCTGATATAGTAGTTTTTATTATTATGTATTGGTAAATAGTTTTTTGAAAGGAACTATACAATTGCAATTGTTCTTACAATAGCATCCAAGCATCCAAAATGTGATCCAAGCATCATAAGAAATTTCCTGTTCATAGAAGGGTATAAGAACTTCAAGGTCATTACTATCAGGTTGATATGTAAAGCATTCAGTACTGATGAACCATGCATAAAATGGTGGACCTCAGTCGCTAATAGAACGCATTTGGTTTTTTTTATTCAATTTTGTGGTTAGATATTTTAGTTTCATGAGCCCGAGTATGTGACTTTTCACGCAAGGTAGAACTGACTAGCAATTGCCAAACATTATTGTCTGATAATTCAAGGGCAGGGTCATGACTTTCTTCCATATACAAAAGGGAATTTTCCTCTTTTGTTAGTGTACAGTCATGAGTCTAGGGAAGTGTTCTAGTACCATAGTCATCTTCCGGACTGAAAAGTGCAACTTATAGTATTGCTAACTAATTTAAAGCACAAAAGATTGCTAAAAACGTACCATTGTGAGGGATTTTTTTCTCAAGGATGTCCTAGCAGTATGCTTAGTCATAAACCGAATACTGTGTATATATGCTCATTGAGCTTTTGCACTTATTAAAAAAACCCCCTTGGCTAAGTGAATCTAACTTCCCCAGGTTAGATTAACATCTGGAAAAATAAACATATAGGCTGGGCAACAGACCTGCATGGTACCAGTTGTATTTTGTATTTTCCCTAATTGATGGCTATGCATTGATGCAACGGTAGAAAATTAAAAATCCATGTTAGCTAAAAGAGAGAGAAGAAACATTGACCTTCACAACTTGACATAAATTGTAATTAACCTACCTTCCTTTAGTTTACATGTGCAATTGCCATTGTGATATAAATTTGAGTTCAAAAAATGAAAAAGAGGAAACGATTAGTGCAAGTTCTTGAGGATCATTATTTCAAATTTACCAGTGGTATCTTCAATCTTGTTGTCTAACAAGAGACAAATGTTCTCCTCTATCCAGGACCTATTTTCATATTCACCAACCAGAGTCACTGGGAGATAGAAACTGACCCCTTCAAATTCGCTGAAATAAGCTCGATTAGTTTGAAAGGTGAAGATGGACTGGTAGGTACAAAAAAGAGCTGATGATTCTTTAAATGGCTATGAAAATAAATGAACCATAGCAAAGAGAAAGTTAATAAGCAGAAGCTAGTATGCGATGTCATCACCATCACCATCATCATTTTTACTACTCAAATATCATGTGGGTTCTATCTTGAGCGTCTTTTACCTCATCTTTTGAAGATGCAGTGCCTCTTACTGAATTTCAGAATTGCAGAGATAAAAACATAACTATAATTATAGTTGAAGTTTGTTGAAGATTTTTTTAAGATGTTTTTAAAGCCTCTTCAACAAACTTAACTATGATTTTTTAAGATTTTATGGTTTGTTCGATCTTTTTATCATGCTTTTGTGCAAGTACCATCTTCTCTCATATCTAACTTGTTGCTTGGTTGTTTGGTCTTGTATATTAATCTTGTGAGTGCTTTATTATTGAAATATTGATATTTTGGTGTAAAGTTAAATACATTTTTCAAACAGCCAAAAATACCAATGAGAATGTCAGGCACATCATCTGGCACAGTGAATATCACCTTCTGCAACACCAAATCCCAAAATTCTTGGTTCTAACAGGAGCGCTAACATGAACTGCAATGTAGAATACCTTAGGCTTGAAACAGAATAAAACCCTCTCAACCAGTTCCTTAAGTTCTATATCTTCAAGACCATATCCCATCGACTCAAAGCTTGCATAACTAAATCCATCTTCAGGAGTAACATGAATAGTGGAAACAACATCTCCTTCAATTGCATTCATGGAGTATCCACAGGGATCAAACTCAAAGTCACAGATTTTTTGAGCCAGGTAGAATATCACGAATCCCTGAATTAAGAGTCATTTCACCAGCTGATTTCACGTTGCCTTTGTAAAAGATAGAAGCTTGCTCACAGTCCAATTGTGTCATGCACATCTCCAGTGTATACACAGGGTCATCAGTTGGAACATCAATTGTAGAAGCTATATAAACATGCCAGTTATAATTCTTCTCCGAATCTCCCATTACATAGGCTCTTCCACCAGAAGCAAGCTTTCCAAAATACTTCTCCAAATACAATATTTCCTCTGAAAAGCTGCGATGAGGAAAAGACTGGCATCCAGTAAAGATAAATGTCCCTCTGGTATACTTAACATTCTTAACAGAGAGAGACAAACCAGTGGCCAGGTTCAAGATCTCAGGGACAGAAAGAAGCAGCTTTGTGGTTCCACATGTCTTCAATACAATCTTGAATGGGTAGATAAACATACTTGATTCTGATAGAACATAGGAATCAAGATACTCATTTGACAGCTCAGACACAATGGTGCATTCAGCCAGTTTCAGAATTTCATCCAATTGTGGACGTGTGAGGGCTCTAAGCCCTCTCCCTTCAAGATCAGGACAGAATGAAGTTGGGAAAAATTCAATCTCGAGTCTCTTTTCAAATCCCTCAAATCCAATTGCAGACATAGTAGGGTTAACACAATCACCACAAGACATACCCATCTTGAACTACTGAAACAATTACTGATATTTATGCCTTAACAGGGAAGAGTAAGCTGAGAAATGACAGAAGGGTGCAGGCTGTTGAAACGGGAAACTTTCAGAGAGTTGGGGGAGCAATTGCCAGTCCAGTGAACTGAGGAGCTAACCTGTCAGCCGTGCAACAGAGCTGCAAACCAGCTCCTAGCGTACAAAATTATTGAAAAAATATATCTAAACTACTCCTACACTACAGATGTTGCAGTAAGTATATCAGGATGGCTTGCGCACACACTGTAGGAAGAAACCCGACAATAAAACATGTGTTACACTGTGCTCAAACATTTCATTAACTACACTATAATGACAATGTAAAAATCCCTGAGCAATTGTAGTTTACTAAAAACGAAAAGGGAATGAAGAAACCGCGTGTGGCAGCATCACACAGAAAAATACAGGCAAACAAACGTCAAATTTAATAATGATGAAAAACGTCTAAACGGCCGTCAAATTTAGCACAGTCGTAGAAACGTCCGGAAGTGCCTTTCCCATAGGGGGACACCTTCAACATAAAAATACTGACTAACATATTTATTTACAAAGACTAAAATAATAATTATTAATTAATTAAATTTTTTCCATAAATTAATTTTATGTATATAATTTGTGTTTTTATTTGATATTTTTATTGTTTTTTAGTGAAATGAATATTTTCAACCAATTTTTTATTGTAACCATCTAATATTGAATATAATTTTATATTTTTCTCTACATCTCTATAAAATATTATTATATCCCCCTCCATAAATCTATTGTCTACACTAAGTAATATTATTTTAACTAAGAACCTTACACTTAAATGTTAACATTCTCGCTTTTAATAGTAAAATTTGATATTCACCTCAAAGAGCAGCCTGAAACTTATTTTAAAAATTAATTCAGGTAAAAATCAATCTTTTAAATCAACAAGTATTATACCATCTTTTTTTTTTAATTTGAAATTGCAAGGATTAGTTACACATAATTTTTAGGCTTAGCTGCCAGGGATTTCCATTCCGCCAAATTCTCACCTGGAGTACAGCCTCATCCCTTATTTATTGGTATCTCAACACCTTGTACACCATCATACACACTGTGAACCACAACCCATTCGAGATATATTATACTATTTTTATTTAAATTAAAGTAAAATTTGGACCAGATTTATAGGGTGGAATTTGTATAATAAAATTAAAGACCTTATATATCTAACACTTTTCTATATCAAGTTAGTGAGATTTTCTTTTTTAACATATTTTCTTTTGTGTTAACCTTTAGAGTAGATGCCACAAGTTATCTCATCTAATCCCAAAAGAATTATGATTACTTCCATATGGGGTTTATCTCATCAAATTTATAAAATAAAAAAAACTTTAAAACTAATGATAAGTTCTATCATGTGACTTCCCAAAAAAATACGACCTGTGATTTTATACAGGAAAAGGGAAAAAATGCTCAACCGGGAGCTTAATAGACTATTTCAGAAGCCTAATATCATACATGAGAAGAATACTTTTGGTGTGGAGTGGCAGCAGTCTCGACAATATTGGTGGACAAGATTGCATAGAGACGAACAATTTGGGTGATGTTGTCATTCAACTCTCTGATGAGTTGGACATTCCTTGTAAGACAAGCTGGCACCTTGGATTCATGGTTCCTCTCTATCTCACTTATGAGAATCCTATTCATATCCAGAATGCTCTGAACTTGCTTGAATCTCTGCTCTACACTCTGCCATGTCACTGCCAACTCTGCCATTCTAGACTCCATTGAAAACAATGCTAAAAATGCAAGCTCTGAGGAGAAATTTTGGATGGGAGAAATACAAGGCATTGGGTGGGTTTTAAAGGGCAGGAAGGTTGGAAACCTTTGTAAAAGCAAAGGAATCAAATGCAAAGGTGGTTAGGTGTGGAGGAGGATAATGATAGCAACAGAGGCATTTTTTTAGTGCAGAGAGATTGCAGGATCTGATCTGACCAATGGAGGAAAGGCTTGGATTGTGGAAAGGACTGATGGATCATCACTAAAATGATATGTTTTGTTGGTGGCCACTGAAATTTTGTCCGAGTCTAAAGGCGAATATTTTATGTGTATTGATTGGATAAAGGGTGATGGGCTTTTATGCTCTGTGGGCCTCTTGTAAGGATTTGTAATTGACATGAGATTATACGCTAAATTATTTTTGTTATTGTGGAATAGGAATTTTTTTTAAAAGAAAGGGTGACGAGCTTCAAATCCAAGTGCCTAGTTTTGTTTTGTTTTTATTTCCTGTCTTATTGGCACAGGCGGAAAACTCCTATAATCATCCTGAGGTATTTCAGATTTTATTGGTAAAATGGCATGTCTATATCAAGTACATCTAAACTTTCAGTAAATATAATATTTAGGGATGAGTAGGGACAATTTAGAAAACCTATATTAAATGGAGGACTTCATCACAACTACTACGATATTCTTTTGAAATCGAAATAATACTCTCTCAGGATTGAAACGGTATAGTTCTACTAAATGTGGTGCAAACAAAATTTGATTTAATAACTCGTGGAAAATTCCTCACCCATTAAGAAATGGTGGCAAGCACATAGTATGGTAAACAAAAAAATTGATAGTAAGAAAATATGATCCAACCTAATATATATTCTTAGAAGCCATCAAGATTGACTACTATGCCAAAAATATCTATGGTGATCTCTACATTCAATGGTTACAAGTTCGGTAGACATGACTAATCAATCCCAGTTTACATTGATGTCTTCCATGACCTTTGTGTAAGATTGGGCTCATTCGAGAGAGCAAAACATAGAGTCCTCAAGTACTGCAAAAGCCTACCACCATCCATTCGTACCAAACTGAAGGTGAAAAAGGTCAAGATGATGGGGGAATCTTATCTCTATGCGACAATTACCGAGGAAGAATTCAAGTAGAAGGGAAAGCAAGTAAGAACCTTCATTCTAAATAGGCAATCTTTAGACAAGATCAATGGTGCGATAGACATAAAAGAAATGATCATTCCATCGTTGAGTATCATGCTAAAAATACTTTACTTTCTTGTACAAAAACAAAGGATGATGGAGTCTAGGCCTCAAATGGAAGCATTGGCACAAATCTAAACATTATGCTAGGCACCACACAAGCAAGCGCCAAAGCACCAGATGTTGAAATAGAGTGAAAACTCCATTCATAGGTGTGGGTGCATAGGCAACCAATGTATTTTTTTATCGATGGTGATAGTATGAAAAACCTCATCTCAAAATTGTAATTAAGTGACTGATTTTCCAACAGTGTCTCATTTGTAGCCTTAAAATTTAAGATGGTTCAATTTCTACAACACCAAAGGTATATATGTCATGCACCAATGTTGTTTTACATATGATATACATTAGTTCAAACAAGAGTTAGTTTGTGGTGTAACAACAATTGATGTTTATGATGCACACCGTGGGTGTCCTTGCATGCATAGTACAAGCATATACACAAGTCCAATCCTCATAGTATAGTTATATCAGTGGGCAACAAGAGATATTGGATTCCTAAATTAATTTCATGTTTAACACACGTCGCGCCAACTCCAAAGAAGATTGTGTCATATAACTATGCACAGGTAACATTCAAAACTTCATCTCCTAATCACACATGATCTCAAACGAAAATGACATATCATATTACAGAAACAATATTTACATAGAATTACACTATACCTATGTATAGAATCGTTAGAATGGTTCATCTTCCACAACAAACCCAATGATTCATTGAGTGTTATGATCCTGGTGTGTGGATTCACTAATTTCTCGAGGTTTTGGTGTAACGGTTCATTACATTTGGTATCAAAATGACCACCCAGGTTCGAGTCCCGACACGGGTGGCTATGTCGACATTGTAGTGTTCGCACAGGGCTCATATAGGGTTAGGAATGGTCCTGCTATATGGGCGAAAATCTAGCCCAAGGTTTAGGCTATGGAGCGTGGTGGGATGTTATGATCTTGATGTGCAAATTCACTAAGGCCTCGAGGTTTTGGTTCAATAACTAAAAGCTTAAGTTTTACATTTTTTTCATGGGCTTAACGAAATCAAGACTATTATTTTGCAAGGAGGGGCAGCTAATCGAAGAGTATCTACCAACATCAATTATCACAAGACTACCAAGTGTATTATCATAGCTTGCATTTCATACAAATTCACAACAATTGCATATACTAGACCAAAACTTCATTCAAAAGTTCGTGGTATCTCCAAGACCATCCCTCCACCTCTCAAATATGTCGCATACTCTTGCAGCTTTGCGCAATACAATCTTTGCAGTTAAGATGTAGTGTCACCCATTTGTTCATCCAACATTATGTGGTATCTCCCAATGGCTTCTGTTGATTCTGGCACAACATTAGGCCATCTACAAATGTTAACTCACACTACATTAAATTCAATTAATTTGAGCATTTCCTTGCAAACTTTGGACCACATACTCTTTATGTCATCCCTAGTGGTACCTTTGGGGATCATGTTATTACATGTACATATTTGTGACTTTAGATAGAAATATAGTTAGCAATCAGAATATAAGATAACACTCATACATCTCTGACAAAAATATGTCATGCACTAGACGAATAGACATAAAAAAACATTTGATGTTTTGGTTCAATATTTCTCTTGCTTTGCACTACTCTTCTCACAAACCTTTTACACATACACATAGCACCTTTAGACCCTCATTAAGTATTGTCCATCAAGTCACCTGTTGGGCCACATATCAAGAGGGGTGAGTTCTAGTGGATGAGAAGCAAGGATTGTGCGAAGTGTAGAAATTTTGCTAGGAAAGGGTAATGTACGTGTCCCTAGTAAAGGTGTGTTAATGGACCCTCCAAGGAGATCTTTGATCAACATCGTTTATCATAATCATCAATGATGTTCTTGTCTTTTTTATTATATCCTTAAAGTATTCAATTTTTTGGAGGGCCAGGGGATTTACTAAAGTTGGATAGGAGAAATGGGTTGGGGAGTGGCGTTCCCTACAATCAAAAACGCCCCACTCACTGTGATGGGTAGATTGAGGAGAGGTATATGGTCATGGGAGGCGAGTCATTTTTTTTTCACCTTGGTTTTCACTCTTGGATTTCCTGTGTGTTTCATGGCACATAAGATCTCTTCCTTAATTATCTCAGGTTTTTCACTATGAAGACAAAAATAATAGTGTCTGGAGTGAGGAAAGTGAGACATTACGATCAAATGAACAAAATACAAATAAACAACACATAAAAGGAAAATATATATAGGACATTAATTAAGAGAGGTGGATGAGACATAGAAGTAAAGTAATAAGGCTAAAAATGAGTTGGTAAAAGTCAAACACAAGCCCTATAAGCATAGCCACACGTTTTTACACAAAAATGCAACTCAAAATCAATGTAGGATGTGGGTATGCAAAAAATTGGTGGCTTGAAGGTTGGAAAGACATCAGGTCATTTAAGTGCAACGAACAAGTGTGCAAAGTGCAACATGACAAGTGTAGTCCCACCAAGGATGTAAGAATGCAGATGTAAGAATCTAAATAACTACAAATAGTTTTCGTAAGACAGGATAAAGAGACAAACTTGAACACACAAAAGACTTAAGCATATTTTGTAGCAACCTAAAATTGGGATTGATAGGGTATATGATTATAACCTTGAGATCTCAAATCAGGTTTAAAGCATAAGTAACTTTGAAATAAATTCTCAAAGGGGTTTGATTTTATATAATCAAAATAGTTATTCTATCTATTACAATACTTGAAGTAGATAGCATAATATAAAAATGACACTTTCGCCTACCTAAGCAAGTTGCCCTTATATTTGATTCCAAAAAGGGATGTACAAAATCAACCAACATGATTTCAATAATTTATAGTGTTTTCCTACCTAAGCAAGTTGCCCTTATATTTGGTTCCAAAAAGGGATGTACAAAATCAACCAACATGATTTCAATAATTTCTAGTTTTTAAAATAGTGTTAAGGGTAAAGGTGTCCACAAAATAAGGCAAATGGGTGTGCCCTTGGTTGTCCCTACTATCCAACTTGTAATATAGCTTTGAGAGAGGAGAGATAGTGAAGAGAGTGCAATCCTTAGTATTGTTGTGAATCTAAAAACTCCAATGAAAATGTACATGAAGCAAGATGAGAGTTGAAAGGTCAAAATGGAGGGATTATTGTGAAAAGAAAGCTCATGAGTATGTAAAATGTGTGTTCACATGGAAGAAAGTCTTAGGAAGCCCATTTATGATCATTTCAAGGAGAATTCCTAAAAAAATGGCCATTTATGGTCATTTGTAAGAGGAAAATGGTTGTAGCATGTCTATAGTTGACTACTTAGGCTAGAGCATGCGGAATGGCCCAAATTGATGTGGTAGCTTTGCACAAATCAAGATCTCAATCACTAAGTTAAACAAAAAATGTCAATTTTAATAATATATGGTCAAAGTTAAATTTTCCTTTCATATACATTTTTCTCGTTCAAAACATTAACAAATATTTCATTTGCCTGTCCAAGTTTATTAATTAAAGTCGCATGCATCATGTTTTTGAAAAAAAATTGTGTTATGGCAAACCTTGTGGATCAGACACAAGGCTTAGAAAAGAAAAATCCTTGTACTAAGAAAATCATAATAGTCATTAAAAGAGAGCCAAAATATATGATTGAGTTGTAATTAGGTGTTTCCCACATTGATATGATTTATAAGATAATTGTGATTTATAAAGCATTACTCACTCTAAAGATATTTGTCGATAAGAAGAATTGCTAAAAAGAGAACCAAAATATGTAATTGAGTTGTAATTAAGTTTTTCCCACATTGATAATAATTACGCCGAAGGCGTTCCCCCTATGATAAATGCCCTTCTAGACGTTTCTACAACTGTGTTAAATTTGACAGCTGTTAGGATGTTTTTCATCGCTACTAAATTTGACGATCATTTGCCTGTATTTTTTTGTGTGATGTTGTCGCACACGGTTTCTTCATTCCCTTTTCGTTTTTAGTAAACTACAGTTGCTCGGGGATTGTATCAAAATGGTTTATTTGTGCAGGGTATTGTCATCACTGAATTGCTGGAAACACAAAGCTACGCCCCTCCACTCTCTTCTACGGTACGTCAAAGGTCATTGCTTTCAATCCCCTCAAAACCCTTGGGCCCTGTAAGGAGTTCATCCCCACAAAATGCTCAAAGATCTTATCCAGTGTTTGAAATTAAGGTATCTGACAAAGATGATATATGTACTGAAGTAAAAATTCATGACACAAATCCTAAACCTAAAACGGTTTTTAGAGAATTGCATCCACAAGCTCCAAATTTAGATTTTGAAGTTCCAAATGTTCAAGAGTTGCTATCCGCAAACACAAATGTGCGACAAGATGCAGAAGAAAACCTTCTCTCTCTTGGGTTTCAGGGAATGTCAAAGCGCATTGATACGTTTGTTAGCACTAGAGTTACCAGTGAAAATTTTGATTATCATATGATAAATTCTCAGGTTGTATCTGTTCAAAGATCATTTTCCAAGGAAAACTTGATGTGCAGAAGAACAGAAATTGATCCGCATATATCTGAAAATTAAGAAATGTTGAGGGATTCTTATCCTGCATGTACCACAGCATTTTTCATTATATTCAATAGGAGGCAAAGGTGTTTTGACAATGCATGCTTTTGATGTTTAAATTGGGTGCATCCATGCAAAGTTTCATCTAGCAATGACAACGAGGTGTGCCAGCTAACTCTAATAAGTTGTGAACATCCAAAACAACTATCTGCTCCTAGATGAGAATGAAATCACTTTTACCTTCCCTTCAGCCACTTGATGGTCTTGAAGATTGTTTTCAAGGGTACTTTGTTTAAAGTAAATTCTGCCAGTTTCATCCCAATTCCTTCCAAAGATGAGAGTTTGTTTCCTTATGAACGAAATGGTATGGAGAACCCATCAAATATAATTTACTATTTGTTTACAAGATTGTTTCTATATGAACAGGTCTTATTTCGATAAGGCTTGATTATTGTCGGCTTGCAATTTTTAGTTGTTTTCATCCAAAACTTTGTACACTAGCAATTGCACATGAGTTGCAACTCAGGCCTATGAGGATAATGTTATTAAGTTTTTGGAGGTGTAATTTGTTGTAAAATATATTCTATGATCTATGATAGATGTTTGAGCGAAGACCATAAGTTGCATTCTGCTAAACAGTTCATGTGCCTTTATGTAAGGTTCCACATTTTGCATACTCCAAGTGCCTACACTCAACCCTCATTTTCATGGATGTCAATAACCAATTTGAATAGCACCAAAATTACAATCAAATAAAAACTTAATGAACTTGGTGTCGAGACATTTAAACCTTCAAGCAGTCGCCTATAATGACAACAAATGCGTGAGGGAGATGCTTGATGTTCAGCCACTCCCCATCCTTTTCCTGTGATTGGATCTGGAGGCCCCCTTCATTGGCTTCATAAATGATTGTTATACAACCATGATCATTGTGGGAAATTATAGCCGCCTCTTCCATAGATATTCTTCCATCACAATAGTGGCAGTATATGTGCAATTCTTTTGTGCATTTTTCCATATCAAGAGTGGTAGAAAGTCTTGACGTCCAAACCGACACTGCTAAGAATGATTTTACTAATCATTTGTATGAGATCGGCTAGGTAGAATGTATATTGTCTAATCATTTCACTGCAATGGATAATAAGAATAATAATGCTTAGGTAGTTGTAAATTTGAAATGGGATAATTTAATTGAAAACAAAGGTGGAACCAAATTAGTATAACTTACATGAAATTTGGATTTCCCCCATCTTGATCTAGCCTTATTTTATGGGGCAATGCCTGGATTGAATCTGAATCCGGAAATTTTAGTAGACAAAAGTTTGTGCTCCTCTGCGTATGATGGTAGCTCTCCAAGGGATTAGATGTAAGGGCTCTAAATTTAACCTCCTGCGGCATGACCAATAATTGTTGGCTTAGGGACTCTATAGTATCCAGAAAATATAGGATAGTAAATATCTAGGATTGTAGAAAAATATTTAAAATCTGGTAACCTGTAAATATTGGAGCCGTTGGAATTTGACACTTTCTAGCAGGGGCATCTTCAAAGGTGGACAACTACTGGCGAATAAAGTAATGCATAATTCTCAATACAAATTAGTATCCCAAAGAAAATGTCAAAGGAAAAGAACAAATAAAACTACAGACAAAGGCGGCCATGAAAATCATATCAGGCAGCGCTGCAGAATAACGAGCATAAAACAACATCATATTAGGCCCACTACCATAGTACAACCTAACAAATTCATTGTTTTATCAATAAAATCCATGAGATCATCTTCACTTAGAGAGTGGAGTTTTGGCATTCCGATTCCACGGTAGATCAATTAATTCTGATTTGTAATTGGTGGATTGGGCTTGCTAAATGAGCATGTTACTCCATAATATGTCCTCAAAATTGCTCACGCCCATATCATCATATTCCCAGCCCACATTGATCTCAAACTCGGAACTTTCAATGCAATTCTTCGAGGTCTGATTAATAAGTGAAGAAGTCGCAATGAGCTTGTTTCGAGAGCAGTCCAGGTATAGGGTCAGAGTCGATGTGAGGCATATCCAGCGGGGAAAATTCAAAGTCATCAACGTTAATCAACCCTTCTTTTGTATTGGTTATCCCATCTGACTGTAATTTAAGCATTTTCCTCCTCTTTTGACCATCGTTGAGGCTTGCCCTATTTTGCACAATCTGAGTAATCAAAGGGTGGTTGTCAATTACTACAGCAAGGAATGAGATCATCTGTTGGTGTTTGTCTTCTGTCGCCTGCAACCGCCTCTTCATATCACGAATCTCTCTATCTATATCTTTCTGCTCCTCCTTCAGCTCAACAACCTCTCTAACAATGGTGTCCTCCTCTTTCTTTAGTTTCTCCAATTCCCCTTCAAATTCATATTTGATATCCAACCCATCACAGGACGTCCCTACAATTCCTTTATGAAGAGACCTCCTCCTTCGACGAATGTTGCTCAATAAATGTTTTTACCCGCGCAAAAAGCTCCCATGGGCAAACTCCCACCTGTCAGGATCCACTTAACAAAAACCTTGTTGCCATGAAAACACCATTCAAACTTTTAACAGGGAAAAAAAGGGAATGTGAAAACATGAAAGCAATAGCGAAGTCTATACTCACATATGTATTGAACTGTCTAACGAAGTTGGAGAAGTTGTAGTGCTTGAAGAAGCACAACAATAGATTGAGGGAAAAGTAGTGGGGATCCGTGACGAAGAAGTTGTTATTAAATGGCTCCAGGAGACAACAAAATTTGTGGAGGGATCTAAATTTAACCTCCTGCAGCATGACAAGTAATTGTTGGCTTAGGGACTCTACAATACCTAAAAAATATCTAGGATTGTAGAAAAATATCTAAAATCCGGTCACCTGTAAATATCGGAGCCGTCGGAATTTAACATTTTTCAACGGACATCTTCAAAGGTGGATGCCTAGCGGCAAATTATATCACATTTTTTTATATTGAATTGTTTTAAATGTTAGACTTCATGTTTGCACTTTTTGAAAAATATAAATGAATAAGGAAGCAAACTTTAAAGGTTCTCATTGTTTACAAATGCATGATATGTGAACACATCCTTCATTTCATTGTTTACCAAAATACACAAGCAGAAACACCTACACCTCCTTTCTCAGTATTGCAATATCAACAGACAATAATACTTGTTCCCCCATTAAGTGTTATTATAGGTGCTTGGGCCTTTTTGTCTTGATTCAGAGAATCTCCACTAATTCAATCCCCCTTCTAAGATATGATTAGACTATAGAATTTTACACCCTATTTGTGAGGTTCAATTCTATCAATTGATTGATCTCTGTAGTGAATTATATCCTAGACATCTCTCAAACAAACAGAACAACCCAACCCAGACATGTCTCTAACACACGAACAACCCAACTGGCAGGAAGACTGTATGTGTATATCCCGTGGAATATAGAAAGTGGGTACAGATAATATCCAGGTCAACACACAATTTTACACAAAATCTCAACTATTTTCTTCTACCGCTGCTCCAATTTTAGATATAAATAATACCCACAGTACCTATTTGCTTCTAACTTAGGCAAGAGGGAAAATTGTAACAAAATATAGTGAGGAAGAAGGAATTCATTACCATATATATGGGTGTTATACCAAAAGGCTTTTCAGACCCTAGAGAGAAAATTGTTACAAAGTCTACTGAGGAAGAATGAATTCATTCTGTTAGACCCCAGAGTCTACTGAGGAAGAAGGAATTCATTGCCATATATGGGTGCAATACCAGAAGGCTTGTTATACCGCAAAGAGAAAATTGTTACAAAGTCTACTGAGGAAGAAGGAATTCATTGCCATGTATGGGTGTAACACCAGAAGGATTATTAGATCCTAGAGTCTACCGAGGAAGAAGGAATTCATTGCCATATATGGGTGCAATACCAGTTAATTCCAGTTCTTTCCATAGGAGATGAATTGAAAATCAACATATTTGTAGTTTTCTTATATTCATATTTACATAGACTCAAAAGAATCTTATGACTTGAAAATGAAATAACCAGCTTTCAAATTTTATGCATACAAGACAATAGATAAGGATCGGCCCTGAAATTAGAATGTTATGCATACATGACATAGAATCTGATTGAGGAAGGCATTGAAGAATAGCCATATCTATAATAGTGCATAAGTTATTTCCTTATATGTAATTCAAATAGAAGTAGTTTAAGCAAGAGAATAGAACAGGGGAAGAACAAGTGTCTTCATTGAAACATGATCATCTTATTTATCCAAAGATCAACAACTCTTCCTTTCAAGTATGGAATTGGATGGATTCAACGCCAAGACTAGCTCTGAAATGCATCAATTCCTCTATATATGCAAGGCCTAAAATCAAAATTGAAGCGAGGTTTCATGAAATAATTTTTTTGTTTTCAATAGCATGGGTGAGAGATCCCCAAACCCCGTTTACCTATAATAATAAAAAAAAAAAATCTATATCTAGTGTCATGAAACCTTCTTTGGCCATGATTATAACTTATATCACATGCATTATGTTATGAATTTATGGGTGTCTAAAAATATATATATATTTGGTTCATTCCTCTTCCTAACACAAGTCCCCTGTATAATACCAATATTAACTAACTGAAATAAAGAAGATTTTTTTATCAGTTGTGATCTTCTTACTATCTGTTTTCCTTTTTGTTAAAAAGATTCTTCTCCAATTTTTTTGAAGAATCTCAATCATGATATTATTTTATAAAATGTACATCAAACCAACTGTATAGACCAGACCTATATGACAAACAATCATCATGGAAATATGTCCCAATATGGTTACATGTTGTTTATAAAAAAGTTGGACTATCATTTGTGCATTGTCCGAAGGAGACATGGAAGTAATTGTCAAGGGGTACATATGTACAAGTGTATTATCATATCTCATGAGATAGAAAGAAGGTTCCCAAGAATATCATAAATTTAAAATTTGTGTCATTTTCCCTGTAACTTGTTTTAAATGTTTTCATAAATCATAGTACTCTAAAGATGTATTTTATAAACTATAGAGACTTATTTTTCAGATGCATTGGCTCAAAAGGCTTGCAATTTGCTACAAAAAACCTTTTAAAATTTTCCCTTACATTTCCATCAACTCTAGAATGAATTAATAATCCTCTAAATAGATGTAACAACAATCATAGCAAACAACGCCCATAACTTCCATATACAACTTGAACCATATTCAGCTATATGGCTTCAAAACTATGTAAACAACTCCTCACTACCATCTACTCCTGATTGCATTTGTTAGAAAGGTTAGAAGACCTTATAGATGTTATGATTGTGAAGTACACAACTTTGGGGTATTAGCTACTATGCTTGAAGTACTTGACAGTGAACAATGTGGCTCTTGAGCCCATTTCTTCCAGCAATATTTGACCAAAAAAAAACTCACAAATGTTTTGAAGTGCCCTTTTCTTGCAATAGTTTCCCAAAGTTGACCATTCTTTGTCATATCATTAGATCTTGTCACATTAACTACTGTGATACTCATATTGTTCCTAATTATACAAAGTTTCTCATTCAAGATCATTATCCCATATCATTTTGTTGTCACACATATCAGATAGCGTTCTTTACATGTTTCTCAGGGTCATCTTCACTATATCCCTTTCAGCGTTCACATCGTACATTTAACGTACAATGCACACAAGGCAGTGTTAGCTTATTAATTGTATCTCAGCTTCCAAAGTACCCACATTCTTCGCCCATTTGTGTATGATCCTATCTTGTATTTTTGTTGGAAGACCCACAATTGGATAAACAAGAAGACAAGAAGCCAACCTAACATAACATAATTCTTACCTGGTATTTTAGGTATTTTTATTTCACAATAACACAATAATTTTAATGATTACTGAATGATTTCCTCTTTTTTTACCACAAGTGGATGTGGATAATACTCAAATTTTATTTCTTATTAAACACTCACCAAGTATTTTTGTTTTACAAGAGCATAACATGTTTATAGATTAATGTTTTGATTGTTTAAGACTTAAATAAGTCCATGTAATGCAAACAATTACAAAAAGTAATTCCTCAGAGTCTACAGGGCAACTCCCCACAAATGCAATTTAACAATGACAGAATTTAGTAGAGAATTTGTTTACCTTTGAGATCATCTTATTGTCTGTATATCAGTTTCTAAAATATGTTTTGCCCTGTTTAAGAAATAGTTGGAGTACTAATTATTTCCTCTTTTTTATGCCACAAGGCAAGGTTAGCCTATTAATTGTATTTTAGCTTCCAGAATACCCACATTCTTCGCCCATTTGTGTATGGTCCTATATTCTTGTATTTTTGTTGGAAGACCCACAATTGGATAAGCAAGAAGACAAAAAGCCACCCTGACATAACATAATTCTTACCTGGTATTTTAGGTCATTTTATTTCACAATAACATAATAATATTTAATGATTATTCAATAACAGGTGTTCTAAATGATTTCCTCCTTTTTTTGCCACAAGTGGGTGGGGATAATACTTAAATTTTATTTCTTATTAAACACTCACCAAGTATTTTTGTTTTACAAGAGCATAACATAATTATAGATAACTATTTTGAATGCTTAAAACTTAAAATTAAGTCCATGTAATAAAACAATTACATAAAGTAATTCTTCAGGTGTACACGACATCTCCCACATGCAATTTAACAGTGACAAAATTTAGTAGAGAATTTGTTTACCTTTGAGATCATTTCATTGTCTGTATATCCTACATTCGCTGATAATCCTAGTTGTAGTGTAGTAAGTCATTACATTATTCATTAAATTTAAACTCAAGACTCTCCCACTGCCCAGATTGAGAAAATGAGAATCTCTCCCTTATAGTTAAACAGTCTTTTGATAAAATTATACAGTTTCAACTTTGATCAGGATTCTCTGTAATGTATTCATGTTTAGTTCAAATAAAATAGTCTGCAAAACGTTGTTAAAATATAACACATTATATAGCATGTACAACAGTTATGTAGTTGTTCGGTTGGTAACTGTACAACCACCTCTCTCTTCAATAAATAAACCTCTGCCTGTATCATTTACACAGTGCAATTTTTGCCTTCTATCTTCTTTCTTCTCTTTGCATATTCCAACATTGGTATCAGAGCTTGATGGTTCGTATGATCAACGCCATTGGAGGAAGACGGGTTGTAGTGAAGTGTGTGTGAGGTCGATGGTAAGATCGACGCCATTCCTGCATAACAAGGCAAAAATTGTGGGTCACGAGGGCAACGCGGGCAAGAGGGAAGCGCGTTCGTATGCACAGACGAGGGCAGCGCGGACAGTCATGTTTTTTGTATCACAAAGTCACAGTTTTTGACGGAAATACAGTCGTGTTTGTTGGAGCGTGCAATGGCGAGGAGTTTCTGAGCATTCGAGGGTAGAACCGCAAAAAACGTGGCCATTTTCACCAGTATCGTGGGGCCCAGCACAGTAGTCACGCAAAAATAGTCTCACGTTTTTTCCGACAGAAATACCTCAGTCGCAAGTAAAAATCGTGGGTTTGTGCATAGAACGTGAGCAGCAAACCCTGGGAGGTACAAAAATGTGAACAAGGAAATTGTGAAGTCGTGGACAGCACCAACAAAACCAGTCATTGTTTTGAGTAAAACATGAGTGCCAGAATCGTTTCCTCTTATCCAAGGTCGGTGAAATAATATTTCAACAAAGGTATTACCTTGTTTGGCATTCACATTACATTGTACACATGTGATTGCTAGTTATAAAATAATTGTGGAATAATAAAATGGCAAATATATCACACTTGACGTTGCCGGAGACACAAAAATTGACAGGCACTAATTTTAATGTATGGAGTCATAAGATTTTAACAGTTGCGGAGTTTCGTGATTGTGATAAAATAATCAAGGGTGATGAAAGTCGACCAGCGACAAACTTCGAGGATTATGACAAACGTCATAAGGAAGCGTTATTGCTTCTCAAGTTATCGGTGTCGGATGATTTGATACCGGAAGTGCGGAATGCCACTGTGGCAAGCACATTGTGGACCAGTCTGAGGGATAAATATCAGACGTCAGAGAAGAGTCAGGTTTTATACCTGAAAAATATGCTCTTTTCCGTAAAGTTACAAGAAGGTGGATCGCTATCTGAGCACCTACTTCGGATGAAAGATCTCCGAGACCAGTTATCTTCCATCAATAAAAAGGTGGATGACGATAATATGGTGGCTCTAGTTTTGAACAGCTTACCTTCTTCGTATGAGTCATTTGTGGAGGCACTCCATTTAATGGCTGAAAGTCAAACACTCACGTTTGACAAGGTGAGTTCCTACCTATTGCAAAAGGAACGAAGACAACTTCAAGCAGAATCTAATTGTGACCATTCAGAGAGTGCTTTTGTCACTCAGTCAAAGGGAAAGTGGAAATGTCAATCTGGTGAGTCTTCCACTCAGTATCAGGTCACATGTTATTACTGTCACAAGGTTGGGCACCTCAAGAAGGATTGTTAGAAGCGGATGTATGATCTTTCGAAGCAGAACAAAAAGCCATGTAATGAGGAACATGTGGCAGCAGTTGCAGAAGAACGGGATTTGGATGACGAGTATGCTCTTTACTGTCTTACGACATCATGCTCAAATGATAGTGGTACCAGTTGCTAGATTATTGACTCTGGTGCGTCTGCACACTTTTCATGTCGTAGGCACTGGTATGTTTCATTTACTGCAAATATTTGTTTTGAATCAGTAGTACTAGCTAATGGAGAATCACTTGCAGTAGAAGGGATAGGAGATATATGCATTGTATTGAATAATGCTCATAAATTGTTAGTACGGAATGTTAGATATGTACCTTATTTACAAAAGAATCTTCTATCTATTCGTCAATTGACTGAAAATCCCAATATTTATGTGGATTTCTGTGGAAAGAAGTGTGTTGTCTCTGATGTGAAACAGAGACGGATAATTACCCTTGGTATTGGGGTAGGTGGTCAGTATTGGCTTGTTGATTCGGCTGTGATCAACATGAATGCACGTGTGGAGGACAGCTCCACCATTCAGGATGTGCAGGAGGCGGACATGCCTTGGGAGGATGGATTTCCTCATTCATAAGAACAATTTGTTGTGGACGGAGACTCCACTATTCCAGATGCATTGATGATGCATGGTGAGATGGCATGCCCAGCCACTCACTCAGAGGTTCTTGCTCAAAGGACAATAGAGCATGAACAGGTTGCTCATTGTGTTGTGAAGGATATTTCCCAATAGAGGGGGATAGATGAGCAGATAGATAAAACAGAGATGGTTATTTCTCCTGTTGAGACAGGGACCACTATTGAGACGGAGATGGTTATTTCTCCTACTATTGAGGAGTTGGTTCTAACTCCTGCACAGATGGTCACATTCCTCTTCTTCTTAAAAAAGTCGAATGAGCACTACATGGTGGTGCAAGGATGTGATCGAGGTGACTTTGATCACAGGATAATTGAGTCTTTGTACAAACTCCAGCAGGGTACACAAGCCTAGAATGGATTTTTCAATCCACATCTTCGAGGTTCTGATTTTAGCACTTTGGAGATGGGGCTGACACTCTCAGCCATTGGTGATTCATCACTGGTCAATGAATCACGAAACAGAGAACCAGTGGACCACTTGCCATATCTTTTGTTCATGGGACCAGATCTTTGTTTTGCGGTTCGTCTTCATTCGACAACTGCATCACAGTTAAGGACTGTTGATTTTAAAGTACAACTTATGGCACAGTCTATAAATGTAATGACTAAACATGGGCTTTAGGAAATTTGTAAAATTTCGGGACAAACTTTGTCTTGTTTCCGGTTTAGTCATTAAGAGGGGGTGTTAAAATATAACACATTATATAGCATGTAAAACAGTTATGTAGTTGTTCGGTTGGTAACTGTACAACCACCTCTCTCTTCAATAAATAAACCTCTGCCTGTATCATTTACACAGTGCAGTTTTTGCCTTCTGTCTTCTTTCTTCTCTTTGCAAATTCCAACAAACGCTACCACCCGTGATATAAGCTTTGCAAATGTATATGTATGAATTGGTAACAAATTTGAGATGTAGAGATAGAACCTTTAAATGTAATGCTTCATCTATATTCTTACACTTACAAAATCAATCACACTACTTATCAACATCAACTACAAAAGTAATAACTATGCTTCTAAATCAAATAGCATATACCGTTTGGTATTCACATTACATTGTACACATGTGATTGCTAGTTATAAAATAATTGTGATTAATAAGATAATACTCACTCTAAAGACATTGGCAAGGCATTTGCCAATAAGAAAAGAGACTAGAATGTATAAAGTGCAAAACAATAAATTATAGTCATTGTTTCTCCTAATTAACAAATGATTGTGCTTGGGATGCTTTTGTGTTAAATTAGGTAAGCATTATTACTCGTCAACTTTCTAATATAAAGGAAGAGATATTGTTTCAGGTCAATCAAGTTCAAATTGGTGTTGTTTTGACCATTCTATTTGAATATGACCTTAGATAACCGTAGCAAACTAGTTTGCGAGGTGCATGTGCAGTTTGGAGTGTTGTTGACGACTTTTATATGTTTATTGGTATAAATAGAGTCGTGTATCTTTGTAGCTTTTGTATTTACTACTAGGTACAGACTATGGACCGTAATTTTGTAGTTTGGTTGTGTTGTAGGGAGATGCGTGCCCCACCACCTAAGACACATCTCCAATACAAGTACACGTCTCCAATAAAGGAGATAGGTGCACAGATGTCCCTTGCACATGAAGACTTTTACACGACTCATTTAATGCTTCCATCATGAACCCTTATCACATTTCTTTTTTACCCCTCAAATTGTGAAGAATCCTCCTGTATCATTGTTGCAATCGCAATTGTCTGGAATCATATTGCAGCCATGTTAATCATTGTTGCAATCGCCAAAATTGCAAGCTAATTCACCACATACTCAAATGTGTTGAAATCACGATTGGAATCTCCGTCAATGTAATCAAAAGCACCAAAAAATCATGTATAGGTATAACTTATCCGTCAACGTGGACCTAATTCATCGATTTTTTATTAGTAATTTTAATTTTTAATTTTTGGATTTTACAAGAATAGCTTGCATTGTTAAGTGTCACAACACTTTGACAAAGTAGGCCATTGTCACCTGAAATACTATTTTGATACTTCCACGCAATATAAGGCATAGTTAAATCTAAAATTTCAATAGTTAATTATAGATTTTTTTTAATTTTAATTTGTTTTTAATACACAGTATTTATTTGTAATTTCATTTTTATTTTCATTTAAAATTTAAAATTTCATCAGTTTGCCATTTAGTTTAGTTTAGGTTGTCAATTTTGGTTAAGTCATCTAAAATATGTTGCTTACTAATGAAATTATTAGTCTTTCTACTTGAAATCTATATTGATTAAGGTAGGGGTCCCATGAAGGGGCTGTTATTCCTATTTTTAATGAGCAGGTGGTCCCATGAAAAAATAAATTTAGAGAAAAGAAAAGTTTAGAATCTTTTACTAAAAAGAAAGAGCACCATCTTTTTAGGTGTGTTTAAGGGTAGAGTGAAAAGGGGGAGCTAGAAGTTTCCCCACCAACTTCTATTTTTTATGAACATATTATTATTTTTATTATTTTTATACTAGGAATCATTACATTTTACATTTTATATTCAGTCTCCCGACCTCGGTAAACTTTACCCTAGCACAAGGAAGGGACCACCAAGTGCATAAGTTTCATACTGCCTTCGTATTTATAAATGAACATATTTTGTATGAACATATTATCATTAAATGTCAATTTATAAATGAGCATATTTGTTTAAAATTTTATTACAAATTAAAATTTAAAATACTCTTATAATTACTCTCCACACCAACTAAAAAATTATAGGAGCCCCCTCCCGTGGCACCAAAACCCTATACAACCCAAACTCGTAATAATAAAGCACATGTCCTAGGTGGATGAACTAATTACACTAAATTGCTAATGTTAAATCGTGTGTTGAATTTTTATTTTTATTTTTTCGACAGAAAATATATGAGATATATGTGGCATAAATGTGCACGCGCATTGGGAATAGCCACTTCGCTACCCATCTCCTATTTTTTAGTGCTGGTAGTGTTTTGATTACTACATGAATGTTTTCTTGATATGCAAATCAATAAAATACTCTTTTTTCTTTTTTTTAAACAGAGAAATCATTACATATCACAATTGAGCACAGTGTCTCCAGCCTCGTTCAACGATTTAGCCTAGCGTGAGGGCAGGGACCACCAGGTGCACAAGTTTCATATTGCCTATGTTCCACTGGTGCATAGGTTTCATTTTTGTATTAACATTTATGTGTCCATGCTTATACCAGTCATCAGGTACTCAATCTTTGCACATTAATATTATTCATTTGCATTAAGCCATTGGTGATCAATATTAGTCATATACCAGTCATCAGGTACTCAATCTTTGCACATTAATATTATTCATTTGCATTAAGCCATTGGTGATCAATATTAGTCATCAAAACTATGTATGAGAAGGATTTGACTTACACTATAAGGGCGCCTACAAAATGAAAGAAATTTGTTCTGCAGTTTCCTTACTAATTACAACACTAATTTGCAGGTACTCCCATGCCCAATATCTCCCAAGTTTATACCTAAAATGGACTTTTCCACCAACCTTTGGCATAATGTGATCTAGTAACATAAACAAAGAGTAGCTTAAATTAAGATACTTTCTTTGACAACTTGCTCAAGGCTAACGTTTAATTTGAATAGATGAATCTGTAGAATTGAACCCCCCGATGAGCAAATCGCACAGGCCCACATCCAGCAATGAGTTACAAAACCCAAATATGGTTAGGCCTAATGAGCATAATCCTAGGTAAATAGATAACACTTGAATGCATGTGGACAAGGTTTAAGCTGCAGAAGTTGCTTAATGTCAGTGAATCACACCATCAACCTCAGGAATTCAGGCAAACATATGGCCACAATGCTGCTGCTGATATTATCTTTGTTGAGAGCTGCCAATATTATCTTTGTAGCCAAAAAAGCAAATTTTGGTTTGCTATAGCATGTACTCATTACTGGTTTGTAGCAGAAAAAATGGAAATTCTGTACAATATGGCTACAGGTGTAGCTTTCCCATTATCAGCATGTTTTGATTGATTCAATAGCTTGTTGCAAGTCTTTTAAGTCAAGGCTATCAACACTTCCTGAAGAAACACGACGATGTGATTTCTGCAGGTGAAGCTTTAACGAACTAGTACTTAGGCCTACACTTTTACCACAAATTGGACAAGTCCTTATGACCGGCTTCCTTTGCTGCCAATCCATTGAAGCTTTTCCATGCAATTTCGTATCTAGGTCTAGAAGGGCTCTCATGAACCCATCATTTGGCTGTGCACGACGATGAACTCTCTTGAGTTGGGTCCATGCTTCCAAAAGGGTTTGATGTCTGAAAAAGAGAATAGTGAAACAGAGTTATTTATCACACCCAGTGTTTGAAGTACAAAACTCTAAACCAATGTTTGGAAAAAAAAAAAAAAAAAATATCAGACTAAAATAATGGTGTATTGTTTCGGCAGTAGAAGCATCCTTGAAAAGCATTATATTCATACTTGCGTAACATTAGGTATGCAAGAACAACTGTTGCGCTGCGACTTTTTCCTTCAAAGCAATGGACAAGAATCCTCCCACCTTTTCTTTCAACAGCATCAATGAAATCACAAGCATCGTCGAAAAGACAACTGATATTTGCATCGTCAGTATCATATATCTGTTACATATATCAAAACTTTGCATTAGCAACAAAAACCTTTCTGACAAAAAAAATATTAGCACACCTTTAATTTACTAAATCTGACAGATATTTCCAAGAACAGGTGGAAAGGAAGAACTACCGCAAAGTTTCTATACTCAAAGAGCTCTGGATATTGTGCTTCTGATTGACCAATCTCATTCGGACAGAGACACAAGATATGAGTAACTCCCAGATACTGCAGTGTGTTCATAGATTTTGCAGCCAAGGCCCCACCAATGAACAAACAATTTGTAACACAGGAAGGACGTTCTGTGTCTGCCGCTTGAGAGATCAAAGCCATCCTTTCAAGGAGGTGTTCTAGCCTCACCTATAAAAGCAAAAAAATTATAAACCTTCAAATACTTTTAAAGCTTTAGGAAGTTCAGTTCCTAGCATGTTGTTTTTAAGTAATTAACTAAATAATAGGAAAGGATCTAGGAACCAGATGTTTGGTGCCGCCCTGACCCTCATTCATGAAATTTAATCCACTATTGCAGCAGCACATGGAAGTCATACAAAAATGCTTTTGACTGCCGATTACCTTTAATTCATAGCCATCCACAACATAATTATTGTCACTGCCCTCAAAAAAGCCTGTATTGAAGCCATTTTCTTGACAGAACTTAATTGCTTCTGTTCTCATAAATTCGCTCCAAACTTCCAATTCCTTATTCACCTCGCTATCTACCTGAGTATATTTACATCTCAGTATGAACTAATTATAAATTATTATGATTAATTATATTATAGGAGAAAATATTTATTAATAATAGCAGTCAGACCTTTGCAATCTTGTTGAAGTCCTTCAACTTTAAAGTTAAACGCATGCTGCGAAGAGCATCTGTATTCCCTTTAGAATGTTTTCCATGCCAACTGTCTCGAGAGCCTGGCGAAGCTGTTTCTGAAGAGCTTTCTTTGAAAGGAGATTTTGAAACTTGTTTTCCTGAGAGATCATGAAAACCAGAACTGCTGTGAAATCCAGTATCTTCAGTTTCTGCACTTGTTTCAGCTGTCATAAAACTCCTTATCTGGAATTGGAGAATGACAGTTGCCGTTAAATGGTGATGCTGAATATGATTCAGCAGTCCCAGAATCTTCTTTTTCTTCATCACCAGGTAAAGTTTTGCTAATTATTGACATAAATGTTCTCAACAATGCATCCAACTTTTGATGGAGTTTTAGTAAGAAAACATGTAAGCTTTGCATTTCCCTCGATGCAGCACGAAAACCAGTTCGAAACTCATGAACAATTTTTACTTGGTCAAGGTTTTCAAAGAAGGTAAGCATCTGTAATTCCTGGAGTTTCGCGTGGAGCTTGAGAGCCAAGTTTTTCACCAGATATTTCATAAAGCAAATTTGAAGAAAAATCTGTACTATTTAAAAGAAGTTCTACCAGCTTTGGGTACTGCAACTGATCAGAAGACCTTTTACCAGCAGGAGGCCGGCGTGGAACTCCAGAATCAATAGCCACAACATAAAAGTCACTAATATATTTGTTTACCTCCACACTCTCTACTATTGCACTTATATCCCCTGCAGAACCAATGCAATCAGATGTCTCAGAACTTTGAGAAACAAAAGTTGTTTTATCAAGGCCGTTCACTGAGTTGAATTTTCTTTCCTTACGAAATACAGCAGTTCCCCTGTTTCTCCGAGGCACAGATTCAGGTTTCCCCTGTAATGACGTTTCCACATTTATAAATGAAAGTTTTTCAGTGAATAAAAGATTTGCCGAATTTCCACGCCACCCAAGTTGACGACACGGAAGGCGATCTTCATTTCGGAGAACTAAATCTAGAAGCAACATCCTACCAAGATTTGAAGCTGTTTTTTGTGCTGCTTCTTGAGTATTAAATGCATATGCAGTATCCAGCAACGGGAAACCATGTACATAACTGCAAAAGTATTTGTGTTACTAATAGAAATCATAAACACTTTGTGACGACTATAGAGTACACGTTTCCAGTATTTCTCATTCAACAGATCCAGAGTACATTCTAATCCTGGGTAAGCATTAATAAGCATAGTAGCCTTACGTTTCCTTGCATATCTCATTCAACAATTCCACTGTACATTTTATATCCTTGGCAATTATTAATTAGCGTAGTAGCCATGTTTGAGAAAAATAAAATTTGAGTTTTTGAAAAGGTCAAATCTTGTGGACGAAAAAAACATTAGCAAAACACGACAAAATGACAGAATTTTTCTACTATATATCCAAATGCACGCAAAAATTTAAAAAAAAAGAATTCGGTCAATAAAAGTCAAAATTTGAGACTTAAAGGTTATAGAGAGTGGATAAACATTGACCCAGATAAAAATGAATTATTTGTAGAAATGAAAAAATTAAAAAAAAAAAATTTATTTGAAGGCTTTTTGCTACTATTTTATTGAGTAATGTAATTTTAAAGTACAAGGAGTGGAAGAGAGTTGATAATAGGGCTTGCTTTTCTTCAGCGAGACCTGCATTTCAATCCCGTCTTGTGATATTTGCAGACTTGCCAGCCACTACTAGCCATCTGGCCATGTCCAATGGGGTTTACCCTCCCCCTTGGAGGACCTTCTTAGGGTTCCCAAGCAGCTTTAATTAAAAAACAGTGTAATTGTAAAGCATTTTTCCCATGGGTTTTCATACAGATCACTCAACAAAATCAAAAAACAATAAATCCATTAAAATTTTAGAAATCACATATATGCGAAGGAAATAAAGACAGGAAACATAAGTCGCCAAAATTGGTTAGAGGTTTATCTTAAGTTCTATAATCCTACAGAAAAGTCAATCCAAAAGGAAACCAGTAATTGAAATTGATTATACTTCGCAAAGGAAGACATCCATGCATGATACATGATAAGGTGAGAATATTAGGGATGTCCAATACTAGCTCTATTTGAAAATTAATACGGTAATGCCAATAACTATAAGAAAACGAGGAAAGAAAACTTGAGATTCACAGATAAAGATAGCAGAATCAAATCACGTGACAGACATGGCAGCATAGGTTCATTCAACTCCAACCACAAACTCACAAAGTATGTCAATGGGAGTTGGCCCTAGATTCGTTGGAGTTTGCAGTTGAGCATAGAGTCATTTAACTCCCAACCACAAACTGAGATCCTAGAGGAATACTAAAAGAGATAATAATCAAGAAGTGTAAAGTAAAGAGTAATATCCAATAGACAAAGAAGGATGTAAACAGCATTAGAATTTATCAGCCAATGCCAATCTTAAAAGAAGCTGGAGTGCATATAGATGGAACTAAATACTGCACAAACTGTACTCTTCAAACTGATCTGTTTGAATATTCTGCCGGTCATACATGTGTTTTGGGGCTGCAATTTTGTCAAGGATATACTGTGTTTACAGATTTGCCGGCAATATTTGGACATCAGTTGAGCTGGAAAGAAACCTTATTTGGTGCGGGTCTGAAGAATAATGTTATTGTGAATTCAGTTAGACATGTTATTTTAATGCATTATGAAAAATCAGATGTTCAGCAGTGTTTTCTGGTCCTGATATTCATCATGAAGCTGTACTTTTAAGGCTTTACTCTAACATTTTCTTCCAGATTGTGTCTCTTTCATCTAAACTACAGGTAAAGGAGGTAGTCCTCCAGTTAAAGCAGATCAAGTTGCAAATTCACCTACTTCAGGCTAGTCAGAGAAATGATTAGATCCTCTTACACATGCAATGGGTGTATTTCAATTCGTAATGTAATGTAAGCTATATACAGCTAAGGCTTCATAGTTTTTAGCTGATTTTGGAGGCCTTTTTGCATAGTCCCAAGCTGGTTGCGTAATGTTAACAACAGCCCTTGGCTTTATTAGTTCAGTTCAGACTTGTAATCATTTTTCGCAGTTCTGTTAGTTGTCTCCTTTTTTTGTAATTGCTTTGTTCAATACAAAAAAATATGTAAACGCTAGGAATGTTATGTGACTATGGTTTCAGAAGTATGGGGTAATATTTAAAGTCCATGGAGTATTATTTAATAAATGTAAAAACACCCAAGGTTATATGTGTATGGGGTAAAAGAAAAATGTCAGGTAAAGTTAAAAGACAAGTAAAGAATAATTATGTGATCACCCAATAACATGGATGAATATGAAAATAAAGATGTAAACCTAATAAAATGGGTGTGTAATTAATGTCATTACATTATGAAAAGATGTGTGAAAAGGTGGGACCCTTTGGGATGTTACAAATAATGGAGAGGACCCTCAGTGGATGGCATGAAAATATGTGAATGTAAAATATATGAATGCATATAGTCAAAAGACAATATTAAAAGGGAGTGTTTTAAAAGATCTCATTAAAAGGGAGTGTTTGAAAAGACATTATTAAATGGGAATGTATTATTAAGACTCTACTAATGGGAGTAAAATGAATTACTTAGTTATTCATTACGAATGATTTTTTTTTTATAAAGATTGATAAAACTGATTTTTTTTGTTTGTGGACTGAGATAACAGCTACATCGATCCCAAAAGCTTGGTGGGTAGATTTTTTAGTGTGCTGGAAATTCCTTTACTACCTATGCATTGCCAGATAAAAGTTACATTTTTATTGTGTGAACCAAAAATATGCTCTATGTACAATCTTTGAAACCACACACTTTGAGCACCCAACATTTAAATATTTTTATTGTGTGAGCCAAAAATATGCTCTATGTACAATCTTTGAAACCACACACTTTGAGCACCCAACATTTAAATTTCTGTCATTTTTAATGCAATTGATCCGTGCCCATGCAATTTTTTTGTCTAGCTGATGTCTCGCATAACCATAGGTGTGTAACCACCCATTCCATGGGTTTTGGGACATTCTAAATCCATTCCAAGGGTCAATTTGTTGATTTGAGATCTCCCCATATGAGTTTTTGACAAAAATGTATTAAAAAGGTGGAGAAACAAGAATTTTAATATATAGCAAGTCCATTTTTGGTTGAAACCAACACCCTACTTTTGCTCCAAGATTCAAAATGGGAAGTTTGTGCTTAAAAACCATAAGAGTAACATTTTTTTCCATCGTCTGTGTTGTTGGAGACACCCATGTTGTATTTCAAGGATTACAAGGAGGGTGTGAAAGGAGTGATTGAAGGAAATACAGCAACAGGAAGCCATATTCATGAGGAGAATAGTACTATTATGGTATAAGAGGTAAGAGGTTTGTCTGTGGTTGAATGATTAGAGATATTCCAAAGTTGAAACTATCAGAGAACAAGATTGTATGATTATGAGGGGTGTGAAACATCCTCTAGGTATAAGCTTGGGTCTACATTGATAGCCTTTTAGAAAAGGAGTTAAGAACTGGTAATTATTGATAACAGAGTCTATGAAAGGACTGGTAAATTGAAATTTAGAAGTCATAAACAAAGAGCAGGGTTGTTTGGCTTTGGAGATCATTTGAGAATGAATATGGGTATGAGTCTTAGTTTTAGTATGAGTCTTGACAGTTTTAGAAACCAAGAAAACAAAATTAAATCCAAAATAGACACTCATTGGCCTGAGAAACCCTGTCTAGTGTTAGAATCACAAAAACTTGAATAAATCAAATTTGGCTTGGTGAAAAATTCTAAATTTTGGTGAGCATAATATGATTGAATGGGTAAGTATTGAGGAAGATATCATCAAAATATTGTCTGTTACTAAGAGGAAAACATAGTTTGCACAGGGCAGTTTCAAGTTTTTAACATAACTTTGTCTTTACTCACTAGATTGTTCCGAAATTTGGAGGGTAGAATCATTAAGACATTTTACAAGTGAATTTTCTAGGTTTAAATGATTTGACTAGTGTACGGACAGTTATTAATGACAGTATTTTCTGATCTGTATGTGCAAATCTAGGTTTTGAGTCTTCTTTGCATAAGGTTAAAAAAGGGTCTTAATGAATAAGTATTGGATGAAGGTGTTCAAGCTTAACCAAGAAGTAATGTTGGCTAAATGAAGATGGAGAAAGGTCAAAGAAAGGCTTGGGAAGTCTAAGTTTGTCATGCAATAAAAAAACAGAATAAGGAAGAATGATTAAAGTGTGAGTTGCCCAAGACAGTTAAATGGGGTTCTTGAAGTAGCAAGGAGGAAGTATGAGATCTAATACCTAGCAAAGACTTATTGAAGGTGGTAGTGTAATGTTCAAACATTTAACAGGGATGAAGAAGGTTAAGAAACAGGTCAAGACATTAAAACCTACTGAACTCAAGGTTAAGAAGGCTTAATTGGAAAACTGATAGGTGAGTTGGATGAAACGTATGAGGAGTTGGATTATGAAATTTGGCATGAAACAGGAATATGACAAAGGGTATCTGAGAATGTAAATAGTTTCCCTTAATTCTTCATAAGTTGTTCTCAACAATAAGACTTGTAGGTAAACAGGGCTAGTAGGAGACGCCTAATTGAGAACAGTAAAAGGTGAATTGAAGGAATTAAGCTTGGAGTTCAGGTCTCAAATTTTGTGAGTTATAGGCCCATAAAGGGTGTCCAAAAATGTTTTCACTTTTCCAGGACTCTTTGTGAAGTGTTCCAGACAATAAAGTTTGCAGTTAAGGGCTAGTGGCTTATTAACAAGGTCAAACACGTGAATGAGATGCATTGATGTCTTGATTCCTATTGAAGGTTCTAAACATGTTTATTTAATAAATTTAAGCTTGTAACAAGTGAATGTAGTCTTTGAATCATTACAGTTAAGTATTCGGTACTTGTATGCATTTGAGAGTTCTTGAGATTTGGCATGTTTGGATGAACTTGACTTGAACTAACATTTGTTGTTGTGCTTGGAATTGGTCCACCACCCTCCTTTGCATCAAGATGCAACAAAAACAAGGTGGTCAGTACATGTGGCACTTTTTGGTCTTGTGGGAACTTGTGGATGTTTTCATACATTGTCAAATAGAAAAAGAGCATCTTGAAAATGAATTGCATCGTTTATGTAATACATTTTGGGATTAGAACGAGACTCTTTGAGGACTTGTATCAGATACACTCTTGATTGTTGAATTGTTTTCTAAGTTACAAGGGTTGCATTCATTGCTTGATCCAAGTCGAAGGTGGAAAGGTATAATCATGCACCATCTTACAGATCTACCTAAGGTTTACATTTATGAGGTTGGGAGTCATGAGGTCAAGTTGTTTTTCAAAGAGGTGATAAAAGTACATGGACATTTCAGCTTGATTTATGACATGTGCACGGTTACACTTGAGTATCTGGGTTTACATAATATTCTTTGGCAAGAAATTTGTCATCTAACAAGTACAGGATCCAAACTCTATGCACATTGCAGCATGATTCATCATTTGGGTTTGCAATTGCTTGAGGAGAAGCAATTTTGGGAAGGGCAAACTATCATGTTCCCTTTTCGAAATATTTTAATAAGGGAAATAAATTAACAATTTAAGTTGCCAAAAAGTAACTTTATGTTGTATCATAAAAACGTAACTTATGTTTTACTATTAAAATAAAGGTAATTTTTGATAAAGCAACTCAAAATTAAAATAAAAGTAGGTAAATTTGTTTTATGGGTGTCTTTCCTCAAAAAAGTTGAAAAGGAAATTATACAAAAGGGCATTGGGCTCATTTGAAAAAAAAAAAACTTTTATTAATCATTTTTCACTCATCCAGAGTAGACAAGTTTGAGCATTTCGCTTCAGCTTTCAACCATTGAGGATGAAAACCTTGTTGGAGCATCAAGATGAAGACCCTCCAGTGGACAAGAGCTTGGCGACGAAAAGTCCTCTGGTTCTTTGTTGTGATTCCATCCAGGAATCACATTTGGGCTTCAAATCTTATTTTATCACATTTCAGCTAGGGCAACGTTTGGCTTTAGATCTACATCAACATCAACTTTCAGTGTGACAGAACAATTAGGGTATCATTCAAAACTTCAAATCTTCATCAAAATCAATCAAGGAAATATCATATTTTCATCCATATTTGCTATAGCATCCATCCAAGGGTAGCATTTTGGCATCAGATCAATTTTTTGGCAACTACAACATCTAGGGCATCACTTCTAGGGTTGACATCACCATCGGGGGCAAATGTCTAGTGTTGACGGCATCTACAGCATGTTGACGCCATCATTTCCACCTTTTGGGGCCAGCAATTGGTCTATTTCATCTGTCTGGAGTGTCATTTGCCATAAATTTTGGGTGTATACAATCAGCTGTAATTTTCTTGGTTTACTAAGTTAAATAAAATAAAAAAATCCCAATTTCAGGGTTTAAATTCAATTTTCAATATTTAGTTAGTTATCATAGCTACCTAAGACTCCGGGACGGCGAGACGGTGGGACGCGGGGACGGAGTTTCCAAGACGGCAAAAAATTTCCAAATTTTCGAGACAACAGGGGGACGGCTATTAAAATAATATATAAAATTAGAAATATTACAAATATACACATGCATTTTACAAATTTTATAAATAACAATTCATTTTTTATATATCAGTTCATCATGTGGATACAATCCATGTCGAGACATCCATATAAATATGTGTTACAAAGATATGTGTTCATATAATTTTTAATATTAATGTGTAATATGTATGTTGTTGGTATTGTATTCATAGTATGTTGTGACAGTCCACCATGTGCATTTGTGCTCGAAAATTTCTGTATTCATATATCACAGTCCACCGATAATGGCTTTAAATAGAAAACAAAGAAATTAATTTAAAACAATTTTTTAAAAAAAGTGAAAATAGTTATTATTTTAAAGAAAAGTGTTGTTGACATCGAGGACGTATGGACATCCCCGAGATGTTTCGCAGCCATCCCGAGGACGTCCACACATCCCTGACGTCCCCCTCCCGTCCCAAACGTCCCCAGGACGTTTCCTGCATCTATCAAACATCCCTGGGATGTTTCCCTTGCAAGTTAGAAGTTCGGAAACATGGAGCAAACGTTTCCTCCAAGTTTCTGAGTCCTCGTAACGTCAGGGACACCTAGGATTTGGGGGGGGACGCGTCCCCACGTAACTATGGTTATTATATTCAACAAATCTATATTTCTCCAAGGGTTTAGAAATTATTTCCCATCATTTCCAGCAATTTTAGTTTTTGTTGTTACAATTTACAATAAAAATCAGTTTTTATTAATTTTCCCTAAGGGTTTCCTATAAATCAGAATTATTTAAAAATGTTTGCTTAGGGACATTACAATAACTTGCCTCTCAAAATCAACAATCTCATCTTGTGTGAAGAAGGGGTTCTCCTCATCATGTGCAATCCATTCATCAAAGGGATCAATCTCGTCCGAATCAATAGGCTCACATGATGTGTTCTCCACTTATTGTGCTTCTTCATGTGAATGGCTTCAAACAAACTCTAGTTTTGCTCACATCCAAAAACACTACAAGGTTGAGATAAATTCAGAGGGCTAGCTTTTAAATATTTTAAGTATTTCCACCCCAATCTTCCCACCAAGAACTTACAAACAAAACATTCAAAATTTTGTAAATAATTAATAATTGTAAATTTTTAACTTATAAGATATAAGTAAAAACTCTAATTTTTGTTAACTAAGAATTGGTGGATCTCTCTCGAACAGTTAACACCGAAGAAGAGAGCCTCCCCCTAGCCTACTTGTAATTTTTGCAACTCTAAAATAATGAGGTCCCTAAACTCAACTTCAAGTGTCATCCTCTTAATGCATGTTGAGAGTTCTTCTATTATATCCCAATTTATGTTTGTGATGCCATCAGAGAATAAAAATATGGGGTTGAGATAGTACCTTGTTGCATGAATGGGTTAGTCGAGTTGATTGTTCCACCTTTGATCAATTCTTTCCAAAAAGGGATCAAATCTGACTATATCCTCCTATAATAGTTTTGGATGGCCTTTTTGGCCTTATCCATGCCCTCATAAATGTATCCCATTGGGTTTCACTCCCCATCTACCAAGTGAAAAACCCTCACCAAAAGCTCTAACACCTACAAACAAATTAAAGTTACAAACTTACAATTAAGTTAAATGGTTTTAATAGATATGGATAGGGTTGGAACCGGGGTAACTCATATATAGATAGGGGCCTCAAGAGTCCCTTCCCTTATGTACATAGGAGCCTCATCCTGCCTATCACATACTTATCAAAAATATAGCTAAAAGATAATATGCCAAAATCAATATATATACAGCTGGCCCCCTAGGCATGGTCCTCTATTTAGTGACTTCTCGCCTTGAAAATAAAACAATAGACTTGAAATTTAAATTTAAGTTTGAATTTACTTTGATGATCTTTGTAGCTCTCTCCACATAGGCATCATCAAAAAACTGTTTTTGTGGTCCTCTCTCCATCAACTTTCTTTGAATATATTGAGTCTAATCATGCTCGACTCACAAACACCTACATCAATGATATCAACAAACTACAAATAATTTTAAACATTACGAAGTTAGTTGCAAACGTTGTGACATCCAGTCGCACAAGTTCTTTTCCCTTGGTGTGACCTCTCATCAAATTGAGAACCCAAGGGTGATTATAAATGTAGTTTTTGATGGCTTTAGCATCTTCTACAACCGCTCTCACCCCATCAACTTTGTCTATGTTCTGTAAAAAAAGGTCAAGGCTATGGGTCATGCAAGGGGTGCAAAAGAGTGATTGATGCCTTTCCTAAAGTAGTCTCCCATCCGCCACATATGTTGTTGCATTTTCATTGACAACTTATACAACATTCTCAATGCACACCTTTAAAACAACCTCATCCAACATCAGGCTCAAATTTTTTGCATTATTTACTTTGTTAGAGGCATCAATCAACTTCAAGAAAGCCATCTCACCATTTGAAGCCTTTAAAACATTGATCGGAGTGTGGTTCCTTCCATCTACCCACCCATCTGAAAGAATAGTGCACCCGAACTTTTGCCGCTGCTTCTTTTGTTTTTCCAAAATTGACTACATCTACGACAACAATTTGGAGCAACCTCCCACTTTAAGTCTTTTGGAGACGGCACCTTGTACCCTTTCACTACAACTATCAATGACAATGCCAAATACTCCCAGTATAAACTCTTTGTCACGTTAACGGTGTTGGCGAGAAAATTTGTCGGGTAGACAAATTGGTGGTTATCTTGCCAACGCTCTGGGAATCTAAGTCCCTCTACTTGAATTGTGCAGCTCGATGTTTACATGCGCGCATGAAATTTTGTTTCAATGGTGGCCTTATGGTCGGGGATCCAAGAGGGGCACTCCACTAACCCTATGGCAAAACTTGCAATCGCTTGCAAGAGAGGAATTTGCTAGGAGAGTGGGAAAGGGAGTGAGAAAAAGAGAGGTGGATTAATGTTATAGGTAGAAAATCAGATTCCTATACCCATTAATCAGAAAATTCCAACACACATAAATTTAGAACAAAACCAATTATGCAAACGGCAACAAGACCAATTAAGATTTAGAGCACAAAGTTTCATAAATCTCCCAGTCAAAAAAGGCATGAAACTCCTTTCTTCATTGATGCTTGAGCAAAATTGTACATAGCAAGAATGGAAAGAACATAAAGATGAGAAGTAGAAGAATTGCTATCTATTTGCTTCTTCACAAGGAATACTCTCTCATGAACACAAAATTGGCAACCCCCGAGAATGAGGGAGTCATTACAATATATAGAATCAAAGGAGACTCTTCATCTACTCCTACGTGCCCTTTCAAATGCCTTGCTCATCCTGTGACTTTTCGTATTCCATGGCAAAGAAATTGAAAAGACCTTTCCAAAAAGTCCAAGTTTATCAAATTTGGAGCATCTGGGTGAAAGATATGGCCATGCCGGTCCAAGGGGGTTGACGAGGAACACGGGTTCCCTGGGCGCTTCCACGGTCCGCAATTAATCACTTTTCTCCTTTTATTTTTTGCCATGCAGGTATTTCGGGATTTCGGGGAACTGGAGGAAATGGGAAACTTGTTCCACTTGTGCCTTTGTCCTCCGCAATATCCACAGTGGTCAGAATTGTGTGTTGATCGACTAATCGGACTGAGGGTGGAACTTGGGAACCATTTCAATCGAGCTCTAAGTTCCCGCATTGTTCCCCGCCTCCACAACACACTCTGATCTGCATTTCTTTGTCCATCAGGTCATCTATTAATACACTGAACCTTAGGTTCTTCCCTTCTTCGTTAGGTTCTTCCGCACCACTTAGTTCCTACAACCTTACTTCGATCCGCAATACACTGAACCTTGAACTCCTTCGCTTCAAACTCCTTTGTTCATTGGGTCGACCTGCCCTGCGGGCAATCAACAAGCTCGAGGAACTTGTTCCTCGTGTTTCGTTTTCTTCCAACCCACCCGCATTACATTCAATCCTTAGCCTTTTCATGCCAAACCACTCTACAAGAAAACCTTGGTTCCAGGGGAACTTGTTCCGCCCACACTCTTTGTGCTCGCATCACACTCCCTTCGTATCGCAGCTTTGACCTTTTTCCGGGCAACACTGCCTTTGTCTTGCGGCTCAAAGCACTTCAGCAAAAAACTAAACCCGACTTTCCGCACAACACTATCACTCCACTTTTCCGCACAACATCGCTGCTCCAATTTTTCGCACAATGTTGCCGCTCCAATTTCTCACACAATACTACCGACTCTACTTCCTTTGCATTGCGGTGTTGCCCTCTTCCACGAAACATTGCCTTTGTCTTATGGCTCAAAGCACTTCCGCGGAGAACTAAAACCAGCTTTCCGCACAACATTGTGGCTCTAATTTTATGCGCAACACTACCGCTCCAATTTCCCGCACAATACTGTCGGCTCCACCTCCTTTGTATCGCGCCTTTGACCTTTTCCACGCAACACTGCCACTCCAATTTCGTTGTCTTTGTCTTGCAGTTCAAAGCATTCTGCGGATAACTTGTACTCTAGAGAACCAATTCCATCTGCAATACACTACAAAATCTCATTTCGTCCATTTTTTCTCAAATTCTTCTAGCTATTTGGATTTTTTATGCTTAGGGGGATGGAGAAAAATGTTTCAAAATGAATGCAAGTGTCCCAAGACGACTATAGGTGCTCTAACCATGAAAGATACCTGAAAATCAAGGGTTGTTTGTACACTACAAACTGCTTCATCCTCCAAGACCCATTTTTGCTGAATCTATCCCCAAAACCATCTGGAACTTCCCAGGATCTTCCAAAACCAGTTGCACAACATTCTTAACTCTCTTATACACTTCCATGATGAATATAGGTCTACAACACTGTTCCGGTGACTGTGCACTTGTCTTAGAAAGGTTGATGAGAGCCCTTTCTAAACGAGCTTAAAAAACCTGCTTTGAGAGATTTTGCACTTGAATGATCTTGTTTTTCCTAAATCACCTAAGGCAATGATGATATTTACACGACCACTGTAAGGATAAGATAGTACTTGACACTAAGGGGTAGTTTGATCTAGGGGGTGTCTGGAAAGGTATGACATAGAAAGTTTTTCGACACTAAGGTATGGTTGTCCTGTTATCAGGTGAATATTGCCGATACAAAAAACACAGGACAACAAACGACAAGGTTGTAATGCCATAAATTCACACAAGCCTTATCTACTTTTGGTTGCACCTCTTTGTTCCACTCTATACCTTGCAATGAACTTTGTTCTCTAGATATGTTTTCAAGTACAAGAAAGTCCTACAAATGGGTTTTGTTCCAACTAGATGAGATGGATCTACCTTATATGCATGGACCAAAACTAGAGCCCACAATCTCTGCAATATCTACCTCCATTTATGTTGTCAAGTCGAGCAATTGCTTGTAGTTTTTTCCTCTCTAGTTTCTTCTCATCCAACACTGCAAACATTATTTTGCATCTCTTATTTTGCCTCTTCTGCAACATTGGGACACAACATGATCTCGTGGCAAAGAATGCATGTGATATGGTGCATGAATGTCTTTATGTCTCCATAAACCTTCTTCCAACAAATTGTGCAAATAACATTCCCCTAAGACGATCCAAATACAGCATACTTCCAAGCAGCAAAACAACTTCCACTTGCTAATGTTGTCCCTGATGTGGAGTTGGATGCAATTGTATGCTAATTTGCAATTACAAAAAAACATCATTAAAAATAATTAAATCAAACAACATAAACCCCATGTATGGGGAAAAAACCAACAATGTTGTTCATAAATTGTGAAAAACTAGAGTAAATCACCAATAAATATAATGGGAATTGAATGGAATGTACGTAAAATTGTAATTCTTGTTTAGAAACCTAATATTAACATAGTAAAAGGAATTTACATACTTGAAAAAAAACTAACTTAGAAACCCAAAATTCCTCAAATCCATTTTAAACTCCATCCAATTTTCTGAAAGGATACTCAAATGTTGTGTGATGAAAATGTGTGGGCATGTGCGCAATGTTTTTTCAGTGTAAAAGTAATGTTTTTTCAGTGTTAAAGCAATGTTTTTTCTACATTTCCACATGCAATCAGCATCCCATTAGTCACAGGCTCGAACTCCCTAAGTACTTGTGAGTACTTGTCGTGAGTTTTGCAAACAAACTCGCTAGAAATCACCCAAGCCGAGTCACGAGTTTATCTTGAAAAAACATGCCTACAAAAAAATATGGGGAGTATTCGGCAATTCATTGAGTATGCTAACTATGGTTAACCAAACAAACATCAAAAAGATATTGATTGGGGGTTCCATCCATTGGCCTTGTTGTAACAAGGTATAAGGGATACTTTCATCCCATGTTCTTGTATGCTTCTAGCTATATGCTCTCAAAGAATGCAACATTACACTATTCATAACTTCAATCTATTCATTTTTGTCGCTGAAAGGAAGTGATCATGATCTAGGTGGCAGTTGAGGACAATGCTCTGACAAAGTACCAAAAAACTAGGTCACCTTGCGAGGCCATGACTACTTTACAACCGTAGTTCAAACCAACCCCGCCAAAAAGTTCGAAAAGATTAGTACATGTACAACATGATAAAAAAATAAATTAAACAATGTTTGACCCTCGAAAACCACACTAGAGGCCTCGCATGGACAAAATATATAAAATCTAGAAAAATATGAAAAAATCGGAAAACAAAAATCATGTCTTTTTATGAGTTTCATGTTATGAAAAATCCTCTCAAATTCTTGGGGAAACACTTGCCAGGTGACTTTTTACATTCCAAGGCAAATCATTTCATTTTCGATTTATAAACTCCTAATTTTGCAGAAATTGTCATCCAAAAGTAAAAAACAGTGTGTAGCATCACACCTCTTCTCAGAGATTGCTGCCCTTTTGTAAATTACTCTTGGTTTCAATGAAGATTTATTTACATTGCAGTACCATGGATTTACTATGTTCATTTCCTTTCCTTTGGTTCATTTCTTGCATAACACATTAAGCTCCTACAATTTAGTGTCTTGTCCATCAGATTTCCAATTATACTTGGATGTGATCATTTTCAACTTGGTGACTATCAATTCTCAAATGTTTATCAGTGACTCCAAAAGCAGTTAATAATTTGTTGCCTCTATCCAGGATAATGGACTTCGAAAAACCAAAATGCAGCCATACTTCTGAGTAAAAAACAATTTGACTGACTGAGGTCCAACAATAGCCTTGTTACATGTAATATCCCCTTCCCAAACGAAGACCTTTGGCCTATTTTGTCAAACGACGGCCAAAGGAAAAATATAAGGGTGACTTAAGTTCTATTACTTATTATAAAATGCTTTAAAAAAATAAAGAAAACATTATAAAAAGCACTTATAATAATTTAATGAACTTAATTTAATGAACTTAATAATAAAATAAAATATAGAAATGGCAAATACATGATAAAGCACTTAGTACAAATTGTATTTATTTAGGAGAGTTGTGACTTACCTTCGGGGAATAAAAAATGGTTGGAAAATATAAAAGCTCATGGGACAAATGTATTTCCCCTAGAAAAATGCAACTTGCATTAGGAAGAAAAAAGTTGTTGGAAAAAGCATTTAATATGGAAAAACATTTAATGAATGCACAGGGAAAATCATTGTAAGTTGATTGGATATTGTAGAGGTTGTTTTGGGTCTCTTCTTCCTTTATAAGAAGTTGACTTGAGGGGAAGGCATTGCATATTCACTTGATAATTTTATGAATTGTGTCTTAAGCTTGTAACTTTTGCATAAGAATATCTAAGAATGAAAACCCTTAGTATTTCCCTCTTGTGGACGAAAACCCCCAAGAGTTTGAGAAGAATTTCTATTCAGGAACTTCTATTGTGCTTAAACAAATTTTGTAGCTGATTCTTGTTGAATACATGACATTCCAAGTCTGAAATCTATTGTTGCTTATTGTACTGAATTTTTGGAATCGAAATTAAATTAATTTCATAATTTTTGGAGCTGATTTGATGCCCTAAATGTGTTGGTCGACCTACTTTCTAGGGCAAAATTAGGGTTTCGTGTTTGTTGGGCGAAAACTAATTTTGGAATATTATTCTTCATATTTTTGTGGCCCAAGATCCAAAATTTCAGCTCATTCGGTCGTCTCTAGCAAAAAATATGAATTTTTGAAGTTATGTTGCAGACAAGGTTTCTAAATAATTCCCAGAATTATTTTTGGTGATATTTGAAATGGATCTCAGTCTATTTATTGTTGCTGCTGTCCATCTATTTTTATACAATTTATTTGAAGTATTTAACAGCAATTAAACCCTTCATATTTGGTTTATTGAGTTGGGCCAATAAACCCTCACTCTAGGGTTTATTGAGCCAATTATAAGTTGTGTTCAGATCTGATTAGGACCAGAAATCAATTGAGTTCAAGGCCCTCAAAAATCCTGATACAATCGCAAGTTGGGACTATTCAGGGTCTTTTCCATTTTTGTGAAGTATTGTGGAGTTTGAAGCAATTGTTGGGAGTTTGCTAAGTGGAAATAAGTAACTTCTTGCTGCTGTTTTGAATTTTTAAATTGAGGTTTCTCGGGAATTTCAATTTTGCATAAAATATTCCCATTGGGGACATTACATCACATGGGCTTAGAGCCACCATTTTACAGAGCCGGCCTACAGTAACAAACAAGAAGTGATGCTCTTGTCTTGAGCAGTCCTCCAAGAAAATCAATGGAGATATTCTCCCAAGGTCGACTTGGTTAAGGTAATGGTGCATAGAGCATTTATGAAGCTCGTAATGACTACAACTAAGGCTAAAGCACTATCAACTTCTACACCGTGAGTCAAGCTTTCTGAAATGTAAATGGTTCTCAAATTTTCCAAAAAAAATGCAGTTTTCCAAAAATAACCGCAAATTGTCATACAACAGGGCCCAAATCATTACCATTATCAATAGATCCAACTTTTGATTGGCTAGTATCGAGATACTGCACAACGCACATCATATTGCAAATATCTATTAAGAGAGGAATTTGAATATGTGATAGGGTAAAATAAGTTTTAAGTAGTAAAGTTATCGCAAAGATAAGTTAGGGAAAAGAGAAAATTTAAGCCATCTAATGAATTGAAAGATAGATCGTGTACCATATATTTGCATATACATAGCATTACAAGGATTCGAATGAAGATCCAATTAATGCTTATTCAAAGAATATTTTTTCTCTTCCTATTAATATGCTTGTCGTAATGGTTTAATCATTTTATGAATAAGGTGACCATTTAGAAGTCCTCCATAGGCCTCGCTAGAGGTATTAAAACAAAAATTCACATGGATCACTTATCTTGGCAAACTTGCTTCTGACAAAAAAAAAAGCCATTTCATGTTATATTCTATCAAAAATTAACAAAATTCTGCCACAAGTCCACTGGATTGCAAGATGAAGACCTCTACAATTGAAACCTTTTAATAAATGATCTAATTGAATTGCAACCAAAAAAAAAGTTACAGAAAGAAAGAAATTATTTTAAAAGCCCGTGAATGACCACAATGAAATTATATTTAGAAGCCCCCTGTTAGATGCCATCAATGTTCCTCCAGGGTTTGTTGTCAAATAATTACTTGAAAATCCAAATACTAAACAAGGATAATAAATTCAGAACTAACTTACCCCATTAGTAACATACAGCGACTCAATTCAAGGGCTTCGAGCAGTTCAGTGCATGTGGTTTTTCCCATCTCATCTCCCTCTGCACTTGCTATATTTCTCGAGTTCTCAGTGGCATCCTTGATGCTCTGCCATTCAGTACTTGAATTGTGAATAACTCTGGCCTGCACAAAATCAAATACAGCTATTAAATACAAATCTTGGACCACACTTATTTTCTATCATTCATTATGTTCGTATAAAGGGGCTCCCACAATGTACTATTCTTGCCTCTAACTCAATGGATATATAAATCTTCTCAGAAAAATCACAATAATGTGCAGTTCAACCAGACATAGGAGCAAATGTCAAATATAGAACAGCCATAAGATAGCGGAGGGTATCAATTCCTAAAGCCAATACATTTGCTAATACAAAATCTGTCATTATCGTATATGGCTGTGAAGCCTCAAATCACACAATAATAATTAGACTAAACAGCAATCAAAAAATTGAAATTGAAGTATCTGATTACCATACCAAATCTGTCATTAATAAGTGCATGTCAATATTTGTCCCTATGTTTTAAACTAGTACAAATATCTTAAATACATCTTGAAAAATGCCGATAGATATCAATTTCGAAAATTTTCTCTTATCTTTTACACATATTACATTGATCAATAATTTTATTACATTCTCTTTATAATCTTCATTTATCGGTAACAAAAAAATCTGTGTAAAAAAGAGCCCCAAACTCTACCATATGGTCAAGATATTACTATTTTTTTATTGATTTTTTCAAGTTCACAAAAAAAAAACCTTTAAGTGACGGTCAAATTTAATGTAGAGAATATATGTTGAAATGGTCAGACCATTGGATCCAACCCCTTGCTACCACTGTAGTAAGATATTACTATTTTTTGATTGACTTCTTATAGTTAAATGGACGTCAAATTAAATGTACAGAATAATGGTTGACACGGTCACACCATTGGATCTCTCCCTTCGTTATTATTGTAGAATGTCTATCAACATAATTACTATTTTTTATTGACTTTTTATAGTTATAAAACAACTCTAAAATGATGGTTAAATGGATATCAAATTTAAGGTAGAGAATGAAAGATGACACGGTCACACCATTAGATCCCTCCCCTTGCTACTGTTGTAGAATGCCTATCAGCATAACCAGATATATTACATGTCAGATTTTAATTTCTAGACAGCTACCGTTACTCCAGCTAGGAGGTCTCCAAACTCTATAAGGATGTGTCAAAAGCTGGCCTCCGTTCCTTTAGCCTAACATTCAACTTATGAACATGGATTATATTTTCTCAAGCATGGATCTCTCCCTTTGTTATTATTGTAGAATGCCTATCAACATAATTACTATTTTTTATTGACTTTTTATAGTTATAATCAACTCTAAAATGATGGTTAAATGGATGTCAAATTGAATGTAGAGAATGAAAGTTGACACAGTCACACCATTAGATCCCTCCCCTTGCTACCGTTGTAGAATGCCTATCAGCATAACCAGATATATTAGTTATTACACATCAGATTTTAATTTCTAGACAACTACCGTTACTCTAGCTAGGAGGTCTCCAAACTCTACAAAGATGTGTCAAAAGCTGGCCTCCGTTCCTTTAGCCTGACACTCAACTTATGATTATTTTCTCAAGCATGGACTTGTCACATTTTCAAAGATGACTCATTTTTTGATTCGCTTTCCACAACCCCAAAAAGTCAAGCAACAAAATGGAATTAAGAAGCAGAAAAACCGTAGCTTGACTGTGTCCCACATCAAGAGTCTCCAAGCAAGTATGGACTTGTGGTCTTTTCAAAGATGACCAATGTTTTGATCTGCTTTCCACAACCCCAAAAAGTAAACCAACAAAATGGAATAAAGAAGCAGAAAGCCCCTAGCCTTACTATGTCCTACTCAAGAGTGGAGGTAAAGCTGAGAGCTCTAATTTGTGGTTGTTAAATTGATTTAAAAGCAAACAATCCCCAGAGGAAAAAGAACCCATATCATGAAAATGTTGGAAGCATACAGATGAGAACGATAATCAAGATAAAAAGACTGTACTGAGTGGCACTACTTATATTTTTTTTAAAATAAAATCACTTCCAAAGCTTACTTCAAAAGAAAGAGAAATAGACTCATACAGTGTAAAAAAAGGTCAACATGCAGAAGTTCAATATATCAGGATAAAAGAGTAGAACTCTACTTATGGAAAAGAGGATTGACATTAAAGAAAGAGTTCAAAAGAAAAGAGAAATCATACTTGGGGAGTTTGGACTCCAAAACGTTTAGCAAATTCGTAACCCAGACGCTCAGATTGAGTGGCCATCCTCGAGGAAGAAAACTTCATTACTGCTACCCCCCCCTCTGAATATCCATCTCTTCCTTGATAAATTTCAAACAGTGCAAAGAAAACTAGACCACCTGAATTAACTGTGACCTGTACATACATGTCCAATACATTATATGTGTTCCCCCTTCTGATGTTAAAGAAAAATCATGCATGTGAATAATAGAACAGAAGAATTATATATATATGCCCACTACTGCTATGAATTACTGTTATAAGTGATAAAAGAAACATTTGATGGGATGAATAAAATTCCAGAATGTAAAGGTACATAATAAAAAAAATCCTATTTAATCTCCATTGTAGATTTCATCTAAGCATAATAATAGTATCACAAAATAAAACAAAGTAAATTAAAGCATCATATGTAATGCCCAGCGATTGCATGTCACCGAATAATGAACTCGATCTTTCGGAGTCCATGTATCCCATGTCATAAATTTTGAATAAGATAATTTACATCGTTGATATGGAAGGCATGCATAGCTATCCCTAAGATGTAGGAGCATATGGGTCCACAAGCAATCATGCATCACCCAAATACAAAGTGTGGCTTGTGTGCATGTTTGTGGTGGCAACATACCGTTTTGCCAACATCATCACTGGCATGGAGGATTAGCAAGCTAGGTCAGAAGCAACCCTAGGAGTCCAACACCCCAGAAAATGTTTCAGGAAGAGATTTCAAATTCCAATAACTACAAACTATTAGGGGAATGTCAAATCCAATAAGTTATAACTAATAAACAAATTCCCAAGTAAACATTCAATGTACCAAAACCAATCCAAACAAAGGTTAAGTGTGTGCAAAATAACATGAGTGTTCTTTAACAAACATCTCTAAGATTTTAATGGTGCGAGAGGGTCGCAAAGTCAAGTTCGAATGTAGGTATTTCCCAATGTAACATATGTATGTGACCAATCAAGCACTTATAGCTTTGGTAAAAATATTAATTATCTACCTCAGCGTTTGTCGACTCCTAGATAGGTATTTATAGCCCTGACTGAGATACCTCTGGTTCCAACTAGGCCTTGCTCTACTTCCTTAAACTGATCATAGCTCTATTAGACATTACCTGAATCACCCCAAATAAAGATTTGATACCAAAAAAAAAGGAATTTAGAACCATTGTGGTAGGAAGAGGATCAACAAGTTAAAGATTTACTTAAACTGCTATCTCCCTTATCCATGTATTATCCTTTGGATGCCTTTAACGTTAGAATGTCGTGAAAGAACTTGCCATCAAAAGTTATAAGGGAAAAAGCTTATATAGATTGAAAGAGGCTAAGCCTTAATAATCTCATGCTACGACTGCAAGAATTTCATGTAGCGATCATTACTGTAACCACAATTTTGATCCATAGCTTTTGCATAGACATATAATCGCAGCGTCTCTGTTTTTCTTCCCTTATATCGACCCTAGGGGTTAGGATAGGACCTTCTATATTTTCGTGTCTTCTTTTTTCTGGTCTATCGACCCTTGCCAGTGCTCTGGCGTTTCCCTTCTATATCGTCTTTTGTTTCACCTGTACTTATTTCCTTTCCGTCTATATAGTTCTCTATGGAAAATGCGATGAAGACAAATCCATCTTCAACCGAAAGAAAAAACATCTTTCAGGGATGCTCTTCGTGGCCCCCTCATCATCCAATTCGATCCACCAGGAATTTTCAGAAATTGCCCTTGTGAATGCCTAAATTCGATCCTCGAGAAGAACGATAAGGGGTTGTATGCTAGCAGACTAATGGTGTTCCAGTCATCCAGCTCAAGAAAGAAGATGTGCAGGACAATATACGTGAATTAGAGAATCGTGGATTGATCATCAGATTATCCTGGGCTTTCGTCCCTCACTAGACAAGTCTCAAAGAATGGGCTAAGAAATTGTGGCAAACAAAAGGTGAGTTCTCTCTCTCCATGTGCCCTAATGGATTATTTTCTTGGTGGTTTTTGCTTCAGCAACAGCCCAGGGAATATGTATTCTCAAAGGAAGTCCATGGTTTATGGGCCATGTGCGGATTTATTTATGAAACCCTTGCACCCTATGTTCAAACCTGGGGAAAAATTACCTTCGGTGGCTCATGTCTAGGTTAGATTGTATGGTTTACCAGCGGATATACTAGAATCAAAATGTGCTTATGGCTATTGGCAATACCTTGGGAAAAATTTATGATGATAGTTGATGCTACAATCCAATTGGAACAAATATCTATGCTAGGATCTGTGTCGTCATGGATCTAAATAATCCATAACTAGCTAAAATTTCTTTGGTGATTGAAGAAGAAAAATGGGAAACAAATGTTGGATTATGAGAACATTCCCTTTTGATGCCGCCTATGTCATGAATATGTGCATCTTGCTGAAAGATTGTGCTGCTAAAATGCCAGAATCTAAGGAGGCGGAAAAAAATAAAGATGAATTTGTTACTTCGAAGAACAAACAAGGTAACAACAAAGTCTGGAAAGGAACCGATCAGAAATTAGCAATTTGAACAGATATGACAGTCTCCAAGAGGAAAATGAAGCATAGAAAAACTGGAGGATCTTATGGAATCACAGGTACCTAGAAACACATCCAGATAAGCCAACAGTGGAGCGATCAAATCCGCAACCAATGGATATTCAGAATCAACTGGTAGTTTTTTCAAGCTAATCCTAGCAACAATATTGCTCAGACTGGACTAAAGAGCTACCAAAGGAAAACAAAGTTTAATGAGAAGTTTCTAGGAACAGGTAATCAAGGTCCAAAGGAGATGGAGGACCTTGGAAAACCTTTAATAATAAAGGAAACTACTAAGTCATATCCAGGAATAACAATCTTTAGGAGGTGGAACAGGAGAAGCACAAGAAATTCAAGATAGACGCCAATATAAAAATGGGAAGGAAATCCAATCAACTTAAAATACAACAGGAAGGGACAAAAGTTGAGTAATTCAGGAGCAACTAGGGATCTTGTCCCAATCCCTGCAGAATCCTACTCAATGAAGATAATCACATGGAATATAAGAGGTTTGAAGGGCTCCCCTTCAAAGTTTCAGGAGATTAAAAAGAATGATTGCAATACAACAACCCTCAATGGTCAGTATTCGGGAAACAAAAGCGTCCATGGACCTCGTGTACATAATGACAGATAATATGTGGCCTAGAGCCCAACATATTTCTATTGACTCCTCTGGTGCTTCTAGAAGTCAAATTATACTATGGGACCCAAGGTCAATTTTTGTTCTCAACTCATGTGCCATGAAAGGAATGATTTGTTTACATGTCCATGCCAAAGTGGAAAATCAGCAGTTCCTTACTTGTAATGTTTATGCTCCTATTTCTGTAGAAGATAAGAGACAACAGAGGAAAGGTATGGAGTATGGACTATATCAGTTCGATCTTTTTCCTCACTTACCGGTCCATACTAGGAGGAGATTTTAATACTATTCTTCAATCTGTCGGAAAAGAAAGAAGGCAATCCTCATTTGGATGCTAGCTCAAATGAGTTGAATCAGTTCATACTAGACTCATAATCTAGTTGATGTGCCTACTGAAAAATGGGATACGGGCATGGTCTAACAGAAGACAGGGACAACAATGTAGTCTAGAAAGGCTGGACCGATTTCTGATTTCGGAAGAATGTTGGCTAAATGGATGTCCTCCTAAAGCATGGATTCTTAATAACAGCGGATCTGATCATTGGCCTGTATGTTTGCAAATAGGAACAAACTCTTCGAGTAAAAACACCTTTCAGATTTCAGTTAATGTGGCTTCGTCATGCTGATATCCATGATCTTGTGCGTCAATGGTGGATTAAAGGAAGTCCCAAGTAATGGAACGAATATATTTAAGTTTGTCAAAAAGCTGAAATACCTTAAGTTCCAACTTCAGAAATGGAATTGGACTGGTTTTGGGGATATATCAAAAGAAACAGGATAAAATCCGCAATGAGTTTGAAAAAAATTAATGATGTACACTCACAAATCATGGTATTCTCTATGGACTTCTTTAATAAGGAATGCGGTTTGAAGGTAGAACTCAATAGAATGGGAAATACGAGAAGAAATTATGTGCAAACAGAAAGCTAGAATTCAATGGCTTAAAGAAGGTGATAAAAACTTCTGCATTCTTTCATAAGTCATTATTAGCCATAAGAGCTCAGAACTACTTTCATTTTTTATCTAAAGAAGGTGGGGCTAAAGAATCTTCAATGAATGGTATGAAGAAGGTAGCTAGTCAGTACTTTCAACAATTATTTATGGCACAATCTCTGGACGTGGCTGCTCAACAAAAGCTTTTAGATCTGATCCCCAAACAAATCAGCCAGAATGATAATGAAAAGATGACCCAACTGGTCACAGAAGAGGAGCTTAGAAAGATAGTGCTTACTATGTAGAAAGGCGAAACCCCGGGTCCAGACGGGTTTCCCCATTGAATTATTTCAAGCTTTTTGGGAAATAATTAAAATCCAATTTACTTCAAGTGGTGGAGGAAGCGAGGACAACTAAGACCATTCTTAAAGAGTTGAATAAAACTTATATAGCTCTCATACCTAAAGCTAGAGAGGTGGAAGATATATCTAGATTCCGGCCTATAGCTCTATGTAATGTGGTTTACAAGATAATAACAAAACTTATAGTTGAGAGATTGAAACCTTTTCTCACAAAAATTATATCCCCTGAACAAGGTGGATTTGTTCCAGGAAGACATATTCATGATGAAATTGTGCTTGCTCAGGAAATTCTACATTCAATGGAAATTTAGAAAATGTCGGCAATGTTCATCAGGTTGGATTTATCCAAAGCTTATGATCGTGCTGGACTAGAATTTCCTTAGTAAAGTTTTGGAACAGTTTAGCTTGTCACGAAGATTGGATACACTGGATCAAAGCATGTTTCTCTTCTACATCTTTTGTTGTTTTAGTCAACGGATCACCTTCGGAATTTTTTGGACCACCACAGGGATATAAGGGAAGGTGACCCTTTATCCACCCTATTCTTTTTATTATTCTTGTTGAATGTTTGGGGAGAATGAGCAAAAAAGCATGTCAGGAAAAGAGTATCACTGGAGTGAAACTGGCCAAAATTGTTCAACCTTTATCAAGTCTTCAGTTTGTGGATGACTCTTCGATGATGGGGCAAGCAAATACGACAAAAGCCAAGCAAATTCATAAGATTCTTCAAACCTTTTCTTCAGCTACAGGCCAGATTATCAATAATGCAAAATCCAATATCTTCTTCTTCCATTGCTTTGAAAGACAAGAAGAACAGATCCTCAATATACTACAATTCCAGGAAGGAATACTACAGGTGAAATATTTGGGTGTTCCTTTATCTCCCAAAAAGTTGAAGGACTGGAAATGGTTAATTGACAGATTTGAACAAAAATACAAAAATGGACTAATAAATGGTTGTCTACAGGAGGAAGGATGACTCTTATTAAGTCGGTTCTCCAAGCGATGCCGATTTATGTGGCTTCCGTGCTGAATATCCCAGGTATGATTTTAAGAAAGGTGGACTCTATATGCCAAAAATTTCTATGGAGTGGGGCTCAGGAAAAGAAAAAGTGGACACTTGTTAAATGGACATCTCTCTGCCAACCAAAAAAACAGGGGGGTTTGGGCTTTTAGTCATCTACTCAACAAAATATAGCTTTGGCAGCTAAGCTATATTGGAGGCTAATTGTTTATCCTGACGATCTATGGGCTGCTAATTTCAGAGGTAAATATGCAGAAAACAGTCAACCCAGAGAAGATAATCAGAGCAACTCTCCCTAATTATGGTTCTCCAACATTAATGTTTATTAAACGTGGAGGAAATCTGATTAAAAAATATCTTTTTTGGGTAGTTCACAATGGTCAATCTGCTAATATTTGGACAAACTCTTGGGATGATAAACCCCAATTTTAACACTCTTCCCTCAACTGCAACCTATAAAGGAGCAATTGCAATTTAAGGGATGGATTAAGATAGGCCATTATGTTCAGTCATCCATGCAGCCTTGGGGTACTGAGAAATGTTGGAGTCCTCTTCATGAGTGGCCTACGAAGATAGAGAAGGAAGATCAGATTTTGCTGAATAAGATCCTGTTAGAACGACCTCTTCTTTCTTCGTCTGATCCTGATGAGTTAGGATGGGGAGGTAGTTCTTCAGGGAGATATGAGGTAGCTTCGGGATATACCTCTCTTATTAAAGTCTATCCTCATCCCAATCAAGCCTTGTTTCAACGGATATGGCAGCCGGAGATATGGCCCAAGGTAAGTTTCTTCCTTTGGCTTATCATTCATAAAAGGATTTTAACTGGAGATAGGCTCAAAAAGAAAGGTTTCAGAGGTCCATTTAGATGTGAACTTTGTACTCGAGATGAGGAAACATTGGATCATCTGTTTTTTCAATGCCCACGGTTTTCTCTATTATGGAAACAATTGGCCGGGTTGTTTAATCTTCAATGGAACACTTTTGGATCCCTAGCACAACTTAATGACACTTGGAAGGCAGCCATTCCTAAAGGACAAAATTTGCTTCCAGCTGTTTGGAGTGGTGTTTCTCTAGTACTTTGGAATACTTAGAAAGAACGAAACTATAGAATATTTCCCCAAACCAGTAGCGAAGTTATATATGTTTGGGAAAAAATTAAAATCAATTTGACAAAAAGTCTTAAACATAAGGTTTCGCTTTGAGCTCAACTTTCTCAAGAATGGGAACATATCTACAAGCAGCTCTCTCTAGACCCTAAGGAAGCCACCATGCCTCGCTTTCACAAAAAAGGAAAATAGAGATTGGAACTCAATAGGAAGTTGCGATGAATTATGATGGGTTGCTCAATACAGATGGTGCTTCTAGGGGAAATCCTGGAAGAATAGCTATGGGAGGGATTGGCCGTAGTAGATAAGGAGAAGTACACTTCATCTTCGCTGAAAATTTGGGATTATCTACAAATAATGTGGCAGAAATCAAAGCCATCCGTCGAGGAATACAAGAATCTATCAAAATTGGTTGGTAGAGGATTAAGGTTCAATCAGAGTCAAGAATCATGATGAATTTATTGAGTAATTTAAATAATGGACATCCTTCAAATTGGCGGATTGCTAAGGAGGTTGGTGAAATACGAACTCTATAACAGAAGATCCAAGAAATTCAGTTTACCTACATCCCTAGACAAAAGAATAAGATTGTTGACGGAGTGGAAAATTGGGCTCTTGACAATAATGATATCCTTTGCTATGGTTTACCTCCTTTATGGTGGTCTACTAGGATTCAAGAAGAAATTAGGAGAATCATAAATTTTGACTCTTTTCAATGAATGATCATATAGCTATTTTTGTATATTAAGCTAGAGAGATGGCTAATAGCTTCCATGCTTGGCATGGTAGAGTATGTAATTGAAAATTTTACATTAATATAAAGGTTGGTTGTTTTCTGGTTAAAAGAAAAAAGTCATGTCTAAGACGGAACATAACCTAAATCGAGAGTCCAAGATTACTAAAGAATGCACCACCTTGCTCAATCCCTCCACCAAAATGCCTCTTTCAATTTTCTTCTTAATTTTTAGTTTTCAACAAATTTTATTGATTGAATTGGCCTTATAAGGAAATGAGACAGAATAAGATTAATAAAAAGGGAGAAAACACCTAATCTAGTAAAATAAAGCAAAGAAAAGCAAGGACATACAAGAAAATGCAACAAAGCAACAAAAACAAACCTAAATTGCCCAAAACGTTGTTTTACTCAAAGAACCTAGGGAGGGTGGGCTTGAAAAAAATGCTTTCAATACTGCCCATTGGTTGGAAGAGCCAAGTTTCTGCCATCAAGAGTTCATTCAAGAGTTCACAAACTTAATGTGCTATCCCCCAAGATCTCAAACATCTGATTTGAGCAGAAACATAGAGGTTCTAGCTTGGTGTGTCGCCCCTTCTTTTCTTGGGCCTTGTCCTATGTGAACACCAAGTCCACAATTTGGAAAGCTTTGTTTGCGGCACCTTGTCAAAATACCTTTTACTATATCTTGATGAATGTTGAATTGATTACTTCAATCCTAAACATGTTAAGCATTTTGCCTTCCACCTAATCACTCTTCCCTACATACTCTTGGATAGACCGGCATGTAGGGATCATTAAATTGGTAGGAAAAATAGGCTCTTTCCCATAAACCAACTGATAAGAAGAGGTTTTCAAGGCATCCTTGATCCTGGTCCTATCATCCATTTGAACATATTTCAGGAGAGTGCCATGTTCTTGGGTTCATATTTGTAGTCCTCTTAATGATGTTAGACAAGTTTTTGTTAGTGGATTCAACCACTTCATTACTTTGAGGGTAATAGCTAGATGCAAGTTTGATGACTTTTTTGTCATATGACCACTCAATTAACTCAACAAACTTGAAAGCGGGACCATTGTCACATACCAAACAATAAGGAGTCCCATATCTGCTCAAGATGGTCTCTTCCACAAACTTGGTGAGTTCTGCAATAGTCTTGTGTCTAGTGGCAACAACCTCAAACCATCTAGTGCAGTAACTTGTTGCAATCAGTAAAAAATATTAAAGTTATTAAGTTTTTATGTAAACATTAACTAATTACATATTAGTTAATTTACATTAGCTATACATGTATAACTACCTCCCCTAAAATATAACTTCTTTTGTTCTTAATAAAAGACAGACACACACGAGATTCACGTGTGTCATTTGCCTTCCATTTCTCTTCATTCTTTCTCACACTAACATTGGCATCAGAGCCAACTTTTCAAGGAACCCCTAGAAGAAGAGCATGAAGAGCAAATTGTAGAGTTCAAGGTAGCCCGAGCCAACATTACCGAAGATTTCAAAGAAAATGTGGGAGGAAGAACAAATCCATATTATAATGCATGCGAGGAAGAAAGAATCAAGACCAAAGCGTTGTTTTTGGTGTGGGAAGAAAAACAAATCCCTACAAATATGTTGTTTTGAAGATGTCGAGACTAGAACATCCGAGTTAGGGCATGCACAAAATAGAGACGATTTCTTAAGACGCTTTTTCGATATTTTTCCAAAAAAATTGATATCTAAACATGTTAGGTCAAATACATGTGAGTAGATCACAAATTAGGAGAATAAATAACTTGCAAATGCTTTTCACTTATAAAGAAAATAAATCATGCACGATTTTAACTTCTAGAATACAAGATTTCCAGGTGATTTCTATTTTGTGCAAACATAAATAATCACAATTTGCAGAATTTACATCTCTTAACAAAGTTTTCGTTTACACAAGGACATAATTATTATGATTCTTCTTGATAAAATGTAAGCTCAAAAATTATGGTCAATATAAGGGCAATGCATTATATGTAGCAGCAGGGAGATTTCTTGAGAAGAGACACCACTCTTTTTTGGAGCCCTAGTGCTACCCATTGAATTTATCTCCTAGTTGAGGGCACAGGGAAAATTGGATGGGTGAAGAAAGTAATTGATAACGCCAAAAATATTACCAAATAGATCCACAATCACCCATGGGTGCTTAGTTTGATAAGAGAGCACATCAACGAAAAGGTGCTTGTATAATCGGGAGTCACACAATTCGCCACAAACTTCATCACATTGCAATGATGTGTAGCGATAACGAGCCAACACACGATTGTGTAGGGCATGCCTTCCCGTCAAGCACACGACTGGAAGAGTTTCTCTTTCACTTGGCCCCTGTCCTTCGAGACTGGGGAGATTAGCCGTGAGGCCTTCTTAAGGCTAGGTGGAGGCAATACGGTGTTCACCAAGAGCATTCCCTGGAGACTCCCACCTGCATGGTGGGGTCAGTTTCGCTAATTGCATACAACAGACGATGTATGTTACTCAGCAAGGAGGTAATAGAGATCAAGTTTCACTATTGTGTGCAAGATCAGAGTCGTAATCTGAAGTCGAGGGGTGATTCCCGAAGACTGCGCTTGCCCCTGACCGTCCTGAGCAAGGAGCTCTTCCAGTTCAAGAAAATCAAGAAATTGCAACTTCACTAAAATCTCTTAAGCATATGTTTGTGAGCACTCATTGGTTGGAGTCTCCATATTGTAGGAAGGCTGAAGGGGAAAGGGTTGTGAAGACCGTTTTTTATTGTGTTTGGGAAGAGCACAAATGAAATCCTTAAGATAACTCTAAACTTAACAATTACAATCTTATAAAGTGCAAAAATATATCACTTTGTGAGTTTCTAAAACTTATAAATTTTTAATTCATAAGAGTTGGATTTTTAGTTTATCATATTTTTTTATTGGTTCAAATCTCTCTTAATTTTAATTTAGAATTTAAATACTAAATTGTTTTAGGTGATTGAGTCTTTCTTCATGTTTCTACACTCGATAGATGGCGAAAAAATCCAATCGGTTATTTGTATGAGGCCATGGAGAAGGCCATGGAGGCCATAACACATTATTATTGGAAAAATAAAAGAAAATATGAAGCCATTTGGCAAACGATCGATTAGAGATGGAACAAGAAGCTTCACCAATACATATGTGCAACAGGCTTCTACTCGAACCTTTCTTTCTTCGATTCTTTTAAGGTCAATTAGGATGTCATTGATGACTCTTGATGAAGCCCTTAGAGACACAATTCATGACGAGTTGCAAATTTAGAAGGGTGTAGAGAGGAGGCTCTATGCATTTGAAGGAGAGTAAATTAAAAACAAATTGATTCTTTTGATTGTAGTCTCATAGATGCTAGAATTTTTTAATAAATGCAGGCCTAGTTGACTTATAAAGTTATAAATGTCCCGTTTGCATATTTGTGATGGAAAATTATGGTGCAAAAACACCAAATCTTTGAAGGCTAGCCATATGTATTTTGTACTAGTCACGTACCTCTTTTCGGTGTGTAATGTCCCCATTTTTTAAGACCCTTAGCCTATCCTTCCCCGTGGGCTTTGGGATGTTGCAAGAGGGACATTTTTTAAATAATTAAATTTTATTGCCTGGAGCAATAATTATTTAATTATGAAGATTATTTAATTTAATTCCCAAAATATAAAAATTAAATGGGGAATTAATTAAATAAATATTTAGGTGGCTTTTATTGATAAAATCACCCTTGGAAAAGGGTACGCCACACCTAGGAAAGATAAACTACTTTTATTTAATAATTTCCCTCTCCTAGGGATTTCGAATTTTGTGCCTCCTTGCGTGTAAAAGGAATGCTAGGATCATTGTTACAGGCATGTTATGATAAGATTTATTTGATACTCCATGCCTGGAGTTGGGATGCATGCCCATTGATGTTATTTTTTGTCTCTCTCTCATGCTTGGGAAATCTTTGTAGCTGGTTATTGAAGATCAATTTGAAGAAGTTATTTTTGCAATCTCAAGTGAGATCCATATCTTTGGCTTTAATGAATTTTTAGATGAAGATTACCATTGAAATCTGCATGTTTTTACTGTAGCAATTCACTGTAGTAGCTGGTTTGTGATCAAACAAGTCGACTTGTTGGAGTGTTCCTTTCCTTGCTTTGGCGACTTGTTATTGATATGTGTGAGCTATTTTGTATGTGATAGCTAACGTAAAATCGACCAGCTGGAGTTAGGTTATACCATTTGAAGTACCTCGTTTTCGTGCAATACAATCTGTCTTCGCATGATAGGTGTTTACCAAAAAGATTGCAGATTTTAAGAGGGAAGTAACGTAAGGGGCAGCAGCAGCACAAGTGCAAACGCAAGCAAAAGCATTGAGAGGGAATGGTTAGGATGATGAAATGCTTGAGGAAGATTTTATTCCTGGAGAGATATCTTTGACTTCCACTTCTAAGGCGCAACTAATGACTATGGGGAGCTGTAGCGGTGAGAGATTTGTGAAATATTTTAAGGATTTGTAATTCTCTATGATGATGATGATGATGATTAATCATCATAATCATATGATATTATGGTGCATTGATGAGCATTGTAATATTTTTTAGTCTAAAACAAATAGAAAATCTACAAGGTCTACTATTCTCTACATCTTATGCTTTTTTAGTAGTATTTTATATGTTATTTAACTTTATTTTATGAATTGATATTATTTTTGAATTTCCCAAGTTTTTTGCCAAGTCCAAGTGAAAATTTTGGATTGTTGAGAGTTTGTTGAGTCCGAGTTTTAAAACTATGGTCCATATACACAAATGGTACTTCAAATCAAACAAAAAAGAAGAATCATAAATGCGACACAACATTAATAAAATGACGACTCCAATCAACGCCATATATAGACAACCATTGCAGAGAACTCCTTGTATTAAAATCCGTGTTGACTTGGTATCTCCTTACAAAGCCTATTTTTTACATTTTTGTTTGACTCAAAACCAATACTAAAAAAATTATACTTCGCAGAGCTTACATTGCCTTCCCTCTAGAGCAAGGAAAGATGAAACAATCATTTTAAAGAGACTGTTCAATTGATCAAATAACAGACAAAACTTGCCTTGTCTGACTTTTCAAAGCCTCATAAAGAAGCTTGTGCGGCCACTGACAATTGTTGAGACAGCAATCCCCGTGAAAGAAGTAACCTTTGCCATCCATGACCATTTTGGCAAACAGTTTGATCTTCCTATCAGACTCAGTCATGCTTAAAGCACATTTGATGCACTCCCTGCTTAGTGTCATCCTTGGATCCAATCTACCACGCCCTTCCACCAGCAATGTTAGCCTTGAAGGAAACACAATGCATTGTCATTTTCCTCCATCTAGCAAGCTACTTGAACAAATGGAGGAGCCACCAAAGCACAACTTAGCAAATCAGTCCAACCTCTCACCACCCTTTGCATAGACTTGGAGGAATTCAAGAGCAGAGGTTGGTCGAGAATGAAGACCTGGAACTTGTAGCTTCTTCATCCCTCAAGTCAGAAAGACATTATTCCCCGTACCACCAATTACAAAAATATACATGATTGACTGTGGATCTCTCCAAAGGCCAAGGAACAAAGTGGATGCACATTCTTCCACTTTTGGGAAGCTTCCTTTCTATTTTTAAAATGTTCAGTATAATTTATAGGTTTTCCATAGCACCCATAAATAGGATGTTGGAACCAATTCTTGCCTTGTTTGTTCCTGAAAAAGTGCTCTAAAGGGCCCGTGTCTCAACATAAGGGGCCTATTTCAGATCAGCTTTGGAATACAATCTCAGTTCTATGCCACTGAAAATCTCATGATGCCTATTAGAAACGACACTTATGAATCCCAAGGTTTAAAAAAAGGTGTTTCATACTTTGTCAAATAGGGATGAATTTACAGTCGTTTGCTTGATACCATAAATAGACTAGACAAATGAGATCTAAACCAAAAACTACAACTTAGAGAACCATATGAAGTGACATTAAGTTCTTGGTTCCCCACGAAATATGTTAGCGTTGAAATATTGGTTTTAAACCTCTTTACTCACTGCCTTTAATTTGTCTCTTTCAATGCTTTTGCAGGCTCGCAGAGATTTTTTAGTTGTGCAGAACTCCTTGAAGTCTTGCGACAATATCGCAATTATGTGAAGCTCTCTATTAGAAGATGTCAATAGAGAAAGAATGAAGAGAAACTAAAATCCACACATTGTAGATTGTTTGTCTGTCATTTTATTGGTTGAGAAGGTTACACCAAAACATTAGTTAGTACATACCTTATAGTGACTGTAATTATAAGGGTAATCCTTATATTCTAAATACGCTCTAGCATGCAATGCTTTCTAGCAATGACTTGAGCTTGAAACTTTTTTTTGTGGAGTTACTTGTAGTTTTGTGACGATATAGGAACTATGTGAAGCTCTCTAGCTTGTGATGCTTTTTTGCAATGAAATTTATATTTCTATGGAGCTATTTTTTCCCCTCCAGTTTTCTGTGCTCTTCACAGATTTCAAAGCTCCTTTTATAGTGGTCTGAGTATTTGAAGCCTACATGGAAGAAGAGAAAAAAACTAAATCCACCGCAAAAAAGTAACTTGTGTGTTGAAGAACGAATTGAAAAGGATATGGGCTTAGAACAAAACTTCAAAACACCTAACTGTCAATACATTAAAATTAGAATGATGGGAAATAAAAAACCAAAGTGAAGCACTAAGAAGTCACTATTCAAACTAAATGATCACAAAGTAAAAGAAAACACATTGAAAGCTTATTCCTTGCAACAATTCATTGAATCGTCATTATTTGAATCACCTAAAGTGAGGTGGCCCCCAATTAGCATAATTTGGGCATGTCGGTGACAATAGGTTTCAACATAGTAAATATTCATGTTGAATGAGATGAGATCAAACAATTAAGCATCCTGCTTTTCTAACGAATCCATTGGTTCAAATCCCCGAAAGACGTGATAAATTGGGTAAAGTACAATACCCTACACATTTTATGTGGCATACTTTAAGTTCTTAAAATTTTGCAACATTGCCAATACACAGTAATAATGCTCTAATAACAAATAAAACTAAGTAAACTTTAAGCTACTAAATTTTTGTACCATTTCCAATACCCAAGAAATCATGATATTAGGATGCTGCAATCAAACTCTAGGAAAATGCGATGGAAACTAATAATGCTTTAGCTTTTAGCAAATTGAGTTGATGCTGACAAGGAAATTTTACTAGAATTACTTTCGAGTTTTATTTACCTACTTTGGTATTCATGGACATTAATAAAATCTTTCCTTATATTTGGTGTCCTAGTTTGCAAAAGTTGGCCAATCCTTAAACTTCTTAGTGTAGCATATTGACCTAGAACCAAAAACAGCTTTGAATGTTTATACCTCCAAGGGTTTGTTCATCTCATCTTCAGAATGTTCAGTGCTACTTGTGTGTTCTGTATGGTGCAAGGAGACAAGTGTATCCCATGAAAACTTGCTTGATTCAATATCCAATGGAATAGCTTTTCCAAGTCTTTCCCACAGGGTTGTTTCCAAAATCGAATCAGGACACTGTGAAGGCAAGGCTGAAGCTATAGGTTCAACTGCACCACTAAAAGAAAAGTATTAATGTTCTTATCAGATACCGAAAATTTGTAAAAGCAATCAAGGGTTACTTTCAGCATTCTGCACTTTCTAATTTCCACTCTAAATACATATACATAGTTTAGAAGAGAGACATTCCATGAAGACACGTGCAGGAACAAAGAAATGGCGCAATAGAGGAAGGATTCAATTGGATCCATTCAGCTCCCTAGCAGCATGAAAGAACTTGAACTCTACATTATATTTTAAATTTGCACACAAACAATATGCTTTATGAAAGGATGCAGAAAAAAAAATCTCTAATACTATGAAATGACCTTGTTTTGCAATACAAAGAAACAAACACAGCATAGCTCGAGTTTAATCCAAAAATTGAAGACATATTACGATGTTTTAGTTCCATGCAAAATTTCGTGTTCTTTTCACCTAAGAAAACATAGGCAGCATAATCCTCTAACATACAAGTCAAAATTATATGGATCTCTACAAGAGATATAAGCCAGACAGGTTCCAGATCTCAGACTTCAAGAGTCACAGAGGCTGTTCTGAGAACATTCAAACAAGCATGGGAATCAAATACAGCATCCCTCTCCTACCCACATTGTCTTAGCTATAAATAGCACAGCTGAAGCAAACGTATCTGAAACTGCCACAGGAGAAGGAGATGGGAGCTTTCATTATTAAATTATTTTCTGCAGTGGTCCTACCCTCTTGTTTTCTCTGGCATATTAAATTGATTATATCTCAGGTTACTGAAATCATTCTTTGTAAGTCTTTGTTGTCTCTCTGCAATAGATCTACAGATAAAATTTCATATTAACAACTGTACATCAAAGAAGTTCTCATTCATCAAAAACAATATCCCTCCTCTCATAAGAACGCTTAGTGGAAAACATTCAAAAATATTGACATAGACGCCTTTGGTTCGTCTTGAATGTTAAATGCACTGCTAAAGTCAACATGTTAACAGTTAACCCAAATTTTGAGCCACTACAAACTGGGTTAATGGTAAGAAAACAAAAGCTTGTAATTTGTAAGTTTGGTCAGATCACATTACAAACACCCTCTAGCAAAGTTCCAATATTGTTGTACAGTTTTCCTTAATTCTAATATCCATTTGAGTCTAAATGTTATAAATTTATTATGGCAATTAACATCCTATGCTGCAAAAACATATCCCTCAATGTTCTTAGTACAAGGATTAATGTGCAAGCACAAAATTCATTAATTCACTTGTAAAAAAGGGATTTTCATCGAAATGTCTTACTACAATTATTAGAGCAAATGTCTTAAAGTGGGTCCATCTCTTAGCCGACGATTTTAATAATTTTCAGCGGTTGTAAAGTTATAACATAAAATTGTGGTTACATCATAGATGCCCCACCTTAACATTGAAAATATGCAGCCAATAAAATGTTGCATGATTTTTTAAAAACAATAATTTGAACAGGGTAAAATAGCTGACAATAAAGAAACCAACAAGATGAATCATTTCAGCTATCGACAGATTGGGCTTTTTCTCTTTTTATGAGAATGTCTACAGGCATCCATAATGTATATATGATATAAAGTGCATTCTACAATACAATAAAAGATATAGACAAAAGGCCCGCATTAAAACTGCAAAATTCCATTTGAACTATTGGTTATTTGAATCTGTTTTTCATTTGTATTGTTTATTTGATTGTTGATTGCATTGTGATTTTCAATGAATTTGTGCTATAGGAATTCGTTAAATATTCCCCCCTTATTGTACCCTGTTTTTTGACATGGTATCAGATCTGTAGATTTGGTATCCAGAGGTAGAGGCTTTTTAATAGTTCCCCAAACAGTGGGAAAAGCTTTCACATGATGTGACTGTCAAAATGGCTGCCAATGCCTTTGATTCTTCAAATCTAGTGCTACAATTTGATGGCCAGAAACACAACCATTGGAAATTGTGTATGGATATGTTGGCTGCCAGAGATTTTCTTTCTCTGGTCGATGGGAGTAAGACCAAACTAGCAGACTAAGCAGCATAGGATGTAGTGAGAAAGTAAAGGTTTAGGTCTGCAAAAACATACGACTGTATAGTTCACCATCTGAGTGACAATGTTATCAATGTTATCATGGAGAAGAAGACAACAAAGAAGGCATGAGACCATTTGGAAAAGGATTTTCAGACTATGAATTTGAACACAATAAATTATCAGGGTGAAGATGCAATATTCAGAGAATATGGCAGAATAAGTGGAAAAATTCAAAGCTCTCCTAAGCAAGTTATCAACTTGCGGTGCTCTATTTACAGATGAGGATGCTGAAATGACACTTCTTGGAATCATGCCTGGCTGGTATGAAGGAATAGTGCTTGTTTAGGGGTCTACATAAATTGACCTTTGAGAAAGCTTATACTATTCGTAAGGAAGAATTCAGGAAGAAGGACGCAGAACAAATCTTCAAAAGTGGTTCCTCAATTGCACTGTAAAGGTAAGAAGAAGACAAAACAGCAGAATTCAAACTAGGGAGATTTCCCAAGTGAGGATTCTAAAGGTAAGAAGAAAAAAATAAGATGGTATCATTGACATAAGATTGGTCATATCCAACATGAATGCCCAATATTGACCTCTGAAAGAAAATCAAAGAATAATGTGGTGAATCTTTCTCCATACATATTTGTATGGCATGTATTACTTTAAGAACTTTTCTTCTAAGACTTAGTTTTTAGACTCTGGAGCTACTCGGCACATGACATTCAACGGGGCTTGTTTTGTGTGGTACGAGTCACTTGGCAACAGAAGGAAAGTAGCCTTCAGTAATGGAGCAATGCATGATATAGTGGGAAAAGGCACCATAGCTGTGACAATAGTGGATGGTGCTCATAAGGAAAGTCGATTTTATTTAACATATTCCTGAATTTTTTTTAAAAACTGTTTTTTGTGAGTCAAATTGATCATATAAGATTGTCTTTTTCTATTTGATACAGCAAGTTTGATGATTATTGATAAAAGTAGGAATATGACTGCAAGAGCTGCGCGGGAAGGAAATCTATATAGAATATGCACAAATATGCATTAAGTAGTGGTGTATACTGCTGAAAAAAGTTGACGATGCATTCCTTTAGAATCATAGACTTTGGCATGTTGGTGCACATTCTATGGAAACCATGAAGAAAGAGGAGTTGAGTGAAGGTAAAAGATTGACGTGTGTGCCTAGTCACTAATCCTTTCCTTCTCCTCTTCCTAATAGAGCGGATACATTTTTATGGGTAGAAGTTAGACTAGAAAGATGGATACGTGGATAATAGAAATCATCAAGTGTCTTCTTGCAGCTCAACATCTGTCTCATGCAACCACCAAGTGGCAACTCCTTATTGCTTTCCATGGTCAATAGTCAAAGTTTCAAACTATCTGTTTGTCTTCAACGATCCTTCTTCGGTATTCTAACGGTTTGAGCGCTCCTGCTAGTGTGTCCATCTCTTCGGGCAACTAGGGTCACCAATTCTAGGCAAGCCACCCAAATACTCAGCAAATCGCCCTGCTGATGCCCTTGCCAAATCTTTATAGAGATACACTAAATCCGCCATCAATGGCCTTGCTAAACCTATTGAAAATTTTCAGGCTTAACACTGAGGACTAATTCCAAGAATGGTTGGAAGTCTATTACTCTATCCCCTCTACTACTGGGAGGAAGGTCCTTGATGTTTTAGATTTGTCTAAAGATTCTAAAAAACTACTGTCTAACGATTCTAAAAACTACGCTACTCTGAAGGCTCCCCTGGGTTCCGATTTATCCCTCCTGATCCCATGGATACCAAAGCTAGACACCGTCTATAAAAGTGTCATTGTCATCACATAGTTCAATCAGGTGTGGAATATAAGGACTTTGAGAGCTAATTGGGTAGACGGTGATGAGTCTAATAGGAATGAGCTTAAACAGGTTGCCTTTGAGGACTGCAAACTTGTTGAAAAAGGCAAGCTTTTGCTGGTAGCAGTGAATAAGGGGCATAATACATTGCAATTTAAATAGGCCTCTATTTATCAATTAAAACAATAGGCCCATTGTTCAAATGATTAAAAATTAAATGATGGAAGGAAATTAGAAGGATTTGGCCACGTGTGAATTTTCACAACAGTATACATGCCATCAACTTCCTTCTAAAGAGGGGACAAAGCTCAAATGGAATGATGCTTTCCAACATGCTTTCAAATCAACGCAAAAATCCTTTCTTAAGCCACCAACACTACGTCCACCATCCTCTAAACAACCTTTGGTTTTATACACATCATTTACCCCCATATCCATTTGAGCAATGCTAGCACAACAAGGCAAAATTGGGAAATAATACACCATCTACCACATTAGCCAACACTAATTGACTATGAAAAAAGTTACACAAAAATCGAGCAAAATTGTCTAGATATATATTTCTCCACCGACAAAATATGGCATTACATGCTATACAATACCACCCATCTCATCGTGAGGACAGACCCATTATGCCACTTCTACTCAAAGCCATTTTTTCCTAGCAATAGGATTAGAAAACGGATGTCTCTTTCCATGGAATTTGACCCGTAAAAGCTATTAGAGGACAAGTCATTGCCGACCAATCAGCGGATGCACAACTACATAGTTGACCTTGAGGTCCAAGCGACCAAAGAGGCCGAAATAGAAATAAGCCAAACAAAATAAAACAAACAACATAAGAAAGAAGAACAACAAGAAGTCACAATAAATTACACGAAGATACTTGGATTTTACATTTTGATAAGAGCTAAATGCCTAACCAAGGCTTGAGCAGGATATGTCCTCATCGATCCCTTTGCCAAAATACTCCTCCAACACATCACCTCAACTTTAGTGTTATCAACAACATGGCTGAATACGAAGCCCTCATCCTTGGCAAGAAATCCACAAATGATATGGATATACCTACTTACATGCTCTAGGAAATTCACAACTAGTTTGTCAACAAGTAAACGAAGAATACCATCTCAAATGCGACAAACTCATATCTTATCATGTACTAGCAACCAACTTAACCAAAGAACAACAATTTTTTACTATCAAGGCAAATACTAAGAAAAAATGCAATCGCCAAATTATCTTGCCTCCTCAACCTCATTATTTGATCAACGTGTTTCTCAACAAAATTTGTAAAACCCATTGCACTACACCACCCAAAGAGGTCTTAACAATCAACATAATACAAAGCCCTTGGTATAAGAACATCATCCAATTCATTCAAAAACAAATTCATTGACCCAAAGCCGACTATAGCAAAAAGATGCAAATTAGAAAAAAAACTTTCACATATGTCCTAACTCCTTTGTTATCACAATTTTCAAGGCTCCCTTATGTTTCAACAAACTAGCAAGGACATAAGTTTTGGGGAAAAATCAAGCTTAACATAGCTGAATCCATCAAGCACAAAATTTCTTTGCCTTAGGTCATGTCCCCACATTGGTAACATTTATGTGCCCAGCTTATGTTGTCACCCGATACTTCAACAATGTCGTTTTCTAGAGCTAAACAGAAACATTAGGCACATACACTGTGGAAAGATTCACCTTATAGTTATGGTAAGTTAAATACGGAAGAAGCATCCAGGGGCAATCCTAGCAAGGCTAGTATGGCAAGTATTGGCAGAGAATTTGATAATTCAATAGCCTTCTTCTTTGTAAAACAACATGGAAATCTGCCTAACAATTTAGCTGAGATCAAGGTTATTTGCAAAGGGATGCTAGAAGCTATTAAAATTGGACGGCAAAAAATCCAAACTGAGTTAGATTCCAAGTTAATTATTATTCTATTATCTGCCCCCATGAAAAAGCATTGCCTTAATTGGAAATTGGACAAAGAAGTGGGGGCAGATCAAAAGACTACAGATCAAATTCCAAATTATCCAGTTCAATATGTTCCAAGAGAAAGTAACAAAACAGTTGATGCCTTGGCCAATTGGGCACTAGACAATCACAATATTAATTGCTATGGTTGGCCTTCCTATGGGTGACCAACGACACTTCAACAAGAAATGTCGATGATTTTGAATAAGGATTTTACCTAAATGAAAGATAAGTTGTATCCTTTTTCTAATGCCATGACTTACGTTATTAACTTTCAAGCATGACATGGACAACTATATATTTGTTGAGCCATAGGGATCCAAAATGACTCTACTTCATCAGATCAATCAGCACCAAAGAAAGAAAATGGAGAAAAGGAGGTTCTGTCTATAATTTAACAAAACCACCACTTTGTGCAGAGCGGCGGTCCTGTGATCGTTGGTCTACATTTGGCAACGGTCCTGTCACTTTCGACAAAAAAATAAAATTTGAAACGAACAATCCCAGAATTGAAAAGATTGTTTGTGTCTCTTCTCTTCCATAACCTTTCCCATCCTCCAATGTACGGGAGGACATGAGAAAGGCTATAAATACATGTAAGGAAGGAGAGATTTGATCATCGAAGCATGAGAGCAAGTGAGCAAAGAATTCTTAGTGCTGGAATTGTGTTTGTAGAAAAAACGAGTTTTGAGGCAGAGCAAGCAAGTAATTGGGAGGAAGTGTAAGATATTATCTACTTCTCTTTCATACTTATTGTAAATTGTGTACTTATTTGAATTGGCCAATAAAAGTGGGAAGAAAGAGTGCTTTGCCCTTCCCAACTGGTTTTCCTCCTTCGGAGGTTTCCAGGATAAAGATTGTTGGTGTTCATGAGTTTACATTCTTTCCTTTCTCTGCAATTGTTGGTTCTAAAGCATAAGCAAATTCATTCACTAGTTGTATCTGTCATTTTCTAAATTGAAAGTAGAACAGCAACGTTTAATTGTGATTCTGTGAACAATTCCAAAGTAGAGAGTTTACAGATCATTTGCATACTTTGATCCTTAAAAAAAAACACAAACATTTCAAGGCTCCCTTCTCCAATGTGTTACTTGAGAGGTCTCCCTTTTTTAGCAAGCACATGGGGGCATTTGTGGAGGACGTTGTATCTAACACGCTACAACTCTCGAATTGCTACAAATGGGTTGCATTGGCCTACTTCAGAAAAGGGTCAGATATCTTCCATTCCATCCGCATGATTATTTTATTCACTCACCTCCTATCGAGCTTCAAACACTTGAAGCTATGTGGCCCTTCTCCATGTGTGGAAGTTAAACCATAGTTACCTAGGTCTCAAAGACAAGGCACAAGGGGATTGGTTTTTGAGACAACAAAAAAAAATGAATCTTGGGGACAATGGGCGACAACTATCAAAATAATATATAAATATTAAAAATATACAAATAATTTTTTTTAAAATAAGCTGAAATTTAAAACAATAAATTACTGAATAAACCATTAATCAAATAATCCATCTAATAAGTGATACAGATAATTACTACCCAAAATCATGAATGATAGAGATACATCAACATGCTAACTCAACGTTGAGAGTCAAGACAATGAGAAACCGAAGAGTACATGATACATTATTATTAAAATGCTAAATCAAACTCAAAGTTGAGAAGAGTACATGATAATTGATGCATCAACATGCAAATGCCCAAAAACTATAATGTCCCTTTCGGCCTCAAATTTGAGGAATTTGGATTTTCTCTAAAACCCTAATCGAACGTTGCCGAAAATTATGACAGCCACATATAGGAAAACTAACTTTTATGACAGCAAACTGATTTTATGCAAAAATTAGGCTAGCAACCTGTTTTGAGTCCAGAAAACCCTAAGCGACTTAGGTTAAATTCAGATTTTAGCCTTGCCCACAAACAAATTTTCAGAAATACATCATCAACATGAAACTCTTGATGAAATCATGCAAAATAAATGCTTCAACAACAAAATATTGACTGCTAAAATTAATTATTGCTCAAAAATAGCTGAAACTTCAAAAATTCATATCTTCATAAATACTTGGAGATAAAATGCAAATGATAGTTCAAAATAACCACAAAAATGGCAGCTATCAAAAAAATTAGAATCTGATTTTTCCAACAACAGAAACACACTGAAAAATGATCCTAAAATCTCCAAATGGGTAGATCAAGCTGAAAATGAATGTGGCAGCCACAAAAAAGTGTGGCCTAGCTGGAATGTGTGCGTTGGCCTAGCTGGAATGTGTGCGCCCTAACACTGATAGAAACCCTTGTTCTGAAATTCTGAATTTTGAAGCTCCAATGTGACTCCTAGATGAAGCCAACAATGCAACAAATGAGATTTTTTGTCCCCAAGTGTTGTGACTATTGAAGGTTTTCATCCCCAATAGGATCCAATGAGGGTTTTCGTACTCAAAGGGTGAAAATGAGAGTTCAATGCTCCAGTTTCCAAAATAGAAGTATATAGTTCACCAGATGATCCTTACAATTAGCCCCAACATTTACCTTTATAGCCTTTTTCTTTCTTTTCATTGTGGAGCGCTCCATGTGGGACACATTATTTCTTTTTTAACATTTTCCCACTTTTTAATATTTTAATTAAAGTTCCAATAATTAATAATTTAATTTGAAGTGCTAAAGTAATAATTAAAATTACTTTAGCACTTCAAATTAAATTATTAGTTTACTTCTTTCCCCCCTTTTAGCCAACTGAAAATAATGAAAATAGGCTAAGGGACTTCTTTTTGCTTTAGTATTTAAAAATACATTTTATTTTAATAATAATATTATTAAGTTGCCCATAAATAGAGAGTTATCAAGGCTCAACTTAATAATTAGAGTCATCGTTTTAAATGAATACTTGCAAACCCTTGGTCTTCACTAGAACTATCACCGTCATTTATGTCTTCAAAGGGGATCCCATCCAATCATCGCCTCAAATCCTAGCCCTCATCAACATGCCTCGACTCCTTACGATATGCATCCCACTATAATGTTGAGTTGTCCATGTACTCAAGTGTCTTGTAATCAACGAGACACAGGGCATTGTGTTCAAAAACAAGCTTCTCCATTCTTAGAGGTAAGTTTGTTCCTCTTAAGGGAGTTGATCAAACCATATGTCAACCAATTCCTCTCAATAGCAAAGGAACTACAAACCTGAGAATTGAGGCAAATGGCAAGGGTCTGTAACAATCCTGGAGGTCTATACAGTCGCCACCAACTCGTCGATTTGTCCCACTTTAATGTGAGCATGTCTATCCTACTTGAAGATTTGTAGCCACAAAGTTCAATACATTTGAGTCACTCAAACCAGACTTGTGAAGCTTCATCTGCACTATACATTTTTCTCAGGGCCTTCAAAAAGCCCTTTGTTACCTCCTTATCATCCAAGGGGACAACTCTATTGGGCCTCTCCACATACCATTTTCAGATTAACCTCTTATGGATTGGAAAACTTATGTGTTGGATCTAGACGAAGTCACTGCATTCGAATTCATGTTCGAATTTGTAGATGACAAAATTCGGAAGAAATCCGTTGCTAAGAAAATCGAGATAAAAATCGTGATTAAATTCGACTAAGGAAAATGCACTTGTAATATTAAAAAGTTAATATAAAATATAAAAGTTAAATAATCATACATTGATATTTTAATATAAAATATCAAAAACTAAATAATTTAAAAATTAAACAATAAGCTATATTTTATAAACTCGGTATTCTCCTTTTTTCAAGTCATAAGATAACATTATAAACTATAAACCATATTTTAAATTAACCCCTAATCCATTCCATAAACCTATTTTTTGTTATGTTTTGTGACATAACTCAATCACAAATCTCCATCACAAAGCGCACACTTCCATCATGTTGATGTCTGCAGAATGTCATTAGGGTAAAACTTCTCCTTCTGCATTTTGTAGGGCTTTGTGTATCATTAGAGCTTTCTTGAAAAAGTGTCCAGGGTTTTCTTCCATAATTCTCTCCTTCCACGCAAACTACAATCGTGATTCGTCCTTCGGCTCTTGTCTATTGATTTCTAATTGTTGGATGGCTCACTATTTCGGCGGCCACATCCTTATTATTGTTTTATTAGTTTTTCAAACCCTAATCACGATTTTTTGGGAATATTTAAAATGTTTTAAAATGCTTTTTAAGTTTTTTTAGTGTTTGAAATTGCCATTCCATATGTCCAATTTAAGTTGCGAATAGGAACGAATTTATTAGGACTGTTTTGAAAGCAACAATATTTTAATTTTTCCTATTAAATACAGTGACTTAGGATCTAGAATGGTCAGCTAACTTATACCGAGGCTTGTTATATGTATAGACTTGTTTCAACGCTCACTACAAGGTCAGCTACTTTGGCTAAAAATGAGGATCTTGCTGATCTAAGGGTCTATGCAAAAAACAACTTAAAGTGATAAGGTTAAAAACTATCTCATATATTCAAAAGGAAGAAGAAAATGGAAAATTTTGGAATGGCCTCCTCATTTTGATAGAGAAACATTTGCAACTATGAAAAATAATTTCAAAGATAACACCTCTTCAAGTGTAAGAGGTAGTGATCAGCTTATAAGTGACAAGGCTAAATTAGGAGATATATTGGTTAAGGAGGCATATGAAGAATTCTTTCAAAAAACAGATGCGGAAGGAAATTTCTAGCCAATGACATGCGGCTCAAGCATGAATTTCCAAAAGAAATTTCTTTTTATAATTAACAATTTCAAGCACGTTACCAACATGTGATGCCCTACCCATAGAGGATTTCATAGCCCTTCATGAGGTCCTACATGCAAGAGGAGCTCAAAAGATATGGATCCTCTATTTCTACATTGTAAGATGGCATGTAAGATTTGGGGAAGATTCTTTAGGAAAACGGAAGTAAAATGCACTGGCCCAAAATCAAAATGGAAGCAAACATTGTTGTGGCCAAGAAGGTTTTGAAGTCAGATTTTAAAGGCTATCTAGACAATAACTCCAAACATTCTAATTTGGAATTTGTGGCTGGAGAGACACTCTAAAGAAAAATTAAGGAAGCAAGAAAAACCTAGTGTCAACAATATGGGGAAAGATAGAGGCTTCAATATCAAAATTGGTCAATATTTGGGAGTTGGGATCAAAAAAATCATTTCAAGAAGAGGAAATTATCATACAATGTAATCTGATTAAGATACACTATAAGGGGTTTGGTGGGGAAAAAACGAATAAAGTCTAAGGATGTGGAAAAGAAACCTCTTCGAGATTTGGTTAAGCTCAATTTTAATGAAGTTGCAAAAGAAAATCCAAGATTTGCAAAAAGGACCTTTAAAGATGTGTAATGTCCCCTTTTTCGAATTAGTTCCAATTGAAGACTTCTTGTCATATTTATTCCCGTCGCCAAGAAGAAAATTGAACAAGGGAAGTCCTTGGATTTCAATTATGTTTTCTTTTCATTGCTATTAATGTTTTTCTTTTGTATTTTCCTCCCTAAGGAAGGTCGGTTGGGTTGGAGAGCTCCCAACATAAAAATAGAAGATAAAGCAAGCTCTTAAGAGGTCGGTCTAGGGGTAATTCACCCCTTAGACCTTTAGCGCCACCAAAGGGGTATAAGAGGAGTCAAATAGGCTCATTTGCATAATCAATTTCAGCATATACACTTTTATACTTGGTTCTAGGGTTGATTGCTCTAATTCCATTGCACTAAGGGGCAACAATCCATTAGTGTGGCATCCAAGGAGCACAAAACCCTTCCTTGTGGGCATCCAGTGGAGAACAAAAACTCTCCAAATTGGTGGTGGTGAAAACAGTATTGAAGACCATCTTGTTGGTTCGCAACTCAGGCATTAAGGAGTCATTTCAAGGGTTTTTGGCATTGTTTGGAGCCCCTCTCCTAGGGATCGACTAGGGTTAGAGAGCATTCAGGTGCCTTCTAGGGCACGAATCTTCGTTATTATTTGATATTCAGATTTATCATAATTTATAAGGTTGGTATCTTCCATATTTTGCCATTGTTGGGGTTTGATGACCTCTTTTTTGGTCACTTCTATTGGTTGTATTTTGGTTGTCAATAAATAACTTTCGAGTTGAGTATTTGGTTGAGTTTAAGGGTAAAAAGTGCCCTAAAATATTATTAAAGTGTTTATCTATGTTGTGGATGGTTTCTATGATGATATTTGGTTGAATTTGCTCTCTTTGCAAGTTGTTTTCCTAAAAATCGGATTGTTGTTCATTGTTTCCTAATTTCATTTGACTGGTATAAAAATATGAGTTTCCTTCACTTAGGGTTTGTTTGAATTCCTTGCTTGAGTGTTTCAATCCTAGAAAGGGACATTACAAGATGATGGTGGACAACCTCTATTAATGTTTTCGGTCCACTTGGGATTACATATAAATAATAAGGCAAAATTTTTTGATTTCTTCGAAGAAATAGGACTGGCTAAGGAAAAGGGATGACAAAAATTTTAAATAGAAGGGGACTCGATGCTAGTTATTGAAGCAATCAAAAAGAGGTAGTGTAATGACTAGCCAAAATTAGTATCATTCAAGAAACTACGTGTAATGTCCCCTTCTTCCAAGCTAGTCACTACAAAAGACCTTATGCCCATTCGTCCTGTGGGCATCAAGAAAGGAGCAAAGGAGGGGAACTTGCCATTGTTGTAAGTGATGTATGTAATGTCCCCTTTTTCGAATTAATGCCAAATGGAGATATCTTGCCACTCTCTTCTTGTGGCCAAAAAGAATAAGTGAACAAGAGAAGTAATTGAACTTCATTTCAGTTTTCTTTTATTATTTTTTATGTTTTTATTTGGTTTTTCACTCCTTAACGCAAGTCGACTGGGCTATAAGACCCCAACAAGAGATTAGAAGATAAAGTGAAGCTTAAAAATGTCGGTTCTCACCCAAAGGGTCTTGGCACCGACCATAGGATATAAAAGGAGGTCGATTGGCCTCATTTAGACATCATCTTTGGCACATATACACTTAAACTTGGTTTTTTTGGGGCGATTGCTCAATACCTTTCCACTTGATGACAAAAACCCTCTTGTGTGCCATCCAAGGAGGATGAAACCCTTCCTTGTGGCTTAGTTGAGAACGAAAACTCTCCATATTAGTGAATTGAAGACATCTATTGAAGACTCTCTTGCTGATTAGGATCTAGGGCATCAAGAAGAAGACCTACAAGAGCTTTGACATGTTTTTGGAGCCCCTCTCCTAGGGAGAGACTAGGGTTTGAGTGTGATTTGGTGCCCTTCTAGGGCACATAACTCATTTATTCTTTGATAATCTGATTTACCATATTTTATAAGGGCTGGAATCTATAATTTGGTTGTTTTTGGAGAAGTTTATCTATCGTTTTCAGCCCTTGTTTGTGGCTGCCTTGCTGTTGTCATAAATTTATTTACAGTTGGTTATCATCTCTTGTTTTTTCCATTTCTTTGATGCAAATAGGATGGATAATTGTTGTTGTACTTGAAATAATTATTTAGAAGTATTTTCAACTGTTGTGCATGTTTATATGGTGAATTAAAAGTCCCTATATAGTTCATTGTTAGGGTTTCAAGGAATTTTAAAGCTGCTGTTATGAAAATCAGAATTTACTTCACTTGAGGTTAGTGTGATTTCCTTGATTTACAGTTTCAGCCCTAGAAGGGGACACTGCATGTACCTTCATGATTAATTATTTTATTTACTAATCATTGCATTGGAATGGTTCAACTAGGGGAAAGAAGACTTAGAAAGGAGAATTTCTATTTCTTCGTTATGAGGTTAGTCTTCTTAAGTGAAGATTAAAAAAGTGCTTTAGGAGGTCGGCCATCAAGTTAGGCGACAAAGGAGGGGTACTTAAGGAAGTCCGAATTGGCTGCATTTGGCCGCACCATCAAAATTTAATTTGTACCAATTTGTGGAAGCAGAGCCCAGTGAGGTGTGTGGGGCACAATGAAGCAGCTTATTGTGTTGTGTAAGGGGATGTTCCATTGTTGATTAGTCCAAAGATAAGCCATACTGGATGAATGTAGACTTCTCAATTGAGTGCGGTAATGGATAAGAGTTGTGCTTCTAATATTTGCTTTCAATTTGTGTAAAATTGATGGAAGAGAATGGGATTCATTGTTGAATACTTTTGAATTCCTTTCCTGCCAGAGATGCCGGAGTATGTATCCTAGAGCAATATGAACCAGATGGCATATCATGGGCATGTCAGTCATTACGTTTGACCATCAACACAAGGCTTGGTTTAGAGTTTGTCGTCGCGGTGATCCTGAATGTAAGCACAAGTTGATGCTGCCCAATACCACAACAGCCAAAGGGCATTGGAGTAGACATGTTGGATGGCTTTCTTTTGCTTGACTGCAGTTGGGGAAAATGGACATGCCTATAAATCCTCCATGTTGTACTCTGTTGTGAGCCTTTTTACATGTTTGACCAGCCAAAGAAAAACTTTAATTTTAGACCAATTCTTGGCAGTCCAGAGATGATTCCGTTGTCAGCAAGTCAGACAAAAACCTTGATTCAAGTGAACATATGCAAAATCAAATGTGACGTCCCTTTAGGTGGTAAAAGGTCAAACTAGCATATCAGGATTTCCATTGAGGACCAATGCTCTTTGTACCAGTGTTGCTCAAAGATATGCCTGAGCTAAGGCTAGAGTAGTCGGACTTGATAGGAGCAGAATGGTCTGGTAACTCTTCCCATGCTGATCCCAATTACAATATTCCACCACTTGGGTATACCCCTAAAGCTTGAAAGACTGCCTGGAATGAATGGTCAAACTACATGGATAATGGGGCATAGCTGTCCAAACTGGAAGTCAAAAACAGAGTTGTTTTCCCATTAGCAATATGAAAACTTAAACGAGGTCGAATATTGTGCAAGCCTGCAGGTATATGCCTCTAAGTGGCAGACATTTGGGCTGGAGTGGGATGATGATCAGATTACAAATGTGGAGCAAACTGGTATTTTTCTGCAAGAATTAGATGCCAAGACATACCCAGATTGTGATGAAGTTTCCACACTAATTTCATGGCCAAGCCCATATTGAAAAGGTGTGGATTTTCGATGTTCGGCCAACCATATTTTTTCCCTGTGGTGATCTTATTATGTGCAATCCGAGGGTATTTGAATTTATCCTGTTGTCCTTACAATATGAAGTTCCTTAGAATGTTGGCAATATGATGTTCAATAGATGGGGGGGGGAGGGGGCGTGAAGAACGGACAGTGTATAAATTTGAACGGCTTGAAGTATTGCAATGACCATCTGAATTGTTCCTGCAAAACTTAGCCACAGGTTGCCCCACTTTCAGACATTTTGGACCTGATTTTTTGATGAAGTAGAGTCCCATAGTCGGTTTATGTTTTTGAGGTGGAAAGGAAAGCCCAGATATGTGGAAGGAAAATGACTCTCAATGAAGACAATAATCAGAAGAATTTCCTTTTTAAAACTACTAAAGTGTTGGGAGAAAATATGTTAGATTTTCTAGTATTGATCACTTGTCATCTGGCTGTTTGGAAGGTGTGTAGAATGCTTTCTAAATATTGTCGTTTTCCAGTAACCAGGCTATAAAAGACCACAGTATCATCTGCAAAATGAAAATAAGTGTACCCGGATCCCTTTTTGGTAGCAGCAAGACTTCTTAATTTCCTAAGCTCTTTTGCCTGGTGGAGAGAGCAAATGAGTGTTTTACTTATAAGAATAAAAAGACTTCGTCTTAGTGGGTATCCTTGCCTCAATCCTGTAGAAGAGGTAAATGGCCTCCCTGTGTAATGTCCCCTTTTCAGAATTAATTAACTTTGGATATTTTAATTGGAGAAAGGACACTTAAATTATATTTAATCCAAAAAGCAGAAATAAAATAAAATAATAATTAAATGATGAACTTCTATTATTGGGCGCCAAAGTTAGAAGAATAATTAAATAATGGGGGCGCCAAGGATAGAGTGGGTTGCATGAGTATTCGGATCCTATTTTTAAGATGGAGAGTGGATAAAGCATGATTAATATTGTTTATTCTTATTCTTCGGATGCGGGGCAAACATGGGGGAGAATAAAGTTATTTTTTATTATTTATGGAACATACATGTGCTTCCAAATGGGGGCGCCCACTTTGGAGAGCGCCTTGGAAGTTATAAAGGCAGATTTTGGGTTTATTGTTCAATCATCTTGAAAATTTAACTATGTTTGCAAGTAGCTTATGCTTTTGCATCAGCGATAGCGAACGAAATCCCTCATATCTATGCTTGGTAATTCCATTCAGGGATTGCAATGACCATTCAAGGTACAGGTATTCATCCAATGCAGCTAGGGCACTTTCAAGCTCGATTCTACATCCAGAACAGCAAATACAGCTAGGGCTTCAGTATCTGAGGGCCGATTTCAGTCAAATCAGTTTGCATTCTCTTCTCTTCCATCTATATTTCCATTTAAGTCATCAAGTGTGAGAAAATAATTGTATTCAGACACTCTGGTATTTCTTTTATTGTAGTTGATTGAAATCAATAAATAGAAGTCTGTTTCGGCACCTTGAGACTTGTTGTCTTTAATTAAAAAAAACAGATTGTCGTTGCTTTCATAAAAGGAAATTTTCTACTGATGTCCTAGGGTTTTGACAGAAATATCCAGATTTATCTAAAGTATTTTTAAGGGATATTACACCCTGCTTCTCCATCAAGATTCACAGTGAATGTCAAAGTACTAATGCAGCTACTGATACAACATATGAACTCTTCATGCAGCCAAAATTTGAGAGATATGGTAGATACAAAGCCAATTACATGTGTCAAAGACCTTAGAAATATCTAGTTTGGGCTTTACTTTTGGTATTTTTTGACTAAGGAGTGGATAAGCTCTTGAACAAATATGATATTATTGGTAATTTGATGTTCTTGAACAAAGGCTGATTGCAGAGAGAGATCAGACGGGGAAGAAATGGTCCAAATTTATTGCCAATTAGGTTAGAGAAGATTTTATAGAATATTGCATAAGGAAACAGGCCGGTATTGATCAATTTGATAGGCTTTGCTAACTTTGGGAAGGAGGACAAAACGAGTGCAATTCGGTTGTTTGAGCATTTGCTTATTCTTCTATGATTCCACCACCACATCCAACAATTCTGATTTAATGAGGCACCAAAATGTTTGTACAAGAGATTTGTAAACTCATCAAGTCCAGGTGCTTTCCCTGGATCAAACGAGAAGACAATTGCATGAAGTTCTTGTTCAATAATCGATTGCAATACGGAGTCATTATTAGACTGCTAAATTAATGTCGGGATGGGTTGAAGAACTCTAGTCTAGGCTGCAAATCTCACAACCTCATGAGGAGTCTTGTGCGAATTCTAATTTTTAAAAAGTAGCCTAGAAGAGCATATCAGATTGTGTCATGATATCTTGCCCATCAAGTTGTTGCAACCTCTGAACAATGTTTCGTTGTTCAAAGTTTTGAGCTGCAGCATGAAAGAATTTGGTGTTGGAACCACCTGCCTTTATCCACATATTTCTTATGAAGCCAATGGAGTTCTTTCTTTTGCAATTCCAGCAGAGCAAGAATGGCTTGATGTTCTTCTAGTTCAATTGGGGAATTCTAAACCATACTCTTGTAGACACTTAAATTTGGTTTTTCACACGTTGGCCTACTTTGATTTACTTGGGCAAACCACGTATATTTGACTCTTGAGAACACTTTCCTCCTAAAAGGTTGCCCCCCATTGTCTTATCCACCTCTATTTGCTAGTTATATCTATTCAGAATCAACTTAGTCTATACAAGAACACTTTAGAATCCTAGACAAGACATTCTCCATACCCCAAATCCACTTTCAACACTCCAAGGACACTACCCGGTAAAGCCAAACAATTTTGGTGTGCCACAAGAGTCACCTTCTACCATCAGTGTCCAAGATCCTTCAACAGCTAGTTTTCAAATAAGAAAATATGCATTAGGTCGGCCTAGACACGTTTCATGGGTCGGCTCACAACAAGAAATTAACAAAGAGTTGCCTCTATATACATAACATCCATGAGGTTATCACTCATCTTGTACTTGCCTTAGACACCTCACACTCTCTTGGAGCACTCTTACTACATTGGGGATCAATACCAAATTTGAAGCAAACCTGTAATCTCTCAAGGAGCAGCACTAGAGCAGTCCATAGAGCTAAATCTGAATCAAAGAGGTCAAAACTACATGATGCCAAATGTCAACCTTGAAAGGAAGATCAATTGTTTGAGCAAATGATTTTGCACACTCACATGCAAGTGAGAACAACACATGGTTTGATCCCTCTTCAGAGGATTGATATGTAGGCAACGCTCACAACATCATTCGGAGTATGACTAAGCCTGTCTAGCCCAAAAACACTAACCCCTTTTTAAGGATTCCTTGCGGTCTTGCAAAACAAAATTATTGTTTGGACGAAGAAGAATAGTAACATGTACCGTCACACATGATAGAAGAATTCCCAGGTATCCAAAAGTAAGTTACAGGAGAGAGCAAAGCATTCCTAGAAGTTGCAAACCGCCAAACATCTCTCACGTTGCTAGTAAATCCAGATGCTTTTGATTCTGCCATAGAGTCTTAGTCTGTCAGTAATGTCCAGACAACCTGTCAATCCCTATTCTGAGTCTGAGAACCTGACGAAGTTCTTTCAGATAATTTCTGATGTAACCAACTATTGAGTGTTGTTTGCTTTAGCGGGCTAATTAGGAGTCTAATTATGAGTCATTTGTTCAAGAGTCTTTTCAGGAGTTTGTTTCCTAATAATAGCAAACTTCTTTGACTGCCCTGTTATTGTGAGTCAAAGGAACAGACGGAATTGTATTTGCTATTTTCAGGATAGTAAGTCTAAATAGGAGTCTACTTCAAGTACCTTTCGAAAGATTTAAGCCCAATGTATGTTTGGTGGAGAAGGGAGGAGAAGATTGGAACGGGGAGTGGATGTAATTTTTTTGATGAATAAATAAGAGTTTAAATTATGTATGCAGTTTTAATGAAGAAACTTATTTACTGTTGTCCTCCCACTTACTGCTGCGATTAATTATTTGTATGTAGAAAAGTGTGTTTTGAAAATTTCAAGAACAAAGGTTTGTCTCCATCAATTTCCAACCACTGACACACCTTTAGTGAGTAACATGCATCTAGAATCAACTAAAATATTTTTATTATCTTGTCAGTTCTAAATTGAGTAATCACAACATCTACTTGCTGAAACAACTTCATATTGTTATACCCTAATGACCTAATTATATAGTCTGAATTTACTCCATGTTTTACCATTCACTTGATGCCCTGGTGTGTAAAATAAGCAAAACAAATCCATGATTCGAAGTTGAAAAGCTTCACGCCTCTGTGTGAGGATTTTCTTTTGGATTTTGAGAGACCCAAATTCTGCCTTGTGCCATTTCTTGAACTGATACCTGATAAATTGCATCTTTTTCACAAATTTTTACGTGTGAAATTAATGGAAAGTTGGGATTTTGGTCCTATAGTAAAAAAAAAATTGCATGAAGGAAGCTGCTGTCCGCCATCTAGAGTCAAAATTGGAGCTGAGGTTGTTTGTGTATTAGGACCAGATGAGAAATATGTAGTGACATTGGCCAACGATCTAACGAAGTTGTTTCCCCAATCCAGGGCATCAAAATCCTATGCATAAGAACCCAATGAGGAATATTTAGCAAAATTGACCAATGTCCTAACAAAGTTGTTTCCCCAATCCGGGGCATCAAAATCCTCTATGTGGGTATACTCCAATTCTTAGAGAGTAGATCCGATCCAATGTTTCTGCAATAAGGCCTCTTCTTTTCCTTCTATTGATCCAAGTAAAAGAGCCCTACAAAAATTTGTTCTTGAAGATTGGTACTACATTCAAGTTGGTCCAAGGCCATAGCTGTTCGGAGTTTAATGCCGGTTCCACCTTTTTTTCTTAAGTGCGGATGGTATTGAAATCTCCCATCAATGTTAAGAAAGGAACATTAAGCTTGGAGACATAAGCGGTCATCATTTCCACCATGATGACCGAGTTGTTACCATGGGCTGGGATATATACATTTAGAAGATAAACAAAATTATTCAAAATTATATTAATGTCCAACGAATGACCACAAAAGAAGGTCAATGGGATTGCAAAGTACAATGCCAAAGGAACCAGCAGAGAGACCCGAAAGGGTCACTCCAACAATAAGAAAGAAAAGAAAAGAAAGGAAAGAAGAAGGAGAAGCAAGGGCCTCAATGGCTACAAGAGTGCAAATGGATGGACCCAAAGAAGAGGGAGGCGGAAAAGCCCTAACTCCGACATTGTCACCTAACATTTGAGGCCGACTGGAAGTAGCTGGCGATATGCCAATGTTCTGTCACTGAAACCGCAGAGAGTCTGGAATGTTGGTGTCTGGGAGAAGGACGAGCCCGCCGTATCCTCATGGCTGACCGTGATCTATGGGGGGGCTCTAATTGAGTGCGGTCATGGAAGCCTCTAAACTCGGAGGTGGCGTCCCGGGTCCTAACGGATCTGGTCTGGGAATCCATACTGGTGTCAAGGTGTCACTTGATGCCCCTCTCTGGTGGGAGCATCGTAAAGAAAGATGTGATCTATCAAGTAGTAGCATGTATAGGAGAGGACTAAAGGGTCTCATTCTAAAGTCTGAGAGCCTCCTGTAAGTAGAGAGCAAGACATCGTTGATCACAATATCTGAAGAAAGCCGCAAATTACAGATGCCCTTGAAATAGGCAATGGAATCTCCCTCTGATCTCATAGTAGATGGGGCACCTGAAAATGAAGTGTTCCTCCATTTCGACCTCCTAGAGAGAACAAAGCTAGCAAATCCTCTCTGAGCGGTCCAACTAGTGGTCCTCCACACGAAGTCTATGAGAGCCCACTCTGAACTAGCCTAGGAATATGCGGAGTGCCTACAACTAGTGTCGGGAGATATATGTAGGCCAGCTAATAAGCCCATCATTGACCTCAAGGAAATGTGCAGCATAGAAAGCCATCTTAGGGCGTAATCCACCCAGAGGGTTGATCCAAGTGTGTTGGATGAACTGTCTGTGAATGTCTTCCGGAGAAGATCCGAGATGTCCTACCTTTTGCAAACTTCATAAAGTTGGAAACAAAAAGAGTGGGAATTGGCACAAGGTCAAAACCCCAAGCATCAAGGAAGGGGTCAACCCTCCATAAGGACCCCACACTCAAGAGTATGGACGTTGTGCATAAAGAAGGGCTTGAAAGTAGATGGTTCTCAAGTCCAAGTGACAAACTTTTGAGCTTCAACAATCACACACATACCGGGAAAAAATCAAATCTACACTTTGAAAGAGATGGAGCCATGAAGGATGAAGATTCAGCCCTTAATCCCCTTATTGTTCCTCATGGTCATCATTATGAGGTAATTATTGATCAATGTTTGATTAATATTGATAGTATTCCAGCATGTGATGAATCCAGGGTTGAAAAGAAGGGTGATGAGCGAGAAGGGGAAGTGAAAGTGATGGTTGAAACTCATTTTTCAAGGAGACATAATAATAGTCAGCTTGCTGGTCTGTTTGTAACATCAAACAATAAAGAGCCAAAAGATGAAAGTATGATGCATGAGCCTAGAAAGGAAAGGGAAATCATGGAGCATGAGTCCCAAGGTAAAAGTCCCTTAATATTTAACGATATTTCATTGGCTTCTAATGGGTGTGTGTGGCAAAATGTTGAAAAGAAACCAGATTTGCTTAAGGGTAAAAAGAATGCATTGGAAGAGGAAGATATCCAAGATGCTAAGAAGGAATCATCGCAGCAGCAACTCATAATGATAGATCAGCCTTTGGTAGCCCTAGAAGCACCCACCTCCATTGCCAAAATTGATTCCTTGATTGATTTTCCGGACAGCCCTATGAAAGATCAAGAGAATGGAGAAATTGCCAAGCAAGAACCAAGCTAAGTGGAAGGTAAAGAACTTTTGGTTGTTTATGGTTTTCCCTTGATTTCTAATGATTGCATGTTGCAAAATACTAAGGGATCTTGGAAGAGTGAGCAAAAGGATGAAGGGATGCATGAGGAGCAAGATAATGAAGAGAATGTTGGAGATAGCCCAAGCAAGTCTCATGGGATAAAAGGAATTGAGCATATTGGGGATGGCCAAAGGTATGGCAATGTTCCAAAATCATTGTTTTCTTCTACACCAATTCAATTTTGGTGTCTTGAGCCATTTGATGAAAAGAATAACAATATGTCATCGTTGATGCCTAAGTTGCCGCATTCGAATTCGTGTTCGAATTCGCCGATGATTAAATTCATGAAAAATTTGCTGGTAAAAAATCAGCGATTAAATTCGATTATGAGAAATATACATTTTTATTAAATATATAAAAACAAAAGATACATTCACATTTCAAAAGAGAGATAATATCACATTTCATTGATTTCATAAGTAGCTATTACAATAATGTGATTGAAAGTAAAAACTTTAAAAAACATGTGCTCGCAAGTTGCAACCAAGCTGGCAGGTGGGGCGATTGGTCCAAGCACGGGAGAATACTCGCCGAGTTTTGGCGAATACTCGCTGAGTTTTGGAAAGCTATCCAGTATTTTTAATTACTAATCTGTCTACATGCGATCAAAGGTCATGATTCTTTCAGAAGATTGCAAGAAGTTGCTTGGTCCAAAAAGGTGCAGAAATGGATTTTATGAAAATAAGAAAAATATTGCCATCAATGCATAGAGCCCAAGAAAATATGCACTTTTAGAGAAAACGACACCTGAAACGGAGCCACAAAATGAAATTTATGGCACATGCAAGTTTTTGTTGCTACATCTTCCCGGACCCTTTCCAAAAATGGCAAAAAAATTTATGTCCTTGTGTTTTCTTCACCGAAAATCCAAAAATGGAAAGAAATGCCAAAAAAGGAAAGAAAACACGAATTAAATCGCGATTTTCAACGCACTGTTAAAATTCGGCAAATTTCAATTTTTTTCCTTGTAGTTCACCGAATGCGGCAACTTAGGTGGACTCTCCATTGTAAACCATGGCAAGGAGCTATACATTTCAATCAACAAGCTACAAATGAAGTTATAAGTGGAGAAAAAATTGAATACTGGAGGAAAGATCAAGCGGAGCTTCTAAGGAAAGTTGTTATGGGATACACCCATCAAATAAGGGCATATACGGGTGTCCATGACCACTTTCAATCTGCTGTAATTTTCTAACCAGCAACTAATGGTAAGCCATATGATATTTTATTTGGTCATGACAAGGTTCTATTGCATCATTATTTATCATTGCCATGCTTGGTTGATCATAATTGCTAATGAAGTAAAGGAGCAAGCTTGGGAGAAGACTCTTTACCAAGGGCTCCTTATACATGTCCCAAGCAAAGCCTATGAGGTGGGTTTTTATGACAGCACAAGGATGATTGAGAGAAGAAGAGGTATGATGAAAAGTTACATAGATTGCCTGCATCCTTGGAATCCGGTTAAACCCTTTAAACTCAAGGAAGATGAAGGTAAATATTTCAATTTAGATTTTTCCTCTTTTTGCTTATGGAAGGGAAGGAATTTGATGAGCTTGTATTAAGCAGGGGAGAATTCTAGTATGACATGTTTGAAGCATCCTAAGCTTGGTAAGAATTCTGATATTCTTTTCTATATATTGCTAACCCATGGTTCCATGAAAGAACCAACAAAAAAATGGGAAAGGGGCAACAATTGTGATGAATTTACAATTGATTCTACTTTTCAGTTTCATATATGGTTAGCCCATGGCCCCATGAAGAGGTATGAATTTTGTTTTGATTTCCTTCTTTTAAGTTCAGCTAAGGAACACATTATTTTTGGGGGTCAAGAGGTCCAAATTTTAGAGGAAATTACCCTCAAAATTCACAAGGAATTGGGATTTCGCTTGCCAATTGAAGAAATCAGAATTCATCAGAGTGTTGAGCAAGGGAATGATGATTCACTCGAGTTAAAGCCCAAGATGTCTGCTGATTTCAGTCGTAGACCTGTTGTTCTTAAATTTTCGGCCTATGTAAGACAACTTGCAGTCCCTACATTACTCATGAATTTGTCTTTCTTCATAAGATTTTAGATTGGTAGTTATTATGCCATGGTTATACGGCTGAATTTGCAAAAAATCAGATTGGGGACTTCCATTAGCAGCCATGAACAGTAATGAATGTTTATTTTTGAAGAGCATTCCATCACCGGTTGATATAAGAAGAAGGTTTCAGCTGAAAGGAGGGAACAAATCTAATTTGATAGCCTCAATTTGGATAAGAATCCATGAGAATTATGACTGTGATAAAATGCTTTCAGCCCCTCCACAATCTGACTTGTATTTGGAGCTATCCCATTAAGATGAGTATGCATCTATTCCTAGCTTTATGATGGAAACTACATCAGTTTGTAAGGTTTTTGTACAAGTAAACATGCAAAGAAAGGTGATATCATTGTTGTTTTTGAAGTTGAAGATGATAAAGACTTACATGAAGAAAAGGGCAGCAAAGATATGAGTTTGTTTGGGTTGAAGATCATTCATTTAACAAGCACGAGATACAAATTATGGAAGCACTACAGCATGTTCCTTTACTCCGATATGACAATACTTGGTGTATGTGGAGTTTGCAATTGCTTGGGGACAAGCAATTTTGGGAAGGGAGGACTGTAATGTCCTCTTTTTTAACTTAAGAACCTAATTATGGAGTTCTTGCCATTCCTTTTCCATGGCAATGAAAATGAGCTATGGAAGGAATTGCAATCCCATTTCATTTTTCTTTTGCTAATTTTTAATGTTTTCTTTAGTGTTTCTTTATTTAAGCAAGTCGGCTAGATTAGAAGAGTTTTAAAAGCAAATTAAAAAGACCCAATGAAGCTTCTTTATGAGATTGGTCTTTCTATTTTGGCTTTGGCGCCAAAGGAGGACTATAAAAAGGGATTAATGACTTCATTTTTTATCATCCATCTTGGCGCATTTTATCTAAACTTGATCTTTGGGTTGTTTGTTCATTATCATTCCACTTTTGGGCGAAAATCCAATTGTGTGGTTTTTCCAAGAAGAACAAAAACCCTTCTTGTGGCTGGTTGGAGGACAAAAACCCTCCATTTTTGGGTGAAGTGAAGAAAACTTGAAGATCTCTTGCAAATTTGGACATTAGAAGATCAAAAAAGACATTTACAAGGGTTTGGATGCATTGTTGAGCTCTTCTTAGTTGGAGCGACTAGGATTTGATAGCATTTAGGTGCCTTCAAGGGCACGAAATTCATATTTTATGTGATATTATGATTCGACATAATTTATATGGCCAAAATCTATGTTTTTGTGATTTTTGGTGGAGAATATCTATCGTTTTCAGCCTTGTTTTGTGGTTGTCTTGTTGTTTCAAAATTAATTACACCAGTGTGTTATCTTGGGTTTTCTCCATTTATTTATTGCAAATTGAATGGATAAGTGTTCTCGTACATTAAATAATTATTTAGAAGTGTTTTCAACTATTGTGCATGGTTTTACGGTGCTTTTAAGCCCCTTTACACTTCATTGTTAGGGTTTATATTATTGTTGGAACTGTTGTCATAAAATCATAGTATTTTCATTTGTTGGTGTTGGTATATTTTCATATCTGATTCTCGAAGTTTGTGGCCAAACCCTTATTTTTGGTTTTTGTCCTAGAAAGGGATATTACAACGAAACCCTTCATTGTGGCTTGGTGGAGATCGAAAACTCTCCATAGTGGTGAATTGAAGACATCTATTAAAGACTCTCTTGCTAATTGGGATCTAGGGCATCAACAAGACCTACAAGAGTTTTGGCATATTTTTGGAGCCCCTCTCCTAGGAAGCGACTAGGGTTTGAGTGTGACATGGTGCCTTCTAGGGCACATAACTCATTTATTCTTTAATATTTTGGTTTTTCATATTTTATAAAGTTGAAATCTATAATTTGGTTATTTTTAGAGGAGTTTATCTATCGTTTTCAACCCTTGTTTGTGGTTGCTTTGTTGTTGTCTTAAATTTAATTACAGTTGGGTATCATCTCTTGTTTTCTCCATTTCTTTGATGCAAATTGCATGGATAATTGTTGTCGTACTTGAAATAATTATTTAAGAAGTATTTTCAACTGTTGTGCATGGTTATATGGTGAATTAAATCCCTATAGAGTTCCTTGCTAGGATTTTAAGAAATATTAAAGATGTTATAAAAATTAGAATTTACTTCGCTTGGGGTTTGTGTGGTTTCCTTGATTTATAGTTTCAGCCCTAGAAAGGGACATTACAAGTTCACCATTATGGAGGCACATCACAATAATAGAGCAACTTAAAAGTGGTCTGTGTTTTGTTTAGAGATGCCATGATCGCAAAACTGTCTTCAAAGGCTCATATAGTCGGATTAAAGCCCACTTATGTGCAATATTGGCTCATGATATTAGAATTTGCAAGGGGAAGAACAATTTAGGGGTGCCAACAACAAAAATTTTGGAGTATATCAAAGAACAAGAAGAAACAGACATAGCGTTTACCTTGAAAATGGGTCATCTATTGTCACGAAAAAGAAGTTCATCTCGATCAGCGACATCACTTGTTGCCCCATCTAGTATTGGCTCCCTAGTTATGACCTTGCACATCCACTTGTGATGTCTACCTCCATGCAAGATGAGGATTCACCTTTTTCACAAAAGAGGACAAAACAACCACTAAAAAAGTCATTTCAAAGAGAAACAGGGATATCACGAATGAGCACATAACAATATGTGTGTATGCAAATGGATTGTCATTCAATGTTGTCAGATCGCCATATTGGCAAGAGATGATGAAAGTGATCATCGAGGCCCCAAAAGGGTACAAAAGGCTAGATTATGAGAAGATCCACACCACCCTATTGATAAAGGAAAAAAATGTGGAAACCTCATTGCAACCAATTAAAGACTATTCATTTAAAACAAATGAATGTAAAACAATTTATTCATAACACACTATTAAATGAAAACTTGCAATATCAAGAACCAAAAATCATTTTCACGGCACATAAGTGCAATTTTCAGCCTCAAAGCCCCATACTCGATCTCCATCCTAAATGACTTTGTAATATCCCTTTTTTGGAACTAATTCATTTCAAAGACTTCTAGCCCATTCCACTTCCTGTGGGCCAGAAGAAGTTGAACAAGGGAAGTATTTGTTTATACTTCAGTCCTTTTCCATGAGCATTTACATTTTCTTTTTGTGTTTTCCTTTATGAGGCAAGTTGGCTAGGTAAGAGGAGTTAAAAAGTAAATTAGAAAATAAAGCAAGTTCCTTAAGAGGTCGGCTGGGTTGGAGAGCTCCCAACATGAAAATATAAGATAAAACAAGCTCTTAAGAGGTCAATCTAGGGGTAATTCACTCCTTAGACCTTTGGCACCACCAAAGGAGTATAAGAAGAGTCATATAAACTCATTTGTATCATCAATTTTGGCATATACACTTTAATACTTGGTTCTTAGGTTGATTGCTCTAATTTCATTCCACTAAGGGGCGACAATCCATTAGTGTGGCATCTAAGGAGGACGAAACCCTTGTGGCATATTGGAAAACGAAAACTCTCCAAGTTGGTGGTGGTGAATGCATTATTAAAGACCATCTTGCTGATTTGCAACTAGGGCATCAAAAAAGAGCAATTTCAAGGGTTTGTATAGTATTTGGAGCCCCTCTCCTAGGGAACGACTAAGGCTAGAGATCATTTGGGTGACTTCTAGGACACAAAACTTCAGTATTATTTTAAATTCAGATTTATCATAATTTATATGGCTGGTATCTTCCACATTTTGTAATTGTTGGGGTTTGGAGACCTCATTTTTGTCTATTTGTGGACTGCACTTCTATTGTCCTTCAGCTGGGTAATATTTCTGATTTGGCACATGTTTTGGCGTGGTAATGGTTCCATTAATTATATATAAATTGGAGAAGTGTTGATATATTTAATTTCAGCTTGTTTGATGAGTGTTTGATGCCCTAACATGCAAATTTCAGTACATTGCTAGGGTTTCAAGGAATATTGGATCTCCTGTTATAAATTTCAGATCGCATTCAATTTGGGGTTTGTGTGATTTCTTTGTTTGTGTGTTTCAGACCTAGAAAGGGACATTACAGACTTGCATGTTTCCTAACACCATTTACTCTATTTTACGTCCATTTATCTTTTCCATCAACTATTCATGCTCACATGACTTTCTAGATCAGCATCTACAACCATCTTTCTTCACCTACAATACTTAAGTCTATGACATTTTTGTATTTCAGATTGTAAGCAATACAGATTATTCATGCAAACCTTTCTTAAATAGTCTGCAAATAATCGTAGAAAGTGAACCCCTCTCAACCATAGTTACCAGGTTCGGAAATCCGATTAAATTCAGAAGGGCAAAAAAATCCGAAAATTCGGAGTTCTTGAAAAAATACGGAAAAATCTGGTTCGGAATATATATACTTGTATTATTATAAATTTATATTATTGTATACTTATATCATAATATATAGACAAATCATACAAAAAAAGCATCCATCTACCATAATCATCATCATCATAATGATTCTTTCAAAAGATTGCAAGAAGTTGCTTGGTCCAAAAAGGTACAAAAATGGATTTTATGAAAATAAGAAAAATATTGCCATCAATGCATAGAGCTCGAGAAAATATATACTTTTAGAGAAGATGACACCTAAAACGGAGCCACAGAATGAAAGTTATGGCACGTGCAAGTTTTTGCTGCTACATCTTCCCGGACCTTTTCCAAAAATGGCAAATTTTTTTCCATACTTGCGATTTTTTCACCAAAAAAAAAAAAGCCAAAAAAAGAAAAAAAAAAATTCCTGCAAAGACAAGCCCGAACTGAACTCAACTAGAATATTACTTAGCAGAAGCACATTCCCAACTTTCGATGAAATTCCCTTGGTTTAATAACATGTGGTTATATGAAAGGAAATCTTCACATCGGAAGATGTAACTAAGAGGACATGATTTAATGTTGAGTTGAAGACCAAACTCAAACTTGACAACACAAACAAAAAAATTGTATTGCAATTCCGCAAAACACTGTCCATATTAATAGTATGTAGGTGTTGTGGAAGTATGGTAAAAAACTAGGCCTAGAATGGTAAAAAGAGTAGACCTAGAATATGTCCAAGGCATTCCTTAGATACACCAATTCTACAATGCACTCCTTGGAAAAGAGTAAGATGTGAACATGTTAACAAGCTTTAAAAATTAAAACCTCAAATGCAGCAAGTCTATTTGGGAACAAATATTTGATATCTGGTTGATGCTTAAAATATCCATTAATAGGATATGCTTTTACCAAATAAACCTTTGTTTAATCTATTGCACTAAATTCCATCTAGAATGTCACACAATAAAATTAAACGGTATATGTAAAATTGTTTTCATATACAACAGGTTACATCTCAATACATTTTGAAAAATTGCCCTTCGCAAAATCAAAATAGGAGAGATTATTAAGTGGGTTGTAATCCAACAGTGAGGATGATGGTGTAAAAGGTGCTGCCTAGCTATCCACCAAGGTACAAATCATAGGAAATACCAAAAATAGGGATGAGGCCATAATCATGCCCCAGGCGAATTTGACAGAATGGATAACTCTCGGTCCTTGGTACAAGCTAAAGAAAGCATTTTGTGCACCTTATCCATGCAAAAAATGGATTCAATCACAAAAAAACTAGCAAAGATTCTAAAGATAAAGCACGGCATATTTTAACAAACCTGAAACAAAAAAAAATTGCATCAACATTAAAATGTTGGAACTTGCATTGGCAGAAATTCCAAAAATTGATTACATAAAAGTTTTAAACCAAAACCTAAGGATAGCACAAGGGAGCAACTTCAGTAATTATCAATCCTATTTTATTTAAAATACTCTTTTGACTATTTCATGAGTAACAACTCCATACACTACAAGCATAAAAAAGAACTTAAATAAGCTGCTAGTAAACCTTCTGCCATCATGTGAAACGGTGGAGAACATGTTAGTGGCCTTCAACTTTCGAGTTGGAAAACCCGAGGGACCAAACATTCTACTCTGTTTGCGTGCAGAAGCTAGCCATTTCGCAAGCCTAAATTCTGGTGCTCCAGATATTTTCGCAAATAAAAGTAAAACCTGCATGGATGCAGGACAGATCTAGGTCAAAACCTGCCCATCTTCATAAATAAACTTCTCAACTGGAACCAGCTTCATAATAAATGTGATTGACATAGTCTAGCTTTGCATTGCTAATTATACTGGACCAGACATGAGCAACTACAAACAATTGCTGAAAAAATGGTACATCTTGTGAACTATTAAAAGGTAGGTACTGCCCAAAGGTGGCCCTTAAGCACAAAGGGAAATGTACAGTTTAATATGTCTTAAAAATGAGCGCAGATGAGGGTGAGGTTCTAAAAGACACAATTGTATATAAGTAACAATAGAAGTTGAATACTAATAATTTTTTAGCTAACTAAGAGAGGGATTCATAGAGGGTGCCCATTACTCCAGTTTTTAACCCAGTGGTCCCATGAAAGGCGATAATTTTCAGAAATGCAAAACAAAGAATCTTCCCTTTAAAAATGTAAGTGGCTGCAAGGAAGAATTTTTTTGGCAGTTGCTGGATAGTAAGGGGGAACTCAAGGCATGCAGTAGTGTACAGAGTTTTATGGCCAAGTGGCAGCATTCTGGTCACTGTTATAGAGAACAAATTTAGTAAATGGACCATAGTTCATCCAATGCTCCAAAACATGTACCAAAGTTGAAAATATGAAATCCATGGGATCATTGCACTGCAAAAGCCTCCTAAATTTACTCAGCATCACTTGCTGGAAGTTAAAAAACCATGTAATCTCTGCGTAAATAGGCAGCACCAGAGAAGTGAAATTCATTGGACATACCATAATAAGGGCAAAGAAACCCAACACTAATATTTCAAAAAGCATCCAAATAAACGTAACTGTGAGTGAAGATCGCTGTCAATGGGCATACTGACAATTCGAGGGTCCACGGCACTACTCGTAATTCAGTAACAACTTATATAACAATGTTTCTTTAGTGGGGTATTTCTATTACATCAAAAGTCACAATGGAACTTTCACTGAAACAAGTTTGTTGGCGTCTTGCATAATCACCTGAAGGCTGACCACATGATCAGTAGGGTAGCAAGCAACATTCGGTTTGAAGTTGAACTTGAATCATCGCTCTTACCTCTAAACCATGGCCCACTAGATTAAAAAAAGACGCTATCATGGAGAGTATTGGCTAAGTTTAACTTTTCTAAAGTACAAGTAACAAACTGCAATACAGCTAAGTGACTAGGTGACTTCCATATAAATTCCTTTAGAAAATGTCTTAATTTTGGCTTAAGAAATTTAACAAACACGCTAATGACCCATGACTTATGAATCTAATATTTTTTTACAAAAAATACAAAAATAAGAAGAATTTAACCTAGCCAACCTTCTCCAGGCTGCAATGGTCTAGTGGCAAAGTGAAGCAACTGTGAAAATCATTACCAATGATTAACCGCCATTGGACATGGTCTCCTTAGTGAAGTGACCATCTTGTTGAGGATTTAGTTCCACATTAATATTTATGTATCTGTGAGCGTGGGTACAAGTGACATGCAAATTTCGGCAGGATGGAAAAACCTATTTGTTGAGTATGGTCTCTAACCCAAAAGAGGTTTCAAGATCGACAACATTTCTGTGTTTAGCTGAAATGTGTTAAAGTTTCATAAGGTACTTCCATGTTTAATAGAATATATATATATATATATATATATATATATATATATATCGGTTTTAAAAATTAGCCTACAAAATAAGAATTTGTAAAATTAATATTTAGAAAAATAAAAGAGCCTACAAAACAAGAATCAAGGAAGGATAATATATAAAAGAAATATTTCAAAAACAATAATTTACAACCAAAAAAATTTAAAAATTTAAAAAAAAAAAATTTGTCCCTGATGGTTCGAGCATGTGACCCAAAATGTTAAGAGTTCAGTTCACCAAATATAATATCACTATTTAAATTGTAGGAATCTCAAAAAAAAAAAAAAATTAAAGAATACAATGGTCTATAAAATTAGTATTCATGCCATATGATTAGATGGCTTTTAACGTCCTTTAGATCAAATCTGTTTTAAGAATCGATCAAATAATATGCTTGCTTGATCCGAATTTGTTTCAACCTCAGTTTAATTTTTAAATAAATTATCCCAGACCAACCCTGCTATATATTTATTTTAAATAGATTACAAAATAAGAGCTTATAAAATCTAGGGGAAAAAAGTACAGTAAAATTAATAAAAGAAATATTTTCAATAAAATAGCCTACAAAAACAGAATTTGAAATGATACAAATTAAAAACCTAACAACGTGGCCAGATTTTTAAAAAAATGAAAATTAAAAAGCGTTTATAAAGAAATATTTAGTTCGAGCTAATTTATGTAAAATAATAAAAATAAGCCGATGCAGTTCACAACTAGTAAAACTGGAAGTCACGTAAAATATTGTTGTCTATTACCTAAGATGAAGCCTAAACAGGCTTCCAAAACATGAAGAGAGTTCCTGCAGCATTTGAATTTAAGTATGAAGAGCATAATTTTAAAAATTGTGTGAAGACAAATCCACACTCTCGACCGCAAAGGATCCGTATCTCAGTGGTAAAGAGGCCCTAGGTTAGAATGTCCACTAATTTGCGCAAAATAATAAAAATACGCCGATAACTTCTCACAGCTAGTAAAATTGGAAGTCATATATATAGTATTGTTGCCTGCAACCTAAAATGATCTTTTAACTCTGTAAGCGAAAATAGTATAAGCCAGCAAGTGTGCGTTTACTTATTTCAAAAGATCGTCTCTTTTAAAAGATCGTCTCTTTTAACTGTTTCGTTTTTCACATAAATTCCCCAAACAACTTTAAAATCTCTCGGTTTAAAATCTTACACGCAGATTTTGATCACAAATATCTGTGTAAATGTGCTGAACATTATGATATTGCGGGGTTTTGTAGTAAAATTTAAGATCCAGATTCTTACCGCAGAAGACACGGCAGGCGGAAGAGAAACCCCAGCGTCCAAGCTTGCCTCTTCCAATGCAGTCTTCAGGTGCTTCTCCTCTTCGCTCTCCTATAAAAAAAAATACAGCATGCCTTCTCAGCTCAGTTTCTTTTGGTCCCGCGGGCTAGCTGACTATTTCGCTGACATTGCAGGCATTCAATATAATAGCATTTCATGAGCGAAAAGCTAAATTTGGGCGGTGCTTTATTTAGGGAAAGAGAGATACCTGGTGAGAGGAGATGGCGGCGGCTATGGCCAGATCGCGGAGAAGGTTGGCTGTAATGTCGACTGGGTCCACTAATGGCAGAGGAGCAGGTGGAGAAGAGGAGGAAAGGTTGCGGAATTGTTGATTTTGATTTAGCTTTTCAATTTTGTAGGTGTCGTCCATTGCCGTGATGGTGGTTATTCTAAATCTTATTCTCCCGCCTCTTTGAGATGGGACTCGGGAGTAGGATTAGGCAGTCCTACGAACGGGGCTTCCTTGTTTCTGTAATAATTTCTGTGCATTCCGTGAGCTGTCCTTTCGCTGGCCACTTTACCACGCGCGTCCCCAGAAGGGGTTGAACTTGACAGCCGTTTAGACGTTTTTCATGATTTTAGGCGTTAATATTTGTACAAACAAAAAAAAAATACACGTACGCTTGACTTATGACTGTTCTTTTTTATATAAATTTATATATGAACTTTAACTATACATAAATATATATTTTGAAATTAAAGAAATGTAAATATACTTTTTATATATTTTAATAATAGTGAATAAGTAACATTGTTTTGTATCTTTGAAGGGCATTGAAAAATTACCATCACTTCAAATTGTTTGACAGTTATAAGAGACCGTCAAATTTACATTCATTGGGGCTGTATTTTTTTATCTTTATTTTTTAATTTCTTTATAATTGAATTTGATGGCCGGTTACCAGTATTCAATGCATTTTCCCTAAAATCCAGTTGTTAATTAGAATTTAACCATCGTGTTACTCGTGTAATATTTATAATGTTCTTTTAAAAAACAGTTCTATAAAATAGTTTCGATGTATATATAATTCTTATTTATACCTTTTTATTGTACTTATGTTGAAATCTTCTCCCATTTGAATAGTCAACTTTGCCATCTTTTAAATAATTTTTACCGTTGGATTGTGCCAATCTACACTCTCCCATACTTTTTCACAAGTTCAAATTGCCCAATTTAATATAAATTTTAACTTGCAGAAAACATTTACACTCTCATGAGAAAGGAAATATTAGAGACTAAAGAGTGGAAAAATAATTGTGACAAGTAAGGTAAACCATCAAATTTAACCTTGACCCATGTTTTTTTGCCATATTGGTTGGTGGCACGTGGGATGGCATTCAAAAGAGCCTTGGCTTTTGTCATGTGGAACTGCCATAGTGATTGCCTCTTTTAGCTATAACACCTACCCTGGCCAAAGGTTTGGGAAAACTAACCTTACTTGATATTAAGTATTTGGGAATTAATACTCTGAGACTCTTTACATAAGCCCCGTAACATATTGATTGAATGAAAGTTTGTAATATAGACTCAGTAGCATGTGGGACCATGGATGCTCTTTGTTAGAATTGTTTCTTCAAAAAAAAGGTTGTGTTGTTAAGTTTGTGAAACATATATTTCCTTTTAGATGTTGGCTTTTCTAGGATGAATATTGATTGAAAAAATGTTGTTTTAGATAACCTAGCCTCTTCAAACAAAGTGGTGAGATTGTCTATAGTGAAAGTTATCGTCATATTATAGTGGCATTCTATTTCTGTCATTCACACATGACAAAATAAAACATACCTAATAAATTTTTCTATATTTATCTTTTGTAGATATATTTTTATTGTTTAATTTTTTTGACATTATTTTTTGTATGAGATAAAACTAACCTCGTGAAACATTTTGTTTTTTATGTTAGAGATTGTTTATTACAATAAATCATCAAATATAAACTTGTTGCACATAATAGAGGTTCTCATATAAGAAACCCAGTAGCGAGTTGAAAAAACAATAGAGTCACTTAATACAACACGCTTTGAAATGGAAATTACTCTACAAAACAAGCATCGAAAAACTTTTTTTTTGGTTTAAACTAGAGATCAAAAAGCATTTACACATGTAGGTTTTTTTGGTTTAAACCAAAGATCAAGAGGCATTTACATATGTCTCTTCTTGTAAGTTTCAAGGAATGTGAGAGGGAAAGCAGATTTTAGAGTTTTAGAAATAAATTATTTATGTCGAGTATAGTAAGTCATGTATTTTCAAGCATTTAAATGAGATTTTTTAAGATTATGAAGTTTTATAAGAGGAAACGAGAACATTCAACAAACAAATTTGAATGAAATTTTCAATGACTATAAAGCTATATAAGAAGAGAGAAGAAGAGTGAGAAAACATACATATTGTATAACCAATCAAATATTATGCTAACAAGATAACTACTTTTATTATGACATCACCGTATTAATTAACATAATTCTCTCATATGGCCCACTTTATTATGACTTCAACTTAAGATTGCTCTCAATTGGCCCTTAACTAACATTACCCAGGACCTAAATGATTTTTCATTGGTCGTTTTGCTTGCTCGTTCCACGACTAGGAGGATATAGAGTTGGGAGAACAATAGGTCATTAATAGAGCTAAGGACGAAGCATGGATTAGAAATCCATTCGGAACAAAAAAATTGGACTTTAGGGTTAGAATGTCCTCCATTCCACAAAAAGGCAAAGAGATGTTGAACTACACAAAAAAAGTTTCAAAAGCAAGATAAGCCATTAAATTTACCCTTGCCTCTTATCAACCGTGTATTTTTCCATGTTGGTGTGTAGTACATTGGGATGACATGGCTAAAGAAACAAGCCTGCAATGCATGGGTTGGAAAACCATCCCGAACACAACTTCAAGACTTTTGGTTATAATGTCCACTATTACCTGCAAAGGAAAGGACATGTTTGAGACTAAACTATAGAAAAACATTGTGTGAAAAACAAACATCTAATCCATCAAACTTAACCCCTTCCTCTCCTTGATCATTTATTTTGTCATGTTGACTTGTGGCACATGAGATGACATTCAAAAGAGACATTGTTTTGTCAATTTGTGCCATAATGATTGCCTCTTTGTCCATGACACTACCCTAGTCCATACGAAGGTTTGGAAAAACTAACCTTGCTCAATTATTTTGTATTTGAGATTTAATGCCTTCACAATCCATGATATATGTAAAGAGGTTTTTCCCCACAACATTTTGAGTGAATAAATGGAATAGTTTAGCATCGATAAGACCGAAGAGAGTAACAAGGATCATTTATGCTAGAATTGTCATGTGAAAAAAAGGGTTATCCCACTAAATAGGTGAAATATCCATTCCCTTTAAGATGTTGGATCTTCTACTACAAATCTTGATTAAAATAGGTTGTTTTATATCTAACCTAGCCTCTTAAAACAAATTTACACAGATTGTCTATTTTCAAATTATCCTCAATTTTTTTAAATGTCACTATAAGTTGGCCACTCCAAGATGAAGGCGTGTTATCTCTTTACCATCCCCGAGGTATAAAATAAGCATATATAGTTATTTCTATATTTATTATTCATAAATAAAATTTCATTATTTAATTTATTTTTGACATTATTTTCTACATAGGTGTAGACACAAGTAAATTTCACAATTTATTATTTGACAATGACAATTTTGGCTTTGCACCTAAAGACGTGACTTATGTGCACATTCCAAGCCTAAGTGACTTGTCCTAATCTCCTTTGAAAGAATTTCTTATCCACTCGCATTGTTTACTCACTCACGAAACCAAACACATCATCCCACAGGAGTATAATCTTCACAGGCACCAGTCCCAAAATGTTACAAATTTCCATAGGCTATTTGCATGAGATCATTTGGAAGGGACCAAACCATCCAATGGTTTAGTCTTAGGTGAAACGATCTAATCTCTCGCCAACCAATGGTCACTTTTCCAATTTGATATTGTTTCTTATGTCGGTTCATATCTCATAGTTCAACCTTAATACAAAATCAAACATATGTGTAGACACCACTTTTTTGATACGATGTCCCCATCTCGCGTTTGCTCCTCTTTTATCATCATCTTGCACATTCATCCAACCCTTCTTATTCAAAACCTCAATTTCCCTCCTAAACATTATCCCCTCTTGAACCCTCCATTATCCCTCTTAATTCTTATTTTCATATCCTAGATCCTATTTAACATCTTCATTATTTAATTCCCCATTTTAATACCTATTTAATCATACCTATTATTTTAATCCACCCCATTCCATTCAACGTAATATTATTAATATTATTGTATTATTCATCCCCCATTTAATATCCTTAAATTCCTCACCTACCTAATTATTCATTACCCCTTTTAACTTCCCTTAATTTCTCCCCACGGGTCAACCATGTAGACCATAAAATAGCCCGCCACCTCCATTTTAGTCGTTCTAACACCTCATTCTTCGAAAATCAAATCTAACCTTATCCTACCTAATTTGCAGTATGCTTCAGTCATCGGTGAATCATGTGGGTCATCGGTCGACCCTATTTAAACATCTCTACTCCTCCTTATCAAACGGCTTGGAAATTTGATGGATTGCTAGGGATTTCCTGCTTTTGGAAATTTGTTCTCATCCTCGTGATCATAAACCACCAACTTGGAGTTTCTTCGGCATCTCTCTTCATGGTTCAATGAAGATTTGAAATTTTTATGTTTGTTTAGAGATATTTCTTACTTCACCATCTTTGTTTTATAGATTACATCCTTACTAAACCCATCTATTTATCAATATCTTCCTATACCTATGCATACTCTTCTTCCCACCCATCCAGCTTGATAAATCCTAAATCTTATTCCCATCACTTCGACCCATCTTGGTCTCATTGACCCACCCTATGTTAACCTTGTTCTATGTCTACATCAAATAGATTTTGTTCCAAAGCCTCCTCTTTATCAAGAGCACTCTATTTCTGTCACCCACTTATTTACCAACCATTGAACTGGTCATTGCTGACCGTACTAGTCTGACCTTGAGCTCAGTCATTGATTCTACCAAATCCTTACATTCTTTAGCATCTAGTTGCATCATCCCACACTCATTATTATCTCATCCTGCATCCAAATCCAACATCAATAGAATAGATATCTAGTTCTGTCCTCTTCTTGTCCAGTCAAATCTAGCCATGCATTGGTCGCCGTTGACCATACCAGTCAGACTCTGGCCAGTTGTCATCGACCCGAGTAGGTTTGTTTTCAATATTTATTGTTATTCGATCTATCATTTTTAGATATCTATTTCAACATCTAGCATATCTTTAGATTCTTCTTGTTATCTACATCCTTTTATCTATTATCATTTATCGACATCCTTATCATGTGGGTTGACATCCATCCTAGGAAGTTTTCACTTTCCCATTAGGACTGAACCTTGTTAGGTAACCCACCATCTTTTTACTAATTATTTTTTATGTTTAATTTCTCTTTGTTGTGTACAAATCATCAAGCTTGTAGTGAGGGAGTCTCTTTCTTGCCCGTACCTTCATCACCATTTTACCATCATCCACATCAGGAGGTAGCCTTAAACCCTCCCATAGTTTGAGGTTCCTTGATTTCTTGTACCCCCTTGCATTAACTGTAACATGAAGCAAGAAATCTTGTCGAACATTATAGCACACCTGGTGGGACACACCCTTCCTCCTCGGTTAGTCCTTTATTTTCTTTTTTTTCATTTCCATTTTCTTCGTATTCCATTTATTTCTTTCCACTAACCTCGTAGGTAGGAGCTTCACTTACTCGTGTGCGTGGTGGTTTTCTTTCTTGGATCAACAACATGATTGCTAAAATAAAATAAGGAAAATAACATTATCCAGGTATTCTTCTTTTTGTTCCCTATGTTTCTCCTTTCTATATCATTGTGTGTGTGTCTCTCATCGAACTCCATATTTTTTAATTTTTGGGTCTAAAAAGAACACCTTCATAGTTGTTTTCTCATCTAGTATTAAGTATGGAGGTAATCTACTGCATTCACTTCTTCCACACACATTCAAACTCACCCATCAAACTTACACATCTCAAACATCTTCTACCAGGTGGAACTATTGGGATTTCATCACCTAATAGGAAAATCCATTGCAGTGTTCTGGTTGAGTTATAATTTTTTTGGCTATCGGTATAGTGGCTAAGAGACCGAAACCCTTATCTATGTGGTGCGTGAAGTGCGAGGGTAGGCCCCTATATCAGGCCCTGTACGGTAAGTCATCATAGATTTGTGCCTCATGTAACTTTGAGTATATTGAAGATGTCATCCAAAACATCTTGAAACTAGTCTTAGATCAGCCATTTCCTAGGTTCCGTATGAGTTTTTTTCTAGCTATTTTTCACATATTCTAATAAACAAGATAATTAAAATGCTGTTGTTTTTATTTTTTGTCTTAGTAACATATACATAGGTTCTTGTTTTTTTCATGCCCATTCTAACTAGATCTCAAATTATAAAAATGGAAAAAACTACCTCATCTAACATTTCTATCTCCAACAACCTCATCCCAAAAAACATCCACTCTTGCCACTAGTTACTTCCATCCCTTTGATGACGTCTTCTTTGGTTCCCCAACCTACTATTTCCATGGCCCCTTCTAGCAATCCCTTTATGGTCCATACTCATTTCCATGTCGAAACCAATCTCTTCTTATACCAACATTCAAGTCCCTTATAGACCAGTTACACCTCCATCTGTTGCCTCCTTGGAGACCTTCAGGCATCCTATTATCCCTCGTGGATGATCGGAGTTCCAGGAGCTCCTGGACGCTAACCCTATTGCTCTCATGACTATCTTCTCCATAATTCCACCAAACTTCCCATTTATGGACCCCCTCTTTAAAAAAATCTACGCTTATCACTCTCACCCAAAATCCACTTAAGTCCTCACCTCTCAACTTTTCATTCTCTTCCCTAGATAGTTATGAATGAGATTTCCATGATACAACGTGAACTTGGATCCCATAAATCTTCCACTTTGATCCACCAAACTCATCAATCCACTCAAATGGTGGCTCCTATCCCACCTAATCTCCCTCACATCAACATAGCCCCATCTTCTTCCATTCCCATCACCTCTTCATCCACTATTGTCACTTTTTCTCCTTGTCAAAATTTACAGGAATATCGAATCCTTCTTCCACCACCAAAAAAACATGACCAAAATTTCATCCGTATCTCCACATACCAAATCCATTCTAATGTCATCACCTCACAACCACACCCTTCATAATTAACCCAAGAACTATCAACCTCCTCTTTCAAATATCTTCCACAATATCTTTCCTAATCAATCTGCACCTAAATATCTCAACCACCTCATATTTACATCCCCACTTAACACATACAAAATCAATATAACATCCCTACTTATCAACAAACACAATAAAATCCATCTCATTATATCCCCATCTCTCAAAACCTTATCTCTTAGCCTATTCAATCATATCCCTTCAACTATCTTCCTCCTTACCAACCTCCTCCTACAAACTACCTTATCCCTCAACACTATCAATAAAATCCTCAACCCAATCCTTTCTCTTCCTACAATCCTAAAATATCATCAGTCAATCCCCCATCCCCACACATCCAATGACCCTATGCATGCTCAGTTAAGTAGATTATCCAACCTCAAAGCTGCCACTCTAGGTCCTAAAACCTCATTCATGATAAAAAAATTTGTAATGAGGTTATCCATCAATTTGTCCCTGTCAAACCTTATCCTCTTCATTGGGAACTCCCTAAATTTTTGAAATTCAACAGTAAGGAGGACCCTCAATAACACTGTCATTCCTTCAGGAAATATTGCTACTTTATTACATATGATTAGGATCTCATGCTTCATACTTTCCCCTATGTCATTGGCCGGACCCACTTTGGATTGGTACAATTAAATTCCACAACACTCCCTCTTTTCATTCACCTAACTCACACAATTTTTTTAGAACATTTCTCCATTAATATTGTTCATAAGATAATCATCACAAACCTCTATGAAATTAAACAATTCGATGAAAAATCCATCACATATTTTATTGCTAGGTGGTGGGGTCTCATTAATCAGTTATCTTTCTCTCTTCCTCAAACCAAGCTCATTGATATCTTCTCCCAATCTTGAGCAAAGCATAACTCATTAACCCTCCAAATCCAATTTTTTTAGAGATTTGAGGAAGCGTTCATCATGGATCCTAAACTAGAACTCTGTACCCTTGAGCAAGGCCATGTCAAACTTAGATCCAATAAACCAAAACCCGAGTTCACCAAGACATCTAATCATAATGATAAATCAAAAAAAACTGTCAATGCCATCATTATTAAATCCTCTTATGTATCTACTTCCCATACCAAGCCCCTATAGAGGTCTCCTTTGCCTACTCCCAACTATACCCCCTTGGGGAATCATATAGTTCGATCTTCAACAAGCTCATGGCTTCCCATCTCATCCATCTTCCTCCATTTCATCTTGTCAATGACACACATCCTAATCTCACATGGTATCGTGAGGACCACTATTACAAACACCATCAGGTCTGTGGCCACGACATTTCTAAGTGTTGCACATTAAAATACCTCATCCAATGCCTTATCAACCGAGGGGATATCCACTTGGATAATCCTAACACCCCTCCCAACCAACCACTAGATGTCTTCAAATAGCCATTCCCTAACCACTTGCCAAATAAATAAATAGATCCTCCCACATCCCAGACACCCAATGCTCACACTATCAGTACCTTAAATCAAGAATCAAAATCGTCATCTGTTCCCAATATCCCTCCACCTATCTTACCCACCTCTATTCCTTTGACATCTACAACTACACTGACATCCACGCCTGTGACCACCTCTATCACCCTATCCACATTTATTACACCCACACCTTTTGAATTTGCATCTAAACCAACCACATATACATATTCTACACCTATAACCATACCTATCCTTTCCTCAATAACTACTTCTACACCCATGCCTGTAACCCCTTCTACACCCACACATTCAATCGAATCCACAACTACTCGTACACCTGAATCTACTCCCGTATCCAAACCACCCCTTAAAACCTATAATATAGATAGCCTCCCCTAACATAACATCAAAGGTTTATCTCACTCCCATCCTCATCTCCCATAACTACTACCACTACTACACCAACATCTTCAAATTCATCTATAACTCCTTTTGATCTCATCAAATGCATTATCTAAGAAACGATTCCACCTTCCATCCCCACACCTTTAAGAAAACATATGCCCACATCACCTAGTTTCATCTCTAAATATCCCTCTGTTAAAAACATAGTCATCCCCCCAAGGGTAAAACCTCACATCAGAAATATAAGAACCTTAGCACCCCTACTGAGAAATCACTTACCCATCCACATAAGAAGTTAGAACTTCCTCCCTCGAAACCCCTTCAATGTAAATCTCCCACCATGAAAACATCTATCTTAGGACCTTGACCTTATATTTTGGGACCACACCCTTCATCTGAAGCACCTATCACTACTATCCAACCTCAACCTAAAAATCCTATCCCTCCCCCAAATCCACATCTAAATCATCCATCCCTCCTCCTCAATATGAATCAAAAGAACCTAAAGAAAAAATTGAACCTAAGGCTCCTAAAAATCCTCATAAGAAAAAAACTCCTCTCTTACCTTCATCATCATCCCCCATGTCAAATCATCCTAACACTTACCCTCATAAACTCTAGTCAGATCTTATAATGAAATATTTCAGTGTCTTCTCCAAGTGTCTGTAATCACCCTTCCACATACCAATCCTTTCAATCCACAAGGACCAAAGTCCGCGTGGTTTGATTCAAAAACCATATGTGCCTACTATCATGTCCCCAAACACGCCACAAAACACTGTAGGGCCCTTCAGACCCTCATCTACAATTTTATCAAAGAAGATGATATTATCATCAAATAAGATCACCCTCTCCCACCTACCAGTTGATCCACATGCAAGCCCTATACTCCAACCAAGTTCATAACCTCTAAAGCCTCTTCCTCATCCATATATTTCATTGTTATTCCTCCTCCACACTTTACCTCTCCTAAGGATGCTCCTCCCCTTTATATTGATGTCGTCCGTATCACTACCCGTTCTCTTCCTCACGAGTCACAACCATCTACGTAATTCAAATAAAAGGCCATCATCGCTGTTCCCTCCAACAATCACACTCCATCTCTTTCTTCATCTAAGGCTAAGGTATCCATCTTAGCTACATCACCAACCCATAAACTGGACACAATCAAGAAAAGCATTGTAAGGAAGTTACACTAAGATCATGTAAATATGTCTCTTTATGAGCTTATCCAAAGCTCGCCCAATCACCGACAGGCCCTCATCAAGGCCTTACAACGTATTCCAATCTCATCTGAAGAATATCATCCCTTTGCAACCCTTGTTGGGCCACCACTTCCACCACCATTTCCTTTGATGATTCATAAATTTTGGACATCTTACCTAAAGATTATGACCTCCCTCTGTTAATCATTATCTGCATCAATGACACATTTATTTTTCGCTTTATGATAGATAACGATGCCAACATTAGTATCATCTCATCTCACACCTTCGATCAACTCAAACATTCCAAATCTATCATTGCTCAATCACCCGTGGTTCTTCACACCTGTTATCCCAAATTTACCCCCTGGGTTAATCTGGAATAACTTTTAAAAAATGGAATTAGCCATTTTTACGTGTCTGGGATGGTTAAACGGTCGTCAATTTCCATTTCCCAAATGTACTAGTCATTGGTATTCAAAAACCCACGGGATACCAAGGATAAAATGGATAAGTGTTGTGCGGAAGGGATGAAATCCACACAATAAAGAAAATCCTTGACGGAATCTAAGGCCGAAAGATGGTAAAAAATCAATGACTAGAGGCAGACACGTGAAGTCATTCCGACATTTGCTAAGGAAATTGGCTCATCTAGACCCTAAGTCCTAGAATTAGCTATAGTTTATATTTTGTCAGGTATGGGCAAGTCAAACGATGTCAAAGAGGATAGTTTGCAGCCAACTTTAAAGCCTAACAAAATTTTAAGTCCTGGGGACTTAGAAATTGCAATGCAAAGAGCTACATGGCGCCACCTTATTGGTTTGCCTTCCGCGGACTGACAAATGTGAAGGCCCGTTGAATCAGAGACAAACACAAGGAAGGCAGTCTAATAGGTCCTGACATGGGGGCAACATGGAGCCATTTCATTGGCTCACATTTTGCCATTTCATTGGCTCGCACTTCATGATTATCAGATGAAACTGTTAAAAGTCTGATAATGCATAAAAGCGTGGAATGATCTCATTGGCCAATGCTTCGTAGGTGTCAGGAAGAATTCAAAAGGACTGACATGCGAAGATTGTGGAGCCTTCTCATTGGCTCACACTTCACAATGGTCAGTCAAAGGGATTCGAAAAGGGAAAATTACGAAGAAACATAGTTATTTCTTATTGGCTCGCATTTATAAGGGATCTTAAAAGGTCTAATGCAAGAGTGTGGGGCCATCTCATTGGTCCATGTGTCACAGGGACTAACAAGTTATAAGGATAGTTTGACATCCTGAAGGAACGTGGAAAAGTTTTAGTGTCCCGTATTTCCATAAAGGCAATCCAGAAAAGGTAAAAGATAGGGACATAAAAAGTAAGGAGATAGAGGTCGATCCCTAAACCAATGGGATGTAAACACATGGGAAAACGTGAAGCATTTCACACATTGACAAAGGCCAATTCCCGAGCTAATCAGAGGTTGCCACATGTCAAATTCATGTGCCTCCTGACAGATAAATCTTCAAGAGGCCATATCTTTTGATCCAAAGCTCCAATTTGGACAAAAATATATCCTTGGAAATCGCTCATCAAGCTCGTAAATTTGACATCATCAAAATCTGATTTTGGTGGCTTTTGGGGCAGAAAAGAGGAGTCTGGTCACACAAAAAATCAAATCAAGTAGCTCAACCACAAGACTTAATGAGGCATGGCTTCATTTGCTTCTACAAGATGTAATAAACTGAATGATGTCTCTGTAAGGTACACATGTGCCTGGAAGAAGATTTAAATGTAGACTGTTGGTGGTTAAAGATTCAAAATCCTCCCCTCCTCTCTTTTTCCCTTATCTCTTTCTTCTCTCTCTCTCTTTTGAGCTATATATTGTAAAATATTGCATTTGAAAAAGATGGACATTCTAAACTGTAAAGCAACCATGTCAAAATGGTCTCCCAAGCAGCTGTGAGTGACAAGCCTTCATTTTGGCCTCTATAAAATGTTTCCTTGCCTTCTATTTTGACTGTAATGGATTGTGCATGTTTTAAGCAATAAAAATTTGGTTTATGGCACGTTTGGTCTGCCCCATCTAGTTTTTACTTGTAGTCTTGCCTTCTTTGCAGTTGTAATGGATTGTGCATATTTCTTGCATTTATGGGATCCATTTTGATTTCGTTTCACAAGAAAATTAAAAATTGAATGTGTTTTGAATTATGACACATTTTTATGCTCATTTTCCCCCATTTTCCCTCACAAGAGTGTCTATCACCCCTTTTCTAGTGCTATCACTGCCCTTTTAGCTTAGGATTTATCCTTTCTGCATCTCCTTCTAACTCTGGTCCCTTGACATGTTTAGTTTAGGATTTGCTTTCTGTATTAGGAGTAGTTTTAGCATTAGGAATAGATAGAGGAACCAACCTTCTCCGGAGGTCTATCTCAAGTAGTAAGGTTCCACAACTTGGAGACAATCCCATGTTACCTCAAAAACACTGAGTTGTCCATCACTCGGGCTAGGGTGCAATTTTGAGCTCTAAAAACGCATTTAACAATGTTGTGGCCCCTTCTTTAGGCACGTAATAAGTGCTACCCATCTAGATTGGTGATAAACTCCTCAAGGAAGTATGTCTACAGGAGTCATTGGTAGGTTGGAGTTAGAGGGGAAAACACCAAGGCAGGCTTCGTGGTACTCAAAGGAGAAATGTGAGGTGAATTGTTTCCTCATCTACTCCCCCACTAAACTATTTGTGGGATGAAATCTTCCAAATACGATGGAGGTGTGATCCATACTCTATCAAGGAAAACACCAACCTTCATCCGTAGAAAGGCATAGAATCAAAAGGAAAAAGAAACCAGAATCAGCGAGCAAATTGTTAAGTTATATAATCGTCACTTTGAAGCTATAGACCTGGTAATTGTGTAACCTCCATCTATCGGTTATGTAATTGCCAAATCTGTAGACAATAGGAAATGTAGCATCTAACTCACCGGGATCTATCGGCTCACATCGCTGATCCTATAACTATCCCTAAAACAATCCACTTGGTAGACCCAATAAATACATCCTATGTATCAATCACAACATCGGGGATATCAATTCCTTCTAGATTATGCCTCATCTCAATACCAACCTTGTTTACGTCGGATTCCTGATTCTCCAGTGCATGGGAAGACATAGGAAGTCAAGATCATACCAAAGCAAGTGGAGCATGTGGAATTCATCATTTTACTTCATGGGAGAAGTGAGAAAGAATACTTTTCCTGTACCTACCTCTAATTGATGTGTCTCGAAGAAAGGATGTAGGATAAGGAGCAAGCAAGTAGAGAGGTATGGAAGTAACATTGTCATTAACCTATCCTTCAAGCTTCTTGTAGTATGTATTCTTTTGAATTGACCAATATATTATTGAGTAAGACAACCCACCGAAATCCCTCGCTTAGCCTAATCTGGTTACATCTCCCATGCACATCGATTCATCATGGGGCCCTTCTCCATCTGATAAAAACATGGACATGGATGGCACTGTGTCCCTGAGCTCTGAATTTTTCATTTTAGTATTCGCTGCAATGTAGTTCTAAGAAGTAGAATTCACTTCACTAAGGTCCCTTCAGAATTCTTATTTTCAAGTAAATTAGAAAGTAGGAATAGAAGTTGTTTGGTTTTTTAACAACATTATCCAATAGTACGAATTTTAACATCCATCATTTCCTGACATACTTGGTAGACTAGATTCTCATAGGCATAGGACCTAACCTAGGCCTCATTACATTAGAGTGTTTGTCATGGACGAAAAGTGCGAGCTAAGGGCATCACATGTAAGGGAAGAATGCAAGAGTCGTGTAGACCATACTCAAGGAGTTGGCCAATCCCTTGAGTTCATGAAGAACATATTATAGGTGATGAAGATCAAATTGTGTAAGCCTAGGTCACAATTGAAGGAAGATGCATGAGTCGAGTAAGTCAAACAAGGAAGTTTTCAGTATCTCCAAGAGGATTGTCAGAGCAAGTATCATGAATGTCCTAGAGGATCAGAGTGTATGCTAGAAGCTTGATAGCATTGTCAGATGCACCTCACTTTTGGTACCTCCTTGTCCCTCATCCCATGTTTTCTCCCCTTCTGTATACTAATTTCTTCACATACCCATCGTCTCTATTCCCAATTCAAATTTCCCCTTTCCTTCCTAAATCCCAAGTTTATTTAAATTTCTGCATCTTTCCTGATCTTACCCAATCATTTATTTTATTTCACCTACCTTAAAGATGACTTTCCCCTTCCCAACATCGATCAGCTAATCAATTAACTTATGGCCAAACATGAAATGCTCTCTCTTATGGATGTTTTTTCCCTAGGTTCTCATCTAATCATTTAATACTTGATTCTACACACAGAATACCAACATAAGACTTCTTTCATCACCCCTTAGGTGAACCTTCTGCATATCGGTTGCATGCCCTTTGGTTTGAAAAATTATAGGGGCCACCTATCAGCGCATTATGACCTATATTCTTCCATGATCTTATCTATAAAACTTTAAAGGACTACCTGCTCGATGACCTCTTGGGTGAATCTAAATTGACGATTCAAGACCATCTTTCATATCCTTTTCAAACCCTCTTCACATGTATTATCCATATTCTTCCTCCTGGTCTTCAATCCTGACTAAGTGTGTAATTTGAGTGCTATCAATTGGAAAACTCCTTGGTTTCATCGTTTTTTCAAGGTCCATTTATTGTTGACCCTAGAAAAATCAAATTCATCCTCAAGATTCCCCCTCCTTATAATCTCAGAGAAACTTCGTAGTCTTTAGGGGAATACTCATTGATCCATTGGTCACTTCATCTCGTAGATTTTCTGACCAAAGTAGGTTCAATCCTTTCCATCATTTTCACTTCACAAAGACACCCAATTCAATTGGGATGCCAATTGTCTACTAAGGACATTTTATGATCTTGAGTAATATCTTTTATTACCACCTGTGCTCACACCTCCACATAAGAGGGAATCCTTTATACCTCTACATCTCCACCTCTGATCATATCTTTAGGTAGCCATGTTGGCACACCTCAATGAGCAAGGCTAGGGAAGAAAGTCTATCTATTATATTAGTTACACTCTCATCAATTACGAGACCCACTACATTGAAGCTAGAAAGTTGTGTTTCACTCTCTTCTTTGCCACTTCTAAATTCGCATCACTATCTTCTCAATCACAAAACCTTCATCATCACTAGCTTTCAATCTCCTCAAAACCATGCATTCCAAGCCTTATTATAATGATTTCATCACTCATATGGCTCATGCTCATGACCGAGTTTTACCTAGAGTTCATCTCTCAAAAATCTATCAAGGGCCAAGCCATCATTGATCAACTCATTGAATCACCTCTTCCTGACAACCATCTTCCTCATGAACAATTTCCAGATGAATCATATCTATACCATCAATCATGAATTTTCTCCCCTCAGAATGACACTTTTCTTTGATGGATCTAAGTGTTGGAAAGGGGGAGGAACTTGGTGTTATCATCATTCCTCCTTAGGATATCCCTATCCCCATCACTTACAAGCTCAACTTTGAATGCACTAACAATATGGCTGAGTATGAATCCCTCATCCTAGGTCTTCGAAACTGTTATTCATGCTTAGCATCAAAATCCTTGACATCTATGGTGACTCTCAGTCTTATCATTAATCAATTCAAAGGAAACCTATTAATGCAAAAATGAAGTCCTTCATAAATACAAGGACATCATCAACTTTATTTTTAGAGGCCTTTAATTAGTATACCATCCAATCTATCCCTCACGTTCATCCAACCACTTTATGAGAAACTATGCCATCCCTCACATCTCTCATCCCGCATTAGGAAACCAAAGAATACAAACTCTTTGTTGTTTCATCAACTCAATCAGTCCATCTCATGTCCATGAGCTTCCTCGTGTCAATCTATGTTGACACCAATCAATCAAATCTATGGTACTCTTAGATTTTTGAACTACCTATTTGTATCTAAAATTCCCTCTGAACCTATCAAAAAATGGTAGGAGGTCATTTCTTCAACGTGTTAACCACTATGATATCCTTGGCATAATCCTCTACAAATGTGGGTTTGACATGGCATCTTACTACAGTTTCCTTAAATATACTTATGAATCTACTTGTGTCATCCAATAATTCCATGATCGGTATCTATGGTGGACACTTTAGTGGTTTGGTTGTTGTCAAACGCATCCTTCTTCGGATAGGTTGTTACTAACCCACTCTCAATAAATATTGTTGTGAATATGTCATAAAAGTGTACCAAGTGCCAACAACATTCTAACCTCATTTGTATTCCTAGCCAGGCATTATAGTCCGGCTCAAGATCTTGTGGCCTTTCTCAGCAGTGGGGCCTCAACCTCATTGGTCTCATCAATCTGCACTCCTTCTCAACATCATCATTCCATCATCACCACTACTGAATATTTCACCAAATGGGTGGAAGCAATTCCACTCGCATCCACCAAAGCTAATAAAATTATTGACTTCATCTATCAACACATCATCTGTTTCACTGGTTAGAATTCCTCATAAAATCATCACAAACAATGATAAAGTCCTTCAAAAACAAATATCTCAAGAAGATTTGTGACTCTTTCAACATCAATATTAGCTTCTCATCTCCTTATTATCCTCAAGCTAATGGAGTCAAGATGAAGCCACTAATAAAACCCTTCACAACATTCTTGCTAAAACTAATTGATAAATCAGGACAAAATTGGCATCTTCACATCCCCTTTTTGCCCTTTGGGCCTACCGGACTAGCATCCATACCTCTATAGGTGTTACTCATTTCTTTCTCATCTATGGCTCTGAAGTCTATTCTTCCTTTCAAAGTTCAAATCCCATCCTTACAAGTGTCTCTCTGTAAGACTTCATCTCTAACGAGGACTATCGTCAAGAGACATCTAGCCTAACTTGAATTATTAGATGAAACGTCACTTAATCACTCTTCAACACCATCATGTCTATCAAGAGCAGCATAAAATGTGCTTATAAAAAACATCTCAAGGAATGAAATTTTAACATTGGTGACCTTATCTTAAATAAAATCATAATGTCGCTACTCTATAAAGGAGCCAACATGGAAATTTTTCTCCCAACTGGATTGGACCATATATTATCACACATAAATATGGTCTTTTTAGCCTATCATTTAGCCTCCCTTGATGGTAAACCACAAATAGAACCTCTCAACACCTTACACTTGTGACCTTTCTATTGTTAACATACCTACCAATGTGACCCTAGTCACATCCTAACAATTCATTTCCATCACTTTCCTTTCTATCTCTCATTGTAATGATTTGGAATTATGTGGTCTACCATCACTTCCTTATCTATGACCTTAAATATGGGCACCATAGATCTGTTCATAGCATATTCGTTCATGGACCAAGTTCCTCCTTCTAGGTGGGAACCTGTGTAATCATTACATCCATCACCCTCTTATCTACCTATTGGAACCATGCTAAGGGTCCATAGGTGTCACTTGTACATCTTATCTTCCCCTCCCCAAGTGGTTCTACTTGGATATCCCCAGACTCTATCCTAAAAATCAAAATTCTGGATGCTCATATCAAAAAGACTATCTTATAAAAAAAATAGACTGCTCCCTCGAAGGAAAATTTGTTCATATCAAGATAAAATTTTAATCAAAAGTATAGACTGATCCCTCGAAGGACAAGCTATGATGCATTCCTTCTTACCATCTAAAGCAAAAGTTAAAAATAACTCAAAATCCAAAGTAAATTCCTAAATCGTAGACCACTCCCTCAAGGATGGCTACTATTTTATATCATGGAATAAAAGGCTTCCCACATTGATCAGCCTTCTTAAAATCTCAAAATCAAAAGTAAAAATGTCAAAAGTAATCATCCCCATAAATCTTCCCACATCGATCAACTTTCTCATCCTCTACAAAAATTCCCAGCATTGATCAGTTTGCACCATATTTCTCAAAGATGGGGCATAGACCTGAGACTACCACCTAAGGAGAGCCTATTTTACCTTCTATACATAGCTCCATATTTACCCCTTTTGATTGTGTCTACAACTGGGTCTATAAGCACACTTTACATATTTTACCTCTAGGATCTTAAATTTGACTAGACTATCATTAGTTATGTGTTAACACATGTCATTGGTCACAAGTGCATTCATCTACATTTTTCTCTCTCAAGTTTTGATCCTGATCCAGTTCAAAAGAGTATTTCTATGTACGCTCCTCTCTATGATGAAGTGTACTTTCTACCACTTAGGTCACCCCACCAAGGTCACGCCCTTTCCAACCACGCTATCCTTTACACCCATATCCAATCCATCTCTTACATCATTCAATCTAAATCCACCATATATTTTTAACATCTAATCAATTTCCAAATCACCAGTAATCAAATCTAGACATCACTTGTATCTACATCATCCCCTACATCTAAACATATATCCATCTATCACGTAATGCATTTACATCTAATCTAAGATTCACATCTAACCCCATCACATTTATTCTAATCTAAGTCATCTCATATCTACCATTTATCACATCATTTCCTAATCAACACATATCATATCATCACATCAAATCATTTAATCCATACATCACATCATATATCTCTATCAACATCTAATCATTATACATCTAAAATCTAATGAAAATATCACATCAAATCAAGCAATCAAAACATCACATCATCAATATGCATCACATCATAGCTAACATCTAAACCAACATCCATAATATAATCAAATATCCACATCCATAACATAGATCATCACACAACACATATAAGAAAAAATCATATGTATATATATCCTCTTCAAAATGTGTCCATACATATATGATAGGCCTCTGCTGGGCTCTATCTCAAAAATATATGCATCGAAATCCATATTGCAATGTACATATAATGTTCACCCATTACGCGGTGAGCTGGAGGTCAGACACAGTGAGTCATGAACTTGGTGCACCTAGTGCAGTGGTCTATTTCTCCTTCTGTCCACCTCCCTTTCTGCCTCCCTGTCCATTGTCTGGGCCCGGATCACATCTCAGTTGTGCCACATTCTCCATACTACCTGATGTCATTGGCTGTGTTGATCTCCCTAGTCTCCGATCCCCTGCGAGATAGGCCACATAGCATGGCACATCGGGTAGTCTAGATGTAACAATGTGCTCCTTGTAGCTCGCCTCTACTCCCAGTGCCTTGTACTACTCTAGTGATACAGTACTAGGCAGAGCCATCTAGTCGGATCCATGTGAGGCCCTATGAGCGTCACTCCCTGACACCTCAACTATAGATCCAAGATCTCCATATATGGCCCTATAGGCCTCCCTTTACTTGCGGTACTGGTCCCACTGCTAAATGACCTGGTCTCTCTCCTGGCATACCTTATGGCCTCTTGTCGTGCTACATCCCTCTCCTGCCGCGTAGCATCTAACTCCACCTATAAGCGGGCTATCTCAACTGCTACTCCCACATCTCCACACTCTCCTCAATGCGTTATCTCCTCCTCTCCCATAGGCACCGCCCCCTCCTCTCCTACCTTCCCAATCTCCTCAGTGACCTTAGCTAACTAGTGTTGTGTCCAACAATTTATGTATCCATCTCCCACCCCCACATCATCATCGTAATCCTAGGGATTTCCCTCCTCTATTGTGGGTCCACCATCACAGAGACATGTAGGTGCCTCTTTGTCTCATCACGCCTATATTAGTTGGGTGCTCCAGCTATCCCCTTTACTACTCTGAACTGTCTCATCACCTTAGTAAACTATACCTCATCAGTTATCTTGGGCCTCTGCCCCTATACCCACCTCACCCTCCTCATGCCTGCAAGTTGTGCATCTGTCCCTGGCCATGTAGGGAAGCCTCTGTACAACCTCCATCTGACATCATCCACATCCAATCTCCTCAATCTCTCCTCATACTACTCCTCCCCCCGCTCTTCCCTGTCTCCATGCGAGTGGTGGGCTCACCATCTAAAAAATCCCACCTCCAACTCTATATGATGCCCCGTTACCCATGCAAGCCCTGGTGGCCTCACTACTACTATATGCTCATACGCCCAACAATGTAGTATAAACCCCACATCCATGTCTATCCTCCATCCAAATGTGTACATCCATAACTCATAATAAACCTATACAAGCAACGCAACACTAAACGTAAACATTGTCTAATGTTCCACTATATCTGCTAGTACTCCTATTAGTGAAGTATTCCACGTAAGAGGGAACCTTGTGGATGAAACAAGAAGTGCTCTGCTTATCTACTTGTTTAGTACACTTGTGAGGTTTAACATCAAAATTATCTTCACGCGACCCCAGTGAAAATACAACTGAATGTATTTATTGATCATTGTATCAAAGGGGGTAGAGTAAATCTGCGATACTCCAAGGTTTAGTCAGTGCAAATTTCTTGGCAAACCTCACTCGCAGAGGTAGTTTGTGACACCTAGTTGAGAGAACCAATTAGGAAGCCATTCCGTCTTAGAGTCAACTTGATCGACTTAAAGCCAATCATGTTTCAAAGAGATTTCATGAAACAAGAACTTTTTTGGAGTCAAAACCTTGTTAGTCAAATAAGGGGAGAGTCCATTAAAGTTTGAGCCAAGTGTTATTCATCACAAAATTTGCGAAGCATTACTTTTTCTTATTTTTTCACTCGCCATAAGACAAGGAAAAACTTTGCCAAAGTGACGCCAATGTAATTTTCAACACCATTTGATCTACTCCTTTTATTTCTTCAAGATATTTTGGATCAAAAGAAGAGAAACATATGTGTGCTATTGATTGATTAGGTCCACCACTTTTGCACTTGTTTACATTCTTCCTTGCTTGAGAATAGAATTGTAAATATTGAAAGTGTGTTGGTACATCTTCTTATCTTGATAGCCATTTTGATCTTGATACCCACGTCAATATTTTTATTATAGTTAGGCTTGGTTCATCATTTACCTTCCTTTGAAGTGTCACGTTTCTCACATTGCCTTGATACAATTTTAAAACTTACGTCTTGTTTCTTGTAAACTTGATTTAAGTGTCTAGATTGTACCATTACACTGCTCACATCTTAATAATTCCTTGGTATAATGTTGGCCTTGTTTCTTTTCAAACATTACCTCAAACCTTGAATGGTGTTGTTGTTACTTTGTTAGCATTGTATCAATATTATTTCTGGTACTAATATCTTGCTTTTTCCAAAAATCTTGGTTAAACATATCTAAGTGGTATTGTTGCGTTCCTCACACTTATAACTTACACTTTTTGGGATTCAGACCTTGTTTGTATCTAGACAAGTTATAGTATACTTTGAATCAAAAAAATCACTTCAACCCCTGGTTAATACTTATGCCTTGTTTATTTTAAACTTGACTTAAGTTTTTACATTGAGGTTGAGTGTCAAACTACTACTGAGACACATTTTACATAAGGAGTAGTTTATTGTAGATTGGACTTGTGTACTGAACTTACATGATTGTTCCTTGTGATCATTCATCTTTTAGACTTGTTTTCTAAGGACAATCCTTTTGATCTTTTGATCCTTTGCACTTGCAACTTGTTATCCAAACCTTGTTGGATTGTCAAAATTGTGTCATCACAATGTTTGTTTTCCTTAGATTCCCTTCGGAAAATCACACGAGCATCTCCATACTTACAAAATGTCTAGTTGGTTATCGTTATGCTACTTGAATCGACATGGAACTTCCTTTCCATTTGAAGGGGTTCAATCATACAATCTCGATCTAGGAATTTGGAACCAAATAATGCCAACAATGACTAACTATCACATGGTTCCTCACACTTACGAACAATAGGGGACCTAGGTTTAGGAATTCACATTAAAATATGCCCATCATGACTAAACCTCAATTTTTTCTTCATGCTAGAGAACCCATTCGGCTACCCCTTTCCCCACCTTCATCTCATAGTTGATGGTATGATTCTGATGCTTCTAATCCATGCCATTCTTCCTAATGATTCTATTATTCAGATTCCAAACTATTCTTTTGATTCCTCTCAATATTTTGAGGATTCTAATCCAAACTATCTTCCTCTGATTTCCTCTCAGTCTTTTGAGCTTCATTCAATTGACTTTCTTATAAGGACTAATCAATCACCTAAACAACGTTTTCCTCCTCTAAGGATTTGCACCACCACAAATTCTCCCCATCATTCCTCTAATTTGACTCCTGAGTCATGGTCCTCCCTTTCTTTGCAAGAACCCCTTAATCAAACTTATAATTTGACTATTGAGTCGCATTCCTCCCTTTCTTCGCATGAACCCCCTTTATCAAGTCACCTCAACGATGTCTTCCTCCTTTGAAGATACATGCGACTCCAAATTCCTCCAATCATTCATCTAATTCGAGTCTTGATTCACAGTCCTCCCTTTCTTGGTATGGACCCCCTTTATTAATCACCTCAAAAATGCTCTTCCTCCATTGAAGATCTGTGTGACTCAAAATTCCTCTAATCAACCATCCAAGTTGAACCCTACATTGTAATCTACTGACTAACTACATGATCCTCTTTGTCTACCTACACTATGTCATCTTCTAGGAAAACCAATACCGACCCATTCCAAGTCCCCATCTTCTTCCACTCACGAGCCATCTAAATCCAAATCTACTTCATCTCTTGAGTCACCTTCTTCTATCAATCATCATCAAACATCTTCTAAATATTCCACATTTGTTGGACCTCTTTCTTCCAATCAACCTACTATTATCGACCAACAACAACCTATATTGATTGATTTCTTTCAAAATGAAGAAGCAATCAGAGAATTCATGGGGCTACATGATGGCATTCCTCTAGAGGATCATGAGAAAGGACTCTCTTTTTATCTCAATGCGTTCACACTATTGTGGGGAAGAGGTTGATTCATTTTATCAGAAAACAACGGAAGATCCTAAGATCAATCAAAATTGATCCTCTTCTTATTCTTCCATTTTCCCCATTCCCCATTACATGGAGAAACTCCTAGGTCTATCATTGATCTATGGCCTATCTTCTCATCACCCAGTAATTCTTTACATATCAAAATTCCTCAATCAAAATCTTGCCTTAGGTCATCGCTTAGTAGCCCATCATCTTATTCTATATGGATGGGCCACCTCCTAGTAGCCCTCCATCTTTTACTTATGGGTCACCTCCGGGTAACCCATTATCCTCTATACTTGGGCCACGTCCTAGAATCCCTTTGTCTTCTATCTATGGGGTCACCTCCTGGTAGCCCATCATCTTCTATCCTTAGGCCATGTCCTAATAGCCCATTATCCTTTATTCTTGGGCCACGTCCTAGTAGCCTCTCATCTTCTATCTACGAGACACATCCTAGTAATCCATCATCTTTTATTCTTAGGCCATGTTCCTAGTAGCCCATCATCTTCCATCTATGGGACACCTCCTGGTAGCCCTTTTTCTTCCATCTTGGGGCGACATCCTGATAGCTCTTCATCTTCTATCTATGGATCACCTCCCAGTAGCCCATCCTCTTAAACTCCTTGTACCATATCCTCTTCATCCTTCTATCAACAATATTGGGCAAGCCCACCATCATTCCTAACATTCCTATCATCAATCCCAAACATCAACTTTCTTCTCCCACTTCTCAGGATCAGAAAAATCACACATTAGCTTATATGAAACATCAAACAATTTCTTCATCAAGCTAAGATCAAAACATATCAAAGAGCTCCAAATCTCCCAACAAGTCAAACAACCATAAAGTTAAAAATCAAACATGATTCAAGAATGCACACCAACGCAACCATCAAGTATGGCGCAAAGTGCAAAAACCTATGGATAGGGAACTCAAAATCCCACATACAAAATCCATGTTTCAAGATAATTCACAGTCACTTATCAAATATGATCTCACCATGGTCATCGAGATTGGAGATAATATCACTCTTGATAAGCAAAAAATCCTAGTCTCCCTCATCAAAGAAATCACAAACATTGTTGCCGGATCTTATCATGCAGAGTGACATTGTTGGTCCCAACTTCCCAAAAATCAAAATCTCTAAAACAATTCCAAAATACAAAAATATCAGAAAAGATTAAAACATTACCAAAAAAATCAAAAGGTACAAGGATCAAACATTGTAATTAGGTATTGCATACACATGGATGTTCTTTCTTCCAGGCTTTCTTTATATTCCTCTTGCAAGTCATCCACCATGTTCATTCCCTTCATTGATATTTTGGTTAGTCTATTCACACTCATTGTGTGACATTTATCTCTGTGGTATTTGTTTGACCTTGGTCTTTCATCACCTATGGTAAATTAAAGAACGAATTCCCTCTTAGAGATCCTATCACTATCTTCATTTAATAAACGTGTTGTGAATTTTTTTCACTTTTATAAGTTTCCAAAGATTGTGATTTTCTTAACCAATTTTAAGTATTCTATCAACTCCAAAAATTGATTAAATTCTAATTATTATGCATCCATAGAAGTGCGGAAAACTTGTGTAGCAAATAAATAATCAGAAAAACTGAAACATTCAGATAACAAACAAGATTGTTTACGGGGTTCGGAAATTCCTACGTCCCCGGGTTCAGATTGAACCGATCCATTAATAATATTGAAATGCAAGTACAATAACTCTTACAAACAACCAATAATGAATCAAAACCTGAAAATGAGCTGGATCAATGTCCCAAGAACTCTGAAAAATAACAGAAACTGTCCCAAGAACGATCCGTGGCTCCTACAGTGTTTTCACAATGTGATCTCCCTGCAACTGTGTTAGAAAAATCTTCCTACAAATGGAGATTTAAAAATATTCCATATGAAAAAATATCATATATCTGAGATCAAGATATGAATTCTGAACACTTTTTATGTTTACACCAAGTCACAATTCGGACCAGAAGTGCATTGAAATTCGTGTTTTCCAACTAGCTGTCTTGAAGATCCCTGTTAAAATCTGCATTCAAAGCTTCCAAAAACATTTTAAAACTCAACAAAAAACATCAAATATTATATGGTTGGAATTGTCTCAGAATTCTCTACATTTCACGTTTTTACTCTTTGAGGTCCCAATCTGAGTGCAAGGCCTTCAAAAATGGCATTCTCTGAGACTGCCTCCTCTTCTGGCTTTTTTCACAGACCTACACCAATTGCTATTCAAATACAATATAGCCTCCTCATTATATTGTTTCATCAAACAGAACTGGCGCATCTTGGCCTTAGATGCCTATACTTTTGGATGGGAGGTCAGCTGTTCCAATCCCCTCCACTTCTCCTCCTTCTCCTTAGGTGCATTTTCAGTGTTTTATCCCACATTGTGGGGGCGTTTGAATAGGTAAGCATTTAAAAATGCATGGAGGGCGGTTTTGAAATGGCTTAAGAGCCACCTATATGCTTGTGTTGAGGCGCATATCTTGGGACAACGCATGGTTTGTATTTTGGGCACTAAAACAATCCCAAGCATAATGTGTGGTAGATGGATAAGGTTTAAATGCAATGCGTGGCATTTGGAAATAAGGCGTGGCAAATTAATAAAATAATGCGTGGGGAAATGTAATATGACTTTGGATATAATTTCGACCCATGTAAATAATTAACACTTGGTCAAATATATATATATATCCACTTGTCGTCTCCCGATAGGCAATTCGATCGAATTCGACGAGTGGTGGCAAGCCACGTGGTGGCTTGTGGACCCACCACGTTGGCGATAATACCATAGTCCACACGCTACGGCCGGGCTCCCCTCCGTAATAAAAGTTGAGCCTCTTGTTCCCGTGCACCATTTTTTACGCTCGTCGAAGACCGGTGATTGAAAACCAAAAAACAACTCCCTTTTTCCTTTTCGCCACGTGTCACAGTGCGATTGGTCCATTATTGACTAGTTAACTAGAGTTGACTTTCCTGTTGACCGAACTTTGACTGGACATAACTAGAGCTCCCGATGTCCGTTTTTCGCGTTCTCACAGTCGTTGGAAAGCTCTCGAGATGATCTTCTGCAATGACACCATTTAGGGATGTGTTGGAATACTTTAAAAAATGATCCCCTGATCACACCTCCCCACTGAGAAAGGCTTTTTGTCCAGTAAAAAGCTGTGTATCAACCCACAAAAACATGCTATCTCTTCCTGCATTGCACAAACACATACTGATAGAACTCCAAAATAACATTATAGGCCCTAAATCAATGCATAATAGTTGATTAACGAGTCACATAATCGATTAGATAATAACACCCAATTAAGCTAGTGTTCAATTGAAATGCTGCAACCCTGTCAACTCTACGCAACACCAAGTGTGAACTGTCATACCCCACTATAATGCCAGGACAAATAACTAACCTAGATAATAACATCCCATTCTATTACGGAAAAGCTAGTGTTCAACTGTCACTTTGTGATATGGCCGATTACCAAAAATTACAATTCCATAACATAGATACCCAGTATACCAGACATCTAAAGTACCCAGATAATTAGGCTAGTGCCCGCTACCCATCTAAAACTGTAACCACTGCAAGTATTCACTATCATAATATAATAGACTATCAACGCACACTAATAGCTATAACTCAACTAACTGAATCAACATGAATATGCCAAAACACTGTAATTGCCATCACAAATAATAAGTCAGATAATCAACACCCATTTGATAACAGAAGCTAGTGTTCAACTGACACTTTGTGATTATGCTGATTACAAATGCAAGTTTCAACCCCGATTTAGACATGCTACTGATGCCTATCCCTGCATAGTGAATTTCAACAAATGGAACTACCAATCCAATTTGAGAAAACCCAAAACAAGAGTATGGGCATGAAACCCATCACTCAAATCATTATCTTCAGCTGTTTCCATTCATTTTCAAAGCTGGGCTAAATGCACACACTTTGGAACAAATCCTTATCAATCAACAGGAATCCTAAAATATGGCTCTGAATTTTTTTTGCTTGCCTACTATCAACAATTTACTGTAGTGCCAGATATAAAGTTGAGGAGTGTTTTTCCAAACCAATCACTTGGGTTTTTCCGTTTTGGTTGTTTTACCTCCTCAGATACCACAATGAGTTTTAGTTAGGTTTAGCACTGTTGGTTTTACCGAATACTGTTCTTTTTAACAACTTCCCAATTTTGTTGTTTAGAAACAAACCAACAAACCTTAACATCATGACCATACCTATTACAATGGGAACAAAATTTAACTTCCCTGTTTTTAGGAGTCTTACCCATTTTACCATTCTCAGAACTCTGTCATCTACCGAGAATGATTCCCCTGTTTGAGCTCTAGAGGTAACCTTCTTTCCAATTCTCACCTTTCCTTGGTGAGATTGGTCTTTAGCACTTGCCTTATCATTCACAAAAGGCATTAAGTTCTTAATCAAATTTTTCCTCTTCCAACATGCTATGACAACATAATGATTAGTACCTTCAAACATCTAAAATGTGCAAGGGAAAGCATCATTTCTGCCTACCAAACGCCATATTTTTCCAACTAGAAAGAGTGTATTAGAAGGTTTAGGATTTGATTTTCCCTTAGTGCTATTAACAAGTGTAAGTGGAAGGAGGTGGAACCTGATTACCTCTAGCGCACACCTGGTTTCTTACACCTTCCATTGTTCCTCATGATGGCGGAATCCTGCAATTCTAGTGGTGTAGATCCTTAGCTGTTACACTAAGCTTGTCATTCCTTCGGCTGCTTTGGAACTTTGCTCCAATTTCCATTAGTTCCCACTAGAGTAACCCAAATGCTAAACTCTTTCTTTAGTTTGTATCTCATCTTGCGATTTGTGCCTTGGGTTAATCACCTTTTCATCGCCAATATTCTAGCTACATTTTCCATATCCTTTCATAGCCATTCACACTGTTCTTCTGCTTTGTTCAAAACATCCATGTTTATAATGACTTCCTTTTTACCATGTTTACGAGAACCTTTGTGTCCGCTTTTAATAAAACAATATTCCACTTCTTTTCTATCATATGTTTCTTAGGCAACTTGCACTAGGGGTCACATGCTTGCTCCTCCCTAACACTTCATTGGTTTGAGTTCATCATCATGTTGAACCTATCCTTTGTGGCCATGATCCAACATATCTTCTTCTATGTATATATGCACGGGGTTCGCCCTTGTACATTCTCACTTCTTGTTAGGGCATCTTCGCATCTTCACTTTCTTGCACATATACATGGTGTTATGCCCTTGTACATTCCCATTCTATCATTGAGGGCATCAACATTTCTTCATTTTTCTATACATAGCTTCAGTAAAAATTTCAGAAAACCCTAAATTTTGGTAAAACATTAAAAAATAAAAAAACATTGGTAAAACATTCAAAAATCCAAAAACATTGGTAAAATCACAACATCAGTAAAATCCAAAACATTGGTAAAATCATCACAAAAAATCCAAAAACATTGGTAAAAATCCAAAAATTCTATAAAAAATTGGTAACAAACATGCACACAGATGAAGCTTATATCAAATGCATTGTCCTCAAATAGAAAATTTTTTCCTACAAAACATCTTTATGTAGTCCTCAGTTATTCTCGCATGTGACTCGCAGATCATCTGGATCTACCTCCATTAGCAAAGTTGGTTTTCTTGCTATGTTGTATGCCTTTGGCACAATGAGTTGTTGGGTACTATTTCGTAGTGCATGAATGTTTTTTCATAGGACCCAAGTGTCCTTCGTTATTCCCCTCGCATGTATCCTTGCTTGGGGCATCATTTTTAACCCTTGTCATTAAATATGAACATTTGGGAACTAGAGCTTGATAACTAAAAACATTGGTGTAACTATTTTGAACTTTGTTTGTTTGAGTATGTGTGTTTGTACTTGTTTCCCTGTTAGGTTAGCTTGTTTACTTTCTTGTATTGCATTGCATTATGTATGTTGCATTGAGTTAGTATTTTAGCAATGAACAAATGTTTATATTATATCTTTTCATGTTATTATACACTTTTGTTGTATGCGTATATTTTAATAAGGACTGATGACGTAGATCACATGCAATATGATGAAATAAAGTTGTATTGAACGAACATTGGATGAAAGCTATTTCCATTCCCTTCATCTTCATTTTTCTTCATTCTCACTCGCTTCGATCAACACTATTCTTCCAACTCACTTGGGGCAATAGGGATCACCTTTTATTCCCACTTCCCACTCCTTAATCTTCTATCCATTTTTTTTAATCTTTTCGATCATCGATCGACCTCTTTTCATCACCCTATCGACACTCGAGGGGGCATCCTTCAATCTATTAATTTTTCTTCTATCCCTTCAAAAATTTTACTTGTCTAGTAATTGTCTACTATCTTTGAAGTGACGTTGTTTATGCCACCCCAAAGAGGGGCAAATGTAGACACCTAAAATCCACTTACACGGTTTTAATGTTAAGATTGCACTAATTATCCTCTTTCCCATCATTTCTATAATAATTAGCGCTTTTCCGCTAATTAGCTAACATTCCTCTTCATTTTCATTAATTAATGACCTTTTATTAATTAATTAGCCTTCCTATCACTCAGAATGTCGATTAACAACCTTTCGTTAATTAGAGTCTGCTTCTACTTGGGTTAATTAATTATTATTAATTAATTACGCCTCTCTACTCTAAAATCAATAAATCACCATTTATTGGATCAAATTCCTCTCTTACATCCCCCGAATCATACTAATTTTCCTCTAATCAACTTCTATAAGCTTACATCTATCTATTAATTAAACACACTTGATTAATTAAAACATCCCCCAATTCCCATGAGTTGCTAATGGCAAATTAAACTCTTCTAAATCAAGATTACCTTTTCTAAAGCAACCTTATTCATTCCTAATCTTACTTTACCTTTATCCCACATGCACCAAGTTGCAAATATTTCTCAAACAAGAAGGTTATATAAATAACCCTCCTCCTTCATTCTAAACACACATCATGCTTTGTTCTAGTGTAAACTATAGGCATTTTGATTTGAGCATTCTCCATTGATTTTGAAATAGCTTCTCCATCTTGCATCCATTTACTCAAAATTGAGTAGTATGGGAAGATCCAAAAATGGCCTTATAGCCATTTCTTGGTGAGATTCCATCCTCAATTCTTGAGGTCGCCAACATCAACTTTGATTGCTAAATGATCTAACTAGGTTCATGTTTAGTTAGCAATCTAAAGAGTAGGAAAAAACTTAGCATTTAGTTGTTTTTGCATTGAAGAAGTTAGTTTCTATAAGATTTTATCATGATGGTTCCATGGTAGATTTGATTTTTCTTTAAAGTTATTAGATTTTAGCTTCTTTTAATTAGCAATGAAAGTTTATTATGAGCACACTTCTCATTGGGTGTAATGTTGTATCCTCTTACACAATGCATTATTCTCTACATTATTTCTAACATCGACATCCATTATATCTTGGGATGCCTTTTCTAGTGTTTCGAGCACACGATCCTCTAATATTGAATTTCCTCCCCCAAATTTAGTTTCAACATTAACAACCAGTTTATGATAATATATTTGAGATGCTTCACAGTTAAGTTCTTGTCTGTGTAGTCTTTCTTCCTCAGATAACTGGTTTGAATGAATCTATCTTTGTAATTACCTTGTTCTTAATACATATGATTCATCTTGAGATGATCGTGCACGAATTGTTACTATCTTATTTACAAGTTGTCATATTTCTTCATCTATTTTTTTATTTGTTAATTCAGCCCTACGTTATGCAAATCTTTGCCTATTGTTATCATTTCGATGTTTTCATTGTTCCTCCCGCAGTGCATCTGTCATTTCTTGTTGTCTTCTTCTGCAATATTGTCTTTGATATTCTTTTTTATATGATCTCGGTTTTCGAAATTTAATTTTTGTCGAGCCATACCTACAAAGAATTTTCAAAAAAATGGATAATTATTTATATAGCTAAACAATACACTTAAATGTAATAAAAAATATACAATATCAAGGTTCTAACAATTAACAACGCTTCTCGAAGAATGATATCAAATAAGGAATCATCGATGTAGTTATTTTCGAAAGATTTTTTTTTAATGATTAAATGCTTTTGACCAGAGCTATGAACCGGAGGGTGAAGCCCCAACCATACCAAGAGAAGAAAAGAGAAGAAGAAGAAGGGAGAAGGGTGGGCTGAAAAACAACCAACCAGAAGAAGGGAGGAGGAAGGAGAAAGAAGAAACAATGTTGGTAAGAACCGACATCGGGGAATAACATGAGAGAAGGGAAGAGACCAAAGAACGCTGAATAAACAACGCCACTAGAGGCAAAACCAAAATATCAGTGGTACTGAGTACCGACATAGAGATTTGCTTCCCAAAGAAGAAGACAGAAAGCGTCGTCAACATGATCTTTGAGCTAGTTCGCTTGTTTCTATTGTGTTATGCCTTTACCATCTATTTAGGAGCAACTTTGTTGGAACTTAGACACTTGGAGGGCTTGCGCTCATTTGGGGACCTGCCTTTGGGTTTTACCTTTGAAGTTGCGTTGATGGGGCACGTGGAGGCTTCTGTCGGCTCTTCCCATGCTTAGACTTTTCAACGAATGATGCAACTTTCTCAGGCTCTGCCCACGTGGAGAGTCTGCGCTCGTTTGAGAATCATTCTTTCCGCGTTTTGCCTTTTTCGCTATTTAGGAGCAACTTGTTGGACCCTAGACACGTGGAGGGCCTGCGCTTGTTAGGGGACTTGCCTTTGGATTTTACCTTTGAAGTTGCGCTGATGAGGCACGTGGAGGCTTCCGCTGGCTCTTCCCATGCTTAGACTTTTCAACATCTGGTGTAACTTTCTCAGGGCTCTAACCACATGGAGAGCCTGCGCTCGTTTGGGAATCTTTCTTTTAATTTTCGAAAGGTTTTTTTATATTTAATTTTAATAAAAGTATTTATATAATATAAAATACAAGTGTTAACAAAACAAATATTAAAGAGTATACTATTTTATTTATATATTTTTAAAATTAAGTCAATATTTGAAATTAATGTTTGAGAGCCAAAAGTAAAAAATATTTAATTATTCCCTATTAGATTAAAAAATAAAAATTCTAACATATTTAATAGTAAAAATATATGTGCGGCTTACATTATTAGATAAATCAGGGTAAAAATATATAATAAATATGGCTTTAAAAATATATGCTTAAATGTTTATAAAAAGATAAAAAAATTAAAATTATGGGTAAAATTAATATATGTAGAGTTAAATGGAGAAAGGAGTAACATAAATTGCTTGGTAAAATAAATACATACATCATAAATTGTTGGGTAAAATTTATGTTAACTTGAGTTTCATGAATACATCAAATAGATTAAAAAATAAAAAATTCTAACATATAGTAAATATGATTTTAAAAATATATGTTCCATAAAATTACTCTTTATGGTAACTTGAATTCTAGGAATACATCAATTAGATTAAAAAGCAAAATTTTTAACATATTTAATAAAAAACTTTGATCCGAATATAGAATAGTTATTACAACTTTGATCCACAACTTCAATCAAAATATATTTTCACAGCTCCTAAGTTCCTTTGTATTTTTTCTTCGATACTTTTATTTCTATATTTTATTTGCTCTATCTTTTAATTTTTATCTTACATATACAGTGTAAGTTTCAAAAGGTATGTAACTTTTGATGTGAAAAGGCATGTCGATTATTAAAAAAATGTATTGAAATACTGTTAGCCATTTTTCTTTCACGGACACGACATGAGACTCTTTCACTCTATGAGACTCTTTCTCTACACATTGTATTTCGTTCCAAATAGTTGAAAATCTCTTCACAATCACGTTGTAATATCCCCTTTTCAGTTGAAGACTCTTAGCCCATTCATTGTTTCGTGACGGCTAAGGGAGGAATAAAAGGGAAACTTAGTCATAATGAATTAATTATAAATTGCAATATAAAAATATTATTATAAGCACTTTACATTAATTTATTAATGATAAAGTTAAAATGAAAAAAAGAAAAGAAAAGAAAAAAGATAAAGTGATGAAATAAAATGAAATAAAATGATAAAGTCACTTTATTTTATTTTATTTCCCTAAGGAAAATGCAGACCTATGTGGAGGAGAAAAAGGTAAAGAAAAATATAAAATGCAGGGAAATAAGTCTAATTGGTGGTTGTGGGTGGCTAAAAGGCCAAATGAGGTTATAAAAGCAAGTCCAATTGCAAGGGGAAGGTATCTTTTTTGTTTATGATAATTTTCAGATTTTTGTTGTAAGCTTGTATGCTTTCCATAAAAACTCCAAAAGACGAAAGCCCTTTGAAGTTGGCTTTAGAGGACAAAAACCCTCTTTAAGCTTAGAAAGAAGAATGAAAACTCTTTTCTTTTGAGAGGAAACCCTACTCAGGCGTTTCTACTGATTTCTCAAGGTTCTACTTCAGAATTGCAATGATATATTTGAGGAGAAAAGTGCAAATTTATATTGTTTCCAGCTAGGGTTTGAAGATACAAATGTTGGGGTAAGATTTCTACCTTCAAATTCAACCTTGATTTAGGGTTATCTACATCCATGCGAGTGGAGTTTAAGAGGCCAAAATCTACTGGTTTGCACGAATTTTTGGGCCTAGGATCTCATCATTCTCAACATCTGTCTAAGGACTACCATATTTTAAGAGGCCAAAATCAACTGGTTTAGCATAATATTTTGGGCTAATATGAAATTGTCTTCTTAGCTGTGTCTGAGGACTTACCATATTGTAGATTAGTATGGGATAAGATAATTTAGTTGAATTACTTCAATTTTGAGTGATTTCCTTCATTCATGCAACTCGCCATTTATTAGTCATGTTCAGATCTACCCTTGGTTATAAAAATTATTGATCAGTTTGGGAAAGAAATTTAGTTGAATTACTTCAGTTTTGAGTGATTTCCTTCATTCATGCAAGTCGCCATTTATTAGCAAAATTCAGATCTGCACTTGGTTATTTTTGTATAATTTATGCTACTTGCATTTTTGGTTGGGATTTGCGAAAAATCCATCTGGGGTTAGAATTTTTCCATTTGGGGATATTACACACGTTCCATATCCACTTGTGTAAGTTGACTCGTATTTCAAAGACATGGATGTTGTGTAAAATTTTGGCAGACCTATAATTCATAACATATAAGAATATATCATGTATTTTGAGAATTGATAATTCTATAAAAAACATGGACTTGATGACAATTGATAGCATACACGTATGTTTTGTTGGTGTTGGTCTTCCCGCGGATTCCATGCATGGACAATAGAATGGAAGCATTTTTCAACATTTTTACGTTGACAATCATCAGTCCAATCAAGGATGTCCATGTTTGGTGCCCCTTCTAACCATATGAATCCATGCACATATGAAGAACATCTATGTTGTCATTCATATCTAGACCAATAATCTTTAACTTTCATTCCTTTTTGCAATCTCTCTTTTTTGAAAAAGTTTATGTCATGCAGGTGCATGTAGTGTGCCACTTATGAGGATATTCAATGATATTATACCTTTACCAATTTTGGTCTTTTCGTGGATTCTCCAGTGGTGTTCTAGGCATTAATGAATGTAGATCAGACTAATACATATTAGCTGCACTCAAAGTGAAAAAATGGTAGGTGATCCAATTTGATGCAACATATCAGTAAATTCACCGTGACATTTTTCCCAAAAGGACCTTGCACCCCTTAAGGATGTTCCAAACTATATCAAATTATTAGCTAGATGTGAATGGGGCACATTGTCTATATGCTCAAGTAACTCATTGATGGTGATTGTCATATCTTGGAGGATTTTCTTCACAAACATTGCAGATGAATTTTGTGCATCGATGTCTCATGATCATGTTCATCATGTAATATCTGAATCAAGGATGTCGGCCAAAGCCGGTGATATTTATATATCAAAATAAATGTTTTACAAACTCATGGAGATGTACTCATTTTAAACGTGGTTCTATCCAATTACATTTTCCATCGGGAAACAAAGTAGGGAATGCCATATCAAGTAATCCTAGTGTGACACACTCATTGATAGGAGATGCTCCTATCCCTGGCCAATCAATCAGTGCTCTAGGGTCTACATCAAAGTTATTTACCCATGCATGGGTTAATTCCATCTCCCTCAGGGCATTGGGTGGTTTGGAAGGCCATTGATGTTGTGTGAGTAATGATATTTCCTTCATCTATCTCGATGACCAGACCTATAAATACAATTTCATTTGCATCAAAAGCAAACTCCATATGGAAAAAGTTTAATTGGTTGAATACATTTTTATCAGACTGAGGTGGAAGTTCATTTAGGGCATTTTCATCAATCTACACATATGAATAGAACTTGTCATGTTCTATTTTATATTTTAGTGCATTATATACTCACTCTCTATATTAACTATAAATTTCTAATTTGTTCCATGTTGATCTCTCCTTCGAACAATAATTATCGGAAAATATATTCAATCTATGTGGAAAAACATTAATAATTTCTTTTACTTCTCAAGGAAAACTAATCATATTTCCCTTATATTTATATTGTCCTCCAGTTGCATGTGTCACTTGTGGGATTGGGTTGACACGGGCTATCAACATTTCCTCGACTTGAGTTAAGTTTGCATGTTTTGGCGGTTGTGGCCCAAGATCCATATTGTTCGATGCTGAAAATCAGGTGACGACCTTTCTCTTGTTGACATCTATTACACACAAGTCCTTCAGGTGTTCGAGAAACATTTATTCCAAAGTAACATTCTTGAAAAATATAACACATGTTTGACGAAGTATGGTTATCAAGACCATATCGAAAAATCATTTGGTTGGTATTTAAATCTCCCAAGAATTCCATTGGGGTCGCATATATTTCATTCTATCTCAATATTTGAATCTTGCATTTGTCTTCTTCTTCTAGGTTGTATTGACTCCTCTTGCAAATCATTATTTTGCATTCCTCTTCTTCTTCTTATTGGGTGTAATGTTGTCTCCTCTTGCACACCATTATTCTCTACATTATTTATAACATCGACATCCATTCTATCTTGGACTATATTTTTTGGTGTTTCGAGCACATGATCCACTGATATTAAATTTCTTTCCCCACAATTAGTTTCAACATTACCTAGTCTATAATAATAACTTTGAGATGCTTCACGGTTAAGTTGTTACCTATGTGATCTTTTTTCCTCACATAATTGGCTTGAACAAATTTGTCTTTGTAACCTTGTTCTTAATACATACAATTCATCTTGAGATGGTCGTGCATGAATTGTTATCATCTTATTATTTACATGTTGTCTTACATCTAATTCTTCATTCATTAATTTAGCTCCACGTTCTGCAAATCTTTACCTATCGTTATCATTTCGACATTTTCTTTATTCCTCTTATTGCGCATCTGTCATTTCCTGTTGTCTTCTTCTGTGATATTGTCTTTGATATTTTTTTTGATATGCTCTTCTTTGCTCTTCGTTTTTGAAATTTAATTTTGATCGAGCCATCAGATCCCGTTTCATACCCTAGGCAACCTAGGCAGTTGCCTAGGGCGCAGATTAGGGAGGGGCGCTATATTTTACAAAAAAAAAGTAGGTCAGATCCTTTCTAGGCAGAGGCAGTTGGCTCTGAGTTTGATTTTTTTTTTAAAAAAGTAACCACATTATGCATATATATAAACAAATGTCAAAGCCTAAATATTGGTGATTGGTGATTGCCATTGGTTTATCATTATGCCCATTGCCATTGCCGCATGCAAAGCACTAACAGCAAATCACCCAACACCATAACTGATAACAGACTCGTGGGCTGTGCTGTCATGGCCAAAAGGGGATAAAAAACAAGACATATGTATTAAATTTTAATTATCTCTATGATTCTTGATTCCACCGAACATTGTTCTCCTTTGCTACTTTCTTTTCATTATTTTAGCCTTCAAAATTAACACATGTAAAATTTTAAGATATTGGATTTTTTTTTAAGTATATAATAATGTATTAAAATTTAAGGTATCTGTTTGCAAAATTTGATCTAGAATACTCTCCATACAAGCTTCACTCAAATCATAAATTTTCGAAAAGTGGTTTATGTGTTCAAGACTTCAAGACCAGGTATCCTCTTTTTATTATTCTTATTATGTAATTGTATTTATTTCATTTCAATTCTATAATAGTATTTACTATAGCATCAACTACTATATGAAGCGTAGACTGTAGTTAGAACTTAGTGCATAACCATTATATAGGATAAGTGTAAAAAGCAATTTAAGGTCAACAATGGGTGAAACTAGATTAAATAGCCTTTTGATTTTGACAATTGAACGCGACATGCTACAACAAAAAATTATGATGATGTCATTAATAGTTTCGTTATGGCAAAGACAAGAAAAAAACTTTTACATATAGCTTTGATATTCGTTTTCGAAATTTAATCTTGATCGAGCCATACCTACAAAGAATTTTCAAAAAAATGTATAATTATATAACTAAACAATATACATAGATTTAATAAAAATATACAAATATCCGAGTTCTAACAATTAGTAACAATTCTCAAATAATGATATCAAATAAAGAATCATCGAGGTAGTTATTTTCGAAAAGTTTTTGTATATTTAATTTTAATAAAAATATTTTATATATTTATATAATAATAAAAATACTTTGTTTAAAAAAACAAATCTTAAAGAATATATTATTTTATTTACATTTTTATTAAAAAAATGAAAAATATTTAAGTATTCCTTACTAGGGTAAAAAATAAAAAATTCTAAACATATTTAATAGTAAAAATATATGTGTGACTCATATTATTAAATAAATCAGGGTAAAACATATAGTAAATATGATTTTAAAAATATATGCTTAAATATTTTATTAAAAGATAAAAAATTAAAATTATGGGTAAAATAAATATATGATACATTACATGGAGGAAGAAACAACATAAATTGTTAGGTAAAATAAATATATGGCATCATAAATTGTTGGATAAAGAATAAAAATTCTAACATATTTAATCAAAAAAATCTAATAGTAAAAATATATATGCAACTCACATTATTAAATAAATTAGAAGATTGGCAAGATTGAATTTCGTCTTGAGCTCTTACCGGAGTTTATGCTTTACAAGTTGGACCTTACACTTCCGACAGCTTGGTGATGCGATTAGCAATGGAATCAAGAAATTGCTTTCTTGTGTTATAATGCTAGAGCTATCTATTAGCTTTTGAGCCCACTCTCACCCACCATTGACAAACTCAATACCCAGTGGGGGTTGTAATCCACGCATTCCACTTGGCTTCGCTGACTTTCATGTACTTGAAATTTTCTTCTTGAGCCCAAAGTTAATCATTTCCTTCGGTGTTTGGTCTACCAAGGTCTGCCTGTGAGAGAAAGACTTTGTCATATTGACATCCCTAATTTTAAATGTCCTTTTTGTTCTCACCCAGAGTCATTTAAACACCTTTTATGGTCTTGCCCCCGTGCTCAGATGCTTTGGACTTGGATCCACTCCTTATTTCAGCCCTACCACCCTGAATTCTTTCATTGATGACTGGCCTTGTTTGGATATTTTAGCCCGTGGCCTCATTATATTGATACTCTGTGTCAATTGTTTCGTGCCTGTATTTTGTTTCATATCTAGAAAGCTCGCAATGCTTTAATTTTCAAGCATAATAAATCTGGTACTAATTTTTCTACTAATGACAAAGTGATCATTTTGTCTACTGTGTGCATACAGATTCAAACTCAAGTTGCTAAGGTTGCCCAGGAGTTTGCTCATTTGCAGGAGCTTTTGGACCATTGGGGGAGTGCAACCTACACTATGAGTCAGATCTTTCCATATCCTTTGCTGCCACCACCTCGGCCATCCCCGCCTTGACGACTGCCACATGTTAGACCATGTCGTAGAAGCCGCTCTCACAGCCACCATTCTGCCTCTCCTCGGAGCCTCCCTTCAACCTCGTCCTCTTCTGGACTTGGCTGGAGCTCGCCTCTAAGGGGGAAAGGAGTTACTAGTTCTCTGCGATGGGGCTCTCTGCCGCTGGGCTTATAGACGATTGTCGGATCACCTCCCCCTGGATGGGGAATTATGGTTTTGCTTTAGATGCAATTTCTTGAGCAGAATGGCTGGCAGGTCGGCCCTCCCTCGCCGAGCCAAATAGTGGGGAGTTTATCCCTCCTCGAAATGATCCTCCCCTCCTCCTGTGCTGCGACATGTGCTTAATGGTGGGTGATTTAGTTGTTCTTATGTGTTTTTTGCTTGCTCTCTGGGTGTTTTAATATAGAGCACATGGCGTTCTTTGTTTTGTTGGTACCATTGTGGCATTTTGTGGGACCGTAAGTATTCTTGTTGCCCTTTACTATGTAACTCTCTTTAATTTTTTCAATTAATAAAAAGGGCAGTTCCAATAGTAATAAATCAAAAAATAAATATATGCAGAGTCAAATGGGAGCAACATACACTGTTCGGTAAAATAAATATGTTCGGTAAAATAAATATGACATGAGACTCTTTTTTTTATTATTATAGGATGCCTTTCTGCATAAAAATATATTATATTATTAGACTATTAATATATATTATAATATTATATTTATTAAATTTTCAATATAAAATTTTTAAACCTGTAAACATAGATATAAATTTACAAATCCAAACATGTCTCTAATCCTAATTTTTTTTAGTAATATATTCATTTATTATTAAACTATTAGAATATAACATATATGTTGAAAATTATGTTAAACATAGAAAGTTATTTATAAGTTATACTTATATCCAAAATACAAGGAACATGTAACTTCTAAATTAACGGTAGTTTTGCTTAAAAAAGGTTTAGCTGGCTTGGTACTATTTATGAGATCGGGAAATAGAAAATTTAGAAAGAAAATATTGAAATTATGAATTAAATATGGTAGGATGGGAAAATAATATAAGATAATTTTTTTTGAAAAAATCGAATGTATTTAAACACCTCAACTATAAAATGGTAACCATCAGATGAAAACACCACTGGTTGAGGATACGGTTTCACATGAATAGAGAGCCTTTGCTATATATACAATGATATTTTTACAAAGGACCCGCTTACCGTCACCTTTTCACTCGGCCTTATATACGATGCCAACCCATAAATTACACCATTAAAATGAAGACAGTTGAAGAGACTGTTGACGTTCACGGTCCTGCAGGCGTTGGCGGAGAATTCTGGAGGCAGGGGTAATATTTCCATCACCGCCACGTTCAATGGCCTCCCTCAGCAGCCGCTCGGCCATCTCCAGAGTCTCCTCCGCCCTCAAAAGCTGCTCCTCGCTAAACCTGGAAAAGCTGTCGGGATCCTCGAAATAGGCAATACTCCTCACATAATTTGTCACAACGCCGATGGCCGCGGTGGAAGGAACGCCGCTGCGGACCTGCTCCATGCTCTCCTCCGCCCGCTCAAACTGCGCCTCCGCCACCCCGCCGAACCCCGTCGGAACGGTCGCCGACTCCTCGTCTCCCGCGTACCCGCGGCTGCTGCTGTTTTCCTCTTCCCCTCCGAGTTCCTCAAATTCCCACCCCGTTAGGCAAACGGGGTGGACGGGTTCTAGGCGGCTCCACCGGCGAGTCTGCTGGAATATAGGGTTGGCCGGCGGGGTTTCGATGTGGTGTAAAAATTGCTCCGCCTTGCCGCCTGTTTCGTACGGCAAGGCGCGCACGGGGCGGCCTTCCCGCTCATCCGCCGCCGCCACCGCCGCGGCGGCGGCTCCCTGCGGTTTGTTCGTTTCCGTTCCGCCGCCGGTCTGGTCAGGTTATTCTGTGTCGGCGGCTGTCTTTTCCGGAGTCGAATCCTTCTGTAAATACATGGGCGATTTCAAATTGGAAAGATTTATTAACCTCAGAATGATGAAAAATCGAAATAGCTGAAATATAAACAAGTAGCTTTGTTACGTCGATTTGTTCTTCTTCTTCTGTGGAAAGGAAGATACGAGGGAGTGGCGCCCTGACGCCGTGTACTGATGCGCGGGCTCCGGGTTTAATAATGTTGCAGTACGTCGCCCAGGGAGTGTTGCTCCACCTGCGGATTGCCTGGCTTGCTTGCATTTTAGGATTATGGATCTGTATTCAGGTTTGTTTTTGGATTCTCGTGTTAAGAAGGCCATGGTTTTCTTTTGAAGGCAGTGTTGGATGTGATCTGACGCCCAAAAATGAAAACTCAATGTGGAGATGTGGGTCTCCTCCCGGGTTGCCACGCATTTTGGGTATCCACGTATTTGGCAGGGGTGGTAACACGTACGAATTCAACACGGAACTCGAGTCACCAAATTATCTTTTCGAGACTTCGGACCAAAATTCTTTGACAAATCAATAGTCAATCGAGTTTTAAAGGTTTGCTGCCAATTCTATATTTATATGGAATGATAGAAAGATTAGGGTTGGCTTAACCAATTAGTCACAACTTTCGTTATATTAAGACATTTGTATTTATATGATCTCTATTTTTGTTAGTGTTTTTTTAATATTGAGTGATGAGTAAATAACTTTTATATATCATTTTTGAAACCATTCTTTTATCTTTTTAGACATTACTTTTCTTCATTTCATTATGGTTTGCATATGGTTTGTTCTTTCGCTCTTCATTTCTTGATATATTTCTTGTTGATCTTGATAAAAAAATGATCCTTCTATTTCTCAATTATTTGGGATACTACTCGGCTGCTTATACTTTTCCGAATTTTGAAAAATCATTGCAAATGATTGTACATTGGAAATTGTTCTGCTTTAGCCATTCAACAAGCCCATCTCTTCTCTTATATTTCTATACACTTAGAGCAACTCAACATGCAACACCAAGATATACTTCTAATTATTGATAAGATTAAGAACTGTCTCAAATAGTTGTAACAATAGTTTTATAATTTGCTCATATTATTCAGGTTATAATTGTTATTATCTCATTCTAGATGGCTTGTTACCGTACATGAGGACTCAAAATCTAACTCTTGTACTTTGATTTCTTAATTAAAAATAAATAAATGCAACATCTTCAATTATAAAATAATAGATACTCAATCTACATCATTCAACCCATTCTAAAAATTTGTCTTCTTTATTTTTTCGCTTCTTCAACAATGTATTTTTATTTTGGGTTCCCATAGACTATTTTGATCTCAAACATTGTTAAAATATTTATTTATCGACCTTTGGGAGTAAGTATTTCCCATTATATCCTTGTAATAAATGACCACATAAAATCAATGGATGATAAGGTGGTACAAATATCAATTTAGAGTTATGTGGAAAATGTATAAGTGGTGATCCAAAGACTACAACCTACCCCTTAGATATATATATATACTTAATGGGTTAAATGTACTATGGCGAAAGCATATATGAAATAATAAAGGCTAAAATATATTAAGAGTGTTGTAATACAAGGAAAAAGAGAGAAAAATAAACACTCTACTAGAACTTTAATTTGCAAGATTATGTTATGCAATAGTTTCAAACAATGATTCAAGATGTCAGATGTGTTACAAGTTGTCTAACCACTGATATAATTCATATTTTATCTTTGGTCATTTAACTAATGAAATAATAAATTGATATATACAAATGTAGAAGATAGAAGGCCGATTGAACTGTTATTAGAATAGCAATCACTCACTTTGTGACTATTCAAATTCTTTATTTTGGTAGGTTAGAGTAAATGCTTCTGGAAAACAATGTGTAAGATTTTTTTTTATGCACTACACAAATATTCTCAATGTTTTGTTGTTATCTAAGAACATTATTGCATCTCTTCATAAAATAGTCTTGATGTTGTCGAAATTGCATGACAACATGAAGAGGAGATAGGCCTTTGCAGTATAACCTTATGTGCTTGGAATAGTCCTCAAGCTAATGGAAAGAACAATACATGGCATGTTTAAGTGCCATAATTATACCATGAGTTGCTCATTAGCATGAATAATACCCTTAGATTAATTGCCCCTTCTTAAAGACCAATGGTCCTCATTACATACAATTGTGGAAAAAGATGTAAAAACTTATTGGAAGCTTGCACTTCTGTAATTCATGTTCTTTGGGAAGAAACTAGACATGATTTGATAATTTAGAAGAGCGAAATTTATTTTTTTATGATATGTCTGAATTTGACATCATTTATTTTATCTATTTTTTTAGCACTAAAATCAAGATTGATCTTTGTTTACTAAAGTCTTAGCAGCATCCAAAGTTTCCAAAAAGGTCGAAAATAATGGCACAAGAGTTTTGCATCAAAGATGAGTTGTAAACTAAGTATGAAGGTATATTGAGACCAAACACGTTATATTCTATATTCTTGGTGACGGTGTAGATCCCATTCCAAAATGGAAAAATCTCATGGTAAGGTCATGTAAGTATTTCATAAGCAAATGAAGCCAGATTTGTTACCAACATGAAAAGTGTGTGACAATTGATGTTGATAATGGGTTTGATTATACTTTTATCATTAATTAGCTTTTTTTTAAATATTCCGCACTTGTTGTTGAATGTGCTTAATGAAATCGTAAGTTTTATCAACTTCCCTTTGATATGAAGGTGGTGTCATTATTGATGAAAATGGTTGATTAAAGTTAGAAACCAAACTGTCCTTGAAAAGGATTATGTGCAGTGAGCTTATGTAGACCTCTATTGTGGCTATGTTGAATAAAAAGAAGGCTTTCATCCCATGAGAATCATTTCTAGGAAGTGAACATTCTGAGAAGATGCATGATTGTCATATTTACCCACTATTTACCTTTTTTGTTTGTTTATGTGTTTAAGGATGGAATGTGTTATACTTGTTACTCTTTACGTCTATCATAAACTAAATCTCTTTTTAAAACTTTCTCAAGAATCTAGTGTCCGTATCGGAGATAATGGTAGATGGTAATCCACAATGAAAATATAATCGATTAATTTTTAGAGTTGAGAATAGTTTCTAACAAGGTGCAAGAATCACCTTCTTTGTGAATACATCAACTTATACATAAACAAAATCACTAACATGCTTTGTTGCAGGGTTTCCTAAGAGAAAGCCCATGAAATAAAATTCCCATAAGATCGTTAAAATTGGCAAATGGATGTACTTACCTTGTTTCTAGTTGAGAAGTTTGGTTGTCACAAGTAGAACATGATTTAATGTATTTGCAAATTTTTTATTTGAGGTGTGGCCAAAACCACAAGGGTATTTTAAATTCAAAATGTTCTCTAATCAGGTTGAAATGAACTTCCCATATTAGTCTATGTTGCTCTACCTTATGTAGTATACACAAGTATACAAGGTGACATAAGATCTCATATTACAACTACAAATATGGAATTGATTTGGTGTTAAACGAAAACACATATTTTTGAAAATTTTTAATTAGATGTATACAATTTTGATTAAGTGTTAGTCTCATGTCCACATTCGTCAATCAAAATAAGGAGAAATTGAACTGAAGGTTAACTCAAACAATCATCTATTAGATTGGAACTTCCCTTCATATGATTGATGTTCAAATGAAACTTTTGAAGATATGCATACCGTTTTTATTGCATTCTTACTACGATTTGTTCAATGACTATAGGAACTATAACAAATTTTGAATTGTGGATATCACATTGTCCTTTCCCAATATGTAGTTTTCTAAGGCTTACATTTTAGAATAATGGTATAAATATTGCATTCATATATAAGATATTTACTTATTTTGGAAGTGGATATTTCATTGAGGTAAGAAATTTGATGACCATGTTGGGTGAGGACTATTCCAAGTGCATTTCAATTGATTTAATATCTATATCAAATGGTTAATGAAGATTAGTATCCGGAGATGGTGTATCAAAATATTTTCATTTCAATTCGTCAAATGCTTTTTGTTTTTTGGATATCCAAGTTAAAGTTTTGTTGGCGCCACTTTTGTTTGCTTGATTAAGAGGCCATATTATGTGAAAGAAACTAAGTATAAGATAATCACTTTTGGCCATAATCAAGATAATCAATTTTAGCCATAACATGACATCCTAAAATAAGGGATCTTTTGGTAGCTTGATTAGGAGGCCATATTGTGATTTCCATTGTGGTAAAATGTGAAGCACTTGTTGAATATGTCACAAAAAGTTTATCCTTCATTTTGTAGAATATTTGGATGTCATCAACGTGGAATACATCAATTGACATTGTGAATGACCATAAGATCATTCACATGGGTGTCATAGGTGCATTAGTTAAGATGAAGGGCATAACCAACCACTTGAACTACATTTCTTGGATTTGAATGTTGTTTTCTAGATGTTCATGGGTTAAAAAATAATCAGATGACACCCATACTTGAGATCAACCTTGGTGAATAATTTAAAATCATGAAGCTAGTCTTAAATGTCCTCTATCCTAGTAAGAGGGCAATAATTCTTCACAATGATATTGTTAAGAGATTTATAATCGATGCACAACCTTTATGCACAATAATTATTTGGCGCAAGATCAATGTGGCCATTCCAAGATAATGGGATTGAAATGATGTGTCATTTATTCATAAGTCCATGGATCTTTCACTTTGGTTTAGTCATGATTAGGAAGTCAAATGGAAAACAACCTTAGATCGTGCAACCTAGACTTACACACTCATGTATAATGCATTATCTTCACATAAATGGACACTACAAAAATTACCTATATCAATTTCAAAGAACATTATAATGCTTGTAGACCTAATAACTTCTAATCATATTACATTGTCTAAGATACATAGATATTTATGACACCCATACTCAATAGTAATTTTTTATTACATACTTAGGCACTAAAAAATGACACACACTCCTAGAAATTGATCCTTACAAGATACTAAAATTACCCTCTAATAAGAACAAATATGAACTTCTTGATCTATGAGCTACTAGCCTCACCTAACTTAACTTCTAATCCTATTTTTCCCATCGAATGAGATACAAAGATGACCATTGATCTTGAACTTCAAATAGTTTTTTGGATCTTTTATATATTTAAAAACCTTCCAGCTATTGAATATTGTCTTTTGAAACCAGTCTTGGGTGGAATATAAGTTATCCAAAATCATACATGTTTCCTTACTTTTATAAAATCAACAATTTATATAGATATTCCTGAGGTTGTTTCACTAAGCTGTTTATTTCCTTTAGCATTGGCAAAATACCACATAAAGTTAATAATGTCTCCAAATCTATCAAGTGATATAATATATATTTAGCCTTGTCAATTTCTCTATGATTCTTGAACATTTACCCTGATAATGACATGTATTCCTAAAAAATTCTGCAAGCTGGATCATACAACAATATCCATCTTGTGTCAACATCTTTCAACAATTTTTTACCATTAATTATTCCAATAGAAAATCTCTAAAACTCCAAAAATCTTTTAGGAATGCTTGACATGTATGAATGCAAGTCACGTATAAGCTCCACCACTTTAGCAACATTTTCAAAATTACTTACAATCTTGTAAGAGAGATTCATTTTGTGAGCCATGCAGTGAATAAGTATCATGTACGGGGCAACAATTATTTTAAGGTGAATATAAAGCCGAGTTTTTTGACCTTGCATAATAGCTGTACCATCAGCTCCAACACAAATCAACTTTGTAGAGATTGAATGATCATCCGTACCAGTTATTTCCTTCAAATTTTTAATAACAAGTTCACATAGGTTCTCAGAATTGTAATTCTCCATCATTTTATGCGTAGCTAGTAGATACTTTTCCCTCAAATGGTAATGGAAACTGAAAGTGTAGACATGCATGAAAACCCACGATGTATTTTCTACTGCTATGACCTCATCAATCGACAATGCGATAAAATTCATATTTTTTACCTTCTCTCTCAAATTAGTGATTTCAATTTCTACTATACACTTTGCCATTTCCCATGCACTGGTATTTGAGCAGTGTGTTGTTGGAATGTTTGGAAACCCATTACATTGAAATAATATCTTATAATTAATGAGATCTGAAATTGTTTTTCCCTTTTTTAAAATGTGAAATATTGTTTGGAATTGTATAAATTTTTCTTGAAGACTTTCATTAGTAGCTTTTGCAAATTTAGCCTTTATTGTTCCACTTCTCTCAACAAGGTCTTGAAGATGTTTATGATGATTGTTATATTTTGCTACATATCTCATATGTAAAAAATCTTCCTGGGTTTTCCATCTAGTTGTTTTTATTATTGTTTTATCATCTTTCTTTTTAGACTCATATACTTTCCCACAACGACACTTCTCTATTGTGTTTAACTTTAATTGAATTTTATGGTTTTTTTCTAGTTTCCAACTACATATAGTACATCTACATTCTATAGGAGTATCAATACTATTTTCTAGTTCAACAGGTTCAATGAACGGATATTTTGGTAACTGTTGATGCAGACTCACAGCACCCCTGGATGCAGATCAGGGTTCTAGGTTGATCACTCTAGCATCCAGTGTGATTGCACAACATGGAAACCTCTCTCCAAGCGTGGGACTTGTGAAACGAGAGAGGAATCTCCAGATTAGAGGCTGGTTCCTCCTCCTAAACTACCTGCCACAAGCTATTCCAGTACAGGCAAGCTAATCTAATCCTAATCTAACCACCAAGGGGACAGGGAGAGAGAGAAAAGAGAAAAGAACAAAAGCCTACACTAAAACGGTGATACACCAGAGAAGGAGAATGCTGAACATCTATCAAAACTGCCATGGAACAAGGAGAGGTGAGCAATGAGAAGGATAGACAGATGCATCACAGGCCCAAGGATAGATTTCACACAGAAAATGTCCCAAAACTCCATGAACACAGCTCCAGACCTGTAATGAACATTAGAACATGCACAAATACCTGCAATGAAGAGAGGAAAGAAGAGAACAAGCAAAAAAAAGAGCAAGGATGGACAGATGCATCACAAAACACGTTTTTGTTGCTCCAGAAGTTTGCACAGAACATCATTTTAATGGTAAAAGGCAAAAAACGCCATTACAGAGCAGGGGAGGAGGTTCAAACTCCATTTTCAACCCTGGGGAAGAAAAAGAAGGGAGGGCAGAGCTGAAAGGATCAACCACCAGAAAGAAGCCCCTCCTTACAATTTATAGGAAGAAAAAGAGAGGGAGAAGAGAGGAAATCCGAAATCTGCCCCAACCACCTCCAAACTGCATTTAAATCATATCATTATGGCGGTAGGTGAGAACCCCAGTGAACCCAAAAGTGGAAAACTATATTTTGCATTTTTAAGAATTTTTTCTCACCCAATTAAAGATATCCAGTCGTAGTTAGACAGAGGACCTCGTAAGCTTTCCAAAAAGTCCAACCTTGCATGAATCCAAGCTCCCAGTCAAAAGTTATGGCCATCTGAATATCTGCGCCAGGGTCTGCTTCCTGTCAGTGCTCAAAATGTTGCGCCTCCCGAAGATGCGCCATAGGCGCATCCATGTGTATGTCGACATCCCTTTATGTGTGCCAAGGGCGCGAATTTTGCCCTGTCGACACTCATTGTCATGCGCCATTTCCGTGCGCCAAGGGCGCATCCTTTTTAGTGTCAACACTCTGTGTCGTGCGCCATTTCCGTGCGCCAAGGGCGCATCCTTTTTAGTGTCAACACTCTATGTCGTGCACCATTTCCGTGCACTAAGGGCGCATCCTTTACCCTATCGACACTCATTTCTGTGTGCCACTTTTGTGCACCTTGGCGCATACATTTTAGTGTCAACACTCATTTTCATGCGCCTTTTTCGTGCGCCAATTTCCTGCACCTTTTGAATGTCAGGGATTTGAGCTTCTTTGATTTCTATATTCTCCTATTCGTCTATATCTACCCAGGGGGGGAAGATATATACAACAATTTGGTGACTCAACGGGATCACCTGCCTGCTAGGTAGAAGATTAGTGGCCTTTTAGCAATCCATTGGGCATGGAGTCATAAGCAATAACCTGAAACCAACCTGATATCTGGTATGAACCTTGTAAACTTCCCTCTGAGCCACTTGAAAACCGTTGAACTTAGAGTTGTTCTCACCAAAATGCCACTGAAATGAACTGTGCTAGAGCGAAACCAACAACACCAAAACTATGTACAAAACTGAAAATCATACATGCTCCAAAATTGAACATGCAGAGTGTGCATAAGCACTTCTTCTGCTGAAAGCAAACCTACCTACTCTACTCTAACTTGGAAGCAAAGGCAAGCTAAACAAACCCTGCAACTGGTTGTGCAAAATAGCTTCCTTTCTTCAAAATCGGCAGCCATGCAAATGATTTGGAGCTGATCATGGCTGTTAGGATGGATGGAAAATCAACAAGAAGCTGGTCTTCCACCCAAATCATCAAGGTATCAGCTGAAGGCAATTTCAATACCTCTTTTAGTTGCTTTGCATTTGGATTGAAGAGGTATGACAGCTGATCCTTGGTACTTTGTAGCTCACGCTCATGCTTAGAAGCAAGCATGACTGGTTGTGACTTCTCCTTTGGCTCCAATAAAGCCAAATACCTGATTGGGCAAGGTATGGTTCTTTTGATATGCCCATAGCTCTGATTTTCAACTCCAAAAATGGAGTTCTCTTGTAGACCCTCTTGAGTGGATGGTGTGGAAGAAATGGTGAAATTCTTCTGTCCTTTCTCTTCCTCCAATGAAGAACATGAAAGATTAAAATCTTCCAATCTGGGTTCCAACAAGCTGCTATAACATGCAGGCTGCTACAAACGAATGCTCCCCTTCATGACAGCAGACTCAAGTGTTTGGAATGTGGATGATGAAAGAGAGAATGGTGGAAACTCAACAGGTTCTTCTTCATCAAAACAGTCCTCCAAATCTGACAGATAAACTGCCTCATGGCTGTCCTGCTGCAAATGCTCAACTTCCTCTGTCTTCTTGATCTATAACTAGACCACCATGGTTTCTTTCTCCCTCCAACATTGAGTTTGAGAGGTCAAACTCCTCTTCAGCACTGGAACTTGAGAGAGGTGAAGTAGAAAGAAGAACTGAAGGTTCTCCTGTAGCCTGTTTCGTGCTCAAAGCCCTTGCTTGGATCTGTAACTTTCTCCTCCACAGCTAGAATGTGCTCCTCTGCTGCTGGATTTGGAGCAGCTTCTCCTTCCTCCAATGTTCGAAGACAATCTTACTCTTGAATGAACTCCTCCTCCAGCATGAAGTTTTTCAAGTCAAACTCTTCAATCTGCTGCTCTAGAGGACAAGTTGGGACTGCAAGAACTTCTTTTGCTACAACAAAATCAGCCCTGACCACCATTTGTTCAACCTTAGCCTCTTCTGCAGGCTTAACCATCAAGGGGATCTTTGTTATCCCAAATTTGGCAGCCCAACTCCTCAAGTTGTCTGTCATTTCTTTTCTTCTTGGCTCTCCCTCTTGCTGGCCTTGATAACTGATTTTTGCAATTTCTTCTTCCCCACATGGAATTGGGAATGCAAGAGGAGGGATGGGTTAAAACTTGATTGATTTGACATTTTTTGTGGTGGTGGAGGAGGTGAAACCTCTTGTTTCTTTGGGGTGGAAGGTATTTCATTTCTCTCTTGTGGAGGGGATGACAATTTGAATGGGAAAAGGATAGAAGAATTGAGATGAGGTGGAAGGCTAGGAGGTGGAGAAATGGATTCAACACTTGGGACAGCAGATGGAGAGTTTAAAACTTGACATTGCTGAGATAAAACAGATTGGGAAAGAGGAAAAGAAAAGGCATGAGATGGTGTGCTTACCCATTGACAAGGTTGCTGAATACTCCTCTCATACACCTCTATTTCTTCAATCCACTTTGCAAGCAATGGCAGCGTTGCAATCATGAAGTCAAGCTTGTCTTGAGGGCTGTAATTCCTTGGAAAAGGTCCCACCCATGGACAAGGTGCTCTGCAACCGATTCCAAATGCTTTCATTTGTGTTTGAGCCCTGGACTGCACCATCTTTACCTCCATCTTTTGGATTTTCTCCAGCAGACCAACATCTTGCATTTGAGTGTCTTCATTGTATGCACACTCTTGCTCTTGATGGACTTCATAGCCAAACTGACTTTGGCATTACTGTTCATGTGGGTATGCATGCTGATCTTGAACTTGTACAAAATGCTGATTTGGAGGATTTAAAAAACATGTTGGAGGTGTGATATACTGTTGTTGTTGATGTGAAATCCATGATGGAAATGAAGTCATGATTGCACAACTTCATGGAATGGAAAATAATGAAAGAGATGGAAAGAAAGATGCATGGAAAACAGGTCTGCAACTCAGAGAATGAGTTATTTACCAGATGGAGTCGCCGGATGTGCTTTTGAAAGTGCCTCCAAAAGGCTGAATCTTTAACAGGAACACACCAACCTGTCAAAGATAAAGTGAAAGACCTCTAAGGTCCCACCGGGCGTGCCAAAACTGTTGATGCAGACTCACAGCACCCCTGTATGCAGATCAGGCTTCTAGGTTGATCACTCTAGCATCCAATGTGATTGCACAACATGGAAACCTCTCTCCAAGCGTGGGACTTGTGAAACGAGAGAGGAATCTCCAGATTAGAGGCTAGTTCCTCCTCCTAAACTACCTGCCACAAGCTATTCCAGTGCAGACAAGCTAATCTAATCCTAATCTAACTACCAAGGGGACAGGGAGAGAGAGAAAAGAGAAAAGAACAAAAGCCTACACTAAAACGGTGATACACCAAAGAAGGAGAATGCTGAACATCTATCAAAACTACCATGGGACAAGGAGAGGTGAGCAATGGGAAGGATAGATAGATGCATCACAGGCCCAAGGATAGATTTCACACAGAAAATGTCCCAAAACTCCATGAACACAGCTCCAGACCTGTAATGAACATTAGAACATGCACAAATACCTGCAATGAAGAGAGGCAAGAAGAGAACAAGCAAAAAAAACGAGCAAGGATGGACAAATGATCACAAAACACATTTTTTGTTGCTCCAGAAGTTTGCACAGAACATCATTTTAATGGTAAAAGGCAAAAAACGCCATTACAGAGCAGGGGAGGAGGTTCAAACTCCATTTTCAACCCTGGGGAAGAAAAAGAAGGGAGGGCAGAGCTGAAAGGATCAACCACTAGAAAGAAGCCCCTCCTTACAATTTATAGGACGAAAAAGAGAGGGAGAAGAGAGGAAATCCGAAATTTGCCCCAACCACCTCCAGACTGCATTAAATCATATCATTATGGCGGTAGGTGAGAACCCCAGCGAACCCAAAAGTGGCGAACTATATTTTGCATTTTTAAGAATTTTTTCTCACCCAATTAAAGATATCCAGTCGTAGTTGGATAGAGGACCTCGTAATCTTTCCAAAAAGTCCAACCTTGCATGAATCCGAGCTCCCGGTCAAAAGTTATGGCCATCTGAATATCTGCACCAGGGTCTGCTTCCTGTCAGCGCTCAAAATGTTGCACCTCCCGAAGATGCGCTATAGGCGCATCCATGTGTGTGTCGACATCCCTTTATGTGCGCCAAGGGCGCGGCTTTTTCCCTATCAACATTCATTGTCATGCGCCATTTCCGTGCGCCGAGGGCGCATCCTTTTTCCTACCGACACTCATTTCTGTGCACCACTTTTGTGCGCCTTGGCGCATACATTTTAGTGTGAACACTCTGTGTCGTGCACCATTTCCATGCGCCAAGGGCGCATCCTTTACCCTGTCGACACTCATTTCTGTGCGCCACTTTTGTGTGCCTTGGCACATACATTTTAGTGTCAACACTCATTTTCGTGCACCTTTTTTGTGCGCCAATTTCCTGTGCCTTTTGAATGTCAGGGATTTGAGCTTCTTTGATTTCTATATTCTCCTGTTCGTCTATATCTACCCGAGGGGGGAAGATATATACAACAATAACCATTCAAATTTATAAGTCCTTCTTAAATTCCACTTCCCCACTCTTTACGTTTCTCATGTGTGTTTTTGGAATATTTATCTGAAGTTTGAGTTGGATGACAATTGGAATTATCAGTACTATCAATGTGAATTGAATTATTATGCTGATTGGGAATTTCATCTAGAGTAAGGTCATTGCTAGTTTTTTTTACATTTGAAAGAAATTGGGTTGCTTACCACATCCTTAAGTAAAATCAACATATAAAGTAACATTAACATATAATAAGAGTCAAAATTACCTCTTGGAACTGATGTTACCTGTGGGATGATTGAAATATTTTGAAATGTACATGTCACGTTTCTTTTTCCTTGAGTTCTTTTTTCATTTGTAACATGGGCCATTATATGGGTTATTTTGAAGTCTGCACATGTGACAAACATATATAAGTTTCAAATAAGATATGTAAAAAATAAATGCAGGATATTGTGAAAAATAAAGATCATGTTACATGATAACATGGGTAACATGGGTTAGGATACCAGGCATGGTTATGCAAACATGATATCGGATCACCACACGGTTGCATACTTTCTTGCTACCAAACGGAAACACAAATTAATGTTATTGTCCAGTAACATGTTCTTACTACCACTCAACATTGTGTACTCACCTTTACCGAGTGGAATCATGTATTTAGATTGTTGTCTGGTAACAATTTAGCAAAAAAACCTTGACATACTGACACTTCAAACTTTTTCACTTATTCCTTCAGCTTTTTGGCTTATATTTTCAGTTTTTTCACAAGAATTATTCACTTTTACCTTCGGCTTTGACTTCAGATCTCATTGAAACTATATTGTATTACTATATTATGAAGAATTAATCCTATATATAATATTATGTTATAACATGAAGGCAAATATACTAACATTGGTTGGCCCTTAGTGGAAACACTAAGGTGAAATTGTGGTCAAATTTATTTAGGACCCATAAAATTTTGGCGAACGCGCTACCGTACGATAGTAAAAAATTCTCTAATTTCAAAATTCAAAAATCCTAATATTCAACAAATCGGGAATATTCACCCCTAAAATGAACCATGTCTTGAAGTTTTAAGTTATGATCAATTACTAAGAACATGTAGTTCAAGACAATCTTCATTAGAGAACTGTAGCATATAGTGTTTCATGGCCAAGGTGACAAGGGTTTGAAGGATAAGTAAGTTTTAGAAGGAGTTGATCCTTGATAATAGATACATAACACCTAATTGAAGGGGAAAACCATATTCAAGAAGAATCATTGCAAACTAGTGTCTCAATAAAATGCAATAAGTCTTCTTACTAGGATGTAGATGTACAAAGAGACCTAATTAGGGACTGAGATAGTGAAGTTTGAGTCATTTTTTCTAAAGGAAGGTGCCATGAAAATTTAGATAGAGGGGGAAGAGGTAAATGGGTATCCCAAATAGGAGGTAGTTTGTGGGATGAGGGTGTATATCTAAAGTTATCTAACAAAATATGTCTAGGCAGGGCTAGAAGGAGCCTAGAAAACGTAAGAAGGAGAGAGAGTGAAATGGTTATCTAGCAAGGGAGTTGGAGGATTAAATTTTACACACACATCAAGGTGGATAAAGGGTACCTAGAAGTGTAATTAGTTTGTTCTGGGTGTGCCTAGGTTGTTCTAATCACCAACCTACTAGGGGTAAATTGCTTGAGAAACATAGAAGGGAGTTTTGCAAGAAGGCGAGAAAGATAAAACTTTTGATGGATTTTAATCATTATGATGATTGAATTAAGTTGGTATGGGGTCTAGTAACATTTTTGAATTGATTGAGTAAGTGCATTAAGGTTGAAAATTCCAAATTTGCATGATTAAAAGGTTTTCTTGACTTTAAAAGCTGGCTTGTTTTGAAAGGTTAAGAGCTAGTTTTGAGTTATTGTGATCAAAATAAATTTTTGGATTTCTTATAAGTGATCTAGCTCTACATTATTTGGTATTAGAGATTGAAATAAATCCTTGAAAAGAAAAAGATATTATTTTGAGAAGTGATTGCAGGAAGAAGACATGATGGTACAAGTGAGAGAAGAGAGAAGGCCATATTTGGAAGAGAAGATGGATATGATCATGGAAGTTTTGATGGGAATATTGAAATGTATAGAGGAAAATAAGAGAATAATGAGAGTTGAGATGAGTCTTATACAAAGAAATGGGACAGGTAATAAAGTACAATTTGTAGGAAAGTGTTATAGGTGTCAATGAGATGTAGGACATAAAGCTTATAAGTGCAATGAGATGGATGCAAGGATGAAATATGTTGACATCTGTGGTTCTGATTAGGTTATTCAAAATAGAGGTAAGTAAATTTTATTTAGAAGAGTTTTATTGAAACCAATCAATGTGGTACATGGTGTGACTCAAAGAAGAAACTAGTTCAGAACTAAGTGCAAAACTAAGGATACATGTTATAACATGATCGTATATATGGGAATAATGAAATTTTGGTTTCTTTTGAGATGGTAGAGAAGTTGGGTCTAAAAACTACAATGCACCTAACACATATCAAGTATCCTGGATGTAGAAAGACCATCATGTCTTAGTTAAGGAACACTGCTAAGTTGAATTTCATATTAGAAGATATAGGGATAAAGTGTTGTGTCATTTGGTACCTATGGATGTGTGTCATGTGTTGCTGGGTAAAACATGATAGTATGATAGGAAAGTAGTGCATGATGGTAAGAATAACACCATACTATCGTGCCAAATGGAGACACACACACTCTTTTACCCATTACAGGATAACAAGAGCCATATACAAGATTAGTAATGATGATGTTATCAAAGAAGTTCTTGATGGGAACTCAAAAAACATAAAAAGAGACAATTTTGAGGGTTGTTAAGCCTTATATATATGATTTGACAACTTATTTTGAAATGATGGTCCAAATATGAAGAAGGGAACATATTTTTAGTTTTTTGGATATCCAAGAAGGATTGAAGAGAAAGAATCTTGTGAGATTAATGAGAGAAAACAGAGTGAGCAGTAACAAGTGACACAATAGAGGTATAAATAAAGTGAACAAGAGGATGAAGAGGTCTTAGCAGAGGCCTTAGAGATGTTTTTACATATTTATAATGACAAGCATGGTATAGTGCACAACGAAGCACTTAAGAAGAAGAGTGAAAACAAGACTAAGGAAGAGATGAGAGAGAAGAAGTATGCAACAAAAAAATAATATTAAAATCAAATGCGTGAAGAAAATGATAAGACCTCAAGGCAAGAGGAGGCCAAGAAAGATGAATTTAGTGAAGTGAAACAAGAGGGAAGTGAAAACAAGAGAGAAGAAGCACATGGTTAAGTTCTTGAGGACCAAAAGGAAGGTCTAATGAATGAAGAGTCAACACATGAAGTGGAAAGAGGTAATTAGAAAAATGAGAAATAGGAAGACACAATGAACACATTATATGAAAAATCTATACGTGGAGATGAGGAAAGATAAGTCATGAAGAATATGGAATGGGCATTTAAGCCTCTAACTTTTGAATCTAACATTGTTTCAAGTTTTGATTGTGCAGGTACTAATGAAGTGAATGAAAATGTGAGAAATTTGATGACAAACATGAAGACAATGCAAAATAAGGAAGAAAGCAAGTGAGATATGGAAAAAGAGATAAAAAAATGGTGATGAACATCCATTTTCTCAATCAAATATTTCTCTAAGTGTTATATATACATGTTTAGTAGTTGAGGAAGTAAAATGAAATCCAAGAAAAGATGATTTTTGTAAGCAAAAGCTAATATTTTACAATTTTGAAGAGGAAATGAACGAAGAAACACTAGGGGAAGATAAAAAGGACTTTTTAAAATTCTTAAGTAATGAAGGCTCACTTCAATTGAACATGGATCAGATGTACAATGGTGATTGCAAGGTAAAAAATAACAAATTAGCCCTAAAATCATCATTTTACTCAAGTACATGACCAATCCAAGGAAAAAGAAGCATGTAAAAAGCATGAGGGAGCTGATGAAAGTATGGAGAGAATGGTATGCAGTCAAGGTCCATCTTAAAAGGGTCATTATCAGCTGAAAGCAAAGGAAGAAGAATAATACAAGTATGCAAACACAAGTTATAGGGAAACTTTCTCTTTCCATGAGAGTATGATGCAAAAACATCCTCCCTAATATGTAAATATGGTTTGTAAACATAAAATTTTGGTTTGATAGTTTTTTTGTAGGTTTGAGAGGTCATTAGGAGTCATTTATAGGTGTGAGAGTGTGTTAAGTCCTTCACAAATTCAAATTATGCAATTTCCCTCTAAAATGCAAATTTGAATCTTGAAGGACATTTTTGGCTTGGTTTAGGAGTTATAATCTATTATTGAAGCAAATAAGATATGTACAAGATGAAATAAGGCATAACATGGGTTTTTTAGGTCCTTTTTAAGGTTAGGAGTCATAATGTGTGTTTAGGAGATAAGAATGTGGAGTTCTAGCCTAAGTTTTTATGTTGGTTTAAGAGCTAAGCATGTGAGTAAGAGGCTTAAATGGCTTGTATTCGGTTGAAAAATGAGATGAAGGATATACAGTGTAAAAATGTAACTAACTGAGGTATTCCATTTGAATTAGAATCAAAGAGTTCCAAGAATTGAAGAAGTTTTGGTAAAAGTTCTTATTTTTTATAGCAAACTATGAATAGTCTTATTCTATGTTTGATGCTTTGAAGCTTTGAAATGCATGTGTATGGATGGTGAATGTCATTGGTAGAGGTATTATGAGATTCATTTGTGTTGGATTCATTATTTTGTTTGTGTTATTTATGTTTGATTAAACTTGAGAATCTGTAACAGTCAATGTGAGTGTAAAAAACATGCTAGACTGTGACTTTTGATGAAAGAATTTCTCCAAAAAGGTGATGCATGCGAGTGAAAATAATGCATGTCAAAGGAATGAATCTCAATCTACCCTTAGAAATATGTCAGAAGAAATATTTGTTTGTAATTTGTTGAGAAACTCTTAGAGAAGCAAGATACCCTGTTAGAGTGGGCAGAACACATGGAACTATGAGTTCTTTTAGTAGATGGATGTACAAGAAACCTCATTGGTAAGATTACATGCTTAAGGAAGTTTATACAGACCTTGAGAAGATATAGTAGACCTTGAAATTGTTTCTAGTTGATTTTATTGCAAAATCTTTATTCTCGGGCTCATCTAGAAACCCTACCTAGGGTTTGGAGAGGATGGTTTGTTTGAAGGCCTTAACGGATTGAATAAGACATGAAACTTTAAAATTTTGTTCTAAACACCTTTCTCTAACATGTTCTTGAAGTTTTAAGTTATGACCAATTACTAAGAACCTGTTGTTCACAACAATCTTAATTAGAGAACTATAGCATACAATGTTGCATGGCCAAGGTGACAAGTGTTTGAAGCATAAGTAAGTTTTAGAAGGATTTGATCCTTGATAATAGATGCATAACACCTAATTGAAGGGGAGAACCATATACAATAATAATCATTGTAAAATAGTGTCTTAGTCAAATGCAATAAATGATCGTCTTCTTACTAGGTTGTAGATGTACAAAGAGACCTAATTAGGGAGTGAAATAGTGAAGTTTGAGTCATTTGTTCCAAAGGAATGTGCCATGAAACTTTAGAATGAGGAGGAAGATGCAAACAGGTATCCCAAATAGGAGGTATTTTGTGGAATGAGTGTGTATATTTAAAGTTATCTAAGAAAAGGTGTCTAGGAAAGGCTCGAAGGAGCCTAGGAAAGGTAAGAAGGAGAGAGAGTGAAATGGTTATCTAGCAAGGGTGTTGGGGGATAAAATTTTGCACACACATCAAGATGGATAAAGGGTACCTATAAGTGTGACTAGTTTATTCTAGGTGTGCCTAGGTTTTTCTAACCACCAATCTACTAGGGGTAAATTGCTTGAGTATCCTAGAAGGTAGTTTTGCAAGAAGGTGAGAAAGGTAAATTTTTTGATGGATTTGAATCATTATAATGATTGAATTGAGTTATAATGGGGTTTAGTAACATGTTGAATTGATTGAGTAAGTGCATTAAGGTTGAAAATTCCAAATTTGCATGATTAAGAGGTTTTTTTGACTTGAAAAGCTAGCTTGTTTTGAAAGACTAAGAGCCAGTTTTGAGTTATTATGATCAAAATAACTTTTTGGATTGCTTATAACTGATCTAGCTTTGCATTTAATTTTGTACCAATGAAGTGTGTTAATATATCCAAAACTAATGTGACCAAATATTCGATGCCACAATTATGTAGAGGACGTATCTTTAGCCATAAGTGTCTGATCACCTCTATGGAAAAAATCAAGTTGGAACATCCGTTCCACATTTGAATCTCTTGAAATAATTTTTGAGATTATGGATTTGTCTCGAAGCAAACATACTTTATTACCAGAATGATAATCAAAATCAATCTTCAGATTATGATCTAGAAGTTGACTGACTGATAATTTTTTTTCCATCAAACCAGGGATATACAAGACATATGATAACCTACAATTTCTTGAACCAAGAGGTAGATAAATGTTCCCACTACCTTGGAATGTGCAGGAAGATTTATAACCTAATGAAACGTGATTGTCAGAGGGTGTGTGTCGTATTTTGGAGAACCATTATCAACATCAGGTCATGTGTTGAGTGGCTTCTGAATCAATGTACCAGATTACACTAGATGGCATGGTTACTTTACTAGAATGTGTAGTGTACAAGAAGTCATCATCCTCTGAATGGTCTTCTTGCTAAAATCCATTGCCTAGTTGATGTAATTTATTTCACCAGTTCCCCTTATTCTGTCCTTGCTTGTAGTTTGATTTTCCATATTGCGATTGTTGATTGTTAGGTCTAGAATCACTCGATGACCCTTTCTTGTGCGTGTTGTACCAATAATATTTCAACTCATGTCCTCTTTTACAGATAGGAAGCTTCTTATTTTGTTTGTCTCCTTGTTGTTGTTTTTTGGGACTTATTGGAAGAATGCGATTTGTTATTACCTTTGTGATGAGAAGATAGAGCATTATATGATATTTCCTCTCCCATGACTAGTAGTGAATCCCTCAATGTTGTAACTCTATGCACAAAATCGTCAAATTCATCATTAGGATTGAATTTATGTGTATGCGACTGACTCTAAAAATTTAGTATTGTGTTCTTATTCTTGTCCTCATACACTGCTCATTATTTCCCACACTTCTTTGGTTATTTTGGAATCTTTAATATGAGGTTACAAGTCATTAAACACTGCAAACAAGATAATCATTTTGGCCTTCTGATTTTCCCTATCAAACTTTGGCTACTGTGTTGCACCATTTGTTGACTAGTTATATAACCATTTACAACAAGCCATATTTCTTCAAACTCAAGTTGAGTTCAAATTTTGGTCTTCCGCATGACATAGTTGTCTCTATGGAGTAGTTGCGAGTCAAGAAAAAAGAACTTAGGAGCATTGTTTTCCACGTGGGCTGTTATTTTTTCCCAACTAAATGGCACTTTTAACACAATACAATTCAATAATACACTAAAAATATTTGATTATAGCTACTTGTTTGGAAAAAATTAATGATAAGATTTTTTTTTGGGGCCATGCTAGTCATCAGAGCTCAAAATGGATCAAAATGCAAAAAACCGCAAAAATAGTTAAAAACAACCCTTTCGGGCACCCCCTTTTGTAAAATTTTCTCGAAATCAAATTTTGGAGCAAATAGGAAGAATTTTTTTCCCCAAAATAGTGTTTTCCTCACTAAATTTGGTAGGGGGTATATGATCCATAGGGATCCTAGAAAAACACCCCACTTCATCAGTTCTGTCAACACCAAGAAGGAGAAACAAAAAAAATGAATAAAATGAGGTAAACAAAGGTTATGGAGGGAACCACCGCTCTGTGCAGAGCAATGGTTTCAGAATCGCTGCCCAACTAGGGCGGGGGTCCTTATACCACCGACCTACTCAGGGTAGTGGTCCTATCACTTTCGAACAGAAAAGAAGAATGGAACGTGAATGTACGCAAATTTGAAATGCCCAGCCGTGTCTCTTCCCTTCCATGCACTTTCACATCCTCTAGTGCACGGGAGGACATGTGAAGGCCTATAAATGCATGAAAGGAACAAGAGAATAAACATTCGAAGATCCAAAGAGATCGAGAAGTAGAGTTTAATGAGAGCAGTGGGCAATATCTTCAGTGTTGGAATGCAATTGTAGGAGCAAGGTGTAGAAAAAGAGCAAGCAAGTAATTGGAGACAAGGTTTACATTGTTGCTTGTTTTCATACTTATTTTAATATGTAATTGTCTATATTAAACCAATAACTGTGGGAAGAAAGAGCAGTTTCCCTTCCCAATTGGTTCTCCTCCATTAGAGGTTCCAAGATAAAATTGTTGGTGTTGAAGTTTTGAATTCTTTCCTACTCTGCAATTTCCTTTCTATAGCACTAGATAATTAGTCACAAAGCTCTAATTTTTTCAAGAAAATCTGTCATTTTCCAAAGTTAAAAGTAGAACAACATAGTTGTGTGATTCGTAGAGTTCCAAAGTAGAAGTTTACGGATCAATGTAGCTACATCTAGTGAGGTTTGGCAAAGGTTTTAGTGTTAAACTTAGTGGTTTTGTCAAATATTTCTCCAAATTTAAAAAGGACATTGGGGAGGTCGGTCAACCCCGTGAACTCATTTTCAACTAGCCAAAGAAGTTGTTATAGCACATGGGGGTTAAAATGTAATAAATTATATTTAACCAACTTTTAAAATAGTGCTAACCTCTAATAGAGATGTGTCGATGTTCTGGAGGGACACGTGGCATAATTAGAGGTAAGAGTAGTTTTAGGGTTACCTTAAAATCCACATTCGTAGTCACTGATTTTGATTTGCAATGTTTTTAATTTTCTTTAACAACAAACTTAGCTAGGATATTTGTCGCAAAAAGAGAACTTTAGAGGGGAGGATAGCTTTTTATGCTTTCCAAAACAAATGCAGAGAGGTAGAATTATGGGATTAGAAAACTATGCATACTTTGTTTGGGCTTTTAGTGACTCCAGTGGTGCTTTACAGATGTAAGGTTTGGGCTAGAAACATTTCAAACTCAAGATGGAAACAATTCGAGAGGATTCAAAAAATCATGATTACTAGCAAGCTCAAAATAAAGATCTCGGTCCCATATGAGATTCTTCTAGCTGAAATGGTGGTTGTACCTCTTGAAGCTATTGCTATGGTTCGTATCATAACATATCTAAAAAAGATCAAGCAAATGGAAGGTAGTAGATGGCCTAAAGTTGTCCTTAATGAGTTTTTAGAGAAAATAAAGAAGTCATGGATGAATCAAAGCAACAAAGGGATTAAAATATGGAACATTCATTTGAATGCATGTCCTAATAATAGTCAAGAGATTTTTTTTTATAGAAAAATTCCGTCAAACTATGTGGGGAAAGCCGTTGGAGAGAAAGAAGAGGTACTATTTGGAGGAATTTAACTCTACATGTGATCATCAACAAAAGAATTTTATAGGGGCTAATATCCAGTGGAAAGCAAAGATCTTCATAGCTCAATTGAGAACTAATTTACAAAGTCTTTGATATGAAACAAGAAGATGGAAAAGACCTAAAGAGACATGGGAAGAAAGAATCTGTATCTTTTGCATGTATGGTGTGGTGGAATCAGAGAAACATTTCATGTTGGAGTGTAATGCTTATAATGACATTAGGGCCCAATTTGCTAGCATGGTGGCTACTGCCTCCTTTCAAGATATCTTTAATGAAAATATGGGTGAAAAAACAAGGGAAATGATCATTAAACTCACTAATAAGAGATATGAATGCCAAAAATATCTTTAGCAAAATCAGTTGTCCCATAGGCTTCTTTGGAAGCCTCGTGGACATTACAATATCTTATTCTTATTCTTCTTCTTCTTTGTTATGGTGTCCCTCACATGTTTGTGGAAAAGAACCGGTCCGATCTTGACTCATGGTGAAAGTAGTGGGTTTCTCTAATGCTCCACCACAATGCTTGTGAGATTTAAGTCACCATAGAATTAATACAACTTGGTGGCTGTGTATTGTATCAAGGTCAACTTGTTTTAGATGCAATGACCCTAGCTCAGTGGGAGTTGTAGAGAGGGATCGTCCCTTGGAGTCTTTGTGGAGGAGTGGGAGACTCGTCAGGATTGGTGACGGGATCGTCATGGATGGCTCAGGACTTGGCCTGAGTGATTCAAAACTCAAATAGTCTGGTGTATATGCATTAGCTCAGCTGATATGTTGGAAATATCATCTCAGATAAATGACCACACAACTAATTCTAAATGGATGGCTCTCAACTCAGCTAAGGTATATGTTAGCTTGGTAGTGGTCAATTCTTACAACATGCCCAAGTACCAAAATCACCATTCAACCATATCCTTCAAAATACACTATACACAGACAGCCAAATTTAGCGGTACAACTATATTTATATGTGGTTAAAAGTTACTCTAAATTTAGAAGTAAAACCCATGTTGGGGAATTTATTTATTTTAATTTTTTAATCCAAAATTTATTTATTTTGGTGACTCCTCTTGCCCATTACACAACAAAAACTACAAAAACTGCTGGAAACGAATGTTGCAGAGTGTGGGGATGATGGGATGGGGTTAGGAAGCTGGAAGAGGCTACACATGATATCTAAATGTGAATTTTTACTCTCCAAGACCTCTCACTCTCTATTATTATCCTCCTACACCTTATGCTTAATTATATAGGCTCCTAAACCTACTCTGATACCAAATGTGAATGAACAAACATGGAGGATTCCTGACAATTATATCGATGTATGAAAATCCATGTTACAGAGCTATGGAGCTGTAATGTTTATATACATTGAACAACATAATCAAAACAAATAAATTATTGTATAGGCACAATAATCTTGACAAATATGTACAAAATAACAAATAAATGGTTTTAACAATATAACAATGTAATAACTACTATTTACTTAACTAACCAACTAACTACCACAATAAATTATTCTACCCCAGTAAAAAGTAAATACCTATGGTAAAGCAATAAAAATAAGTTACAATGCTAAATTAACTTACTACTATAGGTTTTACCTAATAGAGATAAACCAAAGGGGATTCACTCTATCATAGAAACTAGACACAATAGTCGTGCTATCAATCTTACAAGTTTTCCAATCCTTTTTTGATGTGAAAATATCATTTTGAAAAGAAAAAAGAAAAAAAGGGAAGTTATAAAGGTGAAGTGTGAAGTGTCATGTATGGTAAGTCATTAGTCTCTTTTGAATAGCTATCAAGTATAGGTTTGTTTAAAATATCTTAAACTCGTTTATAGAAATGTTTTTATTTAATTTATAAAAATAAAGAGGAAATAATTTACTATTAATTTTTCTAAGTATGGTCATTTTTTAGAGTGGTCATAGTTTAAAGTAGGTGAGTTGAAATTTTTCGTAACTCAAATTTGTTATAAAAGTAAAATAAATAAATAGCATTTAAGTCATTTTATATGTCATGTTTTCAAAATTTTATAGTAAAAGGTTAAATTATTATCATTTGTATTGGATTCATTTTTGGGGTGATCGACATCCATTGAGTATGTAAATTTTTTCGGAGGGGCTTGTCTTCAAAAATAAAATGTAGTTAAGGTTAAATTAAAACTTGTTAAGTAAACATCGTTTTGATTAGAGGAAAGAGGCATCATAGGTAGGATGTCAACTAGTGACCTCTCATTAACCACTAACTACAATGTTAAATCATATAGTAGAGGAAAACCTATACAACACTAAATAAAATAATGCATTTAAATTTGAAGCCAATGGAAATGGGTACCAATTATGTTGTGCATGATTAAGTTGAAGCAATCATGTCTAGTGGATGTAAATGCAATAGTGAGAACCCATGTCCTCAATTTTTATTTTTCAGTTTTTTGTGTGGTGTTTTATTAGTGTAAAATTTTTGAGTTTCCCTTTGATGTAAAAATATAAGCTAAGATTTAAATTGTAGTACTATAGAAACCATGATACTTGAGAAGGGGTTTGTGGTTATCGTATTTAAACCATCAGTATATGTACATGACGAACAATATGTGTGTCCATGTTCATACTTGGGTGGTTGATGTGTCAATTCATGAAAACCATTTATGACAGTGATGAAGTTTGAATAGATGTATAATTCATGTTTGTGGTTCCCAATAGTTGGATGGTCTATATGATGTTGATAGGTTCCCACTCTACCTTTAGTTTGATTTTTTGTACAAGCTCCAAAGTGGCATATTTTTTTGTACATGAAAGATCCAATGTAGGGATTGTGATTAAATACCATGAACAAGCTCCATGGATGCATGTTGTAATTTCTAAGTGTGGTGTTTTCTCTCACATTCATAGTAAAGGGGGGAATGTTAGGAATTAGTACTCACATAGTGGTGAGTTATTATTTGTTGTGTGAGTACTAAAATATATTTATATTGAGTTATAAGAAAAATAATATCATATTAATGGGAGTGTGTACCTTGAACTTAAGATATAATTTTAAGAGATATATTAAGATCTAGCCGAGATATCATAGGGATTACGAGATAAGGTAGACTCCTCGAAAATAGGATGTCCATTGCATGTGTATTAAAATATAATATGTTGAATAAAAAAATGAAGAATTGTGTTTCTATTATCAAATCTATACCAAAAAATTTAACCACCACATGCCAAGGTGACACATATGAGGTTAGAGTACTCCATGAAGATCCTTCTTATAACAATGCAACCCCTAGAATAATAGGAAGAAAACATATATAGAAGAATGCAATAAAACAAATTTGAATTCAACATTAGGAATAGGTAGAGGAACCTGCATTCTCCGGAGGTCTATCTCAAGCAACAAGGTCCCACAACTTGGAGACAATCCCATGTTGCCTCAAAATTCCCTGAGTTGTCCACAACTCAGGGTAGGGTGCAATTTCGAGCTCCAACAAGACCTTCAGCAATGTTATGGCCCCTACTTTGGGCACATTTATCCTCCCCATCTGCATTGGCGATAAAATCCTTTATGAAGTATTCTACATCATTAAAGGGGAGTTTTAGTATAATGTATTGTTTGGGAGGCCGTGGATTCTTGTCATGTGTTGTGTCCCCTCCACTCTCCACTGTTACATCAAATATGAACATGAGGGGAAGATCCATACTCTTCCCTCCAACCTTCCTCCCTTCAAGGCATGTCACATGACCTATCGGCCAAATGATGTGCTCATTCCAAAGAAAGACTCATCCTTTGAAGCATCCACTAGTTCTTCTGTACCTACATCTAAGCTACCTAATGATGAATCTATTGATAATATGATGTAGCATCTAACTCTGGGGGAGTATTAGATCCTCGCTCTAATTTCTCTTCCCTCCCTCAATCCACTTGGTAAACCCGATAAAGCACCTACGTATCAATCAAACATCGAGGATATCAATTGCTTTGGTCTGCCTCATTTCAAGACCAACCTCATCTACGCTAGATTTGATTTCCCTTCGTCCCATATTTACAATCAACCTCATACCAAACCATACACTAACGAATTTGACTTCCTCTATGATAAATACTTTTCCTATACCTACCTCCAATGATGTGCATGGAAGGGTTTTGGTTTAGGACATTATGAACAAGGTATGCATGATCTTGTCATTAACCAATCCCATGAGCTTCATGAAAAATTTGGACTAGGTTTCGAGAAACAAACCACTGAGACCCTCACATAGCCTTCTCCTACATCTCCCATGCACATCGATTCATCATCCACCCCTTCTCCATCTGATGACACCATGGACATGGATGACACTGCATCCCTTTCCTCTGAATTTTTTCTAAGTCTCCACCATCACCCTTGGACCAGTCACTTACCATACTGGGGGTGATATAAGGTCCCTTCCTCTCATTTTCCCTGACATGGTAGAGGGTGATTCCCCTACCATCAAAATTCTCTAATGCAGTGATGAAGTCTCCATCCTTTCTTGCATGGGGGTAGAATATTCTCATCTTTATAAGACCTTACCTCCTCATACATCCACCCTTCTCAACGAATCCACTATCCATATCAACATAGGGACTCTGCAAGAGCTCCACATCCTCAAGGTTGGCTAATCCCTCGATCCACAGGAACTCAAAGCCTTTACCTCCTTCCTATCCTGACACATCCTGGCCTTTGTATGGTCATATGCCAAAATGTAAGGCCTCAATCCTAACATCGTTGTCCATGATATTGTCACTATCACAGATGTCAAGTCTATTAAGAAAACTCTTTGCCGCATGCACCTCGCATTTCCTTGTAAAAGATGAGTTACAACACCTTCTGTCTGCCAATTTCATCCAACCCATCGACTATTACCAATGGGTTTCGAACATCTTGCCTATTTCCAAAGCTTCTGGAAAGCTCTACATATGTACTGACTTTCGAGATTTAAATCTTGCCTTCCCTAAAGATGAATTTCCCCTTCCGAACATTGATTTGTTAGTCGACTTAACAACCGAACATGAGATGCTCTCTCTTATGGATGGTTTTTTAGCTATACTCAGATTCTCATCACACTAGAAGAACAACATAAGACTTATTTCATCACCCCTTGGGGAACCTTCTAATATCGGGACATGCCCTTCAGTTTGAAGAACTCGGGGGCTACCTATCAGTGCACTATGACCTATATCTTTCATGACCTTATCCATAAAAAAATAGAGGATTACTTCGATGACCTCTTGGGTAAATCCAAATGTTGACAAAACCATATTTCCATCCTTGAAACCCTCTTCACATGTCTTATCTAGTTCTTCCTCCACCTTAATCCCTCTAAGTGTGTGTTTGAAGTGCTAACTGGAAAACTCATTGGCTTCGTCATTTCTATCAGGGGCATTGAAGTTGACCATGCCAAAATCAAATCCATCTTTGATATGCCCTCTCCTTATAATCTTAAGCAACTTCGTAGTATTCAGGGAAAAATCAAATTCTTCTGCTACTTCATCTCACATATTTCTGACCGCTGCCAACATTTCCATCATTGCCTTTCCAAAGACACCCAATTCAATTGGGATGAAAATTATCAAAAGGCCTTTAACGATCTTAAGAAATACCTTTTATCACCACCTGTGCTCACACCTCCACATAAGGGGGAGCCTTTCTACCTCTACATCTTTGCCTCCAATCATGCTCTAGGTGCCATGTTGGCATACCGTGATGAGCAAGGCAGGGAGCAAGTTGTCTATTATATTAGTCGCACTCTCCTCAATTACGAGACCCACTACACTAAAGTTGAAAAGCTATGTTGTACTCTCTTCTTTGGAACTTCTAAATCTTGTCATTATCTTCTCAATCAAAAAACCTTCATCATCACTAGCTTTAATATCCTCAAAACCATGCACTGCAAGCATTATCATAATGATCGCATCACTCATTGACTCATGCTCATGACTGAGTTTGACCTAGAGTTCATCTCTCAAAAAATTATCAAGGGCCAAGTCATCTTTGATCAAATCACTAAATCCCCTCTTCTTGATAACCATCTTCCTCATGAAAAATTTTCAGATGAATCCATCTATATAATAAATTAGGAATTTTCTCCCTTCAGAATAACACTTTTATTTTATTGGATCCAAGTGCCAGCAAGGGCGAGGTGCTAGTGTTATCATCATTCCTCCTTGAGGTGCCCCTATCCCCATCACTTACAAGCTTAACTTTGAGTGCACTAACAACATGACTGAGTATGAAGACCTTATATTGGATCTCAAAACTGGTATCATGCTCGACATCCAAATCCTTGACATATATGGTGACTCTCATCTTATCGTTAATCAAATCAAGGGAACCTATTAATGTAAAAACTAAGTCCTTCAGAAATATAATGACATCATCAAATTTCTTCTTGAGGCCTTTAATCAGCATACCATCCAATCTATCCCCCGCCCATCCAAACACTTTGTGGATACTATGTCATCCCTCACAACTATCATCCTGTGGGCAACCAAAGAATCCAAACTCTCAGTTGTTGTCAATCACCTCGATCAGCCATCTCATGTCCATGAACTTCCTCACGTCAGTATCATTGACACCAATCAATCAAATACCTGATACTCTCAGATCTTTGATGACCTAGCCGTATCCAAAATTCCCTCTGAACTATCAAAAAATGGTAGGAGGTCATTTCTTCAATGCACCAACCGCTATGATATCCTTAACAACATCCTCTGCAAGTGTGACTTTGACGACATCTTACTACATTGCCTTTAATTGCATGAATTTACCTACATCATCCAAGAATTCCATGACGGTATATGTGGTGGACACTTTAGCAGTTTGGTTGTCTTGAAACGTGTCCTTCACCTAGGCTTTTACTAGCCCACTCTCAATAGAGACCACTGTGAATATGTTAAAAAGTGTACTAAATTATGGCAGGATTTAAACCTCATTTGTATTCCTAGCTAGGTCTTATAGTTGGCTCAAAATATGTGGCCTTTCTAACAGTGGGGCCTCAACCTCATTGGTCACATTAATCTGCACTCCTCTCAGTGTCATCATTCCATCATCACCAATACTGAATATTTCACCAAATGGGTGGATGCCATTCCACTCGCATCCACTAAAGCCAATAACATTGTCGACTTCATCTATCAACACATCATCTATTGTTTCAATGTTCCTCATAAATCATTACAGACAATGAAAAATCCTTCAAAAATAAAAGATCTCAAGAATATTTTTCACTCTTTCAACATCAAGCTTAGATTCTCCTCCCCTTACTATCCTTAAGCTAATGACAAAGTCAAATCCACTAATAAAACCCTTCACAACATTCTTACTAAAACAATTGACAAATCAAGATGTAATTGAAATTTACACATCCCTTTCACCTTTTGAGCCTACCATACTTGCATCCATATCTCTACAGGAGCTACTCCCTTCTCTCTCATCTATGGCTTTGAAGCCGCTCTTCCTCTCAAAGTTCAAATCTCGTCCTTATGTGTCTCTCTCCGCGACTTCATCTCTGATGAGGACTATCATTAAGAATGTCTAGCCCAACTTGAATTACTAGATGAACGTCACTTAATTTCTCTCCAACACCATCACGTCTATCAAGAGTGTATCAAACGTGCTTATAAAAAACATATCAAGGAACCCATCTTTAACATTAGTGACCTTATCTTAAAAGAAAATCAGGACGTCACTACTCTAGAAAGGAGCTAACATGGAAAGTTTTCTCCCAACTAGATTGGACCATATATTATCACACATAAGTATGGGTCTGAAGCTTATTGCTTAGCCTCCCTTGAGGGTAAATAAAAAAAAAAACCTCTCAATGCCTTGCACATACAACCTTTCTATTATTAACATACTTACCAACGTGATCTTAGTCACATCCTAAGATTTCATTTCCATCATTAGCCTTTCCATCTCTCGTCGTAATGATTTAGAATTATGTGGTCTACCATCACTAGCCTATCCATGACCTTAAATATGGGCACCATGGCCATGCTCATAACATATTACTCATGGACAAGTTCCTCCTTCTAGGTAGGAATTCCATAGTGATTATATCCATCACCCTCTTGTCTACCTACTACGACCATTCTAAGGGTCCATAGGTGTCACTTGTACATATTATCTTCCCCCCCAAGTGGTTTACTTGGCTATCCCCAGCTCTATCCTAAATTCAAAATTCTATATGCTCATATAAAAAATCTATCTTATCCAAAAAAATATACTACTCCCTCGAAGGACAACTGCTCATATCAAGATTTTTTTTATCAAAAGTATAGAGTGATCCCTCAAAGGACAATTATCATGAATTCCATCTCACTATCTAAATAAAAAGTTAAAAATTAAAAATCCAAAGAAAAATCTTAATCGTAGACTACTCCCTCGAAGGATGGCTACTCTTTTATATTATGGCTAAGAAGGCTTCCTACATTGATCAACCTTCTTAAAATCTCAAAAGTAAAAGCAAAAATGCCAAAAAAGCAAACATCCCTAGAAAAATTCCCCCATAGATTAACTTTCCCATTATCCACAAACTTCCCACATTGATCAGTTTGGGCCATATCGCTCATAGCTGTGGCATAGACCTGGGAATATAACCTAAGGAGAGCCTATTTTCCCCATAAAAGCTCCATCTTAACCCCTTTTTTATTGTCTATAGTGGGTCTATAAGCACACTTTCCATCTTTTCCTTAGGATCTTAAATGTGACTAATAATCATTAGTTATGTGTTAACACCTGTCATTGGTCACAAGTGCATTGCTTTGTGTTTTTCTCTCTCATGTTTTTCCTCTGATCTAATTCAAAAGAATATTTCTATGTACACTCCTCTCTATGATGAAGTGTACTTTATCTCACTCAGGTCGCCCCACCAAGGTCACGCCCTTTCCAACCACGCTATCCTTTATAACCCATATCCAATCCATCTCTTACATCATTCAATCTAAATCCACCATATATCTGTAACATCTAATCAATTTGCAAAGCACCATTTATCAAATCTAGACATCACATGTATCTACATCATCCCCTACATCTAAACATATATCCAACTATCACGTAATGCATTTACATCTAATCTAAGATACACATCTAACCCCATTACATTTATTCTAATCTAAGTCATCTCGTGTTTACCATCTATCACATCATTTCCTAATCAACATCTATCATATCATCACATCAAATCATTTAATCCATACATCACATCATATATCTGTGTTAACATCTAATCATTATACACCTAAAATCTAATGAAAATATCACATCAAATCAAACAATCAAAACATCACATCATCAATATGCATCACATCATAGCTAACATCTAAACCGACATCCATAATATAATCAAATATCCACATCCATCACAGAGATCATCACACAACACATATAAGCCATGAAAAAATCATATGTATATATATATATATATATATATATATATATATATATATATATATATATCCTCATCACAATGTGTCCATACATCCGTGATAGGTCTTTGTTTGGTTCTATCTCAAAAATAGATACATCAAAATCCATATCAAAATCTACATACAATGTTCACCCGCTACTTGGTGAATTGGAGGTTTGATATTGTACCCCTTCTAGTAAACAATGTGCAGTCTATATGTAACAATGTGCTCCTAGTAGCGTGCCTCTGCACCTAGTGCCTTGTACTGCTATAATGATATAATACTAGGTGGAGCCATCTAGTCGGCTCCATGTGAGGGCCTATGAGCATCACTCCCTGAAACCTCAGATGTAGACCCAAGATCTCCATATTTGGCCCTATAGGTCTCCCTCTACTTGAGGTATCGGTCCCACTGCTAAATGACCAGGTCTCTCTCCTAGTGCACCATGCAGCCTCTTGTTGTACTACATCCCTCTCCTTCCACGTAGCATCTACCTCCACCTATAAGTGGGATATCTCAACTGCTGCTCCCTCATCACCACTTTTCTCCTCCATGCGTTATCTCCTCCTCTCCCGTAGGCACCACCCCCTCCTCTCTAACCTTCCCAGTCTCCTTGGCGGCCTTAGTTGACCAGTGTTGTGTCCACCAATCTATGTATCTATATACCACCCCCACATCATAATTGTCATCCTAGGGATTTCCCTCCTTTGCTAGTGGGTCCACCATCACAAATACATGTAGGTGCCTATTTTTCTCATCATGCCTATATCAGATAGGTGCTCTAGCTACCCCTTGTACTACTCCAAACTGTCTCATCACCTTAGTAAACTATACATCGTCAATTATCTCAGGCCTCCGCCCTTATACCCACCTCACCCTCCTCATGCCTACAAGTTGTGCATTTGTCCCTGGCCATGCATGGAAGCCTCTGTATGGCCTCCATCTGACATCATCCACATCCAATCTCCTCAATCTCTCCTCTTACCACTCCTCCTCCCGCTCCTCGTCTCCATATGAGTGGTTGGCTCACCATCTCAAAAATCCCGCCTCCAGCTCTATATGATCCCCCATTACCCATGGAAGCCCTGGTGGCCTAACTACAACTATATTCTCATATGACCAACAATGCAGTATAAACCCCACATCCATGTTTGTCCTCCATCCAGATGTGTACATCCACAACTCATAATAAAATTATGTAAGCAACACAACGCCAACCGTAAACATTATTTGATGTTCCACTATAACTACTAGTTCCACTTCTAGTGAAGTATTCCATGCAAGAGGGAACCTTGTGGATGAAACAGGAAGTGCTCCGCTTATCTACTTGTCTAGTATACACTTGTGAGATTTAGCATCAAAAGTACCTTCACGTGACCCCAATGAAAATACAACTGAACACATTTATTCATCATTGTATCAAAGGGGGTAAAGTAAATTCAGGATACTCCAAGGTTTAGTCAGTGTAACTTCCTTGGAAATTGTGCTTGTAGACGTAATTTGTGACACCTATTTGAGAGAACCAATTAAGAATCCATTTCATTTTGGAGCCAACTTGACCGACTCAAAGGCAATCATGTTTCAAATAGCTTTCACAAAGCAATAAATTTTTCGGGTTCAAAACCTTGTTAGTCAAACAAGGGGAGATTTCATTAAAGTTTGAGCCAAGCGTCATTCATCACAAAATTTGTGAAGCATTACTTTGTCTTAGTTTTTCACTCTCCATAAGGCGAGGTAAAACTTTTCCAAAGTAAGGCCAAGTATTTTTCAACCCCACTTGGTCTACTCCTTTTCTTTCTTATTAATAGTTTGGATCAAAAGAAGAGAAACATACGCACGTTATTGATTGATTGTGTCCGCCACTTTTTCACCCGTTAACTTTCGTCCTTGCTTGATACTGGATGGTAAATGTTGAAAGTGTGTTGGTACGTCTTCTCATCTTGATAGCCATTTTGATCTCGATACTCATGTCAAGATCTTCATCGTAGCTATGCTTGATTCATCATTGACCTTCCTTTGAAGTATTAAGTTTCTTGAATCGCCTTGATACAATTTTGATAATTGCGTCTTATTTCTCGTAAACTTGATTTAAGTGTCTAGATTTTACCATTATGCTACTCGCATCTTAACAAATCCTTGGTATACTTTGGCCTTGTTTCTTTTCAAACATTACCTCAAACCTTGACAGGTGTTGTTGTTACTTTGTTAGCATCGTATCAATACTAATATCTTAATTTTTTGAAAAGCTTGGTTAAACGTATCTAAGTAGTATTATTGCATTCCTCGCACTTATAACTTACACTTTTTGGGATTTAGGCCTTGTTTGTATCTAGACGGGTTATAGTATACTTTGAATAGGAAATCACTTCAACCCCTTTTTAATACTTACACCTTGTTTATTTTAAACTCAACTCAAGTGTTTACATTGAGTTGAGCGTCAAAATACTACTGAGAAATATTTTACATAAGGAGTAGTTTATGGTAGATTGGACTTGTGTACCAAACTTGTGTGATTGTTCCTTGTGATCGTTCATCTTTTAGAATTGTTTTTCTAAGGAAAATCCTTTGATCCTTGTCACTCGCAACTTGTTTTCCAAACATTGTTGGATTGTCAAAATTGTGTCATCACGATGTCTTTTTTCCTTAGATTTCCTTCAGAAAATCACATGAGCATCTCCATACTTATAAAATGTCCAATTGGTTTTCGTTATTGTACTCGAATCAACATGGAACTTCCTTCCCTTTGAAGGGGTTCAATCATACAATATCGGTCTAGGCATTTGGAACCAACAATGCCAAAAATGACTAACTATCACATGGTTCCTCACACTTACGAAAATAGGGAACCTAGGTTTAGGAATTCACATTGAAACATGCCCATCATGACTAACCCTTGATTTGTTCTTTGTGCTAGAGAACTCGTTCAGCTACCCGAATCGACATGGAACTTCCTTCCCTTTGAAGGGGTTCAATCATACAATATCAATCTAAGCATTTGGAACCAACAATGCCAACAATGACTAACTATCACATGGTTCCTCACACTTACGAAAATAGGGAACCGAGGTTTAGGAATTCACATTGAAACATGCCCATCATGACTAACCTTCGATTTGTTCTTCACGCTAGAGAACTCGTTCGGCTACCCCTTTCCACACCTTCGTCTCATAGTCGGTGGTATGATTATGATGCTTATAATCCATGTTATTCTTTTGATTATAATCCAAACTATTCTTTTGATTATTCTCAATGTTTTGAGGATTCTAATCTAAACTATCTTTTGGATTCCTCTCAGTATTTTGAGCTTCATTCAATCAAATTTCTTCTAAGGAATATTCAGTCACCTAAACAATGTTGTCCTCTTTTAAGGATTTGTGCCACCAAAAATTCTCCCCATCATTCCTCTAATTTGACTCCTGAGTCGCGGTCCTCCCTTTCTTCACAGGACCCCCTTTCAAACTTATAATTTGACTCTTGAGTTGCGGTCCTCCCTTTCTTCACATGATCCCATTTATAAGTTGCCTCAATGCCGTCTTCCTCCTTTGAAGATACATGTGACTCCAAGTTCCTCCAATCAAACATATAATTCGACTCCTGAGTCCACGGTCCTCCCTTTCTTCGCATGACCCCCTTTCTCAGTTGACTTAATAATGCCTTCCTCCATTGAAGATCCATGTGACTCAAAATTCCTTTAATCAACCATCCAAGTTGACCCCTACATCGCAATCTACTGACTGGCTACGCGATCCTCTTTGTCTAGCTACACTATGCCATCTTCTAGGAAAACCAATACTGACCCATTCCAAGTCCCCATATTCTTTCACTTGCGAGCCATGTAAATCCAAATCCACTTCATCTCTTGAGTCACCTTCTTTCTATCAATCATCAACAAGCATATTCTAAATCTTCCACACTTGTTGGACCTCTTTCTTCTAATCAACCTACTATCATCGACCAACAATGACCCATATCAATTGATTTATTTCAAAATGAAGAGGCAATCATAGAATTTATGTGGCTACACAATGACATCCTTCTAGAGGATCATGAGCAAGTACTCTCTTTTGACCTTGATGCGTTCACGTATTGTGGGGAAGAGGTTGATTCATTTTATCAGAAAACAATAGAAGATTCTAAGACCATCAAACTTGATCCTCTTCTTATTCTTCCATTTCCAACATCCCCATTAGATGGAGAAACTCCTGGGTCTAGCATTGATTAATGGCCTATCTTCTCATCACCCAATAATTATTTACATATCACAATTCCTCAATCACAATATCACCTTAGGTCATCACCTGGTAGCCCATCATCATCTTCTATATTTAGGCAACCTCCTAGTAGCCCTCCATCTTCTACTTATAGGTCACTTTTGGGTAGCCCATTATTTTTCTATACTTGGGCCACATCCTAGTATCTCTTTGATCTTCCATCTATGGGACACCTCCCGGTAGCCCATCATATTCTATACTTGGTCCACGTCCTAGTAGCCCTTCATATTCTATCTATGGGGTACCTCTTGGTAGTCCATAATCTTCTATTCTTGGGCCACGTCCCAGTAGCCCATCATCTTTCCATTTATGGGATACCTCCTGGTATCCATTTTTCTTCCATCTTGGGGTGACATCCCTAGTAGCTCTTCATCTTTTATCTTGGCTCACCTCCCGATAACCCATTCTCTTCAACTCTTATACCGTATCCTCTTTGTCCATCATATCACCCTTTTATCAAACAATTGGGGTAAGCCCACCATCATTCCTAACATTCCTATCATCAATCCCAAACATCCACTTTCTTCTCCCATTTCTTGGGATCAGACAAAACCAAACATTGGATTATAGGAAAACCAAACGATTTTTCATTAAGTTAATATCAAAAATCCAAAGAGCTCCAAAGCTCCCAAAAAGTCAAACAACCATAAAGTTAAAAATCAAATAGTGATTAAAAAATTCACACTAACACAACCATCAAGTATGGCACAAAGTGCAGAAACCTATGGATAGGGAAATCAAGATCCCACATACAAAATCCATGTTGAAAGATAAGTCACAATCACTTATCAAATATGATCTCACTACGATCATTGAGAATTGAGATAATATCACTCTTGATAAGCAAAAAATCCTAGTCTCCCTCATCAAAGAAATTGTAAACATTGTTGTTGGAATCTTACCATGTAGAGTAACATTGTTGGTTCCAAATTCCCAAAAATCAAAATCTCTAAAAAAATAAAAAACAATTCCAAAATACAAAAAATATAAAAAAATGAGAAAACATTACCAAAAAAAAGAAAAGGTACAAGGATCAAACATTGTAATCAAGTATTGCATACACATGGATGTTCTTTCTTCCCTTTCTTTCCATTCCTTTGCAAGTCATCCACCATGTTCATTCCCTTCTGTTAGGTTGTGGAGATAAATAGCTTCACAGATAGCATGCATTACAAAGTTGCTGGAAAACACAAAAACCGTCATCGGTTAAGGGGGAACCAGCATCGGTCACCCATGACTGACGTCAGTTAGGAAAAGTAGAAACTGGCTGCGGTTAAGGCTAACCGACATCGGTTACTTGTGCGAGGTTTTTTTAATTAACACTTAGGAATTAGATCTATTTTTAGCATTAAAATAAATTTATTGATTGTAATTGCATGGCTAAGTGCCCTTAGTCTAAAAACGACTATATAAGCATAAAAGCTAGGGTTTAGATGGTGAGTTAAGATAAGGACTGAATTAGATACTTGATTCTCCTAGATTGAGAGGATGAAGATAAAGAAGAAGAAGAAGAAGAGAAGAAAGAACGTGTTACATGAAGACAAAGTATCCATGAAAGGAGCTGGACAGAAGGAAATAACAGGTACATCTGAATGGTGAGAAGAGGGTAACATCTTCTACTGTATTTTCTTTGTATAATTATTATCTTATTGTAATGGTTTGCATAGTATGTAAAGCACATATATTTTCTTCTTGTAGATCCACATGTTGGTGAGATCTTGTATTGTAGATCCATGGATTCATGATGTATTATTGATCCGTGTAGATCTAGTCTTATATTGTTTAATCCACAAGTTATGTGAGATCTTGTACTATAGATCCATGTAGATCTAGATATTGTAGAGGAGGTTTTCTTCATGTTTGCACATGTTATGCAGTGATGGAGAGATAGATTTACTTCTTGGTGCACATTCATAGTTGCACATATGGTAGACCCATGTGAGAGGTCTTGTTGCAGAGTCACAAAGAACTTGGTAGTAGTTTAGAGATGTAGTAGTTCCTGGTGTTGTGAGATTTGTTGGTGGTGTTTGGAGGCACAATTGTAGTGCACTCATGGAGATCTGTTTAGAGATCTAGAGGAGAGGAGATACTGTTTGAGAGATGCATTGTACTCTTGTATTGAAGAGTTGGTTTGTACTCTTGTTGTATTATATATATGATATATCTATCTTTAGTGGATGTAGCCCACATTAGGTGAGCCACGGTACATGTTTTGTTATGTGTGTATACTTTATTTTGATTTGGATTATTCTAGTTTATACTTCCACTACTGTAGATTCTGGGTAATTGTTAAGATCTCGTATGCACCCGAAATTCCCAACAACTGGTATCAGAGAAAGGCTAGGTTGGTTAGCTTGGTTATTTCAGAGCAAGGCTAGGTTGGTTAGCTTGGTATCAGAGAAAGGCTAGGTTGGTTAGCTTAGTTATTTCAAAAATCCATTACAACACTTGTCTTATATGCAAAAAATGGTTTTCATGCATCGTGATGAATACCAAAATATCATCAAGAAACACGACCACAAATTTTTCCTAAAAAGGTTTAAGGACTTAAATCATCATACTCAAAAAGGTAATCAGGTGTTTTTCTCAATACAAATTACATAGCCAACCACTAATACAAACCCTCTTTCATTTTAAATGCACCCTTACATACATCCCCTATTTAATTTGAATATGATGACATTAAATCTTCAAATCAATTTTATCAATTTACTTCATGTCATTCAAATAATTAATGATGTCATCCATGTGTGGTAATGGAAATATATACTCAGTTGTGATCTTATTTATGGATCTTGAATTTGTACACATTTTTTCATTCATCGCCCTTCTTTAGTGTTATAATTATTAGTATTGTGCATGAGATAAAAACTCTCTTTGATTAATCATTTATCCTAAAAATAATAGTTTTTATCTCTATATCTTAACATTTTCTTGCATTTTCATCATGTATGCCACTTTGTTTGATAAAATTGATCCTATAATTTAATCTCATATGGTGAATAATGTTCCTCACATGTCACATCCCTTCCAATAAACTCACTAGAAACTACTTTTATAAACTCTTACAACATGTATTTCACCTTCCTGACATTGGTTTCAAAATTCTCTTCCCTTGTCCATGCACTTCTCTCTTTGTGTGGGCTTCATTATTAGTGTAAAAAATGCATTTTTTATCCTTTACCTCATTCAAGAAATTATTCCTTAATAACAATAAAACTTTAGGTCCCTAGTGTTCTCGTTCACCCTTATCCTTCATTGGATTTAGAGTTTACTCTTTTCCATCCTTCACTAATTTTAGTTATTTTTTTGTGTCCATCATATTGCACCTTATAATAAAACTAACATGTCCTTCCAAGTAGCACATGACATACATACATATACATTATATCACACATGACATCATCTTTATACCTTTTATCTAGAACTTAATCAAATATTTCCATAACTCACCAATAGTGGATATCTATTTTGCAACCATGAAAACTTACATAGATTAGGATGTTATATCCTCTTCAACCCCAACTTATCCAAAATTTATTTCATGAATAAATTGTTAGTACTTTCTCTTTCTTCTATCAATTTTTAAAAAATTTCTCATAAATTACACACCGTTCTAAAAAAAAGAATTCTTCTACTAAGGAAACTTCCTCTTTTGTTAGTTTCAACACATGTATGAACATCAATTTATCTCACATCATTAGGCCTTCTCCATAACCTATTACATCATATTAATCACCTTATACAACATGTAAACTTGCATTAATCCTCTTCCCATCACTTTTGACATGCATGCACTCGAATATATGTATTTCTCCACACATGTAACATGTGTCGTTTAATCCATGACCTCTTCGTCATCTAAAGTATTATCTTACCTATATGTATTTCCTCCACTTATGTATGTTTATTTAATTTGAAAACTTGAACTTGCATCACTTTGTTTATGTACAAAGTTCCCCTTATCACCATCCTATCCATATCTTTGTAGAAATTTATGCTTTTTATGGGTATAAATCTACTATTTATTTACCAATTTCTCTTATACTTGTAGTGCATAATAAGATGATTCCTCTAACGAATGCAGTTAGATCATTCCAAAATCATATTGGATTGTGATGCCCAAACTTCTCAAATACCTAGAGATAATGAGTTGATAAAACTCTTCAATGTATTAATTATGTCATACTGAGCTCCCTCTGTCATAGGTTCTAAAACATCTTCAAAAAACTTATCTCATAATATGTGGGTAATAATTACACCTTCAATTTCACAAGCAACCTATGTCAAGTCTTAATTTCAATCTTACCTCTTTTGCACTCATTCTATCTACATATGCTAAAACCAAAGAGATGCATGACCCATCAACTTCATGTAGGAAAATTTGAATTTCCTAAGATTAACCATGTCTTCATACTAAAAACACTTCTCGACCTCTGTTAGTTCCAAACTACCAAAATAACATAGGGTATCCAATCTAGAATTACTCCCCACTCTACCAAGTATGCACAACAACTTATCCTCTATTCCATCATCTTGTGCATCCTCTTATTCCTCATTTGTATTTGCATCATATGATCTTTTTTGCATTGTCCCACATGAATGTGACCATTTCACTCATTCAAAAATTTTACCTAATAATTATACTTGATAGAAGATGTTTGCTAAAATTTTCTACCCACATTGGAAAAATTTAAAAATCATTAATATTTGATACGTAATCCTCACACCCACTACCCCAATAGTTACCCACTGTAAGATGTCATTAATGATTTTCTACTCATACTCACAAGTGTGGAAAACCACCAATATCCATTGTGCCACAACTTACAAAGAAGTCACACCCTTTCTCTGATATCAAATGATACAAATGTGGGTAGGGTGTTGAATGAAGAGACCACACAACCCTTAAAATATCATGTAGAAAATTTACAAAGAAACATGCAACTACACATTAGAATTCAAAATATAATCAACTCATCAACACGTTGTATTCATATACTTAAAGTAAAAACACACATAACCAATTGTTAACCCACACACTTATATTGAAAGAGGGGTGAATCATTATAAAATAAAATTTTAAGTATTAAAATTTATAAACATAGTTAAAGCATTTAAAAGCATTGAAATAACATAATACAGTGCAACACCGGATTTACGTGGAAAACCCTCTCTCAGGAAAAACCACAAAATAAGACTACTTGGATCTACTATAAAAATATCACCCAAAATTAAATGATTTACAAATGTTCATAGGAACCTACCTATTGGAGACACCAATAACCTATGCTAAGCACCAAATCAGCCAATTTTTGAGCACTGACCCATTAGAGACACTAATCCGCAAATTGTGAGGCATCGACCTCAACAAAATAAAATTATGCTTTCTATAGTTGCTTCTTCAACTGGATGATGGAAATTCCGCTTCTTTTCACACAAATATATTGGATCATAATTTCAACATGGATGTTGTTATAATTAATGAAATCATATAGCAATACATTTATGCTTTTCCTTCTTACTCTTTACTCAAATGATATTCTCATTTTTCTTATGCTCTTCTCTCTCATACTTCTTCTCTCAAAATTTATTTTAATTATATTTTTAATTTTTATCTCAACCTTCTTACATCCCTTATATATCTTCTCATGCCTATTCATAAAAGGGTCTTTCATTTCAAAAGGTGTGTCCCTTTTCTAAGTATTAGTTATTCCTTTCAATTAAACATTAATGTCCATATAAATTGGGTCGACCTGCTTTATTAATTATTAATCGTTTCAATTAAACAACCACCATCCATATGAATTAGGATGATCTGCTTTATTAATTAAATGTTCCTTTAATTAACTCTATGTCCTCTATTCAATCATTGGTCTTCTTCATTAAATCACTGCTCATTAAACTAATGTTGTATACATAAGGTGAATTCATTGGGCCCTTAGACTAAATCATTGGTTCACACATCAAAACAAGTCACTGTAATTTAAAACCAAGATCATTGTCAACATTTGATCACTATCAAATAAAATCATATCATTGTTACACAAAATACAAGTGCCTTTTTTGTAATAGACAAAATCTAGATCGCTAAAATAATAAATCATGAGCACTTCAAGTAAAAAAGTTGTTATATAATGTCGAGAACATTGCTATTATACATGATTTACCAAAAGTAGAAATAATGCTAAACCCTAATTGTAGATTCATGTATGATAAATAAGTGTTAAAATACATATTTTACACAAGCAATAAGTAAAGTGAAATATGAAACCCTAAGTGCAAGAGAGAGAGAGAGAGCAGGAGTTAGCTAATTCTCACTTTTTCCTGGAACTGATCTGGACTAGAAAAATGATGAACAAGAAGAGCAGATCGTCGTAACTATGCACTCTAAAATATTGAACTGTCAGATAGAGCTGGACTAATGCACCTGGAATAGGACTAGGGCACCTAGGTGCTGGTGACTGTTATGGGGCGTATTCGGACCGTGTATAATATCATAAACTAGTTTTTGTTGTGTCGCTCAAGTTTCTCCAATAGTCACTTTTGGTCACTTGTATTTCGTTAGATGATTGTCGAACATGCATGTAGCCTGTAAAGATATGTTCACCTTTAAAACCCTTAAACTACATCAAATCCCAAAAATAAAAAGATGTAATATGGGGAGTAAGACTGATCTCGATGGTTACCTGATTGAGTGAAATTACGACTAAGTGTTGTAGTACATATCAGACTCCACATAGTTCTTATAGACACCAAAATTCAGTATCACTACCCTTGTCACCCGTGTTCGTTTCTTTTACCATGATCACCTATCTAGACCCATTTTTATTTTTTCATATTCTTATTAACATTCCCATCTTTCCCATCCATTATCATATCTATTTTAATTTATTATTAATTCTCATCGTTTATCCTCTAATCCTCATCTCATTATCTAATTAATCATAATTATTCCTAAATTTCCCTTCTCTAGGTTGTTTATCACACCTAAACCCCCTAGTTCCTAATCCCCAAGCTTTTTCTAGCATTTATTTAATCCATCTTTATATCCCACCTACCCATATCACTTCCCTAGGAAACCCTAACCCACCTAAATGCTTTTAAAGCACTTATCCCAATCCATAAAATCCCTATCCCTCAAATAAATCATGCTTTCATCGCTTGAATGGATGGTTCCTTATAGTTGGCGATGACCCGCCCGAGTATCCGTCAACCCTATCAGGAAACATTTACCTCTTCACCCAAAAGGAGGCATAATAAGAGTTTTCTTTGTGTTGTGTGAACTTATCTTCGAGTTTGAGCATCTTTGTAGCTGTGTCAACCTTTTTGGAGTCCATTTGAGCTTGTCTTGCATCACTTGTGGAGACTTTGGGAAGTTTATCCTTACTTTGTGTTGGTTTATGTTATCATTACTTATTATTACTATTATATTTTAGGAACTAATGTTTTACAGGTTTAACTACCATCAAATTTTCATCTTCAACCTCTCCTTCCATTCATTTTGTTTGCAGGTTTTCCATTCAACTCATCCATCCTCAATCTATTCTTGCACTACCCCAGGTCACCATCGACTCAACCCTGTTATGTCACCTATTCTACCTTTCAGTTCCTCATCAACGTGTTCTCAATTATGTTACTATGTCAAGCTCTTAATCTATCATCCTACCTCTCTATCATAATAAATCTGTTCTGTCTATCTCCAGTTGCTGCCAAATTAGCATAGTCGTCGTCTGACCCGAGTCTTGTTTCCATCCAATCCATCCAAATCTTTGTTTTCTTACATCCTTTTTTGTTTCTGTCTCAAATATTCTTATGCATGTTACTATTAGTGTCCTCATGCATATATGATCATATTATTTGCATTCAAATCCTTTTAGATCTACATTTATAGCTTGCTGTCCAGTTCCACCCACTCAGATCATCGTCAACCTACCTTCTGCAGCCTGGATCACTATTGACCCAGTCATGTATACTATATTATATATCAATATAGATCAGATTTTTATGTGCCTTACATTTCTATTTTTAGTTTTTGTGTACCTCAAATTCTAGATATTATCTTATTCTTATTATTGTTTCCACCCTCTTTTATCAAACACGAGGGTTGACATCCGCATAAAGAAGTTAACGCTTCTTAGAACCGACTTCATCGGGTAACCCCCCCATATACCATCTAATCCATTTTCATCTTAGCTACCTTTGTTTTGTAGGTTCATCAAATTTTTAGTGAGGTCATCTACTTTGCGCCCATCCATTTACATCCATCATACATCAAGGTACCTTAAACCCTTACATTTTAGAGTTGTTTGGTTTTCTTTTAGTACTAGTTCACTAATCTGGACAAGAAAGAGAAAATTTCGATCAACATTCTGGCATGGCCAGTGGGACCACCCTCTTAGGTGAGTCTCTTGATTTTGTTTCATTTTTCATTTTCCATATTTTTTCCATTTTCCACTAACATTGCAGGTAGAGTATTTACTTTTTCTTGCTCATGTTGGGCTTTTATATTGCTTGGATTTCTCTCTTTGCTGGATTCATCTTGAAGATCATATAAAAAGAAAAATGCTCTCCAGATATTCTCCTTTTAGTCTTATTTTCTCTTATTTGCATTGCATTTTCCCTTCATTGTGTGTTTGTTCTCATTGAAATTTCACATTTGGTTTTGGGCTTAAAAATAACCTTTTGCATCCTTTCTTGTAAATCTAGTATGAGTAGGGGTTTAATTGGTTGTATTTCACATTCTATCACACACAACCAAACTCACATATTAATTCACACATCGAAACATTCCTTACTAGGTGGAACTGATTGGGATTTCATCACCCAATGGTGTTCTGGCCGCGTTAGAAATCCTTCACAGACTCAGGCCTCATGTACCTTTAGGTATATCGAGGATTCTCCATCCAAAACTACCTAGAACTAACCCTAGATTCTCCATCCTATGTACCTTCATTATCCATTCCCCTTTTTCTTCTTCACAATTTCTAAATAAATCAAGATAAAAAAATGTTGCATGCTTGTTTTTCTTTATTTAATTAGTGAAAAAATTGCTCTCTTGTTTTGTTTCATGCCCATTATCACACATTATTTAGCTAAGAAAATGAAAAAAAATCTTATATCGAACAATCCTATTGTACTATCCCAACCAATTTCCACTGTAGCCATTATCTCACCCATGCACTTAGTTACATCTTATATGGTCACCCAACATTTGATCATCAATGTGCCTCATCAAGGACCTCTTGTTCAAACCACCACCTATGAGGAGACCAATCATTTCTTATATCACCACCCCATCCCATCTAGACGACCTACACCTCCATCTCCCACTCCTTCAAGGACTCCTAGGCCTTCTTCTAGCCCCATGTACAACTTCCCATTTTGTTGATCTCCCACGATCTCTTAATCCTACCAATTCACTCAATTTGTGGATCCTATTCCACACCCACCACCTCATATAAAAACCATTCCTTCTTCATTTGATATTATCACTAGCATGCCTATCTAATGATTACAACCTACAAAGATTCACATTTCTACTTCTCATATGCTTCGACAATCAAGTATTCCTATCCAATCCCACACTGTCTTATTACGTTCCTACTTTCTAACATCATACATTCCCTAAACCAATGCAATCTCCACCCCTTAACATATTAAAACAACCATTTCCTAATCCACCACCGAAAAATCAATTTCCACCTTCCACATCTTACAAATTTAATTCTTATGCAATCAATACTATACATCAACCTTCGATCCATCCTTACCTATCTCATCTACCTCATCATCTACTCCTACCATACACATTATGCATACACCTTCTTCAATATGTACCCCCACACCCACATTGACTATATCGACAATGGCCACACCAATCACATTAACATCTACCACTTGTCCTACTTCTATTCCTACCTTTACCACATCCACATCGATCACATCTATCATGCCCCAACCTATCATATATAACTCTTTAACTACGTAGAAAGTCAGGGGACAGATCTAAGATTAGATCAATTAAAGAGCTAAACATCAGAATTGTAGAGATCTCTACAGTCAAGGAATGGCCGATCTAGATCTTCATGTTTCAACAGATTTACTTTGCTGGAATCTGTGGATCAGAGAGGATCACGTAAAAGAGTCCTATGGTCCAAGGAAAACAAATTTTATCCCAATACATCTAGACTTAATCCTTTAAGAGGCACCACGTTGCACATCTGAGGTACCCATTACCGCAGATGCCACTTATCTCTCTCCATTGGAAAACATATCAATTAGACATCTTGGGTTTTAGATTCTGGATCTTCTGAAACATGCTACCTCTACATAAGGGTTATTTCAGAAAGGGTATGTTCAGGGTGACCTCCTCTAGAAAACCAAGTTTATTTAGGAGATGATAAGCCAATGCAATATTACTGGCAAAGGTGATGTTCCATCTCACATAGACCTGCATCAATATAAATCCATGGGTATTGAAAGACTCCTGAGGCATGTGCCAAGTCTCAAGAGAAATCTAATATCTGCAGGGCAACTAGGTGAATCTGGATGCTATGGTTACATTCATCAGCTGATTACATCCACTTGGATTAGGTTACAAAGGGATCTTCTTATTGTGGCACCCAGGCAAGAAGGTAGGAACCTTACTTATCTGTACTATCCTGTAGAATCACTCCTAGTTCCTTTTTCTGTGCTATCTACCTACACCGATTCAGATGCAACCATGTTGTGACATACATCGGCTAGGCCATATTCTCCTGAAAAAAGAATGCGAATCATTTGAAGAGCTAAGGGTAAGTTATACAAATTTGAAACAACTTCAGATTTTGAATCCTCCTATGTGAGCATTGTATACAATGGAAAGCTTAGACATCAGAGTGAGATATTCTCAAGGTTTAGACCTCATTACAACATAGAGCATAAATCCCTGGAGGTCTGTATCAACCGCAGATGTGTGGGGACCAACCTTCAGGTGGCTTTTAGTTGGAGGATCCCAATACTATGTCCTTCTATTGATGACTGCGTCACAAGTAAAATCTATGGATTTATTTTAACTTAGGAGTCAAATTTGATGTCTCTTTGAGATCTTCACAAAAGGTGGATATAGCCCTTCCTGGAAAATAAGATCAAACTTAAAATTAAAGTACCTTATCATCTAACAATGGTGGTGAGTTACTGCACACAAGACTTGTACATATGATTATTGTTCAAATACGAAGAGAGAACAGTTCCTAACAACTCCATAGGAGAATGGAGTTGTAGAAAAAATGACACAAGATACAATCATGGTTCACGTCCTAGAAGCATGAGATTACATGCACCAAGAAACAACCTTTGATAGTTATTCAAAGCTAGAAGCAGTGGATACATCAGTGTACTTAATGTAACCGTGGGCCTTCAACAACATTGGGTGGATGGAATACCAGAAGAAGTTTGGTTCCTGCAAAAGAGGTAGATCTTTTCTTCTCTCCATAGAGTTCCCTCTTGGCAATCATTCTAAGTTATTTAGTGCATGTTGATCAGGGAACTAACAAGAAGAAGTTGGATGCTTATATATGCATATAGAATCTGTACTGTCATTGGTTATGACTCTAGTGTATTTTGGATATCGTTTTTGGGATTTAGAATTTATATCTAAGATTGTTAAGAGTCGTGATTCCCATGGCTTGGAATGAAAAGAGAATGTACAAGGATCAGGTAAACAATGCTTAAACATGAACCCAGGTTGATAATGATTTCCTGAAGGAAAATCAACTTTCAGATCTAAAACAGACATCCACAGACACCGGCGTCGGTTACCCAGCAGAATGTCGGTTACTGTGTATTCTAGCAAGCTAATAAAGTATCGGCTAATGTCAGGAAATCAAGGTCCAGAACTCAATAATCTCCAACTGCTGGAGACCAATTATTGCACTACTACCTTACAACTCCAGTGGCAGTGAGATCCTTTCCTTGGCTTGTTTCTCCCTAGGCAAGACTCAAAATTGAAGACCAACAGAAGTGGAGTGTATCTCCAACCGTGGTCGGTATCAGAAGACTGGCATCAGTCAACATGATCAATAGGGTTGACTTTCGTATGATTTTTCGTGCAATTTTAGGCTTCAAAATGAGCCTCCAGACACCTACCATATGAAATGATCTTTCAACTGAGAAGTGTTTCGTTCTTGAATGAAATGCTAAGATAGACCTCTAGATGAGATTTTCACCTTTACTTTCACTGTATAATTTACAATCCTGACTGACAATGGTGAACCAGAAAGTCTTCCATGAAGAAGCTCATGCAAGTGGATCATCTCTTTACGAGCCTCTATAGCTGGGAGCATGACATTGACCTATGTAGGAGACAAGGCCACAACCTTCCGCAATCTAGAAATCTAGACATGGGACTTTGGTCCCACCTAGTATGAATCAGCAGGTCCAGTGGTGCACCTGCCAGAATCCAAATGTCCAGCCATATCAGGATCAACATAGCTGCATAAAGAAGTAGGTGGTCCTCCAAAAGGTACAAGGCGAGGCTTGTGGTAAAGGGATTTGCGCAGAAAATCCATTGCACCGACTTTTCAATGAAATTTACCTAGATTCTCCATAAGTTTAGATGACTTTCTATTCGTACTTCCTGTCTAATGTTTTGTCTGCAACAAAAGATTTGCATTTAGAACAACTTGATGTTAAGACAATGGTGTCACCCAGATTTCATCCTGAAATCTGCGACTACCCTATCCGAAATTTTTTCGTACTTTTAAAATAATGGGTCATTTTGTGTTTTTATTGCCTAAAAGTTCTTGTATTGCGTCAAGATATTCCCAAAGAGCCATATTAGCCTTTTTCGCCAAATACCCAGATGCCCAAAGTTATATTCTGTCGTCAGGATTTGTCTGTGGGAAATTTGTATTTAATTATTTTGAGCCCCGTATGAGGCTATTTGCGCTCCGTTTTATGAGCGAATATGTCATTATTCCTATGTGCCAGAAGGGTTTTAACTTAGAATAAGTTTTGGGCTTTATTTATAACTTTTGGCAATTTTTCGTGTTTTTGTGGTGTCCCGTTTCGTTTTCTGTGAAATTTCTCTAGAACAATTCCTTTGCTGGGTAAGCCTGATTTTTGGCCTGGAGCAGCTGGAAAATATATACGCACGTTATGCCCAGAGGAAGTCACCATCGGAGGTCTGTTCACTGGGAAAAAGCGAAGTCATGCACTAAAAAGCCCCTGCGGGGTTGGGCGCATTTTTGGAAAACAAAGGATTTAAGCTGCAGTGGGAAAAATAGAAGCAGCAGGCAGGCGGGAATTTTGTACCTGCCTAGTAGGGTACTTTTTCCCATGATAGAAAATTCACTTAAGCTGCAATGGAAAAATTAGAGGCAGCAGGCAGGCGGGAATTTATTGTCTTCCTTGCAGAGTAAAAATTCCCATGGTGAAATAAAAGAAAAGTGACTTAAGTGAAATCATGGGATTTTATTGCCGGCCATGCAGGGTAAATAATCCCATTGTCAAAGTCAAATCACTTAAGTGGATCATGGGATTTCCGGGGCTGCCTTGCAGGGTAAAAATTCTCATTGCCATGTGTTTTTAAAAATAGAATTCTATTATGCTAAAAAGTGCGACCCACCTTGGGTGAATAACAATGCATTAAATAAATATTTGTTAATATTTATTCACCCAATTTTGGCACCCAGGCTTGTGGAAAAGTCAACAAAGGGAAGTGGACAAAAGGAATTTAAAAATAGAATTCCAAAATTAAATAAATTTAATTTATTTAATGCAACCCCTTTTGAGAAGGAAATAATACTTTTTAAAGTATTAAATGATTATATTAATTCATATTTTCAGTGGCTAAGGTTAAAGCACACTGTGAAGCTTAAGTGGAGTGAAGAGTGGATGATTAAATTGGATTAATTTAATTAATTGGATGGTTGTCCTTAAACATGCTATTTTAACACATCAGTTAAAGAGAAAAACATGATTTTTAAATAATTAATTGTCAGAAATAGGAAGGGCAATTATTAATTATAGAATTATGAGGGTTATATAAGCATGGGCTGCCATAAGGGTGAATTAATTAATTCACAGGTGAAGAAGTGCAGCCCAGAGGAAAAGTGTGCCCCATATTGAAGAGGATTTTGCTTAAAAGAAGATCAAATCAAGGTTAAAAGCTTCCAATTTTGGCGCATGCATTGAAGGAGGTTGATTTGTGTTTGCATATTTGTTTGCATAAGTGATACAGGTGCTCAGGTTAAGTTGGAAAAATTCATGCTCACTTTGCATGCAAACAAAACATCAATTTTTGGGGCAGCAGGCTTGAATTATGCAGATTTTTATGATTAAAATTCATTGTTCATGTTCCAGTTGCCATCTTTGTATGAAATAATTGCAGGAATTCGTTACAGGTGCTTTCCAAAAGAAAAGGAGCTTTAATCAATGTCCAATACATTGAATATATCCTCCGAATCTGAAGAATTATCCATATCTGCACCAGTTTTGAAGAATTCCAGTCAAATAAGAAGAAAAAGAATTGTTCAGACAAAGATAGACAAAGCTATGGCGAAGAAAGATGAAAAAGAAAGCACAACGGAGTCATGCATCACTTCTAAATTTGCAGATATTGGAGACACGAATCTAGGCTTGGAACCTCTTGCTGAATTGATAGACAAATCCAAAGCAGGAAAGACTTCACTCATGCGTGCAGATTAAAAGCAGTGGAATTATTTGAGCTGCAGTTTTTCCATCCATAGCCCAGTTGTCAGAGTTTGTTATGCAAGTGCAGATCCATATCCAGATGTAGATGTAGATGCAAATCCATATGCAGATCCAGATCCAGATCTCATAGTTGCAAAAGCTTCCGGCACAAAGGCTTCATCCTCTTGTTTCGAATGCAACCCGTGAAGAAGTCAATGCGTGGAAAATTCTTTCCAAGATCTTGTGCAAATGCTCCCATCTTCCAGTTGAACCCTTCATTGAATTTTCATTCATCCAGAGTGCTTTCCAGAATGTTTAATTGCTCATATGCAATTAAAAATAAGGATGATGAGTTATCTACGACAAACATTGCATTGATGCATGTACTGGAGAAGAACTGCAAAAGCTTCAAGGATAAAAGAGAAGACAAGGCGAAGGCAAAATCCATCTGTTTCCAATTCCAGCTTGTTTCCAAATTCAGCTTGTTTCCAGATCCTGCTCGCTTCCAGATCTAACTTGTTGTTTCCAGATCCAGTCGTTTCCAATTCCAGCTTGTTTCCAGATCCAGCTACTCCCAGATCCAGTTTGGTGAGAATCGAAGGCAAAAGAATCAGCTGCATGCAGACATGAAAAAGGACAAGATTGCAGCTTTCCTCTTCCTTCTTCTTTCCTCCGACAAAGTAATTGAGCGATCAATTAAATTATACAACTTACGTGATTGGTTTAAAAGCCATTACTTGAAGAAGTCAACTACTTGGAGATAGGTGGCAGGACGTGCAAAATAGAAGGTTCTATTTTCAATTGCAAATCATACATGTCATACAAAGAGGAATTCCAAGATGGAGATTGCCAGTTCTTTCCTCCGACTTCCACATGTGCCAGTTCAACTAAAAGCTTCCAACTTGTAATTGCCCCTCTGCATTCTATAAGTAGAGGAAGAACCTTCGGGTTAAAGATCTGAATTTGTAATTAGCAACCTGGTGTTCCAGACTTTGTGCTGAAACCCTTGAGAGCCACTTGAAGCAAAGGAATATACAGGAGCAGATTTCCGGAGAGCTTTGTGTCACGGTGTATTGTGTTTCTTGTTTTTTATCTTAGATCTTTTAATAGACTTTGTGTTATTTCAGATCTAGATCTAGAGCTACCTTTGCTTAGAATTTTGTGTTTATATCTATTGGTTTCTTCTATGTGCATGCAATCAACTCTGCTATCTATTGATTGGGATGCACATCTTCCCCATTTCTTCTCTGTGTTTATATAATTCCCTTCCCTTCTTCTATAAATATTTCCTTTCTTTAAACAACTGCTTACTTGCTACAAAATTGTACAGCTATGGTTCATGAGCTGAACAGTTAAAGTAAAACCCCATTTAGATATTAGCATATTATAAATTGACAAATCTGACACGGGAGCCTCACCGGTAAATGAGGGAGATTTATCTCATGACGGCCTAGGTTTTGTGCTATGCAGAAAATCTAGCCAACAGTAATAATGGACTACAACTAAAAATACGAAAAGAGAAAAACAACCTTGCTGTTCATAAATAAAACTAATTAGGTGAGAAACTGAAATTACATAAGTGGAGTCATGCTTCATATGCCCATCCCCACAATAGCTTGGGCTGTGAGAATAGCCTCTTTTATAAGCTTATTTGCTTGACGAGAATCAGTTTCATTCTTCGCAAGATTAAAACATGACTTCATGGGCTCCACAATGATATTTTATCAGAAGATATCATTTTTCTTATTAACACAATGCATAAGTTATAGGGTGGTCGAATGAATCTACATTGTGACAGGTTTCAGATCTGATTTGATATTATTTGGATCAAAATGACAAAATCCCAGTAGAAAAAAGTCTCAGAATTGCACTGGTCATTTGTCACCACTCTTATTTAAGCAATATACATTAGCAGACCTTCATACTCAGTTCTAAAGTCACTCACTAGCTAACAGTAGAATTTCCAAAAAAAAAAGTACAACTCTAACTTCTATTAAAAGGTGTGGAAATATTTTCTAGCCTTAATAGGCAGACAATAGTTTTGCGTATCTGCCAATGCCATAATTGAGAGAGCTTAAGAAAAATAAAATTTAAATTCAGATGGAAACTTTCAGCTTTGTATATCAAATTGAACAAATAATCAATTCTCCTATGTTGAAAATAATAACTATCCTGTAACTAAAAGGAGATTTTTTTAATTTGAATTCAAAAACATAATTCTTTTATAGCCAAGCTTACAAAAATAAAGTAATATACAATTTGACAACAGCAAACAGATAAGGTATTGTCTCCTTTATTAAACTTACATTTGTTCCTTTTAGTTTTCAAGAAGTATATAATATAAGAACATCAATCGTACACCATCCATCACCAGTCACCATCACCTGAAGAACCCCCATTATAATGAAAAGCAAACGGCATCTCATCTCAACTTACAGAAAACTAATTCTACAAGTCTCCTACAAGTGCATACATTGAACTTAACCAAAAGAAAAAGAAAATTCAGTTGAATGGGTCAAAATGGAAATTGATTTAAATCTAGCATATACAGGTAAGATGTACAAAGCTTAAAATACAAAGACAAATACAAATCATTTGTTGCTTTCAGACATTCAGAGCAATGCTCCAAGCTCTTAATGTTCATGTTTTATTACAAACTTACCCATAAATAATCTCCCATTCTGCTATTGTATCGGTATAAACCCCATTGGTCCTTGTCAACATCAATTCTTTGCAATCGATGCTTGGAGTCCTTATCGGCTAAAAAAGCTTCAATTTTATCCGTTGCCTTGAGCTCAGCTAGGTTGTTTCACTTTTTACTAAATTAGGATAAGGTTTTTGATAGTGTTCCCAAGAAGACATTTCCAAGCGGACCATCCCAGTCAAAAAATCCTCAATGTGAAATAGTACTCATTAAGTGTGCAATTTCAATTTTGCAGGCTGCTATATAATTTTTTGTTTATTGTTTCAACTTTTCGACCAACCTTCCAGTAAGATCATTTTAAAAAAAGATAGAGCACATCGGACTATCAATGCCTCAGAAAAAACAATATGATGCATGATTACTCAATATGAATATTCATTGTATATTTTAATTCCATGAGAGAAAAATATACAATTCCAATAACCAATTGAAGATAAAGCCAATTACTATGAATATTGTAAACTAAAATTTCTTCCATCTCAAAGCATAAAAAACTTTGAAAAGTCTACAATAACGATTTACATTGACAGTCTTAACCACTTAAACCATTATTGAGGCTATAAAATTCATCCATGGGCCATATTCTTACATTCGGTAGAGCATATATTTATAATCAAGAAAAGAGTACACCATGAGCTCCTTTCAGTATTATGAGAACAAAGAAACTCCTAAAGTAACCTAGTTGTTACACTTACAAACTTGTGCAACCACCTAATAATTTGCAGCAGGTGCACCTTTAACAGCCGTTCTGCCTTGGATGAGATTAAATGTCCAAAATGGTCCTACCCTTCCCTTTTTGCAGCATGATTATTCCCTTAGCGTCCAAAAAAAATGTGATGGAAGTCCCATCACTAATAACCTAGCAAGTACCATATTTCAAGTGCCTCATAATGTGTCATTTCTCAGACACACCTCAAGTCCACATCCATCACTGGACGTCTCTAACCTCCATTTATCTTAGAGTGCATTCCTACATCATGAAATATATTCACCTCGTCTCCTTGAACACTTCATCTGATGCACCTTCTATACATCAAAACACATTGTCACTTGAACATTTCATCCAATGCATCTTTTCCACATCAAACTACCTCGTCACTTGAACACTTCATCCAATGTACCTTAGCCTCGGAGTATTATCCTTGGCTCACTAACCTTGACCCTGTAATATCCATCTCAATGGATGAGATACAGTCATCTTTCTACAACCCGAGGTCAATTTACCATTTCCCAAACAATCTATTACATGCTTGCAAGAACATAGCATTTATTAGTCAAGAAAATATGCCCATCAATCCCAACTATCTATTACGTAGACAACTTGATGTTGGTATTCAGCTTCACAGATCTACAATAAGTTGCAATCATGTGGCAAGCTTTAGATAAACCACATTTTGCCACAAAATCTTCAGCACGTAGCTCTGCAATCAAACACTTTCTCCAAAATCGCCCATATTCAGTGCTTACATTCATTTTGAAATATTGCAAATTTATCTATACCATTGGTCATACTTGTAAGGAACGTGTAGCCTTCCAAATGTGGCAATCTTGTTGCGCTTCTTTTCTTGCCTTGCCCAAGTCAATGGTTTGTAGCTTCCCATTTAGGCTTTCCTCTAGCCTATTCAAATGTACTAGGTTCAATTACACTCAAAACAACAGAAGTAAGAGAAAAAATTACCTGCTCAACACCTTGCGCCATTTGTTTCCCAAGTCATGTATATCGACCTTCCATTTCCTATGGCACTTCACCCCCTGAACATCCTTCATGATTAACACAATTTAGTCTTCTTTCTTGGCCCTCCTAATTTGGAGGTGAAGACTAAGAATCGTTGTGTTTGATTTGCACTACGGATTGATTTGCACTACGGAGCCCAAGACCATGTGTTCGGGCAATCTTGTGCTAGAGATAAAAGCAAGGACTATAAGAGTGGCCAAGGGTTATTGAAAGGCAATGAACCAAACACACAACGATGTAGCAAAAGTCTTATTTGCAACAAACACAACAATTCGTTAATAGTGAAACAAGAATAAGCACAAAGGTGTATAATATCATAATGAGGCTAAGAGAGCAAGTTCTTGTGATCAGCAGGGGAGTGCTTCCTGACTAATTGTCCTAGATAAACTAAATATATAGAATAGTTTCATAATTAAAACATACGCAAAGCATGCAAGTATTCCTCCTCTCTTGTTCGGCTCGAAAGGGTAATCAACAAATGACCAACCTATAGGCAGTTGTGTATGTTACATATTTATACAACAATACCAAAAGGCAGTTACAATAGAACATGGTAATGAAGGGGAGCAGTTACAAGTCATTCCAACTTCCATGTGTGATGGTTGAATGTCCTTTAAATGTGTGGCAATTGCACTTCTAGCTCCGACAGTTACACAGTGAAATCTCTAACGTGTCACGGAACTAGGGAGGTGCCACCTGGAAAGCCACGCATAATTCGGAAGTCTACACATGGATGCAGAAAAATTTTGTTGCAATGAGGAGAACTGCACAAGCTGCAAAGGTGGCACAAGACTGTGAGGTGTAGCAGAATATAAAGGCTTATAACTTTAGCATTAAGTCAATATTAGTTACGTATTAACTAATAAAACGGTTGTAACCACTTGAACCAATTTGTAGCTCTCTTGCATAGTAAAATGACAAACACACAATTTACAATGTGCGCAATCTGCTCCTTCAATATCTCTTTGTTCGCATCCTCTAACATTGGTATCAAAGTTTGGAATTTGAATAGAACATTGTTGAAATCAAGGGAAAATTTTGTCATGTGAGGGCAAAAGAGAGATATACAGAGGAACAATACATTGTTGAAATCAAGATTAAAAAGAGCCCTTTTGAAGCCATTCCGACAAGGAAAATACAATCTTGGGGGTCGACGTTAATTTGCAAAACCACCATAGAGAAAATACAAACTCGTCGGTCGTTGTCAACCTTCAACACCCAAAACATCTCATGCATCCACATCTCAAACATCCACTTCTTCTTCTAAATCCAAAACTTCTCACAATGACAAGGCATCTCCTAACACTTTGGTTGAATCATATACATATATCCTTCAACACTTGCTTCAAATTTTCACCATCACACTTCCTCCTATTAAAACTTTGATCCACACAACAAGAAACCATCATGGTTTGATTCCAATCTTATTTTCTCCTATCATCATACCCTGAGTCATGAAACTAAGCATTGTAAGGCCCTCCAAACCATCATCCATGATATTATTGAGGATGAAAAATCTCTCATCCAGGGGGATCTTCCTTCTCCATCCAATAAAACCAATCCAATTCCTATTTCTACTTCCCCATCCATTGAATTTTATAAGTCCATATTAACCAAAATAAGCTCCCTCTTATTTTGGGTTAACTTACTCCCTTTTTTTGCCTCAGCCCAAATTTCACAAAGTTCAGGCACTCAAGGATTTCTGGAAAATACTCAATCAGATAGAGAATTTCTTCCCCTTTCCAGAAAGGTAAAGAGCTCTTTCTAACTCCTTGTATTTTTTGAGTTATGGCTCGACGAAGTTAGAAGGGAAACTTTTCCCAAGGTGGACCTATGGGGCTTGGGAGATATTTTTGCCAAGGAATCTCGGACCGGCGAGGAATCAGAGGAAAAAGTGAAAATTTTCCATTTTGTCAAAAAGGTGAAAATTAAGTGCTAAGCTGGCACATCAAAAATTTAATGCGGGCTGACAGACCTTCGAAGGAAAATGACTTTTTTTAACTTTTTGTCAAAAAGTGTAAAATGGAAAAAAAGGAGCCCCTTCCTCTACTTACCCCAATGGATGCCATATCATCAACGGATTTATGGGAGAAAAGTTCAAAATTTACCCGAGCTGTTTTTTGCCAAAAATGTTAAAGAAAAACTCAGAAGGCCATATCTTTTGATCCAGAGCTCCATTTTTGATGTTCTTGGTACCAATGGAAAGATATAAAGATTCTCTTCATCATGGAGTCTTCAATTTTGGATTTTGGTGAAGATTTGGGGGAGAAATTTGTAAACATGTTTTGGCGTGGAAAAGACAAAAAACCAGTTCCAACCACCAGATTTAATGAAGTATGGGTCATTTTCTTTGGTCTGCGAAGTAGATACATGGAAATATGAGCTTTTGCATTGAGCCCATCTACGGATGAAGAATTAAAACAAATTTTGAAAAGTGATTGGAGAAAATCCCACATTTTTCCCCTTTCCTTCTCACATTTTTCTATATAATGTAATAGAGGCATCATTTTTCAAGAGGTTGTTCATTTTTCTTCTCTGCCTCTCTCTTCTTTTCTTCCCCAGGGTCAAAAATGGAGTTAGAACCTCCTCCCCTACTCTATAATGGCATTCTTTTTTCCTCTTGCAGTGAAATGGTGCACTATGTAAATCCAGAGCAATAAAAACATGTTTTTGTGATGCATTTGTCCATACTCTACTCGTTTTTGGATGTTTCTTCTCGCCTCTCATTGTTGTAGGGCATATGTGCATGTTTGAATGTCATTTTTAGGTTTTGGAGCTATGTTTTTAGGGATTTTGGAACATTTTCTGTGTGAATTCCATCTTTGGTTTGTGATGCACTTGTCCATCCTCTCCATTGCTCACCTCTCTTTGTTTCCATGGCAGTTTTGATAGATGATCAACATTTTCCTTCTCTGGCGTATCACCATTTTAGTGTAGGCTCTGTTTTTTCTTGTTTTCTTTCTCTCCTTATCTCCTTGGAAGTTAGATTACTATTAGATTATCTTGCATGCATTGGAATAGCTTGTGGTAGGTAGATTAGGAAGAGGAACCAACCTTCTCTGGAGGATCATTCCCATTTGCAAGTCCCACAGTTTGGGGAATGATCCAATGTTATGTAAATCACACCAAATGACCCTGCCTAGGAAAATTAGACCTTATAACTCATTTTGGGGTGCTTTAATTTCATACTAAAAGTCCCCTCCTTCATCCATATCCTCCATTATCACCTCTCCCTCACATATCATTCCTCCTAAAGAGAGTCCTCCCTTTTTCATTGACAATGTTTGCCTTGCCAATCACCCATATCAGTCCTAACCATATGTCCAATCCAAAATTATTCCTTCTAACAATCCCATCCAATATCCTTCGACATCCACTAGCTCATCTACATATAAGTTTCCAAATGTAATAAAGTCCCTTTTGCTAAGGGATCATCTTCACCTCATTATTGATCCTCTCATACCTTCCTCATATATTATCCTCATCAATTCATCCCCCTATTCATCCAAACAATTCCCTTAATGGTGGGGGACTTCACTTTAGGATCAATGCACCATTCTCTTACTTCCTCTTCATCCTTGACATTGTATTATTTACCTCATCCAATCTTATCAAGCCCATCTCATCCGATCATATATAGTTTATTGTCTCATCTTAGCCAACCAATCTATCTAACATCTTATTTCATCCCAAGTCCATATTTGTGCCTCTTTTAGGGATGCCATATTTTCATCAAAGTCCACCTTTGTGGGTATATCTGTGTCTCTTTTTCCTCACACCATCTTTTCCATCATAAGTCCACCTTTGTGGCCATATTTGTTCCTTTCTTGGGGCATCATGTTTTTCATCCAAAGTCCACCTTTTGTGGCAACCTTCGTATCATTAGGGACATATCTTTCTCACTTCCTCACTTTTGAAAGGTAACTGTGTGCAATGAAATTTTTGTTAAAGCTATGAACATGGGGTAAGAATCTCTAAAGAAACCCCAAAAGCTTTGAAAGAAGCAACTCAATGACCATCAAATTAGAGATAAGCAAGAGCTACCTATTTGCATGCATACATAAATCTTGAAACAACCAATCAATCTCTAAACATGACTATATTAGTTCTCTATTCCATGAAATCTATCTATAAGTGAACCTATTAAAGCTCTAGTAATTAGTTATGTGTTTACTGATGTCTCAAAATATTAAGAATGGAAGCTTACCATTAATGGTTTCTCCCATTTACCTAAAACTTTGAAAGGATAAAAAAAAAACAAGTAAATAACTTAAATAAACTATGAAATGACTGTAAAAATAATTAAGCATGACCTAAATCAGAAATGAGATGAGAGAGAGAGTTCTTAGGAAAATATGGGAGGGGTACCTATACGGATGAAAATTGACATGCAACCTTCAACCACACTTGACCCCCTAATGTCGTGCCAGATCAGCCGATGTTTGAATGTGTATAGCTAACTATAGGAGGATCATTGACTAAGATCTGGTAGTGTGATCTCCTGGTAGCTGAATTGGCAAAGGGGATATTTAGAGGCTATGAACGGGTAACGTAAATTACCTATGGTTTGTTTGCCTAACTTGGATCTAAGTGTTGATCTAGTTTGAAGTGTCCAAATTAACTAAGATGAAACTGACAATCTATGCTACTACTAAAAGGAAAATAATCTAAAGAAATCACAAAATTGAAATATTACAATCACAAACAACAATTTGCTTCTATTGTAAATAATTAAAATATCTCTACAATAAAACTAAATAAGCAAAATAACCCAGTGTGGTTATTCACCTGTGCTGAGTGTATTGAAACTAAACTAACTTAAAACAAGAACCTTTCCAAATTATGTCTGATGCATAGACAACCTCCTACAGCTATTCTCTCCTTTAGATCCACAGGGATGGGAAGAAGAGGATCTATCACTGGGAGCTACTATTAATGATTTAAACCCTCTTGGAGATTAACTAATTACTTGCAAATGAAAGGAAATTGATTTCTACTCTATTTGATATGATGTAACAATGATAAATTGCAAGAATGAAGGAAATCAAACAAAAAATCTAACCTGGATTTCACAGAACAGAGGTAAATCCAACTGTGTAGTGACTTTCCCCCTTAGTTTGTCCTTTCTTTCTCTGAGTGTTCATATGAGTCCAAATAATTGGGAATGCAAGAAAAATGACAAGAGGATGACACTTAAGAAATGGAAACTTGAAGGCAGTCTGGATGCAATGCAAGTATAAGAGAGAACACAAAAGATCCGAGCTTGGCTATGCAATTCCTAGCAATATTATGGCAGCAATACAATGCAAGATACACAAAAATTCTTAGTTCTCTTTTCCTTGAATACAAACATGGAATATATAAGAATTGGGGATGGGATGTGGCTTCATGCACAAGGCAAGAAGAGGTAGTTCCAACTAACCAAAGCACATGAAAAAATAGAAGAGGGAAGGAGAACCAAACAATCAAAACTATTTTGAGACAATTTGGCCCACAAATGCATGCTAAAAGTGAAGTTAAGTGAATCGTCGCATGTTAAAAACATGCATGACAGGATATGGATAAATCAGTCAGGACCGCCGCCCTGCCTGGGCGGCGGTTTCAAAACCGACACCCAGGTAGGGTGATGATCCTAGCACTAAAGGCCAAAACATGCACAAAAAGAGGTAGAAAGCTGGAAAAAGTGTGGGAAGGCTAAGTAAAGATGTCTAGGCAACAAATATACACTACAAATGGGTTTAGGAACTTGAATACCTTCTGAAAGGACATGACTCATCATTGGGGAATTTTGTAACCATTTTTTTGACAATGTAGCACATGTAATTTTGGGTGCATACATATTGTCCCATCGGAGAAGCATCTTGGCCATGAAAAGGCGTAAAACCTAGAGTCTATGTATGGTGTTTTCAAAATGGGGAGTTAGAAGCTATACCTGACACACCTGTGTGTCAAAATGTCACCATCTAAACTCCCATTACCTGTGAAATGAAAATAAGTCTCAAGTACAAATAGATAAAATATCAAAAAATAAACACTAAATTAAAATGACAAGAGGAATTACCATCTGTGCGGGGATGTGGAAATATACCTACACTAGCACTCCAGCCCTGTGAACACATACACTCAAAAAAGATTTAAACAATATATATATCAAAACAAACCCATTTTTAAATTCATTTGTGCATTCTCGATTTGTTGAATTTGGAGCTCTGGATCCACGGTGAACGTTTTCACTTTTGAGTATGGTTAAATTGGAATGGACTTAGGAATGGTATTTTGGGTTAGGCTTGCCCCTTTGTTGTTTGAATGCTCTTGAGAAGAATTCCTAAGAAATTCATAACTAGAGTGGTCATAAGGGGCCTTAAAGAGGCGGATAGGAAGAGTGCCTTTATTGCGTAGTCTCCATTTTGTGAGGCATTTATGATGTGTTGGTATTTCATGCTCATTGCAAGCGTTTTGACTGCACCTAGTGTGTAATGACATTGTAAAAAAAATATGACACACTATGATATATACATATATCTATTTTTGGCTTGGTTATTCCTTGTATAGAGTTGACTTCCATTTATGATTTGATTCACATGTGCAGTCTTAGCTATTTAGAATTTCCGATTCTCTATGATTTTCAAAATACATGTAGTGGACATGAAAGCTAACAAAATGATTTATTTATTTTTGCTTTGTAATGCTGATATAAGATAATGCAATCACATTATGATGTTGAACTTTAGTTTTCTTAAGCAACTTTTGGTACTTCATATTGTTTTGGCAAAACATGGTGAAAGAGTGATGTGATAAGTGAATGAAATTACCTCGCTCCTAACTCCACGCAACCAGTAAGATGCGAGGGCTCAACACCAAGAGCTAGAAGGGGCACACAAGTTATAGAATTTTATCAAATGGTAATGATGAGAGAAATAAAAGGATTTGGCAAGACCAAATTGAGACGCTACAACCTCACTCTACTCAAGTTTTCTTCATAGTTTAAAATGTGAATTGCTTTCTAGTTTATCTAGACTTAGATCCGTAGATGGCCACTTGGTTGACAAAATTTGGTTTTGAAGTTTTAAAATCTTTTGGAATTTTAGACATCTAACTCACTTTGTTTTGATTTATGACTTCACAACATTTGAATGAACCGCTTCTAAATTTCAAGTTTATCAAAGAGACCCCTTACACATTGCCCCATGCTACCAGTAGGAAGTATGGGCTCATCACCATGGGAAAGAAATAGGTAAGTAAGGACATTTCTCTCCTTTACCAACCCTACATCACTAGTAAGAGATAAAGGCGCAACACCGAAGGTTGGTAGGGAAAATAAATGTGTAAAATAAAAACTTTCTGTGGATTTGAATTTGACTTATTTATCTAGGAAAAATGTCTAGAATGTTCTTATTTCCAAATAGATGTTTATGGGATAAATGTGACACTGTGAAGCTTCTAGAATAGACTATAAGTAGATCTAAGTATGTAGGCCTTAGTATGGTTACTTTCAAAGATTTTTCTTATCTTGTTTGTATCGATAAAATGATTCAGAAACAATTGATGATACCGTGAAGATTTGAAGAGACATGATTTGAATGTTTTGCAAATATTTTTAGAAGTTTTTAAGGAATTTCAATAAGAATAAGTCCCTTGATCACAATTTTTACAAAATGAAATGGAAGATGAAAATGCAATGTGGATGTAGTAATGTACATATGGGAATGTAGGTGAAACTACATGTCATAATGTCTAAGTTGAATAAAGTTGACAAATATTGAATTCTTCACCCCTAAAAATCCACAACGGAGAACCATTATGCTCAAAATTTCCATTCTCTTAACAAGGGCCTACTATTCTGGGTTTAAAATTACAACCCTTGCCCAGAAGTGTATATGTCCAATCATTAAAATCATTTTTTTGAAAGAGGCGTTCATAAACCTCTTTGTCATGTTCTTGAGATATGGTGTGTGGGTGAGAATGACTATGCTGCTGGGCCTTGTTTCCTATGTGGAGCGTTGTGTTTATTTGTGACTCTTGCTGAATGATGAGGCCTTGCCCCATGGATATGGCAAGCTTAGGTTCAGACACACCTGGGTTGAAACCAAGGTTTAGAATAGAACAACCCTTAGAGATGGTTTTGATGTCCATTTTTTTAATCTCAAAATTCCCTTCTTCATTTGTTAGTTCTATCATGTTTACACCTAGACCTAAGTCATCAGAGGGAAGAGATGCTAAACTGAGAAGACTACCCATCCCTTGTGGTTCAAACAAGAGGAAGATTAGATAATCACTCTCAAAAAGTTTCATTATTCCCTCTGTTGTTTTAGTGGACACTATTTCCATAGATATTGATTTACCCTTATCTGTTTTTGCCACCTCAAATATTTTTGGGTCGAAAAATTCAACCTTCGACACACCCGGGTGATCGGGACTAATTATTTTGATGGAGGTGGTTTGTTCAATTGATTTGTATGAAGTTCATACTCCATATAGAATCCTTTCTTCTTCTTGAGGTTTTCTAAGTGTATATCGAAGGGCTTAGTATCCCCTTCAATGATGAAGACCTTCCCCAAATGAAGGAATATAATATCCTGAAACAGGGTAGAAGGGATAGCCTTCATTTGATGAATCCAAGGTCTCCCGAGGATCATGTTATAACTTGTTTCCTTGTCGATAATGTAAAAATATACTAAGATGGTTTTTGGAACAAGTGTGACTGGAAGAACTATGGTTCCAATTGAGGTCGCTTTAAGAACATCGTACCCCCATAACATGTTTATTGTAGAGGAAAAATTTGTCTCTCCATATCCCAGCTTCTGCAAGAAAGAGAAATGAACCACATTTACAACAACCTCATTATTAATCATGGCTCTCTTAATACAGTTGTTATAAACCCAGACTTGTAAAAATAAGGTAGGATCATCTCTTCAGGAAATTTTAACATCAGATGGCATCTTGTCTATATAAAAAACAAACCCAATATCCCTATCACTATGTCCCGAAGGATGTATGTCAAAGTCAATATGATATATTTTAGTGCTAGGAGGTGGTGTAACATGGATTAGATGACCAAGACCCAGTGTACTGAGCAATGCAGAACGATGCGCAGGTGAATTCTTCAGCAAATCTAAAAACGAGATGTGAGAAAAGGTCTTGTTCAAATCCGCTATCAAATCATAGGCTCCTACTAGTTTTGTGCTTGTAGGAACATCATCCTCTGGGAAGGAAAGAGTGGGTAGGGTTGTGAAACGTACTCCCTTGTCTAATTTTTTGCATTAATTTCACGCTCAACCTCTAGCTGAACTAATCCTAATATTTTTGTATTATCGTTTGAACCAAGGTTAGGAGCAACCTGAGAATTGTCAGAAGTTGAGGGTTTATGATTGTTGTTCCCTATAGAGATGCCCTTGTTTATATTTTAAGGATTCACTTGGGAGTCCCCAGGACATTTATAGTTTGCATTTTGAGGTGTGATAGGTGTGGGTTTGTTTCAGGATTTGTTAGGAACATGTCTACAAAGATTTTCCTTTGGTTTTTGGGAAGTCTTTGTAGAAACTTGTTGCAATCACGACATGTCCTATCGTCATGACCTCGAACCTTATGGAAACCACAATATAGGTTAGGGTCATAATCTCTCGGAATTTGATAAGCATCGTGTTGTTGTTGATTATAACCTCAGTTTTAGTTTTAGAACTAGTAGTTATAACCATGATTCGTTGTCCCTTGGCTAAATTTTTGATAATGGTTTGGGCCTTGGGTTTGATTTTTTTTTTGAGAGGATTGCTTTACATCAACTTTATTGACATATGCCACAATGTTAGGGCCTTTTTGATTTCCTAAGTTGTTGTTATTTTTATTGTTAACATTGCTTGGAAAAATAATGTTCTTGACTTGATTAGTAGCACTATTCATGGTAATACCATGATTGCGATTCACACCTTCAGGTACTTGGTTGTTGGCACCATTTTTTTGATAATTTGCATTATTTTGATTTGGGGATACCAATTTACCATTAGAACCATAGGTCTTACACCCACTATCAGTAGCATCTTGGTCAATCTGAAGTGCACCTTCTAATACTACCTCATAACCGCAAAAAGGAAACTTCTGGACTTCCTCCCTAGTCTCTAGATTGAGCGAGTGAAGGAAAATATCGCAAAGCTCTATTTGGTCTATATTGGGTGCACTCGTAGAGGAATAAAGAACTTGATGCCGTCTCTAGATGAAATGAGTGAAAAATTCATTTTTCTCTTGTCTAATGTGCCAAAACTCCCTAATCCTTGTACGCAACAACTTGTTCATGTCAAATGATTTGATGAATTCAGAAACAAGTTGTTTAAAAAAATATATAAAACCTTCCAGAATACGGTAATACCAATCCAATGTGATTCCTTCAAGAGTATTTGGAAAGATCTTAGCCACCACAACATCCCAAGTAAGAAATTCCCTGATAGCAGTAGCATAGGCCTTGATATGAGCGTTCGGTCCCCTTCTCCCTTAAATTTGGGAAGATCTGGAAATGGGTAGGGAAGCATGACACCACGTATGGTGAAGTCAAAAGGCTCCTTTAAGTACTCAGCGTATGTACCCATTGTGTAAGTTTTCACCATTGAAGATCCTTGATGAGGAGGTGGAGGAGGAGTTGGATAAACAACATTATAAGCATTGATGAAAACGTATGGGTTCCCTTGATATGGTATGTAGGGAGTAGGAATGGTATATGGGTCCATCTGAGGAGTTTTTGAATACATGTGTATGTAAGGTGGGATAGTACCAGGATATGGACTAGTGGGCATAAAACTAGGGAACATCACATTGCCCATTATGGCGGCATTAGAGAACTCACTTCCGGCCAACCCTTACGTAGGATAAGATTGAGAAGGATGAGGAACCATACCTAATGTGTCTAACCTTATGAGAAGATCACCTAGATTTGAATGAACCTGATAACCTTGTTGTACATGATATTGCATTGGTTGTTCATTAGAAGGAATGTATCCTTTGCTGTCAACTGGATACCCTGTGTTTTACCCTACTGTATGTGTTGGTTCTGAATTCTGGGCAAAATCTAGTTCTCTAATCCTCTCTACTGAGGATTAGAGAACATGTGGCATAGGGTTTGATTGAGTAGGCTCATGATACCCTGTCATGAATTGTTCAATTTTATAATTCTTGACTTCCTCAGAAGTAAGAATCTAAGGATAGGCATTTGAAATATCAGAGGTTGTATCCTTCATTCTATCCAAAGACTCATCTATCTGATGAAGATGATTAGTTATTCGTGTAAATATAAAATCTTCTGTTGATTGCATGACAATGTGAGGTCTTGAGAAGAATATGTGGTAAGAACCTATTCCATTTGTGATGACAAAGTGGTTTGCATTGGGTTGATCATTTTGAATGTTTAACAGTTGATCAACCTTCTCCATCCCTACATAACTAATAGGGTTTGTAGTGTAACTAGGGGAGGTTTGGACGTTGCTTGTGTAATTGTCACCCCACCTCGAAAGAGAAGGGGGCTGTTGTGGTTGAATGTTGGTGTAATATCTATCAGAGCCAAATGGCCCACCAAAATATCTTCCAGACATATTTTAGAAAGTATAAAATACCTACCAAAATAGGGGAATAAATGGAGAGGTGAGGTAATAGTTGTAGTAATTTTTACCCCCATCACAAAGGAAGGAAATCCAGGCGCTGATTCTCTCTTTTATGCAAGTTTAGTGGGAAACATCATCTATGATCCGAGTGTAAGAGATTTGAAAGGAAATAAGACATACAAGAACCATAGAGCTCAGAACGGCTTCTAGATCCTTGTAGTCATTCCAAACATAAAATGCTTAACAGATTAAAGAACTTACACCAATACAAAAAGGAATTCATAAAAGCATTCATACTTAGTTCATAAACATAAATGAAAAAGAACTATGAAGAATGATGTATGCATCAAAACCATTAATGCTCATATTCATATCAACTGGTAACCTTATTACATTAATTAGGCCCATTATAGAATGTTACAAAAAGGTAGACCATAGTCATGTATTATAACTGGGCTCATATAACTAGGCCCTCAAAAGAGAATTTATAACTCCCAACCCTTGATACATCCTTTCCTACCATTATTTTCCCAAGCTAATAGAGTCCTTGCAATATTTCTGCAGAGCTCCGCCCTCTCTCTATATCTCTCTCTCTCTGTATATATTTTACTTCTGCAGGCACTTGTATATATAGCCTTTTTGAACTGCCAACTCATTCTTCTACGGCCTCAGAACTGTCACCAAGTGTTTGAATGTGGTCCTCCAGGAGTGCATGCTACTCCATGCCTGAGCTCACCACTCCATGCCATAATGTCCTTCTAGAAGCTTCTGGCACAGGGCATATTCCTTCTTGGGCCAACCTATCGCCGGGCTGGCACCTTATCCACTCCGCATGTGTAGTTGGGTCATGCTTTTCTCGTATCCTACCCATAATGCCCAATATGGCTAAGCCCTGGAACCTTGGCTTTGTTCGTGAGTGTGTCATGGGTTTCCTTAAACCCTTCCCTATGCACCTTCTCCTTGCGTGCCTTTCTTCAACTGGGCCTTACATGCCTATGTGCCTTTTTGCACTTGCCCAATATTTTAGGGGCCCCAACATCACCCCACACTACACTTGTTCTCCATCTGTGGGAACACTTATTAAATGGATAAGGAATCATAGTAGGCTTATGCCCTGGAAAAAAGAATAAGGGGATGAAGAATTTGGGAAAGAAGAAAGAATGGGACAATGATGACATTGCTGCAATAAGCTCAAAAAATATTTTTGTAAGTCGGTCTCCAACTTGTTCCTGGCATCGACTTTGTTTTGTGCTCTCTGGAAAAGATCACCCACTAAGGTGCTTACCTGATCAAAACCTAGCCCATCCCCTTGTGCACTCATGGTGTCAACAATCTTTTCTAACTCTTTACCTATATCCTCTAGCGCATCCATCCTTCATGTAATTTGCGGGTTTAGTTCCTTCAACCGGTTTGGTTTGAACCTCTTATGGTTTCAATGGCCTCATATTTATTTTTGACCTTGGCTAGGATATTTTCCCGCTCTGCTCTATTCCCCTTGTTCTTCTCCTAGAACTCTTTAAGTTCTACTTCATCATTGGCGACCAACATGCTTGCCACTTTGTCTCTGTCTGCGCAGTTTTCGTATGCGGCCTCAGCATTCTGGGAGGCAATCTTTACATCAACAAGGACCTTGCTTTATTATGCTATGAGCGCCATGAATTTCAATTTATCCTCCTTCTCTAAGCACACTGCCACTTCTTCTTTAGAATTCAAAGCTAGCGGCTTCCTCTCCATGGTGAGGGTTCTGGTTAAGTCCTCCAGGCATTCTAGGGCAGATGCATACTTCCGTGGGGATGGTGCTAGGTCTGGATGCTTCAACACTATGGAATTTGTAATGGACTCCACCTTTTTATGTACTTCGCGCACTCTAGCCTTCTCATCCCTTAACTCATGCTGCCACTTGGCTGCTGATCAAATTTTCTTGACTTAGCTCCTATGTTCTCACAGTTATCTCTTCCTCTTTCTTCTTCAATTCATCCTCTAGATATTTGATTCTATCATTCTGCCCAAAGAGTCTATCTTCGACCTCAATGAAGACCTTATTGAGAGTGTTGCACAATTGTTCGTCTGAGAGATGCTGAGCATTCACCAATGGGTTGTCTCCTTTTGATTCTGGAAATGTTATGATTGCCCCATGGCTTACTTCAAATTCTGGCTCATCAAGATGGGACTCAAATTCCCATGAGAGCATATTCCTTTTCTGCATGGGTATGCAGCCTCCTTATCAAAAGATGACATAGCCACGAGCTCCTCTGCTGGAATTATGCTTTGGAACCGTGTGTGTAACACTTTGTTGGGGTCATCAATATAACCCATCCCTGACCTCTCCTCCTTCTGCACACTTTCCTCCCATACACGTGCCCTTAGGAATAACTACAGTTAAAGTGGGGCCTCTAGTGCTTCCATTGGTCCTTTTCCATGCTCTCTTCCTTATCCTCATTCAACACTAGCTCAGCGCTGCGTTCCAACCCCTCTTCCACCAAGGTCTCAATGACCTTCTCAGCCTCTCTTCCTATCACCTTGTTTATTTGTTCCTTCATAAGGCTTGGAGCCTTCTACTTCTGCACGCCAACTTCCTCACTTCTTCCCATGTCCTGGGTGCCTTCCCCCTCCTGACTACCCTTGTGCCGCATGAAAAAGGAACCCCTGTTCTTCTTCTCCCACCCTCTTCTTATGAATCATGCATGTTGAAGATAGGTGGCTCTTGATCTCTTCCAGGATCATCTTCTTCATTGTCATCTTCCTCATCACCATCATCCTTTTCACCTATATACCTCTCCAAACTTTTAGTTTCTTCTGAGGTGGTCTCCTCTTCTACCCTCTACTTCTTCCTAACCGGGGATTCCAGTGTAGGTGACTCTGTCTCTTCTTCTTTCGATGACTCCTTGTCTAACAGATTCTCTGGCTCTGGAGTCTTCTCTTTGATTATGGACTTCTTCTTACACGAATACATACTGGTTTTGGTGCTTGTCACAGGGGAACCTATTATGTGTGTATCCACTACACTTGGTACTTTCTTCTCTGGTTCTTTTTCCTCCCGTTTGGGTGTGGGTATTTTCCTACTAGTTGGGTCCTCAGGTATGGACATCTCATTCTCCAGATATGCACCCTTCTCAAATTTGGGTCTTATGTGGAGGTATACATGCGCCACAGGATCCTCTTGTAATGGGAAAAGTCATGGGTCTCACCATTTGGACCTCATGCGACACGTACCTCTCCACGTACACGCACTTGTTGGGGTAGACCAACCCTTTGCGCATTTCTCTTGTGGTCTCGATCTAGATTACCAAGGTCCAACCTCAAATTCTTGGATTCTTTGAACCTATTTACTCCCACTTGGAAGTGTTGAGCTATGAAGGAAAAAGGGAGCTTGCACCATAGGGCTCCATGTCTCATCTATTAGTTTAAATCTGCCAAGGTAGAAATGTTGGTACACAGCAAACTCAGCCTCTCCCTTGGTGGTCACTGGCAGTTGTTCATAGGATCCTCCATTCTACCCCAAACGTGTTCCTTAGGCATGTATACCACTTCTCCAGGTGCGCCTTGTGCATGAACGTCATACTGTCACAGGTGTACTTTTCAAATCTCTTCGCGGGTGAGGGTTCTTTAGCAGGGTACTCCCACATGAATTTTTTCAATGCATCTGGCACTCCAATCTCTGAAAACACAATGGTTAGTAGGACATTACCAAAAAGGATTTTATCACCTTCCTTCATGCCGCTGACAATCTCATCCATGATGAATGCAGACAAGTTGTAGATGGTGCCCTCTGAAATTTTCCTGCAAACATGCAACCATGCCTTGTTAACCTGGGTCCATCTCTCCTAGCCATTTATCTTTGTTACAAGGTGCATGCAGCCATCTTCATCACTGGGTCCTTGATGTCTATGATATCAAAGTACCTCGACCCCTTTTTGTATGCATAAGCAACAAAAATTTCCTTAATTGCCTCCTTGTCGCTTAGGTCGTCCTCCAAACTATCTCCTTCACAGATGAGGCCTGTGAAATGTGAAATAAGTTGAGGGGTAATGCACATCTTGCGCCCTGTGAAGTGAAAGTAGTCTTCGTGCACGTGCAACATCAACCATTGATATAGGCACTCAGGCTTCCCGAAGTAGGGAAACTCAAAGAGTTGTAATAACCCTGACTTCTCCAACTTGACCTTTACATCATCGTCATAGATGGGAAAACCCTCTGGTGTCCTTTTATTTGTTGGGCACACTAACTCCAGTGTCATTTCCTTCTTGATTGTGCTCGAGTGATGATTGTAATCATTTACTATCATATTTCTCAAATGGGACTCCCACTCCTTCCCTAGCAATCACTCCATCTGGGTACTACATTTCTGCGTACCACTCTTCATTTGTATGCACGACAGTTTCTTGTTGCTTGCCCTTGCCTTTGCCCTTTCCCTTCTTAGGTGTGCTAACTGGTTTCTTGGGTGCCATTTGTCTAGGTTCTCTTATCACTTCAATCACTTCTTGTTACTCTGTTCTTCCGCTCCCTCCAACCTTAGATCTCGAACTTGTGAAGAAAATCCCTTAAACCCGTGCCCTAGTTCTTCAAACCCTAACTGGGATAGTTCCTTCACAAGATGATGCCTTCTCACAATTTCTCTTATGCCCGTGAAATCCCTTCTTCTGGTTTGCAAATCCAAACTAGTTACTCACACTCAAACTCTTCAAATTTTTCTTCACATGGATCAGTTCTGGAAGCCCTAGTTTACAAAGATGCACAAGCACTTCTTTCTCCTTATATGCTAAAGTGAATAATGAAATTCCGAACCTTTATTTATAGTTTTTCCCATTTTAAAGCATTAAATGCTACTTCACCTACCACCGTACTTTTAACATTTAAAGCATATTTTTCAAACAAAGCCTGACTTTTGCACCCTAACTCATGTGCCCAACCTTACGTGGATAATCTCCAACCTTTTGGCGTGCACAACAATCCATCTTGACAGGAGACTCTTGCGTGCGTGTCACTAGCACCGAAGGCACTTCTTCTGTCATGATTTTTTCTCTCGCCTACCTCGTGTTGTTTATGCGCTTCTTCCTTCTCTGTACGTGGGATCTGAAAGTAGCCTTATCTTGACACCAACCATCCTTTTCCACCTTTTCTTTCATGCACCTCTTTCAACAGGGCCATTCAACTAGGCTTTCCAACGCAATCCTCCTTGGCACTTTACCCATGCTTTCCTTCACATCACTCCACCCCACACTTAAATGATGCGCGACCCTCTGCACATTCAAAACCCTCAAAAATTAATAAGGTTACTGGTGCCCAAGGCACAAAACAAAACAACAATGCAAAAGGGAAAACACAAGAAAGGAAATGCATAAAGGAAAATTATAAATTATCTAGAAAAAACTGCCTTATTTACAAACACCAAGAAGCCTTATTTATAGTAGGGCTTCAGCCTACTCCCATTGAAGTGTCCAGGAAATTTCGTTCCATCTAGCACTTGTAACTGGCACGTGCCCGAATCAAGGATGTACGAGATTTTGTAGGGACCCAACCAATGGAATTTCAACTTCCCAGGATGGCACAGAAACTTAGAATCATACAGTAAGACCATCTGCCCAACCTCAAATTTCTTGTTCCTAATGTGGTGATCATGCCATTGCTTTTTGCTTTGATTTTTCTACTGTTTGGCTCCACCTGGCGAGTGATCATCTTTCATCTAGCTTCATCAATTCATCAATTCTCTCTTCCAGTGCTTGTCTCATCATCCAACCCTCCTGCATGCACTATTCATAGAGAAGGTATCATGAACTCAACCGGCAGAACAGCTTCCACGCCAAACACCAATTTAAACGGTGTGGCTTTGTTCAGCCTTTTATAAGTTGTCCTATAATCCCATAATACAGCTGATACCTTGTCATCCCAATCTTGTCTTTTGACATCACAAAATTTTTGTCAGGGTATGACTCAGTATTTTGTTAAATGCTTCTACATGGTTCCATTTTCTTGTGGGTGATAAGGTGTAGTCTTGTGATGAGCCACCATGAACTCTGCTAATAGGATCCTCACTGTCTCATTCAAGAAATGTGTACCCCTATTGCTGGTTAAACTTAAAGGGCATCCATACCTTGTGATAATGTTTTCCCACAAAAATGTTGCTACTGTAGCTACTTGTGCAGTCTTTAGTTGGGGCTGCCTCTGCCCACCTTGTCAAATAGTCTGTGTAAGTGATTATGTAGCGTGATCTAGTCCTACGCGTTGCTTAGTGCAATAGGGCCTACAAAGTCTATTTCCCATTTCTCAAAAGGTTCAGGTGCTAGGGATAGGATTCAAAGGTATTTCATCTCTTTTTCCTGGCTTGCCAATGTGCTGACAGTGGTCACATGCTTTACAATAGTCCTTGCAATCCTTATACAGAGTTTCCCACCACAATCCTGTCCATTAATATTTTACGTGCGGTAGCGTCACCTGCATAATGTCCACCTGCACTTCCTCCATGTGCTTCCTCTATGATGGTGAGGTGCTCATATGCTCTAGTACACACCTACGCAAAACTTCATCATGCCCTAATTTATACAAGTCCCCACTTATCAACATGTAGGGTGCGGCGCGTATCGACTAGTTTCTTCTTCTCTAATGTCTTCATCCCTTCCTGGTGCCACACCTTCCTTTATAAATACTATAATTTCCTCCAAATCCATGAGGGCACGCGCCGCAACCTAAACAGTTGTGCATCTTGCATTGTCTCTTCAATGCTCTACGTGTCCTCCCTGTGAATCAATCCTTGACAAATGATCAGGTCCACAATTACTCTTTCCAGGCTTCACAACTACTGTGAACTCAAACTCTTGAAATAATAGACACCCACCGACATATGTGCCCTTGTAAAATGGGCTTGTTCACCAAGTACTTTAACACCATGTGGTTGGTGTAAAACACAAAGGGAGTTGCCAGCAGATATTGTCTAAACTTGTGAAGCGTGTAGATCATTGACAATGCTTCGCACTCGGTCGTAGTATAATTCTGATCTACTGGTGTCAACTTCCTACTTGCAAAGCATAGGGGATGATCAACAATTCCTTCACCAGGTGGTGAAAGTACTGTCCCCAATGGTCGTTCTAGAGGCATCTACATGAACATGGAAGGGCTTATCCCAAGAGGGAAAATGTAATATAGGTGCGGTGACAAGCCTATCCTTCAATGTGTCAAACGCCTTCTACTGCACCTTTCCCCAATGGAAGGCACTTTTATGTCTGAGTAATTCTTCTAAAGGCGTGGTGATCTTGGCATACCCCTTGATGAATTTCTAATAGTAGCCCGTGTGTCCAAGAAACCAGTGCACTATGCTTTGGCTAGTAGGCTCCCCTAATCCCACAATCACAGCAACGTTGGGCAGGATCTACTAGTAAGCCCTCCTTACATATGATATGCCCCAATAATGTTCCAAAGGGTAGTAGCAAAGACACACTTCTTAATGTTGAGGGATATCCTCAACTGCCTACACCTCTCAAACATCAACCTCAAATTATCACAATGGTCTTTACTAGCCCATACATCGTCCAATCATCCAAATAGACCTGAAGAAATTTGTGGATGAAGTCCTGGAACGCCTGTACCACTATGCGTGAGAAAATAGGGCAGGTATGAAAAAATTCCCCATTCAGTGGCATTCTTCAACCCAAAGTAAAGGAATAGATTTCGTGCCCTCGCTCCCTCCATGAAGGGGGTTGGAAAAGGATCAATGACACAAACTACGTTCAACTGTATGCTGAAAACTTATCCATTCACAACTGGCTATCATTTTATCTATCTATTCCTTTACCTTCATGCACAAATTGGGATTCGTCTAGTCTCTTCCTAACTAGGCATGTCTTCCTTTGTAGTGGATCTCAGGTACTTGGAAATAAATCCACAAACTCGTGGTACTGTCATCAATCATAGTTTTCTTAATCACCAATCCGGCACTATGATAATTCTTCACCGGGAACTCCTCGTGCTATGATTATTTACTAATGCACAGCCTTTAGTTTGGTGGATGTAATCTGGAAACACAACAACAAACATAACACAAGAATACCATAGACTATGATAAGAAGGAATGATGATAAATCTGAAATATCAGAGTAAATTATAATATTAGCATGAAATTGTTACAATCTCACCCATGAGGTACTTCAAGTGTTATTGACTTCACTTGCCTTCCACCAAGACTATGGGAGAAACTTTACAATTACACCTCTTAATGGCTTCTTCAACACACCTTTAAACTGATGGCTTCCTTTACACACTTACTCATACAATATTTCTCACTACTTCCTTCTATGCTAAATGAGGGGGGTGGCCTCTTTATTTATAGAACTTCCAGGCTTATCCATCTTATCTCTAAGATAGGATAAGAAATCCACTCTGACGAATCATATTCCATACCTTAACTCTTATCTGTACATGTAAGCTTATCTTTTAAGATAAGATAAACCTTATCATTTCACATGGGTTCCACATTTTTAGACTTTTTACAAATAAAATACACAAAATATTTATGACCTCACTCCTTGTCCTTATTACCAATATAATATTTCTAATTCCTAATCATGTAGACCCTACTTCTCTACTTACCCCAACTTTGACATTTTAACATTACTGGACCACTTACGACAACTATTTACTTTTTACCACAACATTCCTATTGTACTTTTGACTATTTCCGTACTATACATTATTGGCGGCGTCGTACTGGCAGCGCCGTTATCTTCTATCGGACGCTACTACTAATTATACTTAACAACATCCTATTCCTAATACATACATTAATGAAATAGAAATTACGGAGGAAAATTTTAGTGTCGACATCTTCCCCCTTCCTAGCTTCTACTCTGTCCTCGGAGTAGACTATTTTGGTGCTTGGAAAATCTTCAACTTGTCGTGGTTGACCCATTTTGTAATGGGAGTGCCATCCAATTCCTCCAGTCGGTACGTACCATTTTCATGCACAGCTGCTATTTTGTAGGGCCCCATCCATTTTGGAAGAAATTTTCTCTGTCTTCTTTTTTTGTATCTGGAATCATATACTAGAACCAAGTCATTCACATGAAATGGAGACCACCGGATCTTTTGATCAAAGTATTCCTTCTGCTTCATTTTCTTCTTATAGCTTGTATCCTTAGCTATTTCCCTCATTTCCTCTAGCAAATGAAGATGTACCAACCTTTCTTTTACTGAATCACTTTCATCCATTCTTTCATTTTCCATTACTCTGACCGTGGGAATATCAAACTCAATAGGAAGAACTGGATCAATGCCATAAGCCAACTGAAATGGGGAGTATCCTGTTGCTGACTTTGATGTTGCCCTATATGCCCACAATGCTGCATGAATCCTCTTATCCCATTTATGTACCTGCAAGGCTGCATCTTTTGCTAGAATTTGACACAACACAAAATTTGTTCGTTCCACCTGTCCATTTGTGCTTGGCTTGTATGTTGTTGCCTTCCTGTGCTTAATAGAAAACTTATTGACTAGGGCTTCTACCACCTCATTAATGAAGTGGCTTCCTTGATCTGTTACAATTTCTAATGGACAACCAAATCTGGTGACAATGCGTTCATATATGAACCTTGCCACTTCATCCATGGAAGCTGTTTTCAATGGCCTAGCTTCAACCCACTTGGTTAAATAATCTGTGGCAACTACAATATACTTATTTTGGCGTGAGGTAGTTGGAAGTGGACCTACAATGTCTATTCCCCACTTTTCAAAGGGACCAAGTGGAAGAATAGGGCATAATGGAGCTGATGAAGTCTTACGGTTACCATGTGTTTGACAAATATCACATGTCTTACAATAATTATAACAATCTTTAAAAAGAGTGGGCCAGTGATAACCTGCATCCAAGATCCTTCTTGCTGTAAGTTGTCCAGAGAAGTTCCCTCCACATGTACCATTGTGGAATTCTTCTAGCAGTTCCTTCCCTTGATCACGTCCAACTGCCCTCTTGTACTGTCCATCAGGTCCTATTCGAAATAATACTCCATGCAGAATAGAATATGGGCGACTGGACTTGAGTAATCTTTCTCTTAGTCTTTGCATTGGCACCATCAGGAAACTTGAATTCATTCAGATAATTCCAAATATCTATGTATTCACTAGGGATTGTGTCAAGGGATAACAATGCTGCATCGGGGAAATCATCATCATCACAAGATGATCCTAAACCATCATAGGCTCGAGAGAGTGCATCTGCATTGACATGCTTCTTTCCTGGCCTATCTATAATATCAAATTCAAATTCTTGTAGCAAAATTATCCATCTTGCTATCCTCCCTGATGGGTTAGGCTTATTGACAATATATTTTAGAGCCTGATGATCTGTTACAACTATAAATTTCTTCCCTAGCAAGTAATTTCTAAACTTCTTTACAGCAAAAATGATAGCTAGAGCCTCTTTTTCAGTTACAGTATAATTTACCTCAGCACTACTCATTTGTCTGCTCCCAAAGTAAATTGGATGTTCATTCCCATTTTCATCCTTTTGGCTCAAAGTACTTCCTAGTGCTACATCTGAGGCATCAGTGTACACAATGAATGGCTTGCTCCAATCTGGATTCTTTAAAACAAGTGAAGACACCAGGGCTTCCTTCAGTTGTCCAAAAGCTTCATGCGCCTTATTTCCTGGTTCATAAGTAACATCCTTCTTCAAGAACTGGGTTAGTGGCTGTGCAATCTTTGAGAAATTCTTGATGAACCTTCTATAGTAACCCACATGGCCTAAAAATGATCTCAACTTACTTCTATTCATAGGAAATGGTAAATCTTTGATTTTTGAAACTTTATCAGGATCAGTACCAATACCATCTCTGGATACAACATGCCCTAACAAAACACCTTTAGAACATCCAAAGACACACTTTGTAGGGTTTAGTGAGGCTTGTGCTTCATCTAACCTTTGAAATGTTGTCTCCATCTGGTGCAGGTGGTCCATCTTGCTCCTATAGATGCAAAAATCATCCAGAAATACTCTGATGAAGTTCCCAATGTAGGGTTCGAACACCCTATTCATCAAACGCTGGAATGTTGCTGGAGCATTACACAACCCAAAAGGCATAACTCTATAAGCAAACGTTCCCCAAGGAGTGGTGAACATGGTCTTCAGCTGATCTTTCTCCGCTATACGGACTTGGTTGTATCCGCTATATCCATCAGCAAAACTATAACACTCCTGGCCAGCTACTTCATCCAAGATCTGATCTGAGAATGGAAGAGGGTAATGATCCTTCTTTGTTGCCTTATTGAGCTTCCTGTAATCAACACAAATGCGTAGCTTCCCATTCTTTTTTATTGAGATCACAATGGGAGAAACCCATTCTGAATTCTCCACAGCAAATATGAATCCTGCATCAAGCAACTTATCTATTTCTTCTTTTACAGTCTTGGAAAAATTAGGATTCATTCTATATGGCATTTGCTTTATGGGCTTAGCACCATCTACCAGCTCAATAGAATGTTCTACCCAACTTACTTGACGGAGTTCCTTGTAATCAAAAGTGAATATGTGTATGTACCTTCGAAAGAGCTGGAGGTAGGATTCCTTCTCACTCTCCATCACAGCATCACCAATCTTTATTTGTTGGAGACGATCATCAACTTCTTCTTCAGATAATTTTATGGGGTCATGAGTCGGTGTGACTGGAAGGATATCCATGACTGAAACATCAACCTCACTTTCTTCATCTTCAGTGTCCACTTCACTGGTACTAGAGTAATCAGAGGATGTCCAATCATCAGTTTCATCACTTGAATCCACAGGTTCTGCCTTATGATGCCGAGGGATCACGTTTATCTTCACCCTCTCTCTACCACGTCCAAGTGTCATGAAACCTTCATTCCAGTAGTTTCTTGCATGAACTCTCCTTAGCCATGGTCTTCCCAGCAACATTGGGTATGCAACAGTACCATTTTTCATCACCTGAAAGTCTACCACACATACAACACCCATAACAGATATTGCCACATTTGAAACTACACCTTCTGGTTTAGTTTTTCCCTTATTTAATGACCTTAACATAAGTGTTGAGGGGCGATCAATTTTTAAACCCAACATATTCATTACAGACTCGGTCATTATATTAACTGCAGCACCTCCATCAACTAAGACATCATGAATTGAAATACCATTACATAATACCTCAGCTTGTGGAGCATAGGGATCCGCCTCTGCCTCCAAAACAGGGACCTCAACCTCCTTCCTTCGTCGAGCATTGAGTCCACTTCGCAGCTCCCGCCTCTTCTCAGAAGACATAGCCAAGAGTTGACCATATGTAATATTTGCAGGCCTTTTGGACAGATCTTCCAAGATGGAGTATGGTCCTTGCCCCTATGAAATCAGAAAATCCTGCACACCCAACTTTCTTCTCCTATGTTTCTTACTAGTTTCTCCTTTCATCTTCTTAGGATCATTTCCATCTTGATTATCTTTTTCTTTCTTTCTTTTTGTTACAAACACATCTACTTCATTATTTCTGCTCTTATCTACTACATCAAAAGAATTCACAGGTGCTTTTCCTTTATCATTATCTCCTTTACCAGATGTAGAAGCTCTATCTAGACAATTATACTTATAATGACCCTTTTTATAACAACCATAACATACAACTTCAGAAATATTTCTTTTTGGACCTCTATCTCCTCCCTGAGAACTAAATTCTTTTCCTTGAAGAAGATTAATAGTTAACTGACCCATCTTTTTGAGCAGATCTTCATACTCAGTAGATGTACTAGGAGAAAGATTTGTGCTCACCGAGAGTGGTTGTGGATTCTGGACCAAAGGTGCTGGTGTAGGCTCTACTTTAGCAACAATTTCTTTGGGCTCCTCTTCCATGCTTTCTTCTTGCCTTCTTGCAATCTCCTTTGCTTGTTCAATGGTAGCTGGGTGGTCATACTTCACTCGTTGTCTGATCTCTGGCTTCATCCCAAGAATGAAGTGCTTACATAGGAGATTATCCACGCCATTCATCAACCCATCCGCTAATCCTTCCTTCTGGATCTGGGCATCGAGCTTCCTCCTTAGCTCTAGAACACGAGCATGATAATCCCTTATCTTCTCCTTCTCTCCTTGGGATAGCTTTGTGATATCGATCATGAGATCTGCATATTTCTGTTGTTCACCAAATTCTTCAAGAAAACTTTCAGTTAATAAATCCCATGAATTTTTCACATTATCACCTAGTGTTTCAAACCACCTAAGGGCTGAACCATCCAAAAAGGTAGGAAAAAATTCAGTCCATTGTTCCCTTCTTATAAGGCCATTACAAATACAAGATCGTTTAAACTCTTGAATGAAAGAGGAAGCATCTTCATTAGATTGGGCTGAAAAAACAGGAATCTTCCCCATTTTCAAAAGTAACCACAGTGAAATACCAACCCACAAGTACAATCAACAAGACTTATGTGCACAAATAATTGAAATCACTATAATAGAAAATACTTTACACCTTACAGTAAAAACTGAAATGACCACGGTAAACTATGGTAAAACTTGATTTACTGCGGTAAAAACTGACTTTACTGTGGTAAACACTATTCACAGTAAAAAGTGAAGTTACTGCGGTAAATACTATTCACGGTAAAAAGTGACTTTACTGTGGTAAATACTATTCACAGCAAAAATGACTTTACCATGGTAACTACTATTCACGGCAAAAATGACTTTACCATGGTAACTACTATGCACAGTAAAAACAAGGTTACCCTCCAATTGATTTTTGACTAAGTGGGAATATCTCTCCAGAAAATCCACCAACGAGGAATGGTCCCGGCAACGGAACCAAAATGTCATCACCAATCTGGCACTATGATAATTCTTCACCGGGAACTCCTCGTGCTATGATTATTTACTAATGCACAGCCTTTAGTTTGGTGGATGTAATCTGGAAACACAACAACAAACATAACACAAGAATACCATAGACTATGATAAGAAGGAATGATGATAAATCTGAAATATCAGAGTAAATTATAATATTAATATGAAATTGTTACAATCTCACCCATGAGGTACTTCAAGTGTTATTGACTTCACTTGCCTTTCACCAAGACTATGGGAGAAACTTTTACAATTACACCTCTTAATGGCTTCTTCAACACACCTTTAAACTGATGGCTTCCTTTACACACTTCTCATACAATATTTCTCACTACTTCCTTCTATGCTAAATGAGGGGGGTGGCCTCTTTATTTATAGAACTTCTAGGCTTATCCATCTTATCTCTAAGATAGGATAAGAAATCCACTCTGACGAATCATATTCCATACCTTAACTCTTATCTGTACATGTAAGCTTATCTTTTAAGATAAGATAAACCTTATCATTTCACATGGGTTCCACATTTTTAGACTTTTTACAAATAAAATATACAAAATATTTATGACCTCACTCCTTGTCCTTATTACCAATATAATATTTCTAATTCCTAATCATGTAGACCCTACTTCTCTACTTACCCCAACTTTGACATTTTAACATTACTGGACCACTTACGACAACTATTTACTTTTTACCACAACATTCCTATTGTACTTTTGACTATTTCCGTACTATACATTATTGGCGGCGTCGTACTAGAAGCGCCGTTATCTTCTATCGGACGCTACTACTAATTATACTTAACAACATCCTATTCCTAATACATACATTAATGAAATAGAAATTACGGAGGAAAAATTTTAGTGTCGACAGTACCCCAAAAATACATCCATAAAGAAATAGTTTTCTCGCCCAGCGACTCCCTCCAAAATTTCTTCAGTGAAGGGTGTTGGAAAAGTATCGATGACACAAACTACAATTAGCTCCCTATAATCCATGTAGATCCTAATCTACCCATCCTTCTTGATGTTGATTACCATCGGACTCATCCATTCTGATTCTTCCATAACTTCAATGATCCCAGATGGTATCTTTTTGTCTATCTCTTCCTTTACCTTCACGCACAAATTGGGATTCATCGAGTAGGGTCTCTTCCTAACCAGGAACGCACCATCCTTCAGCTTTATCCTCATTTCCCCCAAGGAATGGTGGATGCCTTTGAGCTCATGGTACCCACGTGGAAATAAATATTTAAAATCATGCAAAATATCAATGATCTTAGAGACTTCCTTCTCTGACTAGTAATCTCCAATGATAGCTTCCTTAGGTTCTTCTCTTGAGCTGATGTTAACCTTTTTAGTTTTTAAAGGTTCATGATAGGCACACATGCAAGTATCAATACTATCCACTACCTCACACGTCCCTATAGAATGGTTAACATCCAAACTTTTTGCTTCCTCCCCATCAATCACATAAACAAGCTTTCCTTTCTCCTTTTTCACACACACACGCGCAAACTGATCCTCCTCTGTTTCCTCTTCTTCAAAGGGCTAACCCAAACTTGGTTTCACCAAGCAAGTTCAGCAACCTATCTTCTACCATGGCATTGTCCCCCATGATAAGGTGCTTAACAACCTATAATTTCTTATCAACTGATGGCTTGGTACTTCGGTACTCAAATGTTTGAACTAGGTCATCCACTAGTTCTTGCTAATTCCTAGAGGGATGGTGGCAAAGTTTCCATGCCTTCTCTCCAGGTCCTTTCATAGGCTTGGACGTGGAAAGAGGCGGTCTCCTTACTATGGTAGTCCTTGATGGTGGTGGGCGCATTTCTTCTGAAAGTAAATGAACACAGAAGGTAATTCTCACTGTCACTCCATTCCAATAGATTATCCCGATGTGTTCGCCCACCAATGTGCAGCAGTTCCTAGTAGGATGTAACTTAACATCCCTTTTATTTCATTTTCTTCCTTCCACTGAGCTTCCATTCTCTGTAAAAAGACCTCAAGGGAGGCCCCTCCTGAGTACTGAGGTAGCTCTTTTCCTCCTAGGCGCTTGGACTGTGTGCGAATTTTTCACCTTTGTCACCGATCCTTTTAAATGTCGTCTGATCAATTTGTAGGTCCCATGCGCCCAATTATCACATGCTAGACTGGTGGTGACACTTACCGAATGAGCATCTTCAAACTAGATAACTCCATTGGTAGGATGGATTATCTCTAGATCCTTGATTGAGCGCACATAAATCCTATCCAGGACCTATTCTCCCAAAGGTTCATTATAGGGTGTTGACTTCCCATCAGCCAGGGGTATGATGACTCACTCCTCCTCATTTTCAAAGCTGATGTACCCCTTATTGAACCTCAAGATTAGCATTGTTCTGTGTAACACCATGGGTTCCCAAGTAAAGTGCTGGAAACTTGTCTGCTTCCGCGAGTGCCAATACCATGAAATCCCCTGTAAACTTAGCTCCCTTATATTGTTATAGCCATGCATCCTTTAAAACTCCTATGAGAGTGGCCTTAGTTCTATTTGTCCATAAACAACACATTAGATGATGGCTGCAATAGAAGCCTTCACCATTTGCACCTATGCATCTAATGTAAGAACATGTTTACTTTTGCACCTATATCAATCAAGATATTTCTCAGTAATCAACCATCCACAACAACATTCAGAATAATTTCCTTGTCATAATAAATACTATTAGGGGGAAGATTTGCATGAAGTATCTATCATCTCATTCTCAGTTCTCACACGTAGAGTACCTTCTCCCTTCAACCAATGCTCCTAATAATGGAATAATATTTTCTTGAAGTAGCATCCTACATACTTCTCTGATGTCATCAAGGTCATCATAAGGGACTCTTTCTGATTCTTCCTCCTCTGCTCCATCTTTCTCGATTTCTCCTTTAGAACATTGGATCTCACCTTGTAATATTCCTAAGGACCTCCATGGTCTCTTGATAGACTTCCTTTTGATGAGAAGGATCTGTGTACCTTGCATGCAAAACCTCCTCCTTAGTTATTGTTGGCTTCTAGTGTAATGCCTCTCTGGCGCGCACCGCCTCAACTCGTATGGTAATTTTAATTGTTAAAGCCTCAGTTTATGGTGCTAACTTGGGAATCCACATATCTTCTACCGGGTGTTGGATTCTAACCATCCCCATGCCTTTGTTCTCTTGCTTATGTTGCTTATTGAGATGCTCATACAAGTCCAGGAACTCCTCACATATATGATTCTTTCCACAAAATGAACAGGTGATATTCTGAGGACATTCACACCTATAGTGTCAGGTGATCCACACGTATAACATGTTCCACAAGGGAACTCACCTCTTCCTCCACCATAACCTCATCCTCCATATCCACCTTGATATCCATGACCTCCTTCAAAACACCCATCTTTCCTATCATAGCGCGTTTGATTATGATCCCAATCCTAGTGTTCATTCTTACCCTTAGAATTATCCATCACACTTGTCTTTCGTACCCCAATATTGATAGCATCCTGGATCTTCCCAATCAATCTGTAATATTCAGTATCATGGATCTTGGACCAGTAAATTTTACAGTAACAAGACACATTCTTCCTTATCACACGCTACAACAAAGGAAAATGAATAACATCATGTTTCAAGTGACATATCTCACAATATACAGTAGCGAGCATACAGACCTGTGAGGGAAACTCTCCTTGGTGTGACCTTCTACTTCACAATCTATACACCAAATTTCTAAGCACGTTTTATGGGCTGAATTTGCTGATATTTTTTCTAATGGTTTCAGCCATAGTTACAATCTATGCCTCTAAGAATGGACTAATGATAGTATCAATGCTCCCAACTGTCTCAGCACTCAAAGCTACTTCAAATTCTTTACACGGATCAGTGTAGGCCTTATGTGACAACACCCTTCTAAATGGTGTAATCAATCCTCCAACGAACCATTTTGCATGCTGGCTTACATGAATATCATAGGAAAGCTTAGATAGGAGTGTTTTAAAATGGACATCATACTCACATACACTCTCAGTAGTGCCTTGCTTGATATCTTTGAGTGCACTTATACTTTTATACTCAAATTATGGGATATAGAACTCTTTCAAGAAAGCATCCTTTAAATTTGCATAATCTATACAAGTTTGATCAGGGTCAAACTTCCTATACCAGATGTGTGCACATCCCTGAAATGTAGTAGCAAATTGACTTTCCTTTCGCTCAAAATCTTTAATCCCTTTCGATCACCACAAGATTTCACACATGTGCACATGTTCATCAGCATCTTCGATACCTCTATACTTTGGAAGATGAAGATACATATCCATATAGATATTTTGAGGTTGTTGCAGGCCTTACCCACCTGATCCAGAACTTCATATATTCCCTCTACCTCCAAAACCACCAGATCCATCAGAACTAGAACCACCTACTCCTCTTGATCCTCCACCTATAGCTAGAATATGACCAGTAGATGTACTCCCCTATGCTCCGATAGTAGTACTATGTCATACCCCTACAATATGTGAATTAGTTCCGCTTGTAGAGGCGAATCCAACATTCTACGTGCTCACATTTTGTGCAGATAATGCACCTAAAAATATCCCTCCAAATAACATTGAATTCATATGTCCCACCATTGATGTACTCACTCTCTGGCTTACTCTGGTTCCCCTGTTTCCCAAATTCACTTGTTAATTGCTTGTTGTACTAGATACAGGAAAACCAAGCATAAGGGAGAGGTTATCAGGTAGGTTCAGATGCATGGCCACAACCTAGATCATGTCTACTGGTGCACTTCCATCTGATGCCGAGGAGGGTTTCCTGTGATGATTTCTAATATGGGGGAGTTCTTGATGCTCTGGCTCCACGTATTCTACATGAGCTTCAAATCCTTCACGAGCCAACTCTCTCCATAACACCATCTGCTCTGCAATATCACGTTGCTTCTCTATCTCCCTCTCGTGTGCCTCATTATACTTAAGCCACATTTATTCTCACTTCCTTGCTACCACCAAGTCCGCCATATTTCACCAATCCTATTCCTTCCCCCACGTGTTGTGGGGTTTAGCTAGCCATAGGTTTGTATTGTAAATTTAGATTTACCATCAAGATCTTGATCGCTAGTGGAATACCCTACAAATATGTTCCTCTATGATACCATAAAAATTAGAATTCAGCTACCTCCAGGAAATAATACATCGAAATTGAATACTCCATAATATAGTTGTTTAGAACACCACAAAACCACGTATTCATAGCATGAGTCGAGATCAGATCAGCATCATAAAGTGTTCAAAATTATTCATGTGTCCAAACAAGTGTGTGATATCTCCAAATTTGTTTAGATGCATATGTAGTCAGCCATTCATATAGCTTTATTGGAAAAATACCAAATAAGCTCTCATATAAATTTTCATACTAATTTTGTTCCACCCAAGTGCGTGCATTAAATCTAGATCCAGTGTTGAACCTTCATGTGCATTCTTCCTTTAGATCGTGTATCCACTCTTCAATGCTTTCTAGAGTCAATCAGTATGTCTTCATCATGAACCATCCTAGAAACAACTAAAAAAAGAGGTCCCGGCAATGAAACTAATGATGCAACCTAGAATTCACCAGATAATACCCTAGACACACTAGCACATCACTCAGCCTAGACTGAAAGCTCACCCAAAGCATGCAAAGGTACCAATTCCCTTTTTAGGGTTGTTTGTAGTAGGATGATAGCATGATGAAGCAACGAATATATACATATCCATAATTAATCCATCACTAACAATGTATGACAGATCCAGATCTAAAGAAGAATAATCTTTAAAGGATAATCATGATTAAATAAAGACACGTGCTACTCAACTATGCACAAGAATAACACTTAGATTCAGCCAATATCTTCCATCTATTAATCAAGACAGCATTACATAAGCTTCTTACAATACTGGCAATCTAAGACAGTGTACATGGATCTGATATAGTAATCCACATGTATATCTCTTTATACATATGTACACACTCTATATCTCTATTACACTCACTATGAATTATTACATACTATGTAGTTCATCACATGTATATATATGGTGGGGACTTTCCCTTCACTTCTTATCTATTCCAAAAATAGCCACATGCTATTAATAGCCACAAATCATTTACAGGCATATCCACACATGCAAGTGTGCTATCTATAGACCTCCTTTCAATCTAACTAAAGTCTGATAAATCTATTCTTAGCTCATCTCCATGCAAAAAGTGCTTTGATCCAATCCTTGAAAGATAGAAAATGTGTGGCATGCACATCTTTGCATCGTTTGTGTGTTCTGAACGCCATCTTCTAAAAATAGACTTTATACACAAAATTAGCAAAGTCCTGAATCTTGAATCTATACCTTCACACCCTTATTCTTGGCCTGCTCTCCCACTCAGACTTCATGTGTGCTTTCTGCTAAGTGTTTTCTCTAATCAACAATATATTTTGTGATTTTTAACCCTTTCACCATCCTAACTACTTCAAAATTTGTCAAATCTAGTTTGAAATGGAAGAAAACCACCCATTTAACAAAATTAGTTAGGATTCTCCGCAATCTCTGGTGATTTTCCCGATCGTTGGTTATCTATAAATATTTCCTTAAACTCATTCAGACCTCCTTTGGGGAAGCATTCTCAACATTTTTACAGGTACATTTTGCCTCACTACTAACATATAAGAGACCAAGACATCCTTCAACATCTTTCACCAATGTCACATTGAACTAGAGTCATCAAATTGATCGTCAAATTTCTCATCTACATCATCAAGTCATCTTCCTTCATCTTTCAACCAAACCATTCTATTACGCAAGGTAATCAATTCATTTTGTCCATCTTAGCCACTTATAGCAAGTAAAGTTTATTTATATACTGGCAATATATCATCAATACTCTGGATCCATGTTAAGTTATAGTTTAATCAAGGTTTTTATCTCTTATTTAATAAGTTGCTAGAATTAACAACAATCGCTAGTGATTGCCTTGATATCTAGCGATTTACCTAAATCATCAATGATTATTTTGTTTTTATTTTTTGCATAATCTATTTAACATTTCTTTCTTTTCTTGTTGTCTACTAATAATTTTATCTAGTATGATGATTTCAGATGGCGTTAGGTTGTACTAACTTTCCCACTACTCATTCTTTCTCCGTTGTTTGACATCCACTCTACTACGAACAATATGAGCTCCTTCATGACCTTGAGCTCTACATAATCCAAGATGCCCCATTTGATCATCTTGAGGCTATTTTTGCCTCAACCCAGTACATCTACAAAGCTAATAATGATTTCTAGGATACATATGATGAGGATCTGAAACTTCAGGAGGAACCTTTTTAGTATGAGTGTAAATACGAGACTGACGTAGAGCTCCTAGACAAAGACTACCGTACTACTTTAGAACTTGACACCCACAACCACATCAACATATCTATCACTAACACTACACTTTCCCACATTTCTGAAACCCCAGAGGATTTCTTTGATTTATTTATGGAGGACTACATTTCTATTCCTGATTCTAACACCACTGAGGAAGAGGAAGAAGTAATTAATTGTGTAGCATCTAACATTTTTGAAAATATGTATACAGACCATGAATCTAATCTTTGGATTTATACTAATTATTATTATTTTATATGTATTTACATTTAATTAAGTGATATCTGGTAATCACATTTTCATTTCATCGATTTGTAACACAATCACAAATATCAATAGAATCTTAATTTTTTTAGCAAGTTAATATCCTTTAAAGGAATTCATTGGGCTTTCTAGGAACTAGTTTTTGCAATGAAAAGTTTACAAAATCTTATAAAATGAGGGTAAGCACACAAAAGGGGCCCCAAAATATTTAAACAAACAACTTAATGACCATCAAATTATAAATAAGTAAGAGATACCTATTTACATGCATATATAAAGCTTCAAACAAACAATCAACCTCTAAACATGACTATATTAGTTCTCTACTCCATGAAAGATATCAATAAATTAACCTATTAAATCTTTAGAAATCAGTTTTTTTATTGTTAATGTTTCAAAATCTTAAGAATGGAAGCTCACCATTAATGGATTCTCCCATTTACCTAAAGCTTTTAAATGGATTAGAAAATAACAAGTAAATATCTCAAATAAACTATGAAATAACTCTAAGAGAACTTTTCTTAAATAAGAAGAGAGAGAGATAGAGAGAGAGTGTGTGTTTTTAGGAAAAGGTGGGAGGTGTACCCTTCTGTTTATAGTTTTTGGATTTAAGAAAATGATGTTTTGGATGCATGTGGGACTAAAAAGGTTTCAAAAATGTTGATTTAAAACAAAACACATTTTGAGGTGTGAGTAGGTTTTTAGGATGCTAAGAGGCTATTTGGAAAGGATGGGAAATTTGTTTATAAAATTAAATCCTTTTTAGAAAGTCAATATGAGAGTTAATTTACCTAAACAAGGTTGATTAAAGGGAAACAAGCTTATAGAAGTCTGGTTAGAGCTAGATTAGCATGGTTTAGCGGGTGTTAGAAGAGGTTAGAAATGGTGTTTTTACTAGTGTAGTGTAGTAAATTAACACGAGACTAGGATAGTTAGTATGATATTATTAATAAGATCATGTTGACCAAATTATAGGTTTCTACATTTTCCCCTCTTTGAGGTCACATGCTAGCGACGTTACTTCAAAGAAAGTAGACAAGCATGACAAACAGATAATTTTTTTTGAAGGCATAGAAAAAAAATTAGTCAGGATGAAGGATGCCCCATCGAGTGTCAATCGGGGTGATGAAGGAAATCGATCAACTTTTGAAATGAAAATAAGAAGAAAGATGATAGTATAGAAGAGAAATAACAAGAACAGGGATTTTGAGCTATCCAAAAGGAAGTGATTATACAAACAATTCTATTCATCATATTGCTAGTAATCTTCATCATTGGTTCTTATAATAATATGAGAAGATGAAAACAATGTAAAATGAAATGAATAGCCAAGATAAAAATAAATTTCCATTTCCTAAAAATATCCAACTCCATGTAACATACATGAATGCAATGTAATATGAGAAGCAAACAAACTCACTTAACATGGAAATAAGTACAACTATACCCACTCTCAAACAAATAATGTTTAATATAGTTACACAAATAGTTTGTTATTGAGTTGTAATCCAAAATGTTTTGATAAATGAAAAGGGTTTAAAATGATGCCCCAACCAAGTTGGTATATGTAAGGGAAAGAATGGAGGACACTTAGGCCCGATGAAAAAGTAGTGTACCTACCAGACAATTCATTCCCTAGTAAAAGTAAGATTTGGAGATCTAGATGATCCACGAGTCGTTATCTCAAGATGCATGAAAATTCCAAAAAGATATGAAATGACTATCATGTGAAGAACATTTTAGTTGTGTTTAATCTTGGTTACTAATTTTTATCAATTTTTGAAATTTTCCAATGTATTTTATTTTTTGAATGATTTTATAATTTTTAAATTTTTGATCGGTTAGAAGAATATAAGAGATGAAAGATCTCCCAGAAGAATCATGTGAAAATACTCCAGAGTAAAGAGAACAGGTGTCGGTGTAGCAGTAAAATGCCTCGACAAGAAGAAAAATCTAGCCAAAAGTAATTATTTAATAAAATAATCATGAACGATAGATGAAAAATAGAAGAAAAATAGAATGATAAATAGTTCCTGGAAATATTATTTTTTAAATTCCTCGGGGTGAAGAGATTGAACGCACTAGGTGGAAAAAAGTGCTCCAATGCAACGAAAATTAAATAAAAAATAATTATTTTAATATAAAAATAATCATTTTGGTTAATATAAGAAGTGTTAGAGTGATTACGAGATGAGAAAACATGCCCGGGTATCACGAGATAACCTAATATACCCACCCCGAGGGGGTAAATCAATCACAACCAGTTCATTTATAGCAGAGCTCTTGCAAATTTTCACTGCAAGTGAGTGCGAGAGCATTGGAGTGAGATGGTGAGGCTACCGTGTAGGAGGAGACGAGTGGATCAAATCCAAGAGTATCTTTGGGACATGACAGATGAACCCTATGTGAGTGCCCTATTCATTCTAAGTCCTTTCAACATTTAATACCATTTTTTAGCATTTTAAGGCTAGTTTAGATCAAATTTTAACATATGTGCATGCGCGCATGCATCAAAACTATGGGTATGTGTAGGTGTACCTATCAAAATTTAGGTACACACACGTGAACCTGTCAAAGGGGAAGCATATGCGTTTGGAGGGGGAAAATGGGGACGTGCGTGTTCGAGCATCGAAAGGTAGGCACATGCGTTGAACTAGACGTGTATACGTCTTGGGTAGGCGGGGTGATTATGTTATAAAATGAGGTGGGTGTACACGTTAGGGTGGAGGCATTGGCATTGAAATGGAGGTGGACACGCGTTGGGTGTGTATGCATCAAAATAGGCATGCATGCATCGAAGTAGGCACACAAGCGCCAGGGGAAAGTGCATAGCTTACCCTTGCAAACAATTAGCGAAGTATAGATGAAAATAGACTAGGTTGTTGTAGAAGAAAGTGAAAAATTAGTATGTTAGATGAATAAAAGAAGATTTTAATAGAAAAACTAGATAGAAATGTAACCTTAATGTGTTTATTGTTTGTTTGTGCACAACGAATACTACTCGTGCTTCACACCTGAGAGAGATATGGCTTCCTTGTGGCGATGGAGGTATAGTTCAATGAGGAGGATAGGAAGATATTGGATATCCTCCTATATGTTATATGGCTAGCTTACGTGGCCGATATGCCACAGATTAGTCTGGATCATGGCCTTTTGACAACCATAGCTGAGAAATGGCACAACTAGAGTCAATGTTTCCGGCTCCCGACTAATGAGATCACTATTACACTGGAGGACATGTGGCACATTATGCGGGTCCTTATCTAGGGTGAGCTGATTTAATATATGAGTCACCAACCTAATATCGATTAGTGTATTCTTGAGCTATTCGACATTCCAGTGATACCACACTATGGGATGATAGTCAGACTATCGCGGTGTATAGAGGATCCTAAGCTTGATCAGGTTGTAGTTTATCTAATGGCTTTTGTCAGTGGAGTTTTACTCCCTAAAAAAACCAAAGATTCATTTCCATTTGGCCTCATTGGAGTGAAACACAAATTGATTGATGGTGAGACATATTGCTGAGGCTAGTGCATACTGGTGCACTTATATAGGGAACTTCATTTGATTACATACTACCGTCAGAAGATGATAGGACCTGTTAGGCTAATACAAATTTGGTCTTGCTACCATATTGCTATTGGTCACCCTACAGGTGTACTAAGAGTTCAAGCTCCAGAAGAGCCTTCTGCTATGGGATGGGTCTTGATTGGGGATGACATGTGGCCAAATACGAGAGATTCATACCATTACCACGATGAGCTAGATGATCTATAGCAGGCCGAAGTAGTATGGAGGCCATACAAACAATTTCAGTAAACCAAAGATTACCTAGAGCTCAGTATAACGACAGTTGAGCACTTTATGCTTGTTGTCACCCTAAAAATAGATCCTTTTTCAAAGATAAATTTCCAAAATTTTGAGTCAGTGTCCTTTGGAAGGGTTCTAGTAAAGAGAAAAGTTTGAGGAGTTAGAAAATTTCATTCTTTGGAGTCATTTTTAGTGTTTTGTGGCTAAGTTAGGTATTTTTGTCCCATGTGTCCCAAGTGCCACCGGGCCTCCAGTTCACCTATTTACCACTTTCTCCGCACTACTATGCTTGCGGCTAATTCAGAGATTTTCATCCCACATGTCCCAAATACACTCGGGCCTCTTGTTCTCCTATTCTCTACTTTTCCACATTACTCTGCTCATCGATTTTTTCAGGTTTGCGCGTCCTTCATGTCCCTGTGTCCCATGGACTATCTATGCTCTTTGGACCCGCATTTTCCACATTACTCTTAGATCGGTCATTTTGGCTTTGCGTGTCTCTTGTGTCCCAATGTCCCATGGACCGTATGGGAAATTTTTTTCCACTTTTTCCGATTTTTAACTTTTTGAGTTGGTGCGAGGGCCATTTATTGTGCATTCATGATTTTATCTCTCCATTCAATTCAAATCATGGCTATTTAAAGAGGTAACCATTCATTCATTTTCACACTTGCTCATTCATTCCCTCCTGTTGTTTGTGCAAATCAAGTCGTTGCCCACATCTGTGCTTATGTATATTCTCTTGTAGGTAATATTCCATTGAAGGTTATCTTCCCTTTAACTCTGTGATGATGAATATGAAATATAAAGGGCATGAGCACCTCTCCTCATTAGAAACCTTTGTGCATGACATTGGTGATAATGAAGCTCGACATATAGACCTTGATGATTTTTGGGGCAGACTTGGATGTGATAACCCTACTCCCATCACTCAATTGATAAACAATAGTGGGATTGCATTTACAGGCAGTTTTCCTATCTCTTTCAAGTGTGCTGATACAGTGATTTCTTGTAGGGCTTATTTTAATCTTGAATCTAAAGAAATTGTTGATATACATGGTGAAGTAATTGCACAAATGGATTCTGAAGCTATCTGTGTTGACCTGCGCATCCTAATAGTGGGAAGGGCCAATACTCTCACCCTTTCTAAAGCAAAAACACTATTTTACCAAGATAGTGAGAGATATAAGGCTAGGGTAGCTAAATCATGGTCGAACAACCCTCAAAAGGGAGCATCTATACTTTCTAAATCATTATTTAGGGCTGATTTCAATGAATAGCTTTCAGACATCATCACCCTTCTTGCCAAAATGATGGGAATGCCCTCTACAAATGAGTTTCAGTTTTGGATGTGTAATTTTATCAACATCATCTGTGATGGGAAGCAGAGTTTGAATTAGAGTGAGATTATTTGTGAAAACCTAATAGAGCGGCTGGTAAATGTTCACAGAACCTGAACATTCCACATGTCATCCTATCTTATGTACACCATTGGTGCATCTAGGAAATGGATTGGTCTAACTTTCATTGAAGATAAGAAAGATGCCCCCATATATGAATACTGCCCTCAATTAAACCTCAAAGTTAGCAATCATAATTTCAGGAGGGTTAATGACGCATTCACAATGTATATTGTGAGGCTCATGGAAGGAAATACTGCTCGAAGGTTTTCTGAGGAAGAAAATATTTTGATATCTGACTATGGAAGCTTCTACAATCAAATCAGAAAATTCTCATATATCAGATTGGCTAGTTTTGAAGGACCGCCTCTAAAGCTTCCTATGTTTTGTAATGATAAAATGAATCTTGTTGAGATTTGCAGACAATTGTATAAACTCCACCAAACCTGTAGATATAAGAAGATTACTGACATTCATTTTCCTATCTCCCTAGGAAATTATACATGCAGGATAACCCTGGATGTCCAGAACATTTATAGAACCATTGTTCCTCTCACTATCCATAACTTCAAATCCAGAACTTGTTTTGATATCAAAGGATACATTGATAAGAATTTATGATGTTCTTTCATCACCTTCCTAACACTAAAGATTATTGGGATGATTGTACAGATGATTTTGAGGTGAGGAGAAGGTACTTTGGTAGATTCTCCCTTCAATAAATCATAGAATTCAATGTCTATAAAGTACTTGATGGGCTTAAGGATGATGATGAGGACTTGTAATCTATTGAGTATGAGAGGTCTATTAACACACTCCTTTGGAAACCATTGATTGGTCCGTAAAAGAGAGAGATGATTTGAAGGAAGTAATCAATCCTGTTATTGTGAGAACCAAACTCTGGTTTGATAGGAAGATGTAAGACTTAAGGATGAATAAAGAAAATTCTTATTCACAAGAAAATTCTTCTCCTATGCAGGAAGAACCTATGCCCAATATTGAAGTGCCTAAACAATCGACTCCATCCTCCTCAACAAAGGTATACCTGAAGAAAGGTAAGGCCATCAAACAAGAACCAATTGAAGAAGTTATTTTTGAGCAGCCAGACGTCCTTTTGTGGCCAAAGGATATTGTTGTTTTTAGTGAGGATGATAGTGAAGAGATGAAAGAAGAAGAGGAAACCCCTGTCATTGTTGTTGAGATAGAAAATTAAGGTCAAAGGAGTGAACCTCTAGATTTGATAGATTCATCTTCTAAGGATCTTTCTGAAATTGTGCCAACTTCCCCACTAGAGACACAAGCAGTGCAAACATTGAGTGCAATGAGTTCTCTTGCACTCAGATCTATTGTTCCTTCTCCATTATCCTCATCCTTTGTGTAGGTTCAACCTTTCGTTGATAATAAGAAAATGAAGGCTTCTTCTCAAGTTGGAATTCCCAATTTTGATGTTGTGGCCACCTTGCTTGGTATTACTGCTCCTCCTCTAGAAAAGAAAGCAAAGACCACCTCAAGGCTAGTGTTAGATTCATAGGGTCAACAGTTCTTGGAGATTGCAGATCCTAAGGTGGATAAGGAGGAGAATAATATTTTGGTTTTTGACATGGAGCTTACAAGAATTCCACTTGGGGAGTCTACACCTAAAAGTGAGGTTCATAACCTCAGAGAAACTGTGACCAGAGTCATTAAACGAGTGGATAAGGGTAAACAAACTATGGAGCAATTTGAAGAACATAACCAAGTTCTTTTGAATTTTATAAAATCCCTATTGGACAAAGATAAGGTCTTGGATCCAACTCCACTAAATTCTCTTCCACCTCCCATAGTTCTCAACAAAGATGAAGTCCAGACCATCAAATATTTTCACAAATATACTATGGAAAGGCCATTGAAGATCTGGTTGATGTTAGGATAGTGGCTGGATTGAACTTCATTGAAGATGCCTTTGAGTCATATGAGAAGGTATCCAAGTTACAAATAAAATTCACCACAAAAATCAGTGGCTTAGGAAAAGAGCTAAAGCTCTGGTGTGAATGTATTCAAGATCTCCGTTCAAGGAGCCAAACAGATGAGAAGATTTTATTGGCAAGTAAAGTGTTTGATGAAGCCAAGATAAATCTATCAAAATCATGGGTTTTCAATACTGATTGGAAGATCAAGGATTTAGAAGAAACAGTGGGAGAACTGAAAAATATGTGGCAGAAAGGGAAGGCTTTCAAGACTTCTTTTTTTTCAACCTTCCAAGATATTCATTATCAGATCCAGAATGAAGCCTCAGGTGATCAGTTTTCCATTCAAGAGATCAAGGCTCAGTTAAAAACCTTCATCAAGGAAGATCTATTCAAAGAAGAGTCAATGTTTAAAGAGAAGATGAAGGATGTCTGATCTCTCCAATCAGCTATCACCAAGGAAAACAAAGAGTTTTTGGAAAACACAGAGTTTGAGAAGGATATGGAGAAGTGTATTGGCATGTGGACTCATGCCATTTCTAACACCACCATACCCAAGTGCATGGAGATAGCTAAGCTATTAAAGAAATTTAGACATTGGATTCTCAAGACGGTCGGCTCTTCTAAGCCTCCATTGAATGTTTATGTTCTTGGGTCCTAGGACACTTCTTTTATTTTCTACGGGAAAGTGCACCCATGATGTAATTCTTGATTTAAAGATATTCTATTAATGTATTTGTTAAGAAGTCCTTAATATTTAGTTTAAAAGAATGTGTAACTGAATAGAACTGTCATGTAAGCATTTAATGGGATCTTCATGCTATTATAAGGGGCTGGACCATGATACTCTTGGAATGTAATAGATTTGAAAGTATTCAGTACAAATTTTTTTCTTATCTCTTATTCCCATCTACTATTATTTCTTCTTCTATATAAAATTGATGAATCATCAATCTTTCATATTAAGAAACTTTGCATTCTTGTGATATGATTTCTATAACTTTGTGTATTTGGAATAATATCAGATATTGCCAATGTGAATGATTATATTCTTTATCTCTTTCACTAAAAGTACACATAAGGTTATAATTTTCTATCTATATTACCTGAAAGTACCGTTGTGTTCTTCCCTTTCAGTTTTTCTTTCTCTTATATTTCTATGTATTGATAATATTTATTGGCATAAAAAATTTCAAAGTATCAGGAATCCTCATTAATATGAAAGTTGTATATTTGTATATAAGCTTTGGCTCTTGCTTTCAATAAGGGAACCTCTCCCATAAAGAGGAGGGACTTGTTGTTCCTTGACTGTTGATTGTTAAAGTGCCTATTAAAAAACCAACAATTTTTGGCAACTCCACTGGGGATTTTGTTTCAACATATCCCTTTCTGAATAACTTCAAGACCATTTTTTTGGTTTGGTGACTGTAATAAGAAAGCTCTAGGAGTAGAAGATTCTCATTTTCAACTTCTAGAGCAACAAAAATTTCATCTTCCTTCAGCAAGAAGGAACAAAGATCTCGTTCTATGAGCATGCCTCTTGTTAAAAACAAGAGTTCTAAGAATAACAGTCCTCAAGATCAACTCAGTCCTAATCTCCACGCTATGATACTTCTTGGAGTTACAACTCCCCTTTAGGTTAATATTTCCAAAGATGGCAACACCTTTTCCTTGGGGACAATAGGTTGGGCCTCTTGCTCTTCCTCAACCATTGCATGAGTTACCCAAGGGTAAGAGGAAAAGTTTCCCTAAATTTTGGGGTGACAGGAAAATACACCCAGATGAACACATTGTAGCTTTCATTGTTGGATGTGGGATTCTTGGGGTTGAGAAAGAAGATGTTTCTATCAGGATCTTCATGGAAACATTGCAGGAAAATGCTGCTGATTGGTTATATCACCTTCCTGCTGGGTTGGTAACTGATTGGACTACTATGACAACTCATTTTGAGCAACGTTTTAAACCTGTTGAAGATGTGCATGCTCTCTTAGCTCAAATTTATCATATAAAAACTGAGCCACATGAGCCCATGAGGGAGTTTGTGGCTAAATTTAACAAATTGATTCATAAGATTCCACAGAACACCTGTCCTGTAGATACAACCCAAAAGTGATTTTTCCTCAATGCCTAGTTTCTTGAGGTAAGTTATGCACTAGGGAGGGCTAATCTTCTGACTCTGGATGTTGATCAGTGATTGACTATCAGTGTTGAAGATGATCTAATAATTTCTAGAAAATTGAAAAGAGATTCCTCCAAATCTAAAGCATCTACCTCTTCCTCCCTAGGAGCCAATTCTGATCAGTTAGTGTAGAAGCTGGGAAATGCTCTTATTGCTATCAAGAAGCAATTGGCTCAACATGCTCCTTACCAAGATATTCTAAGAAAAAAATTTCAGCCTAGAAACCATTTTCCCTCTTCTCATACTAGATTGGCTATTGAAGGCCCACCCATCGAGGTTCTAGTCAATGCAACTTGTGAAATTCAAGAACTTGATGATGAAGAGGAGAATTAAGACTATGAAGAGCCTGAAGAAGAAGTTAATGAAAAATAAGAAGATCTTGGTGAGTCTCAATTCCATTTCCTCACCACTGAAGGAATTGATGATGAAGATGAATATGATGAAGTAGTGACATATATGAATAGTGAGTCATATGTTGTTATGACTCGGGAGCAAATGAATAGGAAAGAAAAAGTTCTACAACCTTCTAAAAACTCTAAAGTTCATATAACTATTCCAGTAGTTACAAGAAGAGAAGTCCCTATTCCCACTACCTCCACACAAAATGTGAGTAATGCTAATTCTTCTCCTTCTATCCCCACTTCTAGAACTCCTTGTCCTTCAAATCCTAGACCTGATAAGCCCACAGTTCCCCTCATTCCTGGTAATGATGTCCCATCCACCTTCAGATATTTTGATATCATTGACCACATCAAGAAGAAAAAGATCCAAATCTTAGAGGCAGAATTTTACCAGACTCATCCAAATGCTTTTTCTAAAATGGTAAAATTTTTCAATTCCAAATCCAAAACTTCACCCAATACTTCTAAAGGTTTATTACCTACTCCCTCCTCCTCACCTCAACCAAGTATTGTGGTTGCAGTCTCTTCACCTAATGAGAAGATTAAACCATTCTATGTAACGCTCCTCATAGTTGGCCACAAACTCAGTAATTGTGTTATTGACTTAGGAGCATCAGACAATGTGATGCCTAAAAAAGTAGATCATGCTTTGGCCCTGACTCTAATGCCTACATTTGGTTCTTGCTACTCCATGGAAAGTAGAGAAGTATCGTTGGCTGGAAGAATCAAAGATGCACAAGTGGCTTTCACTGCTTTTCTAGAGAAAAGGGTCAAAGCCAGTATTTTAGTGGGTGACATTCCTCCCTCATATGGTATGTTACTAAGTATAAATTTTTGTAGAGAATTGGGAGGTGAAATTCAAATGGAATGGTCACACGTCTTAATCTCGGTCAATGGAAAAATGAAGAAGCTGCTACCAGAAAGACAGATCAAATACATTGTGCAAAAGACTGATGATTCAAAAGTAAAAATACTCTATGAAGATATAGGACATGGTAACTATATAATTATGTCAGAAGATGAGGAAAAACTTCCTACGGGGATAATTCACAATCCTAATGGAATTTGGACCGTGGAGTTTGATGGAAGTTTCTCTTCAGCTGGTTATGGAACTGGTGTGGTGTTAATCTATCCAGAAGAGAAGATTCATCCATTTTCATTTAAGCTTTATTTTAAAAATACAAACAACACAACTAAATATGAGGCTCTCATCCTCAGACTGAACGTGGCAAAAGAAATGGGAGTAAAGAATCTTTGTGCTCATTGCAACGTAGAATTAATTGTGAAACAGTTCATGGATCTTTTTCATGTCAAGAATAGGAGATTGAAACATTAAAGAAGTCTTGTCTAAGACTCTATTGAATTTCTTGATGCTTTTTCAGTTGAAGTTGTCCCAAGAGAAAAGAATACTAGAGCTGATTCTATGGCCGTCTCAGGATATTTGTTGATTCCTCATCTAGATTTTTCTCAAGAAAAAATTACTATTGAAATGATTCATAGGCCTAGTGTGTCGGATAATGCAAGAAACTGGAAAGTTTTCAATGATGATCAACACTTGCTCTCTTTCTTGGAGCTTAAAGATAACTTCAATCAATTTTATTTTGAAGGAAGTGATACTCTTCCCAGAGAATATGTGTTCTCTAATGAAGATGATATTAAGGAGGAAATGGATCATGATGGTTTTATCAAATTTAAAGGTAACAAGATACCCAAATGGCTGGTGAGTTTAGAGGATCTGTTTGATAAGCATGATAGGTACATAAAATCTAAAGTTTCTCAAGGAGCTCGTCAATCTACTGAATATGAGAAGGTTAATATTGGAAGTAATGATGAACCCAAGATTGTGAATATTAGGAAATGCTGCACTTAAGAAGAAAGGAAAAAAGTAGTGAACCTATTAAAAAGGTATGCCGACATCCTTGCCGATTACTATGATGATCTCAAAGATTTTCAAACAAAGGAGATGCAACACTACATTCCTCTAAGACCCGGGATTAAACCTTTCAAGCAGAAGCAAAGGAAATACAATCCCAAGATTGCTGATACAATTTTTCAAGAGTTTCAAAAATTATTCAAAGCAAAGATCATTTTCCCTATACATCATTCAACATGGATTGCCAACATTGTGCTAGTAAGGAAGAAAAATGGTGAGATTTTTATTTGTGTGGATTTCAAGAATTTAAATCAAGCCTCTCTAAAAGATAATTACCCTCTCCCCATAATGGATCAAGTTTTGCAGGTTGTCACAGGTTCTAAGATGTTTTCCATGCTAGATGGATTCTCTAGATACAATAAGGTGGAAGTTAGTACCTCAGATCAACACAAGACTGTTTTTACTACTCCTTGGGGCACCTTTCCCTACAAGAGGATGCCATTTGGTATTATTAATGATGGTGCCACTTTCCAAAGGGTAATGGACTTAACTTTTGGTAGTCTTAAGGGAAAATGAATAGTTTTATACCTTGATGATTTGATTGTTTTCTCCAAAACAAGGGCAAATCACTTTTAGCACCTTGTAACCGTCCTTCAAAAATGTAGAGAGCATGGAATATCTCTTAATCATAAAAGTATATATTTTGTGTTACTGAAGGAAAGCTACTGGGACATATTTTCTCGAAATAAGGAACCAAGATAGATCTAGAAAGAGTTCAGGACATTCAACAGATTCCTCTTCCCACAAGCAAAAAGGGGGTTCATTCTTTCTTTGGCAATATAAATTTCTTGAGGAGATTAATTCTAGACTTTGCAAAAATGACTATGAGAATTGCTCAAATGATGAAAAGGAAGCAAAAATTTGGTTTGAATCTTGAATGAAAAGAAGCTTTTGAAGGTATGAAGAAAGCTATTGCTAAAACTCCCATCCTAACATGTCCTGATTTCAACAAAGATTTCATTATCTATTGCTATACTATTGAAAATACTTTGGCCGCTATACTAACTCAGAAAAACTCTAAGAATGATGAAATTCCAATTGCCTTCATGAGATATGTTCTAAAATATAACAAACTAAAGTATACTTTGATGCAGAAACATGCTTTTGCAGTAGTCAAGGTTGTTAAGTAGTTTTGTTTTTTTTATGTCCTTAATTCTCACTCTGTTATATTTGTACCTGATACAACTATTAAGTCTATTCTTACTCAACAAGAGTTTGGAACTAAGAGAGCAATTAGGTGGCAAAGGTTTAGGAATATGACCTCGATATCAAGCCAACAAAGCTTGTATGGGGTAAAGGCTTATGTGAACTCATTGCTGAAGGAGCCGATGAAGAAATGTCCACAGAAGTTGTTGATGTTCCTGTTGTCCTCTTTCTTAGTTCAACAGATGAATGATATGCTGATATTGCATATTTTATTACTTATGGAGAATGTCCATCTCACTAAGTGCCAAAGAAAAGAGAGATATTAAGCTAAGGTCTGCACAATATGTATTGTGGGAAAATGCTTTACTCAAGCGAGGCATTGATGGGAGATTCCTTAAATGTGTGGACAAAGAGCAACATAAAAGGTTTTTTATAAATTTTCATGATCAAGCCTATGGAGGGATTTCTCTTCTACTTTCATTGCTCACAAAATCCTTTGTGCAAGATAATATTGGCCTACATTGTTTTGAGATGCATCAAAATGGGTAGGAAAGTGTGAAGTCTGTCAGTCTTTTGTTGTAAGACCTAAGTTGACTGCTTTACCACTCAAACCAATAGTTATTGAAGAACCTTTTCAACAGTGGGGATTGCATTTTATTGGAACTCTCAACCCACCTTTCAGTGCTGGACACACTCACATGCTAACTACTACATATTACTTCACAAAGTGGGTAGAAGCTATTCCAGTAAAAATTACTATTTCAGAGGTGGTGTGTAATTTTATCAAAGAGAACATCTTGATAAGGTTTGGAGTGCCAAACAAAATTATGACTGAAAATGCTTCTAATTTTTCTTCTTCCAAGATGATGGATTTTTGCTATGGTTATGGAATTTCCCTTGCTCATTCTTCATATTATTATCCTTAAGGGAATGGAAAAGCAAAATCAAAAAATAAAAATTTGGTAACCATCATTCGGAAGCTTGTCAATGAATCTCAAAGGAATTGGCACAAGAAGCACTATGATGCCCTCTGGGTAGATAGAATTACACCCAAAAGATAAATTGGAATGTGTCCATTTCAGGTGGTATATGGTGTTGAATCTCAACTTCCAATAATAGTTGAATTTCCAGCTTTGCACTTAATGAAGGTCATTGAGGATTAAAGTTTCATTAGCTCCTTGGACAAGAGGATCATGTATCTCCAAAAACTAAATGAGGATATGATGCAGGTCTTTGACGGGATCTTCACTCATTAGAAGAATGTGAAAGATTTGTTTGACAAAAAGACTAGACCCATAGATTTTCAAGTAGGAGACGTTGTTTTATTCTGAGAAAAAAAGCATGAACCTCGTGGAATCCATGGTAAGTTTGATTCTCTTTGGCTTGGTCCTTTCAAGATAAGACAATTTGCTACAAAAAATTATTTCTACTTGAATTACATGGATGGATCTCCTCTCCCACTTCCTTACAGTGGGAAGTACTTGTAATTTTTCAAGTCATAGGTGATTAGGAAATTCCTTTTGTATATTGTGTGCAATGTCCTATTTTTTGGTGTCTCCCTTGTGTTCTTGTTCCTTTCCCCTTTTGTGTGTGTTGTCTTTTGTGTTGTTTTGCCTTTGACTCTATTTTACCCAATGGATAAGGCACTGGTCTGATTTCCCATAGTTTTTCTTATGGTTCTTGATCTTGCCTTGTTCCTTTGTCTTAGTTAAGTCATCCCCAGAACGAGCCAATTGTTGTCACCCTAAAAATAACTCCTTTTTCAAAGAAAATTTTCCAAATTTTTGAGTCAGTGTCCTTTGGAAGGGTTCTGGTAAAGAGAGAAGTCTGAGGAATTAGAAATTTTCGTTCTTTGGAGTCATTTTTAGTGTTTTAAGGCTAAGTCGGGTATTTTTGTCCCATGTGTCCCAAGTGCCGACGGGCCTCCACTTCACCGATTTTCCAATTTCTCTGCACTACTCTTCTTGCAGCTAAGTCAAACATTTTCATCCCGTATGTCCCAAATACACTCGAGCCTCTTGTTATTTGATTCTCTACTTTTCCCGTATTACTCTGCTCATAGGATTTTTCAGGTTTGTGCATCCTTCATGTCCTCGTGTCCCATGGATCGTCTGTGCTCTTTGGACCCACATTTTCTGCATTACTCTTGGATAAGATTTTTCAGGTTTGCAAGTCCTTCATGTCCTCATGTCCCATGGACCCGTCTGTGCTCTCTAAACCCACATTTTCCACATTACTCTTAGATCAAGAATTTTAGTTTTGTGCGTCCCTCGTGTCCTAATGTCCCATGGACCTTTTGGGCTAGTTTTTTATACTTTTTAACTTTTTGAGTCGGTGCGAGGGCCATTTTATTGTGCATTCATGATTTTATCTCGCCATTAATTTAAACTCATATTTAAAGAGGTAACCATTCATTCATTTTGACACTTACTCATTCTCTCTCACTCGCGTTTCTGAAAATCAAGCCGTTGCCCGCATCTGTGCTTTTGTATTTTCTCTTACAGGTAATATTCCATTGAAGGTTATCTTCCATTTAACTTTGTGACGATGAATATGTAGTATCAAGGGCACGATCACCTCTCCTCATTGGAAACCTCTGTGCCTGAAATTGGTGACAATGAAGCTCAACATCTGGACCTTGATGATTTTTGGGGCAGACTTGGATGTGATAACCCTAATCCCATCGCTCAAATGATCAAAGAAATTGGGATTGCATTTACAGGTGGGTTTCCTATCTCTATTCAGTGTGCTAATACTATGCTTGCTTTCGGGGCTTATTTTAATCCAGAATCCAAAGAAATTATTGATATACATGGTGAAGTAATTACGTGACTAGATTCCGAAGCTATCTGTGTTTCCCTGTGCATCCCAATAGTGCAAGGGGCCAATTATCTCACCCTTGCTCAAGAACAAACACTATTTGACTAGGATAGTGAGAGATATAAGGCTAGGGTATCTAAATCATGGTTGAAGAACCCTAAAAAGGAAGCATCCAGACTTTCTAAATCATTGTTTAGGGTTGATTTCAATGAAGATCTTTCAGACATCATCACCCTTCTTCCCAGAATCATGGGAATGCCATCTACAAATGAGTTTCACTTTTGGATGTGTCCTTTTATCAACATCATCTATGATGGGAAACAGAGTTTGAATTGGAGTGAGATTATTTGTGAAAACCTAACAAAGTAGCTGGTAAATGTTCATAGAACCTGAACATTCTACATGTCATCCTATCTTATGTACACTATTGTTACATCCATGAAATGACTTGGTCTCACTTTCATTAAAGATAAGAAAAATTCCCCCATATATGAATACTTCCCTTAGTTAACCCTCAAAGTTAGCAATCATAATTTCAGAAGGGTTAATGACACATCCACCATGTATATTTTGAGGCTCTTGGAAGGAAATAATGCTTTGGAGGTTTTCTGAAGAAGAAAAGATTTTGATATCTGACTATGGAAGCTTCTACACTTAATTAAAAAAATTCTCATATATCGGACTGGTTGGTTTCAAAGGTCCACCTCTAAAGCTTCCTATGTTTTGGAATGATAAAATGGCTCTTATTGAGATTTGCATCCAATTGGATAAAATCCACCGAACCTGTAGAGATAAGAATATTATTGGAATTCATTTTCTTATCTCCCTAGGAAACTATACATGCAGGACCGCCCTGGATGCCTAGAACATTGATAGAACCATTATTCCTCTCACTATCCATCACTTCAAATCCAAAAATTGTTTTGATATTTGTTGGTATCCAAATTGATTCTCCTGCGAGGGGTGAGTAGCATCACAAAACTGGTAGGATTCTTAAAGACAAAAAAATCATCATATAAGTCATTTTTTAGCTGGGGAATTGATTCAGATGACCTCTTTTGTCACTTAGGTATTGGAGAAATGGATAGCACCTTATCAAGGGTTTGATCTACCTTGACTAATTTAGGTTGTGCCTTCAACCAGGGTGAGAGGACTCGTTTGGTAACCCGTATTGGTGAAGGATATCAAGAGATCCTTCTTTGCACATTTTTTATGAAAACCTTGAGAAAATATGATCAACACAAACACAATCTAACTCTCACGGGTTGTCACACTAGAGAGTGGAGATGTTTCCTGGAAAAGGTTTGGGTTACTAAAGACAATAATTGAAACCTGACTGTCTCTGCATATTTTGACAGTAAAATTTGTTAAATCTTTGTGGATACACAATACAAATAGGGGTAGCTCATGTAGGATTTATCATTTGAGAAGTTTTTGGTGGGAAGTTAAGCAAGATAAAGTTGATTATACTAGATATTTAAGAGCCTTTACAAATATTGGAACACTCACAGACAAAATGCTTCAAAATAGCCAAAATATTCCTTCAACAAGAAGGTGTGTATCAATGGAGGCCTAGAGATGCACGATTTCACACACTCTTCAAGAATTCAACAAAAAGGCTAGTGTTAAAGACTCAATTAAATGCTGGAAATACTTGATTAGTCACGCCTAAGATACACTCATAGGCTAACAAACAATCTTTGTCAACACAGTGAAAGTAAAGTGATTTTAAATTGTTTATTTCATTATAAGATGAAAGCTCTCCTCACAATGAAATTGCAAATGCCACAATATGACCACGTGGATAAGATCTTGTGTGATTAAGAGGGATTTTGATATAATATTGCAACAGGAACATGAAAAACTATTTGAAAACATTCTGAAATAAAATTAAACACAATTATGCTCATGATCAACACAGATTCATTCAAGGTTCATTAGATTCATCATCAAGGAAAAGTTTCCTCAACAATCTCAGAGCTTGTCAATGGCTGTACACTTGCAACCATTTTTATATGATTAAATCCAAAAACACAGGAAAATAAACTAGTTTCTTAGATGCTCTCTCGGGAAATATGTTTTTTCTCAAAATTACTCAGAAAAATTAACTACCTATGCAAGAGTATTCTCATTGCATTTATACAATTTCATTCGCTCGCTCCTCCCAAAATTTCCCCCCAAAAGTCTAAATCTTCAAGAGAATATTCCTCTTTACAACATACCATTTAATCATGTTTATTCCCTTGAAAATATCTTACTTTTGGTTGCTAGGTGGATAAATCATGAACTAATCATGTTTATCAGTTCCTCAACTATGACTGGGATGCCATGTCATAAATTTTGGCAATATTTTTAATCATTCTTTTGTTTTGTTGTGCTAGAAATCCCCTTTTTAATAATTCTCAAGTGGCTCCATATGGCTTGATTTGACAAGCAATCCTTTTGACCTTTGAGAATACACCTTGAGGAATATATACCTGCATTCATGCCTCTCAGAAATGAGTTTCCTCGCATGGATTATACGACACATCTGTGCTGTGATTCTGAGTTGGCCAAGTGTAAATAGGAGCCAACAGAAGCCTCCATGTGTTCCTTGGTGTAACTACAAAGGTGAATTCTAGAGGCAGGTTCCTCAACTGAGTGTGGGCCCTCCACATGCCTTGAACTTGAGAGAGTTGCACCAATCACTTAAAATTATGAGAAAGGAAAGTCTAGCGGAAGCTTCCACATGTCTGTTTGGTGCAACTTCAAAGATGAAGTCTAGAGGTGGGACCTCAAACGAGAGCAGGCTCTCCACGTGTCCTGGGCCTAAGAAAGTTGCCTCAGCTATTGAAGAAGTATTAGTATAAAGAGGAGCCAATGGAAGCCTCCACATGTCTCTTCGGCGCACTTTTGATATGGTGCCAAAAAGAGGAGACCCCAAACAAGCGCGGGCTCTCCACATGGCTCGATCCCAGAAAAGTTGTATTGGCCGTTGAAAAATTTTAAGAACCAGTGGAAGGTGCCACATTCTTAGGGTCTGAGAAAGTCTCATCGGCCGCTTGAAAATTCTAAGCAAGGGAAGATCCAGCGGAAACCTCCACGTGTCTCTTTGGTGCTATTTCAAAAGTAAAATTCAGGGGCAGGTCCCCAAATAGGCACGAGTCCTCCACATGTCCTGGGCCTAGGAAATTTGCCTCAGCCATTTGAGAAATATCAGTATAAAGAGGAACCAGTGGAAGCCTCCACGTGTCTCCTTTACACAACTCCAAAGGTAAGACCTAGAGGCAGGACCTCAAATGAGCGTAGACTCTCTAGGTGTCTAGGGTCTAACAAATTTGCACCGGTCGTTGAAAAGTCTGAACATGGGCAGAGCTAGTAGAAACCTCCATGTGTCTCCTTGGTGAAATTCCAAAGTTCAAAACGAGAGGTAAATCCTCAAATAAGCGCAGGCCCTCCACGTGTCCTTTTATAGGTCTTAGGAATTTACCTTATACTTTCAAGCCCTTCACCATAATGCATCAAAATATCAAATAAACCCACCACACCGGATCTAATCAGAAAAGACCATGTATTCATGAATGTTGGGACATGATTTACAGAGGAGACTCAATCATGGAAGATGCCCAACAACAATTTTTTTCCCCACGGAAAGAAACCTGTAAATAATACCAAGACTCAATGTGATCCATGACCGAAGGGAAGGACTGACAACGACATCTAAACATATATGGAGACAAAAAATACTTCAAACCAAGTGGGATGGAAATTTTAAATGAAAAAAAGGCAAGATTACAATTGAGCACCAACAATATCAAAGGATACATTGATAAGAATTTGAGGATGGTCTTTCATCACCTTCCTGACACTGAAGATTATTGGGATGATTGCATAGATGATTTTGAGGCGAGGAGAAGGTACTTTGGAAGATTCTCCCTTCAATAAATTATAGACTTCAATGTCTATAAAGTACTTGATGGGCTTAAGGATGATGACGAGGACTTGTAATCTATTGAGTATGAGAGGTCTATTAAACACACTCCTCTGGAAACCATTGATTGATTCGTAAAAAAGAGAGATGATTTGAATGAAGTAATCACTCATATTATTGTGAGATCCAAACTCTGGTTTGATAGGAAGATGCAAGACTTAAGGATGAATAAAGCCAATTCTTAATCACAAGAAAATTCTTCTCCTAGGTGGGAAGAACCTATGCCCAATATTGAGGTGCCTAAAAAATCTACTCCATCCTCCTCAACAAAGGTATACTTGAATAAAGGTAAGGCCATCAAACAAGAACTAGTTGAAGAAGAAGTTCTTTTGGAGCAGCCAGACGTCCTTGTGGGGCTAAAGGATATTGTTGTTTTTAGTGAGGATGATAGTGAAGAGATGAAAGAAGAATAGGAAACCCCTGTCATTGCTGCTGAGATAGAAAATGAAGGTCAAAGGAGTGAACCTCTAGATTTGATAGATTCATCTTCTAAGGATCTTTCTGAAATTGTGCCAACTTCCCCACTAGAGACACAAGTAGTGCAAACATTGAGTGCAATGAGTTCTTTTGCACTCAGATCTATTGTTCCTTCTCCATCCTCCTCATCATTTTCTTGGGTTCAACCTTTCATGGATAATAAGAAAAGGAAGGCTTCTTCTCAAGTTGGAATTCCCAATTTTGATGTTATCACCGCCTTGCTTGGTATTACTACTCCTCCTCTAGAAAAGAAAGCAAAGACCACCTCAAGGTTAGTGTTAGATTCATAGGGTCAACAGTTCTTGGAGATTGCAGATCCTAAGGTGGATAAGGAGGAGAAAGATATTTTTGTGTCTGACATGGAGCTTACAAGAATTCCACTTGGGGAGTCTACACCTGAAAGTGAGGTTCATAACCTCAGAGAAACTGTGACCAGAGTCATTAAATGAGTGGATAACGGTAAACATACTATGGAGAAATTAGAAGAACATAACCAAGTTCTTTCAAATTTTATAAAATCCCTATTGGCAAAAGATAAGGTCTTGGATCCAACTCCACTAACTTCTCTTTCACCTCCCATAGTTCTCAAAAAATATGAATTTCAGAACATCAAAGATATTCACAAATATACTACCTATGGAAAAGCCATTGAAGATCTGGTTGATGATATGACAGTGGCTGTATTGAACTTCATTGAAGATGCCTTTAAGTCATATGAGAAGGTATCCAAGTTACAACTAAAATTCACCACAACAATGAGTGGCTTAGGAAAAGAGCTAAAGCTCTGGTGTGAATGTATTCAAGATCTCCATTCAATGAGTGAGAAAGATGAGAATATTTTATTAGCAAGAAAAGTGTTTGATGAAGCCAAGAGCAATCTATCAAAATCATGGGTTTTCAGTATTGATTGGAAGATCAATGTTTTGGAAGAAGTAGTGGGAGAACTGAAAAATATGTGGCAGAAAGGGGAGGCTTTCAATACTTTTCTTTTTTCATCCTTCCAAGATATTCATTGTTAGATCCAAAATGAAGCCTCAAGTGATCAGTTTTCCATTCAAGAGATCAAGACTCAGTTCAATACATGTTATCCAAATTTCAACCCCCAGAGTTAATTTGATAACATGCATAAGAGTTTTTTAGTTCCAAGCAAGTAGATTGATTCAGGAGAAAATCGTAAAATTGGCCAAGTCCTGCTCAAGACGGCCTTTGGGACAGTTGGAACAATTATACGCGGAAGGCGCGGATGTGTCGAAAAGCCTCCAGGTAGCACAAACAGAAAAGGGGCATCTGGGACAAATGGACACGAAATGCCCGAATCGGCCGAAAGAAAGAAAATTTGTCTAAATCCTTTACCGGGAGCAAGCGGGACAAGAGTGCGCGGAGGACGCGAACCGGCCAAATCGGGTGAATCGGAAGAATTTGTCCCAGACAGCACTGGGACATTTGGGACAGATGGACGCGAAGGACGCGAACCGGCCGGTTCGGCCAAAACAGGAAACTTCAGCACAAGGACAAGTGGGACAAAGGGACGCGCGGGACACTGATAGCCGAAGGAGCCGAAAGCCAATCAGATCACGCCACATGTCACCAACAGAAAAGGGACGAGGAAGCCCATTTCGGGTGGATCGGAGGATTCTGTCCCTCGAAGTACATGGATATCCAGGACAAAAGGATGCGGTGGACATGAAAATCTGACAGGCCCGTGGACAAATCACAGCATGACACGTGTCGCCAAGAAAAAAGTCCAAAAAGTCAAAGGGGCGAGTTTTTGAGCACTGATCCGAACCAATGAAATAGTGCCACGTGTCCAAGTTTAAGGGGCCCACAAGAAAAGCCCGCAAAAAGGTGGAAAGAGGGAATTGCTCAGCGAACCAGAGCCTGCCACGTGTCGTCCAGATGGCAGAGCAAGGGAAAAGATTTTAAAACCTGTTCTTGCCTGTTTTGTGCCCTAAATCTTTAGACCTTCGTATCTTTCGATCCAAAGCTTGGATTTGCACGTTCTTTATATCAACGGAAAGCTGTTGAAATTCTCTACATGATTCTGGGATCAATCTCGCATTTTGGTGCAGTTTGGAGGGAGAAAATTAAGAAAATGTCTCTGACACGTGGTGATAGACAAAAGTGATGCTTCAACAACCAACTTTAATACAGCAGACAGCTCGCCGCTCCTGTTAGACAGCCCGCCGTTTTGCTAGGATCCGCCGCTTCTGTCATAATGAGATGATTTTAAATGCTACCAAGAAGTGGTTGGGGTAGATTCTGGATTTCCTCTCTCTTCCCTCTCTCATTTCTTGATATATATTGTAAAGAAGAGCTCCTTTAAGGTGCAGACATTCTTGTTTTGCATCCTCCCTTCTTCCCTCGCTTGCAAGAGAAATTGTGGAGCTTTCAAACCTCCCATATGGGTTGTAATGCTAGTATTTTTGCCTCTTGGCCACTGCAATGTACTGTATCGATTCTTGAGCAATAATATATGTGTTGTGATTAACTCTCGACCCTCTCATGTATTCATTGCTGTCATTTTGATCTCTTATTGCAGTTTGGTTACATGTGCATGGTGTTTGTATTGCATCTATGTGGTCTGTGTTAAATTTGCAAAACGAGTGTCTAACATTCCTCGGTGCATCACCTTTGTAGTTTAGGTTTTATTCTATGCATTTTCTTACCCTGTCTCCTTGGCAAGTTAGATTAGGTTTTAGCAAACCCTCTGCATTTTTGTGTGTGTATCTGAACAGAGGAATAGGAACCAGCCTTCTCTGGAGAATCTTTTCTCATCTTTACAAGTCCTGCACTTGGAGAAAGGATTCCATGTTATGCAATCACACTGGATGCCTGAACATCAACCTAGAAGCCTGATTTGCATCCAGGGGTGCTGTGAGTCTGCAAAAATAGTTTTGGCACGCCTGGTGGGAGCCTAGAGGTCTCATTTTTATTGTAGCAAAGTTGATATGCATCTGCTACAGTTTTCTTGCTTATAAGAGCTATTATTTGCATATCTGGCAAATCCAAGGGGAAGAATCAACTGGTTTCAGCAGTGCAGGCCTAAAAACTCATGAGAAGAATCACCACAAGGTCAAGAGTTGGAGAAGAAGAAGCGCTGTTTGAATACCTGCAGTTATCTCCAAGAAGAAGGCAAAGAGGAAGAAGGATTCAAAGGTCTCCATCTCCACCAAACAGAACTCTCTCAACTCCTCCACCTGACAGGCCTTTCATTCAGTATAGAAGGGTTTTAAGACCGATTAGAATGGCTCAGAACAATCCCTACGTCAACTTCACAGGCAGCATCCCACTTGCTCTCAATGCACAACATCCAGTTCCTATTGCAGCCTTGAAGAACATTCCCTACTTCACTAGAGAAAATCAGACTACTCCAGGTGATCATGTTAAAGATATTGCTAACCTTTATGCAATCCATGAAATCAATGAAATGCAAGTGGCTGTCAAGTTACTGGCATCTTCCTTCAAGGGTAAAGCATTACAATGGTTTAGGAGCCTTGGAGCTGGTTCTATCACAAACTGGAATCAGCTGTGTATTGCACTTCATGAGTAATTTGGAGAGAAGGGAGACAACTTGTCTCTTTTAGAGAAGCTAACAACTATCAAGAGAGCCCCCAACGAGCAACTGACTGACTTCAACTTTAGATTTCAAAGGTCTTGGGATAGGATTCCAGTGGCAGTCAGGCCAACAGCAGAAGGTGCTTTTCTATATTACCTTAAAGCTTTGAATTCTGATATTTCTATGTTAATTCAATCTAGATGGGAGGCACAACCTTACCTGTTGCTTATAGTATTGCCATTAGAGCTGAAAATTGTCTTATTCAAGCTGGTATACTGGCTCCTAGGCCTCCCATGCCCTTGTATCCAAACTTAGAAAATCCAAGCACTAGTCAAGCACCCACTTTGGCTCCTATTCGCACCCCTAGAAATCAAAGTTCAAGTGAAACTTCCACTTCATCTTCTAGTGCTTCAAATGAACTCCAAGAGGTCATGAAACTGTTGCAAAATTTGGGAAATGAGCTGGTTACTATCAAAAGACAGCAAGCTCAAAGTGCTAGACTGTATCAGCCTCAAGCACAGTACCAGGCTAGGCAGCCATACCAACCACAAAGACCACCTAATCCAGCTGTAAATATGAATCAAACAAGGCCTCCTGCCAACAGACCATTCTAGCCCTATAATCCAAATGCCATATCTGCCTCTAAGGTGTTAGTGCCAACACAAAATAACATGGCCCAAGAATATGATTGGTGCTTTCCATGCAACGAGCCTCATAACCAATCCATGTGTTTCAATGGTGCTCTCAATCAAGCACTGATGGTGACAACTACTAGTGTGGAGGGCGAGGGCAGTCAAGGAAACAGTCAACAACAAGAAACATTCCAACAACAATCAGCCCCAAATGACACCACGTTGGTGAACTGGCAAGCAGAAGATTTCTGTGGCATGAATCAAGCAGTTTCTCAAGGTGTCGCAGCCAACACAAGGTCAAAGAGGAGAAATTTGGGTGAAGAACAACCATTAGCCCCAGCCAATCCACAACCCTCCACAGCTCCACAAATGATTGGTAAGCAAATTCCAGTTTCAAGTGCACAAGGACAGCCAAGAACAGCCCCTAGGCCAACTCAAATGCCAGCTGTTGCGGCCCACGTACAAGGAGTAAGTGTATAAACCAAGGGACAACAAAAGGATACTTTATCCCCGTTCAGTATCATTGAATAGATGAAGAAGACTAACGTCAATATATCAATGTGGGAATCCCTATCCATCCCAGGACAAAGAGATCTGCTGCAAGCTGCCATGAAGGATTGGACAACTTCAAATCAGCAGGTTCATATGCAAGACAAAGTGCTTACAAATGCTGCCCAGCCTGAAGGAAGCCATGGAGGGCAACAAGGTAAAATGTTGAAGCCCCCTCCTTTCTATGTTTCATTAATCATTGGGGATAAACTAGTACACAATTGCATGATTGATTCCAGGGCAAGTAGCTCAGTGATGCCCAAGCAAATAGCTGATCAGCTGGGTCTCCAATATGAAGTAATATCTAAAGGGGTAGTGCAATTGGATGGGACAGAAATAGCAACAGTTGGAGTGATTAAAAACTTGAGTCTTACCTTGCATGCATGTCCAAATGTTGTTGTCTTACAAGATATATCGATCATAGACCTTCCACCACTCTTTTCCCTTTGCTTGTCAAGGGACTTCACAGCCAAGATTGGGGGTATTTGTCTACTGATTGGTCCCACATGTTGTTTAGAACAAGGTATGGAACTAAGGCTACAATTAGGTATGAACCTATTGCAAATTTCCATATTGAGCCTTACACTCCAAGTCGGATTAATGCCAATTGCTCAACATTTGATCAAGAAGATCACCCTTGTACTGATGAGGTTGACACCAAGGTTGGAAGTATCCCGGACCTAACTCTTGACGAATGGGCAAACAAGATACATGCTTTTGATCCCTATCAAGAACTAGAAGAATCTGAGCTGGGAGTCTATTGTATACACGAAGAAAATCAACCTGTTCCTAGCATCACCAAGCTAAGCCATAATGATGACAATGAGGTATGGCAGCTGTTTTTTGACGGATCAAGGAGTAGGAAAGGTGTAGGAGGTGGAGCCATGCTTGTTTCACCTCAAGGCATCAAATATTATTCAGATTTTCATTTCCAGTTTTCTTGTTTAAACAACACAGCTGAATATGAGGCCTTGATTCATGGACTTCATTGGACTAGGAAAAAAAGGGATAAATAACTTACAGGTGTTCGGGGATAGCGAGCTAATCGTCAACCAAATTAGAAGACAACATGCTACGAAGAACGACTTGCTGAGGAGCTACAAGAATAGGGTATGGGACCTCATTGAGGATTTTGAAGCTTTCAACATTGTGTCCATACCCAGGAAGAAAAATGAAGCCGCGGATAGGCTCGCAGCAGTTGGAGCAACGTTTGATGTGGTTGACAACATCAAAAGGGAAAAAACATAGCCACATATCCATGTGATTGTGAGGCCAGCAGTTCCAGATAATAACACCAGCTGGCAGGTGTTTGAAAATGATCAACAGATTGTCAATTTCTTACAAGAAGAATCTGAATTCTCAGTTAGGAATTAGGACAGACTAGAGCAGCAGTATGGGGATCAAGTTGTGCAGCTGCGGAAAAACAAGCTTCCCAAGGGTTTGGCAATGTTGGAGTCTATCTTCAACCCTAACGACCAGTTCCGTAAAGAAAAGGCTAACATACAGGTCAAGAGGGAAGATTCAGAGCCAATTCCGGTTGGGGAAGGCAAAACACTTCAAATTGGTAAAGTGGCCACTGAGCAGGAGAAATCAGATTTCATACAGCTTTGTCAAGAATTTCCAGATGTCTTCGCTTGGAGCTATGAAGACTTGAGAGGATTCAATCTGAATTTGGCACAACATACCATAGAATTGGATCCAGATGCTAAGCCCATCAGGCATAAGCAGAGACCTGTTAACCCTCACATTGAACCTCTAATGAAGAAAGAGCTAAATAAGCTAATAGAGGCAATCATTATATTCCCGATCAAGCACTCAAGCTGGGTTGCTAACTTGGTTCCGGTCAGGAAGAAAAGCGGAGAAATCAGGTTGTGTGTGGACTTCCGAGACCTCAATAGAGCATCTCTCAAAGATCATTACCCGCTTCCTTCAATGGAACAAATATTGCAAGTAGTATTCGGTTCAGAGAGATTCTCTCTCCTAGATGGCTACTCAGGGTATAATCAGGTGATGGTGAAGGAAGAAGACCAATTCAAGACGGCCTTCACAACTAAATGGGGCACCTATGCCTACAAGAAGATGCCATTTGGACTATCAAATGCTGGAGCCACCTTCCAAAGGGCAATGGATATGGCATTTAAGGGGTTGATCAACAAAATAGTTCTGATATATCTTGACGACATCACTGTATTTTCAAAAAATGCAGCGGATCACCTCTGTCATTTGAGGCAAGTATTTCAGAGATGTAGAAGATTTGGGGTACCATTGAATCCCAAAAAGTGCATATTCTTGGCTCACGAGGGAAAACTTCTAGGCCATATTGTTTCAAAGGAAGGGTTGATGATTGACCTAGAACGGGTTGAAGCAATTCAAGCATTGCCATTGCCAAGTCACAAGAAGGCTCTTCAAAGCTTCTTGGGAAGGATCAATTTTGTCCGTAGGTTTGTTCTAAACTTTGCAGCTCTCGTAAAGCCAATAACACTGATGTTAAAGAAGAGCATGGCATTTAAGTGGACATCTGAAGGCAAGGAAAGTTTTGAGGCAATAAAAGAGGCTATATCTCAAGCCCCAACTCTCGTCAATCCAGAATTCTCCAAGGACTTCGTGCTATATGCCTTCGGTGGTGGAGACGTAATTTCTGCAATCCTGGCACAACAAAACAAAGAAGGATTAGAACAACCAGTTGCTTTCTTCAGTCAAGGCTTGGAGGAATACGAAACTAGATACTCTTTCATTGAAAAGCATGTACTTGCAGTGATCAGGAGTTTAAAGAAATTCAAGCACCTAGTCTCAAACAACAAGATCCAATTATTGGTCTCTCATGCGGGAGTCAAGGACTTCCTTCTAAACAAGGATTTGAATGACAAGCGTGCAGGGTGGATAACTCGTGTCATGGAATATGACATCGAGATCAAGGTCACCAAACTAGTACGTGGAAAGGGACTATGTGAACAGCTAGCCTTGAGTCAACAGGTTGAAGCAGGTGATGAAAAAGAGACTGTCTTGGTACTACAGGATGGCCAAGAACATGAAAATGATGATGTGCCTACTCCTTGTTGGACTCAGAATATGATACACTTCCTACAGACAGGACTATGCCCTCTGGAAATGAGCAAAGCAAAGAGGAGATACTTCAGATTACAAGCCATTCCATATGTGCTTGTTGATGGTGTTTTGTTTAAGAAAGACATCAATGGGGTTCTATTAAGGTGCATTGGGACTGGTCAAATTGAGAGGGTGTTACGAGATTTTCACGATGGAGATTCTGGAGGACATTTTGCCCCACGAGTAACAGCTCTCAAGATAATAAAGGCAGGGTATTATTGGCCCATGGTGTTCAATGACTGCTATACATGGATAAGAAAGTGTAAGAAATGTGCACTCTTCACAGGCAAAGAAAGACTAGCAACGCTTCCATTGCACCCAATCTTGGTTGACCAACCATTTCTGTAATGGGGATTGGACTTCATCGAGGTCATCAACCCAAACTCAAGCCAAGGCCACAAGTGGATTCTCACGGCAACGGACTACTTCACCAAGTGGACTGAAGCAGTAGTGCTCAAGAGGCAAACGAGTCTAATATACTAGAATTTTATGAAGGAATAGTGACCAGGTTCGGTGTGCCGGACACTATCATATCAGACAATGCATTGGCATTCGTAGGTTCCAAGATTACAGAATGGGCTGTCAAGAATGGAATCTACTTGAGCACCTCTTCCAATTATTACCCATAGGGTAATGGACAGGCAGAGTCCACGAACAAAAAATTGCTAAGAATCATCAGGAGGACTCTGGATGAAAATCAAAGAACATGGCATACCAAGGTAAAATCAGCATTATGGGCTGACAGAATAACACCAAAGAGGTCTACAGGTAATTCCCCTTACAAGTTGGTCTATGGAAAAGAGGCAGTATTGCCTATATCATTAGAACTGCCTGCATTGGAGTTCATGAAGCAGTTGGAGTTGGCTGAGTTTGAACCAATGGAGGCCAGGTATGCAGAGTTGATGGAATTGGAAGAAATTAGAGAACGTGTAATTCAAACAATTGAGAAGGATTAGGCCTTAGTGAAAAGATGGTTTGATAAGAAAGCAAGAGCAAGGAGCTTCCAGGAAGGGGACCTAGTTCTGAAATGGGATGCAGATCAGGAAAAACCAGGAAGACATTCCAAGTTTGATGCCATTTGGAGTAGCCCTTACATGGTCATGGAATGTAAGAATAGCAATGCTTTCCAATTGTCTACATTGGACGGAGAAGAACTCCCGATTCCGGTCAACGGAATCTATCTTAAACATTGCTACTAAAAAAAAAAGAGGTTCACCCTTATAAATATTAGCCTAGATTTCAATTCCTCTAAGTGCGTATGCACATTGTCTTGTTGTAGTTAGGTTTCAGTTTCCCTAAGTGCTTTGGCGCAGGTTTTGTTGCTCATGGGTTGGTTTTCTATAGTTCAGCGTGCTCTCGTAGAGGGAGTTGCAGCATCAGGCTCATTTCAGGTTATTGCTTATGACTCCATGCCCAATGGATTGCTAAAAGGCCACTGATCTTCTACCTAGCAGGCAGGTGACCCCAAAAATTCACCAAATTGTTATCCAAATTTCACCCCCAGAGTTAATTTGATAACATGCATCAAAGTTTTTTAGTTCCAAGCAAGTAGATTGATTCAGGAGAAAATCGTAAAATTGGCCAATTCCTGCTCAAGACCGCCTTTGGGACAGTTGGAACAATTATACGTGGAAGGCGCTGATCGGCCGAAAAGCCTCCAGGTGGCCCAAATAGAAAAGGGACATCTGGGACAAATGGATGAGAAATGCCCGAATCGGCCGAAAGAAAGAAAATTTGTCTAAATCCTTTACCGGGAGCAAGCGGGACAAGAGTGCGCGGAGGACGCGAACCGGCCATATTGGGCGAACCGGAAGAATTTGTTCCAGACAACACTGGGACATTTGGGATAGATGGACGTGAAGGACGCGAACTGGCTGGTTCGGCCGAAACAGGAAACTTCAGCACAAGGACAAGTGGGACAAAGGGACGTGGATAGCCGAAGGAGCCGAAAACCAATCAGATCACGCCACGTGTCACCAACAGAAAAGGGACGAGGAAGCCCATTTTGGGTGGATCAGAGGATTCTATCCCGCGAAGCACTGGGACATCTGGGACAAAAGGATGCAGTGGACGTGAAAATCTGGCAGGCCCATGGACAAATCACAACATGACACGTGTCGCTAAGAAAAAAGTCCAAAAAGTCAAAGGGGCGAGTTTTTGAGCACTGATCCGAACCAATGAAATAGTGCCACGTGTCCAAGTTTAGGGGCCCACAAGAAAAGCCCACAAAAAGGTGGAAAGAGGGAATTGCTCAGCGAACCAGAGCCTGCCACGTGTCGTCCAGATGGCAGAGCGCGGGAAAAGATTTTAAAACTTGTTCTTGCCTGTTTTGTGCCCTAAATCTTCAGACCTTCGTATCTTTCGATCCAGAGCTCAGATTTGCACGTTCTTTATATCAACGGAAAGCTGTTGAAATTATCTACATGATTTTGGGATCAATCTCACATTTTGGTGCAGTTTGGAGGGAGAAAATTAAGAAAACGTCTCTGACGCGTGGTGATAGATAGAAGTAATGCTTCAACAACCAAATTTAATGCAACAGACAACTCGCCGCTCCTATTAGACAGCCCACCATTTTGCTAGGATCCACCGCTTCTGTCATAATGAGATGATTTTAAATGCTACCAAGAAGTGGTTGGGGAAGATTCTGGATTTCCTCTCTCTTCCCTCTCTCATTTCTTGATATATATTGTAACGAAGAGCTCCTTTAAGGTGCAGACATTCTTGTTTTACATCCTCCCTTCTTCCCTCGCTTGCAAGAGAAATTGTGGAGCTTTCAAACCTCCCATATGGGTTGTAATGCCAGTCTTTTTGCCTCTTGGCCACTGCAATGTACTGTATCGATTCTTGAGCAATAATATGTGTTGTGATTAACTCTCGACCCTCTCATGTATTCATTGCTGTCATTTTGATCTCTTATTGCAGTTTGGTTACCTGTGCATGGTGTTTGTATTGCATCTATGTGGTCTGTGTTAAATTTGCAAAACGAGTGTCTAACATTCCTCGGTGCATCACCTTTGTAGTTTAGGTTTTATTCTATGCATTTTCTTACCCTGTCTCCTTGGCATTTTTGTGTGTGTATCTGAATAGAGGAATATGAACCAGCCTTCTCTGGAGAATATTTTCTCATCTTTACAAGTCCCATGCTTGGAGAAAGGATTCCATGTTGTGCAATCACACTGGATGCCTGAACATCAACCTAGAAGCCTGATTTGCATCCAGGGGTGTTGTGAGTCTGCAACAACAATACCTTCATCAAGGGAGATCTGTTCAAAGAAGAGTTGGTGTCTAAAGAGATGATGAAGGATGTATGGCCTCTCCAATCAGATATCATCAAGGAAAACAAAGAGTTTATGGAAAACACAGAGTTTGAGAAGGATATGGAGAAGTGTCTTGGAATGTGGACTCATACCACTTTTAACACCACCATACCCAAGTGCATGGAGATAGACGAGGCATTAATGAAATTTAGACTTCGCATTCTCAATACTGTTGGCCCTTTTAAGCCTCCATCGAATGTTTCTGCTCATGGTTCCTGGGACACTTCTTTTATTTTCTGCGGGAAAGTGCACATACGATGTAATTATTGATTTAAAGACATTCTATTAATGTATTTGTTAAGAAGTCCTTAATCTTTAGTTTAAAATAAGGAGTAACTGAATATAACTATCTTGTAAGCTATTTAATGGGCTCTTCATGCCATTGTAAGGGGTTGGACCCTGATACTCTTGGAATGTAATAGATTTGAAAGTATTCAATACAGAAGTTTTTCTTATCTCTTATTCCCATATACTATCCTTTCTTCTCCTATCTAAAATTTATGAATCATCAATATTTCATATTAAGGAACTTTTTGTTCTTGTGATATGATTTCTATAACTTTGTGTCTATGGAATAATATCAGATATTGCCAATGTGAATGATTCTATTCTTTATCTCTTTCAGTAAAAGTACACATAAGGTTACAATATTCTATCTACATTACCTGAAAGTACTGTTGTGTTCTTCCCTTTCAGTTTTTCTTGCTCTTCTATTTCTATGTATTGATAATCTTTATTGGCATAAAACATTTCAAAGTATCAGGAATCCTCATTAATATGAAAGTTGTATATTTGTATATAAGATTTGTTGCTTTCAATAAGGGAACCTCTCCCATAAAGAGAAGGGACTTGCTATCCCCTAAATGTTGATTACTAAAGTGCTCATTAAAAAACCAACAATGCTGGGTAGCCGTAGCTATATACGGGAGTTATACAGGGTGGATCATTGCCAACGACTGTTTGGTATCACACAGGATGTACCCAGGCTAAACATGTGGTATGCTCATAAGGGCCAAAGAGTACTTTGGTAGGGGGTCATAGATTACCGGGGTCATAGATTACCAGGGACATAGCATTGACTAGTTACTTACATGCGGTACCATCTATCTAGGTACCCTTGAGATAGGTCAGGGATCTAGGGTGTACCCCAGAGTATGCTCCATGGTACCACACAGTTTTACCTCACCAATTGATGATTCCGAGAGCAACTTATGATGACAAGAGTGAGAGCACCTCTAGTGGGGCCTCCTACCAGTGGTGATGAGGCTAGTGGCGATGGTGGAGGTGATGGGGATGATGATGATGATGACGATGATCCTTTTGAAAACCAACGTCATGATGGGGGTGGGGGACAAGTTCCTCCACTAAAACAACCACACAAAAAGGGGTGCCTAGGCCCAGGTAGAGATAGGTGCACCCATGGATCCTAGATATACAGTTTCCTCTAGTAGGCATTCTAGCAAGGGATATATATCCCATTACTACATAGTTTTTTCTGTAGTAGGGTCTCGCCTCATCGATGCTCCATGTGGTGGTAGAGATGATGGACAGTTAGTATGTGCCTTCACCAGCATCTACAGGCGATGATAACCATTCAGATTACAGGTAATGACGGAGCAAGAGAGATCAGGACTAGAGCACAGTTACAGGTCGTGACAATAGAGAGAGACCAGGTGAGAGCCCAGGCCACTCAGGGTGGGGATGGGGGAGCATGAAAATAGCAACATATCAGGCAGCTAGCAACACATGATGCTTAGATATTGAGCCTCCTACATCAAGTGCAGAAACACATGCACAGGGTGTCACTATTTACAACGGGACCAAGCCCAGGCACTAGGTGCAGGGTATTATCTATTTAGAGAGATCAGGCACAATGGGCCTAGGTCCAGACTATTACCAGCGGAAAAAACATCCGTAGGTTGCATTGCTTTAAGACAAGCCCATGATGATATGGGTAGATTGACAGAGGAGCGAGATTTTATTGTATAGGTAGCCACTGCTTTTAGGGATACTAGAGATGATTCAGGACATCATGAGAGCTAGTGGTGAGGCCTCATATTACAAGGTCATTGCCTACCATCACGTAGGTCCAGTAGGAGAACGAGTGGGACCCTTTGACAAGTCAGATGTGAGCAGGACATGTTCTAGATCACGGAGGGTCAGGGCGAGTCGGTCTAGATTAGTTTAGTAAAACAACTAGACAATAGGGTGGTACACATGGATTCAGTCCCATCACATCATTTGTCCATTTCCTCCTCCAGGTCATAGACCAGGTAGCCCTGGAGAGGGTGAGAGTCATGGTTGACTCTCTCTTTTGTATAGACATATGTATGTATACATGCCTCTTATGAAGGCTGATTTTGATTGATGTATGTATTGATGTATCATGTTTTGATTATGCCTCTTGATGAAAGCTCATGTTTTGATTCATGCCCTTTAGATGGTAGATTTTGTATCGATGATGTATATCTTATTTTGAGACAGACATTTATATATGTATATATGGACATTCAATGGTTTATATTTTTCATGTTTTTATATGCTCTTATGATGATGATTCATGTTTATAGATGTATGAGTGTATCATGATGATGTATGATTCTCATTTCCTATGTATATTTCATGTTAGATAGTGATGTTGTACCACATGTTTTTATATTGATGATATATCCTCTAGATGATATCATATGTTTTGGACACGAGATATTTTGGTAGATGTTAGCATTTGGGATGATACTAGATGATATTGGTGTGGGGGGATAGATTTGTGATCATGTGCAACCCCTCTTTCCCCCATTGATGATACGATATGTGATGATTAGCTTAGTATACATGCATGATGTAAAACTTAGCATTTTTGTATATATGATGTATTAGATGATGTTATATGTGATGAATGATAGATGATAGATGTGATAACAAACAAATGTGCAGTAAACAAACAAACACACAAGAAAAAGTTAACAAAACTAAACAAATATACACCTACAAAAACACACAAAAAAATGCAACTAGACATGAATTCATGCAAATCCTATCAATAGATTAAATTGGTATTTAATATAAGTAAGTAAAATGAATCCTAATAGATGCATACAACAGATGATGAAAACATAACAATATCTTACAAGTATGAAAGCTAAAAATGAACTCAATGCAACACATAATTAAATCAAACAAGATCAATCTAAGGTAAGAAAATGAACCATTCTTTAAATCCTACAACATGAAAATATACTCACAATCAAAACTATACAAACCGTCAACTAAAAGTAATTAAATCACTACCTTGTTTTTGTGGGGACAACATTGATATATTTTCTAATGTTTTTGGGTTATCCTGAAAGATAAGTTTTCAAGGCTACTATTCACATTGCTTTTTTGAGGTTTATCTAAGACAATGTTATGAAGTTGGTGTAGCTTCATTCCTAAGGGGGGGTTTTCTGAATGTTTATATTTTTGTGTATCTTTTTCTGAATGTTTTTGTATTTTCTAAGGTCGTGTTCTAAAGGCAATGTATAAGGGAAAAAGAAGCGTGGATGCCCCCAACGTGATGTGGGAATATACAAAAGGCAGAATGCCACACATATATGTATCGAGAAAGTGGAATGTGAAGGTGCCCCCAATGTTAGATGAGAATATAGAAAAGGCATCATCCTTCACATAGATATAATAACAAATAAGCTAGATCATGGCTTTGTAAGATAGACTTCGGTAGGGTTCCTAGACCTAGCAAAGGAAACTAATCCTAGAAAGCGGTGAGAGTCACCCATCTAGATGCAAGAGTAGATTATGACCGATGAATCCTCCTTAAGCGCCAGAAAACCGGTTTTCACCCAAAGACCTGCCCAATGCGCCACAATTGTGTGGTTTTCACATGTGGAACGACCTATTTTTTCTTTACTGTTTTCTTGATTTTCTCATTTTTTTGCTTGTTTTTTTTCTTTGTTTTTTCTACTTTTTAGTTTATTATTATGATATCTACACCATGGCTTAAGCATAGAAGCACTTGATATGCATGTCATTAATTGGTTCTGGAATCTCTTCACCATCTGAGTATGCTAGTTTATAAGCTCCTGATCCATATTTAGCAACCACCACATAAGGCCCTAACCAGTTAGCCTCAAAATTACCTTTATTTTCTCTGTCCTTGACAGTGTTCTTACTGATTTTCTTTTAGAACAAGATCACCTACATCAAATTCATGATGAATGATCCATTTATTATATCCTCTTGATACTCATGTTTTGGTAAACCTTTAGGTGATTAAGCGCTCTCATACGCTTTTCATCCAACAGCTCTAGCTCTGCTAGTCGAGAAACTCTATAGTCTTCATCCTTATCAAGATAGTCTCGGAGAGATATTCTCAGCGAGGGAAGCTCCACTTCCAAGGGTATGATGGCTTCAGTGCCATAGACTAGAATATAGAATAATGAATATGGGGTCACACCAGTAGGAGTGTAGATGGAAGTTCGATAGGCCCAGAGGGTAGGATGTATCTGTAAGTGCCAATTACGGCCAGTCTTACTTACCATTTTCTCCATGATCTGTACAAGAGTTTTATTGGTAGCCTCGGCTTTCCCATTACCTTGGGGGTAATAGGGGGTAGACCACTTGAGTTGATATGGAAGTGTTGGCACAATGTCTTTGTCTATTTTATTCTTGAAGGATTTACCATTATCAATGAAAATGGCTGGAGGGGATATCGTAACATGGCAAATGAGGTGATTCATGATGAATTTGGAAATTTGTGCACCAGTGACATAAGTAAGAGGCAAAACCTCTACCCAACCTCTACCCATTTATTAAAATACTCGGTGGCTGTGATAATGTGGGTATGACCATTTGAAGAAGAAGGATGGAGCTTCCCTATGAGATCTAGACCCCATTTAGAAAACTGGCCAAGGTATTGCGATAGGTTGCAAAGCTTGTGCTGGCGCATGTATCAAGTTTCCATACTTTTGGCACAGCTCACATTTCTTTACAAAATTACAATAGTCTGCTTCCATGGTTGGCCAATAATAACCCACCCTTAAGAGCTTCTTAGCCAAGACCATACCACTAGTGTGTGCTCCACAAATGCCTCAGTGCACTTCCTTAATAGCGTGAATTGACTCAGTAACGTCCAAATAATGGAGTAGATTCCCATCATAGCCACGATGATAAAGGGTTCCTCCTAGGAGGGTGTAACAGGCTATGCAGTGGATAAGGGATTTCTTCTCAAAATGGGTAATGTTCATGGGGAAATGTGCCATCTTGTAGGTATCTAAATATAGATGTCATACCAAGGGGAAAAGGGACCAACAACTTCACATGCCAAACACGACTCTGGCATATCATATACAAGTACTCGTAAATGCTCTACAAAGAAGAGAATTTTACTTTCCTGAGGTGGAATGTATAATAGTGATCTGATAGTAGCCATGGCATCTGTTGATCTATTATGTGACCTTGGTTTTTGTTCAAAGATAATACTGTATAAAATATTCCTTCAAGGTTTCAACCAATTTCTTGTATGGAATAAGCTTCTCATCTTTAACCTTATACTCATCATTAACTTGTTTAATAATAAGTTGGGAGTCCCCAATGACTTGTAGCTATTTGATATTCCAAGTGATAGCCAACTTGAGGCTAATAATGAGTGCCTCATATTCTACAATGTTATTAGTGCACAGGAATCCCAAACGGAATTCTCTTGGAATAACCTCACCTGTGGGAGTGATGAGCACTACTCCTGCACTCCTGATCCGTGGAAGGTGAATGATCCATCAAAATGGACCTTCCACTCTACAGACTCTTCAACATACATCATGGATGCATCTGGTAGAGATCCAAACACAAAGGTTCCATCCCTGGTAAAGGAGCTTCTGTCAACTGATTATCCAATACCTTTCCTTTTAATGATTTCTGGTTTACAAACTCAATATCAAATTCACTTAGGAGAATGATCCAATTCAGCCATTCTTCCTGTAAGGGAGGGTTTGGATAAAAGGTATTTGAGAGGGTCAACTTTGGATATTAGCTTGGTCTTATTGTTAAGGAGATAGTGGCGTGGTTTCTGAAAGGTAAAGACTAACTGCCAGGAAAGCCTTTTCAATTTGTGGGTAATTCAGTTCATAGGCAATCAAGGTGCGACTAAGGTAATAAACTTCCCTTTATTTATGGTCTAGTCATATTGGGCAAGCAGTGCACCAATAGAAAATTGGGTAGCTGAAATGTATAATAGGAGAGGTTCACTCAGGGTAGGTGGCATGAGTACGGGTAGGGTTGACAAGGTATTGTTTAAGTAGTGCAAATGTCCTTTTGACAGTCTGGTCCCCAGTTGAATGCAACATCCTTCTTGAGGAGATGTGTAAATGGGTGGCACTTATCCAGCAAGTTTTGAAATGAAACAACGGATTGCCTATATCTTTCCTTGTAAACTTCTTAGTTGTTTGATATTTGTAGGTGGAGGCATTTCTGTGATATATGTAACCTTTGCAGGATCCACCTCTATTCCTCTTTGTGAAACGATGAAACCTAGGAGCTTTCCTAAAAAAATGCCAAAGACACACTTCTTAGGGTTCAAACAGTACTTTGTAATCTCAGAGACACTGAAAAATATGTCTCAGCACTTCAGGGTGTTCTCCTCTGCTTTTGGATTTTGCTAATATATCATCAATGTAATCCTCCATGATGTCATTCATCATGTCATGGAAGATGACTGTCATTGCACGTTGATAGGTGGCCCTGAACATTCTTGAGTCCAAAAGGCATGACCTTGTAACAAAATGTTCCCCAAGGGGTGATGAAATTTGTCTTATGTTGATCTTCCTCTACAATTTGGATCTGGTTATAACCTGAAAACCCATCCATTAAGGATAACATTTCATAACCAGCAGTAGAATCGACAATCATATCAATATTAGGCAAGGGGAAGTCATCTTTGGGACATTACTTTATTGATGTCACGGAAGTTGGTGTAGATCCTTATGGTCAACCAGACTTCTTCTGAACTGAGGACTATGTTGGATATCCAATCCGAATAGTCAATGGGTTTAATGAAATCATCAACCTAATAACTTTTCAAGTTCTTCTTTGACAAGTAGTGCAATTTTGGGATGCATCTTTCTCAACTTCTGCTTGATGGGTTTGGCATCTGGGTGCACAATGAGGTTGTGCACGACTAAGTTCTAGGTCCAAACCAGGCATATCTATGTATGACCATGCAAATATATCTACATATTCTCTCAATAGCTCCACAAAAACCTTTTGTTCTTGAGCTAAGAGTGAAGCTCCCAACTTTATCATTCTAGGTTCCTCTTCTGAGCCAATGTTGACACTGATCATTTCTTCAACAAGCATTTTAGAAGCATCTTCCATCCATGTAGGATCAGGGGGAAGAGTAAGATCAAACCTCCTTAGGTGGCGTCATCATCATATTTGAAGGATATACCATTTTTTCTATAGGTTCTTCATTTTTTTATTTACTAGTGCCTCAAAAACGTTTTTCGCTATGAGACTTGCATTTATTCTTTCCACAAGGTTTCCCTGAAGCATTCTTACTCTTGCTTACAACCTTCTTGTTCAAGCATCCACACATCTCTACCTCTTCTCCAAAGTATGTGCAGGCATCTAGTTTGAATCGCAAATCCTTTTTGTGATCCCCAGTCGAATAGAATCCCTGAGTCATCATGAATTTTGCAAATGCCTCATCGTTTTCAAAGAAATCTATTGACACATGAAATTGTTGATCCCAATCTACAAGTTCTTGGATATATAAGGGTTACTTGGAAATTGGTTTGAGGATTTGATCTGATAAGGTAAAAAACAACTGAATCAGCAGAACATGTTAGTGGAGGCAAGATCCTTGTAGAGGCTACATTGGGAATTTGCATCGTTATCTGAATGAAATGAGTCTTCCTCATGTTCGGAAGAGGTGGCATCGATCTTAAAGGGTGGATCGTCATGAGGTCTTATTCCAAGACCATGTTTGTTAGATTTGAAATGAGGGATAGGAATGGGTTCTAACTGTCCTTGTGCATTGATACCACATCCAAACCCATTGTAACCCATGACATACATCATACGGTGGCCTTTGACATACTACAGGGCCTGATGGCATGAGGTCATGGTACCTTTGAGTACTCTTCTAGTGGGATCTTCTAACATCCGGCACTATTAATTCCTCATATAGGAGACCACTAGGGATGAATTCTCTAATGTGTTTAGGGCATTTATCTCTAGTGTAATCTTGAAACTGAAAGTAAGGTTTACCCCGTGTCCTGGGTGACTATTGATAAGATCTGATATTACAGTAAGGCATGAAATGATCAGAGTAAACTTATACTATTCGGAACATCTAATTGCTGACAATCTGCACCCATGATGAGAAAGGGTTGTCAACTAAGGACTTTTGACTTTGGAAGGAATGACAGTGTGTCTTGAGAAACTTTACAATTAGTGGGTGATTATAGCTTCTGTTTGTAAAGGAACACCTTTAATATCTGCAGAAGGATATTCATACTTCGCACACTACCAGACAATATTTATCACTAGAAACCTTACAATGGAGTGAAAAGCTCTAGATCACCTTAAATGGTGAATTCTCTTTATAGAACTTCCCAGGCTTTTCACATCTTAATCTCTAAGATAAGACAAGGGAATAGCTCTGACAATCATATTCCATGGGCTTCCCAAGTAGCATGTAAAGCTTCTCTCCTAAGATTAAGGACCTTGGATTGCTACATGTTTCATGACATGTTTAGCTCCTTACAATTCCAGTAGGAGCACTGAAGATATTTATGACCTCACTGCTTGGCTCCTTATTACTCATTATTTCTAATTCTCTCGATCTCGTAGAATAGTTACTTCTCTAATTACCCAAGAACTTTGATGCATTTCTAGACATTCCCATGTCCTCTTACGACAAACTACTTACTAGCTTACAAAGTGCATGGTACTTTGAAGATTACCGTGACTCCACATTTCATTTGCACCATTCGTGACTTCATCTTTATCTTCTATTCAGAAGTACAGACTACTTCTACTTATACAACATCAGTGGTCCTAAGACCACCACATTACGCTAGGCATTGTAGTTTACAGGACTCAAAATGATTTAGATCGTGGCATCAGGATCTGTAACATCGCTCTACTCAGAGTAGGAGTGCATTAGGGATAAACCTCTGTCTCCAATGGTTTTAGTTCACTTTATCCTGAGTGCTTCTTAGACACTTGAAAGTAGCTGTTTACCACGTGATCAAGTGGTAGTGATTTTGAGGAGATCTAATATCGATAAGGCTTGTTGAAGAGTGAATTTCTCACCTGGGCCATACTTTGCTGACGTTGACCTCCCATGAGGTGAAAGGGTTGACTGGTATGAAGGAAAGTGTTGATTACAAGGAGTGAGTGAATTTGGATCCACACATTCCTTGATAGTATTATACTTTGTAAGGATATAACGTATATCCTATAGAAGGAATTCATAAGGGACTATGCAAGAAGAAATATAGCAATAATCCCTATAATGCGTGAATGGTTCTGGATCACCCTGAATGGTGACTATCCTGTCCTTCATGGCACATCTTAATACACTGGTGAAATGTTGAAGGAATGGCCTGTATGGCATTGGATCCATGAGTTCCCCAAGAGCATGTTGTATCCTTTTTTCGATCCAAGTCAAGGATATGGAATGTTGTATCATGACAAGTCGGCCCTACTTCCATCAGTGAACTACTATAATACGATGCTAACTCATAGCTCCTCATTATCATAGCTCTGTGATTGTAATAGTTTTGGAGCCCCTAGATCCATTTCTGAATGGGCCTATGGGTACTTAACCATGACTTAAAAGTACAAATATTTAAACTGGATACACTGTCCACAAGTAATCTCTTGAGCTTACGATGGGTAACAACATACTTCTAAGTATAGGGGTGAGTTGTGCTCTGGGTCATTAAAGTGGGATTGCAGTGATAAAAAGTGATATGATCATTGGAATCAAGGTTCCGTCACCAATCATGGCTTGAAGGTGTGCGGGATCTACATTTGTGGAGAATCCTTAACTCTAAAGTATTTTATACTAACATGTTTTTATGAGCAAGTAGAGATCTTACAGGAAATCTAAAATCAATATCGTAGCGAGGTGTCACATTCTCTAACTGTTCTATTAGGTTATACTGACCTTCCTGAGGGATATCTAGGGGATCCTTTGGTATGATCAAACAATGCTCGTTGTCACGTCCCTACTACACAAATTGTATTTTCTAGATATCCTAATAGATATAAACATGTTCATCAGATGAACAGATACATCCTATGAGGGAGTCAAAGGGAATATCAATCATGTTTGAATAAGGGAGGACCCATAATACAATAGTCATTGAAAGTTTTTCAGTGACGGGAAGCTGCACTTCCTAGACTGGTTTTTCTGCGATGAATAGGAATTAGGGCTATTTTAAGATCAACAACGAGGTAAATCACTAGCACAATGTACCATAGAAGGGGCAAGCTAAGAATCTACAGCAATGCTGCCCTCATACACAAGGTCTAGTATATACTCATTCTCAGTCTCAAGCACCAAATCTAAAAAATTGCACTACTGTTGCACAGGCGATGTAACATCAGAATACTCTTGCTCTTGTAAACCAACTGGGAATAAGAAAATGACTATGGATATAATACTGTCGCATTACAATAGGAACCACACCATGCTTACCGTATAAAACTAGGTAAGTTATATAAACAAATAGTGATTACGTAAGTAGTGTGAACATACATTTGGTGTGTAACGACCATCTGGGCAAATATCCTTGTGAGAGCTTTAAAAGTAGACTAGTATTATAACAATATAATAAAAATATTTACTGGACCACCCAAATGCTATAATGTAAACGTCATGTTTGTTTTCCTTGAACAATTTTGGTTTATCTGAGGCTTTTGTTTCATGTTTGTCCTTGATCACCGGTTTAAGTGTACCTTTCGTGATGAGAGCCTTTTCAGATTTGACCACCCTTATCTCCATAACTTCTTTGAAGTTAGAGCCGCAGTGCATTTGTAAATGAAAGGCTATCTTCGGGTTTAGGTTATGAACGAATATGCTTACTAACTATTTTTCTGGCATGGCATAAGGGAAATGGCTTGTCCAATTCATGCCATCGCATTGTAAGAATCCCGTAGAGGTCTCGTTAGGCTTCTGTTTTGTGTTCCAAAGGTCGTTCATCATGATATCATTCTCCATATTAAAGGAATAATGCTCACACAAATTTTTCTGCTAGGGGCTGGCCATGTTGTAATGGATCCCTTAGGTATACTAATGAACCGTTATAATGTCCAGTGCTCCTAGGCTGCGAGAGAATAGTACATATTAATAAATTATCGTTGTATGTGCCCTCTTGACAAGCCATGTAAAAGTCCTTGATGTGATCACGAGGATCACCTTTGCTTTTATATTTATCGAACTTAGGAATGACAAAATTGTTTTGGAAATGGTTAGTCGTAATAGGTGCTTATCAAAGGGGTAAGGGACATAGTTCTTCATATAAGTACTTCCTACTGTGTCCTACATGTTACCTTCACGTAGCATAGGAAGCGTGTCCTTCATTGGTTGTAATTCCCATTGAATGAGTTGCTATTTGGTAGGTGATATTGGTCTATTTACCTTAGCAACTTTAAAAGTTGATTCATCATACGGATCAAATTGGAACTCACTAGATTTGGTTTTGAGTTTGTCTTTATGTGCGTTCCTACTTGAGGACCCTAAGTTTGCTAATTTTTGACTTAGTTTCAATATTTGTTTTTGAAGGATCTCTTCTTCAACTAAAGGATCGTCTTCCTCATCAAACTTATGGGGTAGTGAGGATTTACACTCACTCTCAATCTTTACTTTACATGAAGCCTTGTAATAAGGTCGTCGTGAATCACCAATTGGATTTGATGGGTCTCCTTCAACAGTGTTGTGATGTCATCCGAAAGTAGAAACATACCGTACGTCAAAGGGATGTTTGTTCTTCCATTTTACGATTAATGATCTTAGTCTCAACTTCGTGTTCTTGTGGAAGCTTAACCCCTAGCTCTAGGAATCTTGCGAGTACTTGATCTCTGTTATAGTAAATAAGCTCATCAAATCAAACTAGGTCTAACTTATGTTGTTCCTTAGAAGAATCAGATTCTTCATCCGCTATAATCGACCAACGGTTCTGTGTCTTTGACCTGTGAAAATAGAGGTGCTAATTTATTTCCACTAAATGGGAAAGATTGAAAAGGATTTTCTTCTAAGTCAAGCTCGTTTGGTTTAGATGCCATTTTTCATGATTCTAGGCATTACTAGTCGAAGTTATCCTAGGTTTTGTCTAAATTCGATCAAATTTGTATGAAACCTAGGCGTATATTGTGTAAGTTGTCTGATGGCCAAAATATCCTAGTGTGTTCTAAATGTAATGTTATGTAGTCATTTATCATTCAAAAAAAATCATACGAACATTAAGTCAAACGATCACTCAAACTGTCATTTTAGTAAGACTATACCCTAAACTATGATTCCAATGAAGTGCCTAAGGCAGATAGTGACAATACCCTATTAATACATAGGTCGAGTTAGAATACCAACAAGACCTAAATACCAAAGTGATATTGTCTAGATCTCTTCACGAGATATACTAAGAGCAGTTTAAATGCTGACAACACCTAAGTTTTTCAAAAAATGGAAGTTACAAATGTGGATAGTGTAACAACACTATCTTGAAATGCGTTAACCTAACAAGCAAGGTGTCAGTATCAAGATGATGTCATCATAGTATACAAAAGGCAATATCAAAACTCTCAAAAAGACTTAGATAATGTTGTAACTGAAACTAAGTATAAGTATAACAAGAATTTATTAGTTGTGCGAGCAATGTAACCAGTACAATTAAGGGACTTATAATAATTTCTCACAAAATTGAAAACATGATGTAAGTATCGAAATTGTATGGCTAAAATGTGAGCAAAAATAACAACTTAAGGAGAAATAATGATGAACCTAAATTGTAGTAATGAAGATGATCTTGAAATCAAGATCAAAGGACTATCAAAAGACATGAAAATGTACTTGTGCACTTTACATGTTTAACAATCCAACCGAAAACATGGATGTGCATAAATGGACAAAAAAGTGGTGAATAATGTCCTTGATATGACTTGTGGGGTATGCTTCCTTATCACCCCAAATGGGCAGTGAGAATGCAAGGGTATAGATTGAAAGATGAAAATAAACTAAGCACCACTTGGGTAGAGTTTTGCCTCATCTGAAGGTGAGAAAGAAACCGAGCTAAGTGATACGTCATTTTAATTTTCGTGATAAAAGAAACTTAGATAAAACTTAATTGGAATATTTTCCTTGTTCAAAAAATAAGGTTCAGACTCCAAGTGAGTTGTCACTTTGTGATGGTTTGACAAGACACGATACAAACTAGCAAAGTGGGCTCCAAGACAAAATGGCTTTCCTAATAAGATCACTCAACTAGGTGTCACAATTTGTCTAAATGGGAGCTCGATTTACCCAAAGATTCGTACTGACTAATTTGGGAGTATCTCGGCTTTACTTTACCCCCTTCAAATATGATGAGAAATAAATGCGTTCACACGTATTCTCACTGGGGTCGCGATACTGAACAACTTTGAGTCTAACTTGTTGTGTAAAATCTAGTCAAGTGGGTAAGCGGAGTGCTTCTTGTTTCATCCACGGGGTTACTCAGTGGTGGATTACTTTAGGGTTCCTAGAACCACCCCCATTGTTGTAGCTTAAGGTGTTATACCAAAGGGGTTATTTTCTAGTTGAGTGGAAAGGGACGTACCCTTTTCCAAAACTTGCAATACAATGTGATGTGGAGTGGTGTGTTTTTTATCTTGCTTAACTTTTAATGTGGTTTAAGTAGCACACCATTTGGAAACTTGTATGAAAACACGTATTAGAAGGTTTCATTTTTTACAACTTCTTTCTTTGACAAGCGTTAGGCCCTATATGCAAGGAGTTAGTAATTTTCACCACATATAATGATATCAAGAAAGAGAGTTTGCGTGTTGCTTTTGATTCCTAAGATCACTAAAATGTATGAAGGAAGAGCATACAAAACATAGAAACTCCACTAAAAAAAGCATTATGGAAAATACTTCAAGTGTTTTTTGCAAAAGATAGAGTTCCTTTTACCAATTTTTAAATATCAATCCAATTAGGAAGCGTAAAATAAGTGTTTTTGAAAGTGATAAGGAGATTTTTAGAAGTGTTTTTGATCCCTAAGATCACCTAGAAGGTGGGAGGAGAGAGCATACACACTTTAAAAAAATCCCTTTCTAACTAAGAAAATGAAACACCTAAACTACATTAGTCAAATAACCTAAAAAAGAAACTTGCAATCACTTGTTAGAGCCTGCAAACAACCATAAAAAGTCAACAAATTGATCTTACAACTCGAAGAGAAAAATTTAATTTTTAACTCAGACACCTGCACGTCTGAGCGAATGGATATGCACCCAAACCAACATGGACACATGGTAGAAAATTATGACAGTAGGGTCCTACACCTACGCGGGCCTAAAGATAGGTATGCTAGGGTTTCAACGGAGACGACTGTAGTTCAACGGATACACTTGCAAGCCAAAACGAAAATCAACACAATATGCCAAAATACACCAGCACGTCTAGAGGAATGGGTACACCTGACAGTCAACAGAGATGCCTACAGTTTGATAGGTACGCGACCCTTTGTAAATGACCCATCAATAGAAAATATGGCTAGACGGGTGCGTGACTAGTTCGACGGGTGCGCCAGGGTTTCGACAAAGACGCTCTCCTCCATGACACCTACGCGTACCTCCTGAAAATCCTGTAAAATTCATGGAAATGAAAATTTTCAATAGTCAAACAAGTTATTTTTTAGTCAAAGAAACCTATTTCCAGTTTAACCCCATAAATATGCACAAACAAGGATGATTTAGCCTACTGAAAAAATGAAATCAAGTAAATAAGAAGTTGTTTCTCCTAGAAAGCATGAAAGTGAACTTAAAAATATTGGAAAAGGATCCTAGAGGAAAATGGAGTACGTCCCACCGGGTGTGCCAAATGTGTGCAATGAAAATTATGTTAAAGCTATGAACATGGGGTAAGAATCTCTAAAGAAACCCCAAAATATTTGAAACAAACAACTCGATGACCATAAAATTAGAGATAAGAAAGAGCTACCTATTTGCATGCATAGATCAAGCTTGAAACAAAAAATCAATCTCTAAACATGACTATATTAGTTCTCTACCACTTAACACATTGTAATTGTGACCATTCCACAATTAACATATTTACTAGTGAGAAATTAATCATATCCTAGATCATTCCTCCATCATTAGCCTCTTCCATCTATCATTGTAATGGCTTGGAATGACCTTAATTATGGAACCATGGCTATGTCCATAGCATTTTCCTTATGGATAGGTTCTCCCTCTTCGGTGAGAAATCCATGATCATTACATTCATCATGAAAAATCCAATAACCAGATCTAGTACAGGAAGATCGAGCACAAAATAAATTAATGGGATAAATAAATTAATGCAACACTTAGGAGAAACAGAGAAATATAATTAATCTTTGATGTCTTCACCATCCGGGAGAAAACATTTAAATAGATATAACAAGTAGTTTGATACTCCTAGATAAAAGGGATGTCAATCTAAAATAGAGATAACAAACCCTCTAAATTGGAGATACCAATCTAAACTAGTTACGGGAGTTTAAACAAACTCCTAATAAAATAAAACTAATAACAATTATTAGCTCACATGAGCTTATTAGGTGTAAATGATTATTTACACCAACACCCTCCGATAAGCGAATGCTAGGGAGCAAAGAGAAAGAGAAAGAAGGGTCCCGGCTATTAGGCCTGATAAGGTACCTGATACAATAATAGAAAAGAAGGAAGGAAGGAATATACAAGCTCCCCCTAAGGACAACTTCCTTCACCCCAAGCTTGTCTCACAACTCCAAATAGTGAGGGGAAGCCAAGGGTTTAGTGAAGATATCTACGAGCTGATTGGCCGTAGGAAAAAACTCCATCTGAACGACACCATCTTGAATTAACTGTCGAATGAAGTGCATGTGGATCTCTATATGCTTTGTGCACTAATGCTCAACAAGATTACATGCAATGTGAATAGAAATTTGGTTATCACACCAAAGAACGGAAGGAGACTCCTGTGAAAAACCAAACTCACCAAGAATTTGATGAAGCCAGAGAACCTCTTGCCCTGCTATCACAGCACCTCGATACTTAACCTTAGTGGATGATAATGCAATGGTATTTTGCCTTTTACAAGACCAAGCAACTGGACCAAAACCAAGATGAAAAAAATAGCCAGATGTGGATTTACGAGTATCACGACATCCACCCCAATCAGAATTTGTAAAGCCCTCAATACTGGGAACAATATGAGGTGTGTAATGAATACCAAAACTCAAAGTCCCCCGAAGATATCTCAAAATCTTCCTGGCTTCTTGCCAATGACTCTCATGAGGCTCATGTGAAAAACGAGAGACAAGATTAACAGCAAAGGTGATATCGGGACAAGTATGAGTGAGATACAAAAGGCTCCCAACCAACTGTCTATACAAAGTGGCATCTACTAAGTTAGACTTACATGTAGCAATCAATTCAATACTTGACTGATAAGGTGTGGGAGATGGCTTGCAATCAGCCATATGAAATCTCAAAAGTAGATCTGTAGCATACTTCTTCTAACAAATAGAGATGCCCTCAGCAGACTGGTGAACTTGTAGGCCAAGAAAGTAGTGTAAACATCCCATATCTGTCATGTCAAATTCTACTTTCAATTTCCGTTTAGTTTCCTATGTTAGAGAATTTGAACTACTAGTAATGAGGGGGTCATTAACATATAATACCAATAGAAGCAAATCATCATCAGTCTTCAGAACATAAACTGTATGATCGGTCTTATAACAATGAAAGCTAATAGACAACAAGAAAGCATCCATCTTCTCATACCAAGCCCGAGGGGCTTGTTTGAGACCATAGAGTGAACACTGAAGTCTATAAACCAGTGAAGAATCATGTACGAACCCCTAAGGTTGCTCCATTTAAATCTCCTCATGGAGATCACCATGCAAAAAAGCACTCTTCACATCCGTTTGATGTACTGACCATCGATGAGAAGCAGCAAGAGAGAGAACAAGGTGAACAGAATCCATCTTTGCGACAGGAGCAAAAGTTTCAGAGTAATCTACTCCTTCAACTTGAGAATACCCCTTAGTGACAAGACGTGCCTTGTATTTTTCAACCGATCCATCAGCTGCATATCTGGTCTTATAGACCCATTTACATCGTACAAGCTTTCTTCCCTTAGGAAGAGGAACCAAATCCCAAGTATTATTCTTCATAAGCAAAGAATATTCATCCTGCATTGCTGAATCCCATTCTGGGTTTCCAGATGCTTGTGAAAAAAGAACAAGATCATTAGAAATAGCTTGGCTCATAAGAGCCATACCAGAATAGGGTCGATGATCGACAACACTAGAGGTCTCAGCTCTAGTACGTTGTAGATCTCATGAATCACCCGCCAAATCACCTGCTACAACCAATGTAGATCTTAGCCATTTTGGAGTAGGAGCAACAGGAGTAGGAGCAATAGGATCATGATCAGGGGGCCCTTCAAAAACATCATCAGTGGTAGGAGTAGGAGGCAATACTGGAGATGGAATAAATACTGTATGATCTAAAGGACCCTCGGTCTCATCAACTTGAACATCCTGTTGAAACACAACATCTTTGGTAGCGAGATCAAAAAGGTGATATGCCTTCACATGCTTACAATGACCAAAAAAATGAGTTCTTTGCTTTTCTTTTCCATGGTTTTTTGATTGTTGTCAAGAACAAAGGCCCAAGCCTTACAACCAAAGACTCAAAATTTTGATACGTTAGGTTTTTCACCTGACCATGCCTCCTCAGGAGTAACCCCTTGCAATGCTTTATGTGGCATTCTGTTTTGAATATGATTTGTACAGTTGACTGCTTCAGCCCAAAACTGAGGGTGCCATGTTCTTGGACTAAACCATGCAATTTTCCATTTCCTTGAGTGTTTGGTTATTTCGTTCAGTAACTCCATTTTGCTGAGGGGTGTGAGGAACAATATACTGGTGCACAATTCCATGATTAGCACAAAAAGTAGTAAATGCATTACTCTTATATTCCCCCCCATTATCCGTGCGGAGTATTTTAATACAATTTCCAGATTGTTTCTCTACAATAGCCTTAAAAACTTTGAAATGTTCTAGGACATCAATTTTGTATTTTAGAAAGTACACCCAATTTTTCCTAGTGAAATCATCTATGAATGTGAGTACATACTTAGCACTAAAAAATGATCTATGAGGAAAATAAGTAAGATCACTATGTACCAATTCAAGACGAGCCTGAGCTCATTTTGCTTGTCCTTTGGGAAAATGATCCAAATGTTACTTACCCAACATACATCTAGGGCAGACACCATCTTGTGATTTTACCTTGGAAAGTCCTGTGACCATATTCTGCAAAGAGAGATGTTGCAGATACTTGTAATTGAGGTGACCAAACCTCTCGTGCCACAATTTTCTCAAAGAATCAGCATGAGCAATTAGTGAAGATCCTACAGAGTTATCAAAACTCTCAAATACATACAAATGTGAACATGGATCCATAGATCATGTGGCTACAATATCATCATGATCATGAAGTTCCCTGATGACAACCTTATCTGGTGAGAATTCAACAGTTCTATCATCACCAGAGTTACAGATTTGATATATGGAAAGCAAATTTTTAAACATATGGGGAACATAAAGAACATTATTTAGATGCCCATTTGGCATTTTTATAGTACCAGAACCCAATACATCTACAGAAGCAGAATTGCCCACCAAAATCTATGATGTGCTGCAAGCAGAAATAGAAGTCGACAAATCCCTGCAATGTGTAATATGATGAGAATCCCTTGAGTCAAGAATCCACCTATCTTGCAAAGGAGAAGAAGATCTAGTAGAAAGAACCTTTCCCTTGCCAGCATTGGAAGTAGATGAAGGTGATGGAACAGTGATCTCATGTTGTTTTAAAGCCTTTTGTAATGCTTCCAACTTCAAAAAACATTTGGATTTAGGATGATTTTTCCCCCCACAAAAGGAACAAGGATCAAACACCCGCTTTTGAAATGGTCTCTTATTTTTACCATTATTCTCTAGTTTAGAAGTGTCAACAGAAGGATTAGAAACCGTATTGTGAGAGGGTATAGGCTTATCATAACTTTGTTTGGGTTTGTTTTTCCAATTTTTCTTAGGAGAACTGGCCACAAGAGCATGATTCAATGTAGGCATAACATCTAGAGAGATTAATTTTGCTTGTTCTCATGAGAGATGTTCACAAAATTGTTCAAATGAAGGCATTTTAAATTCAGTGTCTAGTGCATCCATAGTAGAAAAGAAGGTTGATGTAAATATAGAAAATGAACCCTTTAGTTTAGTTAGGATCGTGTATATGCATTTGTTATCCTTTTTAGTTCTACCACCTGCTTTCAACTGACTGTGAATCTCTTTAAATTTTGACAGAAATTATTCTAAGGAAGAAAAATCTGAAGGCAATAAAGATTTTAATTCATGATCCAGTTGAATTAATTTGAACTCATTTATCTTGCCAAACAAAGATTCAAAATTTTCCCATACCTCTTTTGGAGCTGTGGTCGCGGAAATATGAAATTGGAGGTTATCCGCTACATTCAATGCAATCAATCCGAGAGCTTCATCTTGCTTTCATGCATACAGGTACTTGTCCTTCTCTATGGTGAAAGTGGGAACATTGTCATCAAATACTTGCCATAGGCCATGAGACTGCAAGAGTTGTTGCATTTTTAGTTTCCACGCATGATAATTTGTTAAGTTTAATGGTTCAAATAGCCATAGATCTCCGGTGTGTGAGAAGAAGATCTTTGGTGTGAGAAGAAGATGAAGAGGATATAAAGGCTCTTGACATGGTTATCATTTTTTCACGTCCAACAACAACCAATGTACATCAGGACGAATATCACAAAAATTTGATATGTACCATGGACATTAAACAAAACACTAGATGAAATGCCAAAGATGTTTGAAGAGGAAATGCCAAAGAGGAAACGTAACAAACTGTAGCAAAAAATTAATTAAAACTGAAGAAGGTCACTGATCCTCGTAGAAGGTCCATGTAGCAAGGTGCAACATGCTATCTAGTTCCTCAATAAAGAATATATATATTGACCTATCAATCAAATAGCTACATGGAATTTATAGCATTCGTTTGCTGGTAATGACGATACAATTCCTTCACATACAAGTGTGATTCCTAAATTGTGAACCCAACAGAAGGAACACAACAGAAGTAACGCAGAAAAGGGAAGATAAAGGCCAATGCAACATGTTCTGGTCAAGCAAGTTCTCGCAACAAAAAATGTCCACCAAACGCAGAGCAAGAGGATCATCCCAACGCATAGAGGTGGAAGATTATCCCAGCGCACACAGGTGGAGTGAAAGCACCAACTGAAGAGCACGTCAGAAAGGTGAATGATTGGAGCAAGGCATCAACCTTGCCAAACCATACACATGCACACGCAACACCAATAAAATCCAATGCATAAATGAAAGGAGGGTAGAGAGGCACAAAGAAGATGTGTTTGTGAGGGAAAGGAGCAGTCTGCGAGGTTGGAAGAGAAAACGGTGAGCAGGGAGGAAAAATGACTCCAACAGTAAACCATGATCAACCAAACATTTGCAGCAGAAAGGGAACAAATGGCTCAGCAACACCCGAACTCAACACAGATCGGTGTGGAGGAATAAACCAACAAAGAATCAGCTCTCTTATAACAATACAAGCTCTGATACCATGAAAAATCCAATAACCAAATCTAGTGCAGGAAGATCGAGCACAAAATAAATTATTGGGATAAATAAATTAATGCAGCACTTAGGAGAAACAGAGAAATATAATTAATCTCTGATGTCTTCACCATCCGGGAGAAAACATTTAAATATATATAATAAGTAGTTTGATACTCCTAGATAAAAGGGATGTCAATCTAAAATAGAGATAACAAACCCTCTAAACTGGAGATACCAATCTAAACTAGTTACGGGAGTTTAAACAAACTCCTGATAAAATAAAACTAATAACAATTATTAGCTCACATGAGCTTATTAGGTGTAAATGATTATTTACACCAACACATCTATTATTCCCTCATGAGTGGTCTACCTAGCTATTCCCAGCGCTCCCCCATGTAAAATAAAAATTCATGGATGTTCCTATCAAAAATCAAGCCATCAAAAGTAGACTACTCTCTCGAAGGAAAATTGTTCATAAAATGAAAAAAATGAAAAAGAAAATCAAATCAATAGATTGATCCCTCAAAGGATGGATATCATGCATATCATTCTTTCCATCAAAATCATATATGTATAAAGTGGACCATACCCTCGAAGGATGACTACTCCCTTGTATCATGACATTGAAGGCTTCCCACATTGATCAACCTTTTATCTTGTTAGCATCCTAAGAAAGCTTCCCGCATTGATCAAATTTCTCATAACAAACTTCTCGCATTGATCAGTTTGTTCTCTTTTCCACTACCCAGAGCTGGGGCATAGAATAAGAGAAAACTATTTATGGAGAACCATATTCTCACATACAAGTTACGTCATAAACCAATTTTTCATGTTGACATTAGATTTATGAGTTCATTCCATATTTCCTTCATGATCTTAGGTATAAATAGCTATCGTTGGTTATATGTTAACACATGTTCTGGTCACATGTGCATTGTGTTACTTGGATCCCCTTGTCATTTACCTCCAATACGATTAGAGGTATCATTTCCTTACACGCTCGTTAATATGATGTAACATCGTTTGTACCCATAGGTCATTATCATCAAGTTGCGTTCTATTCTAATTTTTCCACATTTATTCTTTATTCTGTTACAATAACATTTACTTTGTCTCAATCACTTGTGTACTATCCATCCCCAAATCACACATCCAATTTACGTGTTCTATCTATCATCATCTATCGTTATCATTCATCATCTTATCTTATCGTATCCATCTCATCCAATCTTATCGATCTATGTTATTTTATCCACATAGTTTGATCAATATCTATTATGTCATCTCATTCAATATATTGTCTCATCCATCATCCTATCACACCTTATCTATCTCATCCAATATTATTTAACCTATCTCATCTTAAGTCCACTATTGTGGCCATCTTTGTGTTCCCTCTTGGGGCATCATATCTCACATTTTCCTATATCGCCTTTGTTTGGCCATTATCATGTCCTTCGCTAGGGCAGCATATTATTATCCATATCTCATCTCAAGTTCACTTTTGTGGCTGTATTTGTGTTCCCTTTCAGGGCACCATACCTCATTTTTTATATTTCACCTCCTTAGCCATTATCATACTCTTTATTGAGGAACCATTATTTCTCTCCTCATCTGTTTTGTGCTCTTTTGCTAGGGCCCATCTCATCGTCTCATCTTGTCTCAAGTTAGCCTTCGTGGCCATAATCATTCCCTCCTTTGGGGAATTTTTTGTCATCACTTTTTTGTATTCTGCCTCTTTGGCCATATTCATACCATGCACTGGGGCACCATTATTTTCATCATCATCCTCTGCGGACGCATACCCCTACTAATTGATTCCTCGTGTACGAAGAATTTTGAATTATTTTTGCATTTGGTTGCACATGGTTTTGATGTGTGCCTATCACCCATTGGTTCCCACAAATTGCATCCATTTGAGTGGTTTCCCATTGTATTCCCTCTATTTCGCAGTGATTTTCACCCACTCACTAGTCCTTGGGACATTTCCACCATCTCCATTGAGACCGTCCTTTGTTCCTTACCGAAGTGATATCAGAATCACTACCATAGTTTTTATTGTTGCTTGAATCCTTCTTGCTTGGGGCATCTTACCTCACCTCATCATTTTCTCATCAATCCTCTGTCATCCTTCATCCTTTCCTTCTATATCTCATCATTTTTTTCTCATGGATTTCTTATACAAACCATTCAACAAAAAGGGGCAAATGTAGACACCGAAATTCGATATCGCTACCCTTGTCACCCGTGTTTGCTTCTTTTACCATGATCACATATCTAGACCCCTTTTTATTTTTTCATATTATTATTAACATTCTCATCTTTCCCATCCTTTATCCTATCTATTTTAATTTATTATTAATTCTCATCATTTATCCTCTAATCCTCATCTCACTATCTAATTTCATAATTATTCATAAATTTATCTTCTCTAGGTTGTTTATCACCCCTAAACCCCTTAGTTCCTAATCCATAAGACTTTTATAGCTTTTATTTAATCCATCTTTATCTCCCACTTAGCCATATCACTTCCCTAGGAAACCTTAACCCACCTAAATTATTTAAAGCAGTTATCCTAATCCATAAAATCCATATCCCTCAAATAAATCATGCTTTCATCACCTGAATGGATGGTTCCCCGTAGTTGGTGGTGACCCGCCTGGGTCGGCATCGATCCTATAAGGAAAAATTTACCTCTCTGCCCAAAATCAGGCATAATATGATGTAGGGGTTATAATAATTTTATCATCTTATTCTTTACACTTGAAAACTTACCTTTGAGGATGATTATCCTTCCTTTGGAGAGCTATGAACTTTCTTGTTTTGACCTAAACCTCCCCTGCATTAAGGATCTCTTCTTGATGTTCTATTGCATTATTTTAGATACTCCAAACACCAATGAGATACCTTGATACTGCTATACACACACTTGCACAAAGATTAACATTCATATGCATTCTATAGATATCAAAACATGCCATGATTGCCTTGTTTGGTTTAGTGGCTCTATTTTCCTACCTTACATCATCTCTCTTCAATTTCTTATCATATATCATGCCCTGAATCATCATACCAATCTCAAACATGCATTCACCCTATCACACAATCATTCATCTAATTTACCTCTTGGTTCTTAGTGCCCAAACCAACATGTGGATTCATGAGTCACTCAATTTCTTCATTCACTTCACCCATTACATATTAAGGTGTTTAGACTATTAGTTTAGTCATATACTTGCATTTGGACATAGTTATCTCTTTTAGGTCCCTTGGCCTTATAGCCCTCTCAACACCTAAATGCCCTAATATATTAAGATTCCCTGAAACATTTAAAAACCTTTTATCAATATCTCATTCATGACCCTATTTCACTATATGTTACTTTTTACACATTTTTACTTCCTGTGTAAAGTAGGGTGCTGATTACGTCTATTTTGACCCCTAGTCATTAAAGTATACACATGCACTTATAATTTCACCTGAATAGTAGTAGATCCACCTTAAGAATGATGTATAGAAGGTGTCTACCAATTTTGGTGGCTTGACTCACTAGATTGACCACCCAAGCACCTTAATTCTTCCTTTGATTGTCCCTGTACAACCCGATCTACAACTAAGGGCATAACTCATTCACATGTGTGAGTTATAACATGAAACTTGAAAAAATTCTTCATACCATCCATACAGAGGTTCTCCTAAATTTTCATGGGTTTTTGATGGCTAGAAAAATAGTTATTCCTTGCCCTAGTTAGGGTTTAAGAGGGTAATCATGGTATATAGGACAAATCACGAGCTTTCAAGAGCTATAAAAATTTGTGGTGATTCCTCTTACCTTGTTTTAGCTATTCATGCTTTTACAGAGGTTAAAACATTCTCCTAAAGTGATTGCCCTATTCCAAGCTCTCGGTTTGGGTAGTGTTCTTAATGCACAATGTCAACAAAAACACTAATACATACAAATTTCACATAATTCATACTTGTAATTCAAGTATATGCCTCCATTATTCATTAATTTATTCAATCCTTTCCTTACACTATCTTGAATCATATTTCATGATTCAATTGTCATCAAATGTCTCCTACAAACCACACCTGTATTCTTGTTTTTAACTCCAACATGACTTGTTCTAGCTCCTAAAAGAGCTCAATAGACACTCCTAACTTATAATGAGTTGAAAAAACTCCCTTAGTTCATTTATCCTCCTAGATTATCTCTTTTGAGACATCATTATGCTATACTAGGCTTTGGAAACAACTAATACCATCCTTTTGACTATTTCCTACTCTCAATATCAGTTTTTTCTAATACATTCAATTTGACATTCACTTTCTCAAGTGGAATTATTTACATATACGTAACCAAACATTACTAGTGGTCTCATATGACCTTAGGAAATTTTATTCTTGATGGTACTACATCATAATCAAAGTTTTCTTGCGCTGTGAGAACTTATGTTCAAGCTTGAGCATCCTTACAGCTGTGTTAACGTTCTTGGAGTCCATCTGAGCTCATCTTGCATCACTTGTGGAGACTTTGGGAAGTTTTTCATTACTTTGTGTTGGTTCATGCAATCATTGTTTATTATTGTTATTATCTTCTAGGAACTAACATTTTATAGGTTCAGTTGCCATCATATTTTTATCTTTATCCTTTCCTTCCAGTCATTTTGTTTACAGGTTGTCCATTCAACTCATCCATCCTCAGTCTTATCTTGCACTGCCTAGGTCATCGTCACTCTTCCCAGGTCACCGTCAACCCATCCCTATTCTATCACCTATTATACCTTTCAGGTCCTCATCAGTGTGTTCTTGGTGCTGTTACTATGTCAAGTTCTCAGATCCATAATTTTACCTCTCTGTCAGTATAAATCTATTCTATCTATCTCCAGTCACTACCAACTCAGCTTAGGTGTTGTCAAACCGAGTCCTCTTTCCATCCAATTCATCCAAATATCTATTTTCTTGCATTATTTTTGTTTCTTTGTCTAAGATATTCCTCTACATGTTAGTGTCAGTGTCCTCAAGCCTCTGTGATCATATTATTTGCATTTAGATCCTTCCAAATCTGCATTTACAACTTGATGTCCAACTCTACCCACTCAGGTTGTTGTGGACCTGCCTTCTACAGCCTGGATTTTCACCGACCCAGTTAGGTATACTATATTATATATTAATCTAGATCAGTTTTGTATGTGCCTTACATTTCTACATTTTCAGTTTTTATGTGCCTCAGATTCTACATATTATATTGTTATTATTATTGCTTCCATCCTCTTTTATCAAACACGGGGGTTGACATCCGCATAAGGAAGTTAACACTTCTTGGAACCGACTTCATCAGGAAACCCCCCCATCTACCATCTAATCCATTTTCCTCTTAGTTACCTTTATTTTACAGGTTCATCAGATTTTTAGCTAGGTCATCTACATTATGCCCGTCTATTTACATCCATCATACATCAAGGCACCTTAAAAACTTGCATTTTGGAGTTGTTTGGTTTTATTTTAGTACTAATTTACTAATCTGGATAGGAAAGAGAATTTCGATCAACAGTTCTTGTGCATGTGTGAAATAATTGTGCCCTAGGACGCCCTTGTGTAAGTGCACTTGATAGCGAGAAATAGAGAGATCTAGTAAGTTAAGTAGATGTGTGGATGGAATAATGAACTGCCCCTTCCTATGCGTGAATGTAGAAATGTAGTCCCTTTTCCCTTGAATGAATGCTAGATGAATGCCTTTAATGCTCTTTAGATGCCTTTGGATGCAACCTTAGGTGATGATAATAGATGTTTAGAGCTTGGTCCTTTATTTTGATCACATAGCTTTGTATTTATATGATTCCCTTGGTTGAATTTCGTAATTGAAAACTGGAAGGCCGACCCATAAGAAAATGATGGCCAAAAGATAAGAGAGGCCCAAATATAGTGAGTAAGGTGGGAAGAGGTCAAGGGCGCCCAGAGCAGATGAGAGCGCTTGGGCACTAATGTTCAAATTCATAAAATATAAGAAAGTAAAGTATTCACTGGGCTATGGGGTGTAAAATACCAAAAAGAAGACTAAAAACAAAGAAAAGATGCCAAAATAGCTGTTAATTACTAGTTTTCTTGCTTGGGAATTATATGAATGTAAGTATGCTTTTAGGACCTAGAAATGTACACAAGTGTGTAATTTTATGTCTTCATTTTCCCCCACTTTATTTTTTTGAGTGAATATTCGATAACATAAAGTAGATAAGATATGCGTACCTGATAACCATGTAGAATGTGATGGTTGTAGCGTGCCAAGGAGACAAGTGAAAGCACAAAGTGATAAAAATGAAGTGTAGAAGCTAAGAAAGAGGAAGTGACCCTAGGGGTGAAGCGTATTGTGTTGTGCTTGATGTAGGTAAACTTCTTGTTATATATTAAGGATGAATATGATCACCATGAGTGTAAAAGGATAAAGAGATGTCTTGAAAATGCCATAGAAGAGTGATTTTTTTGGGTGATATCATAACAAGAATGCATTTTTTGGGCAGTCTCATGCCAAGAGTGAATTTTTGGGTGATCTCACGCCACAACAGAAGAGTTTTAGGAAGAGAGGTCTAATATTACTCTCCTTCCATGACTGATTCCAGAATTATACACCAATGCAGATGGTGTGATCTTGTTTTGTTTTAAGTTGTACCATATTAGTTATGTATTTATTCTAATTTGAAGTGGAGATAGCATGCATTTTTCTTGTTGGAGGAATATGCTTGTACTGTGAAAATTGATGTGTGAACTACTGTGACCCATTATGATATAATAAAATAGTTATATGTTCCCCCAAGACATATGCATCCAAGAAGAGGTTAGGAGTGCCCAAGCACAAGTGTCTGTATCTAGGTGCTAGAGTTTATGATGAACTGAGGACACAAGTCACATTCTGGGCCATTTATATAACTGTAGTATGTGTTTTTTATTTTACTATGCATATCTCTATTAAAGCTCTGAGATGTTGTATGGGGTGAGTGATTCACCCAATGTATGCCACCCTCATTTGGGGTGCATGCGACATCGCTAGGAGAATGCAGCCCAAAGGAGAGGCCCTGATACTCATATAAAATTATATCCCTACAAGGGGGTAATGTGCATGGTAGAAACCAAGGCATATGTGAAAAAACATCTAGATGTAAGTGTTAGTAAAAAAGTAGTAAGCATGTACTAGAAAAATAATATAACAAGCAAGTGCATACAATATGGACCACAAAAAGCGGGTTTCAAACATGGGACATCCCTCATAATTTCATAAGACAATCAAGGCCGAAGCAATCAAATGCATACAATTAATAATAAAGCAAGACATGGGGAAAATCCCATAAATAATGGCATACAATAACAAGCAATGATAAGAAAAGTAATAGACAACCATGGTGGAAAATGATCCTATAAACTAAATGATACACATGAAACACCCATTAACATATTAGAAAGATAAATAATGTTTCAAAGCGTGTATGTATTAATGTAAGTAGTGTGCTAGTAAGAATAGGAAGTAGTAAATAATGAAACAATATCACTTGTGATATGGAAGAGTAATGAATGTAGATGCCCCTAGGAGCCTCTGTGGGACTGGTAAGAGGTACATTGTCAAGCATAATTATTATGTGTGAATATCTGTAGAAATTTTTCATTCACAACTAAATACCAAGTGATCACGTATGTGTATATAGAAAAAATAATGACATATTGGATATCCATCTAACATAGTAATTAAAGTGCAACATGTAACTAGTAAAGGAAAGCAAGAGTATGTGCAACCAAAATATGCAGTATGCTCTGTATGGGTGAGATGGAATGGTATGTAATATGAATTTGATAGGGGCAACATGCCCCCCAACGAATGTGGATGAGTATGAGATGAGTTTCATTTATAAAACACCCCTAAAAAATCAGGAATGAACCATAAAACAAGAGTGCGCCATTAATAAATGGTTTGAAAGAGATGCTAAAAGAATAGATCATGAAGTATAGAGTGTAATGTGTAGAATAGGTTCGATGTTCATTTCATATTTAGACCCTCAAAAATCAAGTATGAACTATGGAAATAGAGTGTGTCATATGATAGTATGATGTGTGAGAATATAATGCTAGAAATATGTATCGTGAAGTATAGAGCATGAAATGTGTAGTGTGTGAAGTTCATGGATGTAGAATTCCCTCAAAAATCAAGTGTGAACCTTAGCAAAAGAGTGAGTCATAGGGTAATGATGATATGAGAGGTGTATCAATTCATGTAAGATGAAAGAGAAATAATAGATGTGAATAACATAGCGTAAGGGGAGAAATTTTAGCCACCTGATGATGGTAGGAAGGGGAGGGTAACCATGATTCCCCCCAAGTGTATGATGATGAGTAATATATCCAAAAAAATTAGAGGGAAAGGGTCCTCCATCCGATGTATGAGGAGATAAATCCATGTGACCATGCTTTGAGATCATTGATGTATGAGATTAATGATGTATCAGTGAATTAGACCTATGTGCCGAAGGGGGTGATGAACACCCATGTGACAGAGACCTAGGAGGTGAAAATCACCTATGTGAAATAGACCCAGGATGTGATGAGCACCTATGTGAAGGAGACCTAGGAGGTGAAGGAGATAGTGAACTCTGATGTGAAGGGGATTCCCGAGCAGGGGACTTGGGCTGAAAATATGGACTATTGGACCAATGAGAATGAGTAGGTCATGTACAAATGGGAGAATGAGATGTGAAATGTGCCTTAGGTTTAAGATACCCGTGGGGCCTATATGCTTTAGCTAGTGCAATGACAAATTCAAGAGGAGGATGAGGCCACAGTGTGTATAACAAAACACATTTGATATAACTTGTTTGTTGTGAATTAATTTTAGACACAAGTGATTCATGGAAAGTATATCTTGAGCAGTGTGGATCCAGGGAATACCTAAGAACATGTCACAACCTTTAACGTTAGGTGCCACAACAAATGACACAACATGGTAGGAGGCCCAATTGTTACTAACAACTTGACGTAGCCATGAGATTTAGGAACTAGATATGAAATGTGAGAGTGTGGGTAGTTGATAGAAACAAGGAGTGAAATAGAGCACACCCTCATATGAAACGATGGATTGATCATTGTGTTACTGATAGTATGAGGCCCAACAAAAGCTTTAATATGTAGTGAATTAGAAGATAATGTAGCATGATAATCATTATCAAATAATGTGACGAGTGGTGGAGATGTATCCACATTAACAACTATAAAATAAAGAGGCCTCAATGAAGGAGGAGGTACAACATGATATGTATGATTGGTCGAAGAATCAACAAATTTCTTGTCATGCTTAGGCAGAGGTTCATTAAATATTTTGAGCCTTTTATTTCTCATTGACTAGCTTAGATGACAAAGGATCAAGGAGCTCAATTACATTTTTGTCAATAAGATCTTAAATGAGATTCCTGAGTTTGAAACATCGATTAGTAGGATGCTGAATGCATTGATGATAGTCACATCTAGTTTTTTTTTTGTTATTATGTCCTTTAGGGTGAGATGGATCTATATTTAGTGGTGGTAGGAGCATAATAAGATTTCTTTTGATAATTTGTGGCAATAGAATACGTGGAGCACAAGGAAATTTTGTGAATGTACACTTTGGAGGTTGCCTTTGAATATTTTCAGGAGTAAAGAAAATGTTAACAATAACTTTTTCTTAAGTAGGTTTGGACAATGGTTTGAAAGTAGATTTTCTTTGAAATTGATTAGAAGATGGAGCTTGATCATGATATTTGAGTTTGTCCATAGATAAGAGTTTCTTTTGCATAACTTAATAGTATGGCATAGTTGATCAAATGATGGAGAGGTCTTAAAGATGACACTCTCTTGCAATAGAGATAAAAAAAATTGGACAAAAATATCTTACAATTCGAAATCCACGAGTGCATTGGTCATCTTAGCTAAATTTTTCTTATAGCATAAGACATAGATAGATGCTCATTAGATCCTGTTTTGATTTGTGCAAGTTGAGCACAAGATATCTCAGAACCAATATTAATGGAAAAATGTGTAATAAAAGCATAAGATAAATGCATAAATGATGTTACCAAATAAAAAAGGTATATCATATAACCAACACATAATATAATCTTGACAACTATGTAGAAATAGCTTAACAAATAATGTATGATCATCCACATAATCTAGATGTGCTACATGAAAATCTCAGGGATGCTGTTAAGGTTCCTTATGTCCATTGAAGGTTGGCAGATTAGGAGTGACGAAGTTTGGAGGAAGTGCATAAATGGAAATGGTGGGTGAAAAAAGAGTGTGGAGGAGAAAGGTGGAATCAAGAGATGGAGATGCATGAGAAGTAGCTTGCTGGAGTTAACATATTTTAACTTAGAGATCCTGATAGAGAGAGACTAGGTCTTGAGTGCTAGCGGAAGAGACTTTCTATGTGTGATAAATAAGAGGCAGTGTGAAGTGGTTGGTGGGAGTAGGAGAAAATACATGAATAGTAGAAGTAGGTGGAAGGGTGGAATTAGGGGGTTGAGTAGAAATAGACATAGAAGCGGAGGTGGATGTAGGAATATTAAGCTCAACGAGAATGGTGGAATCATCACGAGTGGCGAATAAGAGCAAATATAGATATTGTGAATGTTTGGCAAGATGAGCATTAAGATCATGAAGGTCTTCATTAGTAAAGGGTGTATAAGTGTCAAACATGATAAAAAGATGATAAAATACCTAGAAGAAAGGTTGGGTTCGAGTGATGGGTTCACCAAATGATTTAACAAAATTAGAAATAATGCTAAACCCTAACTACAAAGTCACGCATGATAACTAAGTGTTAAAATAAAAATATTACACAAGCAATAAGCAAAGTGAAATATGAAACCCTAAGTGAAAGAGAGAGAGAGAGTCAGACTTAGCTAATTCTCACTTTTCCTCGAATTAATATAGATTGGAAAACTGATAAACAGGAAGGTTAGATCGTCACAACTGTGCACCATAAAATCTAGAAATATCAGACATAGCTAGACTAAGGTGCCTAGAATAGGAATAGGGAGCCTAGGTGTTGGTGACTACTATGGGGCACCCGTAATCGCGTAGAATCTCATAAACTAGTTTTCGTTGTGTCGCTCAAGTGTCAGAAGTAGTCTCTTTTGGTCTCCTTTATGTTGCTAGATGATCACCAAACACGCCTATAACCTGTAAAGATATGTTCACCTGTAAAACCCTCAAACTACATCAAATCCCAACAAGAAAAGAAATATGGGGATTCAAAATGACCCCAAAAGTCACCCGACTGAGTGAACCTATGACTGAGCATTGCACTACATCTCAGAATCCATGTAGTTCTTGTGTGTGTGTGAAAGAATTGTACCTTGTGATGCCCTTGTGCAAGCATAATTGATAATGGGTAGTAGATTGATGTATCAATGTAAGTAGATGTGTGTATGGAATAATGAACTTCCCCTTCCTATGCATGTATGTATAAAATACAGTCCCTTATCCCTTAAATGAATGCTAGATGAATGCCTTTAGTGCTTTTTAGATGCCTTTAAATGTAACTTTAGGTGATGATGATACATGCATAGAGCTTGGTCCTTTATTTTTATCACATAGATTTGTATTTATATGATTCCCTTGGTTTAATTTTGTAATTGACAACTAGAAGGCCGACCCATAAGAAAATAAGATTCCTAAAAGATAAAAAAGGCCCAAAAAGAGTGAGTAAGGTAGAAAGAGGTCAGGGGTTCCAAGAGGGGATGAGGGCGCCTAGGTGTTGGCGTCTTGGCTAGGTTGCTGGTGTTTGAAGTCATAAAAGATAAGAAAGTAAAGTATTGAGTGGGATGTAGGGTGTAAAAGACCAAAAAAAAAAGACCAGAAACAAAGCAAAGAGGCCAAAAATAGCTTTCAATTACTAGTTTTCTTGCTTAGGAATTATACAAATGCAAGTATGCTTTTAGGACCTAGAAATGTACCCAAGTGCATGATTTTGTGTCTACAATATACACATGATTTCTGCACAATATTCTTAAACATAAATGATTCATTGCCATCAAGAACTCCTATTTTTTTCCTTATTCTTTGTCATCAAAAAATCATTTGACATCAATGACAATATTTCCAACACCAATCGCCATTGACACAGTTAGGTTATGACAATTATTCTTCACTCATGTCTTCTCTGAGATTTAAAATCACATCTACTATATGAGATTTCTACAAATATAAATTTAACTCCAATAAAATGAATCTCGAATGCTAATGGGATTTATTTACATATAAATATAAGACATCCAATTAGACTCCTAAATTATGGAACCATATGTAGTTAAGGCCTAAAGGACCCATCAAAAGACTCAATTTGTCCTTATGAAAATTTTGTAGGTTTCAAACAAACTTGTGGTATTTTGTGGCTCTAAATAGTATTTTGTGTCTCTAAAACTTTCTTTATAGTACTTTGTGGCTCACGGGTAAGTGCATGGAAATGGGGGTCCAAAAAGTAGACATAAATCCATTTTTTAGCCATTTTGGCCATTATGCACTCGCGTTATAACACAATAGAGAAATTTTGGCGTTTCGTTATAATGCGAGAGTGTTATGGATTGGTAAATATGATCCATAATGTGCTCATGTTCATGTTTTCTATGTGGCATATGTGTTTATGGGAGGGATATATTTACTAAAATAAATTTAAAGTATAATTTTTTCTTTTATTAATCTTTATACTTTATTATTTAAAGTAATATTATTAATCTTTATATTTTATTATTTAAAGTTATTACTTTAAATAATAAAGTATAAAGATTAATAAAAGAAAAAACTTATGCTTTAAATTTATTTTAGTAAATATAAGAAGTTAGGGTCACTCTGCACGTTATGGAACTAGTCTCACAACTCCATCTATCATTGTTTAGAAGATATTTTTTCATATTCTAATCTGGTCAGTACATAGGTATTTTTTAGGATTTCAAAATTCAACCTTCAAACTTTTAGGGTTTAAATTATACAATCGATATATGTTTTGTGAAATAATAAAGCATTTGTTTGGGTATTGGGGCCTTTTGGATTGGTTATTGACATTTGTAGGAGTGTTAAATGTGTCAAAATTAAAATTTACAAACCTCACAACCTCCTAAAGCTAGCGATAACTAATCGAATATATGGAATCATTCAATTCCTTATAACACATAATAATCAAAACACATTTGTAAGGTTTTATTGATTCAAATAATCAAGGGAATGGTCTGTCATCACCAATCCAGTACTATGATAATTCTTCACCGGGAACTCCTCGTGCTATGATTATTTACTAATGCACAGCTTTTAGTTTGGTGGATGGAATCTGGAAACACAACAACAAACATAACACAAGAATACCATAGACTATGATAAGAAGGAATGATGATAAATCTGAAATATCAGTGTAAATTATAATATCAACATGAAATTGTTACAATCTCACCCATGAGGTACTTCAAGTGTTATTGACTTCACTTGCCTTCCAACAATAACTATGGGAGAAACTTCACAATTACACCTCTTAATGGCTTCTTTAACACACCTTCAAAATGATGGCTTCCTTTACACACTTACTCATACAATATTTCTCACTACTTCCTTCTATGCTAAATGAGGGGGGTGGCCTCTCTATTTATAGAACTTCTAGGCTTATCCATCTTATCTCTAAGATAGGATAAGAAATCTACTCTGACAAATCATATTCCATACCTTAACTCTTATCTGTACATGTAAGCTTATCTTTTAAGATAAGATAAACTTTATCATTTCACATGGGTTCCACATTTTTAGACTTTTTACAAATAAAATACACAAAATATTTATGACCTCACTCCTTGTCCTTATTACCAATATAATATTTCTAATTCCTAATCATGTAGACCCTACTTCTCTACTTACCCCAACTTTGACATTTTAACATTACCAGACCACTTACGACAAATATTTACTTTTTACCACAACATTCCTTTTGTACTTTGACTGTTACCGTACTTTACTTTATTGGCAGCACTGTACTGATGGCGCCATTATCTTCTATTAGACGCCACTACTAATTATACTTAACAACATCCTATTCCTAATACATACATTAATAAAATAGAAATTATGGAGGAAAATTTTAGTGTCGACATTTTCCCCCTTCCTAGCTTCTACTCCGTCCTTGGAGTAGACTATTTATGGACATTCTGAAGCTGGTGCCTAGAAAATCTTCAACTTGTCATGGTTGACCCATTTTGTAATGGGAGTACCATCCAATTCCTCCAGTCGATATGTACCATTTTCATGCACAGAGGTATTTTGTAGGGCCCCATCCATTTTAGAAGAAATTTTCTCTATCTTCTTTTTTGTATCTGGAATCATATACTAGAACCAAGTCATTCACATGAAATGGAGACCAATGGATCTTTTGATCAAAGTATTCCTTCTGCTTCATTTTCTTCTTATAGCTTGTATCCTTCGCTATTTCCCTCATTTCCTCTAGCAAATGAAGATGTACCAACCTTTCTTTTACTGAATCACTTTCATCCATCCTTTCATTTTTCATAACTCTCACAGTGGGAATATCAAACTCAATAGGAAGAACTGGATCAATGCCATAAGCCAACTGAAATGGGGAGTATCTTGTTGCTGACTTTGATGTTGCCCTATATGCCCACAATGCTACATGAATCCTTTTATCCCACTTATGTACCTGCAAGGCTGCATCTTTTGCTAGAATTTGACACAACACAAAATTTGTTCGTTCCACCTGTCCATTTGTGCTTGGCTTGTATGTTGTTGCCTTCCTGTGCTTAATAGAAAACTTATTGACTAGGGCTTCTACCACCTCATTAATGAAGTGGCTTCCTTGATTTGTTACAATTTCTAATGGACAACCAAATCTGGTGACAATGCGTTCATATATGAACCTTGCCACTTCATCCATGGAAGTTGTTTTCAATGGCCTAGCTTCAACCCACTTGGTTAAATAATCTGTGGCAACTACAATATACTTATTTTGGCATGGGGTAGTTGGAAGTGGACCTAAAATGTCTATTCCCCACTTTTCAAAGGGACCAAGTGGAAGAATAGGGCATAATGGAGCTGATGAAGTCTTACGGTTACCATGTGTTTGATAAATATCACATGTCTTACAATAATTATAACAATCTCTAAAAAGAGTGGGCCAGTGATAACCTGCATCCAAGATCCTTCTTGCTGTAAGTTGTCCAGAGAAGTGTCCTCCACATGTACCATTGTGGAATTCTTCTATCAAATCCTTCCCTTGATCACGTCCAACTACCCTCTTGTACTGTCCATCAGGTCCTATTTGAAATAATACTCCATGCAGAATAGAATATGGATGACTGGCTTGAGTAATCTTCCTCTTAGTCTTTGCATTGGCACCATCAGGAAACTTGAATTCATTCAGATAATTCCAAATATCTATGTATTCACTAGGGATTGTGTCAAGGGATAACAATGTTGCATCTGGGAAATCATCATCATCACAAGATGAACCTAAACCATCATAGGCTCGAGAGAGTGCATCTGCATTGACATGCTTTTTTCCTAGCCTATCTATAATATCAAATTCAAATTCTTGTAGCAAAATTATCCATCTTGTTATCCTCCCTGATGGGTTAGGCTTATTTACAATATATTTTAGAGCCTGATGATCTGTTACAACTATAAATTTCTACCCTAGCAAGTAATTTCTAAACTTCTTTACAGCAAAAATGATAGTTAGAGCCTCTTTTTCAGTTACAGTATAATTTACCTTAGCACTGCTTATTTGTCTGCTCCCAAAGTAAACTGGATGATCATTCCCATTTTCATCCTTTTGGCTCAGAGTACTTCCTAGTGCTGCATCTGAGGCATCAGTATACACAATGAATGGCTTGCTCTAATCTGGATTCTTTAAAACAAGTGAAGACACCAGGGCTTCCTTCATTTGTTCAAAATCTTCATGCGCCTTATTTCCTGGTTCATAAATAACATCATTCTTCAAGAACTGGGTTAGTGGTTGTGCAATCTTTGAGAAATTCTTGATGAACCTTCTATAGTAACCCACATGGCCTAAAAATGATCTCAACTTACTTCTATTCATAGGAAATGGTAACTCTTTGATTTTTGAAACTTTATCAGGATCAGTACCAATACCATCTCTGGATACAACATGCCCTAACAAAAATGCCTTTATAACATCCAAAGACACACTTTGTAGGGTTTAGTGAGGCTTGTGCTTCATCTAACCTTTGAAATGTTGTCTCCATCTAGTGCAGGTGGTCCATCTTGCTCCCATAGATACAAAAATCATCTAGAAATACTCTGATGAAGTTCCCAATGTAGGGTTCAAACACCCTATTCATCAAACACTGGAATGTTTTCGGAGCATTACACAACCCAAAAGGCATAACTCTATAAGAAAACGTTCCCCAAGGAGTGGTGAACATGGTCTTCAGCTGATCTTTCTCTACTATACGAACTTGGTTGTATCCGCTATATCCATCAGCAAAACTATAGCACTCCTGGCCAGCTACTTCATCCAAGATCTGATCTGAGAATGGAAGAGGGTAATGATCCTTCTTTGTTGCCTTATTGAGCTTCCTATAATCAAAACAAATGCGTAGCTTCCCATTATTTTTTATTGAGATCACAATGGGAGAAACCCATTCTGAATTCTCCACAACAAATATGAATCCTGCATCAAGCAACTTATCTATTTCTTCTTTTACAGTCTTGGAAAAATTAGGATTCATTCTATATGGCATTTGCTTTATGGGCTTAGCACCATCTACCAGCTCAATAGAATGTTCTACCCAACTTACTTGACGGAGTTCCTTGTAATCAAAAGTGAATAGGTGTATGTACCTTCGAAAGAGCTGGAGGTAGGATTCCTTCTCACTCTCCATCACAACATCACCAATCTTTATTTGTTGGAGACGATCATCAATTTCTTCTTCAGATAATTTTATGGGTTCATGAGTCGGTGTGACTAGAAGGATATCCATGACCGAAACATCAACCTCACTTTCTTCATCTTCTGTGTCCACTTCACTGGTACTAGAGTAATCAGAGGATGTCCAATCATCAGTTTCATCACTTGAATCCACAGGTTTTGTCTTATGATGCCGAGGGATCACGTTTATCTTCACCCTCTCTCTACCATGTCCAAGTGTCATGAAGCCTTCATTCCAGTAGTTTCTTGCATGAACTCTCCTTAGCCATGGTCTTCCCAACAACATTGGGTACGCAACAGTACCATTTTTCATCACCTGAAAGTCTACCACACATATAACACCCATAACAAATATTGCCACATTTGAAACAACACCTTCTGGTTTAGTTTTTCCCTTATTTAATGACCTTAACATAAGTGTTGAGGGCGATCAATTTTTAAACCCAACATATTCATTACAGATTCGGTCATTACATTAACTGCAGCACCTCCATCAACTAAGACATCATGAATTGAAATACCATTACATAATACCTCAGCTTGTGGAGCGTAGGGATCTGCCTCTGCCTCCAAAATAGGGACCTCAACCTCCTTCCTTCATCAAGCATTGAGTCCACTTCGCAGCTCCCGCCTCTTCTCAGAAGACATAGCCAAGAGTTGACCATATGTAATATTTGCAGGCCTTTTGGACAGATCTTCTAAGATGGAGTATGGTCCTTGTCCCTGTGAAATCAGAAAATCTTGCACACCCAACTTTCTTCTCCTATGTTTCTTACTAGTTTCTCCTTTCATCTTCTTAGGATCATTTCCATCTTGGTTATCTTTTTCTTTCTTTCTTTTTGTTACAAACACATCTACTTCATTATTTATACTCTTATCTACTACATCAAAAGAATTCACAGGTGCTTTTCCTTTATCATTATCTCTTGTACTAGATGTAGAAGCTCTATCTGGACAATTATACTTAATGACCCTTTTTATGACAACCATAACATACAACTTCAGAAATATTTCTTTTTGGACCTCTATCTCCTCCCTAAGAGATAAATTCTTTTCCTTGAAGAAGATTAATAGTTAACTAGCCCATCTTCCTGAGCAGATCTTCATACTTAGTAGATGTACTAGGAGAAATATTTGTGCTCACCGAGAGTGGTTGTGGATTCTGGACCAAAGGTGCTGGTGTAGGCTCTACTTTAGCAACAATTTCTTTGGGCTCCTCTTCCATGCTTTCTTCTTGCCTTCTTGCAATCTCCTTTGCTTGTTCAATGGTAGCTGGGTGGTCATACTTCACTCGTTGTCTGATCTCTGGCTTCATCCCAAGAATGAAGTTCTTACAGAGGAGATTATCCACGCCATTCATCAACCCATCCGCTAATCCTTCCTTCCAGATCTGGGCATCGAGCTTCCTCCTTAGCTCTAGAACACGAGCATGATAATCCCTTATCTTCTCCTTCTCTCCTTGGGATAGCTTTGTGATATCAATCATGAGATCTGCATATTTCTTTTGTTCACCAAATTCTTCAAGAAAACTTTTAGTTAATAAATCCCATGAATTTTTCACATTATCACCTAGTGTTTCAAACCACCTAAGGGTTGAACCATCCAAAAAGGTAGGAAAAAATTCAGTCCATTGTTCCCTTCTTATAAGGCCATTACAAATCCAAGATCATTTAAACTCTTGAATGAAAGAGGAAACATCTTCATTAGATTGGGCTCAAAAAATAGGAATGTTCCCCATTTTCAAAAATAACCACAGTGAAATACCAACCCACAAGTACAATCAACAAGACTTATGTGCACAAATAATTGGAATTACTATAATAGAAAGTGACTTTACACCTTTCTACAGTAAAATAGAAATGACCATGGTAAACTATGGTAAAACTTGACTTACTGTGGTAAAAAATGACTTTACTATGGTAAACACTATTCACGGTAAAAAGTGAAGTTACTGCGGTAAATACTATTCACAGTAAAAAGTGACTTTACTGCGGTAAATACTATTCACGGCAAAAAGTGACTTTACCATGGTAACTACTATGCATAGTAAAAACAAGGTTACCTTCCAAATATTTTCTGACTAAGTGGGAATATCTTTCCAGAAAATCCACTAACGAGGAATGATCCCTGCAACGAAACCAAAATGTCATCACCAATCCGACACTATGATAATTCTTTACCGGGAACTCCTCATGCTATGATTATTTACTAATGCACAACTTTTAGTTTGGTGGATGGAATCTGAAAACACAACAACAAACATAACACAAGAATACCATAGACTATGATAAGAAGGAATGATGATAAATCTGAAATATAAGTGTAAATTATAATATCAACATGAAATTTTTACAATCTTACCCATGAGGTACTTCAAGTGTTACTGACTTCACTTGACTTCCAACAATAACTATGAGAGAAACTTTACAATTACACCTTTTAATGGCTTCTTTAACACACCTTCAAAATGATGGCTTCCTTTACACACTTACTCATACAATATTTCTCACTACTTCCTTCTATGCTAAATGAGGGGGGTGGCCTCTCTATTTATAGAACTTCCAGGCTTATCCATCTTATCTCTAAGATAGGATAAGAAATCTACTCTGAAGAATCATATTCCATACCTTAACTCTTATCTGTACATGTAAGCTTATCTTTTAAGATAAGATAAACCTTATCATTTCACATGGGTTCCACATTTTTAGACTTTTTACAAATAAAATACACAAAATATTTATGACCTCACTCCTTGTCCTTATTACCCATATAATATTTCTAATTCCTAATCATGTAGACCCTACTTCTCTAATTACCCCAACTTTGACATTTTAACATTACCGGACCACTTACGACAAATATTTACTTTTTACTACAACATTCCTTTTGTACTTTGACTGTTACCGTACTTTGCTTTATTGGCGGCACCGTACTGACGACACCATTATCTTCTATTGGATGCCACTACTAATTATACTTAACAACATCCTATCCCTAATACATACATTAATAAAATAGAAATTACGGAGGAAAATTTTAATGTCGACAGGTCATCATGAGGTCTGTGAAGGATCTGAAACATCATGAGGTGATGCAGAGCTCTAACACATTTGCATGCATTCATCAACTCATATCAACCAATTTCAATTATTCTCATTAATATCTTGTTTTTAGAAGTCTTTCCAACAAGCTCTATAGGCTCAACTATGCAAAAATGACATAATCAACCAAAAAATTACCCTTCTAACTGCCATATCATGCTATCACATTTTGTACACAAGCCTAATCAACTATTAAAATGACTCATTTTCTTGTAAAACTTCATTTCATCATACTTCCACTCTATTCCTCTCACTAGATTTAAGTTTCCTAATTCCAAATCAAGCAAAAATTTGGACTTTTTTGCTTCCATTTGTTCCTCCCAAATCTTTATATTGTTTCATCATGCTCAAAATAACACAAAACCATTCAAGAAAAGTGATAATTAATCAAGGAAATCATTATTCCTCTCAAGTTTAATAAATATTGGCTTGTTTTAGCTCTCAAGAGCCATTCCCATGCAAGATCCATGATTATGCACATCTAGTCATTGTAGACACTAAAATTAGGTCACACTCCCCTTTGGTCCCTTGACGAATAAACACCCTTCATCACATTCACCTAGCCATGGCCCCCTTCACCCCACTAATATTAATTTAATTAATTTAATTAATTAATTATCCTCACCATATTTATTATTTAAATATCTTAATTTAAATAATATCCACACATACACCTCACTTAGACACCTCATCAAGCCAACTCAACCTAAGACCTATTCTTAGTAAGTTTGTCATAACTAACTAAGACTTACCCAAACCCTAAAAATCAATGCCTACATTCTCTCTAACCACATTCCCGCATGCTTACAAGAAGCTTCTAGTCTAATCCATGGGTTAACGACACGAGATCTGAGAAAATCAAGAGGATCTCCCTAGTTTAGTAAACCTAGGAAATCCCGCCTTGACCGACGCCGGTTACCCCTAACCGTCACCGGTTAAGCCGGAACTGCCGTCGGTTACCCTTTTAACCCCCAAAACAACCTTATTTTCAAGGTTGGCAAAAGATTGGAAAAATTGGCAAAACATTGAGATCTTCCTTGAGAGATATCACATCTTCTGAGATCAAATTCCAGCGAGAGCATGCGTGCAAGGAAAGAGATCAAGCATTTTCTCCTTGCACAACCACCCCAGTAAATGATCTGATCTAACCAAGCAAAGAGGAATGCACATGCAGCCCATGCAGAAGCTCTCCTACAATTAGTGATCACCTGCAGCCTTCAACCTCTTACCAGCACCTCCATCCCTCACTCACAGGCATCTAGGACCAGAATCCAAGTAAGTAAAACATTCTACTTCTCTGGTTCACTTCATTTTGTCATTATATTATCACCTATTGTTTACCTAGCCACCCATTGACCTCCTTCAACATTCCCCCTCCATATACCCATTAAAACCTCACCAAATCCCTCCCAAATCACCCAATACCTCATCCCGACCAACCAAAATCCTTTGTGCAATCACAAAGGAGACCCAAAACCCATTCTGTGGCATTCCCAGAACTCCACAGTAACTGGCACCGGTTATATCTAACCGCCGTCAGTCACCCTGAACCGGCATCGGTTACTGTATTTTCCCATACAACTCAGAACAGTGACCTACCCACCTAATTCCGCCTCATCCCCTTAATCACCTGTGACCTACCTGAGACTTCTGTCAGACCTACAGAGACCCAGAACCAACTATTTGACCTTCAGATCCTACTCTAGCCTAGCCTGTTAGATTAGATCTTTCTTATTGTGTTTTAAGTGAGATACCTAAATCATTTCGAATTACAATAGGATTTACTTTATTTACCGCATTAAATTGTTTAAAACAGTGGACTGACAGCCATCTAGGAAGTATCACACTTCCCAGATCTAGCACACGCTAGGCAGTTCACTGCATATATTGTTTAAATTTTTCTGGTGGTCTTGCTTTTCATTACAGGTAGTTCCTCCTAGCCAAAAGGAAGCTCTCACAACCAGCTGTGGATTCAAAAGTCATACACGCGCAACAACTCATCAACCAACATTAAAATAGGTATTCCTCCTATGCCCGTTACCCTATCTGTTTCGTCAATACTTCAAAGAAACGTCTAAGAATTAGGTGAAACATTTTGGCACGCCCGGTGGGACCCATCTGGGGTTCCTTGCATTATATTCATTCCTAGGAAAAGTGTGTTTTTTTCCCTTCTGAAAAGCATACACATTAATTTTCTTCCTTGGTAACCCACCTTTTCTTTCTATTTGCTCTAAAGGAAACCTTTCTTTTGGTGTAATTAAAAAGAACCATTTCTTTACGTTTTCTGCATTATAGTGAAAGAGCATCCCTCTTCCTCTTCATCTTATTGTGTCATCCAACTTCACACTTCGATTTGGGTTTAAAAATAAGTGCATTCCATTCTGATTTATCACATTAGCTCACATTAATTGAGGGCAACCTATACGCTGGAAGTCATGACCAGCTGATGGTTGACAAACAAACCATAGAAAGCACTTTCTTTCTCTTTCTCTCTCTCTGAGTCTTACCAAACCTCACAAAAATTGAAAATACACACATTCTTAAACAACATCTTACCTGGAAGAAGTTGTAGGTGATCACACGATCACGACACAGTGGGCACCCAGCTCGCTGCTCTGTCGAGTCATACTTTAGAGTGAAGGCCCGCCCCCACCATAACATACCTGAAACCTCACCTTTTAGATCTCCTTCTTCGTAGGAAGCCATCCTCACCAAAAAATCTATTTCACAATTCATGTGTCAGTCCTTAAATAGCATAAGCTAAACAAACATAATAGAAAAGGCACTCCTAGGATCACATTTTTCTTAGTGTTTTGCTTGGCTTGCGTTTTGAGGTGAGAGATCATGTTCTTCATTTTTCTTGTTCATCCTTGCATGCTCCTCATCACAGCTGGTGTATTCCGGCTTCACCTGAGTGTGCCTGGGCCATATCATCATCATTCTCAGAATTCTGGGTCTGATTCTACATCAGATTTTAATTCACAACCACTTTTCTTTCATCACTGTTTCAATTTCACAGTAACCATCGTCGGTTACCCTCTGACCGTCGTCGGTTATACCCAACCGATGTCGGTTCCAGGTCCTTTTGTTAACCTACCCAAAAGGACATTTTATTCATTTTCTTCCACTTTTCACAGTCCCTGTCACTGCCATCATTCCCATTGACATTGTAAAACACCATCAGATTTGGCATACCTGTCAGATTCAACTTTCTACCTGGTTTTTCACTCACTGACCATTTTCTACAGTGACCGGCAACAGTTACCCCTGACCGGCGTCAGTTTTCCCTAACCAACATCAGTTAGCCTGTTTCACTTTCCAACCTACATTTGGTACCGAATACACTTTTTACCATCAGATTCACCTGTTCCTGCTATTTTTCTATGTCATTTACAGAGAAACAACCTTACCTGATCAGTACTGGTTCACATGGTGCTGACCCAAAAACAAGCAAGTGCACTCGTATTTCACGCCAGTTGTCAACCACTCCCACCTAGTCCTTCACCACCTTCCATTTTATCACCAGCCATGGATCCCATCCAGCCTATCACTATCACTACAGGAGATGAGGAGTTCACACGACTCCTTGACCAAAACCCTGCCGCTTTGCAGTTTTACCTTTCCCACTCATCCACTCGAGATGCCTCGGGTCAGTTGATATACGACATGCCCGTATCTATCCCCCCGACTCTCACTCCCACTCCTACATCGGCTCCATCTGGCTCTGTGTTGCCTGCATCTACCTTACCCCCAGTCGTTTCACAGCTAGGTCCTATACCCGCTATGACTGCCACGTCTGCCACCTCCGTGGCACCCACCACATCCACCATACCCTCGATAACTACCCAAAATGCAACCTCATCCACCCCTAATGTCTCACACATACCCGTAGCTACATTACCACCTCCCGGTGTCAGTGACCCCTACCCCATTTTCAGAACGTGGTCCTTTCCATTCCACAATCATTAGCCCCCATTGCCACTAGGGTTACCACGACCCTTCCACCTCCATATACATACTATCAGCCACCTCCCGTTTCATCCATTATTCACTCGGGTACGTACCTCCTATTTCACTGCCTTCTTCTCAATCAACCAACATGGCAGCACCATACACTAGAGTGCCACCCTCGTTATATGCCCAAAACCAACCCCATCATGCTACAGGAGGCACCCAATCATCGCAACCTACCAACGACCTAATCAAATTAATGTTGGACAAGATGCAGACATTGGAGGCATCGGTTTCCATCTCCCACAACACTCTCACCTATGATGAGATTTGCAACGAACCCATCCACCCATCCATTCCTATCTGCCCATATCCCGTGCATTGGGAAATGCCTAAATTCAATCGTTTCAATAGCAAAGAAGACCCGCAGCAGAATTTGTGGTCATTCAAACACGGGTGTTATCTGATCACTCATGATGATGCCTTGCTCTTGAGAACCTTTCCCATGTCTCTGACTGGACCTGCATTAGATTGGTATAGTGGGTTACCTAGACACTCTATATTCTCATTCAATCAGGTAGCCCAAGCCTTCTTGGATCATTTCTCTATCAATATCATCAAGAAGGTTACCATGACTGACCTATACTCCACGCGTCAGTATGAGGACGAATCTATCACAGATTTTGTCACTCACTGGCGTAGCTTGATCAATCAACTCACCTTCCAACTGCCACAAATAGAACTCATTGAGCTCTTCACACGGGCTTGTGCTAGACATATCTCACCGACCTTGCAGGTCCAAACCTTCTGAACATTCGATGAAGCATTCACTATGGCATGAAAGTTAGAGATTCGGGCCATCAAAGAGAAGAAAATCCAGTTACACAATAAGAATTCGGCATTCAAGTCGAATGATACCTCTTCTTCTTCCAAACCACAAACCAATTATTCAAAAGCTAAGGGCACCACTAATGCAGTGGTACTCAAGGCTGGCCCAGCTCATCCATCAAATCAGGCTACCCCCTCATCTAATCTCTCACCCATCCAGACTTTTCAATTCAGACGAGAGCATAGTGGAAATACACCCCAATTGGGGAACCTTACTCTTCTGTCTTAGAAAAGCTTATCAAAGCTAGATCCATCACTCTTCCACCTATAAAACCACACACTGGTTTTGACCCTACTCGCCCCATGCCCGCATGGTATAAGGAACATGACTTCTGTAACTATCATCGAGTAAAGGGTCATAGTGACAACAATTGCATCACTTTCAAAAATATTGTCCAAGAAATGCTCGAGAAAGGCGAGTTAACCGTGGATAATCCTAATGCACCTGCCAACCAAAACCTACACATCTTCAAGAAACCATTTCCCAACCATGCCCTTCGTCTGATCAAACCGGTGAGACCTCAACTCATGATACTCATACCCGTGAGGTTCACGCTATTTTTACTGACGTACCTGTCACCTCCCAGTTACCCCATATTCCTTCCATAGAGGAAATCCTACCCGAAATCCTCCTTCTGCATTGGAAATCCTCCTCCACCCACAGAGGAACACCTTTCATCTCCTTCATCACCTACGGAGGAGTCTTCCACTAACATCGAGACCATTTCACCTTTGGCTTCTCCACTTAGAGAACCGGTACCCACAGTACCTCCTCCACTCACAGAGGAGCACCCATTACCTCCTCCACCCATAGAGGAGCACCCATCATCTCCTCCACCTATAGAGGAGCTCCCATCATCTCCTCCACCTATCATAGACCCAGTTGAGATACCTTTTCCTCTTGGTGAGCATTCTCCATCAGCTACCCAAAATCCTGCAGACCTACTTTCAGCTCTCCTACCCACGGAAGCTGAAGCTAGCCAATTTCCTGTCTCTAAGACACATTTTATAGGAATTTCCATTAGGTCCTCATCAACTCCACCTACAGACGTGTCCGTTCTCACGTTTGGCTGATCACTTAGATTATGTGGATAGAGCCTTATTATGGGGGCATCTTCTGCTTCCGGTCTCAACACAGATGCAGATGTCACTTACTGATACTTCCACTATCTACCCAAAAGTATTCTGACCAATCGAACCAAACACAACCACCTCTATCACAATTCCTTCCACGACACCCATCATAACTCAACATACACCCTTACCCATAACCCAAACTACATCTAAACCCAAACCCACACCTACAACATTTTCCTCAACTAAACCTATTACCACCTTAGGGGTCACCCCAACCACCAGCCTTACTCATCCACCTATCAAACTAGATTTAGCTACATCCTCCAAAGTCAACACCACACCTACTCTGACACCCAAACAAAAGCACCAAACCCATAGAACTCATACCCCGGCTGCAAAATCACACCTTCACCTATCCCATCTATCTTAAGACCTCAGCTTCCCAACATGGTCAAGCAACCTCCACCCATCAATAAACCAAAAACACAACAACCCATTCCTTCCTCACAAACCTCTAACCTCCCCAGACACCCAACACAACTTACACCACACCTGTAACATCTTTACCACCCATACCTCCAATACCCTCAGCTATTACTTCACTACCCACTACACTTCAATCTTGTCTCTCACACCCCCTACATGACCCACATCATCTACCTTCACAGCACCCCCATTATCCCCGTGGGTAACTCATCCTCTTCCCCCATCTTCCTTTTCCTTCTAGACCTCGTACACCCATATCACCTTTACCCAAGAGGGTGCAACCCAAAAACAAAACTCCACTACCCCACAATAAGGTAGTCAAAACAACCACACACCCTCCTACCCATCCATCTACTATACCCCTACCTAAACAAGCACGACCGACACCCAAAACCATGCCAGCACCCAAACCCATAGCTCGACCCGCTCCTCCTCTTCCAAAATTTGTTCCTCAACAATCAACCACACCTACACCCAAACCCACGTTCACTTCCCATTGCGATCCACTAGCAGGGTCTTATGCCAAAATTTTAACCAACCTCCTTGAGACTTCTGTCATCACATTACCGCCACTCAGGCCTTATGACCCCCTCAAACCCAAGCCAAAAGGGTTTGATGATACTAAAATTTACACATACCATCGTGTGCCAGGGCACGATGTGGAGAACTACAAGGCCTTGAAAACCATCCTTATCCAGTTATGTCCTCTAAAGCCAACTTTGATGATGACAACCTTCTCGACGAGGACCCTGCTTCACTGACACCCATTCCCACACTGCCCACTCAACAACCACAAACTCCACCCTCACAGCTCCTAGAGCCACCCCCAAGATTTGAAATTAACATGGTTCACATCAGAGAACTTTCCATGCCACCACCCAAATGTCGTTGCACCCAACTCACCTCACAGGGTTTTTCTCCTCTTGTAGGTTTTTGCCCATCATGTCATTATACCACTCACCCTACACCTTCTCCATTTTGCCAACTCCCCTCAGATCAACATGATACACATCACTACACATGCTCAGAAGGATAAGGGTAAAGAAAAGGCAACTGACCCACCAACTAATCCTATACCCAACATACCATCTGCACCCATACCTAAAATCACTATCCGCGGCCCTACGTACCCCATTTCTAATGGTGTCACACATCGCACCATGCTCAAACAATTACACCAATCTCCCCTCAAAATGTCCTTATATGACCTCATCCAAACCTCAGAATCCCATCGTCAAGCTCTCATGGAGGTTCTTCAATCTATTGAGGTTTTACCCAATGACCCTACACCCGTAGCCTCCATTATCACACCCCATCATGTAGCCTCTCTCACCAAATTACCACCTTCATCTTCACCCCACCCTATTCACCAAGTAGCCTCCCTTAGCTTTTCAGAAGAAGAGATCGTGCCACACCAAAATGATGACCCAGACCCAGCCCTCTTCATCTCTGTCCACATAGATGACATACGGGTACGCCGTGTGATGATTGATGGGGGCGCTAGCATTAACATCATCTCATCCCATGCATTCACTCAAATGTGCATACCTGACAATTACATGCATAAACATCTGTCATGTTGCATTCATTCAATGACACTATCACTTCTACACTAGGCACCGTCATCCTCCACATTTGCGTGGGCCCCCGCACTGTTCCAGAATTATTTTACATTTTGGAGGGGGAATTTCAATATAACCTGTTGCTTGGCAGACCCTGGATTCGTGTCATGGGTTGCGTTCCTTCCACTTTGCATCATTGTGTAAAGTTTGAACATGAAGGACACACCTATACCATTCTAGCTGACCCATCACCTTTTAAAACATGCAACATGCTTTACCACCCAATGATGTGCTCATACCTATTAAGCCGATCTACCTCCACAACCATTACTTCTTCACCTACACCTCCACTTACCAGTATAGCCGCTGCTTCAACCGCACATACCTCCTCCATTCCTACCACTGCCCCAACCTCCACGGCTGACCCATCAGCTTCCCAATCCATTAACTCTACCTCCACATCGACCTCTGACACATCATCCATTCCAGCTACCTACATACAAACCACCGATCCCTTGGAAGGTGTTTTTCAATGCCTCACTCTAGGGGAGTACCGCCTATATAGTGTCAACACATTCCTTACTCCACAAGAGTACAGAAGTCTTCACCAACACCCTCGTTATGATCACCATATAGGAGAACATCTCCTGTATGGTCCCCCTCACCTTCGTACTAGTCTCACCTATGGGGGACTTGATACTACCACTTACACACCCAAACCACCGTCACAAACTCACCCATTTTCCACTGACTTCCAATCACTTACCAATCACCGTTTCACCCACACCTTCCTGCACCGATGTGCGTGGAAGGGTTTTGGTTTTGGATTTTACGAGCAAGGCCGCCATACCATCATTCCATGTACCACCCGTAAACATAACGACCATAGTGGTATCGGCTTCCCTGAACCACCTACCAAATAGGCCTGCATTGAACTCATTAAGGACACTAGCCCTTCTCCACCTTCTTCACCCGCTCCACCTTCATCACCACCCTCACCGACGGAGTCGATGGATCCAGAATCTATCCCTCCTAACTTTTTTTTTCATAAACACCATTTCCTTGGGGCCTTTGACTTATCAACGTGGGGGCGAGGCCCCTTCCACTCTTCCCTTCCTGTATCCTGAAATGATCGATGACAATACACCTTCAATTAACATTCGTTCAATGTCAGGATGATGAATCTATACTCACCTACCTTGGTGCAGAAGACTCATATATTCATCAGTCGTTACCTTCTGAGACGCAAACCATGTTGAATGAATCAACTATCGAGATCAACATTCATACTCAGGATGACCCGCACATCCTAAAGATCGGTCAATCTTTAGATGCTGCTGAATAGGAAGCCATCACTTCTTTTCTCAAGGATCATAACCACGCTTTCACTTGGTCTTACGCAGACATGCCCGGTATTGATCCCACCATAGTGGTCCACAATATCGTAACCATTCCCGATGCCAAACCCATTAAACAAAAGCTGAGGAAAATGCACCCTCGCATTGCCCTTCTCATCAAAGAGGAACTTCAGTGCCTTCTTTCTGTTTCCTTCATCTTACCCATTGATTATCCTCATTGGATTTCTAACATTGTCCCTGTCACTAAGGTGACAGGGGGACTCTTTATTTACACAGACTTCTGTGACCTCAACCTAGCATGTCCAAAAGACAAATTTCCCTTACCTGGTATTGACCAGCTGGTTGACCTTACCGCTGGCCATGAGATGCTATCACTCATGGATGGCTTCTCAGGTTATAACCAAATCCTTCTTGCCCCAGAGGATCAACACAAAACCTCATTCATCACCCCTTGGGGGACCTTTTGCTATCGAGTCATGCCTTTCAGCCTTAAAAACGTTGGTGCCACATATCAGCATGGGCTATGACTTACATCTTCCATGACATCATGCATCACATATTGGAAGATTACGTGGATGATCTCCTGGCCAAATCTAAATGCCACTCCGAGCACCTTGCCATCCTCAAAACCATTTTTGACCACCTCATTAAATATTACATTCACCTTCAGCCAAAGAAGTGCATCTTCGCGGTCCTCTCAGGAAAGCTCCTGGGATTTATCATTTCCCTACATGGTATAGAAGTTGACCCTGCTAAAGTCAAGGCCATTCTAGAAATGCCTCCGCCCACCAACCTTAGACAACTCCGTAGCCTACAAGGTAAGTTGCAGTCTATTCATCATTTCATTTCACAATTGTCTGATCGATGTCAACCATTTCATCATCTTCTCAAGAAGGATGTCTCCTTTAAATGGGATGATGACTGTCACAAAGTATTTTGAGGCCCTAAAACAATACCTTCTCCAACCACCCATACTCATTCCACCTAAAGATGATCAACCTTTTTACCTATACATCTCAGCTACCGATCATTCCTTGGGAGCCATGCTCACTCATCGTGATGAACAACACAGGGAGTAGGTGGTTTATTACATAAGCCGTACTCTTTTAGACTATGAAACCCGATACACCCACCCTGAAAAATTTTTCTTAGCCTTAGTTTTCATTGCCACCAAACTCTGTCATTACCTACTCAACCACAAAACCTATGTTGTGACCAACACCGACCCCTTACACTTCATGTACGCCAAACCTTATCAAAATCAGTGTGCCGCATGATGGCTTATGCTCTTAGCTGATCTTGACCTCGAATTCATTCATCAAAATTCCATCAAGGGCCAAGCTATCACTGACCAATTGGCCACCACACCTATTTCCAGGGATCAACCCTCTAATTTTGACTTTCCAGATGAGTCGATTGCTACCCTTTCCCTGGACGAACCCCCTTACCAAATGACACTCTTCTTCGACAGTTCCAAGTGTCAGTGTGGGGGTGGGGCTGGTATTATCCTCATTCCCCTTGATGGTGAACCCATGCCTTTGTCTTTCAAACTAGATTTTGAATGCACCAACAATATTGCCGAATACGAAGCACTTGTACTAGGTCTCCAAGTTGCCTATGCCCTAGATGTCAAATCAATCAACATCTTTGGTGATTCTCAATTGGTCGTAAACCAAGTCACTGGTATATACCAATGTCGTAACGAGATACTTCAAAAGTATAAACATCATGTAGACATACTTTTGACCACCTTTGATCGTTACACCCTTCAAACCATCCCACGTTCAACCAACAAATTTGTAAATACCATGGCCTTCTTAGCTTCCCAAATACCCACTTCGCCCACCGATTCTCAAATATTTGTCACCATACAATGACTCCAATCACCTTCTTATTTACCTCACGATGTTCACTTGATCGGAACCATCCACCCCTGACCCGAGTGACCTTTGGTATAAACAATACTCCGACTATCTTTCTCTCTCCATCTTACCTCCTGATCTCACCCGTAATGGACAACGCGCCTTCCTTAAAAAGGTCTCATCGTTACGTCATCATGGGGGGCCTCCTCTATAAGCATGGCTTTGACGGTATTCTCTTACGATGCCTCACAAGTTCTGAAATCCCTTATACCATTAAGGAAGTTCATGACGACATATGTGGAGGTCACTTCAGTGGCCTTGTTATTGCTAAGCGTATTCTTCACCTGGGCTATTACTGGCCGACCCTTAACTATGATTGTTGTGACTATGTCAAATGTTGTGTAAAATTCCAACAACATTCCAATCTTCATCATACACCCAGTCATGCCTTACAGGTCACCCGTGACCTTTGGCCCTTCTCTCAATGGGGTTTGGATCTTGTCAGAGAAATCAATCCCCATTCTTCCCAATGCCATCAATGGATCATCACTGCTACCGAATACTATACAAAATGGGTGGAAGCCATACCACTCATTTCCATGAAAGATGAGAAAATATGTGAGTTCATTAACCACCACATCATTTGTCACTTTGGTGTTCCTCATCGCCTCATCACTGACAATGGAAAACAATTCAAAAACAAAACATTGCAAAAACTTTGTGACGCCTTTGGCATTCAGCTTAGTTTCTCATCACCTTATTACCCACAAACCAATGGCCAAGCCAAATCCACTAACAAAACCTTAAACAAAATTCTTATGAAAGTGGTTGACGATACTGGGAAGGATTGGCATACACACATTCCTTTTTCCCTGTGGGCATACCGCACTAGTATTCACACTTCCACTGTGGCCACACCTTTTTCTCTGGTCTATGGTATAGAGGTAGTCCTACCTCTCAAAGTCTAGATCCCCTCACTCTACATTTCTCTCCATGACATGCTCAATGATGATGAATTTCGTCAGGACCGTTTAGCATAACTAGAGTTACTAGATGAACATCATCTTAATGCTCTAGATCACCTTCAAGTTTACCAAAAATGTATCAAATGTGCCTATGACAAATGTGTCCATGAACGGACCTTCCAAGTAGGTGACCTTGTCCTGAAATAAAATCAACACATAACCAAAGTAGAAAAAAGTAAACGGGGAAAATTTTCTCCTAATTGGCTTGGACCATACATCGTGACTCATACCTATGGATCAGGTGCTTATCATTTATCTTCACTTGATGGTAAACCTGAACTTGAGCCCCTTAACACCTTGCATCTTCGACCATTCTATTGTTGACTTGTAGTCCTACCTCACCTTTTGTCTCTTTCCATGCTCGTCCCTTGAGCGCTATTCACTTCATACACCTCACTAATGATTAAACAAGAATCATGTGAGTACCCGTCACTTGTTATCTTCTCTTGAATATGTGTACCATGGCACTTGCACATAGCCTGATTCTCATGGATACTTTTCTTCTACCTTTAGATGAGATCCCATGGTCATTCCACCTTGCCTTTTGAACAAGAGTCCTATTCTCCACCTTGGTCTTGTCCATGACTTCAAAGACCTCACATGGGACCAAACTCCTTGAGTCAAACTTCTAATAAAAATATGACTCCCTCAAAAGGACATCTTCCTCTCGACAAGTGCTGCTATAAATAGCCTACTCCCTCAAAGGACAACTATGTAAAATCTCTTCTAAAAAAAAAAAATGAGAGTAACTGAAGCTTTCCGCATCGATCAGCTTCACGAAGACCTCAAGGAGTTAAATTTTATTCATCCCATATAGACTTCCCACATCGATCAGTCTATTTCAACTACAAGTCAAAACAACAAACCTTTTAGTCATGGACTTGCCCATTGTGACCTAGGATCTCTTGCCCAAAGTGCATGTTACCTCATACCACATAAAAATTAACTACCTTTCACCCTTCTTACCATTCCCACTCCCATTTCCTATTGCCTCAAGGGAATTCTTGGAACTTAGACATTTGGTGATCATGTGACTACTTTTCACCGTAGAACAATCAATCATGCAATGTCTTTAGGGTCTTACATTCATCACCTCTTTCAAGGTGTGATTTACTTGGTATGATCCTACCCAATCTAGTGGCTTTCTTTCCCCCTCTTATCTTTTGAACCATCTTTGTTTACATTTTGATTACCTTATACAGGACTTGGTCCTCGACACTTACTTTTGGGGTAATCTTCTTCTTTTGTTACAATCGACATCACCTACATCACTTTACCTATAATCCACCCACACCTAACAGATCTAAAACCCACACCATGCCTAAAACCTACTACCTCATTTTCCAACCCTCTCATATTATTCCCTAGCTCATGGGATAAATACATCAGCCTGAGGTCCCTTCTTCACTGGGACTATGTAGGCAGCACTCCGAGGGCATGGGGCCCCTGGAGGTTAGCTCGGCCATCCTCTACCTTAAACAATTAATCTTCCATGTGCCTCACATTACATCACACCTTGCTTCGTTTCCATTTTTATACCCAAAATTAGAAATTCAACCACATACATAATGAGTTGTTTCATATTTTAAACATTATCACATCATAAATTTATTTTGCCTACAATTTCTCTAACATCATCATGCATGTATTATAACACATCTCATATATGACCCATATTATCATTCATTGCATGAAATAATGATTCAAACCTTCACCGACTTTCAACTCCATCAGGCCTAAACAAACCTAACTCAACCATTCCTAACTGACTTGACTCGATCCATGCCTAAACCGACCCGACTCGATCCATGCGTAAACCAACCTAACTCAACTATGCCTAAACAAACCTAACTCAACCATGCCTAAACCGACCTAACTCGATCCATGCCTAACCAGACCTGACTTGATCCAGGCCTAAATCAACCCAGCTCCATCATGCCTAAAACGACCTAACTAAACCATGCCTAACTCGACGTAACTCGATCCATGCCTAAACCAACCTAACTCAATCATGCCTAAACAAACCTAACTCAACCATGCCTAAACCAACCTGACTCGATCCATGCCTAACAGACCTTACTCGATCCATGCCTAAAAAAACCTGAATCCATCATGCCTAACACCTAATTTCCCTCCATATCAAAATAATACATTAAAAAATCAAATAATACCATGTATCTCATCAACACATCAACAAATAACAAAATACCATGTATCTCATCATATAAATAAATTAATGTGTATCTCAAATTTACAAGGCTATCTTGTCATGTCCACCATCTCAAAATCATCGGCACGCAAGCTGATACATAATACAAAATGTCATCATCATGTAGGCCGGTCTCATATATACAACAAAATAATGACCATAATATAAAATCTCTTCGGCACGGCAGGCCAGTATATGCTCAAAATATACAAAAATCTCTCATACATCCTCACTGTCATCAACATGCATACCGGTATGGGATCAAAACTATAAATATCTCTCAGCATGTAAAGCCGGTATATATCCATACAAAATACTATCATACATAAAAAATTAGGTACCATATCAAGCATCTCGACGGATGTCCTCCATCTCGGTATTGCCTGTACTCTCGGCCTCCTGTGTCCCTGTTAGCGCCTTAATTAGAGCTAGCCTTTGTGTGCTGGTAGCTTTTTCCTGATTAGGCCTCGGAGCTCATTGACCCCATGTGCTCTCTACATTGTGAGTGCGGGATCTCATCCTCTTATTAGACACCTGGTGTGCCATGTACTTAACATAGGATATGAAGTCTATCCCAGCCGCCATCAGCTAGTCCTGATAGTATCTAGCCTCACCTAGGGCATCCCGTAACCTAGATAAAGGCATGGTCTGTGGTGGTCCCATAGGTCTCGGCCCCTATACCTATCCTGTGGGACCCTTTCCCGCTCCTACCTGTGAGCTGGGACCCGGTCCTGGTGCCTATGATGGTGGTGCCTATGGTGGTGCCCCCTACCCCTGTACCTGTATCTAGGCCTGTAAGACCCCAATCTATGGATGGACTATGGCCAACTACCCCTGTAAACCTGCCACCTGACTATCCCACTCCTCTCCATCTCCATCTCCTCCACCAGCCATCTGGGCCTGCAGACTGGCCACCTGTACGCAAAGCTCTACTACCTCCACCTCCGAGCCCTCCAACTGTGTCTGTAGTATACCTAACTGGGTAATGAGAGTATCCACCTACCCTTGTAGGGCGTCTCTATGCACCGTGATGGTGGCTAGATCCGGCTTCCCCGGTCTGGGTGGTATGGCTCGTAAGTGAGCCACCCACCACTATTTGTACTTGTCTGTACACTCAACATCATCTATCTTCCAATCCACTGGCTACTCCTCCTACCATGCGGGAACTGTAGGCTATGGTAGAGGTAAGGGCCTCTCCACGTCGTCTCTCCGGTACTGTGGGAAGGGTGGGGGTATGTCCTGTACTAGCTCAAACTACCGCCGGAATCTGTCTATCGGGATCATCTTATCCTCCCCGGCACAGTGACCCTGTATCCATCTCTCTAGCTGGAGCTCAGCTAGCTCCTCATGCATATGCCTATATGAGGGGAATCCCACATATGGCCTCTAGATAATGTCCACTCTGAACAACCCCTCCAGTAACTACCGGAAATGGGCCACATCATTGTGGGCCTCTCAAATCTCTTCTCTCCAATCACCGGCACCCATCTCCTGTACCCCACCCACACAAATCTCACTGGGAATGCATCTACTCAGGGAATCCCTATAGGATGCATACAAACTATGTGCTCGTACACCCAACCGTGCAGTAAAAATGTACAACACAGGCTAAACCTGCGCAACCGCCCATATGCCCACAACTCCCTGTACAACTGCACCAAGAATGTTGGTGCCCAGGTAAAGTGGGTCTCATCCACCATCATGTCATGGAGTACCCCCCATTAGTGATGGGGGAAAGCATTTAACCTCTACATCTGGCAGTGCATAGCAGCACACTACCTCCATCAACAGAACCACTAGCCTCGTCTCCTCTAGATGGGCTACGTACATCTCTCCATAGCTCAAGCTGGCGCTATGGAATCTCAGATCGGCCATCCCCTCTCCAAAAAAAGACACAATCAGCTCCTCCGAGGCCTTAAAGGAGATAGAATAAACCCGTGCAACCAATATGGGTAGCTGAAGAATTCAGAACACATCCTCCAGGGTGATAGTAATCTCACCTGTCGGCAGGTGGAACTTGTTGGTCGTGGAATCCCATCTATCGATGAGCACGACCATCATTCTGGGCTACTAGAAAACATGTCTATAATGAAGAACTCCACTCAACCCAGCTACCTCCACATGCTGCAGCTCCTCTGGGGTCACTGCGCCGCGCATTATCACCAGTAGAGGTGGAACCCTGTCCCACATATATAGCTACGCTCTCCCCTACATCCAATACAAGCACGTCATTAATTTACATGTGTCATTCCATATTCAACAATTATCATTTTCCTACACCCTATTTTCACCCTACCTATTTCAACCACCTAGACCACATCACGTTTGGACCCTTGTGCCCAATAATCTGACTGGTAATGGTTCATCCTAACCGACCCCGATCACCCTTTAACTGACATTGGTCACCTGTTTGGTGACCGATACCGGTTCACCCTTAAAGACCCCGGTCATCCCTTAACTGGTAATGGTCACCTGTTTGGTGACCGATACTGGTTCCACCTAACCGATGCTGGTCAAACTTGACTGATGCCGATCACTGTCACAGAAAAACCCATAATTTCCCAAAACCCCCTTTCTAAAAAACCTCCCCCTGTCCCTTTTACCCACCTACAATGACCTAACATACCCTTGGACCTCCACCCACCCCCCTATCCCATTTATTACCCTCCCCATTCCTCTTTTTACCCGCTATTCTCCCCATTCCCAAATTCAATTTTTAACCACCCACAAAAACGAAAACTGACAAAACCTACAAACAACAATAAACAAATCCCCTAATCTATCAAATCAATTACATGTAGCATAGAACACTTACCTCATCGTACTATCGCCATCTTGGTGGTATGGTTTCTGTATCGGTGGCCCACCCGATCCCTCTCCAACCTCCACCATCACCGAATAGCTACCAGCAACCTCCACCTAATCAAATCCCTTGTAATGATCCTTTAGACCCGCTGCTCACTGAACAATCACTCATTGATCACATCGCCAGCTCATTGTTCCATTCCATCTAGACACTTTTCTCTCTTTCCTCTCTTTTTTGTCACTTTCTCACTTCACAAAATAACACATGAATAACCAAAAACATGGATTTTTCGATTTTATAACAAACCTGACCTAACCAACGCTGGTTACCCTGGACCGACATCGATCGTGTGCCCTACCTCACCATCTTCGGTTGACCTATACCGACGTCGGTTATCCATGACTGACATCGGTCACCCTCACCTACACATTTCCCTAAATTTTAACCTTTACCCTACCCCTAACTCCTTTTTTTCCCCACCTAACCTTCACCCTGCTCATTTACCCCACCCCACCTTTACCCTACCCATTTACCTCACCTTTCTTGACCAAATCATTTACTACCTCCCTTTTTCCTCCTTTGGGGACTCGTTATTTTACCCCTACCTTGGCCATACCTGTGTTGCGACCTAGATATTTAGATCTGGCCCATCGCTTCTGACCTTTGACCTCATGTGTTTGCTATACCTTGCGGCACTGTTACCTGTGTTGTTGACCTAATGACCTTACCTAGCCTATTTCCATGTCTATTTATCCTGACCCTACCTTTGGTGGTACTGGAACATACCTACACGTTCCTATACCTAACCTACGTTGTGTCACCTGACCATATCCTATACCTTGGATACTGGAATCACTTCAACCTTGTTTGGATAAACCTATCAACCTTAGACAATGTAGAGTTTTCCTGCTCTTCAACCTTGGGTAGCGTGCTTTAGTTTATACATGTGCGTGCATTTCACTGTTGCTACCTTTAACCCTGATCCATTACCTAGATTACCTGAGTAGACCTTACTCCTCTTTCCCCCATTACCCACCTACTTTTTCCCTCACATTTACCTTTTATCAAATCACTCACCAATTTTGCCTGCTTGCCTCGTCAATTCTTGGTTTGAGGGGGATCATCTTCACCCACACATGGGGCAACCACATCTTATTTTTTTTGTTAGCGTTGCTTACTAATACAAGCTACGCAACAAAAAGGGGTAAAATATAGACACTAAAATTAGGTCACACTCCCCTTTGGTCCCTCGATGAATAAGCACCCTTCATCGCATTCACCTAGCCATGGCCCCCTTCACCCCATTAATATTAATTTAATTAAATTAATTCATTATCCTCACCATATTTATTATTTAAATATCTTAATTTAAATAATATCCACACATACACCTCACTTAGACACCTCATCAAGCCAACTCAACCTAAGACCTGTTCTTAGTAAGTTGTCATAACTAACTAAGACTTACTCAAACCCTAAAAATTAATGCCTACATTCTCTCTAACCACATTCCCACATGCTTACAAGAATCTTCTAGTATAATCTGTGGGTTAACGACATGAATCCGAAAAAATCAAGAGGATCTCCCTAGTTTAGTAAACCTAGGAAATCCCACCTTGACCGACGTCGGTTACCCCTAACCAGTCACCAATTAAGCTGGAACTACTGTCGATTACCCTTTTAACCCCCAAAAAACCCTTATTTTTGAGGTTGGAAAAAGGTTGAAAAACATTGAGATCTTCCTGTGAGATATCACATCTTTTGAGATCAAATTCCAGTGAGAGTACACGTGCAAGGAAAGAGATCAAGCATTTTCCCCTGCACAGCCACCCTAGAAATGATTTAATCTAACGAAGCAAAGAGGAATCCACATGCAGCCCATGCAAAATCTCTCCTATGATTAGTGATCACCTGCAACCTTCAACCTCTTACCAGCACCCCCATCCCTCACTCATAGGCATCCAGGACCAGAATCCAAGTAAGTAAAACATTCTACTTCTCTGGTTCACTTCATTTTGTCATTATATTATCACCTATTGTTTACCTAGCCACCCATTGACCTCCTTCAACATTGCCCCTCCATATACCCATTAAAACCTCACCAAATCCCTCCTAAATCACCCAATAACTCATCCCGACCAACCAAAATCCTTTGTGCAATCGCAAAGGATACCCAAAACCCATTATGTGGCATTCCTATAACTCCACAGTAACCGACACCAGTTATATCTAACCGTCGTCAGTCACACTGAATCAGCATCGGTTACTGTATTTTCCCATACAACTCAGAATAGTGACCTACCCACCTAATTTCACCTCATCCCCTTAATCACTTGTGACCTACTTGAGACTTCTGTCAGACCTATAGAGACTTGTCGACACTAAAATTTTCCTCCGTAATTTCTATTTCATTAATGTATGTATTAGGAATAGGATGTTGTTAAGTATAATTAGTAGTAGTGTTTGATAGAAGATAATAGCATTGCCAGTACGACGCCGCCAATAATGTATAGTACAACAATAGTCAAAAGTACAATAGGAATGTTGTGGTAAAAAGTAAATAGTTGTCGTAAGTGGTCCAATAATGTTAAAATGTCAAAGTTGGGGTAAGTAGAGAAGTAGGGTCTACATGATTAGGAATTAGAAATATTATATTGGTAATAAGGACAAGGAGTGAGGTCATAAATATTTTGTGTATTTTATTTGTAAAAAGTCTAAAAATGTGGAACCCATGTGAAATGATAAGGTTTATCTTATCTTAAAAGATAAGCTTACATGTACAGATAAGAGTTGAGGTATGGAATATGATTAGTCAGAGTGGATTTCTTATCCTATCTTACAGATAAGATGGATAAGCCTGGAAGTTCTATAAATAAAGAGGCCACCCCCCTCATTTGGCATAGAAGGAAGTAGTGAGAAATATTGTATGAGTAAGTGTGTAAAGGAAGCCATCAATTTAAAGGTGTGTTGAAGAAGCCATTAAGAGGTGTAATTGTGAATTTTCTCCCATAGTATTGGTGGAAGGCAAGTGAAGTCAATAACACTTGAAGTACCTCATGGGTGAGATTGTAACAATTTCATGCTAATATTATAATTTACTCTGATATTTTAGATTTATCATCAATCCTTTTTATCATAGTCTATGGTATTCTTGTGTTATGTTTGTTGTTGTGTTTCCAGATTACATCCACTAAACTAAAGGATGTGCATTAGTAAATAATCATAGCACGAGGAGTTCCCAGTGAAGAATTATCATAGTGCCGGATTGGTGATGACAGACCCAGAACCAACTATTTGACCTTCGGATCCTACTCTAGCTAAGCCTGTTAGATTAGATCTTTCTTATCCTATTGTAAGTGAGATACCTAAATCATTTCCAATTACAATAGGATTTACTTCATTTACCTCATTAAATTGTTTAAAACAGTGGACTGGCAACCATCTGGGAAGTATCACACTTCTCGGATCTAGCACATGCTAGGAAGTTCACTGCATATATTGTTTAACTTTTTCTGGTGGTCTTGCTTTTCATTACAGGTAGTTCCTCCTAGCCAAAAGGAAGCTCTCACAACCAACTATGAATTCATAAGTCATATGTGCACAACAACTTATCAACCAACATTAAAACAGGTATTCCTCCTACGCCCGTTACCCTATCTGTTTCATCAATACTTCAAAGGAACGTCTAAGAATAAGGTGAAACAGTCATATCCAAAACAAAACAAACACATCCTTAGATACCCTTCGGGCTCAGTATAATACATGAAGAATTTCAAATTTGAACCCTTTAAACTTATTTTGTTACCACCTTTTCTAATTTTTAGCCTATTAACTCTCTTCTAGCTCTGGTCTTCTACATTTTCTAGTGTACCTTTAAATCTAGGGGGTTTCAAACCATACTGATGGGTTTTCTAGATACCCATTTATGCCTTCTTTGTCTATGCAAGATTTCAATATGTTCATCATGAAAATAATCTCATTAAGTGAAAAATACTTCCATCTACATGGTGAATACCTATTTCAGTAAGTGATAGATAATCAAAAAATGGTTTGAGAATAATGGAGTTGATTTCTGATCACTAGGGTTAATTTTGGAGGCCTTGAAAAATAAGAGAGTGATCCTCGTTCTTTCCTCTTAATTAGAAGAGAGCATCCTATTCTCATCACAATGTAGCTCTCATAAAAGTGTTTACAAAAACTTAAGTAATCACTTGAGGTTTTAGAAACATGTTTTCAACTCATGGTTTACCACGTTTTCATGTTAGAAGTTTTTTCACTAAAAAACAAAACCCTAAACCTTGATCCCTAAAAACTAAACCCTAAAACTTAAACCCTAAACCATAAATCCTAAACCCTAAACCCTAAAACCCTAAAACCCTTACCCTTGAACCCTAAACCATAAGCCCTAAGCCCTAAAATTAAAACCCTTAAACCCTTAACCTTGAACCCTAAACCCTAAGCCCTAAGACCAAAGCCCTAAAATATCTTAATTGTCAAGACCTCCATAATTAACCCTAGTGACCAAAAATCAACTCCATAATGCTCAAACCATTTTTTGATGATCTATCACTTACTTAAATAGGTATTCACCATGTAGAGGGAAGGATTTATCATTGAATGAGATTCTTGTCATGTGACCACCTGTTAGACTAAAATGAGGTGGTTGTAATTTCCTTCATCATTTGAAGTGTGATCACACTATAAGGTTCAAATGAGTGTTTAAGAACACTACAAAGTGAGTGACGTCAATTGAAACTCAAATGATTTATCATTCTTACATATATGGTGCTCTATATTAAGATCATCTTCTTACCCCTCTTGGCTCCATAATTCTCCTCGAATGCAATCAAATTTAGGGGATTGGCTAAGAACACACAGGGGTTATCAATTTCCTAGTAAATATTTTTTGTTTAGTTCTAAATGGGATTCAGCTGGCCTATGACTTAGTGACCTTCCATTCATTGATATTTCCTTCTATGATAAACCCATAGATGCTTTCAAAAGTGCCTTTAAAAATATAGGGGTAGTCATTAAGCCTAGTGAAGGGTGTGATGTGATTTCCAAACAAATTGAAATACATACAAATTTAGAGGTCATAACACAAACTTACAAATATCTCTATCATTATAAATGGAAGCCAAGTAACAATGTCTCCCTATATCCAATAATTGAGGACTATTGGGGTTTGTGGTAGGATTGGACATTCAGGAATCATTGAGTGTCTGAACCAGAATGTCATTACATATGGAGAAACATTTTCAAACATTGGAGTAATGCATCTTGCAAAATAAAATTGAACCTTAGAAATCCTCTCAAATTGCTAGCTTACACAAGCACTGGACATATCAAGCTTTGTTCTTTGAATGAAACATTTGCTCCCGACAACTTGCAACTAAAATAATTATTCAAAAGAGCATAAAAAATGATCAAATTTACTTGGTATCCTAATCTGTCAGACCCAGAAATACCACTGGACTTGTTATTCTTAATTTATAACACTCTTAGAGCTCTAAACATTTCACAAGCTATAGAGAAAAAGGAGATAGCTGTATTGGGTAACATTTCTTTGTACTGAATTATTTTTGGATATCTGGCATTTCCCTCCTTCAAAATATTAGTAGATGAAAAACATCAAATTGTGATGAATCTCTTTGAATGTTTTACCTGCGAAGCAGATGAACCCTTTTTAGTTGAATACTCTCTATCAATACTAATAAGAATGGGTAAGACACATAACATTATAGTGAGTGAATGGGTAAGCCTAAACCATGATCCCTAAAACCTAACCCCTAAAACCTAACCCCTAACCCTTGATCCTTAAACCCTAAACCCTAAACCTTGAGCCCTAAACCCTAAACCCTAAACCCTAAGCCCTAAATTATAAATCCTAAACCTCAAACCATAAATCCTAAACCCTAAACCCTAAACCCCAAACCCCAAACCCTAAACCCTGAACCCTAAACCCTAAACCACAAGCCTTAAAACATAAACCCTAAACCCTAAACCATAAATCCTAATCCATAACCCCTAAAACCTAAACCCTAAACCTTAAAACTTAAAACCTAAGCCATTAATTGTAAACCTTGAGCCCTAAACCCTGAGCCTTAAACCCCAAGTCCTAAATCCTAACCCCTAAACCCTAAATCCTAAACCCTATTTTTACCACCCTAAACCCTAAACACTGAGCCCTAAAACCTAAACCATGATCCCTAAACCCTAAACCATAAGCCCTAAAAAATATTCATAAATATTGCTAAATTTCCTCTAACACTTTCAAGATTCTATGTCATCACCTCCAGATACTTAATATATTTCTTGACCTCTCCCAGAGGGTGTTTAATTAGCTCAGAATGGCCTTTTTAGACCTCCAGAGGAATTTATCTTCCATCAAGTCACACTGAACTCATCAATCATAGTATCCAATCATCCTTGCACATTTAAACAAACTTTAAAAAACCTTGTTAATAATTTATTTTGATCCAAGTTGAGAGTGGTACTGAGGTAGGTTGGTCAAAGGAAGGAAGCACCATTGACCATGAAGCAAAAGATGCATTCCCTAAGCTTGTAAAGTAGGTACTCATCCGTATTATGGTTGTACCATATTCTAAGAAAAAATTAGGGATTCAACTCCATGTTCATGGGAAACTTCATGAGTCCATATATTCAATCATTTGTTGCTACCTTTGGGAGTTGTGATGTTTGTAAATTCTAATTTTGACACATTTAACACTCCTACAAATGTCAATAACCAATCCAAAAGGCCCAAAAACCTAAACAATGACTATATTCTTTCCCAAAATAGAGATCGATCTTATAATTTAAACCCTAAAAGCTTTAACATGAATGCTGAAATCCTGAAAAAATACCTATATAATGACCAGGTTAGAATATGAAAAACCATCTTCTAAACTGTGACAGATTGAGCTCTGAGATTAGTTCCATAAGGTGCAGAGTGACCCTAACTTCTTATATTTACTAAAATAAATTTAAAGTATAAGAAATAATAAAGTATAAAGATTAATAAAAGAAAAAATTATACTTTAACCATTTATTTTAGTAAATATAAAGTATAAGAAATAATAAAGTATAAAGATTGATAAAAGAGAAACTTTAACCATTTATTTTAGTAAATATATCCCTCCCATAAGCACATATACCACATAACAAACATGAACTCGAGCATGTTATAACGTGCTTACGTTTCATATTTTATGGGTTTGGGAATCCCAATCCATAGGCTTGGATTTGCCTTGGATATGCCACCCTAAGGCTTGGACTATGTAATATGTGAATAAATCTGCATTTATAAAAAAAACATCAAACTCTCACGTGTACACCCTGATATCTTATGCATTATAACATAATGTTAAAAAAAATTATACTACGATGTCAAGCTTGGTTTTGCCTTGGCGACGATATGTTTCTTTCTAAAATCTAATTAGTTTAAGGCTTTCATTTTTAATTTCTTTTACTAGTGCCCTCTTTTCTTGTGAAAACGTATGCATATGTTTTTGTACACAATTTATGATTTTTTCATCCGAATTTCAAAAAAAAAACTCCTCTTCTAAACTCCATTCTACATGCACTAAAACAACAAAAAATGATTTTTTTTCTCAAAGTTACGGGGGTGTACACGTAAATATTTCATTTTTCAGGATGTGTAGACTTTGAAAATTAATAAAAAATTATATATTCATCCAAAAATTATGAAAAATTAGTGGGACCTCGTACATGGAATTACCTAACTTTTTTACTGAAGGGATTTGAAAAATAATTTATAAAACTCAAAAAATTGGGGGGGGGGGGGGGGGGGGGGGGGGGTGGGGTGCACACACAATAGGTTCTTATCTTTTTAACACAGAAATAGACATCCTTTGTGTGCGCACCACATTTGAACCTCTTAATATCCACCATTTTTGAAAAAAATTGGTAGTTTAGAAACTAGATTATGAGCTCTACATTACTTATTTTTATCACTTTTTCAATTTTTGAGCACATGCATGCCAAATTATTAGATGAAGTTCAGGTTTTTCCGATTTCAAGAAAATTGTGTCCCTTTTTGGCCCCCTTTTGGCCCCCCATTTCCATGCACTTACCCTCACCTTAAGTTTTTGTGATCTTTTTATTGTTTTTTGGCTTACATGAATTCTCATGATACCTCCATAGTATTTTTCGTCTTGTAAATGTAACTCTATATAATTGTGTGCCTTATGCAGTAGATTAGACATTATGCAATAGGCTCGCACACAACACTAACATTGCACAATGAGCTTGTGCACAAAAATGACATTACACAATAGACCTAGGAACAACACCAACAACACAAACTAACAAAAATTATTCAGGTTATTTTTAGTTATTTACAAAACTAGAGATAAATATCAAGAACACGTAACAAAAAATAGGTCTTGACATCTAAGCAAATTAGACACATAAAATTGGGTGAAATTGATCACTTTGACAAGAACCATGGAAAATTTTAGTGGCATGAATAGAATAATATCAGTACAATTATGATAATTTCAATTACCAAAAAAATGATTTTATGGCCTTGATCCTCTACTCTTGGACTTTGAAAACCTCACCCGCTTTTCTAAAATTCAATGTAAGTCACTGGGAAACACATGGTCTTCCTTAAAACCCTAGTCAACTTGTACCACTTGGAAGAAAAATAAAAAAATGGTTGGATTTAAGGGGTTGTTTCAATCATACCCTCTTTAGGGAACATTTCCTTAAACCAAATCACAAGTATAATGCAATTTTGCAGGAAGTCCAAGGCATCCCAACACATATTATTTTAATAGATGCAACAAGTAGTAACTGTTATATGATTTTCTATGAATATTTGAGTTATGATTTTGGCATGGGAAATCTCTTGAAATAAAAATGAATTCCCTATGATATATGTTGTGTGTGTTCTAAATAAATTAGTGCAGTTATATATCTTTAAAATTTTTGAATTCAAATTAAGATAACATTGACATGCAATTTGACATGCAATAAATGGGAAAAGGTGACAAAGAAGGAAAACAAAACTTTGAGTACCTAGAACAAGGGTTAAAATATCCACCAAGAAGGTGACCAAAATCGTAGTCATATGGTTTTGGTTAACCAACATTGTACTATTATGATTTTGGTAAAAATTATGGAACAAGAAGAAACATAGGGAAGAAAGATTAAATTATAGAGGAAAGAAAAAATAGGGAAAGGAAAATATAGACAAGTTGAAATGAATTAGAATTGAGAGGAGAAGGATAGGGTCTTAAGGGTCAAAAACCACACAAAATAGAAGATAATTTGTAGCAATAAAATCATAATCTTGACCAACACAGAAACACACTAGAAACATAACATTTAGATAGTGTTTTAAAACCGAAATTAGGTTTCCACATGAACCCATCAATGGAATCATGTAAACAACAATTAAGGGTTCAATTTTAACATGTGTCTAACGGCCTAGTCCCATTGGAAACAACAAAACCACTTATTGATTGAACTACCAACACCCAATGAGTTGTACCCTTAGAAAAAAATATTCAAAACTTTGTGTTTACATGTAGAGAATGTAAATGGTAGAATTTTTTTGTATTTATATTTCAAAATGTTTAGTTTTATCTATAACATTGAATTATTGTAAGCATTAAAAACATGTATAATATCATGGGTTCTAATTGGGTGGTTGCGTTATTTTTGTTCTTCTTAGTAGGTGAATAATTAAATGGTGTTGTGGTCTCCATTTGATTCCTTCAGATACATTACTTTGATAAGGGAAAGATACAATTTACATGGCATTAAAATAAGTTTGCGTTTATGATTTAGCTTACATTATTAGAATAAACATCAGGATGACAATGAAAACCACTCTCTTTAAAGGGGTTAAATCCCTTTCAACATGAAGGGTTGTCCAAGGTGGTACCCTTAAGTGCATCAATGTAAAAAAATGTACTTGTTTTGTCAAATAATGAAACTTCAAATTTTAAGTTAACAATTATGTACAAGTAAATTTATTTATTATGTAAAAAGAATTACGATCATATTTATTGATATAAATATATAAAATATAGAACCAAAATATTAACAATGTTGTGGGATCATGCCAAAGCTAATGCAATTAATAGATAGAGTAGAAAGTAATATACATGAAATATAGCAAATGATATGTAATATACATGAAATATAACAATTAATTAGTGTATTTGTGTGTTTATTATTACTAAATATTAGTATGGGATTAGGTAATTGTTATGGTATTGGTGTTTTTGTGTGTTTATTAATCATTTTATTGGTATACAACTTGTTGATGCGATGGATCTAAGGTATAAGTATAGCAAATGATATGTACTTTTTCAATACAAAATACGTTTAACTTTTTTCTTAAAATTATAGTGGAAGGAAATAAAATTTTCCTAATTTTTAGTAAAGAATACAAGGAAAACTCATCAATCCAATCATTTGTGAGATAAATGTTATTTATAATAAAATATTAAATATATATTATCAAATATAATAGTCCAAACATTAGATTATGAAAATAATGAGATATGATTGGATAAAACAAAATTTAATTGAAAAATGAATATTATATACTTTTCTTTGAGTATAAGCCATAAGAATGCTTTCCTATGAACACCTAAAATTTGTTTGAAATAACAAAAAATTGTGGTGTCCCCCCTTCATGGAACTGATGGGAAAACATTTCAAGGAAATCTTTAAAATAAATTATTTTGAAAGAACAAAAAATTGTGGTATTCATTTGATATGTAGTAAAAATTTATATTATATCCCCATGTCAATATTATGGTGGATTTACGAGTAAGGAACATTCCAATCCACTATTTAAAAAGTAAGGGGCACGAGGATGATCCACCTCCTCCTCTGGGTGCCGCAAATCCTTGTACCTAATTCTGCTATGATGTGATATAGTTTTTGGTGCCTTCTCCTCGCCTGTTGGCTATTGTTTGCTGCCCTAAGTGGAATGCTTTTGTTCACCCTTGTGGCCTGTGTTTTGTTCGCCCGCGTGGCTTCTGCTCTTTTTTGAGGCTGTGAACACTACCGACCACCCTCTTACTATGTAACACTTTGTATTATTTTGTCTATAATTTATTATAAAGGTGGTTCCAATAGTAAAAGCTAAAAAATAAAAAAAAGGAGAGTCAGATTCTCTTATGAATCAACATCCCTATTATGTAATAAAGACTTCACTATATCATATTTTGACCCTTGTAGCAACTTGTATTATAACAATGGTACTTTGACCATGTGTCCTCTTCACCATAACCTTCAAGACCATTCCTCTTTTTCAATGATGTGCAATGAAAATAATGTCAACATTATTATGCACATATATGCAACAATAATATTTTAATGAAAAATGAAGAATCTTAATATTCATAAAGTTAGAAATTCGTATTCTAGTAATTTTTCAATATGCCCTTCATATTTCATACTTGTATATTATTTGATTATTCTATTTTTAAAATAATAAAATATGGAATATGAAGTATATTAGTGGTTAAGCATCTTATAACACATTCCACTTCTCAAATCATTATACATGACTAATTCTAACATATTTTTATAGCTTACCATTCCAACATAGTGCCAACTATTATCTTTATTTCTCCTCCTATTATATAACTCTAATTATATAGTTATGCCTTTATCAATTCACATATCCTTCTATCATAACACATTTATTGTTAAGTGTGTTTATTCAGGGGGTATCTCCTGACCCTTAGCTTAGTGGTATTAGAGTATACACACTTTCTATCATATCATAGTCGTATTGAATTTTTCATCTAAATCTTTATTTGTTTTTATCCCCACTCATACGAAATATGATTGTATAGAGTTAGGGATCAAAATTGACAATCCTTCATCAACCATATTTCATGTCCTTGTATGGACATATCAACTTTAGACATGTAAACTTCATAAATTCTTTATGAAATAAAAAAGGATATTTTACAAAGGAAATAAAAATATTTAGAAGAACACGATGCACCTGAAAGATACAAAATTGTATATCACTCCACCCAACTTCTTAAGTGTGTTCACACACCTTCCGACACATATAATTCACATAAACCTTTTGGTGGTATAACAACGTACATTATATAAGTAAATCTAGACATCCTTGTTTTTAAGGAAAAATAGATACACGTGCGCTAGATATTTGGCTAAATTTAATATGTTCATGCTACACGGTAAATTAATTGTGTGATAAAGAAAATATAATAATTTTCTTCTAAGAGTTTTTCTTTAAAAAGGAATAATGGGATAACTATTATACCTCATGAGTATGATGACTTAGACTCTTATCTAGATATTATAATAGTTTTTAGAAGTCCTGAAAGTTATCTATTATCCTGTTGGAAACTGTAATGACCAAGATATCATGTTTACACAATATTGTCAATGACATGATCAATTTGTTCAAGAATGCATAAAAACAATGTTCACACCTTGTTTTCTGGATTGAATGTGCAAGAATGTGATTGAAATATACTTTTGAATCATAGGTCAAGTTTGAGACCATATGGATTAGGCTAATATGAATTTCCTCCATATTGCAACATCCCGACTTAGTATATATATTTTATAGTAGAAAAATCGATAATACTTGTCTAAGTTATTGGATGATGATTTGATTACATTATGACTTGTTATCTATATAAGGTTGTTGATGACATAAAAAATTAGTACTAAATACATACATTATTACACACACACACACACACACACACACACACACACACACACACACACACACACACACACACACACACACACACATTCACACACACATACATATATACATGTGAATATATATATGTATACATATATTAATTTTTTTATTAAGTTTTGTGTGGCATATGGAATTGGTCATGGGACCACCATTGCTTAATGTTTAGGTTTATTTTGGTCATTGACCAGTCGGCATAAGATTTGTTATGGTTTAAGTTTGGAATTCGTGTCAAATGGGTAAGGTTGTTCATCAACCCACCATATAAGTTTATTAAGTTATAAATAAACTTAAGCTTATCATAAGCTACTTGGAAAAAATAGATGGAGGTTTCTGGTGTTGGTGGTAGTTTGGGTGGCCACGATGTGGCATGAGCATTGAATGAGGAAGTAAATGCGAGCAGGTTCCTTAGGAACTGTTAGCTTCTCCAAGAAGCTAAGCATGCATCGAATCCACCTTTCATTTGAATTGTTTGTATTTGGTTTTTTGGTTTTTTGGGAGCTTTGCATGGAGCTAGGCATGAAGATTTTTATGGAGATGTGTTTCGACTGACTATGCATGCAAGTTATTGTTTTTTTTATCACCATTTATGATGGAATCTTTGGTTATTTAAATGCGCTCTTGGAATTTTTAATTCGTTTGGGGAAACATTCGACTTGGAAGATTACAGGTATATTGCAGGCAAGCTAAGACATAGGAAAGGGTTTCATTCTCTCATTCCTTACTGTTATTATTATGAAATGTTTGAATACGTTTTGATTTGATGAATCTAGTTAGAAATTGGAAATAAAATGAATTATATTTTGGGGGATTTTGTTTAGAATTTGGTTATTTGATTGGAGGAAACATTTTGGTTATTATTTATAAAATCTGGTAATATAAAACGTTTTGCTAAAAAAGGGAATAAATAATAGTTGCAAGCGTTTGGGTTTTTGGGATTTTTGTTTGATATTTGTTTTTTTTCCTTGGAAGTTTATGGCAAAACTGGAAAATATTTGAGGGAAGGGTTGAATACGAAATGGTAAATGTTTGTTGTAAAATCTTGAACCAAATACATTAAAATTTTTGTTATTATTGAGATCTAGAATCTGGGTTGGATTTGGAATATTTGGTTTTGTTCAATGCTTTAAAGTTATATATAGCTCATTTCGAGCTCACCGTTTTTGATTGTTTTCAACTCGTTTAGAAGCCTTGTTGATTATATTGTTTTATAAGCTCTTATAGAGCTATGCCTCATCATTCGGTTTCAATCCTTCTTTAGTTTTGTGAGCACCATTTTTTACACAAATCTTAAAGAGCGTGGTTGTTATAAATTTTCCTAAAAATAAATTTTGTTATTTACCATTACAAGAAACCTGAAAAGAATGCAGTTTGAGTTCTGGGAAAATTATGAAATCTGAAGAGGTCATATTTTAATCTTGAGATATTTTGTGATTTTTAATTCGTGTTGAGTTATATGGTAAATATGGAATATAAGATATATATTTTAAAAACAAATCTTATCAAGAGCATTGCTATTGTTATTCTTTCCCTCTCTAGACATTATTGGAATTGGGAAAGTATACAAAAAGGAGGTAAGAGTAAGAAACAACTCCTCCTAGAGCATTTTTGTTCTATCTTTGATTGCATTTTGTATGTTGGCTTGTTACATGTGGTTTTTAAAGAAATAAGGGGCTAGTTTATAGCTCGTTGTAAGAGGACAAGTGCTGTTATTCCTTCCTTGCATTCATTGGAGGAGTCTGGTTAATATGAATTGTTCAAAAAGAATAATAACAATCATTGGAGGAGTTTGTTATTGGCCATCCTCAAAAGATCACACTATCAATGATATGAATAATCATTTAAAAACTGAGAGGTGGCCAACTTTTCACAACTCCAACAATCACTTTAATGAAGAGTATCATGTCGGGAAAGATATTCTTGCAAACATTGAAGAAGTAATTTAAATATGAAAATATCTACCAACACCCCACCCACATCCATGCTTCTTAGGATGGTTTAGCTCAATATTCAAGAAACGTTTCACTTAGTAGTGTCACCTAGTGTGCAAAAAAATTATTTCAATATGCATCCATTTTTTTTAATATAGTACCATTAAAGGTACATGAGATTTTACTTAGGTAACCATATATTTTTCATTGACACACAAACAATGGAGAATATCCATGAAATGTTATCATAGATGTTGGTAATAAGAAATATCACATAAAATAATTAGTAGTTCTTAAGATCTCACTAATTAGCACCAAACAATGCAAGAAGCTAGTAATTTATAGTAATAAATATATGTTCTTGATGGCGAGACTTGATTGTAAGCATATCCTTGTAACTCAAATTCATACCACAATTCTGTTAGAAAATCCATGTCACTTGAAAAACATGCTAGAAAAATACAACGATATATTAAAGTTTTTAAAAGAAGTTTATATGTATTACAAAATAAAGCACATCATTTATTTGATTCTATGATTACCTCTACCCAAGGCATCTCTATACCAAAAATAATTCTTTAAGAATGAAGACATAAATTGTGATGCAAGAAGCATCCATTCTCAATAACTGTTACACAAAAACCTTGAGGTATTAGTGAAATTTGTACAACATAATATTAACATCCCATTACGATTTTATATCCCGAAACGTGGGTCAGTAAACCTCCTTTTTACCTTCTCTACTCCATGGATACCCTCTAGGAACCAAACTCTAGACTCTAAATTGGAAGATCTCCTTGTCACCCACTTTGCAACTCAAACATGGGTGGTTTCTCTAATACCAAATGTAACAAACCATTACATTAAAATCATGAGACATTAGTGAAATATGTACAATAAGATCATAATATCTAGGTTTACAAGGAATCATACATCAACTAAAAATAATTATAAGTACAAGTTTAATAAGTTTTTGAAAAAAAAATTGTGATTTTTGTGAAGAAGTGTACAACAGTTAAAACAAGGTGAAATGTATTGATATCGCTTGATTCATCTACAAGATTGTGATGAACTATCAGTTTCCAAGGGGTTCTATTGAGTTGCACGACTAATAACTTGTCTACAAACATTTGTGATAAATTTTTGCATATGAAACTCTATGTAGTTATGTGAAACTAACTTCTTTAGGACTACATATTTGTAAGATATTGTGAAATTCTATGAGGTTTGGTAGAATCCTACATAATGGGACCAAAATCACTACACACAATTGAGAAGTGTCAGAGGAATCCCTCGGCATATCCTAAAGGCCAAAAAGTTAATACCACTGATAATAACTGAGGAGTAGGTGAATATTCCTAAAATAGAATTTCCATGTCTCATTCAAGGTATTTTCTTGAGCGGGGATACCAATATAAGGATTAATCTAATTTTTTAGCTACGGATAAATAGAAACTAAATCTATAGAAGCTAAATAAGAATGGATAATTTTTCCTAAGCTAAGAGAGAAGGTGAGGGGAGGTTGTTAGCTCACAACATGAAGTCCACAAGTTTTCTTCTTAAAGGATACTTTGATTAACTCGCAAGAAATACTTTCTACGATCATTTGTGTATCTACATACAAGAGTCTAGGAATAAGACACATCATGTTGAGGATGGTTGTAAATATCTTCGTAGTTTGGATATTGTAAAATGATTAGAAGTGATTGGGTCTATAAACATTTTAATGCACTTTGAATTAATAAGGGGATATTATGTATTGTATTATTTTGTAGAGAAACAATTGTGTGCAAATGTTTATGTTTACGGTACACAATAAGAGGTTGTTATTTAGTTAAGTCCTTGAAAATGATTACGTTGGTATCAAAGTAGGTAATTTCTTGTGGGTATGATCACAACAAGACTCGTTTTTCACATTTGTGAGTGTGAGAAGAATTTATAGTGGAGACCTTTTAACAAGTGATTTTATAGTAGAATGAATATTTTCTATTAATAGAAAGGATGAATATGACATACAAACTACTTTCTAGAAGAGAAAAGAGATAACCAAAAGTTTTACACTTATAAATGATGTTAAAATGGAATCTGGATCCAAACTCATTTATATTTAATGTAAACTACAAAATGTCTAAGAGTTTTGGAAAAAATTAGTGAGTAAAACATAAGAATAAAATACTAATATTTTAGTGGAATATGTGATGGAGGAACCTAAATATAGGTTCATTAGGGCTATCACCAACATGGGTTGTAAGCTACACGTAAGTACCAACATACAAGGGGATAGACTTAAAGGGGCTACAATGAGCACTAGGGTCACATATCTAGAGGGAAGTAACCCTTACACTAGGTCAACCTAGGGTTTCCAAGGCCCACAATCAAGATAGATGAAGGAACCCTACTAGGATATTGATGGTTGGATATGGAGGGGATGTGGATAAAAAATAAACATATATGAAATAACTGAAATGAAAGATAAGGAGCTGATATATGCTAAGAGTACTAAGCTAGCTAACATCAACCATGTACAATACTAAACTAACATAGTCTAATGGAGGAGGAAGAAAAATAATCTATGCAAAAAGGAAAATAAGGGTTAGAGAACTCACTTGTACCTGTAGGGTGATCGCTAATGAATCTATCTTCATTGAGAAGCAACACGTAGAGAGAGAGGGAGTCGCTATTAGGTGGAGTAGGGGAAGACCATTCCTATCCTTGACTAACTATATGTTGACCTAATAGTGCAAATAATCATCCAAGAGAAGAGTTTCCAAATCAATCGAAGCAAGAAGTAAGATAAACCAAAAGAAAAATGAGTAGATGCAAAAGTGACACAAAATAGAAAAGCAAATGGCATTTCAGATGTCTTAGTTTCCTCCTTTTGATTGTCATATGATTTCGAGGTATATATAGGAAACAATCGCATATGGGTGATTGTGTCGGCCATGAGAAAATATAGCACTGACACAATCGCCCACATGCGATTATGTTAGACAAGGGTGCAAAAATGAAGTGAAATTTCATGAAAAGAAAAAGAAAAATGCTATAGGCCATAAAAGATGATCGACAAGTGCAAAATAGTGAAATGCAAGAAAGAAGTCATGAATATGATATGCATGAGACCTAGGAGGACATGGATACCGAGATGCAAGGAAAACTAAAGCCAATGCCAAATAGAGAAAATCTCTTTGTATACCGTCTCTAGCTCGTAATGGTTATGTGAATAACCCTTCCCCAATCCCAACAGGCCCCTTAAGGTACCCACTCAAGAAATAGATGCATCAGTGACCCTTATCCGCACAAAGGAAATATTTAGTGACATGTATGAAAAATGAAAGGTGAAAAATTAGGCATATACATACATATTATATTATTTATCTTAAAATTCTAGTCCTCCATGCCACTTTCTTGCTCCTTACTATTGAAGAAATCACATGGCGGTTTATAGAATTATCCACTTGGTATTACATGTTTCCTACTTTTTATCATTTTGAGACACCCATATTTATTTATGTACATAAAATATTTTGTGATAGGAATTTCATAAAGGAATGTTCACAATTTTCATCACAACCATGTGTATCATATTCTATTTTCTCTATAGTTTAGTTTCTTGCATGTGGATTTATAGACACATTCACTTACACATGTTTCTTATATGTTTTGTGGGGGTACATGTTTTTACATCCCAAACATATTGATGTAGCCATGCTTCGGGAATCCGATTGAGGAAAACCCTAGACCATGCAATGTTTCAAACCAACAAATACTTGAGTGACTTACAACCTTGCAAACAAAATAAATTATGATAAATTTTTTTTATTTGATTTCAAGAGAGAAATAAACACAAACAAACTTAAAATTGATTAAAAATAGATATATACTTTCATTACAAATATTCAATCTAACTAGATCAACCTACTAAGAACCTACAAGATACCTAGCTTTAAAGTTTCATGATCTAACTATGCAGAATTCAAACTATCTTTCTCAAGTGTAAGGGTGAGTTTTTATAAAACCAAACACCGCCTAATTATAATATTAACTCCCAACTACATTATAACCTTATGATCCTTTTTGATGCCTCTCGCAAAATTAAAGGCATCGCAGTCCACTATGAAAGAAAATTCCCAAATATTCCTTAATGAATCACACATATAACAAAAATCAAAGAACAATAGTCAGGTCAACAAAATCAAAATTAGGTTTGGAGAATCTCTAGTTACTTTGGGTTACATTTCTTATGCAAATGAAAATATTTGAACCCAAATAATTACATTCCTTAAGATCACATGCATACATTACACTTCTACATACAAATAATATATATAATAGTTTTGAGTAAATTTCCTTGTGCGGAAAATAATTTAACCTCCAACATATTTTGGTTTTAATTATAGATGCATGGCGTCAAGCTGAATATATGGTGATAGCAAAGTCCTTTGAATATGTAGTATGTTATATTGTCAATGGATATTGGGTAACATAAAGTTTTAAACTATTTGAAGTTTAAACATCTTATACCAAGTGTTCAAGTCTTATGCAAAGAATATAAAGTGTTGTGTCAACTGTCTCAAAATGTATGCATAACACAAAGATGTTGTGATGCTTTTTGGCCCTCCCTTTTTTGTGCATGAAATTTTAGTTACTCAAACTCAAATCTTGCATTGTGTTACTAAATGAATTTTTATCTAGCTTCTAAAGGACATTCCTATTATTAGGAAGATACTGCAAACCATTTGGTTTTTTTTCTAGTACCACAAAAAAATATGTAAAATACTCATAATTCTTTTTTGTCAATGGATATATTTTTATGAACCTATCTATTATTTCGTCATACACCTTAGGTATGAAAATACTCCATGAGATCCTACTCATGCAAGACCTATTATTGGTACTTGATTCCTTGTTGCTTTAGTTGCACCAATCCATGTCACATATTCATTTTCTCTTCATTTCCACTTGATCAAATATTCATCGTATTTGCTATAGCACATTGTCTTTAATTTTGTATCTGTTACTCTTTTTGATTCCTCGCATACTTTCTATGGCATATTTGGTCTCCCATAAATGGAACATGAATATATGATTGTTCTTCCATCATTGTTTTGTCCTTCAAAATAAGGATACAAATTTAACACATGGAAAATGTGTAAAATTTCTATACCTTCTAGAAAATCAATCTCATATGCATTGGATTTAAATCTTCACAATACTTTGCATGGTCCTATCTTCTTCCACTTTAATTTTTCATATGTACCTCTTGGAAACCTTTCCCTTATCAAATGAGCTAAAACCATGTCTCCCACTTCAAATCCAACTTCCCTTCTCTTCATGTTTGAATATTGTTTGTATTTTGATGTATTATTTTCCAATTTCTTACACACTTATTGGTAAACTTCACATTGTATTCAAAAAAATATTATGCTTATGTGCTCTTTCCTTTTTCTTCCTTGATGTTGCATAATTGTGCAACACCTCTAAGACTACTTCCATATGTAATATGAAATGGTGTCATGCTTGTATTTTGATCAATAATTTTTTATATGAAAAATCAGCTTGCGCTAGTATTGAATCACAAAATCATGGTTTTCCTTCAATCAAACATCTCATAAGATCACCCAAGATTTTGTTTTCTACTTCATTATATCCATTTTTCTATGGATGGAATACTGAGTTAAATTGGAGTTTTGTATTCAACTTCTTCCATAATGTCCTATAGAGATGTCCAAAAAAATTGACATCTCCATTTGAATTTTTTTTATATGGAAAACCATGTAGCCTCACAATATCCATGAAAAATAAGTTAGAATGTGTGTTGCATCACTTGTGTTATTACATGCTACACAATGTACAATCTTGTAAAATATCCACTACAACAAAAATAGAATCAAAACCTTTTTGTGTCCTACAAAATTTAAAACAAAATCTATAATAATGTCTTCCCATGAATTCTCTAGAATACATAATGGTTGATACAATCCTATGTTTTGAACTCTTCCTTTAGCTAATTGAAAACATCTACATTCATGCACATATTTGCACACATATACACTCATCTCAGGAAAAATTAATTCACATTCAACCATGAATAAATATTTTCATAACCGATATGACATACTATCCCTCCAATATTCTTTTCCTTGACCAATTTTCACACGTTGATCCTATTTCATACATAATTGTTTACCTTTGAATAATAAATTATTTTGCACAAAATAATGTACCGAAGGTGTTTTGTACATGCGTACCGGTTCTATGTATGCGTGTCATGCTTCCTTGAAATCTTCATCATATTTATAAATTAATCCTTGAAAGAATCAAATCCAATGACTTCCTCCTACATTCTAGTCAGTAACATATTTCTCCTCCTCAATTCATCAACAAATCTGTTAGACTTAATACTTTTATTATTTGACATAGATAAGTACCCTGTAGTAGTTTAACCTAATTTTTGTGTCTCTATTTTAATTTTCCTTGATTATTAATAAAATGTAACACATGATGATTTGCATAAAAAAAATACTCTTTAGGTAAAAAATAATGTATTTGTTTCTTGAATGCTTGCACTATTACATAGAAATCTTGACCATATATGAAATATATTTTCTTTGCATCATTCAACTTCTCATTGAAGTATGCTATAAATCTTCCTTCATGACTTAACACTACATTATTATTGCGCCACTTGAATTTCAAATGACATGAAAAACTTTGAGAATTCTAACAATGGCAACACTGGATTCTCAGTCACTTTCCTCTGCAACTTCAATATTTTTTTTCTATGTTTGTTGTCCAAGAAAACTCTTTTCTATCCCCTCACATAGCCTATATGAGCCTCCTTTACATATGCACATATATGACTTAAGTTTTGAATGAAATTATTTTAAAAACTTACCAAGACAAAGCTTTGCACCTCAATGTACTCCTAGGTGATGATCAATCTAAATATAACTTTCACCTTTTTAGATCCATCTTTAGAACTTTTTGGCAAATAAAAAAAATGCAAGTATACAAGCTCTCCTTTCATAAAACTACACTTCTTCAAATTGATTAATAATGTCTTCTCTTGAAATTGTTGCAACACTTTCCTCAAGTGTATCAAATGTTCCCCTTTTGTTCTACTGAAAATAAGAAAGTCATCAAGATAAACTATGACAAATTTTCCCAAAAAATGGCTTTAGGATTTCATTTGTGAGTCACATGAAATTACTCAGTGCATTACTATAACATGAATGACATAACTAACCACTCATACAATACTTATTTCATCTTAAAAATAGTCTTCCACACATCTCTTTACCTTATGTAGACATGGTGATATCCACTCTTCAAATCTACTTTGTGAAATATTGTGAGCCACTGAGACCATCATACTAGCCATGCGTAGAAATAGAAATAGTTACTTAATCATTGTTTATTTCTCTATTATCAATGTTCATTCACCATCCTCCATTCATATTAGACGTTAAAATTGTTGATACTTCACATGGTTTCAAAATTTCTCTGATCAATCCCCTTATACAATAGATCATGTACTTGCATTTGCACTTTTGCATTCTCTTTGGGTGTAAATCTCTATGCCACTTTGTTTGGAAAACGAGAACCTAGGATTAAGTCCACGTGATGAATTACTAACCTCATGGGTGGGAACCCATATGGTAGATCTTATGAAGTCATCTCCACAAATTCTCTAAATAAATCCTTCACTTAATGTGGAAGTATTTCCTCTTCTCCTACTCTGTGCACAACTTGCACGGGATTAACTATGAATGCAAAACATACGCTCACCTTATTTTCTTCCCTTATGAATTGATTTCAAAAAACCATCAAGATCCATGAATTTTTTCCACCTCTTCACCCTTTTCCTTCGAAGGAGTTAAGAGTGTATTCCTTCCCATCCTTCACCAACTTATAGGTGTTTGTGCAACCATCATGTAGGTATTCCAAGTAAAATATGAAAAACATCCAAAAGAATCATATCACACATTACATCATCCTTATATGAGCCAATCTGAAAAGTGAAAACTAAAAAAATAAAAAAGCCTCGTTCACTAAAATTTGATGTCCTTTAAACAACCAAGATATGATGTAGGTGTTAAGATGCCTTGCTCTCTTAAAACAATTCATCTACCATCTCTTCAAAAATATCTGTACTGCTGCTGCTAATAATCAACTTGTAGAATTTCCCTCGTAGCTTGCATAAAGTTTTAATCAAATTCTTTGGTCGGGGATAATTTCTTCCTTAGTTGCATTCAACAATATTCTCTTCATCACGAGATCTTCTCCAATTTCTGGTTCCTCCATATGATGAGTTGACACAATTATTTCTTCATCTACTTGTATGATATGTGTATTGGGATCTCTTTTTCTATCATCATTTCCTTGTGCATACAAACATTCAAATGAACTATCTAAATTTTATCCACACTTGAAACATGTGATTGTGAACCCATGCCCATGACATCCTCCATGGGATCCTCTACCTATGCTCGTGTTTCCTCTACCTCTTTGTACACCATCATTGCGATGAGTTGTGATTGCTTCAATTTCTTGGGTAGATTTTCCTCTTCTGCTCCCTGTTGCTCCTCCACACACAAACCTTCCTTTCCCTTGTGTTTCCCCTTGTTTTCTATTAGAAAAATTTTATTCTTCCTTGAACGCATAGTAATAGGATTCTTCAGCAGTACACACTCGAGTCATATTGAACTCATCTGGATGGATATGTACTACGTAATCACACTTGAAATATGTGATGGAAATTCTGAACGAGATGTGTTGAAGAAGTTAAAATAAAGGGAGATTGTCAGAGGAATGAAGAAGATATGGAGAGAATCCATGAGCATCGACACGTTGCACTCAACCGTGGAAATGGTGTAGCTTCAAGATCGAAGCAATAACTCACCCGAAAAGCAATGTGCATGCATTGCCAGGGAAAATGGCTCAAAAGAGGCCCATACTCCATGTTCATAGATCAAGAAAGGTGGGTACATATAGGGGAGTAAATGTGTAACTCCCATGTAAGAAAAGATTCCTCCATAATGGAGAAGAGGAGTTACTTTCCCAAATGGGAATGTAACTCCTATGACGCAAAATTAAACATATGACATATTCTATAAGAGAATCTGTCATAACTAATATGACACCTAAGACCTATGATCTCACCTAAGTGAGATGACTCACCTGGTGAGGTGGAAATATACCTAATAAATAAATAAGAGGTGAAGGAAATGCCACCCACACCAACACCCCCCCTTCATCGTAACTTAGGATGAAGGCAGCAAGTCAGAGATGAGAAATGGGTCTCGACAAAAACCCTGATGAGGTACCCATACAAGAAACTCTCAAAAAGTGGAGTAAAAGGAGAAAACCCAGTGGGAAAAACTCCCCCCCAAAAGAGAGACAAGTCCACTCTCTTATCTAAGAAAGATGCCAAGGATGGGTCCCCGGCCACAGACAAGCCTGTAAGGGTACCCATGTACAAGGAGGAAATCTATCAAAAGGAAGAAGAAGAGAGAAGAAGAGGGAGACGAGAGGAATGCAGAAGATGCCATAGATATGAAATCTGCAGCTCTAAGAAGTCTCCCAGATGAATGTCGATGACGAGATCCTCCGCCTATAGATTGAAGAAGAGCCATCCACACCGAACTATGTTCCTACCCTTAGGAAGGACGGAAATGATGTGCTGGAAGTCTACCCACTCCACAAAGGAAACTGAAGGAAACAACACAAAGAACTCTGAGTCTGGTCCATGAAAGTGTGACATAGGTCTAGCAAGTGAGTGTAAAGGAACCGAAGGTAATGTCACGAGTGTAGAACTATCAGAGTGTGAAGAGTGAACACCCACAGAAAGGATGTCCAACAGATGTGAAGGAAACAAAACATCCCCCACAACAAAAAAGGGGATCCACAAGCAAGGGTGGATTAATGAAGAACTCTAGAAAAGTGGAAGTGGTAAGAGTCCTAGAATGGGCACTCCCAACAACATGGAGATGATGAACTCCTTTGAAATACCTGTAGATGGATGACGTAACTATAGTACATCACAAGTGTAATTTGTGAAAAGATGACTAAGGTCAGGAAGATACTTGTCCCAATGAGGGGGCTCTACAAACAGAAGAGCGATGTTAGATAGGGATGAGTCATCCAATGAAAGAAGAGGAGTGGAAGGGGCCTTACACACTAGAAGTCGAAAGGAGGCGGGGTGTGATGAATGTATAAGTCTGAATACGAGAGTGCTCGATATCTGATGAGATGTGGGATGAGTCAACACTCTTTGGAATAGTGAGAGAAAGAGGAGAAGAGACCTCTGTAGTACTCTTGACATCAGAACTGGGTGCACAATCCTCGTCATTAGAAGTAGAACCAAGTGAGTCTATGTCAGTGGAATTTTCATCACACGAAGAAGAGGAGACAACTGAATCATCAGCAGCAACAACAACAACATTATGTGAAGGGTCTCCATAGAGGGACTGAAGAATGCTCTAGACATGGTGAGGTGGATCTGAGTTTGCCACGTGAAACCAGAGAGAATGAGAGACATGTATCATTATGTGACCAAAGATGTGGTTGCAAGTGTCAAGGAAGTCCTCCAAATGACGATGATCAGCGGGTACAAGAACTGGCCCAAGTAAGAAGGGGTAAAAGACCCTCGTGGGCGAAGTAATGTTCCATGTAAGCACGCCAGGCTGAATAGTTCCCTCTCCTGGTGAGAAGTGGCAGAGGCTATAAGGATATCCTATGATGCTCAAGTCTGGAAAGATCACTCTCCATGATGCGGAATCAAAAGTGCAAGGTGCACAAAAGCAAGACGTCAGACTCGGCCGATAATGCGTTTGAGTGTGAAAAACCCAAAAGTACTAGTCAACCCCCCAAAATGTGCCACTTTATAAATTAGTGTGTTTACAAAAATGACAATGTCATCACGTAAAGTGTGAGAAATCATGTAACTTTGACCAAGGAAGCACTCAAAAAAGAGCTGCGAGTCAATAGTTATGGCATTATTACAATTCCCGCAACTAATGGAAAATGCCAATAAACAAAAAAATTGATTAAAAAAGTGCCCGAAATGGGTGCAAAGGGTGTCGTGTGACTGCTCGTTGGAAATGGCATCAAATTTTAGGTAGGGTTTGTTTTTCTTGCGAGGGGGGATTAGCCTCCTGCCAACACCGGATCTTGCCCTCCGTCTTCGACATGCGAATGAAGGAAAAAATTACAAGCAAATAAAGGCCCTAAAATTATTACAAAGCCACAATGAATGTTTTTAACCTTAAAACATTAAAAAAGAGATTGTTTTAACCTCCAAACAATGTCTAAAAGGGAGTGGACCGACGTTATGTAGTCACGTCATGTCAGCACCAAGACTGAATGAGCTGTCCACGTGTGTGTGGAGAGGGTAGAGTCCCAGAGAAGTCAGAACCACGTGCCAAGGCCAACTTGCAGTGCTTGGTTGAAAGAGTTGAGAGGTGGTAGTGCTCAATTGTCGAGCCTATGGTTTTGGT